>CM029015.1:33076455-34346845 GCA_016801055.1 Panax notoginseng | reverse complement strand
TTCAAGGTCGATATAAAATTCGATTTCACACTCTAGGGGTAGGCCAGGAAGTCATCAGGGAATACGACAGGAAATTTATTAACAATAGAAATATCATTCAAATCTGACATATTTTTGTTTAAATCATTGACATAGCTAAGAAAGCTTGACATTCGCTTTTCAATAAATAAATGGCTTTATGACTTGATATGACAGTGATTGACTTTGGTGGTTTAGTTGCTTGAATTTGCATAATAGGTTGGTTAGGAATATGAAAGATAAAAACCTTACGAAAATAATCAATTTTAGCATGATGAGAAGTTAATTAGTCTATTACTAAAATCACATCAGACACAAGTATTTTCAATGAGATGAGATCAACAGGTAATGTGAAAGTGTCGATTTAAATCAAACAAGATTTATAAATAGTGGATGTAATGAAGGTTTCTCCTAACGGAGTTTCAACAGATAAATCAAAGTCTAATTTATCAGGAGTTAAGTTCAAACGTTGAGCGCAAGTAGGTGAAATAAAAGAATGGGTAGAACCGGTATCGAATAAGGTATAGACTTCGCAAGAATTTATGATTAGCTTACTCGTGATAACTTTGTTCGGGTTTCACGCTTTTTGGAAAGTCACAAAAAATGCTCTCCCTTAAACTACAGACTTTGAATTGTCCGGGACAGCTTTTGGTGTTACTATTTCAGCTGGACTTAACTTCGTTGCATGAAAAAATCGAGCTAAATGACCTTCTTTCCATAATTGAAACACACTTTGGGTTGCTGCGTACAGTTTAGACGGATCTGTCCCTCCTATACCAGAGGTCGTTCTCCTTCCTTGGAAATGGGTGTTGGTGCTGTTGTCGATGTCTTTTCGTCATTTTTGAATCTTCTCTTCTTAAAGTTGTTCCCACTTAGTTCACATTTCTTATTATCTTGGCCATGATTACCACTGAAGTGGTTACCATTTCTGGCATGCTAATTTCCTCCACGATGGTTATCATTGTTCCGATGGTCGTTGCCACTGGTACAATTATTATCGTATTGTTGGTCGTTATCTTTTGCTTGGGCTGACTCATTATCGCGCTCCAATAACTGAGACCTATTCACAACAACTAAATATAAACAAAGTTTGTGAGAAATGAGGTATTGACGAATTTTGGGCTTCAAACCTCGCACAAACATTCGTGTCATATGCTCCTCATTATCTACCAAATAGGATGCAAATCGGGATAACTCAGCAAACTTAGCCTCGTATTGCGATACGGTCATATTATTTTGTTCAAGCTTGATAAATTCTACTTCCTTTATGTGACTAATACTTTCGGGAAAGTACTTGTCATTGAACAATTCTTGGAACTTCTCCCAAGACATCTTTAGTGCAGAACGAAGAGTTCGCTTTACAGATTTCCACCAGTAAGCTGCCTCTCCTTGCAACATGAAGGTGGCAAAGGGAACCTTTTACTCCTCGGAGCATCCCAAGACATCAAATATCTTGGTGATCTGCTTAATCCACGTCTCTACCTTAAGTGGCTTTGGCTTTCCCAAAAACACCGGTGGTCCCAGCTCCTTGAATTGCTTAACAGTGACCAACCGTGAGTTGCCATTATTCCATCTACATTTTGAACAGGAATCGCTCTCATTTGGTGTTGCATGAATTCTACCTTAAGGTATAGACTTTGCAAGAATTTATGATTAGCTTACCCGTGATAACTTTGTTCGGGTTCCTCGCTTTTTGGGAAGTCACGAAAAATACTCTCCCTTAAACTACCGACTTTGAATTGTCCGGGACAGCTTTTGGTGTTACCATTTTAGCTGGACTTAACTTCGCTGCATGACAAAATCGAGCTAAATGACCTTGTTTCCATAATTGAAACACACTTTGGGTTGATGCGTACAGTTTAGACGGATCTGTCCCTCCTGTCCGCATTTGTAGCATACGACCGGAGGTCGTTCTCCTTCCTTGGAAATGGGTGTTGGTGCTGCTGTCGATGTCTTTCCGTCATTTTTGAATCTTCTCTTCTTAAAGTTGTTCCCACTTAGTTCACATTTCTTATTATCTTGGCCATGATTACCACCGAAGTGGTTACCATTTCTGGCATGCTAATTTCCTCCACAATGGTTATCATTGTTCCGATGGTCGTTGCCACCGGTACGATTATTATCGTATTGTTGGTCGTTGTCTTTTGGTTGGGCTGACTCATTATCGCGCTACAATAACTGAGCCCTATTCACAAAATCTGAATATAAACAAAAGTTTGTGAGAAATGAGGTATTAACGAATTTTGGGCTTCAAACCTCGTAAGAAACATTCGTGTCATACGCTCCTCATTATCTACCAAATGGGATGCAAATCGGGATAACTCAGCAAACTTAGCCTCGTATTGCGATACGGTCATATTGTTTTGTTCAAGCTTGATAAATTCTACTTCCTTCATGTGACTAATACTTTCGGGAAAGTACTTGTCATTGAACAATTCTTAGAACTTCTCCTAAGACATCTTTAGTGCAGAAAAAGAGTTCGCTTTACAGATTCCCACCAGTAAGCTGCCTCTCCTTGCAACATGAAGGTGGCAAAGGGAACCTTTTACTCCTCGGAGCATCCCAAGACATCAAATATCTTGGTGATCTGCTTAATCCACGTCTCTACCTTAAGTGGCTTTGGCTTTCCCAAAAACACCGGTGGTCCCAGCTCCTTGAATTGCTTAACAGTGACCAACCGTGAGTTGCCATTATTCCATCTGCATTTTGAACAGGAATCGCTCTCATTTGGTGTTGCATGAATTCTACCTTAAGGTATAGACATCGCAAGAATTTATGATTAGCTTACCCGTGATAACTTTGTTCGGGTTCCTCGCTTTTTGGGAAGTCACGAAAAATGCTCTCCCTTAAACTACCGACTTTGAATTGTCCGGGACAGCTTTTGGTGTTACCATTTTAGCTGGACTTAACTTCGCTGCATGACAAAATCGAGCTAAATGACCTTGTTTCCATAATTGAAACACACTTTGGGTTGCTGCGTATAGTTTAGACGGATCTGTCCCTCCTGTCCGCATTTGTAGCATACGACCGGAGGTCGTTCTCCTTCCTTGGAAATGGGTGTTGGTGCTTCTGTCGATGTCTTTCCGTCATTTTTGAATCTTCTCTTCTAAAAGTTGTTCCCACTTAGTTCACATTTCTTATTATCTTGGCCATGATTACCACCGAAGTGGTTACCATTTCTGGCATGCTAATTTCCTCCACGATGGTTATCATTATTCCGATGGTCGTTGCCACCGGTATGATTATTATCGTATTGTTGGTCGTTATCTTTTGGTTGGGCTGACTCATTATCGCGCTCCAATAACTGAGCCCTATTCACAACATCTGAATATAAACAAAAGTTTGTGAGAAATGAGGTATTGACGAATTTTGGGCTTCAAACCACGCAAGAAACATTCGTGTCATACGCTCCTCATTATCTACCAAATGGGATGCAAATCGGGATAACTCAGCAAACTTAGCCTCGTATTGTGATACGGTCATATTGTTTTGTTCAAGCTTGATAAATTATACTTCCTTCATGTGACTAATACTTTCGGGAAAGTACTTGTCATTGAACAATTCTTGGAACTTCTCCCAAGACATCTTTAGTACAGAAAGATGAGTTCTCTTTACAGATTCCCACCAGTAAGATGCCTCTCCTTGCAACATGAAGGTGGCAAAGGGAACCTTTTACTCCTTAAAGCATCCCAAGACATCAAATATCTTGGTGATCTGCTTAATCCACGTCTCTACCTTAAGTGGCTTTGGCTTTCCCAAAAACTTCGGTGGTCCCAGCTCCTTGAATTGCTTAACAGTGACCAACCATGAGTTGCCATTATTCCACCTGCATTTTGAACTGGAATCACTCTCATTTGGTGTTGCATGAATTCTAGAAAGCTCCTAAATATACCATCATTCATCATTTGGTCGGTGTTGTTGTTTACAGGTGGATTATTGCCTTCTCGATGCACATTATCCTGGTTATTGATCGGCGGTGTCTCAACGGTCTCATGTGCTCCATTGCTTATCTCAAAATTTTCTGATGCCATTTTCAAACATTGCCGCAAAACAAGGGTCAATTGATATGCCACATATTATCCCTATATTCTGACTGACCAATTAAATAATAAATAAACTTAGGTAGGACACACTAGTAAAAGATTTAATCATCTCTCTCCTCCTAGTTCTAGCCTCATATATTCACCAGGGATCATATCCCTAAGCTTTGATACCAACTGTGACGCCCCTAAAATAGGTATACACAACTCATTCTGAGTCGTCAAATACATGGTACATAATTTAAATACAAACTTATTTATACAACTGTCGTGCAAAATACGACAACACAATAGCTAAGTTTAAAAAAAATATTGTCTCGTAGACAATATCTAAACTCAAATAAAGTCCTCATTACAATTATTATCACACAATTTTATAGAATAGTGAGGACTACTAAAGCCACCATCTTGGACCATCACTCCATTCCCCAACTAGTCATATCTATATTCTCATTTCCTAAAGAGAACAATGAAAGAAAAGGGTGAGTTCAACTAGCCCAGTAAATAATATTATGACTAAGATAATGTAGAATAAATTATCTTTAGTCTTCAACACTATAAAAACTAATAGAATACAATAGACAACAAGTTTAACTGTAGCTGAACAAGCAATCCATTAGAAGAGTCAAGTAGAGTATGGTGTATACTATCTTCTATGATTTAAAAGTTCATCATCAATATTTTATCTCTGCAACGCAATTCAATAAATAATCCACATCACCGAATTATACATGCACTACGGGCCAAGGATATTCGTTAGTATCACATCCATGAATTATCCATGCACTAAGAGCCAAGGATATTCATTATTATCACATCCATGAATTATCCATGCACTACAGGCCAAGGATATTCGTTAGTTTCACTAGTGGTCATGATCATGCCAAACAACTATCCATCAATGCAATACGGGCCAATGAGGACTTTTACCACATCATTTATAACATTACAGGTCATGATTATACCGATACGTAATTCCAAGTCATAATCATACCAATCAACAGTCCATCTATGCACTACTGGCCAAATATGACTTTCATCACAATATAAGCATGAGGATGATAACAATGATATAAGAATTCAATTAAGTGAGATCAAAGATAAATTTTAAAGATTTATATTTCAATTTATCTAGAGTTCAAGAATGTCCAAATTGTCAACATGATAACTGCTTTATGGAATAAAATTTAAGAATAATATTCATGTATCAAAAATAATTTGGGCAGAAAAGAAATCAATTTTTGTCGTGAATAGTACCCTGGGTGAATAGTACCTGAGTGAATAGTACCTCGTGAATAGTACTTCGTGAATAGTACGTATATTGAACGAAAATAATATTCCTTACAAATATTGAACGAAGATAATATCCCTTACGAATATTGAACGAAAATAATACTCCATATGAATACGAAAAATAATCTCTTGCGAATATGAAATAAATAATACCCTTTACCTTAAAAGGAGAGTACTTCTGGCTGGTATAGCGGAGATATTCTTGAAGAAAACTTGTATTATTTTTTACACTTAAAGCTTCCTTAAACTTAAAAAAATACGCTCAATAATATAGAAGAAGAATTCCCTGATTCTGGTGTAATTTTTATTTCTAAACTAAGCATCCAATTTATAGGAGAATGGCAGCATACTATTTAGAAAAATAATCACAGACTGCATAGTGGGATTCACGGGTGCCGAATTCTTCGGCGAATTTTTTTTTTGATTTTGTCATGCAGCATTATGCAAACACTATACAAATACTATGCAGTACTATGCAACACTATGCAATACTATGCAAACACTATGCAGTAGTATGCAATAAAATATAATATAATATATTCTATTTATAAAAAAATTTCTATTTTATTACTATTATAATCATAATAAAACAAAAACTGAGATAACTTTTTACCGACGATTTTGAAAAATGAATAAGTGGGGGTTCATGTAATAAGTCAAACTTACAACAAATACTTCATAAAAAACTCCTTTATTTATCACAAATCACTTGACTTCTCTAAACACATTCTAAATAACATTTATTCATCAATAATATTATAACTCGCAATATTAACAACTAGATCATTCACAGGAAAGAGGGGGCTTTTCGATAAGAACTTCTCCTTATTGGCGCGCAATTAGATGACCTAACCTCGACAGAACTTTCTAGACATTGTCAATAATACAAATAATAATATGAATAACTGTGTCGTCTCAATTATTGATTTAATAATATAAAATATTGTGCAGATGATACTGGGACAATAATTGAATCAATAATATGAGATACTATGCAGCAACTACTATTGTAATAATTGAATAAAATTAAGTGACTTCTCACGTAAGCATCAATAATCAGAGATACTGTACAATACCGTGTGCTACTATGCAACCACGCGTATTACTGTACTTTTATTACCAGGTATTTCAACAGTTAACGATAAAAGTTTTTGCCGTTATTTTTATAAAAAGGTTATTTCTGTCGCTTTCTAAATCCGACATTAATTCTATTATGGGGTCCACCAATGATTGTGCAGTCGTACGGATATTTCTCGACAAAAAGAATATTCCCCGACCAAGCGAATATTTTATGACAACTTGCTTACTTTGCAAAATTTATAAATATTACCCACAACTATAACATTAAATTAAATCCACACCTTATTATTAACAATAACATTTAGAGAAAATTAAATCTTTATTCATAAAAGTTGGGGTCTTACATATTTGATTCATTTGCATATAGCTAGTATAGTCCTCTATTGGAAACTCATTTTAATTCATGCTTTTTATCGTGCCTAGCTAGATGGGTGAATATGTCGGTCATATCTAGAGGCATGAATTATCCTATTATGATTGTTCAAAAGTCCAAGATATAAGTATGGTAGTTTTCATCAAAGTTGGTTTTCAAACTTGTAAGTTTTGAAAATCTCATGTTAAACAACTAAGTATGCAAAGCACTTTGAATACACATCTCATACTCATTTACAAACTTAACTAAGTTACATTCACATGCTTAAAAGGTCAAAATCCAAAAGACACAAGGTTAGTCAAGTTTGGTTTTCGACTTCTAACTTTCCTTTAAAAATGTTATTAAACCAAGCTTTAATCTAATTAAAACAACTTATCATACCTACATGGTTAAAGCTTCTTCAGGTTCATTAGATTAGGTTAGGTTAACATCTCTTGGACTGAACAAGCAAAACAAACATTTTAGGCCATTCTGCCCATTTCCGACGATACAGAAATTTGTACTGCAAGAAGCTCGTCGGGGCGAGATTCCGTCGAGGCAAAATATTTAAACTGGGAACTCCACCAGGGTGGAGAAGCCCAGACTCAGCTTTTGCTCTCTGTTTCTTCATATCATTTGCGACCCAATACTCCTAAAACCACATTTGAACAACAATTTAAGGCTAACCAATTGATATAAACTCCATAAACTTACTACCAAACCTTCCTAGAATGATTCTAACAACTCAAACCAAATAAACAACCAAATTAAGAACTCAAATTCAAAGCTCATGCCATTTTTTCTTAGTTTAACATGTTTAGCGATTTTCTTTATTATAGATAAATTCTTGACCAAATTGATCTGTTTAACTTTTGTTGTTTTCGTATTCAACCATATTAACAATATCTAGCAACAATTTAAAGATTGCAACAAGTTTTAACCATCAATTGTTGACTCACTTTATCAAGTATTCATGAATATTTCTAAGAACTAACAAACTTGAAATTACTAACATGGTTTAGGACATTACCTTTAGAAAGATGAATTATTAACTCTTGCTTTCAATCTCTGACTTGCACTCTAACTCAAAAATACTCTCACACTAATTTTGAACTTCACACAAAAATTAGCAATTGGAATGAGAAAAGAATGGTTGTCATTTATAGAGAAGTTTTGGACCAAAATTGGGTTTTGCTCCATGAATTAAACCAATGGAATGAAGAAGAAACCATTGAATTGAAAGGGTTTGGTGAAAAGGAATTGCTGATTTCTCCTCCTCCATTCTTCTCACCATCATTGCAGCTATGAATAGTAGAGAGCCTAGGATAGGCAAATGGCCTAATCACGTGAATGAAGAAAAGAGACTCTCAAAATGGGACAACCCTTTTTTAAAACTTAGCATTTGCAAAATGATATTAGCATACTTAGGTTTATTTCCTAGGCTCTTGTTATGGTCACATATATCACTACACAAATATATATGTATATATACCCACATATGCAAGTATACTCATACATTAAAGATATACAAATACATATAATCATATAGTCCATGTACATTGGGTTAGCCCAAATAATATTTAAATTGGGTTAGAATATAATTTAGTTGGGTATCAACAACACATTATTTTTTATAAAATTTATTATTCAAAAACACACAAATACCGAAATAATTATTTATCATCACTTAAAACTTATTTTCTCCCATACTTTTAAAATACCCATTTTATTGGCTTTCCAAGAATTATTATATCACACAAGGCTTATTATACAACTTAGTAATTCACATAACTTAGGCTTATTTTTACCATAAAGTCTCATGTAATAACTATCCGCATTTTATAATACTATTCTTTACATCACATTTAATTAACTCATCATGTAACAAAATGTCACACATGTAAGAACCGAGAATTTCATGAATAAATATTATTTTGATATAATAAGAAAATGAATATTTATTTGAATATAAATATCGATGTGTTGTGATATGAGTAATTTAATTAATTCAAATTTAATTTATAGGAATTGAGAAGTGTGGAGGGTTGTTATGAGATTTGTGAAATACCTTGTGTGGCATGAGAATGGAAATTAAAGTGGTTTAATTTAATTAAGGAATAAATAAATTAAGAAGTGAATAATTGATTAATATTATATTATTAATTAATTGTTATTTTGAATAATAGAATACTAATGAGTAAAGTAATTTACACAATTATATTTGATTGTATAGCTGGGCAAGATAATAAAATGAGTGTACTATCTATTAAATGAAGAGATTAATTAATTTAGAATATGAACTAGTTGCAGCAATGACTAAGTCTGAGAAATTCCCAGAGTGGCGCAACTACGCCACTCATGTACTGTAAACCAGCGCAGCTGCATCGGTAGCAAGACTTGGAAAATAATTTTCACTGTGTGCATAAGTTATAAAGATGGTTTGTTAGCATTAATAAAGAATGAGAAAAATAGTCGATCAGTTACCATTATTATTAATGTGAACATTATTACTAAATATTATTTCATGTCACTATGTGTAATATAGGAAAATGTGGGTAGTAGTATCATATAATTACTTACTGTATAAGATTAAAAGAGGTGTGACATTTAATTGTGGATAATGCTATACAAAAACTATATAGTAAAAGTAATTAAATCATAAAGTTGATTTAGATAAGTTTTGTTACCTCATCATGTGTGATGAGACAATTAAATGTGTATTCTAAAATATGGGAGTAAATAAATATGTACTATTAAAATATTTGTAAGACCCCAACTTATTAATGAATAAAATTAAATTTTCTCTAATTATTATTGTGAATAATAAGGTGTTAATTTGATATAATATTTTGATTATGGGTGAAATGTGCAAATTTTACGAAATAAACAAGTGGTTATAAAATATTCATTTTGTCGGGGAATATTCGTTTGGTCTTGGAATATTCTTTTTGTCGGGGAATATTCGTACGACGGCGCAGCTATTTGTGGGCCCCATAACGGAAAACGATTGGATGAAGATAACGACAAAAATTGAGTTTTTATAAATAACGGCGTAGTTGTTACCGTTAACACTGTTGGAATACCCGGTGGTTAAAATACAGTAATACGCGTGGTTGCACTGTAGCACACGAATTGCACAGTATTTTTGAATTATTGATTCTTACGAAGAAAGGCACTACTCAATAATTGTTACAGTAGTTACAGTTTAATATTTTATTTTATTGATTCCATAATTGCTGCATTGATATTTTATATTATTGTTGTTTCAATAATTGTCACTGCATAGTATTTCTCATTATCAGATCAGTAATTCATATTATTTGAATAATATTGTTCGATATCATTATTGGCAATGCCTAGAAAGTTCTGTCTAAAGAGATGTTTGGTCACCTAATTGCGCGCCAGTAAGGAGAAATCCTTATTGGAAAGCCCCCTCTTTCATGGGAACGGCCTGGTTGCCATAAATGTGATTCTGTAATATTATTTGTGAATAATTAATTATTGATTCATATGATAAGAAAATATTTATTTTATGAGGATATAAATGAGGGATATATTTTTGTGGTTAAAAATGAAGGAGTTAATGTTGAGGTTTTTATCAGTATTTTTGTCGGAATGAAGGTATTAAAAATCAGGGTTTTTGAGATATTTTGCGGGGGTTATAATTTTTAATCCGACCTTTGGATCGTGATAATTTTTGAATATGTTATACATATATAAGTTGAGTATATGTACACAAATTTTGAACCGTTAAAAATAAACGTATGATTTATTATGAATTTTACAAGATGACTGGTTCAGAAATTGTTAAATTTTCGGAGTTTATCATTTTGGTAGAAAATTCTAGAATTGGTGGGCCCCACTCTTGGTTGGTGAAGAAATGTACTGAGATTTTTATTCAAATGTGGTTGGCTTGAATAGTAACAGGTAAAGTCATCAGGTTGCAGGTTAAGTCTGCTTCGGCGTGCTAACATTTTCCTATAAATAGAGGGCTAAGTTAGAATTGAAAATCACACCAGAAACAAGTTTTCGCTCTTTCTCTCTCTAAATTATTGAGTGTATTTTGTGAGTATTTAGGTACCTTGAGAGTTTCTATTCATCAGAGTAAGTTTTCTTCAGCCATATACCGATATTCTGACCAGAAGTACTGATATTTTGAGGTAAGGGATATTATTTTTTTCTTAAATGATATTATTTTCTTCAATATCATTATGCTAAAATATTGATATGAGTTTTTTTTATCAAATTTGGAACTTTTTGTCGGGGTTACTATTCACGTATACGGCACTATTCACGTATACGGTACTATTCACGAATACGGCACTATTCACCGAAAAATAAAATTTTCATTTTTTGTCCAATATGTCTATTATGGTTACTATCTTTGATTGTATCCATGTTTTGATCTTTATTTTTGAATTCTGCTTCACAATTAATTATTATGAAGTATTATTGATCTTGGATAAACTGTTATACGAATCCCTACTATTTGTCCTTCTGTCTCACTGGATTCGTTTTCTTTAAGATATTTTTCATCATCCTCAGTCTTAAATGATGATATTACTGAATATCTTTGGCCTGTAGTGCAAAGATATATGATTACCTGATGAATATCTTTGGCCTGTAGTGCAAAGATAAACAGGTGTTGAGATGAACATGATTGACTGGTGATACAAATGAATATATTTGGCTTGTAGTGCAAAGATGAATATTTGGTTAAAGATGATTATTAATTGATGTTACAGGGATAAAATATTGATGATGGACTTTTAAATCTTAGATTATAGTAGAATTCATTCTCTACTTGACTCTTCTAATGGTTTGCTGTTTCCGCTGCAGTTGTTGATCTAAAACTTGTTGTCGATTATATTCTATCAGATTTTTCCCTGTTGAATACTAATGATAATTTGTTGTATATTATCTTAGTCATAATATTCTTTACTGGGCTAGTTCAGCTCACTCTTTTCCTTTTTGTTCCATTTTTCTTCTCATGAGGTAAGAACATAGCAGGATCTAGTCGGGGTATGGAGTGATGGTTCTAGAAAGATGTTTTAGCAGTCCTCACTATTTCTAAAATATTGTGTTTGAATAATTGTAATGAGGACTTATTTGGGTATGGATATTGTCTAGCAGACAATATTTGTATTTAAACTCACAGTATGTGTTGTCGTATTTTGCATGACAATTGTATTATTGAAGTTGTAGTTTGCTTTTTGTACCATGTATTTGGCGACTCAGAATGGGTGTTGTATACCTATTTTGGGGGCGTCACAGTTGGTATCAGAGCTTAGTGATATGATCCTTAGCTGAGATGTGAGACAAGAACTAGGAGGGGAGAGACGGGGAATTCCTTCGCTTGTATGACCAGACTAAGTTTATTTGGTGTTTATTTGGTCGGTCAGAGTATAGGGATAATATATGACATGGCTATTAACCCTTGTTTTATGGCAGTATTTAAGAATGGCAGCTGATAACGTTAATAATGGAGTAAATCAAACCGTGGAGACACCTTTGATCACCACCTAGGGGAACGTGCAACAGGAAGGCAATATTCCTCCTGTAAATAACGTTTACCGAGCAAACAATGAATGATGGAATGTTTATGAGCTTTTTGCAGTTCATGCAAAATCAGACGAGGGAGACTCGTGTGCAGAATACGGGTGGAAATGATAACAACGCGCGGTTTGTCACAACCAAGCAGTTCAAAGAATTGGGACCACCAGAATTTAAGGGAAAGCCGGATCCGATCATGGCGGAAACGTGGGTCAAGAAAATTACCAAGATATTCGATGTCTTGGGATGCATGGAGGAACAGAAGGTTCCATTCGGTATTTGCAGCTTTTAACTCCTTTGCTAAAATCAGTCCACACGAAAATTTACAACACCTTTTACCGCGATTCCACTTGGAGATGCTACAAAACTCATAGATCTAACTCTAGAACTTGACCATACTCAAAAATTCAAAATATACTAGGAGATATGGTCAATTGAATTTCATGTTCCGTTTTCACCAAAATCTAATTTTTCAACCCTTTATGATTTCTAATAAACTTTCATGTTTTCACATAATAACCAACATAACTCATCATAACACTTACTAATACCTCATATACCCATGATTTTCATCAGTCCAAAGTTTTTATTATGACTCTCATCATAATCAACGTAACCAGATCATTTTAGTTGAAGAAATATTTGAGTGCTTTAGAAATGGGTTTTGTACTGGGGTCAATACAAAATTCGATTTCATGCTCTAGGGGTAGTTTAAGAAGTCTTCAAGAATAAGTCAGGAAATTTATTAACAATAAGAATATCATTCAAAATTGTGACTCTCATCCAAGACTTGGATAACACATGAAATGAAGGTTTCTCCTAACAGAGTTTCAACCGATACGTCAAAGTCTAACTTCTCTATAGTCAAATTTAAACGTTGAACGTAAGAAAGAGAGATAAAAGAATGGGTAGAACTGATATCTAATAGGGTATAGACTTCGCAAGAATTTATAATTAACTAACCCGTGCTAACTTCGTTCGGTTTACTCGCTTTTTTTTGAGAAGTCATGAAAAAGCTCTTCCTAAAACTATCGACTTTGTTTTGTCCGTATCCGCCTTTGGTGCCACCGTCCCAGCTGGACTTGACTTTGGTGCACGACAAAATCGAGCTAAATGACCTTCTCTTCTTGCAATTTCCATTTCTATTATCTTTGCCAAGATTACCACCGAAGTGGTTACCATTCTTGGCATGATAATTTCCCCCACGATGGTTATCATTGTTCCGATAGCCGTTGCCACCAGTATGATTATTATCGTGTTGTTGGTCGTTCCCTTTTGCTTGAGCTGAATCAACAATTTCATGTGCTTCATTGCTTATCTCAGCATTTTCAGATGTCATTCTCAAACACTATCACAAAATAAAGGTTAATTAACATATAACATTTTATCCCTATACTCTTACCAACTAATTAAATACCAAATAAACTTAGGTAGGTCATACTAGCGAACGAATTTCCCGTCTCTCCCCTCCTAGTTCTTATATCACATCTCAGCCAGGGATCATATCCCTAAGCTTTGATACCAACTGTGACGCCCCCAAAATTAGGTATACATCACCCATCTTGGGTCGCCAAATACATAGTACAAAATACAAATACAAACTTAATTATACAAATATCGTGTAACATACAACAATACATAAACCGAGAGTTCTAATAGGAATATTGTCATCTAGACAATATCCATACTCAAGGAGTCCTCATTACATTTATTGTTACACTATTTAACAGAATAGTGAGGACTACTAATGCTATCTTCTGGACCATCACTCCTTTCCCCGACTCATCTCAGCTATATTCTCATTTCCTAAAGAGAACATTGAAAGAAAGGGTGAGCTCAACTAGCCCAGTAAGAAATATTATGACTAAGATAATGCAGAATAAATTATCAATAGTCTTCAACAATGTTAAACTGATAAAATATAATAGACATCAAGTTTAACTGCAGCGGAACAAGCAATCCATTAAAAGAGTCAAGTAGAGAATAAAATCTACCATCTTTTATGATTTAAAATGTTTTAATCAACTTTTATCCTTGAGACTCAACTTAATAAATAGACCACATCTTCTAATCATCCCTGTACTACGATCTAAGGATATTCATTAAATCATCAACGGTCATGACTATACCGAATAATCCCTGGTCATAATCATACCAAAAACTGTCCATCAATGCATTCCAGGCCACTGAGGACTTTTACCACATCACTTATAACATCATAGTTCATGATTATATCGAATGATCCCTGGTCATAATCATACTAAGTCCATCTATGCATGTAAGCCAAAGATGACTTTCAACACAATTTAAACATAAGGATGATGACAATGACATAATAATTCAATAAAACAAGTTTAAGAATTTATTTATCCAAGAACTAATAATGTCCAAATTGTCAACATGATACTTCTTTGTAAAGTAAAATTCAAGAATGCTCAGAAGAATATTTCCATGAAAAGATACTGGATGAAGCGCAAATATCAAGGATATTCCACTAATTTCATGGAGTATAGAAGTCAAAACTCTAACCAACTGAGTATAATAAAGAATATATAAAACTGCAAATAGATTTTCACCACCATGCAGTAATCCACGTATACAGATCATTTCCACAATTTAATAAGGAATGAATGCAAAGGATCATTCACCATGCATGCGATAGAGACCGCACAGACAGGTTATTCCCAACAGAATAATAAATACGAAATAATAAATGATGGAACCAGGTCAGGTGAAATTCACACCGACAGGATATTCCGACAGAATAGTAAATACGAAATAATAAAAGAAGATCACCAAGTATTGGGTAAACCACATATACAGGTCACTCCACCAAGTATAGGGTAAACCACGCATACAGGTTATTCCAACAGAATAATAAAGAATGGAATAACATAAGAATTTCACTAAGTATAGGGTATGCCGCGTATACAGGTCATGTATAGGGTATGCCACTTTTACAGGTTATTCCAACAGAATAATAAAGAATGGAATAACATAAGGATTTCACCAAGTATAGGGTATGTCGCGTATACAGGTCATGTATAGGGTATGCCACTTTTACAGGTTATCCCAACAGAATAATAAAGAATGGAATAACAGAAGTTCTCTTCATGAATAAGAAAGAATAACACCCCTTACCTTTGAAAGAAAATGGATATAGGAGTAGTGAGGGAGCAGACTTCTCTTCTTCTATAGATTTTCTCTCTATAGCTTCTCTTTATAATAATGGCTCTAAAGCTTTAGTGAATTGGTGAGAAATAAAGGAAGAATGAGCTTCTATTTATAGGAAAACATAGTTTCGATAATTGCACGTTTTGGGGCTCGAAATATTACAGTACAATACCTCCAATTTTTCTTTCATTTTTAATTCAGTCATCCAAGTATTATCAAACTTGCACCAACTCCCCTAATAGTAAATCATGTGAATCAATAGTAAAATCATGTGACTTAATAGTAAATCATGTGACTCAATAGTTCTAAACATGTGAAAAAATTAATTACAATATAGTACCTCCCTCTATACCTCTATTTTTAACTTAGTCATGCAAGTATTATCAATCTTGCACCAACTCCCCTAATAGTAACAAGAATGTGAATCAATAGTATAACATGTGAACAAATAGTTATAATCATGTGAAATAATAGTAATCAATTGCTCATTTATCTGGTTAAAGACCCGATTGGTCAATATAACCTCCAGACATCAATTATTATCGAAATAAATGTCGATTTTCACTAACACAAACAATTCCAACATAATGAAACCATTTTTATCAAAAATATAAAATTTGAAATTTCGAAGTTTGACTTTTCCTGAAAAAGTCAACTGTTGACTTTTTGACCAAATAGTGAATTTCAGAAAATTTTGTGTTTATAGACTATTTTTACTAATTTCGACGTTCCGGACTCAAATATCACGTCCGCGTCTCCAAATTCAACTCTGAACAACATTCATCATTAATATTATAACTCATGAATAGTAACTCGTGAATAGTAACTTGTGAATAGTACTCCGACACGAAAAGTATTCCAAATATCCGAGTGAATAATACTTTAGTGAATAGTAATTTGGGTGAATAATAACCCGTGAATAGTAACTCGTGAATAGTACTCCGACACGAAAAGTGTCCCAAATATCCGAGTGAATAATACTAGGGTGAATAGTAACCGAGTATTATATGACAACTTGTCTACTTTTAAAAATTTCAAATATGACCCTTAACTTTAAACTTTTATTAATTTAACTATTTATCAAAATAGAAAAATTGAATACTTTTATTTCATAAAATTCGAGGTCTCACAGTAACCCCGACACAAAAGGTAGAAATTTCACAATAAAATCCATACCAATATTTCGGTATAACGATATTGAAAGAATAACATTTCTTAAATTTATAAACAATTTATTTTAATTGTTTACACTTTACTAAAATAATATATTTAATCATTCTAAAATGTCAAACTCATAAGATTTCATCACCAATAACCAAAACCCTCATCAAAAATCATCATATACCTCATATAGGATTCTCAAGTCATAAAATCCTATTTTCCATTTTTCTTACTTCACATAACATATTTAATTTATTTACTCATAACTAGACTATTTTTATGAAAAATACCAAATCAGTTCCAAAAATATTTCTTTTCTGAAATTTAGCATAATATAGTCCCATAGTGAACATATATTTTTCTCAGAATTTTTAAAAGTCAGTAACTATTTTTCATATGGCCAAAACAACCGAATATTTAGACATTTATCAAAAATTGTACTTTTATCTAAAAATTCTGAAATTCACAGAGTATACTCCTATCATATACATGTACTCCCAGTAAAAATTTCATCAATTTTGAAGTTAACCACAAGAAGTTATAAGCGGTTACTTTTGAAGTTAACTCTTAATCTATACATCCAAAAATCACCATTTTTGGACACAATCAATAAAACTCATCAAAATATCATTTCAAATTTTTCCAGAATTTTCTGAAGGTCAGAAGAAGTACGAACTGAAAAACATAATAACCCTTAAAATCCCTTACTATCCCTTACCTCAAAAGTGCAGTATTTCTGACTGAAATGCAAAGCCGAAGGAAACTTGCACTGATGAATAGCAACTCACCAAGTATCTAAATACTCACAAAATATGCTTCATAATATAGAGAGAGAAAGATAGAAATCTTATGTTTCTGGTGTGTTTTTCAATTCTAATTTAACCCTCTATTTATAGGAAAATGTTAGCATGCCGAAGCAGACTTAACCTGCAACATGATGGCTTTACCTGCTACTATTCCCACCCACCATATTTGAATAAAAATCTCAGCACATTTCTTCACCAACCAAGAGTGGGGCCCACAAATTCTAGAATTTTCCACCAAAATGATTAACTCTGAAAATTCAACAATTTCTAAACCAGTCATCTCGTAAAATTCATAACAATTCATACGTTCATTTTTAACAGTTCAAAATTTATGGACATATGCTCAACTTATATATGCATAACATATCCAAAAATTACCAAGATCTAACGGTCGGATTAAAAATTATAACCCCCGCAAAATAACTCAAAAACTCTGATTTTTAATACCTCCATTCCGACAAAAATACTGATAAAAACCTCAACATTAACTCCTTCATTTTTAACCACAAAAGTATATCCCTCATTTATATCCACATCAAATAAATATTTCCTTATCATATAAATCAATAATTAATTATTCACAAATAATATTACAGAATCATATTTATGACAATCAGGCCGTTCCCAAGAAAGAAGGGGATTTCCAATAAGAATTTCTCCTTACTGGCGTGCAATTAGGTGACCAAACCTCTCCTTAGACAGAACTTTCTAGACATTGCCAATAATGTTATCTAATAATATTATTCAAATAATATGAATTATTGATCTGATAATGGGAAATACTGTGCAGTGACAATTATTGAACAACAATAATATAAAATTTCAACGTAGCAATTATTGAATCAATAAAATAAAATATTGAACAGTAATTACTGTAATAATTATTGAGTAGTGCCTTCTTACGTAAGAATTAATAATTTCAAAAATACTGTGCAATACCGTGTGCTACTGTGCAATAACGCGTATTACTGTATTTTAACCACCGGGTATTTCAACAATATTAACGGTAACAACTACGCCGTTATTTGTAAAAACTCAAATTTATCGTTTTCTTCATCCGACAGTTATTCGTTATGGGGCCCACAAATAGCTCCGCCGTCGTACGAATATTCCCCGACAGAAAGAATATTCCACGACCAAACGAATATTTCCCGACAACAATGATTATTTTATAATCACTTGCTTATTTTCAAAAAAAATTCACATTTCACCCATAACTTTAAACTTTTATCAATTTAACCATTTATTGAATAGTAATTATAAGAAAAAATTGAATACTTTTATTTCATAAAATTCGGGGTCTTACAATCTCCACTCCTTATGAAATTTCGTCCTCGAAATTTACGTACCTGGTATTTCAAAAAATTGAGAATACCTTCCTTTCATTTTAGATTCCATCTTCCCTGTCATCATAATTTCTCCATTGCTCATCTCCTGTATTTCAAATATCATTCTAGAATACAGCTTCAAAACAAGGGTTAATTTAACGAATTAACATATCACATAATATCCCGATATTATGACTGACCAACAAATAAGCTTAGGTAGGACACACTAGCGAAGGATTTACTCATCTCTCCCTCCTAGTTATATTCCCCGATCTCCGCCAGAGATCATATCCCTAAGCTCTGATACCAACTGTGACACTCCCAAAACAGGTATACAACACTCATTCTGAGTCGTCAATAACATGGTACTGAAACAAATACATCTTTACTATTACAACATAAGAACTGTGAGTTTAAATACAAATATTGTCATCTAGACAATATCCACACTCAAATAAGTCCTCATTACAATTATTGATACATTATTTCACAAAAATGGTGAGGACTACTAAAATAATTTCTAGAACCATCATTCCATACCCCGACTAGTACTCGCTACATTCTCGCCTCCTGAGAAAAATGGAACAAAAAGGAAAAGGGTGAGCACAACTAGCTCAGTATAGAATATCATGACTAAAGATAATTAAATTATCAATAGCCTTCATCAATAATAAATCACAGATTTAGAACATATGGTAGATGATAAAAATTTCAACCATAGTTGCAGCGGAACGAGCAATCCATTAGAAGAGTCAAATAGACTATAAAGTCTATTATGTTCTCCATGTTAAAAATCCACCAATAATGTTTTATCCCTGTAACATCAATCAACAATTCTGGTCCACAATCATATGAATAACTCATAATCATAACTGTAGTTCTAAATTCCCCTTCTCATCTAGGACGAAGATAATTTTCATCACCTATCTTTACCTGAAACATCAAAGATCATGGTTACACCAAATCACATTTCCTGTTCATAATCATACTAATAACTTCATATTTGCACCACGGCCAAAGATATTCATTTGTATCACCAGTTGGTCATGTTCATCTCAACACCTGTTCATCTTTGCACTACTGGCCAAAGATATTCAACAACATGCCATCTTTGCACTACAGGCCAAAGATATTCATCAACAATTCATTTTTGCACTACAGGCCAAAGATATTCATCAATAATTCATCTTTGCACTACTGGCCAAAGATATTCATATCTCAAAGAAATATATAATCATTTCAGAATTTATATAAACAATAATTATAATCATGTTGATCAATTCACCTTTGCACTTAAGCTAAAGATATTCACTTATAAATTCAATGGTCATGATCATACCAGTCAATAATTCATCTTTGCACTACTGGCCAAAGAAAACCCATAGTCATGATCATACCAAAAATCTACCCATCTTTACACTCAAGTCAAAGAAAAATTAATATCATCATTAGGGTTATAAAAATGTTATATATGATAATTAAAATAATATGATCAACATATAGTTTTAATCTCAAGAGTAATATTCGTAACTCATGAATAGTAAATCGTGAATATTAACTCATGAATAGTAACCCCGACACAAAAGGTAGAAATTCCACAATAAAATCCATACCAATATTTCGGTATAATGATATTGAAAGAATAACATTTCTTAAATTTATAAATAATTTATTTTAATTGTTTACACTTTACTAATATAATGCATTTAATCATTCTAAAATGTCAAACTCATAAGATTTCATCACCAATAACCAAAACCCTCATAAAAAATCTGCATATACCTCATATAGGATTTTAAAGTCATAAAATCCTATTTTGCATTTTTCTTACTTCACATAACATATTTAATTTAGTTACTCATAACTAGACCATTTTTATGAAAAATACCAAATCAGTTCCAAAAATATTTCTTTTCTGGAATTTAGCATAATATAGTCACATAGTAAACATATATTTTTCTCAGAATTTTTAAAAGTCAGTAACTATTTTTCATATGGCCAAAACAGCCGAATATTTAGACATTTATCAAAAATTGTACTTTTATCTAAAAATTCTGAAATTCACAGAGTATACTCCTATCATATACATGTACTCCCAATAAAAATTTCATCAATTTTGAAGTTAACCACAAGGAGTTATAAGCGATTACTTTTAAAATAGTCTTTTCTCATAAAATTCATAACTCTTAATCTATACATCCAAAAATCACCATTTTTGGACACAATCAATAAAACTCATCAAAATATCATTTTAAATTTTTTCAGAATTTTTTGAAGGTCAGAAGAATTACGAACTGAAAAACAGAATAACCCTTAAAATCCCCTACTATCCCTTACCTCAAAAGTGCAGTATTTCTGACCGGAATGCAAAGCCGAAGAAAATTTACACTGATGAATAGCAACTCACCAAGTATCTAAATACTCACAAAATATGCTTTATAATATAGAGAGAGAAAGAGAGAAAGCTTATGTTTCTGGTGTGTTTTTCAATTTTAATTTAGCCCTCTATTTATAGGAAAATGTTAGCACGCCGAAGCAGACTTAACCTGCAACTTGATGGCTTTACCTGCTACTATTCCCACCCACCATATTTGAATAAAAATTTCAGCACATTTCTTCACCAACCAAGAGTGGGGCCCACCAATTCTAGAATTTTTTACCAAAATGATTAACTCTGAAAATTCAACAATTTCTAAACCAGTCATCTCGTAAAATTCATAACAATTCATACGTTCAATTTTAACGGTTCAAATTTATGGACATATACTCAACTTATATATGTATAACATATCCAAAAATTACCACGATCCAACGGTCGGATTAAAAATTATAACCCCCGCAAAATAACTCAAAAACCCTGATTTTTAATACCTCCATTCCGACAAAAATACTGATAAAAACCTCAACATTAACTCCTTCATTTTTAACCACAAAAATATATCCCTCATTTATATCCACATCAAATAAATATTTTCTTATCATATAAATCAATAATTAATTATTCACAAATAATATTACAGAATCACATTTATGACAACCAGGCCGTTCCCAGGAAAGAGGGGGCTTTCCAATAAGAATTTCTCCTTACTGGAGCGCAATTAGGTGACCAAACCTCTCCTTAGACAGAACTTTCTAGACATTGCCAATAATGTTATCTAATAATATTATTCAAATAATATGAATTATTGATCTGATAATGGGAAATACTGTGCAGTGACAATTATTGAACAACAATAATATAAAATTTCAACGTAGCAATTATTGAATCAATATAATAAAATATTGAGCAGGAATTACTGTAATAATTATTGAGTAGTGCCTTCTTACGTAAGAATCAATAATTTCAAAAATACTGTGCAATACCGTGTGCTACTGTGCAATAACGCGTATTACTGTATTTTAACCACCGGGTATTTCAACAGTATTAACGGTAACAACTACGCCGTTATTTGTAAAAACTCAAATTTATCGTTTTCTTCATCCGACAGTTATTCGTTATGGGGCCCACAAATAGCTGCGCCGTCGTACGAATATTCCCCGACAGAAAGAATATTCCACGACCAAACGAATATTCCCCAACAACAATGATTATTTTATAACCACTTGCTTATTTTCAAAAAAAAATTACATTTCACCCATAACTTTAAACTTTTATCAATTTAACCATTTACTGAATAGTAATTATAAGAAAAAATTGAATACTTTTATTTCATAAAATTCGGGGTCTTACAATCTCCCCTTCTTATGAAATTTCGTCCTCGAAATTTACATACCTGGTATTTCAAAGAATTGAGAATACCTTCCTTTTATTTTAGATTCCATCTTCCCTGTCATCATAATTTCTCCATTGCTCATCTCCTGTATTTCAAATATCATTCTAGAATACAGCTTCAAAACAAGGGTTAATTTAACGAATTAACATATCACATAATATTCCGATATTATGACTGACCAACAAATAAGCTTAGGTAGGACACACTAGCGAAGGATTTACTCATCTCTCCCCTCCTACTTATATTCCCCGATCTCCGCCAGAGATCATATCCCTAAGCTCTGATACCAACTGTGACACTCCCAAAACAGTTATACAACACTCAATCTGAGTCGTCAATAACATGGTACAGAAACAAATACATCTTTACTATTACAACATAAGAACTGTGAGTTTAAATAGAAATATTGTCATCTAGACAATATCCACACTCAAATAAGTCCTCATTACAATTATTGATACATTATTTCACAAAAATGGTGAGGACTACTAAAATAATTTCTAGAACCATCATTCCATACCCAGACTAGTACTCGCTACATTCTCGCCTGCTGAGAAAAATGGAACAAAAAGGAAAAGGGTGAGCACAACTAGCTCAGTAAAGAATATCATGACTAAAGATAATTAAATTATCAATAGCCTTCATCAATAATAAATCAGAGATTTAGAACATATGGTAGATGATAAAAATTTTAACCATAGTTGCAGCAGAACGAGCAATCTATTATAAGAGTCAAATAGACTATAAAGTCTATTATGTTCTCCATGTTAAAAATCCACCAACAATGTTTTATCCCTGTAACATCAATCAACAATTCTGGTCCACAATCATATGAATTACTCATAATCATAACTGTAGTTCTAAATTCCTCTTCTCATCCAGGACGAAGATAATTTTCATCACCTATCTTTACCTGAAACGTCAAAGATCATGGTTACCCCAAATCACATTTCATGTTCATAATCATACTAATAACTTCATCTTTCCACCACGGCCAAAGATATTCATTTGTATCACCAGTTGGTCATGTTCATCTCAACACCTGTTCATCTTTGCACTACTGGCCAAAGATATTCAACAACATGCCATCTTTGCACTACAGGCAAAAGATATTCATCAATAATTCATCTTTTTCAATTCTAATTTAGCCCTCTATTTATAGGAAAATGTTAGCACGCCGAAGCAGACTTAACCTGCAACTTGATGGCTTTACCTGCTACTATTCTCACCCACCACATTTGAATAAAAATCTCAGCACATTTCTTCACCAACCAAGAGTGGGGCCCACCAATTCGAGAATTTTCTACCAAAATGATTAACTCTGAAAATTCAACAATTTTTGAACCAGTCATCTCGTAAAATTCATAACAATTCATACGTTCATTTTTAACGGTTCAAAATTTATGGACATATACTCAACTTATATATGTATAACATATCCAAAAATTACCACGATCCAACGGTTGGATTAAAAATTATAACCCCCGCAAAATAACTCAAAAACCCTGATTTTTAATACCTCCATTCCGACAAAAATACTTATAAAAACCTCAACATTAACTCCTTCATTTTTAACCACAAAAATATATCTCTCATTTATATCCACATCAAATAAATATTTTTTTATCATATAAATCAATAATTAATTATTCACAAATAATATTACAGAATCACATTTATGACAACTAGTGCCTTCTTACGTAAGAATCAATAATTTCAAAAATACTGTGCAATATCGTGTGCTACTGTGCAATAACACGTATTACTGTATTTTAACCACCGGTTATTTCAACAGTATTAACGGTAATAACTACGCCGTTATTTGTAAAAACTCAAATTTGTCGTTTTCTTCATCCGACAGTTATTCGTTATGGGGCCCACAAATAGCTGCGCCGTCGTACGATTATTCCCCGACAGAAAGAATATTCCACGACCAAACGAATATTCTTCAACAACAATGATTATTTTATAACCACTTACTTATTTTTAAAAAAAATTCACATTTCACCCATAACTTTAAACTTTTATCAATTTAACTATTTACTGAATAGTAATTATAAGAAAAATTTGAATACTTTTATTTCATAAAATTCGGGGTCTTACAATCTCCCCTTCTTGTGAAATTTCGTCCTCGAAATTTACATACCTGATATTTCAAAGAATTGAGAATACCTTCCTTTCATTTTAGATTTTATCTTCCCTGTCATCATAAATTCTCCATTGCTCATCTCCTGTATTACAAATATCATTCTAGAATACAGCTTCAAAACAAGGGTTAGTTTAACGAATTAATATATCACATAATATCCCGATATTATGACTGACCAACAAATAAGCTTAGGTAGGACACACTAGCGAAGGATTTACTCATCTCTCCCCTCCTAGTTATATTCCCCGATCTCCGCCAGAGATCATATCCCTAAGGTCTGATACCAACTGTGACACTCCCAAAACAGGTATACAACACCCATTCTGAGTCGTCAATAACATGGTACAGAAACAAATACATCTTTACTATTACAACATAAGAACTGTGAGTTTAAATACAAATATTGTCATCTAGACAATATCCACACTCAAATAAGTCCTCATTACAATTATTGATACATTATTTCACAAAAATGGTGAGGACTACTAAAATAATTTCTAGAACCATCATTCCATACCCCGACTAGTACTCGCTACATTCTCGCCTCCTGAGAAAAATGGAAAAAAAAGGAAAAGGGTGAGCACAACTAGCTCAGTAAATAATATCATGACTAAAGATAATTAAATTATCAATAGCCTTCATCAATAATAAATCAGAGATTTAGAACATATGGTAGATGATAAAAATTTCAACCATAGTTGCAGCGGAACGAGCAATCTATTATAAGAGTCAAATAGACTATAAAGTCTATTATGTTCTCCATGTTAAAAATCCACCAACAATGTTTTATCCCTGTAACATCAATCAACAATTCTGGTCCACAATCATATGAATTACTCATAATCATAACTGTAGTTCTAAATTCCTCTTCTCATCCAGGACGAAGATAATTTTCATCACCTATCTTTACCTGAAACATCAAAGATCATGGTTACACCAAATCACATTTCCTGTTCATAATCATACTAATAACTTCATCTTTACACCACGACCAAAGATATTCATTTGTATCACCAGTTGGTCATGTTCATCTCAACACCTGTTCATGTTTGCACTGCTGGCCAAAGATATTCAACAACATGTCATCTTTGCACTACAGGCCAAAGATATTCATCAACAATTCATCTTTGCACTACAGGCCAAAGATATTCATCAATAATTCATCTTTACACTACAGGCCAAAGATATTCATATCTCAAAGAAATATATAATCATTTCAGAATTTATATAAACAATAATTATAACCATGTTGATCAATTCACATTTGCACTTAAGCTAAAGATATTCACTTATAAATTCAATGGTCATGATCATACCAGTCAGTAATTCATCTTTGCACTACTGGCCAAAGAAAACCCATAGTCATGATCATACCAAAAATCTACCCATCTTTACAATCAAGTCAAAGAAAAATCAATATCATCATTAGGGTTATAAAAATGTTATAAATGATAATAAAAATAATATGATCAACATATAGTTTTAATCTCAAGAGTAATATTCGTAACTCATGAATAGTAAATCGTGAATAGTAACTCATGAATAGTAACCCCGACACAAAAGGTAGAAATTTCATAATAAAATACATACCAATATTTCGGTATAATGATATTGAAAGAATAACATTTCTTAAATTTATAAATAATTTATTTTAATTATTTACACTTTACTAAAATAATACATTTAATCATTCTAAAATGTCAAACTCATAAGATTTCATCACAAATAACCAAAACCCTCATCAAAAATCTACATATACCTCATATAGGATTCTCAAGTCATAAAATCCTATTTTCCAATTTTCTTACTTCACATAACATATTTAATTTAGTTACTTATAACTAGACCATTTTTATGAAAAATACCAAATCAGTTCCAAAAATATTTCTTTTCTGGAATTTAGCATAATATAGTCCCATAGTAAACATATATTTTTCTCAGAATTTTTAAAAGTCAGTAACTATTTTTCATATGGCCAAAACAGCCGAATATTTAGACATTTATCAAAAATTGTACTTTTATCTAAAAATTCTGAAATTCACAGAGTGTACTCCTATCATATACATGTACTCCCAATAACAATTTCATCAATTTTGGAGTTAACCACAATGAGTTATAAGCGGTTACTTTTAAAATAGTCTTTTCTCATAAAATTCATAACTCTTAATCTATACATCCAAAAATCACCATTTTTGGACACAATCAATAAAACTCATCAAAATATCATTTCAAATTTTTCTGGAATTTTCTAAAGGTCAGAAGAAGTACGAACTGAAAAACATAATAACCCTTAAAATCCCATACTATCCCTTACCTCAAAAGTGCAGTATTTCTGACTAGAATGCAAAGCCGAAGGAAACTTGCACTGATGAATAGCAACTCACCAAGTATCTAAATGCTCACAAAATATGCTTCATAATATAGAGAGAGAAAGAGAGAAAGCTTATGTTTCTGGTGTATTTTTTAATTCTAATTTAACCCTCTATTTATAGGAAAATGTTAGCACGCCGAAGCAGACTTAACCTACAACTTGATGGCTTTACCTGCTACTATTTCCACCCACCACATTTGAATAAAAATCTCAGTACATTTTTTCACCAAAAAAAGAGTGGGGCCCACCAATTCTAGAATTTTCCACCAAAATGATTAACTCCGAAAATTCAACAATTTCTGAACCAGTCATCTCATAAAATTCATAACAATTCATACGTTCATTTTTAGCGGTTCAAAATTTATGGACATATACTCAACATATATATGTATAACATATCTAAAAATTACCACGATCCAACGGTCGGATTAAAAATTATAACGCCCGCAAAATAACTCAGAAACCCTAATTTTTAATACCTCCATTCCGACAAAAATACTGATAAAAACCTCAACATTAACTCCTTTATTTTTAACCACAAAAATATATCCCTCATTTATATCCACATCAAATAAATATTTTCTTATCATATAAATCAATAATTAATTATTCACAAATAATATTATAGAATCACATTTATGACAACCAGGCCGTTCCCAAGAAAGAGGGGGCTTTCCAATAAGAATTTCTCCTTACTGGCGCGCAATTAGGTGACCAAACCTCTCCTTAGACAGAACTTTCTAGACATTGCCAATAATGTTATCTAATAATATTATTCAAATAATATGAATTATTGATCTGATAATGGGAAATACTGTGCAGTGACAATTATTGAACAACAATAATATAAAATTTCAACGTAGCAATTATTGAATCAATAAAATAAAATATTGAGCAGTAATTACTGTAATAATTATTGAGTAGTGCCTTCTTACGTAAGAATCAATAATTTCAAAAATACTGTGCAATACCGTGTGCTACTGTGCAATAACGCGTATTACTGTATTTTAACCACCGGGTATTTCAACAGTATTAACGGTAACAACTACGCCGTTATTTGTAAAAATTTAAATTTATCGTTTTCTTCATCCGACAGTTATTCGTTATGGGGCCCACAAATAGCTGCGCTGTCGTACGAATATTCCCCGACAGAAAGATTATTCCACTACCAAACGAATATTCCCCGACAACAATGATTATTTTATAACCACTTGCTTATTTTCAAAAAAAAATTCACATTTCACCCATAACTTTAAACTTTTATCAATTTAACCATTTACTGAATAGTAATTATAAGAAAAAATTGAATACTTTTATTTCATAAAATTCGGGGTCTTACAGAGTTATCCAGGTTTGCACCTCATTTGGTCGAAAATGAGGAACGAATGAAAAGGATGTTTCTGAGAGGTTTAAAACCCGAGATTCGGCAATATCTTATCTCTCATAAATTTTCTTTATATTCAGATGTTGTAAATAGGGCTCAATTATTAGAGCAAGATAATGAGTATGTGCAACCGAGGAACCACAACCAGGGTCATACCGGTGGCGGCAGTCATCGAAGCAATGAAAACCAGTAGGGAGGAAAATATTCGGACAAAAGCGGTAACCACTCTGGTGGTAATCGTGGCCATGATAATAGAAGGAGCGAGTCGGGAGGAGATTTCAAGAAGAGAATGTACAATAATGATAACGTGAAGACGTCAGGACAAACATCAACTACTTTTAGGGGAGGAGAACGAGCACCGGTCGTTTGTTACAAATGCGTGAAGGAGGGACACATCAGCCCAAACTGCCCACAATAGTTCAAGGTATGTTATAACTGTGGAAAGGAAGGTCATATAGCTAAAGATTGTCTTGTTGTGAAACCAAGTTCAACGGGAATAGTGACTCCGAAAGCTGTTCCGCACAAGTCAAAGTCGGTGGTTCCTGGAAGGGCGTTTGTCGTGACTGCCCAAAATACGAGGAACCCAAACGAGGTGATCACAGGTAAGCTAATCATAAACTCTTGCGAAGTTTATACCTTATTAGATACCGGTTCTACCCATTCTTTTATCTCTTCTGCTTGTGCTCAACGTTTAAACTTGACTCCAGAAAAATTAGACTTTGACCTATCTGTGGAGACTCCGTTAGGAGAAACTTTCATTACATCTACAGTTTATAAATCTTGCTTAATCCAAGTTGGCACAATCACATTACCTGTTGACCTTATCTCTTTAAAGATACTTGCTTTTGATGTGATTTTAGGATTTGATTGGTTAACTACTCATCATGCCAAAATTGATTGTTTTCGTAAGGTTGTTAGTTTTCATATTCCTAACCAACCTGTTATGCGAATTCAAGCAACCAAACCACTAAAATCAGTCGCTATCATATCAAGCCATAAAGCCATTCGTTTATTGAAGAACGGATGTCAAGCTTTCATAGCCCATGTTATGAACTTGAACAAAAACACGTCAGATTTGAATAATATTTTTGTTGTTAGTGAATTTCCTGACGTATTTCCTGAAGAACTTCCCGGTCTACCCCCTGAATGTGAAGTTGAATTCTTTATTGATCTTGAACCTGGTACAAAGCCCATTTCTAAAACCCCGTATCGAATGGTTCCTATTGAACTTCAGGAGTTAAAGGTTCAACTACAGAAGTTGTTGGACATCGATTTTATTCATCCTAGTACATCTCATTGGGGTGCTCATGTGTTATTCGTAAAGAAGAAAGACGGGAGTATGCGACTTTGTATCGACTACTGAGAATTGAATCATGTCACTATCAAGAATAGGTATCCGCTACCTCGCATTGATGACATGTTTGACCAGTTGCAAGGAGCACAATTCTTTTCAAAGATCGATCTTCGTTCTAGATATCATCAGCTGAAGATTAAAACTGAGGATATTCCAAAGACTGCCTTCAAAACTTGGTACGGGCATTATAAATTCTTAGTCATGTCTTTTGGATTGACTTATGCTCCTGCTGCCTTCATGGATATGATGAACCGTGTATTCAAAGAATATTTAGATCAGTTCGTTGTTGTCTTTATTGATGACATCCTCATCTATTCCAAAAGTCGTGAAGATCATGAGCGCCATTTAAAGCTGGTACTGCAAAGGCTTCGTGAAAACAAGCTATATGCCAAATTGAAGAAATGCGAGTTCTGGCTTGAGGAAGTAGCATTCCTTGGGCACGTGGTGTCAAAACATGGAGTATTTGTCGACCCGGCGAAGATTGAAGCCATACAAAGTTGGGAGCAATCAAAGTCGGTGACCGAAGTACGTAGCTTTCTGGGCTTAGCTGGGTATTACCGGAGATTCATGGAAGGATTTTCTAGAATCGCTACTCCGTTAACTCAGCTGACTCGGAAGGATACAAAATTCAGTTGGAGCGAGGATTGTGAGAAGAGTTTTCAAGAACTCAAGAGGAGACTCATTTCGGCACCTGTTCTGACAATACCATCTGGTTTGGATGGATTTGTTATCTACAGTGATGCTTCAGGCAAAGGGTTAGGATGTGTTCTCATGCAACATGGGAAAGTCATATCCTATGCCTCGCGACAACTCAAAGAATATGACAGAAATTATCCTACTCATGATTTGGAGTTGGCAGCAGTCGTTTTCGCGTTGAAAATTTGGAGACACTACCTGTATGGGGAGAAAGTGGAGATCTATACGGATCATAAAAGCCTCAAATATTTCTTCACCCAAAAGGAACTCAACATGCGGCAACGATGTTGGCTTGAGCTGTTGAAAGATTACGATCATACCATCCAATATCATCCCGGAAAAGCGAACGTAGTAGCTGACGCATTGAGTAGAAGATCATACGCGGGTACGAGTGCAATGGTGTTAACACAAAGGCCCATTTTGTATGATTTGCAAAGGATGGAGATAGAGATGAAGGCTTCAAGTACCCACATGATGATATCAAATATACGAGTAGAACCGACTTTAATTGATAAAGTTAAAGCCGCTCAAGCTACGGATATGGAGTTGATACGTATGAAGAAAAAAGTGCAAGAAGGTGCTATTCCAGAAGCAAGAATCGATGAAGAAGGAATACTTCGAGTCAACTCCAGACTTTGTGTTCCTAACAATTTTGACTTGAAGCATAGAATCATGATGGATGCACACAACACACCGTTTGCAATCCATCCTGGGAGTACCAAAATGTATCACGATCTTCGACATACATTTTGGTGGAGCAATATGAAAAGAGAGATCGCGGAGTTTATCTCGAGGTGTTTAATTTGTCAACGTGTAAAAGCGGAGCATCAAGTACCAAAGGGTCCATTGCAACCACTTGAGATTCCGAAATGGAAGTGGGAACACATTACTATGGATTTTGTTATGGGTCTTCCCAAGGTTTCTCAAGGCATAGATGCTATTTGGGTCATTGTTGATAGATTAACCAAGTCTGCTCATTTCTTACTTATACGTGAGACTTATTCCCTTGAACGTCTTGCTAGTATGTACGTGAATGAGATTATGAGATTGCATGGCGTGCCAATATCCATAGTTTCGGATCGTGACCCAAGATCCACTTCACGATTTTGGGTTAGCTTGCAGAAAGCTATGGGCACGGATTTACGATTCAGTTCGGCATACCATCCTCAAACAGACGGACTATTCAAACTATTGAAGATCTATTAAGACTCTGTGTCCTAGTTCTCAAAGGGAGTTGGGATAAGTACCTACCATTGGTGGAATTCTCCTACAACAACAGTTATCAGGCGAGCATAGGTGTGGCTCCATTCGAGGCGTTGTATGGAAGAAAATGTCGTTCTCCAGTATACTGGGATGAGGTGGATGAAGCAACATTGTTAGGACCAGAGTTGGTACGCATGACTACAGAGAAGATCCAAACGATTCGACAACGTATACAAACGGCACAGGATCGACAAAAGAGTTATGCGGATCTTCATCGGAAGGACGTGGAATTTAATATTGGGGATCATGTATTGTTACGTGTTGCACCATGGAAGGGAGTTACAAGATTTGGGAAGAGAGGAAAGCTCAATCCAAGATTTGTTGCACCATAGACTCACATTACCTCCAAGTATGTCTCGTGTTCATAATATTTTTCACATATCTATGCTTCGTAAATATGTTAAAAACCCGAACCACATTATTGAGTTAGAACCAGACGAGATAGCCGAAGATTTAACGTATGAGGAGGTACCTGTTAAAATCTTGGATAGGAAAGAGCATGTCTTATGCACGAAGGTTATACCACAAGTTAAGGTTTCGTGGAGAAACCAAACTATTGAAAAAATGACCTGGGAGTTAGAATCAGAAATGAAAGCGAGGTATCCCCACCTTTTCGAAACACCAGGTACGTACGTCAATTTCGAGGATAAAATTTCATAAGGAGGGGAGGTTGTAAGACCCCAACTTATTAATGAATAAAATCAAATTTTCTCTAATTATTATTGTGAATAATAAGGTGTTAATTTGATATAATATTTTGGTTATGGGTGAAATATGCAAATTTTGCAAAATAAATAAGTGGTTATAAATTATTCATTTTGTCGGGAAATATTCGTTTGGTCGTGGAATATTCTTTCTGTCAGGGAATATTCGTACGATGGCGCAACTATTTATGGGCCCCATAACGGAAAACGATTGGATGAAGATAACGACAAAAATTGAGTTTTTATAAATAACGGCGTAGTTGTTACCGTTAACACTGTTGGAATACCCGGTGGTTAAAATACAGTAATACGCGTGGTTGCACTGTAGCACACGAATTGCACAGTATTTTTGAATTATTGATTCTTACGAAGGAAGACACTACTCAATAATTGTTATAGTAGTTACTGTTCAATATTTTATTTTATTGATTCCATAATTGTTGCATTGATATTTTATATTATTGTTGTTTCAATAATTGTCACTGCATAGTATTTCCCATTATCAGATCAATAATTCATATTATTTGAATAATATTATTAGATAATATTATTAGCAATGTCTAGAAAGTTCTGTCTAAGGAGAGGTTTGGTCACCTAATTGCGTGCCAGTAAGGAGAAATCCTTATTGGAAAGCCCTCTCTTTCCTGGGAACGGCCTGGTTGTCATAAATGTGATTCTGTAATATTATTTGTGAATAATTAATTATTGATTCATATGATAAGGAAATATTTATTTTATGAGGATATAAATGAGGGATATATTTTTGTGGTTAAAAATGAAGGAGTTAATGTTGAGGTTTTTATCAGTATTTTTGTCGGAATGGAGGTATTAAAAATCAGGGTTTTTGAGATATTTTCCGGGGGTTATAATTTTTAATCCGACCGTTGGATTGTGATAATTTTTGGATATGTTATACATATATAAGTTCAGTATATGTACACAATTTTGAACCGTTAAAAATGAACGTATGATTTATTATGAATTTTACGAGATGACTGGTTCAGAAATTGTTAAATTTTCGGAGTTTATCATTTTGGTGAAAAATTCTGGAATTGGTGGGCCCCACTCTTGGTTGGTGAAGAAATGTGCTGAGATTTTTATTCAAATGTGATAGGCTTGAATAGTAGCAGGTAAAGCCATTAGGTTGCAGGTTAAGTCTGCTTCGGCGTGCTAACATATTCCTATAAATAGAGGGTTAAGTTAGGATTGAAAATCACACCAGAAACAAGTTTTTTCTCTTTTTCTCTCTCTAGATTATTGAGTGTATTTTGTGAGTATTTAGATACCTTGAGAGTTTCTATTCATCAGAGCAAGTTTCCTTCAGCCTTATACCGATATTCCGACCAGAAGTACTGATATTTTGAGGTAAGGGATATTATTTTCTTCTTAAATGATATTATTTTTTTCAATATCATTATGCTAAAATATTGATATGAGTTTTTTCAATATCATTATGCTATTCACGTATACGGCACTATTCACGAATATGGCACTATTCACCGAAAAATAAAAATTTTCCTTTTTGTCCAAGATGTCTATTATGGTTACTCTCTTTGATTGTATCCATGTTTTCATCTTTATTTTTGAATTCTGCTTCACAATTGATTATTATGAAGTATTATTGATCTTGGATTAACTATTATACGAATCCCTACTATTTGTCCTTCTGTCTCACTGGATTCATTTTCTTTAAGATATTTTTCATCATCCTCAGTCCTAAATGATGATATTACTGAATATCTTTGGCCTGTAGTGCAAAGATGTATGATTACCTGATGAATATCTTTAGCCTGTAGTGTAAAGATGAACAGGTGTTGAGATGAACATGATTGACTGGTGATACAAATGAATATCTTTGGCCTGTTATGCAGATATGAATATTTGGTTAAAGATGATTATTAATTGATGTTACAGGGATAAAATATTGATGATGGACTTTTAAATCTTAGAAGATAGTAGAATTCATTCTCTACTTGACTCTTCTAATGGTTTGTTGTTTCCGCTGCAGTTGTTGATCTAAAACTTGTTATCAATTATATTCTATCAGATTTTTCCCTGTTGAATACTAATGATAATTTGTTGTATATTATCTTAGTCATAATATTCTTTACTGGGCTAGTTGAGCTCACCCTTTTCCTTTTTGTTTCATTTTTCTTCTCAGGAGGTGAGAACATAGCAGGATCTAGTCGGGGTATGAAGTGATGGTTCTAGAAAGATGTTTTAGCAGTCCTCACTATTTCTGTAAAATAGTGTTTGAATAATTATAATGAGGACTTATTTGAGTGTGGATATTGTCTAGCAGACAATATTTGTATTTAAACTCACAGTATGTGTTGTCATATTTTGCACGACAATTTTATTATTGAAGTTGTAGTTTGCTTTTTGTAACATGTATTTGGCGACTCAGAATGGGTGTTGTATACCTATTTTGGGGGCGTCACAATATTTTTTTCAATACTAATGTGTAAGTGAACAGTAAAAAGGAAATATTAAATTATTAGTGACCAATTAAATTAAGTTTATGTAACAACCCAAAAATTCTCGCAATTAATTTCTCGATTTCAGTCATTAATAATACATTCAACCTCAAATTTTACATCATTAAATGATAATACAACCATCAAAATTTTGCGGAATAATTAAAATTGTCTATTGCAATCTATTTTCGTTCCCAAAATCTTTAAACTTTACATCTAAATAACTCATAATCATTTTCATACTACAATAGATTACATTGCAAAACGATATTACAACTCAATATTAATACATCATTCGGAACCTTAAACATGGTTCAAATACTAATAACACAACTAATGTGTATAAATCCTCAAGTATCACATCTGATTCATGTCTTTCAAGTAACACATAACTTTACCTTGAATCTTGATCCTGCAAAAGTGGTTATTTGCAAGGTTGAGCTCGACAGCCCAGCAAAATCTAACAGTTTTCATGCATCACATAGTACATAATAACATACTCAACATACATATCATAATAATTAAAGTAACATGGCATACATACTTTAATTCACATAACAAATATAAAGATTGAGTTCCTTACTCAATCATCATTATATAACCAAAACAATGTAGTCATAAATTGACTTTAACATTTCATGATTTCAACGTGTATAGCATATCATGCTCGCTTACAATACATATAAACATATCATGTAGTTTAAAACAGCTCATCAAGTCCACGTAGAAAATAGGAACCGAAAGACTTACCTTGATCGTTGTTTACCAATAACAGTTTAACAGCTTACAATTATCTGCACTTCACGTGTCCTACACAATTATATAATCATACACGTTAACTATTAGTCACATAACAACACATAGTAATTGTAATGTAAACTCTACTCCACATCTCAGAATCTTTCCTATTAATTAGCACACAATGTTCAATTAGATTGTGTTAACTTTTCAACTTATGTAATATTCGAAATTCATATAAGTATTTAAGTCTTGCTAGGAATACTAATGAGTTTTATATTAAACCCATTCCATATCTTATAATATTCATTTCATTTGACTTAAAACACTTTTTACGTTCAATAACACTTATCACGGCGTTTCGACATTTATTCGTCACACGCCCGATTTGCCTCTCTTGTGTATGCTTACTATGCTTCTATAACTTATCTAATACATCATTATATTAATGTTAAGCATGATTATATATACTAACATTCATATTTTATAACTTAGAACAACATCTTTTATCGTCAAGAGCACTACACTAGCATACGTGCATGCATGACGCCCTCCGATTGCCTCCGAAAACACAGTAGTCCTAAAGATAACAATTTTGACCCCTGTTCCTGACCTCAAATTGAAAAACTTAAAGAATACAAGTTGTAGGCCTACTCGTCTTCATTATGGATCATCTTGAATCACCTCAATCGGAGTTCGTATGAAAACGTTGTGTTCATTTTAGTAAAACATGCCCGTTCAATTTATTTTCCCAAAAATTCAGTTAGGCAGCCTACCCCCCCTGCCGAGGCGAGGGTTTTTACACTAGGGGGCCCACCGGGGCGGGGGTCTCTTCTGTGATTGTGCGATTTTAGCTCTAGAACACTACGGAAAGCCAAATTAGGCCTCCAAACTCCTTTCTAACAATCATACTAACCTACCCAAGGTGTAATAGGTTTACATAAACATAATCTAATGTTTTCTAACGCGTTTCTAGCCATCTAAACAACATAAACATCCAAATTACAACCATTAATTTTCATTATTTTTGCTAAAGCTTCACTTTATGAAAGTTTCGGTGAAAAAAATCATCACTGTGATTTTGTTCTCAACCAAAACAGTTAATTCAACATACTATGCTTATGTTTATTCATCCTCTTTCAAATTTAATAGTCAATTTATAAATTAAACGACTAATTAAACCTTAATTTTACTTTAATCTAAGTCATATTCATATACATATATATATATATATATATATATATATATATATATATATATATATATATATATCATATAAACTCACTGTAATATGGTTTTCTTCACAAATTACATACATAACATGAATTCATTGACTATACTCATATGTAAACTTATGAAAACAGTTTCATAACAACTAATTTATCATATAAACTATATATAACAATCAATTCAACCTTTACAAAGAATTTTACAGAGAACTTTGGAAGAGAAGACAACCACAACTTTTAGAATTTTAAAAGGGTAAGAGGATATCTTGTATGCTAGAAAATGATAACTTTGTTTAAGAAGATGATAACAAGACTTCTTTTCCCTCAATTCTTCTCACAAATTCTCTAGGATTCTCTCAATTTTTCTCTGTATTCTTCTTCTTCTCCTCTCTTCTTCTTCTGAGTCTTTCTCCTAACTCTATTCTAACTTACGTACTAACAAAAAGATATAACGTACTAATAATAATATAGGCATTAAGTATATAATATTAATATATGTATAACTGACATCAGTTATCTAACTTTTAAAAAAAACAAAAGCCCTAAGGCTTGTTTGGCTAAAATAACTCATTAACTCTTACACCTTGTTTGGTAAACCTAATTAAAATAAATCAATTAATTCTTATACCTTGTTTGGTAAAACACCATTAAATTAAAGACTTAATATGCATTAAGACATGTTTGGCCAAAACTAAATTAAACTCCTTTAATTTATTTTAATAACCACTTATAATATAGTTATTTATCACATTTCTATTAAATTAAGTTTTCATACTTAAGTAATTAATTCTAATAACAATTTATCAATTAAATCATTTAATCACAAAACTCAATACAAATAATTACCCATCAAAAATAAAATATCAATATAATAATTCATTTAATCATTATAAACTCTCTAACTTAATTGTTAAATTAAATTAGAACATTATCCCATAATTATTATTTTTCTTAACTCATTAATTATTTATTAAACAAATAATTAACCAAATCAAATCAATTAAACAAATATTTATTCAACGTTTAAACACATCTATTAAATATTTATATAATTCAATAAATATTTAAAAATTATAATTAAAATTCTGGAAATTCTGGATTGTTACAGATTCAGATTTGATCAAGGTGAAAATCGGGCTTGAAGTAGATGCTATGTAAATTGCAAACATGAGAACTCTTAGCTTTGATCTTCGTTGATAAAAAGGACATACCTATCACATCTGAATTCCGATTGGAATGATTCAAGATGTTCCGGAAAGCTAAGAAGAAGCTCTATAGTATAATCCAAGTTCCAAGCTAAGAACATGCATCCCACTTTGTGTTAAAAGCCTTGCAATCTTCCCTTCTTGTATTTGCTTGCATATTTTAGTCCAAAAGATGTTCGTATTGCTTTTCCTTGCTTCTTCATGCCAATGTTATGCCATAGCCTACAAAATAACATAAAATGTATGAAAAATAGCTTAGAAACATAGGTTTAAGCAACTAATTCAAGTAACAGATACCGGGTAAGTAGGTATAAAACCTACTTATCAAATAACCCCAAACTTAAACCTTTGCTTGTCCTCAAGCAAAAACACAAAACATTCTATGCAATGCAACTAATCTACATGCCTACAAATCCAACAGTAATGACAGAGCAAGTCTATTCAACCGGCCTTAAAGAAATGAAGTAAACATGATAATACATCATATCAAAACAAATCATTAACTTCTTAATCAATCATCAAATCTTAGTCTGTTATTACTAATATAGTGTGTGTGTGCTCCACAACCATGTTAACTGATATAAAATCAAATTTAATACATAACAAGTCTCTTCAAAGGCATCATATAGTGTAAACTTAAGAAATCCAAAAATAAGCTAGATCCAACTAAAAGCAAATAATTACCAATATCGAACGTCAATATGGGATACTTATGCTTTATTTTTCATCTATGTGGTCTTTTTGCTCTTATTTCCCATTTTATTCATTTTGTTTCTTTTTTTTTATATACACATATCTTTTTTAGAGCGCTAGGTGTAAAGACAATCCCTTCGGGCTTACGCACTCAAGTAACAAAGGCCACAAAACTAGACAAGCACGCTATGATGTTTATTCATACTTTTTTTTCTTTTTTTTAGCTTATATACCCCAAATATTCTCTCAAACTTAGGTTCTTGTCTAACTTTAGCCATCACTACTTATTCTTGTCATTCTTTCATTCAAACTAGCATTATCCTTTAGAATCCCATTATGTATCAATTTAAACTCAATCAATCAACAAGTTGTTTTTACTGTGATATCCTTATTATAACAGTTTCAAACAGAAAAAGACTCAAATCATAACAAGAAATCATATCAAAGCTCTAATAGTCAGTACTATACTTGTCTACACAATTCCAATTTCATCATTGGCCAAAATAAACTTAAACTATCTAACAACTGGATTAATGCAAATGAACATAGTAACTTACTAATATTTTTGATTTTTTTTATAGACATGAATAAAAACTATTTACAACTATTCTACTACGCAAACTATTATGCACTTACACTACATGAATGCAAACATATAATAATCCTAAACTAAACAAACATGATAACTTATGCAAAACTAAAATAACGACATTAAACATGCAAAACTAAACTAATTAACTCCCCTAAACTTAACAATTACAATGTCCTCATTATAAAATAAAGCATGAAGTGGACGAGGACTTCCCTATAATCATTTAAGCTTGTGGTGATAGTGGCATGGCACAAAGACTGAAAAAACTTCCACATCGGAATTTGAAGGAGGATATTGTGTCATGGGCTCAGGCTGGTGGCTTCCCTTTCCATAATCTTTTGCATGTCCATTGAAACTCCAATACCTGAAATGAAGAGAGACAACATGGATTAGAATAGAACTTTGGAATATAACGTGATTCCTATCTACTAAATAAACTAGGAAAGTATATAAATATAAAAAAAATTCATGGGTTGCCTCCCAGTCAGCGCTTGATTTACAGTCTTTCAGCCTGACTTTGTCTGGTCAACGCTATCTAATTCTTCTTTGATAATTGAGGAACCCTCCATCCATCAGAAATAATGTAGCTTTTGGTAGGTTCCCATTTGTGATGGCTATCGAATTAAAGTCACCTAGCATGCTTTGTTTAAATATGTGCCCAATTGAGAATGTAGAATAACTAGGTGCTTTTCCGTCCGTTGAGCCTATGATTCAATTGGGGCTTTGAGGCTTGGCAAGAACAACGGGCTCTACTTCTATCTTCTCCTCATCATCCCACCATGGCTTTACATTTGTACTAGCTCTCATGTCATAAAGAGCCTTGCCGACGACATAACTACCAAGCGGGCACGGTTTTGCAAATCTAACTGGACCCTTGATCTTTAGAGGGGAAGGAACTTGGGGCACTAATAACATCGGCTTGTCCTCGTTGGTACTCATAGTTAGTTCTTCACCAACCTTATTTTCATCATCCCCACTTGTCTCCTCTTTTTCGACATCTCGTGTCTCATCCAGTTATAGATTTGGCTTGGACACTTCATCAACCTCGGAATCCTCATCATAACACCAATTGTTTTGAGGACAATTGTTCAAGGCTTTGAGCATTTGATCCATCTGGTTCTGGAGATTTTGAATTGATATCTCTTGATTCTAAATTGACCGCTCTTGATTAATCCACCTTTCCTCATTTGATGCTACGAACTTGGACAACAATTCCTCTAACCTTGAATTATCTGTCTCAGTCTCGGAAGCCATGTATTAAGGACCATTGGTTGAGGTAGTGACGAGTTGTTCCATCCGATTATTAAAATTTTAGGTTGATAGCTCTTGGCTAATCCTCATCTCCTATAGGTTTGCTATGCCCTTCAATATTACATCCCTCGGATTTGGCTTTTCTTCTTGTGCCAATGGAGGTGGACATGAAAATTTTGGTGTGTATGTTGGATTTGGAGCGTAGTATTGGTCTTGATAATTGTAGCTCCATGAAAAATCTGGGTGATACCCCCAATCTTGGTGATAGTTAGGATATGTATAATCGTTGAGGTATTCACCACCATATTGTCCCAACCCCAAACTAACAGTGCATTGATGACTCGGATGACTACCAGCACAATAATCGCAATTAACTACTATCATTCGATTACGTTGGGCTGCAACAACGTCCAACCTCCTCGAAAGTGTTTCAAGCTGTGCTGATAATGCAGAAAATGCATTGAGACCATCAATTCCCGTTCCCCTTGGCTGAGTCATTCTCGTAAACGGCCATTGATAATTAAATTCCGCCATGGTACCTACAAAGAAAGAAAAACAGGAAGAGAATTAAATATAAAGGAAAAAAATGTTTAAATTAAGACTAATTTGATTGAAGCTAATATTAGCAAAAATATATTAACTAATTTCCCAGTAACGACGCCAAAAACTTGTTGGAAAAAATCTAATTACGCACGACACGCAAGTATACGTGGTCAACAAGTAATAAAGTAAAAGTAGAGTATCGTTCCCACGAGGAATTGTTTAATTAAAATCACCAAGTACTAACTCGTAACCAACTCAATCTTATTTAAACGAATAAATTTCAAATTATATAAATTAAATTATTTAATTACACTAATTATAATTAACACTAAATAAAAATCAGATTATGGAGATTTAAGATCACAACTTCACTTATTGCTTCATTTAAGTTAACACACTTCTCATCAATTATTTTCTATCATGAATTGTTAATCAGGAACACTAAAGCAGATAAAACCACCTCTCGATGCGTAATACGCATACTCACTTAAATCCACAGATGATAGAATTAAGCAACACACCCTAATTAACTAATCAACTACATCTTTATGTGAATTACAATTAAAAAGGATTTAAAGCACAAGTTCTCTATAAGATTACATATGGCGTAAAGGCATATCTCTATCCTAAACACGAATCATGAATTCCATCTATACAGAAATCACAAACACATGCTATCATGATAAGATATAAATCTATACTTCATCTCTCGAGTTCATATAGATTATCATGGTAATTGATAGCTAGACAATTAAACAATTAAGTCCAAATCACAATAGACAATCCTCACAATAGAACATAATAATTGATAGCGAAGCAAATTCAAATAAACCACACAATAAGATCCATTGTAATCTCAAACAAAGAATTAGTTCATTGAATTAAAACTAAGAATCCACAATTGAATAATCATTAAAAGACAAAATAAAAGAAGATGAGAAGATAGAATCTGTTTTCTATAGATTTGATGATCTCTCCTCGCTCCTACTTTGAATCTTCAACGGTCTCCAAGTTGCTTCAATCTCCAAATCTAATAAGAACTAGTGTTTTCTCCTATTCTACTCTACTCTAATCTAATGGAATCCTCTCCCTAATCTAATCTATCCTCTAATCCTTGTGATTCTCCTCTTTTTATAAGTCTCTTTATATGTCTTTAAGTCCTCTTGGAAGTCCTTGAGTCAATCGGATCGAAACAATCCTTCTCAAACTCAAATTTGGACAAAAACCGAGTTTTCTACATGTACCCCCACCTCGACGGGGGGTATAAGGCTAAAAGGGCCCACCCTGGCTGGCATACACACTGTTTTGCAGCTGGTATACCCGCCCCGATGGGGGTTTTGTGAAGGAAAAGCCCGCCCCGGCGGGGGTCTTGTTTCTACTCTGACGTCCTTTGGGAAAACAGCCACAACCTTTGATTCGGAAGGAGTTACGAGGCTCGCCACCTGTCAAATCGAAGATATCGACGAGCTCTACAACTTTCATTCTTTGAGAATTGACAGATTCAGATTGGATCAAGGTGGAAATCGGGCTTGAAGTAGATGCTATGTAAATTGCAAACACGAGAACTCTTAGCTTTGATCTTCATTGATAAAAAGGCCATAACTCTCGCATCCGAACTCCGATTGGGATGATTCAAGATGTTCCGAAAAGCTAAGAAGAAGCTATATAGTATAATCTAAGTTTCAAGTAAAGAACATGCATCCTACTTGGTGTTAAAAGCCTTGCAATCTTCCCTTCTTGTATTTGCTTGCATATTTTAGTGCAAAAGATGCCCGAATTTCTTTTCCCTGCTTCTTCATGCCAATGTTATGTCAAAGCCTACAAAATAACATAAAATGTATGAAAAACAACTAAGAAACATAGGTTTAAGCAACTAATTCAAGTAACAGATACCAGATAAGTAGGTATAAAACCTACTTATCAATTTAACAGAGGCCTATCAAAAGATATAGCGAGAAATGCATCAGAAGAAGTCAACGGTGTTGATATCCACATCATCCAACATATCCATCTGATGAAACTCCTCCTGAGTCACTGAATCTCTACCAGAAAGGATATCAGGCCGATACAATTGGCAAAACCATCTGAATATGGGCCACCTGAAGTATCATCCCCATAATTGGAAGGATCAAAAGTATCCACCTCAGATGGATCTCTGCCCAAATGCCGAATAATAAAATGTGCCTGGTCCAACTACTAGGTCAAACTATCAATCTACGCCAGCTGAGTAGGATGTCGGACGCAGGCAATCCAATCTGTCATCATGACAGAGCTAGGAACCATATCCCCTATAATCAATGTGGCGCGGGTCTGAGCTCCAATGGTACGAGGGAACCACCAGCGGTAAAAAGCCTCCCGAGCAAAAGGTCCCTCTGATAATGTAAAGTCATCCATGCCCATCAATGGGATTTTAGTGATCGACTGCGATAAAGGCCAATTACATCTGACAGGAGGAAGGATCAGAATGCGAATCTCTCATGTGGTGATCCTAATAGAACGCTCTCCTAAATAGAGCTCCCAACCTCTGTTAGTAAGGAGAAGAATCTGACGGGTGGACAATACATAATCGATACCAGTCGGAAAACCACCCTCGAAGCCAACTGTCAAATGGTCCTCAGAGTAAGGAACCCATGTAATGACCACTACAATCAACAACTCCAACTGTAAGCGTGATTGGGTGAAACCCACAGCTATAGGAACTTCCGTCAAAGTGGAGTAATGCCATCGCCGTCCCTATGGATAGGTATCCAAACCTAATAGGCTAAGGGGACGAAGACATGAGACCCTCTCGTAGGCCCCAAATTGCTAATACAAGATCAAACATCGGTGGTCATTCAAACTGGCAACAACCCGAACAAGGGAAATCAAATAAGAAAATACTCACCAGTAGGAATGGGTAAAACCCTAACCAATCCTCTGTCACGCCCTCTGAGCATAAGCGCATTCCCTTGAGGAAGTAGGCAAAGGTGTAGGAGCCCCAATCAAACTTTCTAATACTGCCTACCTCCTGAGTGGCACTGACTAAAGTGAATGATACTGTCGAAGAGTTATCAGCCAGGAAATAACCCCTGATGATGATCAGAAACAATCGCTGAAGGATGCGATCTCAAACCCTCCGATCATCAGGTAATAGCTCAGGCAGAGCCCCACTCACGACATCTACACTCAAAGGACCATAATGGATGGTCCTGCCCTTGAGCACCATAGCCGAGACTCCCAAAAAGGATCTAATGGCAGTCGGGGAAATGTCCACCACCAAAGGCATTGGCACCCCAAAAAATTCCATCCTAGTGATGAGTCGCCAATCCATCGGTGTCATCATCACCTCACAATCCAACAAATGGAGAGATTGGGTCTGGTGAAACCAGAGTTCAGACAAAGCCCTGAGATATCTGTTGGTCAATTTTGTAACGCCCCGAAATCTGGTCTACCTTCAGACCCGGACTCCGTGCGTCATGGTCTCACTTCTTACCAATCATACATCATTATATACTGAAATATAACAACATACATTCTCAATTCTCAGGTTCTCGAAACCTTATAACCTTTCTCATTACAAATAATGATAATTACATTATTCCTTTTATCTTACAAGAGTGACTTTTATCCGCCACCAAGGATACATACAGTTCATTAAACTAGTCTATAGTTTAATTCATCTTTCTACATTACAAGGCTTCACTTGATCTTCACACATATTCACATACTGAATGGCACTTGGTCTGGATACCGCTTAGCTTGATCTTTACGGGATCCTTAAGCTCTTTCTAACATCGTTCGCTGAAAATATTTTTCATTTAAAGCAAGTGTGAGCATTCAATTGCCCAGCAAGTCATCACAGTTTGAACAAACAAGTTCAGAATTCAAACATTTCTTTAGAACTTTAATAACCGAACAAAGGTTATGAAGCAGCTTGTATAATAGGAATAATCTCGATTCCTATCATCTTAAAACCATACTCACTTTCACTTTGAAATACTTTCATTCTTCTACCTTTTTCATACACATTCTGTCTGGCTAGAATCATCAGCACAGACTTAATAATAACGGTTCATGAATAAACCGAGCATACTTGTATTGAACAGTTTGATCACAAAATAGTTCATTTCATAGAAACACCGAAATGCTCACATTGTGGCACAAGGCCTCATACATTCTACCACCTTGTACAAATATCGCACATTCGCACATAGACAGAACTTCTCAAGTTCAACATCTGAGAAGTTTAAGAAACTAGCATTCATTTAAAATATGAATAAAGTTATGAAACTTGCCTTACGCACAGCTACAGCTTACGCTGAACTGCTCATTCCAATTCCTATGTAGCACATAAGAAAATAATACGTTCACCAATTAGTCATATACTTGACTTATGCATTGGTTTACTTAACTTTACTTCTTAAGGTTCGCGTTCTTGTAATTTAAGCTTACGCGACTAACTTTCATTACCGATTTATGGTTTCATGACATACTGAGATGTCGTACTCAAAACGTTCATCATCTTTGATGATTTACATTCTTATCTTCTTCTTATGCTTCTCTTAGGACTCAGTACACATCGTGTCTTTGCTAGTAGTCCATATGACCACCATCAAAGGTTACGATTGTACCATAACTTAAATTCATCTAACTTATTCGAACTATTAAACTATAATATTTGTTAAGTCAAATTCATATTTCTTACGGCTTTCTGGTAACTGCATGCAATGCCTCAAGATTCATTCTTTATCGTCTAAGTCATACAGTCTTTTGTACACTCGAAACGATCATTCAATGTCAATACTATGAGGTCATAGCGTTAACCATTTCATATGAATTTATTCATATCTTCAAACGTCCAGTTCCTTCCACTCAGAACGTTTATCCAAGTTATACTTATTAACTCGGCTTCTTAACGTTATACGTTATTATCTTCAACTTAATTTCTTCACCATTCACGGCTAAACTTAGTCTTCATTACATTACGTTTAAACCATACACGGAGTGTAGGTTCTGCCTGTTTAACACTCGCTTACACTCAACCCTTACGCTGGTTAAAGTGTTCAGCGCTTACTTTTTATTCTATCATTCTCATCCGACTTATATTCGACTTTCAGTAATCTTATTATCGCTTATTACGGCTCTCTTGATACCATTCGTATCTTACTTACTACCTCCATCAACGTCTATGTCATACAACCAGGGTATATTTATAACGTTCGTCAAACGCGAATACGATTTACGAAGATCGTTTACGCATTCAATCACGTTGCTCGTCTCTTAATCTCTCATTCAACCTTTACTCAGGGTTTTTAATCACTTTTGATCATTATCCATCCCATGAACCCTATGTTCATTATTATTTCTTAATGTCTAAGCCATACCGTTCGTTGTATGCTAAGACCGATCGTTCTTCGCAACAACGTTGCATTCACAGCGTCTATACACTTTACGTTCATCTTACAATGCCATGCCATAACATCGGAATGTTATTCATTACCTTCATCACTCAACGTCTAAGGAATCACAATCATAGCAATCCCTCACGTTCGTTCATTACGACTACGGTCCCCGAATATCAGTTACGTAATCTATTGCTTACATTCTCTATCTTTTAATCTTTCGTTCAACCTTTATTAAAGGTTTAAGACACTTGATTAAGTGTTACATTAGTTGAACATTATGTTCTTTATCTTTCCTTACATTTCCCCCAAGAGCTGAGCAGTTAAAAGCCCTTCTCTGGCTTTTTCCCTTCACTGGCGCCGCGGCGCCAGTCCCTTCCTTTCCTCTCGCGCTGCGGCGCGAGCTACTTCTCTCTCTTCTCTTTCCGGTCTGGTGCTGCGGCGCCAAGTCCTTCTTTTCCTCTCGCACTGCTGCGCCACTCTCCAGAAGTTCATGGCTGAGCTCGCGCTGCGGCGCCACCTCTCCAGGCATGACTCGCGCTGCGGCACCGAGCATGAAACCTAGAAAATTTTTTCTAAGTCTTTTACAAGCTTGAGACGTCGATTTCGAAATCTCATAACTTCTTCGTTATAACTCTGAATGAGGTCGTTCTAAAGCCATTTTCTTCCTTATCTTACGTACTTCGATTACAATTAGACAAAAATTCGTTCTGAATCCGTTAACATGCCATTCAATTGGCTTAATCTTCATTCTTCATTCATTTTAATGTTTTTAACGTTCTTCGTTCGTTCGTCCGTAATTCGGTCATCCGAACTCGGAATTCATTCGTTCTTGAGTCCACGCATCACATTTTATACGTTCTCTTACATTCTTATGAAACCCTACACATTCGGGTTCATTTACTAACTTTCTAATTCTCATTCGTCTTTTACGAAATTTCACCATAACTTCGTTATAGCTCCGTTTTAATCCGTTCTTCATGAACGTTTCTACCGTTCCTAACCAAGCAATAAGCAACTAACTTATACGCGATGGTTTTAAACTTGTCCATCAACAATAATTACACTACGATGGTTTTAAATTTGTCCATCAACAACGTTCTTCGTGTTCTTCGCGTGTTCTTCGCGTTCTTCGTTTTAATCGATATTTTGGATTACGATTCTACTTTTTCTTGGAATTTGATGTTATAGAACACCATTACTTACTTATTTGACCTACTCATTCATAAAATTCATTCGGATCGCTCAAAATCCTCACGAATCTTATACTTCCTTAAGAAATTCATAAAATAAATTTCTAATTCTTATTTCTTCATTTTCTTACGATTTCAACCATATAAAATCTTTCTCAATATCTTTTACTCCTTATTCTCATTAAGTTATGTTTTTAAACATAAAAACTTAAAGAAAATAAATAGAAGAACTAGGGTTCGGATTACCGTTCTTCTTTAATCCTCTTCCGTTAGACAAAGCCGACGATTTGCGACCTTTTCTATTTCTCGATCACTTTTGATCCGAGCATTCATGCTCATTCTCTTCCTCTTCCTCTTCCAACCGAGCTTTCTCTCTCTCTCAAGTGTAGGATTTTCAAAATCCCATTCAAATGAGATTAAGCTTCGTATTTATAGATTTTCAAGGCTTAGGGCAATTTAGTCATTTCGCCCCCCACCTCCTTACTATTCACACCTCCTCCAACACTTAGCCACCAAGTTAACTTGGCCACCACCCTTACTTGGTGGCCAAGTGGCCGCCCCTCTTGCTCCATGGGTCACCCCATGGGTTGCCCCATTGGTTATTACCCATCCGTTTACCCACCGGTTCGATCCGCGGTTTTTTTTCTTGGTTTGAGCCTTAACCCTAATTCTTATTGGGCCTAACTTGGGCTTAACTTCACAAATCATTGGGCTTGACATAATCCAAGTCCAATTGGATTCTACAAAGTCCATGAACACAAAGTCCATTAAGACTAAATGTATTCTACGCATTCCATTCTCGTATTCTCGTATTCTCTTATTCTCTTCGTATATCATTCGTACGATATTCATATTATACGTCGTACTAATCTTCGTACTATACTCGTATAATAACTAGTATTATACTCGTATCTCTCGCGCATAATAACCCTAGTTATTATACGTACTCATTAAAATTCTCGGAAATTACTTTCCCTAACCCTTAGGTTTTACGTCCGCAAGCGAAAACTTCATTTTTGCCATAACTGAAATATTATTGAATATTCCATCACGTCTCAAAATTAAACGTAATCTATAACTTCTCGAAATTTCAAAATAAATCTCCGAGCAGAAACTGATGAATAGTGTCTATTTCGTCTTTTTCCCCGAAAAATATTTTGTTCCCGAAAAAATTTCATTTTCGTCTTGAAAATTCTTACACGTTCAATCTAGCTCGTAGCCAGAATCTTCCCGATTAATAATCATTCTAGGTTATAGAATGATTAATAAACACTTAGCACAGAATAATATTAATAAAAATTTATTTTATTAATAACTAATTCTTTAAACCTAAATTCTGGATAATCCAAAATTCCAGGTTGTTACAGATTTCGCAATCAATGAATACGTGCAAGTATACACGGTCAACAAGTAATAAAGTGAAAGTAGAGTATCGTTCCCACGAGGAATTATTTAATAAAAATCACCAAGTACTAATTCTTAACCAAACTAATTTTATTTAAACAATCTCAAATCGTGATTTTTCTAATTAAGAAAACTAAATTAACTAATTAAACTGAATTGCTTTATGACTGAATTCATATAAATAAAGATTAAGACTTCAATATCCCCAATTATGAACTATAAATCAATTATCTAATTATCCCAATTGTTATGCCTACTGAATTGTTAACAGGAATTCTCAAATGCCAAAAGCCCTTTTCCAAGTGATCAATTAACTTTTATTTAATCCAGGTTAATCTTGCTATATTCCTATGCAAAACAATTGAATTAAACTCCTTCAATTCCAATTCCTTATGTGTTACATGTGGTGAACAAATATTTCCATTCAATTCACAAACCTAATTATTCACCATGCAAATAACTAAGTCACATGTTATCATGCCCAGTTCTAACCCTAGAATTCCTCTTCCAATTCCTTCTAGAGTAACAAGGTAATTACTGATCAAATAATTAAACAATAAGCACAATACAAGATAAACAATTCACTTTGACATAAATAATTAGAATAAATCAAATAACTAATTTATAAACATAAAAGGTTCAATTGAAATATTAATGAAAGAGTTAGTTCATAATTAATGAATTAAAACCAAGAATCCACAATTGAATAGACATTAAAAGATAAAAGTATGATAAGAGAAAAGAATAGAATCTGTTGTCAGCAAATCTGATGCTCCCCTCTTGTTCTTGCTCTTGATCTTCAATGATCTCCAAGTTGCTTCAATCTCCAAAACTAATAAGAACTAGGGTTAATGTCTAATCTAATGGAGTGTATCTCTAATCTAATCTATGTAATCTCTCCTTATTTTATGCCTTACATCATGTATTTATAGGTTATAAGTCCAATTTTTAGCTTAGGAACAAACCCAATCCAATTTGGAGTCAAAAAGGTGTAAAAATTCGCCCCAAAACGCGTCCAAGCCTGACCAGACTCTTTCCCAGCGCTGCAACACAGCGCTGGGATTCTGCCCCCTAGCGCCCCGGCGCTGAAAATAAGCCTGATTTGGGTGCCCCGGCGCTGGCACATGTTCTGACATTTTCTACTTCGACGTCCTTTGGGAAAATGGCCATAACTTCTTCGTCTGAACTCTGATTTCAATGATTCGAGATGATCCGGAAAGAGGAGACATAGATATACAACTTTCATTCTTTATTTTTTCGAAATAAGGTCTGGAGCAATACTCAAATTGGCTCTAAAGTGACTGCTGTGTAAATGGTAAGCCGAAAACGCGAATCTAGCTACCCCAAACGTCGATCCATGTAACTTTTGTCCCAATTCCTACAAAACAACATAAAACATGCATGAATAGACACAAACACTTAAAATCAACCAAAAGATTAAGTTCAAATGCACTCAATTATGAGTATAAAATTCACTCAACAATATCCCCACGGACAACGATGGGGAAGGATGGAAAAGAAAGCCTTGAAGCCCCAGGCATGCATCATATCTCGGTACTCTGGATGAAGAGTCTGCTACAAAGAATGTATGCTAAACCAGTTCCCTCCAGGCTGCATATAGCCGGGAACCTGCATCATAATGCAAATTAACATCAAAACCCTTGCCCCCACAAATGGGAAAAGGAAGAACAACACAGCTTTTACGTCGTTCGCATGGAGATAGATCGAGGGGTGACGACTCAAATCATCCAAAAGCTCTAGAATCGTCACATTTATAGCTGGAAGCTCCCTACGGGGAATAGAAGAAGAAGGAGAAGGTTCTGCAATGGGTACATCTTCCTCCTCGTCCTCGACATCCGGTCTCTCAACCCGGATATGACGAATCACTGACTCCGTCAATCGACGAGGCTATCGGGCTCGGCGAGGCCAAGGCACATCTGAAGCTCACCTCCTCACACCTAAAGAGGTCCTATGGGAGCTACTAGGATGGTCTGGATCCATATATTTGGACAAAAGTCTCCAAATCACCTCAGAAAGGGTGTGATAAATTTTAACGTAGAGCTCATTAAATGCAGTCCATAGCTCTATGCATACATGTATTACTTTAACATACATCTATAGTAGAGTTAAAAATGCATGATCATTCAATACATAGACTCGTGAAAAAATTTCATCAGAGTCTCCTTTGTAAAAATGACTATCCACATGCACGTAAGCATGACTAGGTGGCCATTCAGTAGCACACCAACTCACAGTAATAAACATCCTATATGCATGAAAAAATATAGTCATATCCATAAGGGTGGCCTAATTACTAGGATTACTTTGCTTCAAAAACTTTGCTCATTTATCCTCAAATAGGATGAAAAAATAGCAGAAAAAGGTGCCAAATTGACTGTTTTAAAGGTTAATTTTTTCACATCAATACGTTCAAAATGGTAAAATACTAACATTTACTGTGTTGAATAATTTTTATCAAGTGATATGAGCATGCATATTCACTACTATGTGTTTTGAAGCATTCTATATGATATCTCACTTTCCAACGGTCAAAACTGGAAAAGAAAACATGTAAACGTTACCAGGATAGTGCAGAACGATTGTATGGTGACGGATTTTACAAAAAATAACCCGAACTTAGTAGATCTGAAGATGAAATCTCGAATTCTCTGTGCGGCTTCAACTTGAAAATAACTTGTGAAAGGGAAATACAAGTGAGATATAGCCCACGGGTGACCACGGGTCAACTCGTGACAGCCGCGGGTCTACCTACGGCTACCCTGGGTGGTCCCCACCCCCTCCGGCTCGATCAAATTTGAATTGCAAAAGTCAAATTAGGAAAAAAGATGCTACGCGATTAAGCGGAAGAGCCTGAAATCCTGATTTCAAAGACCAAACTACGGGTCTACATATAAATAATTGGTATTCACTCGGATATAGGATTCACAAAGCTGATGATCAAAGCTATTGAAAGCTTCCCTTGTCAACGCATCACAAAGGTTTGAAGCCATCAACGTGGGGTTGTAATTGCAATCAAAAGCATACATCTCATCTGAAATACATCCCAGTGGAGATTTCAGACATCCTAAGTCATTAAGAACTATTTTAACGAGGATTAGGTAGCCCTTATATTACCAGCCGCTGGCGATAACTCCAGAAAAGAATTAAAGGTATTCCGATGATGCAAGCCATTGAAAGCTATTTCAACGAGGATCAGGCATCCCTGATATTACCAGCCGTTGGTAGTAACTCCAACGAAGCATCAGGGAAACCTGATGCTCTAAACCATGAAAAATCATCCTCATCGGGGAGGACCGATGATGGAATCTTTTATACATATCCCCAGCAATTCAAATGTAATCCACAAGATTCGCTCATAAAAGAGAAAGACATCTTCGGTCAAAAGTCTACGCACAGGATTGAGGACTTTGGTGATAACCCCAATGTCAACATCATGTGGTCTTAATCATGAAGAAACCTCCACCCTAAAGATTTTAAAGATGTTTCTGTAACTTGTCAGCAAATCAGGCTCAAATAGCACTGATGGACAGTTCAAAACTGCTGGCGATAACCCCAGCGTGGCATCAAGAGATTCCTATGATAAGAGCTTTAGAAACTACCGGTCGAGTAAACATCCAAACAGTTCAACAGGGTCATCATTGACAACTCCATTCCCCAACAGAAGCGACGGGAGCATGCAATTATCACATCCCATTGGAAATCATTCCAACAAAACAACATTCAGCATAACATTGCACCATGTTACATTGCATTTGCATCATTCTTATCTTGTCACATTTTAAGTGTCTAGTAATCTTTATCTTATCCATGCCATTACATCGCATGAATATGATAAAGAGGGGCATTTGTAGACACTCAAAATTTTGCATTCCTGTTACTAACCCTGTATGAGGACAGAATCGTCTTCTAGAGATAACTCTGAAAGTCATATCAGTTTTCAACTCCGGAGACAACCTCGGGAGATCCAGTTTTCAATCTCGGAGATAACCCTGGGAGATCCAGTTCTAACTTCGGAGATAACCCCGAGGAACTAGTTCAACCCCGGAGATAATCCCGGGAGATCTACTTCCAACCTCGGAGATAACCCCGAGGGATCTAGTTCAAGTTTTGGATATAACCCCGGGAGGACAAGCCAACCTCAGAGATAACCCTGAGGACGTTCAGCATCAACAGCAGCCCAATCTCAAAGATAACCCTGAGAAACTATTGCTATATATGTGTACCGATGTGGGGCAAAATAGTCATTTTGCCACCTTAACATCACATTCACGTCGTCTCAACAGAATTCAATCCACACTGCATACCGAGGTGTCCCACAAGAACCATAGCTCAAAATCCCAAGTGACAACTACACAAGATAGTACAACGAATAGACTTTGAAGACTTGGAGATCTAGTCATGGACCCATCTTCTCGACTTCGTACAACCTCTAATCATATGCCATTGTGTAGCTCTCGATAATAGCATTCCAAAGAGGTACAACACTCCTTTATCGGATGTCCGAATTGAAAGTTATGAAGGTTCGAGAGGATAGCGCGTAGCCCAAGTGCACTTACTTCGAGATGAAGGGACCCGCCAAGCCTGAGTCAGCAGCCGCGGCTGTCGCGGGTTGACCCGCGGCTCCTTGGACTTTAAATATGAGCTCTTGGCAGGTCATTTGAAAAAAAAAAGAAACGAGAGAAAACTCTGTCCATTTCAGTCTGTAACTACTGCTCGAGTGCTCTAAACTAAGTGATTCTTCTTTCTAAACACTTTTAAGCTCATGTTTTGTAACATACTGAAGTTTAACTGATGGAAATTGAGTTTTCAGGTATCAAAAGCTATCTGAAGTCTTCTTGGCATCCCACTGTAAGATTTTTTAGATTTTTAAGCTTTTTACTACTTCTATATATATATATATATATATATATATATATATATATATATATTTACATTTCTGTCAGGCTTGGGCTTTACTTCGTGGCCATTTATCGCTTATATATATATATATATATATATATATATATATATATATATATTTACATTTCAAGTCCTACCTCGAGTTTATATTTACCACTTTTATATAAATATCTGCTTTAATTACTTACATAATGTAGATATTTAATCTTTCAGCCTGCGGGCTAGATTTGCCAAATCTGGCTATTTCTAACTTTGACCGGTTCAAAAGTTTCTGAACTGGGACCATTAAAGCTAGAATGGTTTAGATTTACTCAAATCTAGTTATTTTTTTAGCTTTTGTACATATTTATTTTTCATGTGAGCCTAGGAATAATGTGATCACAGATTCAGCGTCTAAATCTAGATTCGATTCCCGTGATGGACATTTTACAGCTGCAGCCAGCTTGTAAATTATCTACGGTGTCTGGATATCCTTAGATGGCCCTCATACCCACAATGAGTTCGGCACTACTATGTATCTTATTTTCTCGAAGATGCCTCGCATCTCAAAACTAAAAGCAATCAAGCCAAACATAATAAAATAGAAGTATCAAAGTCCTCAATTACTATTGAGCATAATGGTTTGAAAAACCTGTTTTCCAAAACATCACTACTATATCTTATTAAAATTGAACCTTTATACAAAAGTCAAACCCTTTGTATATAGGTGCAAACGAGGCATAACACTATTTCCAGATAATTGCACATAGGCCCAGCTCACACACACACATTCACAGATAAAAGTTAATGAAAAGTGGCGGTAACCGTATTATCACGGAAGTCGGGGGGTGCCTAACACCTTCCCTCTGCTTAATCAAGCCCCCGGACCCTAACGAATCTCGGTTTCCTAGACCAGTTAAACAGTTTCAAACTATTGGTTCTTTGTGCAAACCTTTTCTCGGTTGAGTTGGTGCAACCATTTAAAAATTATGAACTGGCGACTCTAATAGTCAAATCGTCGACATATACATGTCCGACCTTTTCAAACTTGTTTTTTCAAATAAAATCTCACCTAAAATGAGAACACCAAAAGACAAAAATAGAAAGGGACAAATAAAAATCCCGACGTCGACATAACTCACATAAGGAATATCAAATTTAGAGTAGACAAGGATGGAGTACTGAGATATGAAGATAGAATTTGGGTTCCGTTAGATCAAACGCTAAAAGATGAAATTTTAAATGAAGCCCATAATTCTATGTTTGACGTAGATCCAGGTAGTACGAAGATGTACAAAGACTTAAGTCAACATTTCTGGTGGTCAAATATGAAACGGGAAATAGCGGAATGGGTAAGAAAATGTCACACGTGTCAAAGGGTTAAAACTGAACATCAAAAGCCAAGTGGATTACTACAACCCTTACCAATTCCTAAGTGGAAGTGGGAACATATAACCATGTACTTCGTGGTAGGCCTTCTCGCTACGCAGAAGGGCCACAATGCCATTTAGGTAATCGTCGACTGTCTTATTAAGTCAGCTCATTTCCTACCTATCAAGGTTACATACAACCAAGATCAATTAGCCAAGATATACGTAAATGAATTTATCTCTAGGCATGGGGTTCCTATTTCTATAATGTTAGATAGAGATCCATGATTCAGTTCAAATTTTTAGAGGAGTCTTCAAAAAACACTTAGGAACCAATTAAGATTAAATACATCATATCACCCACAGACAGATGGGCAGAGTGAGAGAACCGTTCAAACACTAGAAGATATGTTGAGAACTTGTATCATAAACTTCAAAGGGAGTTAGGAGCATCAGTTACCTTTAGTGGAATTTACATAGGAAAAATAGTTATCATGCTAGCATAGGTATGCCACACTATGAACCCTTATATGGTAGAAAGTGTAGAACACCTTTGTGTTAGGACGAAGTCGGGGAAAGACAAATGTTAGGACCTGAGATAATCCAACAAACCACCTAGACAAATCGAGTGATACGCGAGAGATTGCAAGCGTTGCTGTTACCTCCTTTTTAATCTTAATAAAAGGACTCTAACTCATGCAAGCATACATGGGTCAACAAGTAGTATAGAGTAAGAAAAGTATCGATCTACGGAGAAAGGTTTTAAATATTAAATAATCATACATCAATCGTATCACTATTTTCATATGCATAAACGAATTCTCACAATTTTAAATTAGTCTAAACTTAAATAATGACTAAAAGAATAATACTATGTTAATGAATAAAATTTGGAAAGAATGGGATTCTAACTTCATTTCATACTTCATCTAAATAATACCATCATGTAAGCTTATATAATCATCATGGAAAATTAGTCAAGAGCACAACAGTAGACATAATCATTTTTCAATGAATTATGGCCTATTTACATAACATCCACACTTTATAGGAATCATGTAATTAACAATATTACCAAAATCACTATATTTCTATGTGAAATTGCAGCAATAATGAATTAATGCACAGGCTCTTATATTACTACACGGTGAAACAGTATATTTGTATCTAATTCACGAAGCATAAAGCTAAACATCTCAGCCTCATAAACGCATGCTATTATGATTATAACCATACTCATATTTCATTTTTCAATTCCATATAAGTATACAAGGTGAATGGTGATCAAACATTCAATCAATACACTCAATCATAATAGAGAATCCGATGATAAGCATACAGTCAAACAATCAGGCAAATAATTATAGACTACATATCAAAATCCATTAGAATCCCATAATGGAGTTTAGTTCATTTCTGAACCAAAAACCATTATGGGATTGTAATAACACATGGAAATTAAATAGCACAATTGAGAGAGAAGAGAGAGTTTAATAAACCCAATTGCAGAATTTGTTCCAAAATGCTGTTTCAAATCACCACCAATCTCCAGAAAATAATACTACACTTTATTTTATAATCTAGAATAAGAGAAAAGAAATTCTACTGATAAGAACTCCAAACTCTCTCTAGAATAGCTAAAAAATGTAAGAACCCCAATTACTTAGACGATAACTGATAAAAAATCAATAACTCCCACGTCTGGTGCCAACCAGAATAGTTTTTAGATAAGACCCAGCGTTCAAATTTCAAATTTAAAAATTAAGTCAACAAACAACATCAGATAACTCGAGCGGCCGGGCGTGATAGTAGTACAAAATGGGCCCGGGTGCGCGATGTCAATGTCTGCCGAGTCTACAGCACGGGTGCGCGATGTGCCTTATTATTTTAGGCGCGGCCGCGCGTGCTTGGGATTTTAACTTCTGCAGGCAGATAGCGCGGACGCGCGAGATTTGACTTGGTTAGTAGCGCGGCCGCGCTGCTTCTGTCTTCTGCACTCTGATGTTCTGTTGCTGCTGCTTGTTGTTCTGTTGTTTGTCCTTCGTCTTATCTTTGCTACATAACACTCATCACTGCTCAGTTCCTTGTCTACACACGTTCCACTTGCCATGCCTTCGCTAGTCTAAAACCACCTTACCAACGCCGAACTATGCCATTTCCTGCATTTCCATACCATAGGAGTTGTAATTACGAGTCTTGCAAAATAAACATAAAATGCAACTAAAAATATACTACAATCTACTTGAGAGGAGCATAATTCTCGTGAATTGATACCCTATAAGTAGGTATAAAACCTACTTATCAAATACCCCCAAACTTGAACTATTGCTTGCCCTCAAGCAATGCATACGACATGAAACAATGAAATGCAACTACATGCTATGTAACTAAATTATGATGCAAATGCGTCCCAAGTTTTTCCTGCTAAGTTGAAATTCTAATCCAATGTGCCTCAGTGAATTATCCAGATTCAAGAATAAAATGTCAAACTAAACTATAAATATAATATCATACAATCAAATAACCCATATTTGCTATAAAGATGCTCTGTGTGTGTTGTGTTCACCAAAATCTTGATTCAGGTAAAGAATACACATGTTAAACTGCTCAAAACAGAAAATTACAGTTCAAATCAAGATCCATGTATACTAATGCAACAAAAGCTAATCTAACACATCAATACAAACTAAGGTTCAACAATGGGTTTAAATTGCTTTATTTTTACTCACGAGGGCGATTTTTGCTTTTTCCCGCGGTGTTTATTGCTATTATTAATTTTTTATTTATTTTTATATATATGCAGCGAGTGCATTTTACGCTCCATCTCGGCCTTTCTAAAGAGTAAATAATTCAGCTCAAGAAGGTTTCAAGATAAATTTTTTTTAAACCCATGTGTTCCCAAAGCTTGATTATCAATATTTTCATAGCCTAAGTTCATTTTCCACATAATTCTATTTTTAACAACCACATTTCCTATTAAGCAATAAAAACACATAACTCTTATACCTACAAGCATTTGTGAACACGTAAGTGCAAACCAAAAGCATCTAAACAACATCCATGCATTACATCATGTAAAACATTATATCTAAGCTCATGTTATCCATTAAATTCAACAATCCTTCAAAATTCAGTTTCATCATTGGCAAGACTTAAACTCCACAAAGCTAGAAATTTTGGGACATACAACTAAACATATAACATATAACTAACACATATAATAACGACTAAAAATAGAAAAAATTTCTACAATTATTAACTAACACATAGACATGCAAAAATTAAATAAAACATGCAACTACCCTACAACCCCAATACCCCCAAACTTAATATATTCAGTGTCTTAATGAATGAAGGTATAGGTTTAGAAGAACTCCCATAATGATCAGCTACACTACCCTCTTCTGGTGGTGGAAATGGCACGGCTGTTCCAAATTGTGGCCACTCAAGTGTAGTACCCTGCTACGCAAATGCCTCCGCTAGCGATCTTGTTAACCCCATAGTAAACGTTGAAAAGTCGTCATACATATCATCGACCTTCCGCTCCAACCTTCAGAGACAACGGTCATCCTGGACAGCATTGGCTTGGGTTGACGTGTCTGCTTCAGTTTCTTGTGTGGGCTGTGGTGGAGGCATCGAGGATCGGGTTGAAGGATAAAGCCTTTTCCCCTTAGGTGTGGTGCACCTCCCGCCCAATCCTCGAATTTGATAATAATCGCATGAGTGATATCTTGGCTGGGGTACTGCATTTTCTTATTACCCCAAATGACTCCTTGATGTGCACACAAACTAGCACAAACAGATGCACGTGGGATACTTCCCGTAGTGCTCCCCTCATATAACATAACATATTCTGATGAATAAGGTGGCCCACATTGATGTACTTGCCTGTAACTATTCCCCACAAAATGATAGCCCTTTCAGTTGTGATTTCGTGTTGATGTGACGAAGGTACGAGCTTTGTACAGATAAACAAATTCCAAGCTTTAGCATAGCAATTGAGGGATGAGTCTGGGAAGGTTCTAGGTTGATTTGTTCCTGCCCTACAAGTCCACTGCATTCCTGGAATGCACAAGTCAGTGATGACTTCGTCCAAATTAGTCTCAAAATGTGCAGCCTCGACCCAATTATCATACCCAGTTGGTGGTGTGTCTAGTATCCTGAAGATTGTTCTGATTGATTGTGGTCGGTAATCTACTTGAACTCCTCGGACCATAGATAACCCACTCATAGTGTGTTTGGCATTAGCATAGAATTCCTGAAGAATACCCATGGGAGCAGGCATAGGGGTCACAGTCAGTCCTCCCCATCCTCTTTCTCGAATCATATCCCATAATTGGCCATCTTGCTTCTCAGGTTTGAAGCCTCGTTCCTTCACAAATGTCTTTGCTACTATTCTGTAATACTCCATTTGTGCCTCAAGACTGAGAAATTTTGTGTGATCCACGACATCCTCGCCTTAACTACTGGAGGAAGATGATGATGATGAAGTGACAGAACGAGCACGCTTAGAACCCATTGCTCTGAATGTAGAAGAAGAAAAACCTGATTGACAGAATCGTGGGTATAATATCTGCTAAACAGAGAACCCCCAAACTTGTATTTCACACACCCACCGAATAACCTTAACTTTATCAGTGAAGACTTTAAACGTGGGTAGGAAATGGATGCGATATATGCGTAGTGGGATGAGACGTTACAACTTTAGAATTGGAACGGTTTGGGAAGGAAGAGTCGTGCGTGTTATGGAGAGGAATGATATACGCACTCTGCTCTTTCAAAATGAAACTGATACCAGAGATGGGAAAAGACACGTCTTTTAAAACATTTTAAATTTTCTGGCTCTAGTCTCTCGCTCGGCTGCTCGTATTTTGAATGGGAACATAGTGCGGGCGTGCAGTTACCCTTACTGCACAGACTTGTAGCGCGGGCGCACGATTTTGTATGGTTACCATGGCGCAGCCGCGCGACCCTGCATTCTGCAATATCAATCTGCATCTCAAATTTACCAAAACAGTGATGAATCCACTCCAATACACCTGCACAATCAACAATTATTATCATGAGAATTCTAACTTCCAAAATCACAACCCTAAACTAATAACTAAGCATGCATAACTACTCTAAAACAATATTTTCTCTGCTACTCCTACGTCTCATTATACCCTCATTTAGCTTCCATAATACTAATTTCACACTAGTTATGATATACAGACTAACAGGAATATGAAAACTAAATATAATCAAATTAGAATTAAACAAGAGGTAAGGATAGAAATAATGGGGTGCCTCCCATCAAGCGCTAAGTTAGAGTCAATTAGCTTGACTATCTCTGACTCAATCACGTTGAAGAAAGGTTGGAGGTTACTTTCTGTCTATCAACCTCTCCACCAAAATAATGCTTTAGCCGCTGTCCATTTACTTTAAACAGCTTATTTGGGAATTTATCGAGAACCTCTACTGCACCATGTGGAAAAACTGTCTTCACTGTGAATGGCCCTGACCACCTTGATTTGAGCTTCCTAGGAAAAAGTTTAAGTCTTGAATTAAATAGTAGAACTAGTTGTCCTGGCTCAAATACTCTCTCTATAATCTTGTGATCATGCCATTTCCTCACATTTTCCTTATATAACTTTGAGTTTTCATATGCCAGTATTCTGAATTCATCCAACTCATTGAGTTAGAGTAGGCATTTTTCTCCTGTAGCCTTCACATTAAAATTGAGTTTCCTAATCGTCCAATATGCTTTATGCTCAAGCTCTATAGGAAGGTGACAAGCTTTCCCATAAATCAACTGAAAAGGTGACATGCCCAACAGAGTATTATACGCAGTCCTATATGCCCAAAAAGCGTCATCAAGCTTTAATGACCAATCCTTTCTTGTGGGGTTCACCACTTTCTCCAAAATTCTCTTGACTTCACAATTTGAAACCTCTGCTTGGCCATTAGTTTGAGGATGATAAGATGTAGCAATTCGATGATGTACCCCATACTTAGCCAACAGTGCTGTGAATTGCCTATTACAAAAATGACTGCCTTCATCACTAATGATAGCCCATGGAGTCCCAAACCTTGTAAAAATACTTTTTTATAAAAATCTTAGAACCACTTTGGCATTATTAGTTGGAAGATCTGCCACTTATGTGACGCCCCCAAATCCAGGTACTTGAAACCCGATCTCGGTGTTTCACGATACCATTTCTATGAGCGGAATATCACTAATAATAACAACAATAATATAGATTATCAAATATAATTTACATATTATCAGAGTTTTCAATCCCAAGTACGAAACCTTTAAACATTCGTTACATTACATGATAATTAATATATATCATCATTATCCTAATAAAGTCTAGTTAGTACAAAAGATAGCATTATCATTCATTCAGCGACCTTCCCTTTCCCTTTGTTCTTGGCAGAGCCTTCAGGTTGTTCACATTTAGCTGAAAACATTTAAATTAAACAAGGATGAGCATTTGAGTGCCCAGCAAGTAATAGTAACAATAACAGTTAGCTAAACAAATTAAATGTTTTCTTTGAATTATACTTCTACAACGAATCAACAGTTGTGAAGTAAGCTGAACCAATAATAAAAAACATATCATTTCGATTTCAAATTTTTGAAACTACGTACTGACTATAAATGAGAATCAGTTGACCGACTATGAACATTATTTTTTATTGTTGAAAAGGTTAAACAAAACTTTATCTGTAAACCGTCATAATTTACGGACACAGGGATGATCAGCCCGTTATGCCCTGTATTGATCAATACTACATTCAAGGACGATATTTTCGTCCAGCATATCCGCCTTAGGCGCATAAAAGTTTCCCATATTTGGGATGTTCATATCAGTCTAGAATCCAAACCAAAATAATTTGGTTGGATGATAATAAAGTTCTATCTTGTTCAACATCAATTTTTAAATTTCTGTCTAGCCGGATCAAATAGCTTAGATAGCTTTTAATTCAACATATACATATTGGACACCGATAAGTATGTATCAACATGTGATAAAATATAATGATTATCCAAGTGAGGACACTTGTATAACCATGTTTGGAAACTAACGAACAGAATATATATCTTGATCTACAATAACAGAATTAAGAAACTTGTACAACAGATTATAATTTAATAACTTACTTATACAAAATCATTGCATAAGTATATACAAAGGTTGAAATATTTGAACAATAAAAAGAATAGTTCAGATATTATCTTACTCATGTCCATTGCATAAGGTAAATGCAAAGGGTTAGATACTTGTCTTATCTACTGCTTACACAACTTAGTTTTATCTTTTATGCCAACCCCTATCATTAAATAGATCAATCGTTCGATTAGAATAACATACTATAACACATAGTACTGCTATTTGCAGTCAGTACATAACCTAATCACATTGTCACATATGTTTAACAACCATTGAATCACAAATAAACATTTATCAAGTCAAACTATCTAATTCTAGATCAATTTCTTAAATATGTCGATGTACCGACAGCTTTATCGGGTAATTATCGAGTCTAAGACTCTATTTTGTAGCTCAATATTTGTAAGTATCAGTCATATTATTTTTAAATGACTTATAATAATTTTTAAACATTTATTATAAATTATCATAAATTTTCAAACACAGGAATCATTATTAAATGATTTAAATATTAAACAATTATATTATCATTAACATTTAATTAATATAAAACTATTAATGAAACCATTGCCAAAATATTAAAGTTATTTATAATAACTCAAAATATTTTTAAAACATTTATTTTGCCTTTAAATGATTTTTAAAACATTTAAAATTATTTTAAAATAATTACCATTAATATTTAAATATTAATGTACTATTCCTCAAAATATTAAAAGTCCTTAAGTATAACTTAAAATATTTTTAATTCATTTATATCTTTTTTAAATAATTTTGAAATTATTAAAATCATTTTTAAACTATTTATTTAATATCATTATTAAATAGATTTAATATCATTAATAATAAATTAATAATCATTAATATTAAATTATTAATTAAATTATCCTTTAAATATTAAAAGTTATATTTTATAACTTAAAATATCTTTAAACACTTTATTTTCATTTAAAATGATTTTTATAATATTAAAATCATTTTTTAATTAATTTATTTAATATAATTATTAAATAATTATAATATCATTAATACTTAATTAATTAATAAAATTTACCTTTAAATATAGAAAGTTATATTTTATAACTTAAAATATTTTTAAATACCTTATTATTATTTAAAATGATTTTTAATATAAAAAAACATTTTTAATTAATATATTTAATTCATTTTCTAAATAACTTAATTATTATTAATATTAATTTATTAATAAAATTTATCATAAAATATTAAAAATTATTAAAAATAGCTTAAAATATTTTCTTATGCCATAATATAATTTTAAATGATTTTTCAAGTATTAAAATCATTTTTAACTAATTTATTTAGTATTATAATTAAATAAATTAAATACCATTAATATTTTAAAAATATTAAATATTTATGAAATATACTTAAAATAATTAAAAACTAATTTTCGGACCTTGAAATAATTTTTAATAATTTATTATGTATTTTTAATAATTTAAAACTATATTTTTTCTATTTATTTAATGAAAATAATTAATTTTCGAAAATATTTGTCACTAAAGGCTGCCTATAGCAACAGAACCGTCGCTATAGGTATTCTTCGTGTTCTTGGCTAATCACAGAAACTCATAGACAGTGACCGAGTTGGCTACTTTGACCAATGATTAAACATTGATCAAGTAGTTTCTAGACTTATTTTTGGTCAAATCGTGTAGTACAATTGCAACACTACGAGACCCAACAACAAGCATGATCAAACAACATCACAATAAGTAGATCTAAGCCTTCAAAATTACTTTCAGAGCTGTTCTTCATTTCTGGATTACCCAGAAATGAAGAACAGTTCGACTGTCCACTTTTGGGCTTCCATAACTATTTGTTCTTGAAACGTTTGTGTGATATAATAGTTGCAGTATGTAGCCAGCATGACAAGGAAGATATTCAGTATATAAAATCCATATAAGAACGACATAATCATTAGATCCAAGCTGGTCAACCATGTCAGACGACATGATCATGCGTTTTCTAGGTTACCCAGAAAAAGCATTTCATGAACGTCCGGCTTGGTTTGACCGGCCATTATGATCTACCTGGTTAAGTTTTTAGTGATCTAGTGCCATAATCTTGCAGTCCAAATAACAGACTATAAGCTAGATACCATAAACAGAACAAAACAACAACAACATGAAAGCTCTAGACGCTTGAATAAGTTGTCAGACGCTAGTTTACGGTTTCTGGGTTCCCCATAAATGGCCCGGTCATGGTCGGTCAACCGACTTTGACCAAGAATAAATTGCAATCTAGACTAGATCTAAGCCTGATTCCAAGTCCAGATCCAAGTTCACATATCAGACTACAACTACTAACTTTCAAAACACAAAACACATTAAAGATCACAGAGATATAAGGCCTGACATTTGGTTGTCAGACATCAAAAAACAAAATTTCCAGATTTTGCAAATCTTCAAATTCGAGCCTCTAGATGTTATGGATCTAACATCTAGCAACCCAGATCATCATTATACACTATATATAACATGTTTAACACAAAAATTTTAACATCAAATAAAAGATCAATGGTCAGATTCATAGGTAGGGTTTATACCTTCTATGATCCAATTCTTGATTCTAGGTACTGATCTGTTACTGGTAATCGTGGGGCTTGATGTGTGAACTGATATGCTACTATATTTCATGGGTTTTAGAGAGAGAGGCTCTAGGATTAGTGTTGTGATCAAATGACCAAAAATAAGCACTTTCTCTCTCTCATATTCTATATATACAAGTCTTAGATGCAATGGATTTTGCTGAAGTAGCAGTCACAATATGGCTGAGTTGTGTTATATTTGACACATGGCAATCTTGGTAGTTTACCAACTACATCTCTTAGCTAGATTTACAAGTTAGCTTATTAAAGAATATAAAAAGGACAATATAGACATTGGCCTTATAAAATTAATGGCACAATTGAAACTTGTTTGACCCTTAGGGTTTAACCCTGAGGTTAGCACAAAATTGTAGGATTTCTAATTAGGGTTTAAAATAAAAATAAAACTAGTTTCTAAAAATAGAAAATTAGGGTTGGTTAATTAGAATAGGTTTCTAATTACCTTATACAAGAACATTAGGGTTTACCAATTAATCATTTAATACACAACCTAAATCTTATAACACATTTATATAACAGTCTTGAATTTCCCATTTGAATTTAACAATAGGGTTAAATAAATTAATGCTAGGGTTTTGACATTATACACCATAATTGACCAATCATTATCAATACGTACATACCGTACATATTTATAGCACTGAAAAATCAAAATATAATTAATATTACATTACTATTCTCATTCCTTGATAAAAAAAAATCCCAAAATTAGGGTTTAGATTCCATATCTGATTTATCTTTCATATTTAACTTTATTAATTAAGTTAAAATAATTGACTTAATTAATCTAACATAAATTCATATAATAAAATAAAATAATTATTATAATTATTCTATAATCATTACATATATTATTTTCATGGAAAATAAATAATAAAAATATTTCTATAATAAAATTAATTATTATAAGAATATAATTTATAATAATCAATAATTCTAAATAAAATTATTTGTCAATATTCATGTAATAAATATATTTTTATTTATCATATAAATACATATACACATTATCTTGTACAAAATCTTCATCCTTAAAAAAAAAATTATACGCAAAATTAATGATTTAACTATATAGAAAATATCGGGCTATTACATTCACCCTCCCTTATAAAGATTCCGTCCCCGAAATCACTATTTTAAAACCTATACATACTAGGGTACATAGCACACACAATCTTCGTAAGTAGATCTCGACCAACTTTGATCGAACTGATCTTTAACTATTTACATAAAGCTTGTCTACTTGATTAAATGGAAAATTTTGATTTCTAAAAGAACTCAAATTCCTCCCTCAAAATTTCTTTATAAAATAATTTACTATATATATGAAAATCATGTATAAAACAATAAAAGTTATACGAATAATACCTGGAGTTACATTGCCAGCTGCCACCGAATCCTGGACTGTCATGTTGAAAACCCTTGCAGTAGATTTTGTCGGCTTGCTAGTTGATGTTGGTCCTGTGATCGCCAAAGTTCTGCCGCTTTTCCCCATGTTCACGCTTTCTGCCTCCGTCCTCTTTTTCGGACAGCCTTTCACCTTATGCTCCTTTGATCTGCACAGAAAACACCCACTAATTGTTCTAGGATTGGGAAAGTTGGGAGAGATATGGCCCTCCTGCCCCACTTAAAACATGCAAATTTACCTTTCAGACATTCCCCCAAATGGTTTTTCCCACAGTTCCCACATTGCACCACCTGCTTCTTCTTTGTACCTTCTTGCTTCACCTGCATATCCCCAAAGTTGTTTCCCTTCCTATTTTCACTCCTATACCCACTGTTTGTTTCCACCTTCCCAACTCCCTCAACCTTACCCTTGTTCCTTCTTTCTTTGTTGCAGATGCTCATGGCCTCACTCCCCTCCTCAGCAATAATAGTTTTCTCCATGAGTGCTGCAAATATAGGGATTTGCAATACTGCCATCTTGTTGTAGAGCTAGGATTTTAATCCCAGCTCAAACCTTCTTGCTTTTCTAACCTTTGTATCAACTTGATCCGGAGCAAACCTAGCCAACTCATTAAACCTAGCGGCGTATGCTGACACCGTCATATTTTCCTGCTTCAATTCTAGAAATTTTACCTCTATCCTAGTCTGCATACTAGATGAAAAATAGTTTTCGAAAAAATAAAGTTTTAAACCTTTCCCAAGCAACTGCACCTGCTCCTGCCCTCGCCTGATTTGCTTCCCACCAAAAATTTGTCTCACCCTTCATCATGTAGGTGGCAAAAGCGGTCTTTTGCCCCTCAGCTACCCTAGCTATAACGAACGCCTTTTCAATTCCCTTAACCCAAGTTTGGGCTTCTACAGGGTAAGTTATACCTTTAAATTCAGGCGGTCCTACAGCCTTGAAGTCCTTGAAGTTTGCCAAGCGGTTGTCTGGCTGGTTCCCTGCGGTTGGCATTCCTTGTTGCATTGCCTGAGCTACCATGTTTGTAAATTGCTGCATTGGATCTGGTTGTTGTTCCCTATCGTTATTGACAGATTCTTCTGCCCTTTGATTTCGAGTTTGTCATCTTGGCGACATTATCTGATTAAATTAAATATAAGTTAACTTACATTCTAAACCTTATCATATAAGTTTAATATATGCTTCATTACTCAAATATAGGTTCATTTTCATTAATTTAAAGTAATTTACATAACATAGCCCATACTGCTATCCCTTTTTGACCACAAAAGTCGGGATTTACAGCCTTGTCTCACACAAAAGTTGAAAATATTACATTACACAGACATACTTATCACAAATATTACATTAGACACACCTACATCACAGAACCTATACTACCTATTCATTATGCCTTTTTCTTGATCTTGGACAACCCTTCGCCTGATGACCTTTTATCCCACAAATAAAACAGCCACATTGCTTTGGATTGGGACAATGAGGAGAGAAATGTCCCTCCTATCCGCAATTGTAGCAAACATTTTCCCCTTTCCTGCATACACCTTCATGTTTTTTGTCACAATATGCACACCTTTCTATTCGATTAATTTTCCCTTGGTTGTTATCAGGATTTCCTATATCACGGTCTTTCATCTTTCTTTTCCCCTTCTTGCTCAGAGTTGCGCACGCTTTGTTGCTTTTAACTCCCATTTGGTCAATTTGGATTTTAAGCTTATCTTGTTCGTCCATTGTTTCTATTAATGCTTTTTGCAGTTGGCTATTTAGTAGTTTTTCTATTTCCTACAGCTTTTCCAAAGAGGAAACCTAGTCCCGCTGATTCTGCACCTCGGTTGATGCTTGATCAGCTCCAACTTCAATGTCTGAATCAATATCTGTCAGTTTCACCATTTCTGGATCTGGTACAACATTTTCTATAATAACCACCTTATCGAGGTTTCTTTCACTTTGAGCCTCTATTTTAGCTATTGGCTTTGATATCGGCTCTTTCTTTACAAACCGAGGGTATCCTAATCCTTTTTTACCTGACACCTACACATATAAATTATCTTGATTAGCATATAGTATATACACATAACAAACAATAGTTTTATATAGGTTATTTATTATTTTGTTTGGCGATGAATTTATCCGATTCATCTCTTTTTAAACTCTATATGAGTTATTTAAATTTTCAACGTTTCCCTCTGTTCTAAGGTTATAGCCTAAGGTCTATCCCACTTAAGGTTTCTAACCCTAAAGCTCTGATACCAAGATGTGACGCCCCCAAATTCAGGTACTTGAAATCCGAACTCGGTGCTTCATGATACCATTTCTATAAGCAGAATATCACTAATAATAATAACAATAATATAGATTATCAAATATAATTTACATATTATCAGAGTTTTCAATCCCAAGTACGAGACCTTTAATCATTCGTTACATTACATGATAATTAATATATATCATCATTATCCTAATAAAGTCTAGTTATTACAAAAGATAGCATTATCATTCATTCAGCGACCTTCCCTTTCCCTTTGTTCTTGGCAGAGCCTTCAGGTTGTTCACATTTAGCTGAAAACATTTAAATTAAGAAAGGATGAGCATTTGAGTGCCCAGCAAGTAATAGCAACAATAACAGTTAGCTGAACAAATTAAATGTTTTCTTTGAACGATACTTCTACAACGAATCAACAGTTGTGAAGTAAGCTGAACCAATAATAAACAACATATCATTTTGATTTCAAATTTTTGAAACTACGTACTGACTATAAATGAGGATTAGTTGACAGATTATGAACATTATTTTCTATTTTTGAAAAGGCTAAACAGAACTTCATCTGTAAACCGTCATAACTTACGGACACGGGGGTGATCAGCCCGTTATGCCCTGTATTGATCAATACTACATTCAAGGACGATATTTTCGTCCAGCATATCCGCCTTAGGTGCATAAAAGTTTCCCATATTTGGGATGTTCAGACCAGTCTAGAATCCAAACTAAAATAATTCGGTTAGATAATAATAAAGTTCTATCTTGTTCAACAATAATTTTTAAATTTGTGTCTAGCCGGATCAAATAGCTTAGATAGCTTTTAATTCAACGTATACATACTGGACACCGATAAGTATGTATCAACATGTGATAAAATATAATGATTATCCAAGTGAGGACACTTGTATAACCATGTTTGAAAACTAACAAATAGAATATATATATTGATCTACAATAACAAAATTAAGAAACTTGTACAACATATTACAATTTAATAACTTACTTATACAGAATCATTGCATAAGTTTATACAAAGGTTGAAATATTTGAACAATAAAAAGAATAGTTCAGATATTATTTTACGCATATACATTGCATAAAGTAAATGCAAAGGGTTAGATACTTGCCTTGTTTGCTGCTTACACAACTTAGTTTTATCTTTTATGTCAATCCCTATCATTAAATAGATCATTCGTTCGATTAGAATAACAAACTATAATACATAGTACTGTTATTTGCAGTCAGCACATAACTTAATCATATTATCACATATGTTTAACAAACATTGAATCACAAATAAATATTTATCAAGTCAAATTATCTAAGTCCAGATCAATTTCTGAAATATGTCGACGTACAGACATCTTTATTTGGTAATTATCAAGTCTAAAACTCTATTCTGTAGCTTAATATCTGTAAGTATCAGTCATATTATTTTTAAATGACTTATAATAATTTTTAAACATTTATTATAATGTATCATGAATTTTTAAACACCGAAATTATTATTAAATGATTTAAATATTAAACAATTCTATTATCATTAACATTTAATTAATATAAAACTATTAATGAAACCATTTCCAAAATATTAAAGTTATTTATAATAACTCAAAATATTTTTAAAAAATTTATTTTGCCTCTAAATGATTTTTAAAACATTTAAAATCATTTTTAAATAATTACCATTAATATTTAAATATTAATGTACTATTCCTCAAAATATTAAAAGTCATTAAGTATAACTTAAAATATTTTTAATTCATTTATATCCTTTTTAAATGATTTTTAAATTAATAAAACCATTTTTAAACTATTTATTTAATATATTTATTAAATAAATTTAATATCATTAATAATAAATTAATAATCATTAATATTAAATTATTAATGAAATTATCCTTTAAATATTTAAAGTTATATTTTATAACTTAAAATATCTTTAAACACTTTATTTGCATTTAAAATGATTTTTATAATATTAAAATTATTTTAAAACTAATTTATTTAATATAATTATTAAATAATTCTAATATCATTAATAATAATTAATTAATGAAATTTACCTTTAAATATTGAAAGTTATATTTTATAACTTAAAATATTTTTAAATACCTTATTATTATTTAAAATAATTTTTAATATAATAAAATCATTTTTAATTAATTTATTTAATCCATCTTCTAAATAACTTAATTATCATTAATATTAATTTATTAATGAAATTTATCACAAAATATTAAAAGTCATTAAAAATAACTTAAAATATTTTCTTATACCATAATATAATTTTAAATGATTTTTCAAGTATTAAAATCATTTTAAACTAATTTATTTAGTATTATAATTAAATAAATTAAATAACATTAATATTTCAAAAATATTAAATATTTACGAAATATTCTTAAAATAATTAAAAACTAATTTTCAGACCTTGAAATAATTTTTAATAATTTATTATGTATTTTTAATAATTTAAAACTATATTTTTTTCTATTTATTTAATTAAAATAATTAATTTCTGAAAATATTTGTCACTAAAGGCTGCCTATAGCGACAGAACCGTCGCTATAGGTGTTCTTCGTGTTCTTGGCTAATCCTAGAAACTCATAGGTAGTGACCGAGTTGGCTACTTTGACCAATGATTAAACACTTATCAAGTAGTTTCTAGACTTATTTTTGGTCAAATCGTGTAGTACAATTACAACACTACAAGACCCAACAACAAACATGATCAAACAACATCACAATAAGTAGATCTAAGCCTTCAAAATTACTTTCAGAGTTGTTCTTCATTTCTGGATTTCCCGGAAATGAAGAACAGTTCGACTGTCCACTTTTGGGCTTCCATAACTAGTTGTTCTTGAAACGTTTGTGTGGTATAATAGTTGCAGTATGTAGCCAGCATGACAAGGAAGATATTCATTACATAAAATCCATATAAGAATGACAGAATCATTAGATCCAAGCTGGTCAAACCATGTCAGACGACATGATCATGCGTTTTCTGGGTTACCCAGAAAATGCATTTCATGAACGTCCGGCTTGGTTTGACCGGCTATTATGATCTACCTTGTTAAGTTTTTAGTGATCTAGTTTTATAATTTGCAGTCCAAACAACAAACTGTAAGCTAGATACCATAAACAGAACAAAACAACAACAACATGAAAGATCTAGACGCTTGAATAAGTTGTCAGACGCTAGTTTACGGTTTCTGGGTTTCCCAGAAATGGCCCGGTCATTGTCGGTCAACCAACTTTGACCAACAATAAATTGCAATCTAGACCAGATCTAAGCCTGATTCCAAGCCCAGATCCAAGTGCACATATCAGACTACAACTACTAACTTTCAAAACACAAAACACATTAACGATCACAGAGATATAAGGCCTGACATTTGGTTGTCAGACATCAAAAAACAAAATTTCCAAATTTTGCAAATCTTCAAATTCGAGCCTCTAGATGTTATGGATCTAACATCTAGCAACCCAGATCATCATTATACACTATATATAATATGTTTAACATAAAAATTTTAACATCAGACAACAGATCAATGGTCAGATTCATAGGTAGGGTTTATACCTTCTATGATCCAATTCTTGATTCTAGTTACTGATCTGTTACTGGTAATTGTGGGGCTTGATGTGTGAACTGATATGCTACTATATTTCGTGGGTTTTAGAGAGAGAGGCTCTAGGATTAGTGTTGTGATCAAATGACCAAAAATAAGCACTTCTCTCTCTCATATTCTATATATACAAGTCTTAGATGCAATGGATTTTGTTGAAGTAGCTGTCACAATATGGCTGAGTTATGTTATATTTGACACATGGCAATCTTCGTAGTTTACCAACTACATCTCTTAGCTAGATTTACAAGTTAGCTTATTAAAGAATATAAAAGGGCAATTTAGACATTGGCCTTATAAAATTAATGGCACAACTGAAACTTGTCCAACCCTTAGGGTTTGACCCTTAGGGTTTAACCCTAAGATTAGCATAAAATTATAGAATTTTGTCGATGTCGGGATTTTTATTTGTCCCTTTTCGTTACCTATTTTTTGTGTTCTCATTTTATGTGAGATTTGTTTGAAAAAACAAGTGAAAAAGGTTCGACATGTGTAATGTCGACGATTGGACTATAAGAGTCGCCAGTTGGCTTTTTAACTGGTTGTTCCATCACAACCGAGAAAATGTTTGCACATTGACCTAGTGATGTGACACTGCTAAACGGGTCGGTGAAACCGAGATTCATTTAGGGTCCGGGGACTTGCTTATGCGGAGGGAAGGTGATAGGCACCCCCCAACATCCGTGTTGCCAGTGTGATCGCCACTTTTCAAAAAATTATTATCTGAATATGTGTGTGTGTGTGTGTGGGTCAATGTGCTGTTATTTGGAAGTAGTGCTATGCCTCGTTTGCACCTATATACAAAGGGCTTGAATTTGTGTAAAAATTCAGTTTTAGACAAGATATAGCAGTGATGTTTTGTAAAAGAGGTTTTTCAAACCTTGTGCTCAATAGTAATTGAAGCCTTTGATACTTCCATTTTATTCCGTACTCGGCTGGATTAATTTTATTTTACAGATGCGAGGCATCTGTATGAAAATAATGTACAAAAGATGCTGAACTCCTCGTGGGTATGAAAACCATCTAAGGCAATTCATATATCACAGATAAATTTACAAGCTGCTTACAGCTGAAAAGGTCCATCACGGGGACCGAATCTAGATTCAGTGGACTGAATCTGTGATCACATGATTCCTAGGCTCACATGATGCCGCAATTGATATAAACGCAGTAAGCAGGTATATATATAAAAGCCGTAAATATATATATACAGACATGATCACCAACCACGAAGCACCTCCATGTGGGATCAAAAATATAAATAAAGCTGTAAAAGCTATCAACCGCCACGGAGGAAACTCTAGGCGTGACGAAATGTACAGAAAGCAGTAAAAACGGTCAACCACCACGAAGTAAACTCCAGGTGGGACGAAATGCAAATATATATATATATATATATATATATATATATATATATATATATATATATATAGCGATAAACGCACCAGATATAAAATTCAGGCTCATCGGATAAAGTCCGACAACAGATAATATATATAAGTATATATATATTAAAGCAATAAACGCACCGGATGTAAAATCTAGGCTCATCGAACAAAGTCCGACAACAGTTAATATATATAAATATAGTATATATATATATATATATATATATATATATATATATATATATATATATAAAAGCAATAAACGCTCCAGACCAAAGTCTAGGCTCATCGAACAGAGTTCGACATGCAATTCATATATATAAATGTATATATATATATACAAAAGTAAGTAAACGCTCCAGACCGAAGTCTAGGCTCAATCGAGGCATAACTCGATAATGTTAGTTCATATATATATATATATATATATATATATATATATATATATATATATGTATATACAAACTGAAATAAAACCACGGACCGAAGTCCGGGCAAACAAACGTAACACGACTCTCAACTTAAAGAAGGGTGTGTGGAAAGATGGAGAGAAAGACTTTAAAGTGTGTAAGAAGGCTTACAGTGGACTGCCAAAGAAGACTTCTATATCTTTAAAGTAGATAAACACTGGCTTTTGTAGGTACAAAAATAGCTATATGTGAGCTCACAGGTGTTTAAAATGGGAAAGCACTCAGTATATTGCAAGTATGGAGCAAATTGGACAAGGCTTCCTCGCTTTCTCTCTTTTTAAAATGGCCACCCCAAGCCCTCTATTTATAGAGGGTGAAGCCACAGGTGTACCTGCGGCTGGGCCACAGGTGTACTAGAGGCTGCCCGGGGTGCCTCGGGCTTTGCGGGTCGTGTTGTCTCGTAGTACGTGCACGCAGGCAATGTGATGTCCCCTCAAACTTTCAAAATTACAATTCGGGCATCTGATTGAGGTATATAGGACCTATTTCGGACCGCCGTTGTCGAGAGTTACGCAATGACATTGGATTAGAGGTTGTACGAAGTCATGAAGATAGGACGATGCCCTCCGGTCTTCAGCTTTAAATTCTATTCATTATCCTGCGCAATAATCACTCGGGATTGGTTCTTCTGAGCTTTTATGGGACATTATTGTGTAGAAATGTATGTCTAAAATGTTGAGACAATGTGATGTGGCGTCATGGTGGCGAGATGATGACTTTGCCCCTCACCGGGGTTATCTCCGGTTTGGACCGATAAAGCAGACGTTGCTCAGGGTTATCGCTGAGATTGGACTACTGCAATGGTTGAAGGTCCTCAGTGTCATCTCTGAGGTGTGCCTGTCCTCCCGGTGTTATATCCGGGTTGGTACTGAGTATCTCGTTGTGAGCGCCGAGATTGAAGCTACTTGCATTTGAAACAAACATTTTCGGGGTTATCGCCGAAACTGCATTCCTTGGGGTTATCGCCAAGGTTGGTAGCTATTCCCACGGTTGGGACTGAGACTGGATACCTCAGGGTTATCTCCGAGATTAATCGGTCTTCTCCGGTGTGTGTTCCGGTATTGGATTTACATGCCTCGGGGTTATCTCCGAGGTTGGATTTGTTACTCCCGGTGTGTACTCCGGGGTTGATGCTGAACTTCCAGTAGTATCCAAACTGGATATGAACTGTCTTTCAGGGTTCCCTCTTGAAAGATGAATCTGTCCTCCTGCAATGTTAGTGACAGGTGTACAAAAAATTTCGAGTGTCTACAGATGCCCCTCTTTATCATATTCATGCAATGCGATGCATGAGTAGGATAAAGAATCCTAGACACTACAACAAAATAAACATGACGCAATATAGAGCAATATGATGCAAGTGTATGATGCATATGCATTGCTTTCCAACAAGCTAGGGATGATTACCGGCTCCCTGTTGCTTCTGCCAGGGATTGGCAATGATGACCCGATTAGATGTGCATGATCCAAATCTTTGAGGATATTAACGTTAGGGCTATCACCAAAGTCCTTAATCCTTGATACAGACTTGATTCCGAAGAATTGCCTCTTATGTGTAAGAGATCTATGGGGATAAAGCTTTGTCTGTTTGAGGATGTGTATAACATATTCCGTCATCAATCCTCCTTGATGACGTTGACCTTTCCTGGTTTGCATCGCCAGAGTATGTCACTGTTCTGTTGGTTTTACTGCCAACAACAAATGTTGTCAGGGTTGCCTGACCTTCGTTGATGTGTGAACCAACGGTTGACCACGCATTTGTAACCCCCACCGGGGATACATCTAATCCTCTGTTGACGTGTATATCAACGGATGAACTCCCTGCTGGGGATAAATGCCAAGGCTTCTTGGACTTTGTTGATGTGTGTATCAACTGATGAAATCATAAGATTATTTCTGATGCGACATTGGGTTTACTTGCCAACGGCTGAACTGATATCAAGGTTGCTTAACCTTCATTGATATGTGTATCAACGAAAACATGCGTAGTAACCCCCGCCAGGGACTGACGTTGTAACCCCCGTCGGGGATTAACATTGTAACCCTCGTCGGGGACTGACGTTGTAACCCCCGTCGGGGGACTGATGTTGGTCTTTAGGGTAATGACCAGGAGCTGGCGGCATTAGACCTGTGCAAGGTATTGCCGAATGTATTTTGTAACAACAGAGATCATTGGCATAGTATACATCGTGCTCGTGCGAATACCAATGAGTGATGTATAGACTCAAGGTTCTATTTGAGAAGACCAGGATTGTACGCTATTCTGCTCAATCGCGTAGCGTTCTTATTCCTGATTTGACCTTTTTAGTCTGTGAAGACTCCTTTGTAACTCGAACTGTACTGAGCTAGAGTGATGGGGCCCACATAGGGGTACCGCAGGTACACCTGCTCCAGCCGTAGATGGACCTGCGGCCAACCGTGGATACTAATATTCTGCAGGTTGGTCTCACAAGTCACTTTCAACTTGTATTACGAAGAAAAATCCGAGAGCCTTCTTCAGATCTGCTGAGTTCGGACGTCTTTCTGCAAATTTTGTCACCGTATAAGTGTTCTACACTGTCCTGGTAACGTATGCATATACTTTTTTCCAGTTTTTATCCATTGGAAAATGACTTATCATATGAAATGCATCTAAACACATAGTAGTGATTATGTATGCACATATGACTTGATAAAAAATATTCAACATAGTAAATATTAGTGTTAAACCATGCTGAACATAATGATGTGAAAAAAAATTGACTTTTGAGACAGTCAAATTGGCACCTTTTTTCTGCTATTTTTATCCTATTTGAGGACATTTGAGCATAAGTTAAGAAGGCAAAGTACTCCTAGCATTAAGGTTAACCTTATGTGTTGAAGATTTTGATTTTTAATGTATATAGTATGTATATAACTGTGGGCAGGTGTGCTATTGAATGGCCACCTAGTCATGACTATGTGCATATGGATAGTCCTATTTACAAAGGGGACTATGGCAAAATTTTCCAAAATGTAGGCATTGGATAGTCATGCATTTTAACTCTATTGTATGTTAAAGTAAATGCGTGCATGTAGGCATAAGATGCATTTAGAAAAGCTCCAGGTTAGAAAATACCACACCCTTTCTGAGGTGATTTGGAGACTTGTTGTCCAGATATTATGGATCCGGATCAGGAGAGTAGTTCCTGTAGGACCACTTCTGGTGTACAGAGGAGGGCTTCTGAAGTGCCTCGACCCCGTTCTGTTAGATAGCCTCGTTGATTGGTGGAGGCAGTGATACGTCCAGTCCGGGTTGATGTGCCGGACGTCGAGGATGAGGAGGAGGATGTTCCGGTTGCGGACCCCGCTCCTGCTGCACAGGTTCCATGTAGGGACCTCCCGAGTATTCAGGTGGAAAATCGAGAGCTTCTGGGTGACTTGAGTCGACATCTCTCGATGTATTTGCATGCTAACGAGGTATGACGTAAGAACTTGATCTTCCTCCTTTCCTATTTGATGAGGATTAAAGGGTCTGGATGTTGATCTGCATTGTATGCAGGTTCCCGGCTTTACACAACCTCGAGGAAATATGTTCAGCATACACTCCATGTATCAGGCTCTTCATCCCGACTATAGAGCAGTAGTTGAAAAGTGGATTTCATATCCACGAATCAATGTTCATTTCAAGCTTAAATTCGTAGTTATTTTCTTGTTTGGTGTTCGTTTTTACTCGTTTTATGTTCTTTTATGTGTAGGGAGGTCATGGAGGCAAGTGGTGAAGAAAGGAGATCTTTTGGACCAAGATTGGAAAAAGTCATGAAAAAGCAAAATTTTATTAACAGTGGACTAGCCCGCCGGGGCGGGCGTTATTTACCTTGTATCCTCCGCCGAGGCGGGGGTCCTGCTGCTTTTTGAAGTCTGTTGGGACATGGATTTTAGACTTTTGTTAGGCGCATGGACTCTAAGAAGGGGGGACTTCGGCCAGAACAAGCAGGGAGATATATATTGCATTCAAAACAACAAATCAAGGAACACGCAGAGCGCATTACGAAGATTATTTTTCAGATTTTCACGAAAAGCTTTGGAGGAGTATTTTGAAGAGATTTTCGTGACGATTGCAATTCTAGGCTACGTGGAGGGTTTTCATCACTATTCTTCTCTTTAGTCTTTTAGTTGTAATTACAAGGATGTTTCACTTGAATTATTCAGTTTTTATTTCATTCGTTATAAGTCTAATTCTCCATCAATTGTTTAAAATTTTGGATTTTAATATTTGTGATTGTTTTGTGATAGTTTATTTATTTATTAATTTAGTTTATATAATTTTAAACTATTGAATTGAATAGTTTAATAGAATTAGGATTAATAGAAAATTGGTAGTTGTGAAGTTAAATTTCTTGCTAATTTGTCCTCGTGGGAACGATACTCTACTCATTACTATATTACTTGTTGATCACGTATACTTGCGTGTTTTGCGTATATAGATTTTAAGGTGTATTCCCTACAGTGAAGTGCATAACATACTGCAAGAATGCCATTCATCGGTATATGGGGGACATTATGGGAGTGAGCGTACGACGGTAAAAGTGCTTTAAGATGGGTTTTATTGGCCGACAGTGTTCAAAGACGCCCACCAATTTGTCAAAAAATGCAATAGGTGTCAAAGAGTGGGAAACATCTCAAAATAGAATGAGATGCCCCTACAAACAATTCTTGAAGTGGAAATCTTTGATGTATGGGACATCGATTTCATGGGGACATTCCCTTCGTCTTTGAACAATCAGTATATTCTACTCGCAGTGGATTACATTTCAAAATGGGTTGAAGCTGCAGCACTACCATCCAACGATGCCAAGGTGGTCCTCAAATTCCTACAGAAAAACATTTTCACGAGGTTTGGCATGCCAAGAGCAATAATCAGTGACGAAGGTAGTCACTTCTGCAATATGGAATTTACAGCTCTTTTGACACGGTATGGGGTAAACCACAAGGTAGTAACAGCGTATCATCCTCAAACAAATGGACAGGCTGAGGTATTAAACCGGGAAGTAAAGAAAATACTGGAGAAAGTAGTAAATTCGAGTCGTCAGGATTGGTTGGACGATGCATTATGGGCATACTGGACTGCATACAAAACACCAATCGGGATGTCACCATACCAACTACTGTACGGGAAGGTATGTCACTTACCGGTCGAACTACAACACAAGGCTTATTGGGCAATTTAAAAACTCAATTTTGATCAAGCCGCTGTAGGGGAAAAAAGACTACTTCAACTGAATTAGCTCGACGAATTCCACCTTCACGCCTATGAGAGCTCCAAATTATATAAATAAAAGGTAAAAAGATGCCAAGACCAAAAAATTGTGCATTGAACATTCGAGCCGGGTCAATTAGTCATCTTGTTCAACTCACGGCTGCGATTGTTCTCAAGAAAGCTTAAGTCAAGATGGTCGGGACCATTCACTATAAAGCGGGTATTCTCTCATGGCGCCGCTGAACTCTACAGTCGTAATCCATTAGAGACGTTCAAGGTCAATGGTCAACGGATAAAGCATTACTGGGGTGGCGATTCAAACTGGAATGTCATCAACATTACCCTCACCGATACACAGTGAAATAGGGAGTAGTCAGGCTGAACGAATTAAAATCAAGAGCTAATTGGGAGACAACCCAATATTTCGTTATTTTTCGTAGTTTCATTTATAATTTTTAGAATGTCATTTTTATTAAGTATTAGGAAGGTATTATGGAGTAAAAGTTTTGTTGAATTTCTAAATCATACTCCAAGTAATCAATAATCTAACATCTTGCATGTATATGGTTGCAAGAGGTGTCAAGAGTGCAGAATAGTACTAACAGGAAAGAAAGGAAGAAATTTGAGCTGAGTTTGCATTGCTACATTTGAAGCTAGAAATCCGAAGTCAGGGGGCTAGCCCGCCGGGGCGGGCTATTTTAGCCTTGCACCCCCCACCAGGGCGGGGGTCCTGAACACTGGGCTGATTTATTCAACAGTTGCCTCACACGCTGCCCTTCTATTCCCCCATTACACACACATGAACCTTTCCTTCTTCCTCACCTAAACTACCCAGCCTCCCATTCACTACCCATAACAACTCCTAACACATTAATTCTACCCATTACCTAAATCCATTGAACCCACTTAACCCTCACGAATTCCACTACTCCCATTCCTCAACACCTCTATATATACCCTATCACTCAACCTCCATTATCACCACATACACTCCACTCCTTCTATAAAAGGGCACGAATTCAGCAAGTTATTGGGGAGATTTGAGAGCACAATTCCACTTCATCTTCAATTTCTCTCATCGAAATTACATAGAAAACATCTAATTTGGGGGGAAGAAAGGACTGTGCACGCCACGTGTTTGACTGTTTGGGTAAACCAATTTTTGGTGGAATTAGTGTGTCTATAATGAACAATGGCTTCACAACCAACATTTAAACGCCAAAGGGGAGAGAGCTCAAGATCCGCACAACCAATTCCACCATCTCGCGTATTCGACCGCCGAAAGTTCAAAAGTGCCACCACCGCCGACCGGTATGATTATATGGTTACCAAGGCTCTTACACCGGAGCGGGGGTTGGCCCCCAATGCCCACAACAGTGAGATGATGTAACAAATTTATCAGCAGGGGTGGGTCAAGTTCACGGAGGACCCCGAGGAAGCCGCTATGAATGTCATCAAGGAATTCTATGCGAACGCTGAGGATAAGGCACCGTTCAATGCTTTTATTAGGGGTCGCATGGTTCCGTTCAGTGCTGATGGAATAAATACATATTATTAGTTGAGGGTGCCATGAAAGTGTTAGTACGCCCATATGAGGGATTTCGACCCTGACTTTGAGGAGGTTATCACGAACATGACCAAGCCGGGTACAACATGGATAAAGGGTCAGAAGGGAGGCACAGTGTTTCACAGCAAGGACCTCAGTCGGTACGGGAAAATCTGGTATGCCTTCCTATATACTAAATTGCTGCCATCCACGCACACCTCGGACGTGACTAAGGAGAAGGCACTCCTCCTGTATGCCATCGTGCAAGACTTCATCAAAGACATCGGGGCCATAATCAATTTTTCTATTCAACGATATCTATGGGGTAACTTTTTGGGCGGCTTGCCACACCCATCTCTCATATGTGGGTTATGTCGCCAAGCCGGAGTTCGTTGGTCCGACGATGAACCCACTCTGATGCCACTACAGCTACTAGATACTACAATGATAGCACAGTATTCAGTGTGCCCCGGCGGCGAATCGCATCCTAGATGATTTATTTTTCCATCAACTTCAGAGGATGAGGCTGAAGCTGAAGATACTTCAGAGGATGAAGATGAGACCATAAGAGATCAAGGAACCGAGCAGGTACCGCAGACCGAGGCATTGTCCAGTTCTTAGTTTCTTGATTTTTAGCGACAAATGGATGCACATAACAGGGCAGCACGCTGGGAGATTCAGCGACTCGTAGTGAGGCAGGACCATATGTATGATGCTATGAACGCTTCGTTCGCTTCACTCAACACGACGCTTCACAGTTTTAACCCGGCAGCTCAATTTCTATATCGACAACCCGTACCACTGTCAAGATTTCTACCAAGTGATTCTGATGAAGAAGAGCAACAACCACCTCCTAAGACTTAAGCGATAGTAGGGAAGTCCCCACGTACTTATTTTTTATTATTCATCCAATGGGGGCATTTTATTACTCAAGTTTGGGGGAGTTAAATTCATGTTTGCATGCATAGTATTTAGGTTTAAATTTGGTCATTTTAAATTCCAGTGTTACATAGTTATTTAGGAAGAATTGCATGATAGCTTAGGTGCATACATAGTAGTTTAGGTTATTGTTGTCATGGCATTGTGTTTAGTTTTTTTTGTAGTGCATTTTATAAATATATATATATATATATATATATATATATATATATATATATATATATATATATATATATATATATAGTTAATTAGTGTGCTTGCATACGTCCAACAGTGTTGCAGCTCATCTATTTGTGGGCTAATGATGAGAGTGAGAATAAGTTAACCAATACAGTATTGATTATTAGAACTGTGATATGATTTCTGCTATGAATCGAATCTTGCACGTGTTTGAAACTGTTATAAAAAGGTTAGAACATTAATAACATTTTTGTTGACCGGTCAAGTCTAATTGATACATAAATTGTTCTAAAGGATAATGCTAGGGTAAATGAAAAAACGACAAGGATAGGCAGTAAAGGCTAAAATTAAGCAAGAAGCTAAGTTTAGGGGAGTATATATGGGGTATAAAAAAAATAAAAAATAAAATAAAAGTTATATATTGTGACTAGTCTTGTTTCGGGGCCTTTGTTACTTGAGCAAGTACGCCCGAGGGGATTGTCTTTACACTTAACGCCCTAAGTTCTTTTATGGTCTAGGAGTCGTTCGTCAAAAGCTCGCTAAGGGGTAGCACTGTTAGCCTAATGGGATGAGACATTACACAGTCATTTATGTATTTAAAATAAAAATAAATAAAACAGGAAAAGAGCAAAAAGCCCCCGTGAAAAAAAAAATAAAAAAATGAAATAAATGAAGTATAAGTACCCTATAAACCCTTGAATGTGGTATTGCGTAGTTTTAGTTGGAATGTGCCTATTTTTGATTTTTTTTAAGTTTGCACTGTATGATTCCTTCTAAGAAATTGCTTAAGTATTGAATTGGAGCCCGTATCAGTTTTCATAGATGTTGAGCACACACACACTATACCAGTGATAATTGTGCAAGATTTGAGAATTAATACGAAACTGTGGATTGGTTTTGGTAAGTCATAGTGTAGAGTTACTTGTTTTCTCTGAGGCCGATGGGATAATTTTGATTATGCGATATTGTTGGATTCGAAGGCATTTAGATTATATTTATTTCATCTCATTGCATTGCATTGCCTTGCATAGCATATAGTTGTTTATGCTCGAGGACTAGCACGGTTTAAGTTTGGGGGATTTTGATAAGTGGATTTCATATCTACGAATCAATGTTCATTTCAAGCTTAAATTCGTAGTTATTTTCTTGTTTGGTGTTCGTTTTCACTCATTTTATGTTCTTTTATGTGTAGGGTGGTCATGGAGGCAAGTGGTGAAGAAAGGAGATCTTTTGGAGCAAGATTGGAAAAAGTCATGAAAAAGCAAAATTTCATTAACAGTGGACTAGCCCGCCGGGGCAGGCGTTATTTACCTTTTACCCCCCGCCGGGGTGGGGGTGCCGAATCCCGTAGTCTCCTGCTGCTTTTTGAAGTCTGTTGGGACATGGATTTTAGACTTTTGTTAGGCGCATGGACTCTAAGAAAGGGGGACTTCGGCTAGAACAAGCAGGGAGATATATATTGCATTAAAAACAACAAATCAAGGAACACGCAGAGAACATTACGAAGATTATTTTCCAGATTCTCACGAAAAGCTTTGGAGGAGTATTTTGAAGAGATTTCCGTGACGATTGCAATTCTAGGCTACCTGGAGGGTGTTCATCACTATTCTTCTCTTTAGTCTTTTATTTGTAATTGCAAGTATGTTTCACTTGAATTATTCAATTTTTATTTCATTCGTTATAAGTCTAATTCTCCATCAATTGTTTGAAATTTTGGATTTTAATATTTGTGATTGTTTTGTGATAGTTTATTTATTTATTAATTTAGTTTATATAATTTTAAACCATTGAATTGAATAGTTTAATAGAATTAGGATTAATAGAAAATTGGTAGTTGTGAAGTTAAATTTCTTGCTAATTTGTCCTCGTGGGAACGATACTCTACTCATTACTATATTACTTGTTGATCACGTATACTTGCGTATTTTGCGTATATAGATTTTACCCTACAGTAGTGCATGACTGGGGATTCGGGGCATTCTTCTCCATCCTTCCCTGACGTTGTCCTTGGGGTTACCTCAGGGCATTGTCTGAGCGGTGGTTTCACCAGACTCAATCACACCATTTGCTGGACTGTGAGGTGATGATGACGCCGATGATTGGCGATTTATCACAGGTATAGAGTTTGGAGGGGCGCTAGTGCCTTGTTTGGCGGATATTACCCCTATTGCCGTCAGATCCTTATTAGGAATTTCGACGGAAGCGCTCAAGGGCAGGACTGTCCGTGCAGGTCCTTTGAGCGTAGATGGTATGAGTGGGCTATTGAGCGAGCCCATGCCAGATGATGTTAGAGTCAGGGATCGCATTCTTTGGCGATTGTTCTTGATGATCATTAGGGGCTGCTTCATAGAAGATAACTCTTTCACGGTGTCATTCGCTTTGATCAGGGCCACACGTCATGTGGATCGTATTGGAGAGTATAATTGGGGTTCCTACACCTTCGCCTATTTCCTCAGGGGCATGCGTATGCGCTCACAGGGTTTGACGGAGGCTTGGCTAGGATTCTACCCATTTCTGCTGGTGAGTATTTCTCTTGTCATTTACCATGTATAGGTTAGGACTGTTAACTAACAGCAAATATTTTACCGTTGTGTTGACGGTTTTGGGCCTATGAGAGGCTCCCATGTTTGCGTCCGGTGAGTGTGTTAGGATTGGATACCTACCCACAAGGACGATGATGGCATCAGTCTATATTGGCGGAGGTCCCTGTAGCTGAGGGTTTCACTCACTGTCGCTTGCAGCTGGAGTTGTTGACAGATGACATTATCATATGGATTCCCTATTCTAGGGAACATTTGGCCATTAGTTTTGAGGATGGGTACCTGATAGGAGTCGAGTACGTGATTTCCACCAGGAGAGTTCCTCTCTTCATGGATGGAGGCTGGGAGCTCTATTTAGGAGAGCGTGCTATTAGGAGCACCACAGGGGAGATCCGTATGTCGATCTTGCATCCTGCTATGTGTTATTGGCCTGTGTCGTAGTCACCCGTCATTGATATCCCATTGTTAGGTGTTGACGATTTTGCATTATCAAAGGGTCCCTATACTCAGGATTTATTCCAGCGCTGGTGGTTCCCTCGGACTATTGGAGCCTAGACCCGCGCCACTCAGTTCATGAGGGATATGGTTCCAGGATCCGTGATGATGATGGATTGGCTAGCCTGTGTCCGAGATCTGATTCATGTGACATAGATTGACAGTTTGACCCTGCAGTTAGACCGGGCACATATTTTTATTCGGCATTTGGGCAGAGATCCAGCAGAGGCAAATTCGTTTGATCCTTCCAGCTCAGGCGCTGGCCCCTCAGATGACCCATTTGGTTTTGCCGACGCAGATCCTCCTCTGTATAGGCCTGACATCCCTGTTGATAGAGATCCAATGACTCAGGAGGAGTTATATCAGGTGGACAGTATTGATGATGTGGACGTCGACACCATTGTCGTCTTTTGATGTGTATTCTCGTTATTTCTTTTGATAGGCCTCTGTTTGCTATTGGGTGGTTGTGCCCCATTTGTAAGACCCCGAATTTTATGAAATAAAAGTATTCAATTTTTCTATTTAGTAAATGGTTATATTGATAAAAGTTTAAAGTTATGGGTGAAATGTGCAAAATTTTCAAAATACGCAAGTGGTTATAAAATATTCATTGTTGTCGGAGAATATTCGTTTGGTCGTGGAATATTCTTCCTGTCAAGGAATATTCGTACGACGACGCAGTATTTTGTGGGCCCCATAACGGAAAGCGATTGGATGAAGAAAACGACAAGTATAAGTTGTTTATAAATAACGGCGTAGTTGTTACCGTTAATACTGTTGGAATACCCGGTAGTTAAAACACAGTAATACGCGTTGTTGCACAGTAGCACACTGTATTGCACCAATTATTGATTCTTACGTAAGAAGGCACTACTCAATAATGGTTACAGTAATTACTGTTCAAAATTTTATTTTATTGATTCAATAATTGTTGCGTTGATATTTTATATTACTGTTGTTTCAATAATTATCACTACACAGTATTTTCCATTATCGGAGCAATAATTCATATTATCTGAATAATATTATTAGATAACATTATTGGCAATGTCTAAAAAGTTCTGTCTAAGGAGAGGTTTGGTCACCTAATTGCGCGACAGTAAGGAGAAATCCTTATTGGAAAGCCCCCTCTTTCCTGGGAACGGCCTGGTTGCCAGTACTGTGATTCTGTAATATTATTTGTGAATAATTAATTATTGATTTATATAATGAGAAAAATATTCATTTTATGTGGATATAGATGGAGAAAATTTTTAAAGTGACAATTGTTAAAAATCGATATTTTATCTTTTCTGATAAAATAATATTTTATTATATTATTATAATATAATAATGATGATAGTTTTACAATGAATGTGGGATATATGAGTATATGAGGAGAAAGAGTATTTTTGTTGCATTAAATGATTAACACATATTTTGTGTGTCGGTGGACACAATTCTTGACCGAAAATTTATTATAGACTGTAAAATCGCCCGTTTGTGGATTTCCGTCAATTTTTGTTTAGAATTTGGAAAAATTTTCTTCTACAAATTTGTAGAGAATTGAATTTCCTATACAAACTCGTGCGATTCGAATTTTCTGATAAAAGGGCTATTTATTATGAATTATTGAAGTTCCGAAGTTCCGAAATAATTGATTTTTGGGAGTTTTAGTTAATTATTTTGAGAAAAATGTTTTTTGTATTTTTTTGGACATCATTAACATGTGTGGCTGGTGTTTTTGACCAAAAGGTGGGCTAAAGAAAATTTGTATAATCATATTAATATTTTATTAAATTTTCTGCTTTGGTGTTCTAAGCATTTTTCTATAAATAGGGTGCTCAAGTTAGAATTGAAAATCACACCAGAAACTGAAGTTTTCTCTCTATTTCTCTCTCTATATTATCGAGTGTATTCTTGTGAGTATTTTAATATCTTGAGTGTTGCTATACGATACAAGTTCATTTAGCGTTATTCCAGTCAGGAGTACTGCTCTTTTGAGGTAAGGGATATTGTCGTTAGTATGTAAGGGTTATTATGTTTTTTAATTTCGAAATTCTTCTGAACCTTCAAAAATTCTAGAAAAATTTGAAATGATATTTGGATGAGTTTTGTAGATTGTGTCCAAAAATAGCGATTTTTGGATATATAGATTAGGAGTTATGGATTTTATGAGAAAAGACTATTTTAAAAGTAACCGCTCATAACTCCTTGTGGTTAACTCCAAAATTGATGAAATTTTTATTGGGAGTACATCTATATAATATCAGTATACTCTGTGAATTACAGAACTTTTGGATAAAAGTACAATTTATGATAAATGTCTAAATATTCAGAGGTTTTGGCCATATGAAAAATGGTAAATGAATTTTAAAAATTCTGAGAAAAATATATGTTCAATATGGGACTATATTATGCTAAATCCAAGAAAAGAAATATTTTTGAAACTGATTTGGTATTTTTTATGAAAATGGTCTAGTTATGAGTAAAGGAATTAAATATGTTATGTGAAGTAAGAAAATTGAAAAATGTAATTTTATGGCTTGAGAATCATACATGAGTTATATGCAGATTTTTGATGAGGGTTTTGGTTATTGGTGATGAAATTTTATGAGTTTGGCATTTTAGGATGATTAAATGCATTATTTAGTAAAGTATAAACAATTAAAATAAATTGTTTATAAGTTTAAGAAATGTTATTTCAATATCACTATACCGAAATATTGGTATAGATTTTATTGTAAAATTTTTATCTTTTTGTGTCGAGTTTACTATTCACGAGTTACTATTCACGAGTTGCTATTCATGAGTTGATATTCACGAGTTACTATTCATGAGTTACTATTCACGAGTTATTATTCATGAGTTACTATTCACGAGTTACTATTCATGGGTTACTATTCACGAGTTACTATTCATGAGTTACTATTCACGAGTTACTATTCATGGGTTACTATTCACGAGTTACTATTCATGACAAAATTGGTTTCTTTTTCTAACCAAATTATAGTTGATTTATGAATATTACTCTTGAGATTAAAACTATATGTTGATCATATTATTTTTTATTATCATATATAACATTTTTATAACCCTAATGATGATATTTCTCTTTGACTTGAGTGTAAAGATGGATAGATTTTTGGTACGATCATGACTATGGGTTCTCTTTGGCCAGTAGTGCAAATTTGAATTGTTGACTGGTATGATCATGACTATTGAATTTATAATTGAATATCTTTAGCTTAAGTGCAAAGGTGAAATGATCAACATGATTATAATTATTGGTTATATAAATTTTGAAATGATTATATATTTCTTTGAGATAATAATATATTTGGCCTGTAGTGTAAATATGAACTGTTGAAGAATATCTTTGGCCTGTAGTGCAAAGATGAGTTGTTGATGAATATCTTTGGCCCATAGTGCAAAGATGAAATTATTAGTATGATTATGAACAGGAACTGTGATTTGGTATAACCATGACCTTTGATGTTTCAGGTAAAGACAAGTGATGAAAATTATCTTTGTCCTGGATGAGAAGAGAAATTTAGAACCATAAATATGATTATGAGTTATTCACATGAATGTGGATGGGAACTGTTTATTTATGTTACATGGATAAAACATTGCTGGTGGATTTTTAACATGGAGAAGATAATAGACTTTATGGTCTATTTGACTCTTCTAATGGATTGCTCGTTCCGCTGCAACTATGGTTGAAATTTTTATCATCTACCATATGTTCTAAATCTCTGATTTAATTCTGTTGAAGGCTATTGATAACTTATTTATCTTTAGTCATGATATTCTTTACTGGGCTAGTTGTGCTCACCCTTCTGTTTCACAATTTCTTTCAGGTAATAAGAGTGTAGCTGGGTCGAGCGGGGGTAACAGGGGAATAGAACGGTGGTCATCATTTAGTAGTTATATTTGGTGAATCATCTAGGGTGAAGCGAACCCAACGTTGGAAGGGTGTTTTGCCACTATCATACAAGATGTCTAATGACATACAACCTCGTGTCATCATAAGACATAGTTGTGCACATCCACTTGCTGAGCATATTTACGAGCACTACCTATATAATCTTGGTATTTGTTTGAAATATAATTCTCAATTAGAGACAGTGGAGATAATGATAAGTCAAGAGAAGACTCACCATTGGGAAGAATATGATAGTAATCTTCTCGTTTTTCTTTGTGGTATATTGGGTTAACCAAGGATAATTATGTGGCCATATGTATCTATCACAACCTAGAAGCATGGCCTCCCATGTACAAAGGTTTCCTTGAGCACTTCCCAAAGATTCTAATTTCTAAAACAGTTTTTGACTATACCTTTATGTAAGGTGTCATTGTGAGGTGTTGTCCACGGTTGGGACATGAGTCACATTTGGTATATATTTGTATCCAAACTCACAGCATATGTGTTGTTGTATTTTGCACGACAATTGTTGTAATAAAGTTGTAGTTATTTTCTGTACCATGTATTTGGCGACTCAGAATATGTTGGATGGAATGGACCTATTTTGGGGGCGTTACATTTGGTATCAGAGCTATAAGTAAAGAGCCCCGAGCCTCTCGCTGGTGACTTCCTGTTGATGGGGGATGCACCGAAGCCAGACTCTCCTTAGGGGACGCCGTTCTGCGGTGGCAAACTGATAGGTACCAATGTGAGGTGTTGTCCACTAATGGGATATTTGTTACATTTGGTATCAGAGCTTAGGGATATGATATCTGGTGGAGATCAGGGAATAGAACTAGGAGGGGAGAGACGAGTAAATCCTTCGCTAGTGTGTCCTACCTAAGCTGAATTTTCTTACTTAAGTTGACAAATTGTGATATGTCAATTAACCTTTGTTTTGAAGCTGTATTCTAGAATGATATCTGAAATACAAGAGATGAGCAATGGAGAAATCATGATGACAGGGAAGATGAAATCTGAAATGAAAGCAAGGTATTCTCAACTCTTCGAAATATCAGGTACGTAAATTTCGGGGACGAAATTTCATAAGGAGGAGAGATTGTAAGACCCCGAATTTTATGAAATAAAAGTATTCAATTTTTCTATTTAGTAAATGGTTATATTGATAAAAGTTTAAAGTTATGGGTGAAATGTGCAAAATTTTCAAAATACGCAAGTGGTTATAAAATATTCATTGTTGTCGGGGAATATTCGTTTGGTCGTGGAATATTTTTTCTGTCGGGGAATATTCGTACGACGTCGCAGTATTTTGTGGGCCCCATAACGGAAAGCGATTGGATGAAGAAAACGACAAGTATAAGTTGTTTATAAATAACGGCGTAGTTGTTACCGTTAATACTGTTGGAATACCCGGTGGTTAAAATACAGTAATACGCGTTGCTGCACAGTAGCACACTGTATTGAACCAATTATTGATTCTTACGTAAGAAGGCACTACTCAATAATGGTTACAGTAATTACTGTTCAGTATTTTATTTTATTGATTCAATAATTGCTGCGTTGATATTTTATATTATTGGTGTTTCAATAATTGTCACTACATAGTATTTTTCATTATCGGAGCAATAATTCATATTATCTGAATAATATTATTAGATAACATTATTGACAATGTCTAGAAAGTTCTGTCTAAGGAGAGGTTTGGTCACCTAATTGCGTGCTAGTAAGGAGAAATCCTTATTGGAAAGCCCCCTCTTTCCTGGGAACGGCCTGGTTGCCAGTACTGTGATTCTGTAATATTATTTGTGAATAATTAATTATTGATTTATATAATGAGAAAAATATTCATTTTATGTGGATATAGATGGAGAAAATTTTTAAAGTGACAATTGTTAAAAATCGATATTTTATCTTTTCTGATAAAATAATATTTTATTATATTATTATAATATAATAATGATGATAGTTTTACAATGAATGTGGGATATATGAGTATATGAGGAGAAAAAGTATTTTTGTTGCATTAAATGATTAACACATGTTTTGTGTATTGGTGGACACAATTCTTGATCGAAAATTTATTATAGACTGTAAAATCACCCGTTTATGAATTTCGGTCAATTTCTGTTTGGAATTTGAAAAAACTTTCTTCTGCAAAGTTGTAGAGAATTGAATTTCCTATAAAAACTCGGGAGATTTGAATTTTCTGATAAAAGGGCTATTTATTATGAATTATTGAAGTTCTGAAGTTTCGAAATAATTGATTTTTGGGAGTTTTAGTTAATTATTTTGAGAAAAACATTTTTTATATTTTTTTGGACATCATTAACATGTGTGGCTGGTGTTTTTGACCGAAAGGTGGGCTAAAGAAAATTTGTATAATTATATTAATATTTTATTAAATTTTCTGCTTTGGTGTTCTAAATATTTTCCTATAAATAGGGTGCTTAGGTTAGAATTGAAAATCACACCAGAAATTGAAGTTTTCTCTCTATTTCTCTCTCTATATTATCAAGTGTATTCTTTTGAGTATTTTGATATCTTGAGTGTTGCTATACAATACAAGTTCGTTCAGCGTTATTCCAGTCAGGAGTACTGCTCATTTGAGGTAAAGGATATTATCGTTATTATGTAAGGGTTATAATGTTTTTTAATTTCGAAATTCTTCTAAACCTTCAAAAATTCTAGAAAAATTTGAAATGATATTTGGATGAGTTTTGTAGTTTGTGTCCAAAAATGGCGATTTTTGAATGTATAGATTAGGAGTTATGAATTTTATGAGAAAACACTATTTTAAAAGTAACCGTTCATAACTCCTTGTGGTTAACTCCAAAATTGATAAAATTTTTATTGGGAGTACATCTATATAATATCAGTATACTCTGTGAATTTCAGAACTTTTGGATAAAAGTACAATTTATGATAAATGTCTAAATATTCGGAAGCTTTGGCCATATAAAAAATGGTAAATGAATTTTAAAAATTCTGAGAAAAATATATGTTCAATATGGGACTATATTATGCTACATCCCAGAAAAGAAATATTTTTGGAACTGATTTGATATTTTTCATGAAAATGGTCTAGTTATGAGTAAAGGAATTAAATATGTTATGTGAAGTAAGAATATTGGAAAATGTGATTTTATGGCTTGAGAATCATACATGAGTTATATGCAGATTTTTGATGAGGGTTTTGGTTATTGGTAATGAAATCTTATGAGTTTGGCATTTTAGGATGATTAAATGCATTATTTTGTAAAGTGTAAACAATTAAAATAAATTGTTTAAAAGTTTAAGAAATGTTATTTCAATATCATTATACCGAAATATTGGTATAAATTTTATTGTGAAATTTTTATATTTTTGTGTCGGGTTTACTATTCACGAGTTGTTATTCAGGAGTTACTATTCACGAGTTGTTATTCATGAGTTGCTATTCACGAGTTACTATTCATGAGTTACTACTCACGAGTTACTATTCACGAGTTACTATTCATGAGTTACTATTCATGGGTTACTATTCACGAGTTACTATTCATGACAAAATTGGTTTCTTTTTCTAACAAAATTATAGTTGATTTATGAATATTACTCTTGAGATTAAAACTATATGTTGATCATATTATTTTTTATTATCATATATAAGATTTTTATAACCCTAGTGATGATATTTCTCTTTGACTTGAGTGTAAAGATGGGTAGATTTTTGGTACGATCATGACTATGAGTTCTCTTTGGCCAGTAGTGCAAAGTTGAATTATTGACTGGTATGATCATGACCATTGAATTTATAATTGAATATCTTTAGCTTAAGTGCAAAGGTGAAATGATCAACATGGTTATAATTATTGGTTATATAAATTCTGAAATGATTATATATTTCTTTGAGATAATAATATATTTGGCATGTAGTGCAAATATGAACTGTTGAAGAATATCTTTGGCCTGTAGTGCAAAGATGAGTTGCTGATGAATATCTTTGGCCCGTAGTGCAAAGATAAAATTATTAGTATGATTATGAACAGGAACTGTGATTTGGTATAACCATGATCTTTGATATTTCAGGTAAAGACAAGTGATGAAAATTATCTTTGTCCTGGATGAGAAGAGAAATTTAGAACCATAAATATGATTATGAGTTATTCACATGAATGTGGATGGGAACTGTTTATTTATGTTACAGTGATAAAACATTGCTGGTGAATTTTTAACATGGAGAAGATAATAGACTTTATGGTCTATTTGACTCTTCTAATGGATTGCTCATTCCGCTGCAACTATGGTTGAAATTTTTATCATCTACCATATGTTCTAAATCTCTGATTTAATTCTGTTGAAGGCTATTGATAATTTATTTATCTTTAGTCATGATATTCTTTACTGGGCTAGTTGTGCTCACCCTTCTGTTTCACAATTCCTTTCAGGTAATAAGAGTGTAGCTGGGTCGAGCGAGGATAACAGGGGAATAAACGGTGGTCATCATTTAGTAGTTATATTTGGTGAATCATCTAGGGTGAAGCGAACCCAACGTTGGAAGGGTTTTTTGCCACTATCATACAAGATGTCTAATGACATACAGCCTCGTGTCATCATAAGACATGATTGTGCACATCCACTTGCTGAGTATATTTACGAGCACTACCTATATAATCTTGGTGTTTGTTTGAAGTATAATTCTCAATTAGAGACAGTGGAGATAATGATAAGTCAATAGAAGACTCACCATTGGGAAGAATATGATAGTAATCTTCTCGTTTTTCTTTGGGGTATATTGGGTCAACCAAGGATAATTCTGTGGTCATATGATATCTATCATAACCTAGAAGCATGGCCTCCCATATACAAAGGTTTCCTTGAGCACTTCCCAAAGATTCTAATTTCTAAAATACTTTTTGACTATACCTTTATGTAAGGTGTCAATGTGAGGTGTTGTCCACGGTTGGGACATGAGTCACATTTGGTATATATTTGTATCCAAACTCACAGCATATGTGTTGTTGTATTTTGCACGACAATTGTTGTAATAACATTTTAGTTGTTTTCTGTACTATGTATTTGGCGACTCAGAATAGGTTGGATGGAATGGACCTATTTTGGGGGCGTTACACCATTCTTGCAATATCTTTTGATAGGCCTCTGTTAGCAGTAGGGCTTCTGTGCCCCATTTCCCTGTATTTGTAACTGTACAGAGATGATGTATTAGATGATGATATACTTAGGAATGTATGTACAGTTTTTCCATTCCCTATATTATATTGCCATCTATTATCTGTAATGCATGTATCATGTTATGCATATGTATATATGTCCAGAGATATTCAGTATTGACCCCTGGATAGTCTTATGACACGGCCCATGCAGATGTCTTCTTCGACAGTTAGCCATATTAATCATACCCCACCATTATTGGTGGTATCTGGTATGCGATCTTGGTATAATAGCATGTCACTGTTGATTGATTTCGCAATCAATGAATACGTGCAAGTATACACGGTCAACAAGTAATAAAGTGAAAGTAGAGTATCGTTCCCATGAGGAATTATTTAATAAAAATTACCAAGTATTAATTCTTAACCAAATCAATTTTATTTAAACAACCAATAATTGTGATTTCTAGATTTACGAAAACTAAATTAAACAAAACAAAAAGATTATTCTAAAAGAAAGCAAATAAACAACTAAGAATTGATGGAATTCAGATAAATAAGAATTAAGACTCCAATATCCCCAATTATGAATTATAAATCAATTATTCAACTATCCCAATTATTATATCTACTGAATTGTTAACAGAAATTCTCAAATGTCAAAAGCCCTCTCTCGAGTGATCAATTGTCTTCTATTTAACCCAGATTAATTTTGCTATATCTCTATGCAAAACAATTGAATTAAACTCGCAACAAACCCAATTCCTTTTATGTTACATGCGGCAAATAGATATTCTCATTCTATTCACAAACCTAATTATTCACTATGCAAATAACTAAGTCACATGTCACCAAGCCCAGTTCTAACCCTAGAATTCCTTTCCCAATTCCTTCTAAAGTAACAAGGTAATTATTGATTAGATAATTAATCAATAAGCTCAAAGCAAGATGAACAATTCACTTCAACACAAATAATTAGAATAAATTAAATAATCAATTCAAAACCATAAAAAGTTAAATTGAAATCTTAATAAAAGAGTTAGTTCATAATTAATGAATTAAAACCAAGAATCCACAATTGAATAAATATTAAAAGATAAAAGTGTGATAAGAGAAGATAATAGAATCTGTTGTCAGCAAATCTGATGCTTCCCTCTTGCTCTTGCTCTTGATCTTCAATGATCTCCAAGTTGTTTCAATCTCCAATACTAATAAGAACTAGGGTTAATGTCTAATCTAATGGAGTGTTTAATCTAGTCTACTCTATGTAATCCCCCTTTATTTTATGCCTCCCATCATATATTTATAGGTTACAAGTCTAATTTTTAGGTTAGGAACAAACCCAATCTAATCTGGAGTCAAAAGGTGTCAAAATTCGCCCAAAATGCGTCCAGGCCATCACCAAGCCCTTCCCCAGCACCCCAGTGCTGGGCTTGATGCTCAAAGTCTGCCTTATAGCGCCCCGGCGCTGTAAATTGCCTTGAAATTAGCGCCCCTGCGCTAGTGCTTTTTTTTGGAAATTTTCTGCTCCGACGTCCTTTGGAAAAATGGCCATAACTTCTTTGTCTGAACTTCGATTTCGATGATTCAAGATGATCCGGAAAGAGGAGAAGTAGATCTACAACTTTCATTCTTTAAAGTTTTCGAAATAAGGTCCGTAGAAATACTCAAATTGGCTCTGAAGTGACTGTTGTGTAAATGGCAAGCCGAAAACGTGAATCTAGCCACCCCGAACGTCGATCCACGTAACTTTTGTCCCAAATCCTACAAAACAATGTAAAACATGCATGAACGGACACAAACACTTAAAAACTATTCTAAAAGACTTGAGAATAATAATAAATTAAGCCCGAATGTATCCAATTCATGTGTATATATCTCACTCATCAAATACCCCCAAACTTAAACCTTTGCTTGTCCTCAAGCAAAAACACAAAAGAACTAAAAATAAACAAACTAACTCAATTACATGAATGCATATGAATGATCTACTTCCTAATATACATACGAATCTAGTAATAAATCAGTATGATATATAGCAACAGGCCTCAAAGTTACCATTGGTACTCAAACAATATATCCAATCAAATCAAAATCCATAACTCTAACTAATTAGTCAATCCGAACATGTCATCACCCATGTTGTGTGTGTGTGCTTGTTAACCATTCTAACCAACCATAATTCAAGATAATCACATAACAAACTTCTTAGAAGGAAAATTTCAGTTCCAATTCAATTACTTTTGTGAACATGACAACTCCGGTTAAAACTAAGCAATTACCAAGTCTAAGGGTAAATACAAGATTTATTTATACTTTTATTCAACCAGGAGGGCATTTTTGCTCTTTCTCGTGTTTTTTTTCATTTTTTTTATTTTCTCATGGCTGTGCAATGTCTTATTCCCTTAGGCTTTTCAGTGCTACCTTAACGAGCTTTCGACCAACGACTCCCAAGCCATTAAGACCTTAGGGCGCTAGGTGTAAAGACAATCCCCTCGGGCTTACTTACTCAAGTAACAAAGGCCACAAAACTAGACAAGCATGCCACGGTGTTTATTCATTTTTTTTCTTTTTCTGGATTTTCCATTTTTTTTCTTTTCATCATTTCTTTTTTTTCTCTTTTTTTTCATTTTCATTTTGTATATATATATACCCCATAGATTCCCCCAAACTCAAGCTTTTACGTCATTCCAACCTTTACCGCTAGTTCACTAATTTTCTTAAATTTTAACCAAGATTGTCCCTCAGAAACAAATTATGAAACCCTTGAACCAAGTGGATTAAAACAGTTAAACTTTAAGTGCTAACCACTTACATAAGTTTCAGACAGGCTCAGATTGTCATCATGATTAAAATTAGAACTCGTCATCAATTATCAACACTGTTCAATTTAACAATTAATACCAATCTTATCATAGGCCGAGCTAAGACCACACCAACCAATTACACAGATTCATGCAAAAAAAAATATATGCAATTATACTACATGAACACATACTAATGCAACACATATATGAATATACAAACAACTACCATGTACTATATGCAACCTAAAAAAAACACAATGCTAACACACAAAAAAATTAACTACTATGCAGATAACTAACTATATGCAATACGACACTAAAATGCCCCCAAACTTAAACTAGACATTATCCTCAATGACTAAATTAGAAAAAATTAAAGTAGCGGACTTCCCTGAAAATATAGCAATCTTCCTCCTTATCCACTAAGTTTGGAGAATAGGCTAGGGACATGGAAAAATTGGACACCACACTTGAATTTGACTTGAATAACCTGTAAATCATGATAGAAACACTTTTATTAAATCCTAAATAAATGCAAATTCAAAACTACTAATATAAAACTTAATAAAAACTAAAAATAAAAATTAAACTTGGGTTGCCTCCCAATAAGCGCTTGTTTTATAGTCTCAACCTGACTTCTTCAATTCTCTATCCAATTCCTCTTCGAAAGTTGAGGAACCCTCCATCCATCGGAAATAATATAGCTTTTGGTAGGTTCCCATTTACGATAGCCATTGTATTAAATTCACCTAGCATGCTTTGTTTAGATAAGATCACATTAAAGAACGTCCAACATCTAGGTGTTTTTTCCATTGTGTCTGCGAATAGATTATGGCATTAAGGCTTGTCAGACACAACAATCTCTTCTTCTATCTTCTCCAACTCATTGAACCATGGCTTCGAAGTTGTACTCGCTTTTACGTCACAAGGAGTATTGCCGACGACATGACTACCTAGCGGACATGGTTTTACAAATCTAACCGGATTCTTGAACTTTGGTGGAGAAGGTACATGGGACACTATCAAAATTGGCTCATCTTCATTGGTTCTCAAAGTTAGATCTTTGTCGATCTCTTTTTGTTGGTCTCCAAGTCTTTCCTCTCTTTTAACATCTATATCATTTGGCACATCCGATTGCAGATTTGGTTCGGGCTCATCATCAGTCTCGTCATCCATGTCATAGAGCCAAGTGTATTGAGGACGGTTGTTCAACGCATGTGCTATCTGCCCCAATTGATTTTCCAGATTCTTGATCGACGCCCCTTGGCTTTGCAAACTCAACTCTATTTGATTAAATCTTTTGTCTTGTTCCTCGTTCTTTTTTTCAGAAGCTTTAATAAATTTTTCAAAGGCTTCCTCCCAATTTGAATGTTCTTCCTGTTGTAGTGGAGGTTGTGACGCCCCCAAAATTAGGTATACGTCACCCATCTTGGGTCGCCACTTACATGGTACAAAATTCAAATACAACTTAATAATACAACTGTCGTGTACAATACGACAAAACATAAAATGTGAGTTTGAATACAAATATTATCTTCTAGAGAGTATTCATACTCAAAAGGAGTCCTCATTACATTTATTAACACACCATTACATAGAATAGTGAGGACTACTAACTAATACTATCATTCGGACCATCACTCCTTTCCCTGACTCGTCCCAGCTATATTCTCATTTCCTGAAGAGAACATTGAAAGAAAGGGTGAGCTCAACTAGCCCAGTAAGAAATATTATGACTAAGATAATGAAGAATAAATTATCAATAGTCTTCAACAATGTTAAACTGATAAAATACAATAGACATCAAGTTTAACTGCAGCGAAATAAGCAATCCATTAGAAGAGTCAAGTAGAGAATAAAACCTACTATCTTCTATGATTTAAAAATATTTTCATCAACTTTTATCACTGAGACTCAGCTTAATAAATAAACCACATCTTCTAATCATCCTTGTATTACGGGCCAATGATATTCATTAAATCATCAATGATCATGACTATACCGAAAAATCCCTGGTCATAATCATACCACAAACTGTCTATCAATGCATTACAAGCCACTGAGGACTTTTACCACACCACTTATAACATCACAGTTCATGATTATACCGAATGATCCCTGGTCATAATCATACTAAGTCCATCTATGCACGTAAGCTAAAGATGACTTTTAACATAAAATAAATATGAGGATGATGACAATGTTATAGGAATTCAATTAAACAAGTTCAATAATTAGTTTATCTAGGAACTAATAATATCCAAATTGTCAACATGATACTTCTTTGTAAAGTAACAGTCAAGAATGCTCAGAAGAATATTTTCATGAAAAGATACGAGATGAAGCGCAAATATCAAGAATATTCAACTAATTTCATGGAGTATAAAAATCAAAACTTTAACCAAATGAGTATAATAAAGAATATATGAAACTGCAAATGGATTTTCACCAGCCATGCGGTAATCCACGTATACAGATCATTTCCACAATTTAATAAAAAATGAATATAAAGGATCATTCACCATGCATGTGGCAATCCACATAGACAGGTTATTCCCAACAGAACAGAATAATAAATATGGAACCAGGTCAGGTGAAATTCACACCGACAGGATATTCCGACAGAATAATAAATGCGGAATAATATATGATGGAACCAGGTCAGGTGAAATTCACACCGACAGGATATTCCGACAGAATAATAAATGCGGAATAATAAATGATGGAACCAGGTCAGGTGAAATTCACACCGACAGGATATTCCGACAGAATCGTAAAGAACGGAATAATAAAAGAATTTCACCAAGTATGCGGTACTTCGCATAAACAGGTTATTCCAACATAATAATAAAGAATAGAATAATAGAAGAAGATCACCAAGTATTGGGTAAACCGCATATACAGGTCATTCTACCAAGTATAGGGTAAACCACGCATACAGGTTATTCCAAGAGAATAATAAAGAATGGAATAACATAAGTTCTCTTCATGAATAAGAAAGAATAACACCCCTTACCATTTTAAAGAAGAACTGAAATAAAGAAGTAGTTAAGTGACAGAATAATCTTCTTCTTTCTCTCTATAGTTTCTCTCTCTAGAGTTCAGTACATTCGTAAGAAAATAATGAAGGAATGAGCTTCTATTTATAGGAAAATGGAATGCATAGTAACTAATCCATGAACGGTCCAGATTGATTTACTTTAATCTGACGGTCCATATTTAAAGAAAAATCTTTTAAATAAAATATAATATATTCTATTTATAGAATAACTTTAATAAAGTATTCTGTTTTATATAAAAAGATTTTACTATACAAAATACTATGCACAATAGAATATAATATATTCTATTTATAGAATAACTTTAATAAAGTATTCTGTTTTATATAAAAAGATGTTTCTGTTTTATTACGTTAATAATACGAATAAAACAAAACTTCATTATCGCTAAATAATTCATATTATTAATTGACAATAATTGAATCAAACTGAGTGACTTCTCACATAAGCATCAATACCGTGTGCTACTATGCAACCACACGTATTACTGTACTTTTACTACCGAGTAGTTCAACAGTATCAACGGTAAAACTTTCGCCGTTATTTTTAATAAAATATTTTTGTCGTTTTCTCAATCTGACAATAATTCTGTTGTGGGGTCCACCAATGATTGTACCGTCGTACGAATATTTTCCGTAAATAGTAACTCGTGAATAGTACTTCGACACAAAAAGTGTCCCAAATACTCGAGTGAACAATACTAGAGTGAATAGTACCCGTGAATAGTAAATCGTGAATAGTAACTCCTGAATAGTAATTCCGACACAAAAAGTGTCTCAAATACTCGAGTGAATAATACTAGAGTGAATAGTAATTTAGATGAATAGTAACCCGTGAATAGTAACTCGTGAATAGTAACTCATGAATAGTAACTCCGACATAAAAAGTGTCCCAAATACTCGAGTGAACGATACTAGAGTGAATAGTAATTTGGGTGAATAGTAACTCGTGAATAGTGACCATGTATTTTATGATAACTTGTTTACTTTTAAAAAAAATTCACATATCACCCTTAACTTTAACCTTTTATCAATTTAACCATTTACCAAAATAGAAAAATTGAATACTTTTATTTTATAAAATTCGGGGTCTCACAATCTCCCCTCCTTATGGAATTTCGCCCTCGAAATTAACGTACGTACCTGATATTCGAATAGATGAGAATACCTTACTTTCTTTTCGGATTGTACCTTTCTGGATAATTCCGCTCTATCATGATTTTTCCATTTCTCATCTCTTGCATTTCGAATATCATTCTAGAATATACCTTCAAAACAAAGGTTAATCGACATACCACAATTTATCCACTTATTAAGTAAACAATTTCAGCTTAGGTAAGTCACACCCTAGCGACGTATATTACTCGTCTTCTAGACTAATATCTCCGTCAGTGACCATATCCCTGTAACATCAATCAACAATTTCTGTCCACAATCACATGAATAACTCATAATCATAATTGTGATTCTGAATTACTTTTCGCACCCAGGAAGAAGAAAATTTGCATCACCTATCTTCACCTGAAACATCAAAAATCATGGTTATACCAAATCACAATTCCTGCTCATAATCATACTAATAAATTCATCTTTACACTACGGCTAAAGATTTACAACTGTATAATCAATAATCAACAGTTAATCTTCGCACTACAGGCCAAGGATATACAACTGTAAAATCAATAACGCTGAGACTCAGCTTAATAGTATCACGACCACGAATTATCCATGCACTACGTGCCAAAGATAATCGTGTTTTCAATTACGGTCATGATTATACCAAACAATCCCTGGTCGTAATCATACCAAGTCCATCTATGCACGTAAGCCACATATGACTTTTACCACATCTATGAATTAATATTTCATTGCTGAGACTCAGCTCAATAATTAATCCACATCATCGAATCATCCCTACACTACAAGCCAAGGATATTCTTTAGTATCACGACCACGAATTATCCATGCACTACGTGCCAAAGATAATCGTGTTTTCAATTACGGTAATGATTATACCGAATAATCCCTGGTCATAATCATACCAAGTCCATCTATGCACGTAAGCCACAGATGACTTTTACCACATCTATGAATTAATATTTCACTGCTGAGACTCAGCTCAATAATTAATCCACATCATCGAATCACCCTTGCACTCCGGCTAAGGATATTCTTTAATATCACGACCACGAATTATGCATGCACTACGGCTAAAGATAATCGTGTTTTCATCAACGGTCCTGATCATGCCATAAAACAATTAGTCTTCGCACTACGGCCAAAGAGAATCCATAGCCATAATCATACCAAAAACTGTCCATCAATGCATTACGGGCCAATGAGGACTTTTTCCACATCATTTGTAACATTACGGTCATGATTATACCGAATAATTCCTGGTCATAATCATACCAAGTCCAGCTGTGCACTACATGCCACAGATGACTTTCAACTAAATATAAACATGAGAATGAGGTATTGACGTATATAGGGTTTCAAACCTCTTAGAAACTTTCGCGTCATTCGCTCCTCATTATCGACCAAATGGGATGCAAACCAGGATAACTCCGCAAACTTAACCTCGTACTGCGATATGGTCATATTATTTTGCTCCAATGCTTATCTCAACATTGTTAGATGCCATTTTCAAACACTGCCACAAAACAAGGGTTAATTGACATATCACATATTATCCCTATACTCTGACCGAACAATTAAATACCAAATAAATTTAGGTAGGTCATACTAGCGAAGGAATTCCCCGTCTCTCCCCTCCTAGTTCTATTCTCACATCCTAGCCAGGGATCATATCCCTAAGCTCTGATACCAACTGTGACGCCCCCAAAATTAGGTATACGTCACCCATCTTGGGTCGCCACTTACATGGTACAAAATTCAAATACAACTTAATAATACAACTGTCGTGTACAATACGACAAAACATAAACTGTGAGTTTGAATACAAATATTATCTTCTAGAGAGTATTCATACTCAAAAGGAGTCCTCATTACATTTATTAACACACCATTACATAGAATAGTGAGGACTACTAACTAATACTATCATTCGGACCATCACTCCTTTCCCTGACTCGTCCCAGCTATATTCTCATTTCCTGAAGAGAACATTGAAAGAAAGGGTGAGCTCAACTAGCCCAGTAAGAAATATTATGACTAAGATAATGAAGAATAAATTATCAATAGTCTTCAACAATGTTAAACTGATAAAATACAATAGACATCAAGTTTAACTGCAGCGAAATAAGCAATCCATTAGAAGAGTCAAGTAGAGAATAAAACCTACTATCTTCTATGATTTAAAAATATTTTCATCAACTTTTATCACTGAGACTCAGCTTAATAAATAAACCACATCTTCTAATCATCCTTGTATTACGGGCCAAGGATATTCATTAAATCATCAATGATCATGACTATACCAAAAAATCCCTGGTCATAATCATACCACAAACTGTCTATCAATGCATTACAAGCCACTGAGGACTTTTACCACACCACTTATAACATCACAGTTCATGATTATACCGAATGATCCCTGGTCATAATCATACTAAGTCCATCTATGCACGTAAGCTAAAGATGACTTTTAACATAAAATAAATATGAGGATGATGACAATGTTATAGGAATTCAATTAAACAAGTTCAATAATTAGTTTATCCAGGAACTAATAATATCCAAATTGTCAACATGATACTTCTTTGTAAAGTAACAGTCAAGAATGCTCAGAAGAATATTTTCATGAAAAGATACTGGATGAAGCGCAAATATCAAGAATATTCCACTAATTTCATGGAGTATAAAAATCAAAACTTTAACCAAATGAGTATAATAAAGAATATATGAAACTGCAAATGGATTTTCACCAGCCATGCGGTAATCCACGTATACAGATCATTTCCACAATTTAATAAGAAATGAATATAAAGGATCATTCACCATGCATGTGGCAATCCACATAGACAGGTTATTCCCAACAGAACAGAATAATAAATATGGAACCAGGTCAGGTGAAATTCACACCGACAGGATATTCTGACAGAATAATAAATGCGGAATAATATATGATGGAACCAGGTCAGGTGAAATTCACACCGACAGGATATTCCGATAGAATAATAAATGCGGAATAATAAATGATGGAACCAGGTCAGGTGAAATTCACACCGACAGGATATTCCGACAGAATCGTAAAGAACGGAATAATAAAAGAATTTCACCAAGTATGCGGTACTTCGCATAAACAGGTTATTCCAACATAATAATAAAGAATAGAATAATAAAAGAAGATCACCAAGTATGGTAAACCGTATATACAGGTCATTCTACCAAGTATAGGGTAAACCACGCATACAGGTTATTCCAACAGAATAATAAAGAATGGAATAACATAAGTTCTCTTCATGAATAGGAAAGAATAACACCCCTTACCATTTTAAAGAAGAACTGAAATAAAAAAGTAGTTAAGTGGCAGAATACTCTTCTTCTTTCTCTCTATAGTTTCTCTCTCCAGAGTTTAGTGAATTCGTAAGAAAATAATGAAGGAATGAGCTTCTATTTATAAAAAAATGGAATGCATAGTAACTAATCCATGAACGGTCCAGATTGATTTACTTTAATCTGACGGTCCATATTTAAAGAAAAATCTTTTAAATAAAATATAATATATTCTATTTATAGAATAACTTTAATAAAGTATTCTGTTTTATATAAATAGATTTTACTATGCAAAATACTATGCACAATAGAATATAATATATTCTATTTATAGAATAACTTTAATAAAGTATTCTGTTTTATATAAAAAGATGTTTCTGTTTTATTACGTTAATAATACGAATAAAACAAAACTTCATTATCGCTAAATAATTCATATTATTAATTGACAATAATTGAATCAAACTGAGTGACTTCTCACATAAGCATCAATACCGTGTGCTACTATGCAACCACACGTATTACTGTACTTTTACTACCGAGTAGTTCAACAGTATCAACGGTAAAACTTTCGCCGTTATTTTTAATAAAATATTTTTGTCGTTTTCTCAATCTGACAATAATTCTGTTGTGGGGTCCACCAATGATTGTACCGTTGTACGAATATTTTTCGTAAATAGTAACTCGTGAATAGTACTTCGACACAAAAAGTGTCCCAAATACTCGAGTGAACAATACTAGAGTGAATAGTAATTTGGGTAAATAGTAATCCGTGAATAGTAACTCGTGAATAGTAACTCCTGAATAGTAACTCCGACACAAAAAGTGTCTCAAATACTCGAGTGAATAATACTAGAGTGAATAGTAATTTAGATGAATAGTAACCCGTAAATAGTAACTCGTGAATAGTAACTTATGAATAGTAACTCCGACACAAAAAGTGTCTCAAATACTCGAGTGAACGATACTAGAGTGAATAATAATTTGGGTGAATAGTAACTCGTGAATAGTGACCATGTATTTTATGACAACTTGTTTACTTTTAAAAAAAATTCACATATCACCTTTAACTTTAACCTTTTATCAATTTAACCATTTACCAAAATAGAAAAATTGAATACTTTTATTTTATAAAATTCGGGGTCTCACAGAGGTGGACACGAGAAATTCGGTGGGTATGTTAGACTTGGAGCATAAAATTGATCTTGATTGTTACTCCATGAAAAATCCGGGTGATACCCACAATCCTGATGATAGTTGTTGGGATAGACATAACTGTTGGGGTAATCACCACTATACTGTACCGGCTCGAAACTGATGGATCATTGATGACTCATATGATTTCCAGCACAATAATCACAAGTAACCGCCACACTTTGACGACGTTGAGCTTTAAAAGCTTCAAACATCCTCGAAAGTGTCTCCATCTGTGCTGACAATGCAGAAAGTTTCTTGAGTCTGTCAATCTCCGCTCCCCTTGGTTGAGTCATGTTCGTGTATGGCCATTGATACGCAAAGTCATCCATGGTACCTAAAAAGAGAGAAATATAGGAAGAGAATGAGAAATAAAAATAAAAATAAAAATGTTTAAATTAAGACTAATTTGATTGAAATTAATATTGGTAAATAATTATTAAATTAATTCCCCGGCAGCGGCGCCAAAAACTTGTTGATTGATTTCGCAATCAATGAATACGTGCAAGTATACACGGTCAACAAGTAATAAAGTGAAAGTAGAGTATCGTTCCCACGAGGAATTATTTAATAAAAATTACCAAGTACTAATTCTTAACCAAATCAATTTTATTTAAACAACCAATAATTGTGATTTCTAGATTTAAGAAAACTAAATTAAACAAAACAAAAAGATTATTCTAAAAGAAAGCAAATAAACAACTAAGAATTGATGGAATTCAGATAAATAAGAATTAAGACTCCAATATCCCCAATTATGAATTATAAATCAATTATTGAACTATCCCAATTATTATATCTTCTGAATTGTTAACAGAAATTCTCAAATGCCAAAAGCCCTCTCTCGAGTGATCAATTGCCTTCTATTTAACCCAGATTAATTTTGTTATATCTCTATGCAAAACAATTGAATTAAACTCGCAACAAACCCAATTCCTTTTATGTTACATGCGAAAAATAGATATTCTCATTCTATTCACAAACCTAATTATTCACTGTGTAAATAACTAAGTCACATGTCACCAAGCCCAGTTCTAACCCTAGAATTCCTTTCCCAATTCCTTCTAAAGTAACAAGGTAATTATTGATCAGATAATTAATCAATAAGCTCAAAGCAAGATGAACAATTCACTTCAACACAAATAATTAGAATAAATTAATTAATCAATTCAAAACCATAAAAAGTTAAATTGAAATCTTAATAAAAAAAGTTAGTTCATAATTAATGAATTAAAACCAAGAATCCACAATTGAATAAATATTAAAAGATAAAAGTGTGATAAGAGAAGATAATAGAATCTGTTGTCAGCAAATCTGATGCTCCCCTCTTGCTCTTGCTCTTGATCTTCAATGATCTCCAAGTTATTTTAATCTCCAATACTAATAAGAACTAGAGTTAATGTCTAATCTAATGGAGTATTTAATCTAGTCTACTCTATGTAATCCCCCTTTATTTTATGCCTCCCATCATGTATTTATAGGATACAAGTCTAATTTTTAGGTTAGGAACAAATCCAATCCAATTTGGAGTCAAAAGGTATCAAAATTCGCCCAAAACGCGTCCAGGCCATCACCAAGCCCTTCCCCAGCACCCCAGCGCTGGGCTTGATGCTCAAAGTCTGCCTTATAGCGCCCCGGCGCTGTAAATTGCCTTGAAATTAGCGCCCCGGCGCTAGTGCTTTTTTTTGGAAATTTTCTACTCCGACGTCCTTTGGAAAAATGGCCATAACTTCTTCGTCCAAACTTCGATTTCGATGATTCAAGATGATTCGGAAAGAGGAGAAGTAGATCTACAACTTTCATTCTTTAAGGTTTTCGAAATAAGGTCCGTAGAAATACTCAAATTGACTCTGAAGTGACTATTGTGTAAATGGCAAGCCGAAAACGCGAATCTAGCCACCCCGAACGCCGATCCACGTAACTTTTGTCCCAAATCCTACAAAACAATATAAAACATGCATGAATGGACACAAACACTTAAAAACTATTCTAAAAGACTTGAGAATAATAATAAATTATGCCCGAATGTATCCAATTCATGTGTATATAACTCACTCATCAAATACCCCCAAACTTAAACCTTTGCTTGTCCTCAAGCAAAAACACAAAAGAACTAAAAAAACAAACTAACTCAATTACATGAATGCATATGAATGATCTACTTCCTAATATACATACGAATCTAGTAATAAATCAGTATGATATATAGCAACAGGCCTCAAAGTTACCATTGGTACTCAAACAATATATCCAATCAAATCAAAATCCATAACTCTAACTAATTAGTCAATCCAAACATGTCATCACCCATGTTGTGTGTGTGTGTGCTTGTTAACCATTCTAACCAACCATAATTCAAGATAATCACATAACAAACTTCTTAGAAGGAAAATTTCAGTTCTAATTCAATTACTTTTGTGAACATGACAACTCCGGTTAAAACTAAGCAATTACCAAGTCTAAGGGTAAATACAAGATTTATTTATACTTTTATTCAACCAGGAGGGCATTTTTGCTCTTTCTCGTGTTTTTTTTTTCATTTTTTTTATTTTCTTATGGCTGTGCAATGTCTTATTCCCTTAGGCTTTTCAGTGTTACCTTAACGAGCTTTCGACCAACGACTCCCAAGCCATTAAGACCTTAGGGCGCTAGGTGTAAAGACAATCCCCTCGGGCTTACTTACTCAAGTAACTGTGACGAACGAGAATTTTGTAAATTAATTTTAATATTTATTGAATTAAATAAATATTTTCGATGATTTAATTATTAGATTTAATAATTAATTGATGCAATTGTGGTAGATTAATTTAATTATATGTGTTACATTTATTAAATTAGTGTAGAGAATTTTTAATATTCAAAGTATGTGATTATGTGAGCTTATTGAATTAAATGAATTATTTAATTAAGCATGATGTTACTTTAATTAATTTAATTGTTAATTAGAGATTTAATAAATTGACATTATTTATTAATGGGATAATTAATTATGTGACTATGTGAAATTATGAGAAATTATTATATTTTATTTATGTTAAATTAAATAAGATATGAGTTTATTTTATGAATTGGGTGTGACATTTTCAAACTATATGATAAAAGGTTTATTAAAATAAAGAGTTTTAACTTAGTTGCTAGCCAAACATGGCATTAAGAGAGGTTAGGGTCAGTTAACCCATGACTGGGTAACTGACCACCAACGCGCATCTGATCCTTCCTAATTGATTACGACGTCTTCTCTTTTCATTTTGTTCTAAGTCTGATAAAAATCACAGAGAGAATTCAGAGAGAAAACTTGAGAGTTCAGAGATTTTGAGAGTTAAGAAGAAATTGGAGAAGGTTTCAATACTACTAATCTACGTTTGGGTAATCTCTTCAACCCAATTTTTATTATTACGCTCTTTAAAAGTTTCACGAATATAAGTTTCAAAGTTTTGGTTTAACCTCTGTAATTGAGTTAGAAGTATTGATTATGAGTTGTATATGTGTTATGTTATATCACACCGTATTTAATTATATAGTATTGCAAACCATAACATCAGTATTGTGAAAACATGTCGTACATATGTTATTTCAAAATAAACAGAGTACGTGATATGGCCATATGGCCATATATGTGATAATTGATGTATTGATTATATATTATCCCTAAAATTTAAACCCTTATATTATTGAGCATGTTAATACGAAGAGATCAAGCCTTAAACGAACGGATTCGGTGTTATAACAAATCCGTAGTGTTAAATTATAGGTTTTTGTTCAAAATCCTCAAGAACATCAAGAATAATCCATTTTTTATGATTTAAATATGTGATTATATGTTTTAATGGGTTAAAATCACTTTATATATGTTGGGTTATGATTATACATGAATTATAGCATGTGGGTATATGTGATTTGGTGAAATTAGTGTTAAAAATGTGTTGTTTTCGCTGAACTATGTGTTCTTCGCGAACTGAGAATCAGTTTCTGGAGTCTCGCGCGCGGCGCCAACTCTAGAACTGAAGTCCCGCGCCGCAGCGCCACTCCGCCGCAGCGCCACTGCGCCGCAGCGCCAAGACCCAAGCCACGGCGCCATAGCGTCGCAGCGCCAAGGGCCCGGCCACAGCGCCACCGCGCCGCAGCGCGACTCCTTAGCACAATAGTGGCGCCGCAGCGCCACTCTCCAAAAAATGTCAAAAATATATTTTTAAAATGTTAAAGTCTAACAAGTGTTAGTGGATTGATGTAATGAACATGTAATCATGTTAGAGGTATTATGAGATGATAAAATAGTTGTTTAACATGTAATAAAATATTATATGTGAATTGAATTATTAAATACATAATTGGTTTGATAATTCATGAATTATAAATTATGCGACAACGTGATAATTTGACTAAGTTTAGTCAATAATTAAAGTAGACAACGAGAATGAGCTCATGTTGATTAATTATTAATTAACAAGTATTGTGTATGTGAATGATATGTAGGATTTAATTCAAAGAACGTGCTTAGTTAAAGTGTAATCTACGCACGAAGCAAGTATCCTATCCCTAATTTCATTCTATTGAGCAAGTTTATTTAAACTTAAACGTTACTTTTATGTTGAGCAAGTTTCCCTAACCCTACTTGTCATTATTGTTCAAGTTTATTATTTACCTTGAATAATTTATCCTTGTTATTATTCAAGTTCAAGCATGATATTAAAGATTAATTATCTTTTCAAAGCATGATTCAGTTATACAATAATTGTCCTATTGTATACTTTTGAGATTATTATTCTAATCAAATATCAATTATTGTTGAACCTTATTAGACTAATGAACCTTATTGATTCAACTAGTCCATAGTTGATGAGCGTTCTAAATTTCAGAACCCTTGATGAAAGTATCCAAACCAAACTTCCTTTGGTGCGGACTCGAATGTCAAACTGAGATGAACAACCCTGTATAGGGGATTAATTACGCTTTAGCGTTAAGATATTGTGCACAGTATGGTACTAAGGGCTGATCCCCCTAAGTACGAGAAGAAGGTCCATAGTCTTATGACTGTTAAAGGTTTCAAGTATAACCCTTGTTAACCTAGGATATAGTTCAAGGTCTTATGACCCTCAGAATTCTTTTGATTCTTGTTATTCATTCTTGATTCAAAAGTTGAGCTCTTATTCAGACGTCTTTGATTTATTCGCATGTTATTATACTGTTATTTCATTATTATACTTGTGGGCATTTGTGCTCACTCTTGCTTAATAATAACATTGCAGTTAAGAATGAAAGAAGCGATGAAACCTCCACTAGTAAGGGCAAGGGCAAAGTTAGCAAATGATGAAGACCTGTTATTTATTAACTGATGTATTTGTTTAAGACTTGAGTTATGCTGATGTTAAGACTTATTTGCTTAGAATTCCGCACAGATGTTTTAAGGTTAGAATAACATGGGATTTATTTATGATTCAGTTGATGTAACCCTTAAAGGAAGAGATTTTATTATGATTTTTATCTATTGTATGGTTTGATATTATTTATAGGTAGATAGATTGATGATGCTTGTACAGTGAACACCAAATCCCGTGGAATCGAAGTACCCGGATTTGGGGGTGTCACAGGTCGGTATCAAAGCTGTAGGTTATGAACCTTAGGTGGGGGAAACAACCTTAGGTAGTAGCCTTATAGAAGAAGATAGTAATTGAAAACTCTTATCGAGTTCTAAGAAATGAATTTTTGTAATTCATTGAAGATAATAAAATACATTATGTGTTTATGTGTTAAGTATGCGTTAGATAGTATGACTTAGTAACTAAATCTTAAAATTTTGCTGTCAGGATGACGAATGATGGAGAAGCTAGTCAAGCTGAGGGGGGACCCCATTTACCTATAGTACCTACTGAGGAGGGATCTCATGTACTTGTAGGACCGACTGAGGAGGAGCCCCGAGACATACATGTTGCTAGGAAACAGTTAGTTCAGAGGGAGTCATCTCCATTGATCACCGTTGTTGGTCAGGAGCATGAACCTGAGATTGATCCTGAGGAGGATCCTGAGGAGGAGTTTGATGAGGAGGAAGAAGAAGAGGAGCTACCACGGTACACTGTTGATGCTGAGATGTATGACACACTATATGATCGTAACGTGGAGTTACAAGATGAGGTTCAGGAATTGACTGAGCGAGCGACTGTTCAGCAGTCTACTTTAGAGGAGAAGGATAGAGAGATTGTGACCCTTCATACACGTTTAGGAAACGTGGAGTGGGATCTGGTTCATGAGAAGGGTCAAACCGAAGATAAGACAGAGGAGATAGAGAAGCTGAAGAAGGAACTGAAGGAAACCTCCGGAAGACTGAAAATAGCAGAGGAAGGATGGGTAAGAGAATCACATCGAGCAGATCGTGCAGAAAATGATAGTCGTGCAAAGAAGGCAAAGCTTGAAGACATGTACGCCACACTTAATCATGCGATGGATGAGGTTCAAGAGCGAGTGTTAAGGTACCCCATCCAGTTTGAAGGACTTCCATCGTATATGTTGGATCGCAGGACGATGTCTCATATCATGAATGAAGAGCATGGCAAGGCTATTGAGCACCTTGGAAGATAGGAATAGAATCTGTTTATTTATGTGAAAGACTTATATAGTTTTATGTAAATTCCGATGTGTTTATGAACTAAGGAATATGTTAATATTTGAATGTTTTAAATCCTGTGGATTCTTTATTCCAGGATAGATGATGTAAATAGCAGTATGCTATAGTTTAATGTTAAAACTTTTTATTTGAATGAAAAGATATCAAGTTGTTTGAGATGATGTGTTAAGTGATATGTTAAATTGTTGAGTAATGTCTTAACTATGTAGAGAAATAAATAAAGTTCTAATAAACGTTAATTTAACAGAAAAATGCCGCCAAGGAGAAGACAACAACGTCAACCGACTCAGGAAGGGTCAACCAATAATAACAATAATGCCAACGTTAATCCAGTTCAACAGCTAGTTAATTTACTAACTGAAGTCATGAATAACCAACCGCAAGCTCCACCTAGCACAACGTTTAAAGATTTTAAGGCGGTGGGACCGCCAGAGTTCAAAGGTTCCAGAAACCCGATCGAGGCTCAAACGTGGGTGATGGAAATGGAGAAGGTTTTCGACGTTGCTAGGGTTCGAGAAGATCAGAAGACCATTTTTGCAACATTTATGCTGAAGTCTGAGGCTAGCTACTGGTGGCAGGCAAACAAGATGCGAGGAGGTGAAGGTGTAATTACGTGGGAGAGATTCAAAGAGATGTTTTTCAAAATGTATTTCCCAGCTAGTTCGCAGAATCAGTCGGAGGTACAATTTCTGGAATTGAAACAGGGAAACATGAGCGTGCCGGAATACGCGGCTAAATTCGATGAGTTGGCAAGGTTTGCCCCGTATCAAGTACACACTGACGAGAGGAAAGCCAGACGATTCGAACAAGGACTGAAGCCTTGGGTATACAACAAGGTATCAATGTTTCAACTTAACACGTTTGCAGGAGTTTTGGAAAAGGCCATTCTCGCGGAAGGAGGAAGTGATGCAGTGACTAAGTACAACCAAGAACAGAAAAAGAAAAAGTGTGAGAATGAAGGTAATAACAAGACTGGTGGAAGTAATACTGGGAATAATAATAATCAGAAGAGGAAGTGGACGGATAACTCGACAGCTGGAAGTCAACACGGAGGGCAGAAAAAGAAGATAGAAGCATGTCCGACTTCCGGCAAGGCACATCTAGGAGTTTGTTTGAAAGGAAAGAGAGTGTGCTACAATTGTGGTCAGGAAGGCCACATAGCACCAAATTGTCCAAACCCAAAGAAGGGTGCTTGTTTCAACTGTGGTTCGAAAGATCATTTAGCAAGAGACTGTCCCAAGAAAGGATCGGGAGGATCAGGACAAGGAGGAAACCGGGGAAATAGCAGTGGAAATACCTTAACCATCACCGGACCACCTACAACAAACCGACCAACCGCCAGAACTTTCAATATGACGGTGCAGGATGCAATCCAGTCTCGTGAAGTGGTGTCAGGTATCATTCCGATCAATGAAATTAATGCTGACGTTTTATTTGATTCGGGTGCTACTTGTTCCTTTATATCCGATGACTTTGCTAATAGTTTAGATTTGCTTAAGGATGAATTGGAATATCCCATGATTATAGAAATTGCGAATAGAGAGATAATTCATGTTAAGCATGTGTATAAGAATTGTAGAGTGGATATTAAGGGTAATATCATGAACGTAGATCTTATCCCTATTCGATTGGGAGAATTCGATGTTATATTGGGTATGGATTGGCTATCCAATTATGGGGCTGTAATTGACTGCCAAAAGAAGCGTATTAACCTTATGACTCCGTCAGAGGTTGTGTTTTATGGTAGCAAGTCGCCTAGACAAGCGAGTTGTCTGACGATATTGCAGGCCAGGAAGTTATTAAGACAAAGCTGTGTAGGATATTTAGCTTACATAGTCGACAGTCGAAAAGAGAACCCGAAGGTAGAGGAGATACCGATTGTGAAGGACTTCGTCGATGTATTTCCAGACGATTTGCCAGGACTTCCACCAGATAGAGAAGTAGACTTTGTGATTGATTTGGTGCCCGGAACTGCTCCAATATCGAAGGCACCATACCGAATGGCGCCAGTAGAGATGAAGGAATTAATGGTACAACTACAAGAATTGTTGGACAAAAAGTACATTCAACCGAGCGTATCGCCGTGGGGAGCGCCGGTGTTGTTCGTGAAAAAGAAGGACGGATCGATGAGGCTCTGCATTGACTACAGAGAATTAAATAAGGTCACGATTAAGAACAGATATCCATTACCGAGGATCGATGATCTGTTTGATCAATTGAAAGGAGCAAAATACTTTTCCAAGATTGACTTGAGGAGTGGTTATCACCAACTGAAGGTGAGGCCAGAGGATGTACCGAAGACAGCGTTCCGAACGTGATATGGTCATTATGAGTTTTTAGTAATGTCGTTTGGTCTTACGAATGCTCCTGCAGCATTTATGGGACTAATGAATGGTGTATTCAAGCCGTTTTTGGACAAATTCGTGGTGGTATTTATAGACGACATTTTGGTATATTCCAAAACCAAAGAGGAACATGAAGAACACTTGAGGTTAACGTTGGAAGTATTGAGAAGGGAGAAGTTGTATGCTAAATTTTCGAAATGCGAATTCTGGATCGAGAGAGTACAATTTCTTGGTCACGTAATCGATAAAGATGGAATTTCGGTAGATCCATCCAAAGTAGAAGCTGTGTTTAACTGGGATCAGCCGAGAACGCCGTCAGAAGTAAGAAGTTTTCTTGGATTAGCAGGATATTATAGAAGATTCATACAAGATTTTTCTAAGATCGCAACTCCGTTAACGAATTTAACTCGAAAAGCTGTGAAATTTGTTTGGACGGAGAAGTGTGAGGAGAGTTTTCAAGAATTAAAGAAGAGGTTGAGTACAGCGCCTGTGTTATCTCTTCCGGATGATACAGAAAATTTTGTTGTTTTTAGCGATGCGTCGCATAAAGGACTTGGCTGTGTGCTGATGCAAAACGGCAAAGTCATTGCGTATGCATCACGGCAGTTGAAGGAATACGAGAAGGGTTACTCATCCCATGATTTGGAGTTAGCTGCAGTTGTTTTTGCTTTGAAAATTTGGAGGCACTATCTATACGGGGAGAAGTGTGAAATATATACGGATCACAAGAGTCTGAAATATATTTTTACACAGAAAGATTTGAATATGCGTCAAAGAAGATGGTTGGAATTAATCAAGGATTATGACTGTGAGATTTTATACCATCCGGGTAAGGCTAATGTGGTTGCCGACGCCTTAAGTAGAAAGGGTCGTGAGAAATTGATGATGTTGACTGCTCAGCAGGAGCTAATTGCAGATATGGAGAAACTGGAGTTAGAAGTGAAGTATTCTATGGAGATTAATGAGAAGCTATTTCAGATGCAATCTGGTACAACTCTACTAGATTGAGTGAAAGAGGCTCAGCTTCAGGATGATGAATGCAAAAAGGTAACAACGAAGATATCTGAAGGAACCGAACCAAGATTTAAGATGGATAAGGAAGGAATACTGAGATTTGAGAGTAGAATCTGGGTTCCGCCAATACAAGAAATTAAGAAAGAAATAGTCAAAGTGATCCGAGCACGACTGGTAGCAGCTCAAGATCGACAGAAGAAATACGCTGATCCACATCGTAAAAATATCGAGTTTAAACCATGTAGTTATGTTTTCTTGAAGGTCTCTCCCTGGAAGGGAAAGATCAGGTTCGAAAAGAAAGGAAAATTGAGCCCGAGATTTATTGGACCCTTTGAGGTACTGCGAAGAATTGGAGAAGTTGCGTACGAGGTAGCCTTACCTCCAGCACTCGAGAATATCCACAACGTCTTCCATGTTTCTGTGTTACGACCTTACAAACCTGATTACAAGCATGTAATTGAATACGAACCCCTGCATTTTGAGAAAGACTTATCTTATGAAGAAATTCCTGTCCAAATTGTCGACCGAAAAGAACAAGTTCTCAGAAATAAAGTTATACCTTCTGTTAAGGTAATTTGGAGGAACCACAACGCTGAAGAAGCTACGTGGGAACTCGAAGAGAATATGATGAAGAATTACCCTCATTTATTTACTTAATTATTTGTAAGCGATTCTGGGGACAGAATCTTTGTAAGGGGGGAGAATGTAACGGGTCGAAATTATTGAGCCGTGATTCTGGGGACAGAATCCTTTTAAGAGGGGAAAGATGTGACGAACGAGAATTTTGTAAATTAATTTTAATATTTATTGAATTAAATAAATATTTTCGATGATTTAATTATTAGATTTAATAATTAATTGATGCAATTATGATAGATTAATTTAATTATATGTGTTACATTTATTGAATTAATGTAGAGAATTTTTAATATTCAAAGTATGTGATTATGTGAGCTTATTGAATTAAATGAATTATTTAATTAAGCATGATGTTACTTTAATTAATTTAATTGTTAATTAGAGATTTAATAAATTGACATTATTTATTAATGGGATAATTAATTATGTGACTATGTGAAATTATGAGAAATTATTATATTTTATTTATGTTAAATTAAATAAGATATGAGTTTATTTTATGAATTGGGTGTGACATTTTCAAACTATATGATAAAAGGTTTATTAAAATAAAGAGTTTTAACTTAGTTGCTAGCCAAACATGGCACTAAGAGAGGTTAGGGTCAGTTAACCCATGACTGGGTAACTGACCACCAACGCGCATCTGATCCTTCCTAATTGATTACGATGTCTTCTCTTTTCATTTTGTTCTAAGTCTGATAAAAATCACAGAGAGAATTCAGAGAGAAAACTTGAGAGTTCAGAGATTTTGTGTGACGCCCCCAAATCCAGGTTCTCCAACCTCAGATTCGGTGCTCACGATCTATCATCATCATAAGCATTCTATAACTATTACGAAATAATAAACATACATTGTTCATTATAATAAAGTTTCCATAGCATGGTCCCAAGGTCTTCTTAACCTTAACTTAAACACACCATTCATATTACAAAAGGTTTACATAAGAACTTCCATTAGATAATAATAATTAATATTCATTCCAAACTATTCCTGGATCTTGCCCTTGCCTTTGTCCTTCGTATTGGATCCTTCAGGCTTAGCTGAAATAAATGTCATGATATAGCAAGGGTAAGCAACTAATTTGCTTAGTAAGTTTATATACAAGGGAGATATATCATGACTAGAAAGAAGTTTTGCTTTCAATGTTCAACAATAATATAAGGTTGTGAAGGAACATGAATTAATAATCAACAATTGAATATTCGAATAATTGAATAATATGAACTGAGTGGTTTTGAGATAACCATGAACATTTGCCAAGGTTCTCAGTAATTTAAACTGGACCTCTTAATAAGTTTTAGTATTCAAGGGGATCAGCCTTTCATACCCCGTGATTTATGCATAAACACTTAATATTCCGGCATCGATGTCATGCCTTAATCAAATTCGTCCTTTTCTCAGTCAAGAGTTCTTATCATATCAATTTAATAAGAACAGCTTTTTAAAATACATTTGATTTAACAAATTTAAACATGCTTGATCTAGCTGATACAATTAGCATAGATCTATCTCATAAATAGTTCATAAATGAAAGAACTTTAATTTAATTCACAGTTCAATAATAATAGAACATGAATTCAATTGAACAAAGTACGAATTTCAATAATCAATATAGATGTGAATAATCATCAATAATTATTCACTAACATGCTTTGAAAATAATAACTCGAGTTTGAGTTAGGACACTTGCCTCGCCTGTAGATTACGGCTACGTAATTAATTTATATCCACTATGCAGTTAAATTATCTTCCTTTGAGAGACCTATAGTTAATCTTTCAATTAGTCATAGTATAACATTAGATTATGTAATCACATAAATATTATGCATTATATTTAGTTCTTATAAACATCATCATGTCTTGATAATGTTACTATAACCACATAATATTCTTGATCTTGATAATATTTAATTCACCTCTTAGTATTATTAGTTCCCTAATAATATTTTCATTTGCTTACTAATATTATTAACATCTTAATAATATTTTAATACCTTACTAATATTATTAATCCTCTTAATAATATTTTAATTAATATTATTACTTTAATAATATCTTACTTATGCTTTAGTATCATTAATCATTTAATATTATTAATCATTTAATAATATTTTATTCATTTACTAATATTATTAATCATTTAATAATATCTTATTCTATTACTAATATTATTAATTATTTAATAATACTTTAATCATTTATCAATGCTTAAATCAAATATTATTAACCATTTAATAATATTTTAAAGAAATTTTATCTTTAATATTTTTATTTACTTATCACTATCATATTCTAATATTATTAATATCATAATAATATTCTAATAATTTATTGGATTAATAAATAATTTATTCTAATTGTTCATCATTTATTAAACCTCTTATTTAATATCCATAAAAGGTCATAAATAATATTTATTATCATAAATTACCAAAATGCTCTAAGATAGTCATGATATGATATATTATGAGTATTCAAGCATAAAAATCACCTTTTTCTTATTAAAGACATCATTTAACTATTTATTTCCTTTTATTCATAACTTAACCATTTTTAGGAAAAATAGTAAACTTACTCCAAAAATTCTCAGCTTCTGTACTTTGACACAATATGAACCTATAAGGATCCCCAAATTTTTCTGGAATTTTAGAAATTGATCTACTATTTTTTAAAGTTCCCAAAACACTCGGATCTTGCTTTATTTTTAATAAATTGAGTTTTGCTCAGAAAAATCTGAAATTTTCAGAGTATGTTCTTCTAACATATATGAACCTACTGTAAAAATTTCAGAATTTTTCAGTGTATACACAGTGAGATATTCGACGGTAAAGTTTTAGGAGTCCTTTACGGAAATAGTCATTACGCACAATCTATAACTCGAAACGTGTCCGTTCTTTTTCCTACACGTAGATAACTTCTCAAGGTACCTCTGTGAATTTTCCCAGATTTTTAAGGGACATGAAGCTGTCCGAAACAGACCCAAGAAAAATAGGACAGAAACTATTTTAGGGTTTTTGAACCCTTAACATTCTAAGTGCGCTATTTTGGGGAAATCAGCTCCAAAGGATTCAAAACTTGTTAGATTTGTGTTCTATCACTTGGGTTTACTAGATAACTCATGCATCTAGCACCCCCCCTTCGACGGATCACAAATCTAAGTTGGAAAACTTGAGTTACACAAGATTTAGTGGAAGAAAACAAGAGTTTTCACCCTTGGAGAACATATGCTCATATTCTTCCTCTAAGCCTTTGATCTAACACTCAAAATACTTAGTTCTATACATTATGATATGTAGGACTAGGGTATCTTGAGTATTTGTTCATAACCCCAACAAAACTCAAGCTAAAGAAAAAAAAAGACAAAGTAGAAGAAGAAAATGAAGGTTATGTTATACCTTGATTTAATGGCAACCTTCCTTGATTTACCAAAGTAAGTGATGAACTTTGGATGCATTAACAAACTAGCACTCCTCTCTCTCTATATATATGGCCAAACCTCTCTCTCCTTTCTCTCTCTAGAAGTGGCTAGCTTGGGAGAAATTATAAGAGGAAGAATGAGAGAAGAAATGAAATGAAATGAAAAGATGAAGTAAAAGGATACTTACAAAAAATATAGATACACTTAGTGTATCTAGCTATTATCCCCCATACTTTCTTTAACCAATGGATAGAAGCTTTGTCTTATCACTTTAATTAGTCTAATCATGATTAAGGATGCTTAATAAAGTGGCAACCAATGGGAGCTTGACAACCATGTCCTTTTGTGTAAGAGTTACTATAAATGGACCTTGCTTAGCTTAATTAGTTGCCTTAAAAGGCTAATGTGGCCAGCCATATTTATGCCCACTAACTCCTTCATTTAGCTTTTATTTTAATGCATAAATTAGATAAATCAAATGTCTAAAATACCCTTAATCAAGTGGGCTAAGTTTGGGCTTGCATTTATTTCTTTTGGGCTTCTCCTTTAATTGTTTTGGGCTATGTAATAAACATAGTCTAACAATTTTAATATATGTTACCCAATTTAATTATTTAGGGTTTCCATTCCTAATCTTATGAAATTTAATTACCTATACATGTGACTTTAGCTCATAACCTAATTAGGTTCACAAGAATTAGGTTTAAAATTATTAGTCACTTGAAATAATAAGATTATCCACTTAAGTTAGTATACATTTTAAATACTAACATCTCCTTATTACCATAACCCTTAGATTATTTAATTGTCTCACCTAATTTATAATTAGGTTACGAGGCTTTCATTTTTAATGAAACCTATAAATGTATATATCCATAACTATAACATACATGTTAATTGACCCATGCACCATTTCACATATGTTGTCACATATTAAATCACTGTATAACACAAAGTTTTTAAATATTAATAATGTATATACATATATAGTGACTTAAAATTCACGGTTATTACATCCTCCCCCCCTTATAAGAATTCCGTCCCCGGAATTACTTACAGGTTTACTCAAAAATATGTGGATAACTTTCCCTCATCGTTTCTTCGAGTTCCCACGTAGCTTCTTCAGCATTATGGTTCCTCCAAAGAACCTTTACAGAATGTATAACCTTATTTCGTAATTTCTGTTCTTTTCTATCTAAAATTTCAACTGGAATTTCCTCGTACGATAAATCCTTTTCGACCTGAATTGGCTCGTACGATATCACGTGCTTGTAATCAGGCTTGTATGGTCGTAGCACTGACACATGAAACACATTATGAATATGTTCTAGTTCAGGAGGTAGAGCTACCTCGTACGCCACTTCGCCTATCTTTCTTAAGATCTCAAAAGGTCCAATAAATCTCGGACTCAGTTTACCTTTCTTTCCAAACCTTATCTTCCCTTTCCAGGGAGATACTTTCAAAAATGCATGGCTTCCCACCTCAAAATCTCTCTTCTGGCGATGTAAGTCTGCATACTTCTTCTGGCGATCTTGAGCTGCTACCAATCGGGCTCTTATCACCTTGATGATCTCTATAGTTTGCTGTACCAGTTCTGGTCCCAACAATCGACGTTCACCCACTTCATCCCAGCATAAGGGCGTTCTACATTTCCTTCCATACAGTGCTTCGTACGGCGGCATTCCGATGCTGGCGTGATAACTATTGTTGTATGCGAACTCTACTAATGGAAGATGATCCTCCCAGCTACCCTTGAAGTCCATCACACAAGCTCTGAGCATGTCTTCAAGTGTTTGAATTGTTCTCTCACTTTGCCCATCGGTCTGCGGATGATACGCGGTGCTCATCCGTAGTTGCGTCCCCATTCTTTCCTGAAGGCTCTTCCAAAAGTTTGACGTGAATCGCGGATCTCTATCCGACACAATAGATACCGGTACGCCATGCCTCGAGATAATTTCTTTGATATACAATTTGGCTAGCTGGTCCAAATTATACCTGATCTTGATCGGCAAAAAGTGAGCTGACTTCGTAAGACGATCTATAATCACCCATATGGCATCGTGTCCTTTTTGCGTTGCTGGAAGTCCCACCACAAAATCCATTGTGATGTGCTCCCACTTCCACTCTGGAATCTCTAAAGGCTGTAGTAATCCACTCGGTCGTTGATGCTCTGCCTTGACTCTCTGACAAGTTAGACATCTGCTGACGCATTCTGCAACCTCTCTCTTCATGTTTGGCCACCAAAAGTGTTGACGCAAGTCTTGATACATTTTTGTGCTTCCTGGGTGTATCGAGTACCTCGTACTATGCACTTCTCGCAAAATCTCTTCTCTTAGTTCTGGTACTAGCGGTACCCAAATTCGCCCTTCGAATCTCAGCAGTCCGGTGCCATCAATCTTGTATTTCAATTCATCCCCTTCAGCTAACCGCTTCTTGATGTTGTTGCAATCTTCGTCCTTCTCTTGAGCCTCTTTAACCTTATCTAATAAAGTCGGGCTCGCTGCTACTGTAAATAATTTCTCGTTGGTCTCCATCGAATACTTAACTTCTAAGTCAAGTCGTTCGAAATCTTTCACCAATTCCTCTTGAATGGTCAACTTCAGTAACTTCTCTCTGCCTTTTCTGCTCAGGGCATCTGCCACTACATTTGCTTTTCCTGGATGGTACAGAATCTCACAATCATAATCCTTGATCAATTCTAGCCATCGGCGCTGCCTCATATTTAGCTCTTTCTGCGTGAAGATATACTTCAGACTCTTGTGATCTGTATATATCTCACACTTCTCGCCATACAAATAGTGCCTCCAAATCTTCAAGGCAAAAACTACTGCTGCTAATTCCAGGTCATGAGTCGGATAACCCTTCTCATAGTCCTTCAGCTGACGTGAAGCGTACGCAATAACCTTGCCATGCTGCATCAGTACACAACCAAGACCCTTGTGTGACGCATCACTATACACTACAAATCCTCCCGTGTTGTCTGGTAAAGTCAACACAGGTGCCTGACTGAGCCTCTTCTTCAATTCCATGAAACTCTCTTCACATTTCTCCGTCCAAATGAACTTTACTGTCTTTCTGGTAAGGTTGGTCAACGGTGATGCTATCTTTGAAAAATCTTGGATGAATCTCCGATAGTATCCTGCTAATCCCAAGAAACTCCTAATTTCTGTCGGCGTCTTTGGCTGTTCCCAGTTGATAACCGCTTCTACCTTTACTGGATCCACCGAAACACCATCCATGTCGATAACGTGACCCAAAAACTGCACTCTCCGCAACCAAAACTCACACTTAGAGAACTTTGCATACAACTTCTCCCTTCTTAACGTCTCCAACACTATCCTTAGATGTTCAGCGTGCTCTTCCTCTGTCTCTGAATATACCAGAATGTCATCGATGAACACGACAACAAACTTATCCAAATACAGTTTAAACACTCTGTTCATCAAGTCCATGAATGCTGCTGGCGCATTCGTCAACCCAAAAGACATTACCAGAAACTCAAAGTGTCCATACCGAGTTCTGAATGCCGTCTTTGGAACATCCTCCTGCCTCACCTTCAGTTGGTGATAACCGGTCCTCAAGTCGATTTTTGAAAAATATTTTGCCCCCTTCAACTGATCAAACAAATCGTCGATCCTGGGCAACGGGTACTTGTTCTTAATGGTGACCTTGTTCAACTCCCGGTAGTCGATACAAAGCCTTAATGACCCATCCTTCTTCTTTACGAATAAGACTGGTGCTCCCCACGGTGATACGCTCGGTCGAATGTATCCCTTATCTAACAATTCTTGTAGTTGAATCATCAGTTCCTTCATTTCTACCGGAGCCATACGATACGGCGCTTTGTATACCGGTGATGTCCCTGGTGCCAAATCGATAACAAACTCTATCTCTCTATCTGGTGGCAATCCCGGAATCTCATCTGGGAAGACGTCAACGAATTCCCTTACAATAGGTATCTGACCCAGTTCACCCTCGACTCTGCGGGTATCCACAATGTGAGCCAAATAACCTATACAACCTTTCCTAAGCAACTTCTTTGCTTGCATCATCGTCAGACAACAAGATTGTCTCGGCGATTTACTGCCATAAAATACCACCTTTGACTTATTCGGAGTCTTTAGGTGTACGCACTTTTTCTTACAGTCAATGATCGCTCTGTGACTTGATAACCAATCCATCCCGAGGATTACATCAAACTCTCCAAGATGAATCGGTATCAAATGCACGTTAAGCTTAAACCCTCGTACATCAGCACAACAGTTCCTATGTATGTAGTCTACAGGAATAATTTCTTTGTTTGCTACTTCTACATTCATTGGGTGTTCTAATAGTTCACGAGGTAAACTTAATCTTTGAGCAAATTCATCAGATACAAAAGAACATGAAGCTCCCGAATCGAATAACACATGGGCATTTATATCGTTGATCGGAATTATACCTGACACCACCTCCCTGGATGCCACGGCATCTTGCACTGTCATATTGAATGTCCTCGCTGTCGGCTTGTTTGGCTGGGTTGGTCCTCCACTGGTTGTCTTAGTGTTATTGCCCCTATTGCCGTTTCCGCCATCTGTGCTTTTCTTCTTTGGGCAATCCTTGATCCGATGTCCCAATTCACCACAGTTAAAACAACCTCCCTTCTTCACCTTAGAACAATTGGGTGAGGTATGCCCTTCTTGTCCACAGGTATAACATACCGTTTTTCCTTTCAAGCACTCTCCCGAGTGACCCTTTCCACAGTTCCCACACACTGACTTCTTTTGTTGGACACTTCCTTGCTGAATCTCCAAATTACTACCCCCACTGCTCCATTTCCGCTTCTTGTTGTTGCTACCGCCACCGCTAACATTCTGATTCCCACCTTCTACTTTCTTCTTATTCTTCTCCCGATTGTACTTTGAGACTGCTTCGCTTCCACCTTCTGCTATGAGAGCTTTCTCCAACAGAGTTGAGAATGACGTGATTTGTAGAACCGCTACCTTACTATAAATCCACGGCTTTAGTCCATTTTCGAACCTTCTTGCTTTCCTCACCTCCGTGTCTACCTGATGTGGAGCGAATCTGGCCAATTCATTAAACTTTGCAGCGTACTCTGACACTGACATATTCTCCTGCTTCAATTCCAAAAATTTGATCTCCATTCTCGCTTGTGTACTCTCAGGGAAGTAGTTCTCAAAGAACAACTTCTTGAACGCTTCCCAAGTCACGATTCCAGTCCCGGCTTTGTTCTGGTTGGCCTCCCACCAATAGTTAGCCTCACCCTTCATTAAGTAGGTAGCAAAAATTGTTTTCTGTTCTTCTGCTACTCTAGCAATAATGAAGGCCTTCTCAATCTCCTTCATCCATGTCTGGGCCTCTAACGGGTCTGCTGTTCCTCTAAACTCCGGTGGTCCTACGGCCTTGAAGTCCTTAAAGTTGGCTAATTGGTTTCCCGCCTGATTTCCTGCAGGTTGAGCTTGATTCCTCATAGCTTCAGTCATCATGTTGATAAAGTCTTGCATTGGGTTTGGTTGAGCTCCCGCTGCATTATTAACTGACTCTTCGATCTCTTGGTTCCTTAGTACACGTCTGGGCGGCATTATCTAGTGGAACAAAATTTTAACACGTTACTCGGGTTTTATTATCATATAAGTACTTAGCATGTAACATGCTACTGTATTCAACAATCATATGATCATTATGGGAGAGTTTTAAATTACCAAGATTTTGGAAGTCTTTCTCCCTAATTAGTGGGTTAAGTTTGTTTTTAAAGAAAATTTTCCAAATTAGTCTACTAGACTCACATAACATTAAATAGACAATTTACTATTTAAAATTTTTTCAACACATATCATAATAATAATGCATTTATATTCATATACCAATCTTCAGTGTCTCACATGATTAATACAGGTATATTCTTATAAATACTACTATCCCATTTTAAACACAAAAGATGGGATTAACTCAAAATGATACTTCCCTACAAACACAAATAGGGATACTACCTAACTACCTACTACCTCACACCTGCTGAGGTTTACATCAACATAAAACCCTATTACACAAAAGGGGTACTAATGCCTCTATCTACAACTAGTCCACAGCATAATCATCACTGGTGGCCCTGCTGGGTCACCTGAACAGGCTCCGGGGGAAACCACCCCTCCATAGCTCTACGTCGAACGGATCGACTCGACTCTCCTATCTCGAACTGCGCCCTCCTAGTCCCACTGCGCTGGCCCTCATACGCTGTGTCTAGCGCCAGTCCTAAAGTCTCGGCCCTGACCTTCATGGCCTGCAGTTCTAACTCCAATTGGTCCACCCGCTGGGCTGACTCATAAAATGCCTCCTCCACGTGAATCTTGTCTGCAATCTCCATGTCAAACTCGCCCCGCATCGCCAGATGCTCTATACTCAGCTCTCCGAACTTTGCCTTTTCATGCTCTAGCTGTACCCTCAGCATCTCAACTTGCAACTGGGACTCATCCAACTTTCCCTTCTGCTCGACTACCTCCATATGGGCTTGATAAGCCGCCTCCTTGTATTGACCTTCTGTGAACTGAAGTGTGTGGTTTTCAACCTCCAGTTCTCCCACCCTGCCTTCCAATTGATTGATTCTCCTCAACAAATCCCCTATAAGAGGACCCTGAGGGGCTTCTTCCGTAACCTCACGCTTAATGACCTCCTGATCTACTGAGTGACTGTCCTGGCGCTCGTCAGACATCCTACAATCACCATAAATAAAACCAACATCAGTACCACAATAAAATATATTCATTGATAAAATGAAATAATATTTTATTAAGTACAACACAAACTCGATAAATTTCCACAATCCATCTCCTAACATACTCTATAAGAGTTTTCTACTAAGGTTATAACCTAGGTTTCGCATTTCTAATGTTTATAACCTACAGCTTTGATACCAACCTGTGACGCCCCCAAATCCAGGTTCTCCAACCTCAGATTCGGTGCTCACGATCTATCATCATCATAAGCATTCTATAACTATTACGAAATAATAAACATACATTGTTCATTATAATAAAGTTTCCATAGCATGGTCCCAAGGTCTTCTTAACCTTAACTTAAACACACCATTCATATTACAAAAGGTTTACATAAGAACTTCCATTAGATAATAATAATTAATATTCATTCCAAACTATTCCTGGATCTTGCCCTTGCCTTTGTCCTTCGTATTGGATCCTTCAGGCTTAGCTGAAATAAATGTCATGATATAGCAAGGGTAAGCAACTAATTTGCTTAGTAAGTTTATATACAAGGGAGATATATCATGACTAGAAAGAAGTTTTGCTTTCAATGTTCAACAATAATATAAGGTTGTGAAGGAACATGAATTAATAATCAACAATTGAATATTCGAATAATTGAATAATATGAACTGAGTGGTTTTGAGATAACCATGAACATTTGCCAAGGTTCTCAGTAATTTAAACTGGACCTCTTAATAAGTTTTAGTATTCAAGGGGATCAGCCTTTCATACCCCGTGATTTATGCATAAACACTTAATATTCCGGCATCGATGTCATGCCTTAATCAAATTCGTCCTTTTCTCAGTCAAGAGTTCTTATCATATCAATTTAATAAGAACAGCTTTTTAAAATACATTTGATTTAACAAATTTAAACATGCTTGATCTAGCTGATACAATTAGCATAGATCTATCTCATAAATAGTTCATAAATGAAAGAACTTTAATTTAATTCACAGTTCAATAATAATAGAACATGAATTCAATTGAACAAAGTACGAATTTCAATAATCAATATAGATGTGAATAATCATCAATAATTATTCACTAACATGCTTTGAAAATAATAACTCGAGTTTGAGTTAGGACACTTGCCTCGCCTGTAGATTACGGCTACGTAATTAATTTATATCCACTATGCAGTTAAATTATCTTCCTTTGAGAGACCTATAGTTAATCTTTCAATTAGTCATAGTATAACATTAGATTATGTAATCACATAAATATTATGCATTATATTTAGTTCTTATAAACATCATCATGTCTTGATAATGTTACTATAACCACATAATATTCTTGATCTTGATAATATTTAATTCACCTCTTAGTATTATTAGTTCCCTAATAATATTTTCATTTGCTTACTAATATTATTAACATCTTAATAATATTTTAATACCTTACTAATATTATTAATCCTCTTAATAATATTTTAATTAATATTATTACTTTAATAATATCTTACTTATGCTTTAGTATCATTAATCATTTAATATTATTAATCATTTAATAATATTTTATTCATTTACTAATATTATTAATCATTTAATAATATCTTATTCTATTACTAATATTATTAATTATTTAATAATACTTTAATCATTTATCAATGCTTAAATCAAATATTATTAACCATTTAATAATATTTTAAAGAAATTTTATCTTTAATATTTTTATTTACTTATCACTATCATATTCTAATATTATTAATATCATAATAATATTCTAATAATTTATTGGATTAATAAATAATTTATTCTAATTGTTCATCATTTATTAAACCTCTTATTTAATATCCATAAAAGGTCATAAATAATATTTATTATCATAAATTACCAAAATGCTCTAAGATAGTCATGATATGATATATTATGAGTATTCAAGCATAAAAATCACCTTTTTCTTATTAAAGACATCATTTAACTATTTATTTCCTTTTATTCATAACTTAACCATTTTTAGGAAAAATAGTAAACTTACTCCAAAAATTCTCAGCTTCTGTACTTTGACACAATATGAACCTATAAGGATCCCCAAATTTTTCTGGAATTTTAGAAATTGATCTACTATTTTTTAAAGTTCCCAAAACACTCGGATCTTGCTTTATTTTTAATAAATTGAGTTTTGCTCAGAAAAATCTGAAATTTTCAGGGTATGTTCTTCTAACATATATGAACCTACTGTAAAAATTTCAGAATTTTTCAGTGTATACACAGTGAGATATTCGACGGTAAAGTTTTAGGAGTCCTTTACGGAAATAGTCATTACGCACAATCTATAACTCGAAACGTGTCCGTTCTTTTTCCTACACGTAGATAACTTCTCAAGGTACCTCTGTGAATTTTCCCAGATTTTTAAGGGACATGAAGCTGTCCGAAACAGACCCAAGAAAAATAGGACAGAAACTATTTTAGGGTTTTTGAACCCTTAACATTCTAAGTGCGCTATTTTGGGGAAATCAGCTCCAAAGGATTCAAAACTTGTTAGATTTGTGTTCTATCACTTGGGTTTACTAGATAACTCATGCATCTAGCACCCCCCTTCGACGGATCACAAATCTAAGTTGGAAAACTTGAGTTACACAAGATTTAGTGGAAGAAAACAAGAGTTTTCACCCTTGGAGAACATATGCTCATATTCTTCCTCTAAGCCTTTGATCTAACACTCAAAATACTTAGTTCTATACATTATGATATGTAGGACTAGGGTATCTTGAGTATTTGTTCATAACCCCAACAAAACTCAAGCTAAAGAAAAAAAAAGACAAAGTAGAAGAAGAAAATGAAGGTTATGTTATACCTTGATTTAATGGCAACCTTCCTTGATTTACCAAAGTAAGTGATGAACTTTGGATGCATTAACAAACTAGCACTCCTCTCTCTCTATATATATGGCCAAACCTCTCTCTCCTTTCTCTCTCTAGAAGTGGCTAGCTTGGGAGAAATTATAAGAGGAAGAATGAGAGAAGAAATGAAATGAAATGAAAAGATGAAGTAAAAGGATACTTACAAAAAATATAGATACACTTAGTGTATCTAGCTATTATCCCCCATACTTTCTTTAACCAATGGATAGAAGCTTTGTCTTATCACTTTAATTAGTCTAATCATGATTAAGGATGCTTAATAAAGTGGCAACCAATGGGAGCTTGACAACCATGTCCTTTTGTGTAAGAGTTACTATAAATGGACCTTGCTTAGCTTAATTAGTTGCCTTAAAAGGCTAATGTGGCCAGCCATATTTATGCCCACTAACTCCTTCATTTAGCTTTTATTTTAATGCATAAATTAGATAAATCAAATGTCTAAAATACCCTTAATCAAGTGGGCTAAGTTTGGGCTTGCATTTATTTCTTTTGGGCTTCTCCTTTAATTGTTTTGGGCTATGTAATAAACATAGTCTAACAATTTTAATATATGTTACCCAATTTAATTATTTAGGGTTTCCATTCCTAATCTTATGAAATTTAATTACCTATACATGTGACTTTAGCTCATAACCTAATTAGGTTCACAAGAATTAGGTTTAAAATTATTAGTCACTTGAAATAATAAGATTATCCACTTAAGTTAGTATACATTTTAAATACTAACATCTCCTTATTACCATAACCCTTAGATTATTTAATTGTCTCACCTAATTTATAATTAGGTTACGAGGCTTTCATTTTTAATGAAACCTATAAATGTATATATCCATAACTATAACATACATGTTAATTGACCCATGCACCATTTCACATATGTTGTCACATATTAAATCACTGTATAACACAAAGTTTTTAAATATTAATAATGTATATACATATATAGTGACTTAAAATTCACGGTTATTACATTTTGAGAGTTAAGAAGAAATTGGAGAAGGTTTCAATACTACTAATCTACGTTTGGGTAATCTCTTCAACCCAATTTTTATTATTACGCTCTTTAAAAGTTTCACGAATATAAGTTTCAAACTTTTGGTTTAACCTCTGTAATTGAGTTAGAAGTATTGATTATGAGTTGTATATGTGTTATGTTATATCACACCGTATTTAATTATATAGTATTGCAAACCATAACATCAGTATTTTGAAAACATGTCGTACATATGTTATTTCAAAATAAACAGAGTACGTGATATGGCCATATGGCCATATATGTGATAATTGATGTATTGATTATATATTATCCCTAAAATTTACACCCTTATATTATTGAGCATGTTAATACGAAGAGATCAAGCCTTAAACGAACGGATTCGGTGTTATAACAAATCCGTAGTGTTAAATTATAGGTTTTTGTTCAAAATCCTCAAGAACATCAAGAACAATCCATTTTTTATGATTTAAATATGTGATTATATGTTTTAATGGGTTAAAATCACTTTATATATGTTGGGTTATGATTATACATGAATTATAGCATGTGGGTATATGTGATTTGGTGAAATTAGTGTTAAAAATGTGTTGTTTTCGCTGAACTATGTGTTCTTCGCGAACTGAGAATCAATTTCTGGAGTCTCGCGCGCGGCGCCAACACCAGAACTGAAGTCCCGCGCCGCAGCGCCACTCCGCCGCAGCGCCACTGCGCCGCAGCGCCAAGACCCAAGCCACGGCGCCATAGCGTCGCAGCGCCAAGGGCCCGGCCACAGCGCCACCGCGCCGCAGCGCGACTCCTTAGCACATTAGTGGCGCCGCAGCGCCACTCTCCAAAAAATGTCAAAAATGTATTTTTAAAATGTTAAAGTCTAACAAGTGTTAGTGGATTGATGTAATGAACATGTAATCATGTTAGAGGTATTATGAGATGATAAAATAGTTGTTTAACATGTAATAAAATATTATATGTGAATTGAATTATTAAATACATAATTGGTTTGATAATTCATGAATTATAAATTATGCGACAACGTGATAATTTGACTAAGTTTAGTCAATAATTAAAGTAGACAACGAGAATGAGCTCATGTTGATTAATTATTAATTAACAAGTATTGTGTATATGAATGGTATGTAGGATTTAATTCAAAGAACGTGCTTAGTTAAAGTGTAATCTACGCACGAGGCAAGTATCCTATCCCTAATTCCATTCTATTGAGCAAGTTTATTTAAACTTAAACGTTACTTTTATGTTGAGCAAGTTTCCCTAACCCTACTTGTCATTATTGTTCAAGTTTATTATTTACCTTGAATAAATTATCCTTGTTATTATTCAAGTTCAAGCATGATATTAAAGATTAATTATCTTTCCAAAGCATGATTCAGTTATACAATAATTGTCCTATTGTATACTTTTGAGATTATTATTCTAATCAAATATCAATTATTGTTGAACCTTATTAGACTAGTGAACCTTATTGATTCAACTAGTCCATAGTTGATGAGCGTTCTAAATTTCAGAACCCTTGATGAAAGTATCCAAACCAAACTTCCTTTGGTGCGGACTCGAATGTCAAACTGAGATGAACAACCCTGTATAGGGGATTAATTACGCTTTAGCGTTAAGATATTGTGCACAGTATGGTACTAAGGGCTGATCCCCCTAAGTACGAGAAGAAGATCCATAGTCTTATGACTGTTAAAGGTTTCAAGTATAACCCTTGTTAACCTAGGACATAGTTCAAGGTCTTATGACCCTCAGAATTCTTTTGATTCTTGTTATTCATTCTTGATTCAAAAGTTGAGCTCTTATTCAGACGTCTTTGATTTATTCGCATGTTATTATACTGTTATTTCATTATTATACTTGTGGGCATTTGTGCTCACTCTTGCTTAATAATAACATTGCAGTTAAGAATGAAAGAAGCGATGAACCCTCCACTAGTAAGGGCAAGGGCAAAGTTAGCAAATGATGAAGACCTGTTATTTATTAACTGATGTATTTGTTTAAGACTTGAGTTATGTTGATGTTAAGACTTATTTGCTTAGAATTCTGCACAGATGTTTTAAGGTTAGAGTAACCTGGGATTTATTTATGATTCAGTTGATATAACTCTTAAGGGAAGAGATTTTATTATGATTTCTATCTATTGTATGGTTTGATATTATTTATGGGTAGATAGATTGATGATGCTTGTACAGTGAACACCAAATCCCGTGGAATCGAAGTACCCGGATTTGGGGGTGTCACAGTAACAAAGGCCACAAAACTAGACAAGCATGCCACGGTGTTTATTCATTTTTTTTCTTTTTCTGGATTTTCCATTTTTTTTTCTTTTCATCATTTCTTTTTTTTCTCTTTTTTTTCATTTTTATTTTGTACATATATACCCCATAGATTCCCCCAAACTCAAGCTTTTACGTCATTCCAACCTTTACCGCTAGTTCACTAATTTCCTTAAATTTTAACCAAGATTGTCCCTCAGAAACAAATTATAAAACCCTTGAACCAAGTGGATTAAAACAGTTAAACTTTAAGTGCTAACCAGTTACATAAGTTTCAGACAGGCTCAGATTGTCATCATGATTAAAATTAGAACTCATCATCAATTATCAACACTGTTCAATTTAACAATTAATACCAATCTTATCATAGGCCGAGCTAAGACCACACCAACCAATTACATAGATTCATGCAAAAAAAAATGCAATTATACTACATGAACACATACTAATGCAACACATATATGAATATGCAAACAACTACCATGTACTATATGCAACCTAAAAAAAACACAATGCTAACACAAAAAAAATAAAAAATTAACTACTATGTAGATAACTAACTATATGCAATACGACACTAAAATGCCCCCAAACTTAAACTAGACATTATCCTCAATGACTAAATTAGAAAAAATTAAAGTAGAGGACTTCCCTGAAAATATAGCAATCTTCCTCCTTATCCACTAAGTTTGGAGAATAGGCTAGGGACATGGAAAAATTGGACACCACACTTGAATTTGACTTGAATAACCTGTAAATCATGATAGAAACACTTTTATTAAATCCTAAATAAATGCAAATTCAAAACTACTAATATAAAACTTAATAAAAACTAAAAATAAAAATTAAACTTGGGTTGCCTCCCAATAAGCGCTTGTTTTATAGTCTCAGCCTGACTTCTTCAATTCTCTATCCAATTCCTCTTCGAAAGTTGAGGAACCCTCCATCCATCGGAAATAATATAGCTTTTGGTAGGTTCCCATTTACGATAGCCATTGTATTAAATTCACCTAGCATGCTTTGTTTAGATAAGATCACATTAAAGAACGTCCAACATCTAGGTGTTTTTTCCATTGTGTCTGCGAATAGATTATGGCATTGAGGCTTGTCAAACACAACAATATCTTCTTCTATCTTCTCCAACTCATTAAACCATGGCTTCGAAGTTGTACTCGCTTTTACGTCACAAGGAATATTGCCGACGACATGACTACCTAGCGGACATGGTTTTGCAAATCTAACCGGATTCTTGAACTTTGGTGGAGAAGGTACATGGGACACTATCAAAATTGGCTCATCTTCATTGGTGCTCAAAGTTAGATCTTTGTCGATCTCTTTTTGTTGGTCTCCAAGTCTTTCCTCTCTTTTAACATCTATATCATTTGGCACATCCGATTGCAGATTTGGTTCGGGCTCATCATCAGTCTCGTCATCCATGTCATAGAGCCAAGTGTATTGAGGACGGTTGTTCAACGCATGTGCTATCTGCCCCAATTGATTTTCCAGATTCTTGATCGACGCCCCTTGGCTTTGCAAACTCAACTCTATTTGATTAAATCTTTTGTCTTGTTCCTCGTTCTTTTTTTCAGAAGCTTTAATAAATTTTTCAAAGGCTTCCTCCCAATTTGAATGTTCTTCCTGTTGTAGAGGAGGTGGACACGAGAAATCCGGTGGGTATGTTGGACTTGGAGCATAAAATTGATCTTGATTGTTACTCCATGAAAAATCCGGGTGATACCCCCAATCCTGATGATAGTTGTTGGGATAGACATAACTGTTGGGATAATCACCACTATACTGTACCGGCTCGAAACTGATGGAGCATTGATGACTCATATGATTTCCAGCACAATAATCACAAGTAACCGCCACACTTTGACGACGTTGACTTTAAAAGCTTCAAACATCCTCAAAAGTGTTTCCATCTGTGCTGACAATGCAGAAAGTTTCTTGAGTCTGTCAATCTCCGCTCCCCTTGGTTGAGTCATGTTCGTGTATGGCTGATGATTGGGTAATATACCCATGAATCGGATATACTTGGGTTTAAATTATTGTATTTTCGAGTCATTTAGGAATGTTTTTACTGTGTTTTTGTGTTGTATTGCAGATACGGAAGCTGAGGAGACAAATTGGGGATTTAAGCTAATAAATGGCAAAGTCGTAATTTTCTAGAAAATAACGCCGGGGCGCTGTGTTATACATTGCAAATAGCACCGGGGCGCTAAGCTGTGGCTGGGTCTGACGCGGATCGCACACGTGAGGCAGGTTGGACAACGCTTTGACTATTAGTTGGACCTTGTTGGAGGAATTTATGAGGAGTCTATTTGGATTAGGAGTAGTGGAGTTGAGGGAAGTAAAAAATAAATAAATATATATATATATATATATATATATATATATATATATATATATATATATATATATAAAGTGATTCTTTTTATGGGGTGGAGGAGGAAGATCAGGGAGATTAACGGAGAAAGAGGAGCAGATCTGAAAGCTGAAAAATTGGAGTTCTTCTTCTTCTTTATTCTTTTAAATTGTTAACTTATTGAGGATGATTTATCAATTATTTATAGCTTTTATTTCCATCATGAACTAATTCCTTTTATTAAGATTCCAATGGAACTTATTATGGTTATGAGTTAATTATTTAATTTATTCCAATTATTTATGTTGAAGTGAATTGTTCATCTTGCCTTGTGTTTATTGATTAATTATCTGGCCAATAATTACCTTGTTACTCTAGAAGGAATTGGGAAAGGAATTCTAGGGTTAGAACTGGGCTTGGTGACATGTGACTTAGTTATTTGCACAGTGAATAATTAGGTTTGTGAATAGAATGAGAATATCTATTTGCCGCATGTAACATAAAAGGAATTGGGTGTGTAATGAGTTTAATTCAATTATTTTGCATAGAGATATAGTAAAATTAATCTGGGTTAAATAGAAGGCAATTGATCACTCGAGAGAGGGCTTTTGGCATTTGAGAATTCCTGTTAACAATTCAGTAGACGTAATAATTGGGATAATTAGATAATTGATTTAATAATCATAATTGGGGAAATTGGAGTCTTAGTTATTATTTATTTGCATTCATATAATTATTGATTTGTTCTTTGTTTTCTTTTAGAATAATTTCTTGTTTTATCAAAATTAATTTTTCTTTTAGTTTTAGAGAATCAAAATTTTCGGTTGTTTAAATAAAATTGAATTGATACAGTACTAGTAGGTGGAGTTTATTAATTGGAATTCTCTGAGGAATCGACACTCTAATTTATCATTATATTACTTGTTGACCGTGTATACTTGCACGTATCCATTGATTGTGAAATCAATCGACAAGTTTTTGGCGTCGTTGCCGGGGACTTCTTTGTTAATATTAATTCCATATTAGTTATAATCAATTCGTTTTTAATTTAAACGTTACTTATTTTTCTTCTTGTCTTTGCAGGAATTCTTTGAAAGTGTATGCTCACTAGATCAAAGGCAAGAAAGGAACTTTTTCCTTATACAGACGAGATTGAAAGGGAGTTCCGGAAAGCGCAATCGACTATTGCGGCACCACCCGAGGAAGAAAAACTGGCAGAACAAGAAATTCTAGTGAACATGGCAGGGAACGATCAGAAACCACTTCGGGACTATGCCATGCCGAATGTCACGGATATTCAGTCGAGTATTAGGAGGTCGGCAATCAATGCTAACACCTTTGAGATCAAACCGGCAACCATTCAAATGCTTCAGAATCAATGTCAGTTTGGGGGCAATTCATTAGATGATCCGAATGAGCACATCTTAAGTTTCTTGGAGGTTTGTGACACCTTCAAATTCAATAACGTGTCAGAAGATGCTCTAAGGTTGAGAATGTTCCCATTTACCCTGAAAGATAAAGCACGAAGTTGGTTACACTCTCAACCTTCGGACTCAATCCTTACTTGGGACGATTTAGCTCAAAAATTTCTAGCTAAGTTTTTCCCACCAGCAAAGTCAGCAAAACTATGGAACGATATTCATACCTTCGCACAGTTTGATTCAGAATCGTTGTATGAGGCGTGGGAAAGGTTTAAGGATATGCTTCGCAAGTGCCCACACCATGGAATTCCACAGTGGATGCAATTGGGGATATTTTGTGATGGTTTACAAGCATCCACGAGAGCAAGTATTGATGCAGCAGCAGGAGGAGCAATTATGTCAAAAAATTTGGACGAGGCATATAAGTTGTTAGAAACGATGGCCACCAACAACTATCAGTGGCCCATGACAAGAAATAACCCTCCGAAAACATCGGGAAAGTATGATGTGGATGCGATATCATCATTACAAGTGCAAATGACCGCAATGGCTAAGCAGATAGAATTATTGCGACCACAATCCACTCAGCAGGTAGCGATGGTTTGTGATATATGTGCTGGGGGTCATACTACGGATCAATGTGCCATAAATGCTGAAGCAGCACAATATGTGGGGAGTTATAATAGATCTACTCAGCCTTATCAGAACCAAAATGCATATAATCCGGGGTGGAGAAATCATCCGGGTTTTTCATGGAGTAACAACCAAGCTGCAGAACAAGTGCCAAAACAACAAAACAATTCTGGGTTTCAAAACCAGACACAACAAACTGTGAGGAAAGCAAGTTGGGAAGAAGCCTTGGAAAGGTTTGTGAAAGCAACTGAGAAAAGGAGCGAGGAGAGTGATAAGAGATTTAATCAATTGGAGCTAAGTATACAAAGTCAGCATGCATCAATCAAAAATCTAGAAAATCAAATGGGACAAATGGCACAGGCATTGAATAACCGACCACTGGGAACACTTCCGAGCGACACTGAGAAAAATCCGGGCAGAGATGAGCATTGTAAGGCGGTAACCCTACGAAGTGGAAAAGAACTACCAAAGTCCATCACAGATAAGGAAAAAGAGGACAAGGTATCAATTGAAACCGATGAAGTGGTGGAGACCGAAAAGCGTCAAGATGAGACCGTACAGCAGAAAAATTCGGAACCAACCAATACAATGCCTCCCATACCGTATCCGCAGAGATTTCAGAAATCCAAGTTAGATAAGTAGTTCTCACGATTTTTGGATATCTTCAAGAAATTGTGTATCAACATCCCCTTTGCCGAAGCCTTGGAACAAATGCCGAGTTACGCGAAGTTTATGAAGGAGGTTTTGTCAAAGAAGAGGAAATTGGGTGAATTTGAAACAGTAGCATTGACAGAGGAATGCAGTGCTATCATTCAGAATAAATTACCGCCAAAGCTCAAGAATCCAGGTAGCTTTAATATTCCGTGCGAGATTGGAAATCAGTTTTCGGGACGAGCTTTATGCGATTTGGGGGCCAGTATAAATCTAATGCCATTATCCGTCTACAGCCAGTTCGGACTTCAGGCTCCACGCCCAACAAATATAAGTTTACAGTTAGCAGATAGGTCGGTTACATATCCACGAGGTATAGTTGAAGATGTGTTAGTAAAAGTGGATAAATTTATCTTCCCTGCGGATTTCTTTATTCTGGATTGTGAAGTGGATAGTGAAATCCCGATCATTCTTGGGCGTCCATTTTTGGCGACAGGAAGAACATTAATTGATGTTCAAAAAGGTGAATTGACAATGCGAGTTGAAGATCAACAGGTAACCTTTAACGTTTTCAAGTCAATGTCGTACCCAAAAGAAAAAGGTGAATGTATGCGGGTTGACATCATGGAGGAATTGGTGAATCATAAATTCAACATAACTTTTTCGGAGGACCCACTTGAAACAATTTTGCTCGGGGCAGATGACTATGGTATTGAAGAGGATATCGAATATGTCAAATGGCTAGAAACACCATCAATGTTTCGAAAGGGAAATCAATCCTTCGACACCATAGAGAGGCCCGAAGCGGAAGGTAAAAAGTTCAAACCATCAATAGAAGAGCCACCGGTGCTAGAGTTAAAGCCATTACCATCCCATCTGCAATATGTTTACCTGGGCAAAGACGATACCTTACCAGTTATTGTTTCAACAGAATTGAATGATACGCAAAAGGAGAAACTGCTGCGTGTCTTACGAAAATTCAAAACAGCAATTGGGTGGACTATAGCGGACATTCGAGGTATTAGCCCATCATTCTGTATGCATAAAATCTTAATGGAAGAAGGGGCAAAACCAACCATCGAGATGCAAAGAACGCTAAACCCCATCATGAAGGAGGTGGTGAAAAAGGAGATTATAAAGTGGTTGGATGCTGGCATTATTTACCCGATCTCAGATAGTGCATGGGTGAGTCCTGTACAATGCATACCAAAGAAAGGGGGTATGACAGTGGTGAAGAATGAGGCGAATGAGCTCATCCCTACTCGAACAGTTACAGGATGGAGAGTATGCATGGACTACCGCAAGCTAAATAAAGCCACACGCAAGGATCACATGCCCATACGGTACGTTTGCATTTCGGCGAATGTCTTTTGGTTTATACAATGCACCAGCAACCTTTCAGCGATGCATGATGGCAATTTTCTCCGATATGGTCGAGAAAAATTTGGAGGTGTTTATGGACGATTTTTCTGTGTTCGGTGATAGCTTTGATTTGTGCCTGAGAAATCTAAATTTAGTGTTGAAACGGTGCGTGGAGACTAATCTAGTTCTTAATTGGGAAAAATGCCACTTTATGGTGAAGGAAGGGATTATTCTCGGGCATAGGGTTTCTGCAGCAGGATTAGAGGTGGATAAAGCGAAGATTGAGACTATTGAGAAATTACCACCTCCATCATATGTGAAAGGAATTCGGAGCTTCTTGGGACACGCGGGTTTCTACAGACGTTTCATTAAAGATTTTTCAAAAATTTCAAAACCTTTGTGTTCCCTGTTAGAGAAAGATGTGCCCTTCAAAATAGATAAGTCATGTATCGAGGCATTCGAAATTTTAAAAAAGAAGTTAGTATCTGCTCCAATCATTGTCGCACCCGATTGGTCTATACCATTCGAATTGATGTGCGATGCCATCGACTATGCAGTGGGAGCAGTTTTGGGTCAACGACACAACAAAATTTTCCATACAATCTATTACTCAAGCAAGACGTTGACAGATGCTCAGTTGAACTACACAACCACCGAAAAAGAACTACTTGCAGTTGTGTTCGCCTTTGACAAATTCAGAGCATACCTCATCGGAACTAAGGTCATTGTCTATACTGATCATTCTGTAATCAAATATTTGATCGAGAAGAAGGATGCCAAACCAAGATTGATACGGTGGGTGTTATTGCTTCAAGAGTTTGATTTGGAGATTCGGGATAGAAAGGGTACAGAAAATCAAGTAGCAGATCATCTTTCGCGATTGGAAAATGATGAGGTGCAGAGAAAAGACAATGCATTGATTAACGAGAAATTTCCGGACGAACAACTTCTCCGAGTAACCACAACACTGCCTTGGTATGCTGATTATGTGAACTACGTGGTTGCTAAGGTGTTACCACCGGAGTTGAACTCACAACAACGAAAGAAATTCCTCCATGACGTGAAGCAGTACTATTGGGATGAACCATTCTTGTTTAAAGCCTGCGCGGATCAAATGATTAGACGGTGTGTGCCACATGAAGAGATGGACAGTATCTTGGGTCATTGCCACTCATCCGATTATGGAGGTCATTATTCCGGTGATCGAACTGCGGCGAAGGTGTTACAATCAGGATTCTACTGGCCTTCGTTATTCAAGGATGCATATCTCTATGTGCTAAAGTGTGATCGATTTCAACGCATAGGTAATATCTCCAAGCGAAATGAAATGCCACTCAACTCTATATTGGAGGTAGAGCTGTTCGACGTCTGGGGAATCGATTTCATGGGACCGTTTCCCTCATCTTTTAATAATCAGTATATTCTGTTGGCGGTGGATTATGTGTCCAAATGGGTAGAAGCTGCAGCTTTGCCCACAAATGATGCCAACGTCGTTCTTCGATTCTTGAAGAAAAATATCTTCACGCGATTTGGAACTCTGCGGGCGATAATAAGTGATGAGGGAACACATTTCTGTAACAAGCAGTTCACAAAATTGTTGGTGAAATATGGGGTCATCATAAAATAGCAGCTGCGTATCATCCCCAAACTAATGGCCAAGCTAAGGTCTCCAATAGGGAGGTTAAGAGGATTCTGGAAAAGGTGGTCAATTCGTCACGAAAAGATTGGTCTTTACGTCTTGACGATGCTCTATGGGCATATCGTACAGCATATAAGAATCCGATCGGTATGTCACCTTATCGAATGGTTTACGGAAAGGCGTGCCACCTCCCAGTCGAGTTAGAGCATAGTGCACACTGGGCCATTCGGAAGCTAAATTTTGATGAACAAGCAGCAGGTGAGAAAAGGTTACTGCAGTTAAATGAGATGGATGAACTTCATTTCAACGCTTATGAAAACGCAAAACTATACAAGGAGAAGGTCAAAGCATGGCATGATAAGAAAATTCTCACTAAAACATTTAAACCGGGCCAACAAGTCTTGCTTTTCAACTCGAGATTGCGTTTATTTCCTGGGAAACTGAAATCACGTTGGTCAGGTCCTTTTACAGTCGTGTCTGTTGCACCACACGGTAACATCGAGATCGAAAAACCAAATTCAAATTGCCCATTCAAGGTCAACGGTCAAAGACTCAAACATTATTGGAGTGGGCCCATTGAACGTCAAATTACGGTCATGAACCTCTCCGACTCAGTGGAAAATTAAACACACAAGCAAAGTCGTGCCGACGACAGTAAACCAAGCGCTTATTGGGAGGCAACCCAATCATTTTTCTTTTTAATTTTAATTTTATTTTTATTTTTATTTAGATTCTTGAACTTATATGTTGTAGGCAACAAGAGCCCCAGCCTAAGCCCAATTCAGAAGCTCCTGACTATTAGCTCCCCGGCGCTATTTCTAAGGGCAATTATAGCGCCCCGGCGCTATCCCCATCCAAGAGTTACTGACCTATAGCGCCCCGGCTCTCAATTTGTGCTACAACACAGCGCCCCGGCGCTATGCACTTCATGAACTTTCTGACCTATAGAGCCCCGGCGCTGTTTCCTAATATATTTTTAGCGCCCCGGCGCTATTCACTTCATGAACTTTCTGACCTATAGCGCCCCGGCGCTGTTTCCTAGTCTATTTTGAGCGCCCCGGCGCTGTGGTTGCGTCCCAGACTCCTACTTGCACTTAAATACCGGACGGTTACATTCCTTTTCTATTTCAACTTCTCTCCTCTATTAAGTCCATACCACAAGCCTTCCTTACCTTCATTTTTTTTGGGATTTCATAATTAAGATCAGGTAGATACGATCCTTTGTTCTCATTTGTTCCATAAATTTCATCTCTCTCAATCAATTGCAACACGATCTAACCAGGTATGTCTTGAATTATATTTGATTTTTGGGGCAAAAAGCTATCTACAGATATGGTTGGTATGTACATATTCTAGTAAATGTATATCTTTTTACACCAACATCAAAGAATGTCACTCTCCTGATCTTGATTATATTTTTACGACACGTGTTGATTCTTAAATTGGGAGCATATGTTATTCTAATTGTTTGACTGACAGGGATGCATGGTACACCCACAAGGTGTTTGATAATTTGCCCGAATCATTAATCTTGTCTACATGCACACATATCACCATGTTTTGCACTATCATTCTGGACCTTCAGGCTACCGCAATGATTTCAATCTACTATAGCACATAGCTATCATTACACAGTCACTTAGAGTGGGGGGAATTACACTATTTTGATACGTGCATGTCTCTTATTGCACTACATGGCAACTCTTGCGGACATTTCCTGTGTGGCTTGCGTTCATTCTCGAAACTGAATAATCCCTGACTCCGATTGATACTATTGTGCATGTTGTTGCATTTTTGTGTCGAGTATCATCCCCCACTAATGTAATCAAATTCGACATATATTTTAAAGTTTGTGGGTAAAGTCAAACCTAAGATTATCCAATTTCTAATTTTATTCGATGCTAATACATAAATATGCTTGTAATTGTAGAATTTTTGGCATGGCATCCAAACGCCAACGTGGTGAAGGGTCAGGGACCGCCTCAACTCCACCTCCGCGATTTGACAGCTGCCGTTTTGTCAGTCATGCGGCTCAGGAAAGATATAATCGAATGGCTACTTGGTCATTGGTTCCGGAGCGTGGGTTGAGACCGGATCAATCAAAGGATGGCGACATGGCAATCATGATAGCTGAGAGGAACTGGTTCACACTTACCGAGCAGCCCGAACCAGCCGTAATAACAGTGGTGAAAGAATTTTATGCCAACGTGCCCGAACATGATCACTATACGGTATTTGTAAGGGGCAAAACAGTGGAAATTGGCGAAGAGGACTTCAATGAGTATTATCAATTGCCAGTTGAGGATTTTCATGATGAGTATGCTGGTTTTATTAGTGATGGACCGGACTATGAGCAGATAATACGTGAACTTTGTCAGCCGGGCACCACATGGACCGTGCATGAACGCAGAAACATGACTTTCCCACTATCGAATCTTAGCTTATATGGGAAGGCATGGTATGCGTTCATTTGCGCAAAACTCATGCCATGTACACATGTGAGTCATGTTACTCGGGAACGTGCAGTCCTTCTTTACTCGATCATCAAAGGCTATAAAATTAATGTGGGACATCTCATTTTGCAATCTGTCCTTCGAGCATCTTGTGGAAGTACCACTAGAGGGTTACCACATCCGTCTCTCATCTGTGTTTTGTGTGCCAAGTTCGGTGTCAAATGGAAGTCCGACGAGATGATTCAAAAGGCCATGCCAGTGTTGGACCACAAGTTGATAAGTAGATACAAAGTGTGGATAGGTGGGGCAAATCACCCTAGGGGATTGGGTTTCATAATTCCCCAAGTTGCACCTGCACAAGACCCCCCACCTCAGGCTCCACCTACTTATAGCCCATCTACAGCAGCTCATCGTGGTGTGGTCCCCGAAGCTGTCCAGCGGGAGATAGATGGCTGGTTTTACAACATGGAATCTCAGAATGTGCGTTTGTCGGAACGTCAGGACGTGATTTTCAAATTTTTAGTTGACCAATTTGCTGCACAGAATGCACTGACCGTCCAATCACATCCGGGCGTGCAACTTAGCCATTTCCCAACTGCTCCTGTTCTTCCTGCATTTCCCCCTTCCGATCAAGAGATGAGCGAGGATGATGATGCACCACCCGAAGAATAAGCTCGTCAGGGAAGTTCTCTGTTTTATTTTGTTATATTTTTCGCATGAGGACATTGCTCTAGATTAGTTTGGGGGTAGTTAAGTTTTATTTTTAAATTTCTAGTTTGTTATTAGTTTTGTGGATTTGGATTGTTATTGATAATTCTGGCGTTTGCTAGTGCGTTTATTCGGGGGCCAATGATGAAATTAGAATTGCATGAACAAGTCTAGTAAGGATTGTTGAGTCAGTTGATATGATTGTCTGGACATGATTTGAGTCTCTATCTGTTTGACACTGATATTATAGGTTAGCACTTTAAAAAACGACCATGTTAGCTATGATAGTTTAAATGGTTAGATAATAGAGTTCTAAAGGATGATTGCTAGTGAAATGAAAAGACAAGTTGAGTAGCTAGTGAAGACTGAATTTATACATAAACTTGAGTTTGGGGGAAAAATATGTGGGATATATAAGCTTTTATTAAAAAGAAAAAAGAAAAAAAAAAGAGTTGAGTCTTGTGGTGGGTTGAGGTGAAGCACTCCCCATAAACACAAGCGTGAGATGGAGCGTAAAACGCACTCACCAACCATCTATGAAAAAAAAATTTAATAATAAAGCGGGAAAAGTGCAAAATGCCCCCGTCTGAAAAAAATATTAAGCATAAGTATTTCATGTTGACCCTTAAATTTTTGGTGATTGTTTAATTTCAGTCGAATCTAGTTTATTTGATGAACTCTTGAGTAGAGCTGTATGAAGTTTTTTATAAACTTTATTATTTTTCAGCATTTTTCTTTTCATTAGTTAGCATGGTTGTTGAACACACACTCACAATATCAGTAATAACAGATTTGGATTGGTTGATTGTTGGGATATCATTGATCTGTGTTCACAAGATGTATTAGCATGTTTTTTGTGATTTTTCTGAGGCCTATGGATATACGTAAGTTATTGGATGCTGGAATTATGTTCATTCAGTTAGTTGCGATTACATGAGTTGTGTTTTTATATTGTTAGTATTGTTTTGTGTTTGTTGCTTGAGGACATGCAACGATTTAAGTTTGGGGGTATTTGATGATTGGGTAATATACCCATGAATCGGATATACTTGGGTTTAAATTATTGTATTTTCGAGTCATTTAGGAATGTTTTTACTGTGTTTATGTGTTGTATTGCAGATACGGAAGCTGAGGAGACAAATTGGGGATTTAAGCTAATAAATGGCAAAGTCGTAATTTTCTAGAAAATAGCGCCGGGGCACTGTGTTATACATTGCAAATAGCGCCGGGGCGCTATGCTGTGGCTGGGTCTGACGCGGATCGCGCACGTGAGGCAGGTTGGACAACGCTTTGACTATTAGTTGGACCTTGTTGGAGGAATTTATGAGGAGTCTATTTGGATTAGGAGTAGTGGAGTTGAGGGAAGTAAAATATATATATATATATATATATATATATATATATATAAAGTGATTCTTTTTATGGGGTGGAGGAGGAAGATCAGGGAGATTAACGGAGAAAGTGGAGCAGATCTGAAAGCTGAAAAATTGGAGTTCTTCTTCTTCTTTATTCTTTTAAATTGTTAACTTATTGAGTATGATTTATCAATTATTTATAGCTTTTATTTCCATCATGAACTAATTCCTTTTATTAAGATTCCAATGGAACTTATTATGGTTATGAGTTAATTATTTAATTTATTCTAATTATTTATGTTGAAGTGAATTGTTCATCTTGCCTTGTGTTTATTGATTAACTATCTGGCCAATAATTACCTTGTTACTCTAGAAGGAATTGGGAAAGGAATTCTAGGGTTAGAACTGGGCTTGGTGACATGTGACTTAGTTATTTGCACAGTGAATAATTAGGTTTGTGAATAGAATGAGAATATCTATTTACCGCATGTAACATAAAAGGAATTGGGTGTGTAACGAGTTTAATTCAATTATTTTGCATAGAGATATAGTAAAATTAATCTGGGTTAAATAGAAGGTAATTGATCACTCGAGAGAGGGCTTTTGGCATTTGAGAATTCCTATTAACAATTCAGTAGACGTAATAATTGGGATAATTAGATAATTGATTTAATAATCATAATTGGGGAAATTGGAGTCTTAATTATTATTTATTTGCATTCATATAATTATTGATTTGTTCTTTGTTTTCTTTTAGAATAATTTCTTGCTTTATCAAAATTAATTTTTCTTTTAGTTTTAGAGAATCAAAATTTTCGGTTGTTTAAATAAAATTGAATTGATACAGTACGAGTAGGTGGAGTTTATTAATTGGAATTCTCTGAGGAATCGACACTCTAATTTATCATTATATTACTTGTTGACCGTGTATACTTGCGCGTATCCATTGATTGTGAAATCAATCGACAATGGCCATTGATACGCAAAGTCATCCATGGTACCTAAAAAGAGAGAAATATAGGAAGAGAATGAGAAATAAAAATAAAAATAAAAATGTTTAAATTAAGACTAATTTGATTGAAATTAATATTGGTAAATAATTATTAAATTAATTCCCCGGCAGCGGCGCCAAAAACTTGTTGATTGATTTCGCAGTCAATGAATACGTGCAAGTATGCACGGTCAACAAGTAATAAAGTGAAAGTAGAGTATCGTTCCCACGAGGAATTATTTAATAAAAATTACCAAGTACTAATTCTTAACCAAATCAATTTTATTTAAACAACCAATAATTGTGATTTCTAGATTTAAGAAAACTAAATTAAAAAAAAAAAAAGATTATTCTAAAAGAAAGCAAATAAGCAACTAAGAATTGATGGAATTCAGATAAATAAGATTTAAGACTCCAATATCCACAATTATGAATTATAAATCAATTATTCAACTATCCCAATTATTATATCTACTCAAATGCCAAAAGCCCTCTCTCGAGTGATCAATTGCCTTCTATTTAACCCAGATTAATTTTGTTATATCTCTATACAAAACAATTGAATTAAACTCGCTACAAACTCAATTCCTTTTATGTTATATGCGGCAAATAGATATTCTCATTCTATTCACAAACCTAATTATTCACTGTGCAAATAACTAAGTCACATGTCACCAAGCCCAGTTCTAACCCTAGAATTCCTTTCCCAATTCCTTCTAAAGTAACAAGGTAATTATTGATCAGATAATTAATCAATAAGCTCAAAGCAAGATGAACAATTCACTTCAACACAAATAATTAGAATAAATTAAATAATCAATTCAAAACCATAAAAAGTTAAATTGAAATCTTAATAAAAGAGTTAGTTCATAATTAATGCATTAAAACCAAGAATCCACAATTGAATAAACATTAAAAGATAAAAATATGATAAGAGAAAATAATAGAATCTGTTGTCAGCAAATCTGATGCTCCCCTCTTGCTCTTGCTCTTGATCTTCAATGATCTCCAAGTTGTTTCAATCTACAATACTAATAAGAACTAGGGTTAATGTCTAATCTAATGGAGTGTTTAATCTAGTCTACTCTATGTAATCCCCCTTTATTTTATGCCTCCCATCATGTATTTATAGGTTTACAAGTCCAATTTTTAGGTTAGGAACAAACCAATCCAATTTGGAGTCAAAAGGTGTCAAAATTCGCCCAAAACGCGTCCAGGCCATCACCAAGCCCTTCCCCAGCGCCCCAGCGCTGGGCTCGACGCTCAAAGTCTGCCTTATAGCGCCCCAGTGCTGTAAATTGCCTTGAAATTAGCGCCCCGGCGCTAGTGCTTTTTTTTGGAAATTTTCTGCTCCGACGTCCTTTGGAAAAATGGCCATAACTTCTTCGTCCGAACTCCGATTTCAATGATTCAAGATGATCCGGAAAGAGGAGAAGTAGATCTACAACTTTCATTCTTTAAGGTTTTCGAAATAAGGTCCTTAGAAATACTCAAATTGGCTCTGAAGTGACTGTTGTGTAAATGGCAAGCCGAAAACGCGAATCTAGCCACCCCGAACGTCGATCCACGTAACTTTTGTCCCAAATCCTACAAAACAATGTAAAACATGCATGAATGGACACAAACACTTAAAAACTATTCTAAAAGACTTGAGAATAAAAATAAATTAAGCCCGAATGTATCCAATTCATGTGTATATAACTCACTCATCAAATACCCCCAAACTTAAACATTTGCTTGTCCTCAAGCAAAAACACAAAAGAACTAAAAAAAACAAACTAACTCAATTACATGAATGCATATGAATGATCTACTTCCTAATATACATACGAATCTAGTAATAAATCAGTATGATATATAGCAACAAGCCTCAAAGTTACCATTGGTACTCAAACAATATATACAATCAAATCAAAATCCATAACTCTAACTAATTAGTCAATCCAAACATGTCATAACCCATGTTGTGTGTGTGTGGTTGTTAACCATTCTAACCAACCATAATTCAACATAATCACATAACAAACTTCTTAGCAGGAAAATTTCAGTTCCAATTCAATTACTTTTGTGAACATGACAACTCCGGTTAAAACTAAGCAATTACCAAGTCTAAGGGTAAATACAAGATTTATTTATACTTTTATTCAACCAGGAGGGCATTTTTGCTCTTTCTCGTATTTTTTTTTCATTTTTTTTATTTTCTCATGGTTGTGCAATGTCTTATTCTCTTAGGCTTTTCAGTGCTACCTTAACGAGCTTTCGACCAACGACTCCCAAGCCATTAAGACCTTAGGGCGCTAGGTGTAAAGACAATCCCCTCGGGCTTACTTACTCAAGTAACAAAGGCCACAAAACTAGACAAGCATGCCACGGTGTTTATTCATTTTTTTTCTTTTTCTGGATTTTCCATTTTTTTTTCTTTTCATCATTTCTTTTTTTCTCTTTTTTTTCATTTTCATTTTGTATATATATACCCCATAGATTCCCCAAACTCAAGCTTTTACGTCATTCCAACCTTTACCGCTAGTTCACTAATTTCCTTAAATTTTAACCAAGATTGTCCCTCAGAAACAAATTATGAAACTCTTGAACCAAGTGGATTAAAACAGTTAAACTTTAAGTGCTAACCAGTTACATAAGTTTCAGACAGGCTCAGATTGTCATCATGATTAAAATTAAAACTCATCATCAATTATCAACACTGTTCAATTTAACAATTAATACCAATCTTATCATAGGCCGAGCTAAGACCACACCAACCAATTACACAGATTCATGCAAAAAAAATGCAATTATACTACATGAACACATACTAATGCAACACATATATGAATATGCAAACAACTACCATGTACTATATGCAACCTAAAAAAAACACAATGCTAATACAAAAAAAAAATTAACTACTATGCAGATAACTAACTATATGCAATACGACACTAAAATGCCCCCAAACTTAAACTAGACATTATCCTCAATGACTAAATTAGAAAAAATTAAAGTAGAGGACTTCCCTGAAAATATAGCAATCTTCCTCCTTATCCACTAAGTTTGGAGAATAGGCTAGGGACATGGAAAAATTGGACACCACACTTGAATTTGACTTGAATAACCTGTAAATCATGATAGAAACACTTTTATTAAATCCTAAATAAATGCAAATTCAAAACTACTAATATAAAACTTAATAAAAACTAAAAATAAAAATTAAACTTGGGTTGCCTCCCAATAAGCGCTTGTTTTATAGTCTTAGCCTGACTTCTTCAATTCTCTATCCAATTCCTCTTCGAAAGTTGAGGAACCCTCCATCCATCGGAAATAATATAGCTTTTGGTAGGTTCCCATTTACGATAGCCATTGTATTAAATTCACCTAGCATGGTTTGTTTAGATAAGATCACATTAAAGAACGTCCAACATCTAGGTGTTTTTTCCATTGTGTCTGCGAATAGATTATGGCATTGAGGCTTGTCAGACACAACAATCTCTGCTTCTATCTTCTCCAACTCATTGAACCATGGCTTCGAAGTTGTACTCGCTTTTACGTCACAAGGAGTATTGCCGACGACATGACTACCTAGCGGACATGGTTTTGCAAATCTAACCGGATTCTTGAACTTTGGTGGAGAAGGTACATGGGACACTATCAAAATTGGCTCATCTTCATTGGTGCTCAAAGTTAGATCTTTGTCGATCTCTTTTTGTTGGTCTCCAAGTCTTTCCTCTCTTTTAACATCTATATCATTTGGCACATCCGATTGCAGATTTGGTTCGGGCTCATCATCAGTCTCGTCATCCATGTCATAGAGCCAAGTGTATTGAGGACGGTTGTTCAACGCATGTGCTATCTGCCCAAATTGATTTTCCAGATTCTTGATCGACGCCCCTTGGCTTTGCAAACTCAACTCTATTTGATTAAATCTTTTGTCTTGTTCCTCGTTCTTTTTTTCAGAAGCTTTAATAAATTTTTCAAAGGCTTCCTCCCAATTTGAATGTTCTTCCTGTTGTAGTGGAGGTGGACACGAGAAATCTGGTGGGTATGTTGGACTTGGAGCATAAAATTGATCTTGATTGTTACTCCATGAAAAATCCGGGTGATACCCCCAATCCTGATGATAGTTGTTGGGATAGACATAACTGTTGGGGTAATCACCACTATACTGTACCGGCTCGAAACTGATGGAGCATTGATGACTCATATGATTTCCAGCATAATAATCACAAGTAACCACCACACTTTGACGACGTTGAGCTTTGAAAGCTTCAAACATCCTCGAAAGTGTCTCCATCTGTGCTGACAATGCAGAAAGTTTCTTGAGTCTGTCAATCTCCTCTCCCCTTGGTTGAGTCATGTTCGTGTATGGCCATTGATACGCAAAGTCATCCATGGTACCTAAAAAGAGAGAAATATAGGAAGAGAATGAGAAATAAAAATAAAAATAAAAATATTTAAATTAAAACTAATTTAATTGAAATTAATATTGGTAAATAATTATTAAATTAATTCCCCGGCAGCGGCGCCAAAAACTTGTTAATTGATTTTGCAATCAATGAATACGTGCAAGTATACACGGTCAACAAGTAATAAAGTGAAAGTAGAGTATCGTTCCCACGAGGAATTATTTAATAAAATTACCAATTACTAATTCTTAACCAAATCAATTTTATTTAAACAACCAATAATTGTGATTTCTAGATTTAAGAAAACTAAATTAAACAAAACAAAAAGATTATTCTAAAAGAAAGCAAATAAGCAACTAAGAATTGATGGAATTCCGATAAATAAGAATTAAGACTCCAATATCCACAATTATGAATTATAAATCAATTATTCAACTATCCCAATTATTATCTACTGAATTGTTAACAGAAATTCTCAAATGCCAAAAGCCCTCTCTCGAGTGAACAATTGCCTTCTATTTAACCCAGATTAATTTTGTTATATCTCTATGCAAAACAATTGAATTAAACTCGCTACAAACCCAATTCATTTATGTTACATGCGGCAAATAGATATTCTCATTCTATTCACAAACCTAATTATTCACTGTGCAAATAACTAAGTCACATGTCACCAAGCCCAGTTCTAACCCTAGAATTCCTTTCCCAATTCCTTCTAAAGTAACAAGGTAATTATTGATCAGATAATTAATCAATAAGCTCAAAGCAAGATGAACAATTCACTTCAACACAAATAATTAGAATAAATTAAATAATCAATTCAAAACCATAAAAAGTTCAATTGAAATCTTAATAAAAGAGTTAGTTCATAATTAATGAATTAAAATCAAGAATCCACAATTGAATAAATATTAAAAGATAAAAGTATGATAAGAGAAGATAATAGAATCTGTTGTCAGCAAATCTGATGCTCCCCTCTTGCTCTTGCTCTTGCTCTTGATCTTCAATGATCTCCAAGTTGTTTCAATCTCCAATACTAATAAGAACTAGGGTTAATGTATAATCTAATGGAGTGTTTAATCTAGTCTACTCTATGTAATCCCCCTTTATTTTATGCCTCCCATCATGTATTTATAGGTTACAAGTCCAATTTTTAGGTTAGGAACAAATCCATTCCAATTTGGAGTCAAAAGGTGTCAAAATTCGTCCAAAACGTGTCCAGGCCATCACCAAGCCCTTCCCCAGCGCCCCAGCGCTGGGCTCGATGCTCAAAGTCTGCCTTATAGCGCCCCGGCTCTATAAATTGCCTTGAAATTAGCGCCCCGGCGCTAGTGCTTTTTTTTGGAAATTTTCTGCTCCGACGTCCTTTGGAAAAAAGGCCATAACTTCTTCGTCCGAACTCTAATTTCGATGATTCAAGATGATCCGGAAAGAGGAGAAGTAGATCTACAACTTTCATTCTTTAAGGATTTCGAAACAAGGTCCGTAAAAATACTCAAATTGGCTCTGAACTGACTGTTGTGTAAATGGCAAGCCGAAAACGCGAATCTCGCCACCCCAAACGTCGATCCACGTAACTTTTGTCCCAAATCCTACAAAACAATGTAAAACATGCATGAATGGACACAAACACTTAAAAACTATTCTAAAAGACTTGAGAATAATAATAAATTAAGCCCGAATGTATCCAATTCATGTGTATATAACTCACTCATCAGTCACCATCAGATAGGGTGATCGTAGATCATTTATTACAGCATACTATGACCCTGTTGATGTTTCAGGTTCCCACAGGATACATGGAAGGCATGCTGGAGCACTAGGTATCGGAGAGGCAGGTTTTTCAATTTGGGACCCAGTAGTTGAATCCCACTCTGGAGGAGTATGCACGGTTGACGATGTTGCCACTGGACAGACCTTGCGTGCATATGGCTTTGGGGGACATGAGTCGACGGTTCATGACGCTCACTGGATTGAGGCGTAGAGTGGTGCAGGATGAGTTAACATTTGGCCACGTTATATCCCAGCGTTTTCTGTTTGACAGATTTGGCTTTGAGGATAGTTATAGACGATATTCCGGGTATTTCACCACACCAGAGGCTCATTGGCATCTGGCTAGGGTTGATGTACTGCTATTGTGCATACTGTCATATGTCTACATGCCACTGTATATGGACGAGTTGGACATAGGAATTAACATGGCGGTGAGAGCTCTCAGGGAGGGTCGTACCATCATACCTATAATTATAGATGAGACATTGAGGTCAGCTACATACTGCTACACTTATCCGATAGGAGTATGTACGGGCAGTTTGGTCATGCTATACGTGTGGTTTATGTCACACCTGAGACCGATTGGCACTTTTAGACAGCATGGGTATTGCTTTTACCCATGACATATTCATTTCAGCCTGCGGAGTGTACGAATACTACATCTTAGTCCGCTTTCTTAGTTGGGATGGAAGACCCATTTAGTATATTGTCGTGCTTAGGGCTCAGCTCACTTTACAACTTCATTACTCATGCTCCGGGCATGGATTACATCCCTTTGGCTGGTTTGAGGGGTATGACTACTTACCATCCACTGGCCGTGAAGTCGCAGTTTGACCAGTTTCAGGATTTTCATCCTTTCGAGGGTGCCCTGGGCCAGCGTTTAGGTTCTCGCTACCTTTCAGCAGATGACCGATCCCGTGTGTATGCATGTTGGGATTAGCGCGAGATAGCCGCATGGATGGAGACAGAGACTGCACCAGCTGATGTAGTATCCACATTACCGAGTATTGACTCACATGGTGGAGAGCCCATGGAGGACATTGATTCTCACATCGAGGAAGAGTTAGGTGCCGGGTTGCCAGCATCTTTTTTAGATTCTCCCTGTACCAGCACTGTCGTGATTCAGCATTCAACACAGTACTTTGAGCAACGTCTTCATCTGATGACCTTTGAGAGAGATCAGGCTCGATCTTTGATGTTGACTGCCCTTGATGGGAGAGACGATGCATTGGCTTATAGAGATACGGCTGTTGTTGAGCGGGATGAGGCCAGATCAACCAGAGATGCAGTGATAGTTGAGAGGGATAGCGCCATATCTGCTTGGGATGTAGCCGTCACAGACAGTACTGCAGTGAGGTCCCTTACCACTGGCATACTTGCAGAGATGAGCACATATATTGATGAGCATATGGTCACCATGCAGATGGTTGTAAATCTGTTAGGTCGTGTGGATATCCTCGTACAGTAGACCACAACTTTGCCTCCTTCTTCGGAGAGGGATGCCATATTGGGCTTGTTAGCTCGTATATACACCGATTTGTAGATGGGCTTATATTTTCCTGCACAAACTAGCTTAGCCATTTTGTCATGTACAGTTTACATTGTATATCAAACAGCATTATATATAGCAGGGAAATATATTTTTGATCACTTCCCTTTTAGATATACTCTGATATCTGCTTGATAATTTGTCTGCTTCTTCAGGGCTTGTGATCTTGATGTATTCTAAATTCCTCCTTGATGGATGGACATTGAGTTGTCTTTGGATAGTTCAAAATGGATCATGGATCTTTGTATATCCTTACCATCTTTTCGGTGTTTTGGGACTGGTTTCTGTATGGAAATGTGGAGAGGAGTATGGCTTTCCTCTCTGAGATTGACCGCACCATAGATGGTCCTCGGTACCCCTATTTAGGAGGAGCCTAGTTAATTCCATCTCTTATGGATTGGCGTTGCTCTTTGAGGTACAACCGCAGCTTAGATGGTCGCCGAATCTCCTATTTACGAGGAGAGGTTGGGTAATTTCATCCATTTGGTTTGAAGCCAATGAAATGTGGTAGATTGAAGTTTGATCCCAGTACCATTGACAAAGGTTTGTGTTTTGGTAGGGGGTTAGACCAAACCATGAATGGCTGCCTACGTACTCCTATTGAATAGGAGATCAGGTCTACGTAGTTCGAACCTGGTGTAAGAGATTCAACGCTATATGTGGCAGAAAGGGTGTAGAAGCTTTATTAATGAAGAGGGTTGTAGAAATGTTTTTGTGGTTTTTGTTTTTTTTTAGAAAAGTGTAGAAATGTTTTTGTTGTTTTTTGTTTATTGCGACCAGGCCATATAGAATATGGTTGCCTACGTACTCTAGTGTATCAAGAAGATCAAGTCGACGTAGTTCTCCCCAAAGGGTGAGTTAAAAAGCGTAATCCCATGTGCAGGTCAGAATGCGGGGAAGAGAAAGTTTAATCCTAGGTTGAGGATAAACTGTAGGTGTGAAAAGTTTGATCCCATGTATGGGTAGCCAAACTTCAAATGCAAGAGGTTCAATCCACGGTGGGATGACCTAAGTTGTATGAGCGCAGAGAAGCCAGGCTGCTGGCTTGAAAGGTATGTTTCCCTGAGGGGCAAATTGTTGTAAAAAGAGTTATATGTGGTAAAGGGTTAAAGAACAGAAATGACTGATGATCTGATGATCCAACACCAGGATGTTTGCTTGATGGTAACTTCAGGCATAGTACCGTTTCACGGTGTCCGAGTTAATAAGCTGTGGAAATTCATTGCCGTCCATTTCTTGTAATCTGACAGCACCTCCTGTTAATACTTCCTTGACAACAAACGGGCCTACCCAGTTAGGAGCGAATTTTCCCTTGGATTGATCTTGGTTGTCAATGATATTCTTCAAAACCAAGTCATGTTATTTAAACTGTCGTAGCCGGACTTTTTATTGTAGGATCTGGCGATCCTTTGTTGATATAACTGACCATGGAAGATAGTCGCGGTTCGCCTTTCGTCTATCAGAGACAATTGGTGATACCTGTCTTGTACCCATTGGTCTTCATCTAGCTGAACATCTATCAACACTCTGAGGGATTCCATTTCTACTTCTATGGGGAGTACTGCTTCCATCCCATAGGTTAATGCGTAGGGGGTTGCCCAGTCGAAGTGTGCATTAATGTTCTGTAGGCTAACAGAGTAAGAGGCAATAAGTCAGGCCATCCTTTGTGTGACACCCCCAAATCCGGTACATCAATTTCCACAGGATTTGGTGTTCACGACATAAATATAACCATGCAATAATAGAAATAAAATCTTCCCCTTAAGGGTTACAACATCTGAATAATAATACAATCTCAGGTTAAACTAACCTTAAACATCTGTGCGGAATTATAAATAAATAAGTCTTAAACAACATCTTAACTTAAGTCTTAAACAAATACATCATATAAAATAACAAGTCATATCAAATAACAAGTCATATCAAATAACAAGTCTCCATCATTTGCTAACTTTGCCCTTGCCCTTACTAGTGGAAGGTTCGTCAACTCTTTCGTTCTTAACTGCAATGTTATTATTAAGCAAGAGTGAGCACAAATGCCCACAAGTATAATAATGAAACAACAGTATAATAACATGCGAATAATCAAAGACATCTGAATAAAGCTCAACTTTTGAATCAAGAATAAATAACAAGAATCAAAAGAATTCTGAGGGTCATAAGACCTTGAACTATGTCCTAGGTTAACAAGGGTTATACTTGAAACCTTTAACAGTCATAAGACTATGGACCTTCTTCTCGTACTTAGGGGGATCAACCCTTAGTACCATACTGTGCACAATATCTTAACGCTAAAGCGTAAATAATCCCTTATACAGGGTTGTTCATCTCAGTTTGACATTCGAGTTCGCACCAAAGGAAGTTTGGTTTGGATAATTCATCAAGGTTTCTGAAATTTAGAACGCTCATCAACTAAGGACTAGTTGAATCGTTAAGGTTTCACTAGTCTAATAAGATTCAACAATAATGATACTCAATTTGAACAATAATCTTAAGATGTATACAATAGAACAATTATTGTATAACTGAATCATGCTTTGAAAAGATAATAAATCTTTAATATAACATTTGAATTTTAATAATAGTAATGATAATTTACTCAAGATAAATAATAAGCTTGAACAATAACGACAAGTAGGTTAGGAAACTTGCTCAAATTTAAGAGTTTAAGTTTAGGAAACTTGCCTCGTGCGTAGATTACACTTTAACTAAGCACGTTCTTTGAATTAAATCCTACATACCATTCACATTCACAATACCAGTTAATTATAACTTAACTAATCATCATAAACTCATTCTCTTTGTCAACTTTGATTATTGACTATACTTAATCAATTTACCACTTTGTCACATAATTTACACTTCACGAATTATCAAGCTAATTATGTATTCAATAATTCAATTCACATGTAATTATGTTATTTATATGTTAAACAACTATGTCATCATTTCATTATATTTCTAACATGTTTACATGTTCATTACATTAAGTTACTAACACATTGCTAGACTTAACATTTAAAAAAATTACATTTCTGGACATTCTGGAGAGTGGCGCTGCGGCGCCACTGTTATACTTGATCTTCGCGCTGCGGCGCCGTGGCGCTGCAGCCGGACACATGGCACTGCAGCGCTGTGGCGCTGTGACGCGGATGTTTAGGCGGGAGTCTGGCGCCGCGGCGCGGCGAACCAGAAACTGTTCTGCAATTCGTGAAAATTACAGAACACAGCCAAAAACTCCAATTTAATTTATTACTACACGAATTTAGACATACCCACATGTTATAATTCATGTATAATCATAATACAACATCTATAAAGTGATTTTAACCCATTAAACATATAATCACAGAATTAAAACATAAAATTTTCCTCTGTTCTTGATGTTCTTGAAGTTTTTAACATAAATTCTTAAAATTCAATGCCACGGATTCGTTATAAAGCCAAATCCGTTCATTTAAAGTTTAGTCTCTTCGTATTAACATGCACAATAATATACGAGTGTAAAATCTACGAAAACATTTATGTTTGACATACTAAAATCACGAATAAGGCCATAAGGCCAAAAACCAAACTCTGTATATTTTTGAAATGGCAAGTCATCAGATTAACGACATAAACTTATGAACTGCTGATAAGGAATTACATATAATACATATTAAAACACATTAAAACGACATCTTATGTGACGCCCCCAAAATTAGGTATACATCACCCATCTTGGGTCGTCAGATACATAGTACATAATACAAATACAACTTACTAATACAACTATCGTGTACAATACGACAAAACATAAACTGTGAGTTTGAATACAAATATTATCTTCTAGAGAGTATTCATACTCAAAAGGAGTCCTCATTACATTTATTGACACACTATTACATAGAATAGTGAGAACTACTAACTAATACTATCATTCGGACCATCACTCCGTTCCCCGACTTGCCCCAGCTACGTTCTCATTTCCTGAAGAGAACAGTGAAAGAAAAGGTGAGCTCAACTAGCCCAGTAAGAAATATTATGACTAAGATAATGCAGAATAAATTATCATTAGCTTTCAACAACGTTAAACTGATAAAATATAATAGACATCAAGTTTAACTACAGCGGAACAAGTAATCCATTAAAAGAGTCAAGTAGAAAATAAACTCTACTATCTTTTATGATTTAAAAGATTTTTCCAACACTGTGATCGCTGGGACTCAGCTTAATAAAATAATCTACATCATCGAATCACCCCTGCACTACGACCAAGGATATTCGTGTATTCATTAATGGTCATGATCATGCCAACAATTGTCCATCAATGCACTACGGGCCAATGAGGACTTTTACCACATCATTTGTAACATTACGGTCATGATTATACCGAATAATCCCTGGTCATAATCATACCAAGTCCATCTATGCACTACAGGACACAGATGACTTTCAACATTTTATAAACATGAGGATGATGACAATGATATAAGAATTCAATAAAACAAGTTCAAGAATTAATTTATCTAAGAATTAACAACGTCCAAATTGTCAACATGATACTGCTTTGTGGAGTAAAATTCAAGAATGCTTAGAAGAATATTTTCATGAAAAGATACTGGATGAAACACAATTATCAAGGATATTCCACAAATTTCATGGAGTATAGAAGTCAAAACTTAACCAACTGAGTATAATAAAGAATGGAATAACAAAAGAAATCACCATGCATGCGATAGACCGCACAGACAGATTATTCTAACAGAATAATAAATAATGGAACCAGGTCCGGCGTAACCGCACAGACAGGATATTCCGACAGAATAATAAATAATGGAACCAGGTCTGGTGTAAAACACACAGACAGGATGCTCCAACAGAATAATAACAAGACGGAACCAGGTCCGGTGTAAAACACACAGACAGGATGTTCCAACAGAATAATAATAAAAAACGGAACCAGGTCCGGTGTAAAACACACAGACAGGATGTTCCAACAGAATAATAGAAGAATGTCACCAAGTATAGGGTAGACCGCGTATACTGGTTATTCCAACAGAATAATAAAGAATGGAATAACAGAAGTTCTCTTCATGAATATAAAAGAAATAATATTCCCTACCTTAAAAGAACTGGATATTGGAAAAGTGAAGTAGCAGAATACTTTTATTCTCTCTCTTATTCTCTCTATACTTTCTCTCTCTATAGCTTGAATGAATTCGTGAAAAATAATGAAGCCCTAGGCCTCTATTTATAGAAAAACTGAGGGTGGCTCTTGGTCTTAATGAAGGGTCAAATGACTCTTGGTCTTAACGAAGGGTCAAATGACTCTTGGTAATATTGAAGGGACAACTACTATTGACGAAAGTAATTACTATTGACCAAGGTAAATACTATTGACGAAGGTAATTACTATTGACCAAGGTAAATACTATTGACCAAGGTAAATACTATTGATGAAGGTAATTACTATTGACCAAGGTAAATACTATTGACCAAGGTAAATACTATTGACGACGGTAATTACTATTGACGACGGTAATTACTATTGACGAAGAGACTCTTAGATGATGACATATGGCCCCCCATAAAAATAACCAAACTTACCACAACGTCTCAATTATTGATTTAACAATATAACATATTATACAGATGATACTATGACAATAATTTAAGAGATATGATGCAGCAATTACTATATCAATAATTGAGTATAGCTGAGTGACTTCTCACGTAAGCATCAATAATCAATACCGTGTGCTACTATGCAACCATGCGTATTACTGTACTTTTACTACCGGGTAGTTCAACAGTTTTAACGGTAACACCTCAGCCGTTATTTTTATAGAAAGATAATTTTGTCGTTTTCTCAATTCGACAATAATTCCGTTGTGGGGTCCACCAATGATTGTGCCGTTGTACGAATATTCCCTGTTAAAACGAATATTACCCGACCAATCGAATATTATATAACAACTTACGTACTTTGCAAAATTTATAAATATTACCCACAACTATAACATTATATCAAATTAACTCCATAATATTCAAAAATGATATTTATAGAAAATTCATCTTTATTTATAAAAGTTGGGGTCTTACATCTTACACATATATGCACATAACTCTCACAATTTCAATTACAGAGACTTTAAAGAAGACTTAGGAGTCATATTCATGGAAACTTTAAATGACGTAAAAAAAACTGGGTTAAAGAGATTACCCAAGCGTAGATAAAGTAATAGGAGATGAATTAAAGTATTCCTCAACAATTCTCAAACTCTCTAAATCAATTTCTTAGACTCTCTCTCTTTTTCCTCTCTGTTATATGCCAGACTTAGCCAGATAATGAAAAGAAAGAAGGAGAATACGTATAATAATAGTGAAGCCATCTGACGCGTTGGTGGTCAGTTACCCAGTCATTGGTTAACTGGCCCCAACTCCCCTTAGTGCCATGTTTGGCTAGATTAATCTTTACAAAACCCATTAATTTAATAAAACTTTAACATTTAGTTTAATTAATGTCACACCCAATTCAAATATCTTATTTAATTTAATATAAAATAAATATAATAATCTATCATAAATTCACATAATCATATAATTAATTTTCTCATTAATAAATAATGTCAATTTATTAAATCTCTAATTAATAATTAAATTAATTAAATAACATATGCTTTATTAAATATTTCATTTAATTCAATATACTCACATAATTACATACTTTAATAATAATAACTCTCAACATTAATTTAATAAATGTAACACATATAATTAAATTAATCTATCACAATTGCATCAATTAATTATTTAATTCAATAGTTAAATCATTGAAAAATATTTATTTAATTCAATAAATATTAAAATTAAATTATAAAATTCTCGTTCGTCACATCTTTCCCCCCTTAAAAGGATTTTGTCCCCAGAATCACATACACATAATTAAGTAAATAAATGAGGGTAATTTTTCATCATATTCTCTTCGAGTTCCCACGTAGCTTCTTCAGCGTTGTGGTTCCTCCAAATTACCTTAACAGAAGGTATAACTTTATTTCTGAGAACTTGTTCTTTTCGGTCGACAATTTGGACAGGAATTTCTTCGTAAGATAAGTCTTTCTCAAAATGCAGGGGTTCATATTCAATTACATGCTTGTAATCAGTCTTGTAGGGTCGCAACACAGAAACATGGAAAACGTTATGGATATTCTCGAGTGCTGGAGGTAAGGCTACCTCACATGCAACTTCTCCGATTCTTTTCAGTACTTCAAAGGGTCCAATGAATCTTGGGCTCAATTTCCCTTTCTTTTTGAACCTGATCTTTCCTTTTCAGGGAGAGACCTTCAAGAAAACATAACTACCTGATTCAAACTCGATAGTTTTACGATGTAGATCAGCATATTTCTTCTGTCGGTCTTGAACCGCTACCAGTCGTGCTCGGATTACTTTGACTATTTCAGTTGTCTGCTGTACCAATTCTGGCCCTAGCAATTGTCTTTCACCAACTTCATCCCAGTAAAGCGGAGTTCTGCACTTTCTGCCGTATAAAGCTTCATAAGGCGGCATGCCAATACTAGCGTGATAACTATTGTTGTAGCCGAACTCTACTAATGGTAGGTGATCATCCCAATTTCCTTTAAAGTCCATCACACAGGCTCTTAGCATATCTTCTAATGTCTGAATCGTTCTCTCACTCTGTCCATCTGTTTGAGGGTGGTAAGCTGTACTCATTCGCAATTGCGTACCAATGCATTCCTGAAGACGTTTCCAGAAATTTGATGTGAAGCGCGGATCCCTATCTGAAACAATTGATACCGGAACTCCGTGCCTCGAAACAATCTCTTTTATGTATAGCCTGGCCAACTGATCTAAGTTGAATCTTATTTTGATCGGAAGGAAGTGTGCAGATTTTGTCAGTCGGTCAACGATAACCCATAATGCGTCGTAGCCTTTCTGAGTCGTCGGAAGGCCAACCATGAAATCCATTGTAATATGTTCCCATTTCCATTCTGGGATTTCTAATGGTTGAAGTAATCCACTTGGTCTCTGGTGTTCGGGTTTTACCTTCTGACAGGTCAGACACTTGGCAACACATTCTGCAACATCACGTTTCAAATTCGGCCACCAAAAATGTTGTCTAAGATCTTGTACATCTTGGTACTACCAGGGTGAATCGAATATCGTGAACTATGAGCATTGCTTAAAATATCTTCCTTAATCTCTTGTACTGGCGGTACCCAAATTCTACTCTCAAATCTCAGTATTCCTTCCTTATCCATCTTAAATCTCGGTACGGTTCCTTCAGATATCTTCTTTGTCACTTTTTTGCATTCATCATCCTGAAGCTGAGCCTCCTTCACTTTATCTAGTAGAGTTGTACCAGATTGCATCTGAAATAGCTTCTCATCAATCTCCATTGGATACTTCACTTCCAATTCCAGTTTCTCCATTTCTGTGATTAGCTCCTCCTGAGCAGTCAACATCATCAATTTCTCACGACCCTTTCTACTTAAGGCGTCGACAACTATATTCGCTTTACCCGGATGGTATAAAATCTCACAGTCGTAATCTTTGATTAATTCCAACCATCTTCTCTGACGCATATTTAAGTCCTTCTGTGTGAAAATATATTTCAGACTCTTGTGGTCCGTATATATCTCACACTTCTCCCCATAGAGATAGTGCCTCCAAATTTTTAAAGCAAAAACAACTACAACTAACTCCAAATCATGGGTCGGGTATCCCTTCTCGTAATCCTTCAACTGTCGTGATGCATACGCAATGACTTTACCATTTTGTATCAGCACACAACCAAGTCCTTTATGCGACGCATCACTAAAAATAACAAAATTGCATGTATCATCCGGAAGAGATAACACAGGTGTCGTACTCAACCTCTTCTTTAATTCTTGAAAGCTCTCCTCACACTTCTCCGTCCAAACAAATTTCATTATTTTTCGAGTTAGATTCGTTAACGGAGTTGCGATCTTAGAAAAATCTTGAATGAATCTTCTATAATATCCCGCCAATCCAAGAAAACTTCTTACTTCTGACAGCGTTCTCAGCTGTTCCCAGTTAATCACGGCTTTTACTTTGGATGGATCTACCGAAATTCTATTTTTATCGATCACGTGACCAAGAAATTGTACTCGCTCGATCCAGAATTCGCATTTCGAAAATTTAGCGTACAACTTCTCCCTTCTCAATACTTCCAACGTTAACCTCAAATGTTCTTCGTATTCTTCTTTGGTTTTGGAATATACCAGAATGTCGTCTATTATACCACCACGAATTTGTCCAAAAACGGCTTGAACACACCATTCATTAGTCCCATAAATGTTGCAGGAGCATTCATTAGACCAAACGACATTACTAAAAATTCGTAGTGACCGTATCGCGTTCTGAACGCTGTCTTCGGTACATCCTCTGGTCTCAACTTCAGTTGCTGATAACCACTCCTCAGGTCTATCTTGGAAAAGTATCTTGCTCCCTTTAATTGATCAAACAGATCGTCGATTCTTGGTAATGGATATCTATTCTTAATCGTGACCTTGTTCAGTTCTCTGTAGTCAATGCAGAGCCGCATTGATCCGTCCTTCTTTTTCACAAATAACACCGGCGCTCCCCATGGCGATACGCTCGGTTGAATATACTTTTTGTCCAGTAATTCTTGCAGTTGGACCATCAGTTCTTTCATCTCTACTGGTGCCATTCGGTATGGTGCCTTCGATATTGGAGCAGTTCTAGGTGCCAAATCGATCAAGAAATCTACTTCTCTATCTGGTGGAAGTCCTGGTAAATCGTCTGGAAATACATCGACGAAGTCCTTCACAATCGGTATCTCTTCTACCTTCAGATTCTCTTTTCGACTGTCGACTATGTAAGCTAGATATCCTACACAGCCTTGTCTTAACAACCTCCTGGCCTGCATCATCGTTAGACAACTCGCTTGTCTAGGCGACTTGCTACCATAAAACACAACCTTTGACGAAGTCATAAGGTTAATACGCTTCTTCTGGCAATCAATTACCGCCCCACAATTGGATAACCAATCCATACCCAAAATAACGTCAAATTTCCCAAGCCGAATAGGGATAAGATCTACATTCATGATATTACCCTTAATATCCACCCTACAATTCTTAAACACGTACTTAACAGGAATTATCTCTCTATTCGCAATTTCTATATTCATGGGATATTCCAACTCATCCATAAGTAAATCTAAACTATTAGCAAATCTTCGGATATAAAGGAACAAGTAGCACCCGAATCAAATAAAACATAAACATTAATTTCATTGATCGGAATGATACCTGACACCACCTCATGAGACTGGATTGCGTCCTGCACTGTCATATTGAAAGTTCTGGCGGTCGGTCGGTTTGTTACAGCTGGTCCGGTGATGGTTAAGGCATTTCCACTGTTATTTCCACGGTTACCTCCTGGTACTGCTCCTCTTGATCCCTTCTTAGGGCAGTCTCTTGCTAGATGATCTTTAGAACCACAGTTAAAATAAGCACCCTTCTTTGGGTTTGGACAGTTTGGTGCTATGTGGCCTTCCTGACCATAATTGTAGCACACTCGCTTCCCTTTCATGCAAACTCCCAGATGAGCTTTTCCACAGTTTGAGCACGCTTCAATTTTCTTCTTCTGCCCTCCTTGTTGACTTCCCGCTGACGAGTTATCCGTCCATTTCCTCTTCTGATTATGACTACCCCCAGTGTTACTTCCACTAGTCTTGTTATTTCCTTCACCTTCACTCTTCTTCTTCTTCTACTCTTGATTGTACTTGGTCACCGCATCGATCCCACCTTCAGCGAGGATGGCCTTTTCCAGTACTCCGACAAATGTGTTTATCTAAAACATTGACACCTTACTGTAAACCCAAGGCTTTAGTCCTTGTTCAAATCTTCTGGCCTTTCTTTCGTCAGTGTGTACTTGGTATGGGGAAAACCTTGCCAACTCATCGAATTTAGTTGCGTATTCAGGTACGCTCATGTTTCCTTGCTTCAGTTCCAGAAATTGAATTTCCATCTGATTCTGCGAACTAGTTGGGAAGTACATTTCGAAAAACATTTCTTTAAATCTCTCCCACGTAATTACACCTTCACCTCCTCGCACTTTGTTTGCTTGCCACCAGTAGCTGGCCTCAGACTTCAGCATAAACGTTGCGAAAGCGGTCTTCTGGTCTTCTCTAACCCTAGCAATGTCGAATACTTTCTCCATTTCCATGACCCACGTTTGAGCCTCGATTGGGTTCCTGGAACCTTTGAACTCTGGCGGTCCCACCGCCTTGAAGCCTTTAAACGTTGTGTTTGGTGGAGCTTGAGGTTGATTGTTCATTGCTCCCGTCAGTAAGTTCACCAACTGCTGAACAGGATTAGCGTCGGCGTTGTTGTTATTATTGGTTGACTTTTCTGAACCGGTTGACATTGTTATCTTCTCCTTGGCGGCATATTTCTGATAAAATAAACGCTTATTAGGACTTTATTTATTTCTCTAAATAGTTAAGGCATTACTCAACAATTTGACATACTCATTTATCACATCATCTCAAACAACTTAATATATTTAATTCAACTCAAAGTTTTAACATAAAACTATAGCATAACTGCTATTTACATCAACTATCCTGGGATAAAGAATCCACAGGATTTAAAATATTAACATATTCCTTCGTTCATAAACACATCAGAATTTACATATAAAAACTAATTAAGTTTTTCACATAATTAAACGGATTCTAATCCTGTCTATCAAGGTGCTGAATATCCTTGCCATGCTCTTCATCCATGATACGAGACATCGTCCTGCGATCCAGCATATACGATGGAAGTCATTCGAACTGGATGGGGTATCTCAAAACTCGTTCCTGAGCCTCATCTATTGCATGATTAAGTGTGGAGTATGTCCTTCAAGCTTTGCCTTCTTTGCATGACTATCATCTTCTGCATGATCAGCTCGACGTGATTCTCTTACCCATCCTTCCTCTGCTATTTTCAGTCTTCCGGAGGTTTCTTTCAGTTCCTTTTTCAGCTTCTCTATTTTCTCGGTCTTATCTTCTGTTTGACCCTTTTCATGGACCAAATCCCATTCTAAATTTCCCAATCGTGAGTGAAGAGTCGAAATCTCCCCCTCCTTCTCCTCTAAAGTAGACTACTGAACAGTCGCTCGCTCAGTCAATTCCTGAACCTCGTCTTGTAATTCCACGTTACGGTCGTATAACGTGTCATACATCTCTACATCAACGGTGTACCGTGGTAACTCCTCTTCTTCCTCATCAAACTCCTCCTCAGGATCAGACTCGGGCTCATGCTCCGGACCAACAACGGTGATCAATGGAGATGACTCCCTCTGAACTAACTGTTCCCTAACAACATGTATGTCTCGGGGCTCCTCCTCTATAGGTACTATAGGTAATCGGGGTTCTTCCTCCCCAGCTTGACTAGCTTCTCCAACATTCGTCATCTTGACAACAAAATTTTAAGTTTTAGTTACTAAGTCGTACTAACGAGCACATAAATTAACACATAAACACATAATGTATTTTATTATCTTCAATGAATTACCCACAAATTCATTTCTTAAAACTCGATAAGAGTTTTCCTTTACTATCTTCTTTCTATAAGGTTACTACCTAAGGTTGTTCCCCAACCTAAGGTTCATAACCTACAGCTTTGATACCAACCTGTGACACCCCCAAATCCGGTACTTCCATTTCCACAGGATTTGGTGTTCACGACATAAATATCATCTATCTATCTACCCATAGTAATGCAAACCATGCAATAATAGAAATAAAATCTTCCCCTTAAGGGTTACAACATCTGAATAATAATACAATCCCAAGTTAAACTAACCTTAAACACCTGTGTGGAATTATAAATAAATAAGTCTTAAACAACATCTTAACTTAAGTCTTAAACAAATACATCATATAAAATAACAAGTCATATCAAATAACAAGTCATATCAAATAACAAGTCTCCATCATTTGCTAACTTTGCCCTTGCCCTTACTAGTGGAAGGTTCGTCAACTCTTTCATTCTTAACTGCAATGTTATTATTAAGCAAGAGTGAGCACAAATGCCCACAAGTATAATAATGAAAGAACAGTATAATAACATGCGAATAATCAAAGACATCTGAATAAAGCTCAACTTTTGAATCAAGAATAAATAACAAGAATCAAAAGAATTCTGAGGGTCATAAAACCTTGAACTATGTCCTAGGTTAACAAGGGTTATACTTGAAACCTTTAACAGTCATAAGACTATGGACCTTCTTCTCGTACTTAGGGGGATCAACCCTTAGTACCATACTGTGCACAATATCTTAACGCTAAAGCGTAAATAATCTCCTATACAGGGTTGTTCATCTCAGTTTGACATTCGAGTCCGCACCAAAGGAAGTTTGGTTTGGATAATTCATCAAGGTTTCTGAAATTTAGAACGCTCATCAACTAAGGACTAGTTGAATCGTTAAGGTTTCACTAGTCTAATAAGATTCAACAATAATGATATTTAATTTGAACAATAATCTCAAGAAGTATACAATAGAACAATTATTGTATAACTGAATCATGCTTTGAAAAGATAATAAATCTTTAATATAACTTTCGAACTTTAATAATAGTAATGATAATTTACTCAAGATAAATAATAAGCTTGAACAATAACAACAAGTAGGGTTAGGGAACTTGCTCAAATTTAAGAGTTTAAGTTTAGGAAACTTGCCTCGTGCGTAGATTACACTTTAACTAAGCACGTTCTTTGAATTAAATCCTACATACCATTCACATTCACAATACAAGTTAATTATAACTTAACTAATCATCATAAACTCATTCTCTTTGTCAACTTTGATTATTGACTATACTTAATCAATTTACACTTCACGAATTATCAAGCTAATTATGTATTCAATAATTCAATTCACATGTAATTATGTTATTTACATGTTAAACAACTATGTCATCATTTCATTATATTTCTAACATGTTTACATGTTCATTACATTAAGTTACTAACACATTGCTAGACTTAACACTTAAAAAAATTACATTTCTGGACATTCTGGAGAGTGGCGCTGCGGTGCCACTGTTATACTTGATCTTCGCGCTGCGGCGCCGCGGCGCCGCAGCCGGACACATGGCACTGCAGCGCTGTGGCGCTGCGGCGCGGATGTTTAGGCGGGAGTCTGGCGCCGCGGCGCGGCGAATCAGAAACTGTTCTGCAATTCGCGAAAATTGTAGAACACTGCCAAAAACTCCAATTTAATTTATTACTACACGGATTTAGACATATCCGCATGTTATAATTCATGTATAATCATAAACATCTATAAAGTGATTTTAACCCATTAAACATATAATCACAGAATTAAAACATAAAATTTTCCTCTGTTCTTGAAGTTTTTAACATAAATTCCTAAAATTCAACGTCACGGATTCGTTATAAAGCCAAATCCGTTCATTTAAAGTTTGGTCTCTTCGTATTAACATGCACAATAATATACGAATGTAAAATCTACGAAAACATTTATGTTTGACATACTAAAATCACGTATAAGGCCATAAGGCCAAAAACCAAACTTTGTATATTTTTGAAATGGCAAGTCATCAGATTAACGACATAAACTTATGAACTGATGATAAGGAATTATATATAATACATATTAAAACACATTAAAACGACATCTTACACATATATGCACATAACTCTCACAATTTCAATTACAGAGACTTTAAAGAAGACTTAGGAGTCATATTCATGGAAACTTTAAATGACGTAAAAAAACTGGGTTAAAGAGATTACCCAAGCGTAGATAAAGTAATAGGAGATGAATTAAAGTATTCCTCAACAATTCTCAAACTCCCTAAATCAATTTCTCAGACTCTCTCTCTTTTCCCTCTCTGTTATATGTCAGACTTAGCCAGATAATGAAAAGGAAGAAGGAGAATACGTATAATAATAGTTAGACCATCTGACGCGTTGGTGGTCAGTTACCCAGTCATGAGTTAACTGGCCCCAACTCCCCTTAGTGCCATGTTTGGCTAGATTAATCTTTACAAAACCCATTAATTTAATAAAACTTTAACATTTGGTTTAATTAATGTCACACCCAATTCAAATATCTTATTTAATTTAATATAAAATAAATATAATAATCTATCATAAATTCACATAATCATATAATTAATTTTCTCATTAATAAATAATGTCAATTTATTAAATCTCTAATTAATAATTAAATTAATTAAATAACATCATGCTTTATTAAATATATCATTTAATTCAATATACTCACATAATTATATACTTTGATAATAAAAATTCTCTACATTAATTTAATAAATGTAACACATATAATTAAATTAATCTATCACAATTGCATCAATTAATTATTTAATTCAATAATTAAATCATTGAAAAATATTTATTTAATTTAATAAATATTAAAATGAAATTACAAAATTCTCATTCGTCACACTTTGTGGTTGGCAGACATCTTTTGCATGATCTTCTTGATGTTTTTGTCAGCTGCTTCAACAGCACCATTCATCTTTGGACGGTAGATGACGGAGTTAAGATGTTGGATGTGGAATTTACTCCATAATTCCTCCATCATTTTGTTGTTGAGGTTTTTAGCATTGTCTGATACAATCACCTCTGGTTGTCCATAACGACAAATGGCATTATTTCTGATGAAGGCAATGATGACTTCTTTGGTAACCCTAGGGAAGGAGGCTACTTCTACCCACTTGGTAAAGTAGTCAATCATAGTGAAGATGAATCGATGTCCATTACCTGCTTTAGGCTCCATGGGCCCAATCACGTCTATTACCCACATTGAGAAGGGCCAAGGCGAACTTATATTATGGAGTTCCCTTGGAGGGGCGTGGATAGCATTCCCATAAATCTGGCATTGATAACATCTCTTAACATAGTTATCGCAGTTAGCTTTGAGACATAGCCAATAATGTCCCGTCCTGAGGATCTTTTTGATAAGGAGGGGGCCACTCATGTGTGGGCCATAGACTCCACCATGGATCTCATCCATGAGTCTCTGAGCTTGATCCTTACCCAGGTATTTGAGGAGACCTAGTCCTGCATCTCTCTTGTAGAGTGCATCTCCGCTCAGGTAGAATTTCTTAGCAAGTCGATGGATCCGCCTCTTCTCAGTAGGGCTCGCCTCAGCGGGTGTAGATCCATCTCGTAGGTACTCCTTGATATGTTTATACCAAGGATATTGGATGGGAGGTAGCTCATCTGATACTTCTCCAATGTAGTTCCCATAAGCTGGTGCTTTGTGCAGGGCAATTGTGACGCTTGGCAAATGTCCCTTGTCAGAGATGTGTATCAAGGAGGCCAAAGTTGCTAATGCGTCAGCAAAATCATTCCTACTACGAGAAATACCTAGAAAGGAGATTTCTTCGAACTCCAAAGCCATCTTCAAAACCTGCCGATGGTAAGGCAACAAATGTAACTCTTTGGTTTGATAGATTCCCGTGGATTGTCTGACCACTAACTTAAAATCTCCAAAGACAGTTAACCGCCTGATGCCCATTGAACGGGCAAGTTTTTGCCCCACGAGACAGCCTTTATACTCAACTATATTATTGGTGCTGACAAACTGCAATTTAACGGCGACGGGATACTGCTCCCCCGTACCGGATACTAGAACTGCTCTAGCTCTAGAACCTTTTGTATTAACAGCTCCATCAAAATACATCTTCCATGCTTGGAGTGTATTGTACAGATGGTGTTGCTGAACTGTCATGACCCCTTCATCGGGGAAGTATGTCTCCAAGGGTTTGAAATCCCCTGTAGGTGAAGTGGCTAGTTGATCCGCAATCCCTTAACCTTTAATGGACTTTTGAGTCACGTAGACGATGTCAAATTGTTGTAAGATCAACTGCCATCTGGACAGTCGACAATTTAACATGGGTTTGCTGAACACATATTTTAGAGGATCCACGCGGGATATGAGATGGGTTGTGTGACCATGGAGGTAATGTTGTAACCTCATGGAAGCCCATGCTAAAGCACAATAAGTCCTCTCGATTAGAGTGTACTTGTGTTCACTGCTGCTGAATCTTTTGCTAAGGTAATAGATAACTCGTTCTTGGCCTCTATCATCTTTTTATCCCAGCATGCAGCCCATGGCATTGTCACTTACGAATAGGTACATGAACAGAGGAGCATCATTTCTGGGTGGTACCAAAATGGGAGCTTTGACTAGCTGTTCTTTGATTGTAAGGAAGGCTTTCTGGAACTCATCGTTCCATTTCATGGAGGAGTTATTCCTTAACAGCTTGAAGATAGGCTCACAAGTTGCTGTGAGTTGAGAAATGAACTTGCTAATGAAGTTGATTCTTCCCAAAAATCCCAGTATTTCCTTCTCTGTCTGAGGAATGGGCATTTCCGTAATGGCCTAGATTTTTGTAGGATCCAGCTCAATCCCTTTATGGCTGACTAGAAATCCTAGCAACTTGCCTGATTTAATGCCAAAGGCGCACTTGGCTGGATTCAACTTCAAGTTGTACTTGCTCAACCTATTGAATAGCTTTTTGAGATGGTTTAAGTGGTCATCCTCCTTTCGGGATTTGACAATAATGTCATCCACGTATATCTCTATCTCTTTGTTCATTAAGTCGTGGAAGAAAGCCATCATAGCTCGTTGATAGGTAGCTCCGGCATTGATAAGACCGAATGACAACCGTCTATAGCAAAAGGTTCCCCAAGGAGTGATGAAAGCAGTTTTCTCACGATCTTCCTCACCAACCATGATCTGATGGTACCCCGCAAAGCAGTTAGCAAAGGAGTACATGCTGTATTGAGCAATATTATCAATGAGGATGTGGATGAATGGCACAGGAAAGCTATCTTTAAGGCAAGCTTTGTACAAATCCCTATAATCCATGCAAACTCGCACCTTTTCTCCAGGTTTAGGCATGGGCACGATGTTGGATATCCACTCAGGATATGTAGACACCATGATGATGCCAGCTTGAAATTGTTTCACAATTTCTTCTTTCACCTTTAAACTCCACTCAGGTTTCAATCGCCTGAGCTTCTGCTTGACTGGCTTGAATCCCTCTTTAATGTGAAGGCGATGAAGAACAATGTCAGTGGATAAACCCACCATGTCTTCATGAGACCATTCAAACACATCCTGGAATTGGGTTAATAGCGTAACCATGTCATTCCGTTGGTTTGGGGTAAGGTCTGAACCAATCTGGATTAACTTAGGGCTTTCTAAGGTTCCAAGATTGAAGGAAGTGGTTTGATCAAGGTTGGGTTTAGGTTTGTCTTTGACCCATTCTTGAATTTCTGGAGGCACCTCAATGTCCTCATGTATTTCCATCAAGGTTGAATTCATCTCTACATCAAAGGTACAATCCTTGTGGAGAAGAGGCACCGTATCAGCAAGTACAGGCACATCTAAATTTAGGGTCCTGAAATATAATATGCTTTCATTTAGTATATATAAAACATTTTGATCATACACAGTGTTAGCATGTACTGACAAAATAAACTGCTAATACTGTACAGAAAAGTAAGCAATTATGATATCTAGAGGGCAGAAAGAGTTTCTGCCCACTTTACCCTTGTCGACCAATGCAAGGAATGCTACTTCAATTGGCAAGGATAAAGTCCAGGTGGACTGCATTGATAGAGGAGTTGTCATCATCCTCCTCTTCCCGAATGATGGCCAATATGTCTGGGCAATCATCGTCTGGGGTGTATCTGTTTGTATGCTCATCATGGACAATGATGCGTATGCCCGACATTATCCGGACAATGTTTTGCTTAATTCTTTGTTTCTCTTCTTCCACTGCGGGATCAGGAACAAAGATTTCTTTTGCTTTGAACGGCACTGGCTTGGGAAATAGCATAGCCATCACGTTAGTTGGCACCTTTACAAGAGGTTGTGCGGACTTAGAATTTGAAGACAAAGATAAACGCCTCGTGGTTGAAGCTGAAGGAATCTTAGGATGCTTGTAAGGATTCCTCTGACTAGAACTGGCAGAATAGCCTAGTCCAGCTGTCCCAGTTTGCCTGGCTACTTGAATGGGGTATTTGATACCTTGGTGATCTTTACCCAGCCCTTGTCCTGGCTGATGAGCCAAGGACATCATTTCTTGAGTAGCCGACATTACTTCGACAAAGATCTTAGGTACGGGCAATGTCGTTCCAATAGCATGGTACTGAGTATTGCTCACTTCTAAGGCATGAAAACTGACCAGCTCAAGATCTGCCTTAGCGTTGATGAATGGCATGTCCCCATATTGAGGACACTCCAGTTCAGCGTTGATCGTGACTAGGCTATTGTTGATAATGTATTTCAGTTGCTGATGAAGGGTGGAGGGGACTGCCCCAGCCATATGAATCCACGATCTTCCAAAGAGCAGGTTCTATCCCAAATCTATCTTGAGCACGTGGAAAGATACGTAAAATGTATGGGGACCAATTTCGATTGGCAGCTCAATTACTCCGATCGAACTCCGGCGGGCTCCGTCAAAAGCTTTGATGACCGTATGGCTACCCCGGATTCGGTTGAGATTAACATTCATCTTCAACAATGTGGCGTATGGATAGATATTTAGAGAGGAGCCTCCATCTATCAATACTTCAGCCAGCATATATCCAGAGGATAAGACCGTAATATGTAACGGCTTACAATGACCGGTCCCTTCAGGCGGTATATCGTCATCAGTGAAGGATATCACATTGTTGTTAAAAATGTGATCAACCAAGTGTTGAAACTTTTCTGTATCCACTGATTATGGTAGATAGGCTTCTTCTAAAACCTTAAATAAGATCTTCTGGTGATCCTCGAAAGTTAGTACTAAGTCCAAAATTGAAATCTGATGTGGAGCTTCTCTCAAGCTTAGAACCACCTTGGCTTCGTGATGACCCATAGTGCGGAGAAATTTTTTAATCTTCTCCATGGGTATTTTCTCCTTTGATTTGATGGTAGATTTCATCACCCGTTGGGGAAGATACAGTGGATTTTCCTTCGACACTATAGCAGTTGTATGTGAGGTGGATCCTTCACCTTCTCCATAATTCCACAGAACTGTGTGCAAGCTAACAATAGGATATTGTGCTCTGCATGGTAAGTTGATTGGCTCGGGAGAGGCCACTTTCAAAGGATTGTTGTTTCCTCTAAATTGAATGGTTGGTATAGTGAGTGGCTTGATATTGTCATCAGCCTCTGTAGAGATAACTTCTATAAATCCCTTCCTCTTAGTAGGATAGATATTCTCACTCCCACGTAGCACGGTATCATTGTCTGCTAGTTGTAGGACACCGATGTCAATGAGATTCTGGATAAAGTGGCGGAGTGCCCAGCATTCTTCTGTACTGTGACCTTGAGAATGGGAGTGATATTGACATACTCCATTAAAATTGTACCATCCTAAACGAGGGTTGATTGGAGGTAGAAGGGAATTGATCCTTCCTTCATTGATTAGCATCTGAAGGATTTCCTCCATGGGTTGGCCCAGATGTGTGAATTCCCTTCTGTTGGCAAAATCACGACGAGCTTCGGCATTCGCTCTCTTTGCCACTTTGTCCTCCAAAGTTTCACTTTCTGAAGGTGACGAAGGAATATTCCTGATAAGAGGAAGGAGACTAGCATGCTCATAGCTTACTAATTGGCGTGTAACTTGATGCTGGTAGGTCACCAGTTCTGCCGATTGATCGATCTGTTTGCATAGAGCTTTCATCTTAAGTTCCATTGTGAATTGGAACTTGGCATAATCCCATTTATCAACACCGTCTTTGGTGGTTTGAGATGACTCGCCACTTAAATTGGAACTCTGTCCATTGCTCTAATTTATCATGTTGACCTCTTCCTCTTTATGTTGAGGAAGAGGGTTGTCTTCAACGTGAGGTTGATCTGGTTTGGTAACCACGATTTCCCCGTTGTCTATCAAGTCTTGGTTCTTATGTTTCAAGGCCCAACAATCTTGAGTATCATGTCCAGGTGCCCCGGCATGATATGCACATTTCTTAGCAGCATTGAAACCCCGTCCATTAGGGCTGGCTAGTGGAAGAAGATGCGTGATTTTCTTCTGTGTTGTCAGAAGAGTGAGAATGTTCTTGAGAGAGTCCCCTAAGGGTGTGAACACTCGAGGGCGTTTGACTTCTCCACCTTTTGGCAATGGAGGATTTGAAGATTGAGCTTGAAAGGGAGTGTAACTTCTCCTTTGAGCAGGCATATTCTGATTACCTTTTTGATCGTGCAGTATCAGGGAAACATCTTCCTCTTTCTTTTTATGGACCCTCCGGGGGTTATTTCCATAATTTCCAAACTGGATGTGCTCAGCAACAGCTTTAAGGGCAGCTAGGTCTTGAATATTTCCTGACTCCAATCCCATCTCAGCCATCTCCCCGTGTTTGATCATTTCAGAAAATGGTTTACCTATGCCGGCTAACACTCTTTCATAGAAAGGAGCTTCTTGTATGTCTATGAAGGTCATGACCATTTCTGATTCTGTCATGGCAGGAATAACTTGGGCATCCAGGCATCTCCACCTTTGAGCATACTCTCTGAAAGACTCGTTAGACTGTTTCTTGACCTTGGTAATCTGATACAGGTCAGGAGCCATTTGAGACTGAAAGCTATAATGAGTGACGAAGGTGTGTGCTAGCTCTTCCCATCTATGGATCTTGGAGTTGTCTAATCTGGTATACCATGAACGGGCTTCTCCAGTTAGACTTTTCTGGAACAGCTGCATTCTGAGCTTCTCGTCCTCTGTATAAGATCCAAGTTCTCCAATAAATACCTTCAAATGGGTATAAGGATCTCCTAACCCGTCATATTTTTCGAAGTCAAGAGTTTTAAATTTTTTTGGATAATGAACACTAGGGAATATACAAAGGTCAGCATATGAAACACTCCCGTGTGCTCCAATTCCTTTGATAGCGGGAAGGGTCTCTTCCATCTGAAGAACTTTCTTTTTGATGTCACCGGTGTCTGGATCTCCTGTGAGATGGGTGTCATCATGAATTTTGTTGGTCGTATCCAACTATAGTTCAGGTATTGTAACGACCTGGGATCCCCCTTGTGTAGAGGATTTAGTATGTACTGGTATTTTTGGACCCTGCGTAGATTGCTGTAGTTCTTTAAGAGTATGCTAGGAGATGAATTATGGAAATTCATCTAGTATATATTGTACTTAATAAAATATCATTTCATTTACCAATGAATATATTTTATTGTAGTATTGATGTTGTGTCCTTGTTTTATTATAGGATGCCTGGAGATAGTCAGAGGAGTCATTCAGTAGATCAGAAGGAGACTGTGCCAAAGGTGATGGTGGATACCTCACAAGATGAGATGATTGGTGACTTACTAGGGAAGAACAATGAGCTAGAGCAGAGGATTTTAGAGTTAGAGGAGCAGAATATGACCCTCCAGATTTCTGAGCAGCAGTACAAGGACGCTGCTTACCAGGCACAAGCAGAGTTAGCTAAGTTGCGAGGGAGGCTGGAGTAGAGATAACTACAGCTAGGACAGTTGAGGGATGATGTGGAAGCTAAAGATGTGAGGATATATACTTTGGAGCGAGCTTTAGACATCGCCTCTATGTAGTTCGACGCCGAGTGGATGGAGTTGCCCTCCAGCAGCGAGAGCATGCGTTGATTTGTATTCATGTTCAATATAGTCCCACTTTTTGTTTCTAATAGGGACAATTTAGTTGTTGTAAATCCTTATGCTTTGTTGTATGCATAGGATGGCAGTTAGTGTAAGAACCAGAATTTTCAGAAAATATTAAAATAAGAATTTAGTGAATAAAATTCTTAAAGCATGAGATGGGTTCGAACGAGTATATATATATATGTGTGTGTGTGTGTGTGTGTGTGTGTGTGTGTGTGTGTGTGTTACGAGGTATATGGTATTGTGTTACATAGGGTAATATGAACTATGTAATATGTAATATTGTGTGTAATGAATATATATATTTATTATATATTGTAGAGAGGAATTAAGAAGAAGATGGATAAAATTTATCTATTGATGATTAAATAATTTATGTGAAATTATTTTATTATAGTAAGTTGGTGACATTAAAATATCTTTGATAATCACCAATTTCTTGAGTGTATGTACGAGTAAGTATCAAGTCTTAGGCAGTGCAATCATATCCTTTAATGGTGGATGTATAGAAGTTGAGCTAAACGATTCCTTCAGAGAGCGGAGGTATATACGAATTAGTAGTCGATCAAACTCACTGTGAAAGCAGTGTAGACTAGACGGAAACTAAATTGTTGATTGTTTATGGAAAACCACTCAGTATACTATATTGAATAACATTAAAGATTTGATGTGTGCTAGGTTTGGACTTGTGTATATGTACGTTGATGACGACAGAAGAAATCCAATATATATATATATATATATATATATATATATATATATATATATATATATATATATATATATAAGTAAATATTGGTTAGAGATTTATGTATTAGATTAATAATTGAGATGTGGCTAAATGTAATGGTTGAAAAGTTGTCTTAGGACGATCAAATAATTATACACATAGTGTATAATTTAAATAATTAATAGAGTAAATATTAATTATTCTAAGTGTAAAGGTTGTACATATTTAAGTAAGCTAAATAAATTAGCATTCTGATAAAGTGTGTCCTAAACTTTATATTAATGTGGAATTGGGGAAAAGTCAAACGTGACCTAGACCCTAGTATTTTATTATAGAAATAATAAGCTTGAGTTAAATATAACTCCAGTAAATGAGATAGATGAGCCTTGTGTGGCACAGTGATGAGGAATATTAATAATGAAATTAATCGATGATGGAATTATTAAGTAAATAATTAATTAATATTAATTGTTAATTATTATTGTAGAATATTAATTAATTGTTAATGGTGATTAATTAATGATATGTGATTTTATTGTTACAAATATAATAATAATAAGCAATGTATCTATAAATATAATAATATTATATTGGAGTATATATGTATACTTCCTACATGTGGGTAGATACATACATATATATATATATATATATATATATATATATATATATATGTATGTGTGTGTGTGTGTGTGTGTGTGTGGGTATATTTACCCCCAACTTATTACAAGGTAATAATAATAACACCTTAATGTTGCACTTTGTAAGTAAAAAGGGAAATAAACCTAAGTGTTATAGCAACTATTTTGCTACTGCAAACCAAAATCAGCTACTTGTCCCAATATCAGTGTCCCTCTAATTAACTGCCATGTGATAGGCCATTGGCCTATTCTATTCCTTTCTCACAAAGTCATATAGCGTATGATGGCTAGACAACTGATAATTATGGCTAAGGGAATGGAGGAAGAGAGAGCAGGTAACCAACTCCTTCTTGTCCAACATCTTCTTCCATCTTCCATTAGATTAATTTTTGAGGCAAAGCTATGGACTGTGTAGAGAATTCTCTATAAATAGAGCCTTCTTCTTCTCCTTCACGTTGGTTGAGTGTCTGAGGAATTAGCTATGGAAGGTTGACATAATTGGAGAGAAATTAGAGGATTGGAGAGTGATAGTTAACAATTTCAAGCATTAAGAAGGTAACATTTCTGTAATTCATGTTCTTGAATTCAAAGTTCTTCAATTCCTAGAAAAGTTCTTAGAAAAAGTAGTTTTTGAGTCATAAAATTGATGCCTAAGGATTGTTATAATCCATGAATTGTTACTAGATGTTGATAATACAGTTAAATACGAAAACAACGGAAGTTAAACGAATCAATTTGGTTGAGAAATGAATTCGTAGTGAACGAATTCGCTAAAGTTGTCAAAATGTGAACATTTAGTATGAACATGAGTTTTAGATTCATATTTGGGTTAGTTAATATTTTTGAAGTGTTATAATTACTCTGTAGATGGGTAGCTGAGAGTTTAACGAGTCCAACGAATCGAAAACCAACTAATTCGGACGTAAAACGAAGAAGTTATGGAGTTTTGAAGTAAAAACATTAAGGAAACTGTAATCTGGGCAAGCCTCACACGGGCGCGCGGCCCAGACGCATAGGCATGCTGCTGGGGCTGGCCATGGTGCAGGCGCATGGTAATGGTAAGGAAAAGGGGCGCGGCCACGCCCCATGTGTACTAAAAGTGACTGCTTTGACCTATTTTGGTAAAATGGCCATAAAATTTTCATACGAACTCCGATTGAGGTGATTAAAGATGATCCGGAATGAGGACGAATAGGCCTACAACTTTTATTCTTTAAGTTTTTCAATTTGAGGTCGTTAGGAAGGGTAAAAATGGTCATCTTTGTGACTATTACGTATTCAGAGGCGATTGAAGGGCGTCGAACGAGCACATACGCAAGTATAGTGCTCCCGACGATGGAATGTGTTATTCTAAGTGATATAACATGAAAATGCATGATAATAGATATGACATATAAGATTTACTTGTTCATAATAGAAAGCATGAGCATGACTTAGTATGTGTGTTGAAAGGAGACTTAAAGATTTTGAAAACAAACCTTGTGGAAACTTATGTTCTACAAGCTCTGAACTTAGTGGTTTATATACATGATCGAGTTCAAATATAAATGAGCATGATATGATGTTTATAGTGTTCCTGTTCATGATCAAAATTGTTAGACCTTGTATTAGAGAAGTTTTCAAGAAAAACTTGATATATTAGAACTAAGGTGCATGAATGCTACATGAGGTTGGTTCTGAACTTGAGAAGATGTTAACATGACTTAGTTACTTATGATAAGAGTTTTAAAAATTGTATTATATGTGCTATACTACATCATTCATGATAAAATGATTTCAAAGGCAAACTCCATTATCTTTTGTAAACTAAGTATTAAAGCATGAAGTGGTTATATTTTGACATAGAGAGAAACATGTACAAATATGACATATGATTCGAAGTTGCCTTGCATGATTAGGTTGTCATGACATGGATTTAAAGAAAAGAAACTTAGACGTTTTGAAAACATTATTCATGAGCATTGTGTTGTTGATAAGTGGATTTTATATACACGAATCATTGTTCAAATCAAGTTTAAATTCGTATTTATTTTCATGTTTTGTGTTCGTTTTTACTTGTTTCATGTTATTTTATGTGTAGGGTGGTTATGGATGCATTAAGGATGAAAAGGTGGTCTTTTTGGAGCAAAAGTGGAAAAAGTTGGAACATTGAAAAATTTGAAGTCAGATTACACCCCCGCCGGGGCGGGCCATTTTTGCCTAGTACCCCCCGCCGGGGCGGGGGTCCTAATTCTGCTGTTGTCCTATTTTGTTTCAACTTCTGTTTTGGCTTGGATTGGTGGGCTAGCTGGTGCGTTTTGGAGTCTATTAAAAGGAGAATACGTCCAGAAGTCAAGAGAGCTTGCTACCACTTAGAAAAACAATAATCTTATAGCACAAAGGCAAGATTTTCAGCACGGATTGAAGAATTTGGAGAGCGAAAATTGGAGCAGTGATTTTCAGAGATTGTCACGACGATTGCAGATTGAGGCTACGTGAAGGAGTTTTCTACAATTCTTCTTCTCTTTCATCTATTTTGTAATTGGGATGATGTTTTCAACAGATTATTCAGTTTTTAATTCGTTCGTTATGAACTAATTTACTTATTAGACTTGTGATGGATCTTTAAGCTTAGCGATGATTCTATAACTTGATTTCCAATCTTATAAGATAATTTCAGTTTATCTATGTTAACTTGAGCGTGAATTTATGAATTGCCTGATCAACAATTTTATGTGGACTTGAAAGGATTCGAGAGAGGATATTCGAGTCTAGACTTAGTTAATATAGCATGTGTCATAAATTATGTCGATAGCATATTTGTGATTATTGTTAAGGTAGAGATACGCTTGACATCTCATGTAATCGTTAAGAGAGCTTAAACTTCAACCTTTTTAATTGCAGTTCACATAGAGATATAGTGAGTTGGTTAATTTAGGTGTTTAATGGATTTCTATCTTAATTGTGGATTGATGTTAATATGGTATTAATGCATCGAGAGGTGGCTTTTACTACGTTCGTGTTCTTGATTAATAAACTGAAATATTGAATTGAATTGGAATAAAAGTTAGAAAATCAGAGTGAAGCTTAGGGTGAAATCATAAGTCTAATTCTCCATTAATTGTTTGAAAATTCCGAATTTCGTTATTGGTGATTATTTCTTTTGTAATAATTTAATTATTTATTAATTTAGTTTCTTTTAATTAGTTTCTTTAAAAAAAACCATTCAATTGATTAGTTTAATAAAATTAGGATTAATACAAAATTGATAATTGTGAAGTTAAGATTCATTATATTTTGTCCTCGTGGGAACGATACTTTATTCATCACTTTATTACTTGTTGACCACGTGCACTTGCGTGTTTTATGCGTATTGATTTTACCCAACAAGTTTTTGGCGCCGTTGCCGGGGATAATTTAGTCGAGATTTTAATTGTAACGCCCCCAAAATAGGTTCATTCCATCCAACCTATTCTGAGTCGCCAAATACATGGTACAGAAAACAACTACAACTTTATTACAACAATTATCGTGCAAAATACAACAACACATATGCTGTGAGTTTGGATACAAATATATACCAAATGTGACTCATGTTCCAACCGTGGACATCACCTCACAATGACACCTTACATAAAGGTATAGTCAAAAACTGTTTTAGAAATTAGAATCTTTGGGAAGTGCTAAAGGAAACCTTCGTACATGGGAGGCCATACTTCTAGGTTATGATAGATATCATATGGCCACATAATTATCCTTGGTTGACCCAATAGACCCCAAAGAAAAATAAGAAGGTTACTATCATATTCTTCCCAATGGTGAGTCTTCTCTTGACATATCATTATCTCCACTGTCTCTAACTGAAAATTATACTTCAAACAAACACCAAGATTATATAGGTAGTGCTCGTAGATATACTCGATAAGTGGATGTGCACAACCATGTCTTATGATGACACGAGGTTGTATGTCATTATACATCCTGTAAGATAGTGGCAAAACACCCTTCCAAGTTAAATTCACCTCACCCTCAATATCTATAGACCACCGTTCTATTCCCTTGTTATCTCTCGCTCGACCCAGCTACACTTTTATTACCTGAAAGGAATTGTGAAGCAAAAGGGTGAGCACAACTAGCTCAGTAAAGAATATCATGACTAAAGATAAATTATCAATAGTCTTCAACAGTAATAAATCAGAGATTTAGAACATATGGTAGATGATAAAACTTTTCAACCATAGTTGCAGCGGAACGAGCAATCCATTAGAAGAGTCAAATAGACCATAAAGTCTATTATCTTCTCTATGTTAAAAGTCCACCAACAATATTTTATCCCTGTAACATCAATCAACAATTCCTGTCCACAATCACATGTATAACTCATAATCATAATTGTAGTTATAAATTCCTCTTCTCATCTAGAACAAAGATAATTTTCATCACTTGTCTTTACCTGAAACATCAAAGATCATGGTTATACCAAATCACAGTTCATGTTCATAATCATACTAATAAATTAATTTTTGCACCACGGGCCAAAGATATTCATCAACAGTTCATCTTTGCACTACATGCCAAAGATATTCAACAACAAGTCATCTTTGCACTGCATGCCAAAGATATTCAACAACGGGTCATCTTTACACTACGGACCAAAGATATTCATATCTCAAATAAATATATAATCATTTCATAATTTATATAAACAATAATTATAACCATGTTGATCAATTCACCTTTGCACTTAAGCTAAAGATATTCAATTATAAATTCAATGGTCATGATCATACCAGTCACAATTCAACTTTTCACTACTGGCCAAAGAGAACCCTAGTCATGATCATACCAATAATCTACCCATCTTTACACTCCAGTGAAAGAGAATTTCAACATCAGGGTTATAAAAATGTTATATATGATAATAAAATCAATATAATCAATACATAGTTTTAATCTCCAGAGTAATAATCATAAATTAACTATAACTTGGTTAGAAAAAGAAACCAATTTTGTCATGAATAGTAACTCATGAATAGTAACCCATGAATAGTAACTCGTGAATAGTAACTCGTGAATAGTAACTTCGACATAAAAAGTTTTAAATTTGATAAAAATTTCCAACCAATATTTCGGCATGATGATATTGAAGAAATAATATCATTTTCGAATAAAATAACATCCATTACTATCCCTTACAATCCCTTACCTCAAAAGAGCAGTACTTCTGACTCGAATAACGCTGAATGAACTTGCACCGTATAGCAACACTCAAGATATTAAAATACTCATAAGAATACGCTCGATATATAGAGAGAGAAATAGAGAGAAAACTTCAGTTTCTGGTGTGATTTTCAATTCTAACCTAAGCACCTATTTATAGGAAATTGCTTAGAACACCAAAGCAGAAAATTGAATATAATAATATATTTATAACCAAATTTTCCTTAGCCCACCACATCAAAAACACATTTTCCACACAAATGCACCAAAAATGAAAAACATGTTTTAAACAATTTTTGTTACAAAATCAATTCAGACTCAATAATTCAGAACTTTAATAATTCGTAATAAATAGCCCTTTTATCAGAAAATTCGAATCTCGCGAGTTTTTATAGGAAATTCAATTCTCTACAACTTTGCAGAAGAAAGTTTTTCTAAATTCCAAACAGAAATTGACTGAAATCCACAAACGGACGATTTTACAGTCTATAATAAATTTTCGGTCAAGAATTGTGTCCACCAACACACAAAACATGTGTTAAACATTTAATCCAACAAAAATACTCTTCCTCCTCATTTATTCATATATCCCACATTCATTGTAAAAATATCACCATCAATATATTATTAAAATAATATATTTAAATGAATTATTTTATCAGAAAAAGATAAAATATTAATTTTCAACAATTGTCACATTAAAAATTTTCTCCATCTATATCCACATAAAATCAATATTTTCCTCATCATATAAATCAATAATTAATTATTCACAAATAATATTACAGAATCACAATACCGACAACCAGACCGTTCCCAGGAAAGAGGGGGCTTTCCAATAAGGACCTCTTCCTTACTGGCGCGCAATTGATGACCAAACCTCTCCTTAGACAGAACTTTCTAGACATTGCCAATAATGCTATCTAATAATATTATTCAGATAATATGAATTATTGCTCCGATAATAAAAAAATACTGTGTAGTGACAATTATTAAAACAACAGTAATATAAAATATCAACGCAGCAATTATTGAATCAATAAAATAAAATACTGAACAATAATTACTGTAAAAATTATTGAGTAATGCCTTCTTACGTAAAAATCAATAATTGGTGCAATACCGTGTGCTACTGTGCAACAACGCGTATTACTTTGTTTTAACCACCGGGTATTCTAACAGTGTTAACGGTAACAACTACGCCGTTATTTATAAATAACTTACTCTTGTCATTTTCTTCATCCAATCGCTTTCCGTTATGGGGCCCACAAAAGACTGCGCCGTCGTACGAATATTCTCCGACAGTAAGAATATTCCACGACCAAGCGAATATTCCCCGACAACAATGAATATTTTATAACCACTTGTGTATTTCGAAAAAAAATTCATATATCACCCTTAACTTTAACATTTATCAACTTAACCATTTACTAAATAGTAATTATAAGAAAAATTGAATACTTTTATTTCATAAAATTCGGGGTCTTACATTAATAGTTGTTTTTACAATATCAGTTTAATTAGTCCAGTTTTACTTAAACATTTTTATTTTTTTTGTTTTCTCTATTTCAGGTTTTCGACATCGGTTTATGCAAACACGGTCTAAACATCCAGGCTTGCTACCTTTTGAGGACGACATTGACAGAAGATTTCAAAAGTTGAGTAAGTGGATTGAGGAAACGAGAACCGAATTTGAAAATTCTGATAAGGAAGGAACGATGGCTGCCGAAGACCAGAAAGCGTTGAGGGATTTTTCCACACCTAAGGTGACTAATCTGCAGTCAAGTATTACTAGGCCTGCAATTGCTGCGAACACTTTTGAAATTAAGCCTGGGACTATTCAGATGATGCAGAATTCATGTCAGTTTGGGGGAATGGCACACGACGATCCAAATGAGCACTTGCTCAGTTTTCTGGAAATGTGCGACATGTTCAAGTACAACGGGGTATCGGATGAGGCAGTAAGACTTCGCTTGTTCCCATTTACCTTACGGGACAAGGCAAAGAGTTGGTTACACTCTTGCCCGCCGGGTTCGATCACTACGTGGGAGGATTTGGCTCAAAAATTTCTTGCCAAATTTTTCCCACCGGCAAAGACTGCGAAAATGAGGAGTGACATCACATTGTTTGCGCAACAGAGTGGAGAGTCACTATATGAGTCATGGGAGAGATACAAAGACTTGCTCAGGAAGTGCCCACATCATGGATTGCCCAAGTGGTTACAAATGAACACCTTCTATAACGGGCTACATGGCAATATCAGAGCGAGTATTGATGCGGCATCGGGGGGAGCATTCTTGGCTAAAAGTTATGAGGATGCTTACAATTTGATAGAAACAATGTCGGCAAATAACTACCAGTGGCCCACATCAAGAATGACAAAGGCAAAAGCAGCTGGGGTTTTGGAATTAGACGGAGTAACATCTTTACACGCAACTATTTCTGCACTATCCATGAAGTTTGATAAGCTGAATGAGACGGTGCACATGTTAGCAGGGGCTAAAGCTCAAAAAGTTCAGCAGGATATGGCAGTATGTGAATTATGTTCGGGGGATCATCTAACAGAGCAGTGCGCGATAAATCTAGCTTCCGTTCAGTACATAAGTAACTACACCAGGAATCTGAAAAATACATATCAGAATACCTACAATCAGGGGAATAGGAACTACCCAAACCTCTCGTGGAGCAATAATCAGCAAACTCAAGCTCCACAACCATCATTTCCCCCTGGATTTCACAGTCATCCACAACAAACTCAACAGCTGGACAGGAAATCCGATGATGAGGAATCCTGGGCAAGTTACAAAACTAGCACTGATCTGATGTTGAAGAATCATACTATTGCTCTCAAGAATATAGAGAATCAGATAGGACAACTTGCGTTGGCATTAAAGAGTAGACCACAAGGAACCTTACCTAGCGACACCGAAAGAAATCCGAAGGGTAATCATGAGCAATGTCAGGCAGTTATGTTGAGAAGCGGAAAACACCTCGGTGAGATTAGTGCAGAAAATTCCGCAACACCGGAAGAAAAAGCCGACGACAGTAATGCAGTAGAGGGGAACAAATCAGAGGAACCACAGCTAAACAGTGAGCCGATTGTTTATCCTCCACCGCCGTTTCAGCAGAGAGTCCAAAAACAGAAGTCCGATAAGCAGTTAGCAAAATTTTTAGAGGTATTCAAGAAACTCCAGATTAATATTCCATTTTCAGAGGCCTTGGAGCAAATGCCGAGTTACGCGAAGTTTATGAAGGGAATTCTGTCAAGGAAGAAGAAATGGGAAGACTTCGAAACAGTAGCACTAACAGAGGAGTGCAGTGCAGTGTTACAGAAAAAGCTTCCACCTAAACTTAAAGACCCTGGAAGTTTTACCATCCCATGCACAATCGGGAAGATGTTGTTCAATAAGTGCCTATGTGACTTGGGAGCAAGCATAAATCTTATGCCCTTATCAGTATATTCAAAATTGGGTTTGCCCTCACCGAAGCCTATGAATATTTCATTACAGCTGGCAGATAGGTCGGTCACATATCTGAGAGGCATTATCGAGGACATTCTGGTAAAAGTGGACAAGTTCATATTCCCTGCGGACTTTATCGTACTGGATTTCGAAGAAGATAAGAACATCCCGATCATCCTAGGGAGACCTTTCTTGGCCACGGGACGGACACTCATAGACGTGCAGAAGGGAGAACTTACAATGAGGGTCCAAGATCAAGAAGTAAAATTCAATGTGTTCAAGGCCATGAAATATCCGACAGACGAGGAAGAGTGTAATCAGATAGATTTAATTGAGCAGATTGCCACAGAAGAAATGAGCAAGAGTTTAAGCAACGATCCGTTAGAAACAACATTACTAGGGGATGAGGAAATTGACGACCCCGATTTTGGGGAGTTATTACAGATGTTAGACTCGTTACCACGAGTTAGCCGATTCAGACCACCGGTTGAACCTCTGCACACCGAGGATACAATTGCAGCAAAATTGAAACCATCATTGGATGAGCCACCAGCCTTGGAACTTAAACCACTCCCTGAACATCTCAGGTACGCGTATTTAGGCGATTTAAATTCTTTACATGTAATTATTTCTGCTGAACTTAACAAATTGCAGGAGGAAAAGTTGCTGAGGGTGCTTCGGGATCACAAATCAGCAATTGGATGGACAATTGCGGATATAAAAGGCATTAGCCCGTCATTTTGTATGCACAAGATTTTGATGGAAGATACTGCAAGCCCATCCGTGGAGCATCAACGTCGACTCAACCCAATCATGAAGGAAGTGGTCAAGAAGGAAATTCTAAAATTATTGGATGCCGGAGTCATATACCCAATTTCCGACAGTAAATGGGTAAGTCCGATTCATTGTGTGCCGAAAAAAGGGGGAATGACGGTAATTCAGAATGAGGACAACGAGTTAATTCCAACAAGGACAGTAACAGGTTGGAGGGTGTGCATTGATTATAGGAGATTGAATAAGGCAACCCGGAAGGACCATTTCTCGCTACCTTTTATCGATCAAATGTTAGACAGGTTAGCGGGGCATGAATTTTACTGCTTATTGGATGGATATTCGGGATACAATCAGATTGCTATCGCCCCTGAAGACCAAGAAAAGACAACATTCACTTGCCCCTACGGCACCTTTGCATTCAGACGGATGTCATTCGGACTGTGTAATGCACCGGCAACTTTCCAGCGGTGTATGATGGCTATTTTTTCGGACATGGTGGAGAAAAATGTTGAAGTATTCATGGACGATTTCTCGGTTTATGGAAGTACTTTTGACACTTGCTTAGAAAATCTGGTCATGGTATTGCAGCGCTGTAAGGATACTAACCTCATACTAAATTAGGAAAAATGCCACTTCATGGTTGAAGAGGGCATAATACTAGGACATAAGGTGTCAGTGCAAGGATTGGAAGTAGACAAGGCAAAGTTGGACACGATCGAGAGACTACCTCCACCGAGCTCAGTTAAGGGTATTCGCAGTTTTCTGGGGCATGCTGGGTTCTACCAAAGGTTCATAAAGGATTTCTCTAAGATTGCAAAACCTCTATGCAGTCTTTTAGAGAAGGATGCGACTTTTAGTTTTACAGAGGAGTGCAAATCCGCGTTTGAATTGTTGATGAAGAAGTTAACTACAGCCCCCGTGATAGTGGCACCGGACTGGAAAATGTCGTTCGAACTCATGTGTGATGCAAGCGACTATGCGGTTGGAGCAGTTTTGGGCCAACGACGAAATAAGGTGTTTCACGCAATATATTATGCAAGCAAAACACTAACAGAAACTCAAATGAACTACACTACTACGGAAAAGGAGTTGCTTGCAGTAGTATACGCGTTCGATAAATTCTGGGCATATTTGATCAGGACAAAGGTAATAGTCTACACGGACCACTCAGCGATTCGGTACTTAATAGCGAAAAAAGATGCTAAACCACGTCTTATCCGATGGATTCTCTTACTTCAAGAGTTTGATTTAGAAATTAAAGATAGAAAAGGGACGGAGAATCAAGTCGCCGATCATCTATCCAGACTGGAAAATCCGGAGACAACAGATAAAGAGAGATACGTGATTCATGAGACATTCCCGGATGAGCAGTTATTTGGGTTGAATGCAGAATTTCCGTGGTATGCAGACTTCGCGAACTATGTGGTAAGCAAGATTTTTCCCCCAGATCTCACACGACAGCAGAAAAAGAAGTTTCTTCATGACGTCAAGTGATACGTATGGGATGAGCCGTATCTGTTTAAACAATGCGCTGATAAGATGATACGACGGTGTATTCCATATAGTGAAGTCCACACTATATTACAAGAATGCCATTCGTCGGCATATGGTGGCCATTACAGAAGTGAGCGCACTACGGCAAAAGTTCTTCAGTCTGGGTTTTATTGGCCGACGTTGTTCAAGGATGCCCACCAATTTGTGAAAACATGTGATAGATGCCAACGGGTGGGTAACATATCGAAACGGAATGAGATGCCCCTACAAACAATTCTGGAAATGGAAATCTTCGACGTATGGGGCATCGATTTCATGGGACCATTCCCGTCGTCTTTGAGCAATCAGTACATTTTGCTCGCGGTGGACTACGTATCGAAATGGGTTGAAGCTGCCGCATTACTATCTAATGATGCCAAGGTGGTCCTCAAGTTTTACAAAAAAATATTTTCACAAGGTTTGGCACGCCAAGAGCAATTATTAGTGATGAAGGCAGTCATTTCTGTAACAAATCGTTTACAGCTCTTTTGGCTAAGTATGGGCTCAATCACAAAGTGGCGACTGCTTATCACCCTTAGACTAATGGGCAAGCCGAGGTATCGAACAGAGAAGTTAAAAAGATATTGGAAAAAGTCGTTAACCCAAGCCGGAAAGATTGGTCGCTTCGATTGGATGATGCATTATGGGCATACCGCACTGCATACAAAAAGCCAATCGGGATGTCGCCGTATCAACTCTTGTACGGAAAGGCATGTCACTTGCCAGTGGAGTTACAGCACAAAGCTTATTGGGCAATACAGAAATTAAATTTTGATCAAGCCGCTGTAGGAGAAAAGAGGTTACTCCAACTTAATGAGCTCGACGAATTCCGCCTTCATGCCTATGAGAATGCCAAACTATACAAAGAAAAAGTTAAAAAATGGCACGACTACAAAATTATCCAACGCACATTCAAGCCGGGTCAAGCAGTCCTCTTGTTCAATTCACGGCTGCGGTTGTTCCCCGAAAAGCTTAAGTCAAGATGGTCGGGACCATTTACTATCAAACGGGTATTTCCTCATGGCGCGGTTGAATTATACAGTCGCAATCCATTAGAAACATTCAAAGTAAATGGCCAACGTATAAAGCATTACTGGGGTGGCGAGTCAAATTTGGACGTCGACACTATCATCCTAGCCGATACACAGTAAAACAGGGAGTAGTCAGGCTGAACGACTTAAAATCAAGCGCTAATTGGGAGGCAATCCAATATTTCTTTATTTTTCATATTTCACATATAAGATGGTAGGATATAGTTTATGAAAGAAGTAGTTAGGAATTTTCATTTATGAAGTTTGCTTAAAATCTCTGAAAAATACTAAAAATAAATCCAAACTCCAAGTCATCATTAATCTAACGTTTTGCTTGTTGTTGGTTTCAGGAGAGGTCAAACACGACTTAGAGCAACAAGGACTACACAACGGAGGAAATTTGGAAATTTTTCATGTCCAAAAATTTTTGACCAAAGAGTTTAACAGTGGGCTAGCCCGCCGGGGCGGGCCATTTTTGCCTAGCACCCCCCGCCGGGGCGGGGGTCCTAATTTCTGGGCAGACATGCCTTTAAACACGCACGCCCCAGCCTCTTTCCCCTCCCTCACCAACAACTGCTCTTTCAGTTTTACTCCCCTTACCACACCCCACGATCCTACCCTATTACTACCACCATAACCACTAACTAATAACTTACCCATCTTCTCCCCCACACCATCCACACCACTTCCACACCATCCACTACTTTCTCCACCATATCTCCTTCTATATACACCCTACCTCCTATCTCTATTATATACATTCATTTACACACTAAATCTCCAAGCTCTTGGACCACAAACAGTTACGAGTGAGTACTCTAGCCTTATTCTCACACTCTCATCTTCTCTCCACTGATATTCCATACCAACCACTTAAGTTTGGGGGACGTTAGGGCTGTGCACGCAAGGTGTTTGCTATTTTGCCTGAACCACAAAGAAAGTGAAACTAGTGCGTGCTCGCACAATTCAGCATCCGGTTATCCATGGCTTCACAACCAACCTCAAAACGCCAACGGGGGGCGAGGTCTAGCACGGCTCCACCAACCCAAACATATGACCGCCGCAAATTCCGAAGTGTCGTCGCCGCCGACCGATACGACTATATGGTTACCAAGGCTCTTACACCAGAACGGGGGTTGGCTCCCGAGGGAAATGATGGGGAAATGATGCAACAAATCTACCAACAAGGATGGATAAGGTTTACAGCGGAGCCTGAGCCCGCTGTTGTGAATGTTATTAAAGAATTTTATGCAAATGCCAAGGACAAGGCACCATTCACTGCCTTCGTGAGGGGTCGCATGGTCCCGTTCAGTGCAGATGCCATCAATGCCTTTTATCAGTTGCGGGTGCCACACCAGTGTCAATATGCTTACATGCGGGATTTTGACCCCGATTATGAGGAGGTGATTCAAAACATGACTAAGCCAGGGACTACTTGGATAAAGGGACGAAAGGGGGGCACCGTGTTTCACAGCAAAGACCTAAGTCGATATGGAAAAATCTGGTATGCCTTCCTCTGTGCTAAACTGCTACCGTCCACGCACACCTCAGACGTGACCAAGGAGAAGGCACTCCTCCTGTATGCCATTGTGCAAGATTTCCTCATAGACATCGGGGCAATTATCAGTTTTTCTATACGTCGATGTCTCCGCGGCAACTTTTCTGGCGGCTTACCACATCCATCTCTTATATGTGGATTGTGTCATCAAGCCGAAGTACTTTGGTCCGATGATGAGCCCACTTTGATGCCGCTGCAGATCCTAGATACTAGAATGATAGCCCGGTATTCTGTTTGGCCTGGAGGAGAGTCCCATCCACGGGGTTTGGGTTTTATTTTTCCATCAGCGTCGGAACCCGAGGATGATGCCGAAGATACTTCGGGGGATAAGGATGAAGACATGGGTGATCCGGGAACCGAGCAGACTCCGCCGACTGAGACATTTTCTAGTGCTCAGTTCCTTGCTTTTCAGAATCAACTGACTTTGACCAATAGGGTGACACGCCGGGAGATGCGACGATTGGCGATGCGCCAAGACCACATGTTTGATGCCATGAATGCATCTTTCGCCTCATTGAATACAACACTCCAACGTTTCAACCCGGTGGGTCAATTTCCATATGAACAACCCGGTCCATTACCTCGATTTCCTCCTAGTGATTCTGATGAGGATGCACACCAACCACCGCCTCAGACTTAAACAGTTTCAGGGAAGTCCTCGTGCCTTATATTTTTATCCAATGAGGGCATTGTCTTATTTAAGTTTGGGGGAGTTATATTTGTTTAGTTGCATGCATATTGATTTTATAATTTTATTTTGCATATTAGTTAGTTGCATATTAGTTAGGAGTTTGCATTGTTTTCATAAGTTTATCTAAAAAAAAATTGTTAGGTTGCATATGTCCAATGGTGTCGCATTCTATAGGTTATTCTGGCAAATGATGAGATTGTGAACAAGTTAACCAATATAGTATGGATTATTAGAACTGTGATATAATTACTGTTATGAATCGATTCTTGGACTTGTTTGAAACTGTTATAAAAAGGGTAGCACTAATAACATCTTTGTTGACCGGTTCGTTCAAATTAATACATAAAGGGTTTCTAAAGGATAGTGCTAGCGTGAACAAGAAAATGACAAGGATAGGCAGTGAAGGTGTAAATTAGGCAAGAACCTAAGTTTGGGGGAATATATGTGGGATATATAAGCTATATTAAAAAAAAAGAGAATGCAATATGTTGAGTCTTGTGGTGGGTTGAAGTGAAGCACTCCCCATAAACACAAGCGTGAGATGGAGCGTAAAACGCACTCACCAACCATCTATGAAAAAAAAAAGAAAAAAAGAGATAAGAATAAAACGGGAAAAGTGCAAAAAGCCCCCGTATAAAAAAAAGAAAGCATAAGTATCCTGCATGTACCCTTGAATTTGGTTAAGTTTAATTTTAGTTGAATCGTGCCTATCTTTGAGATTTTTAAGTTTGTGTTGTACAATTCCTTCTAAGAAGTTGTTTATGTATTGAATTTGGGTCCGTATCAGTTAAACTTGATGTTGATCACACACACACGCTATACCAGTGATGATTGTTCAAGAATTGAGAATTAATATGTAAGCGTGGATTGGTTTTGATAATTCGTAGTGTAAAGTTGCTTGTTTTCTCTAAGGCCGATGGAATAAATTGTTTATGCGATATTGTTGGTTTTGTTTAGGCGTTTAGATTGTTATTGCATTTCATTGCATTGCATGTAGCTTGTTTGTGCTCGTGGACTAGCACGGTTTAAGTTTGGGGGATTTTGATAAGTGGATTTTATATACACGAATCATTGTTCAAATCAAGTTTAAATTCGTATTTGTTTCCATGTTTTGCGTTCGTTTTTACTTGTTTCATGTTATTTTATGTGTAGGGTGGTTATGGATGCATTAAGGATGAAAAGGTGGTCTTTTGGAGCAAAAGTGGAAAAAGTTGGAACATTGAAAAATTTGAAGTCAGAGTACACCCCCGCCGGGGCGGGCCATTTTTGCCTAGTACCCCCCGCCGGGGCGGGGGTCCTGATTCTGCTGCTGTCCTATTTTGTTTCAACTTCTGTTTTGGCTCGGATTGGTGGGCTAGCTGGTGCGTTTTGGAGAGCTTGCTACCACTTAGAAAAACAATAATCCTATAGCACAAAGGCAAGATTTTCAGCACGGATTGAAGGATTTGGAGAGCGAAAATTGGAGGAGTGATTTTCAGAGATTGTCACGACGATTGCAGATTGAGGCTACGTGAAGGAGTTTTCTACAATTCTTCTTCTCTTTCATCTATTTTGTAATTGGGATGATGTTTTCAACAGATTATTCAGTTTTTAATTCGTTCGTTATGAACTAATTTACTTATTAGACTTGTGATGGATCTTTAAGCTTAGCGATGATTCTATAACTTGATTTCCAATTTTATAAGATAATTTCAGTTTATCTATGTTAACTTGAGCGTGAATTTATGAATTGCCTGATCAACAATTTTATGTGGACTTGAAAGGATTCGAGAGAGGATATTCGAGTCTAGACTTAGTTAATATAGCATGTGTCATAAATTATGTCGATAGCATATATGTGATTATTGTTAAGGTAGAGATACGCTTGACATCGCATGTAATCGTTAAGAGAACTTAAACTTCAACCTTTTTAATTGCAGTTCACATAGAGATATAGTGAGTTGGTTAATTTAGGTGTTTAATGGATTTCTACCTTAATTATGGATTGATGTTAATATGGTATTAGTGCATCGAGAGGTGGCTTTTACTACGTTCGTGTTCTTGATTAATAAACTGGAATATTGAATTGAATTGGAATAAAAGTTAGAAAATCAGAGTGAAGCTTAGGGTGAAATCATAAGTCTAATTCTCCATTAATTGTTAGAAAATTCCGAATTTCGTTATTGGTGATTATTTCTTTTGTGATAATTTAATTATTTATTAATTTAGTTTCTTTTAATTAGTTTCTTTAAAAAAAACCATTGAATTGATTAGTTTAATAAAATTAGGATTAATACAAAATTGATAATTGTGAAGTTAAGATTCTTGATATTTTGTCCTCGTGGGAACGATACTTTATTCATCACTTTATTACTTGTTGACCACGTGCACTTGCGAGTTTTATGCGTATTGATTTTACCCAACAGTTGTCTAAACTTCTGAACTTTTAGGATGACATACTAATAAATTTTGGGTCTGTAAACATGGCCTATATGTGCAAACATGATAGGACGTGTATGCTTTTGAACATGAATGATACGTGCACACAACTAAATAGACGTAATGTGAACTATGCATGTCTTAAAGTAAGTTTTCAAGTGACAAACCATGCTAGTCATATGAATACTCACAAGCATGTCTAACATGAGTTATACGACTACCTTATATGTTTAAGAATCAAGCATGTTGGACTTTGTGGTTTCATAACGTTAAATGGCATTAATTTGTTGAGATGTCCAACTTAGAACCATATTATGCAAGACGGGACCTAGATTAAACTTGAAAGATGCAAAAGGACCCTTAACATGTTAATATATGTTATGTATATAAGGATGGGCAAGCTAGGCCAAGCAAGTGTTTGCTCAGCCCTGGTTTAAACTGGGAGCCGCGCGACTGCGCGTCTCCTTAATACAAATCAGGCATGGGCCCGCCATCCTGCAGTTATAAATAAGTTCTGTTATTAATCTGAAGTTCAAGGCATGCTTCAATGATTACTTTAATTTACAATATATGACCAACATGTTATGTAATATATAGGAAGCATGCTAGGTGATAGAGATTAATGAAAATTAGGACATTCAATTGTTAAAGTCCAAAGGAATGTTTTCAAGATATAAAGCAATGATATGTTGTTTGAATTCGTGATCTGATTTGTGCTATGAAAATATAAGATAGGTGATGTGGTATGGAATTACAACTAAGTTAAACGTTTATGTGTACGTTTGAACTTACCTATATGAGTTTTAAAGGTGTTGAACACCTAGTGAGTCAAGTGTGTGGTAGCTATATATGAATGTTGATGTCATATACGAGTGGTTAAGGTATACCTAGATACACCTAGCTATTCTAAGAGTATGATGAGAAAGTGAAATGTAGGTTTTACAAACCTAGTTAGGAAACAATGTAACATTGTTCTTATATTAAAAGAGCTTATGAAATATGTTACTAATGGATGTCAATCCATGATTATATAACTATATAAGAATACACGCAGTGCAGATAAGCTTTAAGCAGTTAAGTCGTAGTTAATAAACTATGAATCAGGCAAGTCTTTCAGTTCCTATTTGATATATGAATTCTATAACTGTTAGCGAGTTATATTATGCTATAAGAATGTTGATGTATATATATGAAATGCATATGAGATACGTATGAAATGTGAAAGTTGATCTTTGATGATATGCTTGTGATATAAACTTCTATGCATGTTCTGTGAGAAGTACATGCGTAGTAAATATTAATTGATTATGAATGCATGAACTGAATATGCTATTATATTCTCTGTGATGCATGAAAACTGTTAGAATTGTTGGGCTGTCGAGCTCACCCTTGCAAATAATCACTTTTGCAGGTGAAGGACATACGGTAAAGGTTGCGTGCTACTTGATTGATAAAGTTCAATCACATCAAAGGAGATTAATTTTTTTAATTAAATATATGCTTTGAACCATGTTTAGGTTCTACTAGATATACTTGATAGTAATTTACTATGTGTGGTACATAGTAAGTTATAAAGTTGTACTATGAGATACATAGAGAAATTCGAATTGAGATGTAAATACTTATACGGTAATTCGAATAGACTGAATCATAACATAATTTGATTCAAGGATGTATAATTAATTCAAGTTAAGATATCAATAAAAGATTATTTTTCATAGGAGATTGAAAAAGTTTAAATTATTCCGCATATTTATATAATATCGAATGTGATGTAAAACAGAAATAGTAAATGACCAAGTTGTGAAACTTATAAAAGTTTGGGGGTCATTGTGCAGATCCTGGAAATGGAATGAGTTTATATTCTAAATTGTAATAAGCAAAGTTATATTCATTAAGTTATGAATGAAAAATATAAATAGTTTGACAATAGTAGTATCGTGGCGGACCGGATTCGTGGTTCGAAGGGACCCGAATTTGGGGGCGTCACAGTTAGACCCCAACTTTTGTTTTGATAGAGGGGTATATGGTAGTGAATCCTCACTTTTTATACATTAGAGGATAGTTGGTGGTGGGCAGTTTATGCCTTGAGCATTTATGGAAGTATGCCAAATGTTGAGTCAGTCTGTATTAAAACATTGGTATATAAATATAAATGCAGGTGTTTTCTTTAAATCAAATGTGTTTGATAGATAGCTTTAACTTAAAATGTTCATTTAACTAGCATAGTGAGTAAAGCGTAGCATAATAAGCGAAAATATAAGATTTTCTCTTTAGCAAATCATGCCGCCCAGACGTCAGGCGAATTACGTGTTAGAACTTTATTTAACTAGATAATGACGCCCAGACGAGTACTACAAAACCAAGAGATCGAAGAGTCGGTTAACAATGCAGAGGGAGCTTAACCTAACCCAATGCAAGACTTTATTAACATGATGGAAGAAGCTATGAGGAATCAAACACCAACCGCAGGAAACCAGACGGGAAACCAATTAGCCAATTTTAAAGACTTCAAGACAGTAGGACCACCAAAGTTTAGGGGAACAGCAGACCCGATAGAGACCCAGATGTGGATAAAGGAGATTGAAAAGGCCTTTGTTATTGCTAGAGTCGCTGAGGAGCAAAAGACAATTTTTGCTACCTACTTAATGAAAGGTAAGTCTAACTTTTGGTGGGAAGCCAACTAGAGCAAAGACGGAACTGGAATGGTGACGTGGGAAGCATTCAAGACGTTTTTTTTCGAGAACTACTTCCCTGAGAGTGCACAGGCAAGAATGGAGATCAAGTTTTTGGAGCTAAAATAGGAAAATATATTAATGTCGGAGTACGCTACAAATTTCAATGAATTGGCCAGAATCGCTCTACATCAGGTGGACACTAAGGTGAGGAAAGCAAGAAAATTTGAAAATGGGTTAAAGTCGTGGATCTATAGCAAGGTAGCAATTTTACAAATTACATCATTCTCAACTTTATTGGAGAAAGCTCTCATTACTGAAGGTGGGAGTGAAGCGATTTCGAAATATAATCAGGAAAAGAACAAGAAGAAGGTAGAAGGAGGAAATTTGAATGTTAGCAGTGGTGGCAGCAACAACAAGAAGCATAAATGGAGCAGTGGGGGTAGCAATTCTGAAATTCAGCAAGGGAGTGTGCAGCAGAAGATGTAGGTATGTGGGAATTGTGAAAAGGGTCACTCGGGAAAGTGCATGAAAGGAAAAATGGTTTGTTATACCTGTGGACAAGAAAGGAATATTTCACCCAATTGTCCTAAGGCGAAGAAATGAGGTTATTTTAATTGTGGAGAAGCGGGACATTGGATTAAGGACTGTCCAATAAAGAAAAGCACGGATGGCGGAAGAGGCAATAGGGGCAACAACACTTGGGAACCAGTGGAGGACCAGCCCAGCCAAATAAGCCAACAACGAGGACCTTCAACATAACAGTGCAAGATGCCATGGCATCCAGGGAGGTGGTGTCAGGTATTATTCCGATCAACGATATAAATGCCTATGTGTTATTCGATTCAGGAGCTTCATTTTCTTTTGTAACTGATGAATTTTCTCAAAGATTAAATTTACCTCGTGAACTATTAGAACACCCAACGAATGTAGAAGTAGCGAACAAAGAAATTATCCCTGTAGACTACATTCATAGGAATTATTGTGCTGATTTGAGAGGGTTTAAGCTTAACGTGGATTTGATATCGATTCGCCTTGGAGAGTTTGATGTAATCCTCGGGATGGATTGGTTATTGAGTCACAGAGCGATCATTGACTGTAAGAAAAAGTACGTACACCTGAAGACTCCGAATAAGTCGAAGGTGGTATTTCATGGTAGTAAATCGTCGAGATAATCTTGTTATCTGACTACGATGCAAGCAAATAGGTTGCTTAGGAAGGGTTGCATACGTTATTTGTCTCACGTCGTGGATACTCGCAGAGTCGAGGGTGAACTGGGTCGGATACTTATTGTAAAGGAATTCATTGATATCTTCCCAGATGAGATTTCGGGATTGCCACCGGATAGAGAGGTAGAGTTTGTTATTGATTTGGCACCAGGGACAGCACCGGTATCTAAAGCGTCGTATCGTATGGCTCCGATAGAAATGAAAGAATTGATTATTCAACTACCAGAGTTGTTAGATAAGGGATACATTCGGCCGAGTGTATCACCTTGGGGAGCGCCAGTTTTATTCGTAAAGAAGAAAGATGGGTCATTAAGGCTTTGTATCGACTACCGAGAGTTGAACAAAGTCACAATTAAGAACAAGTACCTGTTGACCAGGATCGACGATTTATTTGATCATTTAAAGGGGGCGAAGTACTTTTTGAAAATCAATTTGAGGATCGGTTATCACCAATTGAAGGAGAGAAAAGAGGACATTCTAAAGACGACATTCAGAACTTGGTATGGACACTTTGAGTTTTTGGTAATGTCATTTGGGTTGACAAATGCACCAGCAGTATTCATGGATTTGATGAACAGAGTGTTCAAGCAGTATTTGGATAGGTTTGTTGTTGTATTCATCGATGACATTATGGTGTATTCAGAGATGGAGGAAGAGCACACTGAACATATAAAAATAGTATTGGAGATGTTAAGGAGGGAGAAGTTATATGCAAACTTCTCCAAGTGTGAATTTTGGTTGTAAAGATTGTAGTTTTTGGGTCACGTTATCGAAAGGATGGAGTTTCGTTGGATCCAACAAAAGTAGAAGCGGTTATCAACTGGGTGCAGTCAAAGACGTCGATAGAGATCAGGAGTTTCTTGGGATTAGCAGGATACTATCGGAGATTCATCCTGGATTTTTCAAAGAAAGCATCGCCATTGACCAACCTTACTAGAAAGACGATGAAGATCATTTGGACGGAGAAATGTGAGGATAGTTTCATGGAGTTGAAGAAGAGGCTCAGTTAAGCACCTGTGTTGGCTTTACTAGACAACACGAAAGGATTTTTAGTGCATAGTGATGTGTTACACAAGGGTCTTGGCTGTGTACTGATGCAACACGTCAAGGTCATTGTGTACGCTTCACGTCAGCTGAAAGACTATGAGAAGGTTATCCGACTCATGACCTAGAGTTAGCAGCGGTAGTTTTTGCCTTGAAGATTTGGAGGTATTATTTGTATGGCGAGAAGTGTGAGATATATACGGATCACAAAAGTCTGAAGTATATCTTCACACAGAAGGAGCTAAACATGAGGCAGCGTCGATGGCTAGAATTGATCAAAGATTATGATTGTGAGATTATGTACCATCCAGGCAAAGCAAATGTAGTGGCAGATGCCCTGAGTAGAAAAGGCAGGGAGAAGTTACTGAAATTGACCATTCAAGAGGAGTTAGTGAAAGATTTCGAACGACTAGAATTGGAAATCAAGTATCCGATGGAGACCGACGAAAAATTATTTACCGTAGCAGCAAGCCCGACCTTATTAGATACGATTAAAGAGGCATTAGAAAAGGACGAAGATTGTGATAACATCAAGAAGCGGCTAACTGAAGGCGACAAATTGAAATACAAGATTGATGGCACCGAACTGCTGAGATTAGAAGGACGAATTTGGGTACCATACGTACCAGAACTAAGAGAGGAGATTTTGCAAGAAGCATACAGTACGAGGTACTCGATACACCCAGGAAGCACAAAGATGTATCAAGATTTGCATCAACACTTTTGGTGGCCAAACATGAAGAGAGAGATTGCAGAATGCGTCAGCAGATATCTAACTTGTCAGAGAGTCAAGGCAGAGCATCAACGACCGAGTGGATTACTACAGCCATTAGAAATTCCAGAACGGAAATGGGAGCACATCACGATGGATTTTGTGGTGGGACTTCCAGCAACGCAAAAAGGGCACGACGTCATATGGGTGATTGTAGATCGTCTTACAAAGTCAGCTCACTTTTTGTCAATCAAGATCAGGTATAGTTTGGACAAGCTAACCAAATTATATATCAAAGAAATTATCTCGAGACATGGAGTACCGGTATCTATTGTATCGGATAGAGATCCGCGATTTACGTAAAACTTCTGGAAGAGTCTTCAAGTAAGAACGGGGACGCAGGTACGGATGAACACCACGTATCATCCACAGACCGATGGGTAAAGTGAGAGAACGATTCAAACACTTGAAGACATGCTCAGAGCTTGTGTGATGGACTTCAAGGGTAGCTGGGAGGATCATTTTCTATTAGTAGAGTTCGCATACAATAGTTATCACTCCAGCATTGGAATGCCACCGTACGAAGCACTGTATGGGAGGAATTACAGAACTCCCTTATGCTGGGATGAAGTTGGTGAACATATGTTGTTGGGACCAGAATTAGTGCAGCAGACGGTAGAGATCATCAAGGTGATAAGAGCCCAGCTGGTAGTAGCTCAAGATCGCCAAAAGAAGTATGTGGACTTACATCGCAGGAAAAGAGATTTTGAAGTGGGAAGATATGCGTTTTTGAAAGTATCTCCCTGGAAAGGGAAGATAAGATTTCGAAAGAAAGGTAAGTTGAGTCCGAGATTTATTGGATCATTTGAGATCTTGAGGAAGATAGACGAAGTGGCGTACGAGGTAGCTCTACCTCCTGAACTGGGACATATTCATAATGTGTTTCATGTGTCAGTGTTACGACTATATAAGCCTGACTACAAGCACGTGATATCGTATAAACTAATTCAGGTGGAAAATGATTTGTCTTACGAGGAAATTCTGGTAGAAATTTTAGATAGAATAGAGCAGAAAATACGAAAGAAGGTTATACATTCTGTAAAAGTTCTTGGAGTAACCACAATGCTGAAGAAGCTATGTGGGAACTCGAGAAAAAGATGAGGGAAAATTATCCACGTCTTTTTAAGTAACCTTATGTGTAATTCCGGGGACGGAATTCTTATAAGGGGGGAGGATGTAATAACCAAGAATTTCAAGTCATTTTATATGTATATACATTATTGATATTTAAAACTTTGTGCTATATAGTGATTTAATATATGATAACATATGTGAAGTGGTGTATGGCTAAATAAATATATATACAATAGTTATGGATATATATATTTATAGATTTCATTAAAAAGGAAAGCTTCATATCCTAATTATACATTAGGTGAGATAATTAAAAAACCTAAGGGTTATGGTAATAATGAATAGTTAGCATTTAATATTTATACTAACTAGGAGCTGTCGTTTACACTTCTAAATTAACCTCACTTTTACTTTACAAATTCAAACAATTAGCACAGTAGTAAGCAAGGATCGATCCCATAGAGAGTGATTTGTTTTATATTTATCCTATGATTTATAATGAAAATTGGATTTTTAATTAATTAACTAAATTAACAAGAATAAACTAATAAGAATAAATAATGAATAAAAAGCTTCAATTCAGTATCACCTTTTTACAACAATAGATTAATAAAGTGTAACATTATTTACCCTTCAATGAAACTAATAGCCCTAGGTAACAACATACTCTGCTACCCGAAACTCCCCTTAGATTATCACTCAATGAAACAAGCTCTTCACAAGATTCTAACCATTATATAACCTAGAACAAGCTCTCTAGATTTAATATAACAACAACATTAAGAACTAGGGAATTAGACTATTCCAAGCAACAAACACATAAGCTCAGATTGTTTAACTTGTCTTCTGATAATCATAACAATACTCAAAAGCTTGTCCACAATTAGGTACTACTAATTACTACTTGTGATTAGAAACAATATCAATTACACGTAATATTATTCCTTGATCTAGCATATGATATTTGTTAACCAACTCAATCCTGCAGAAATCAAATCAGTTAAGCCAAATAGCATTCAGAAATTAAATCAGATTATCAAGAATGAATTTCATGTGAGAAGGAATAAATAATGAATACTCAATTAACTATTAATTATAAATAAGGTTCAACATCCCTTAGAACTGAATAAAAAGAACTTAGCTCATGTCTTCAATCCTCCAATGTTGTAGATGAGAGAATGTAGTAGATGATTGAATGAATAAAACCCTTACTATCAACCTCTATTTATAGTGCTAGACAAAGTCCTAAATCCTATGGGAAGTAGAAATTCAAATCCTAAAAGGAATTACAAATCATAACTAGTTTCCATAAAGAAATAGAATCTAATTTGGAAATAAATCTTAGTATAAAGTAAATCCTAAAGCTAATAGAAATAATAATCCCATTCCATGTTGAAATCTGCCAAAATTTGCATTTAGAAACTTTCCAAAAATCCAAGATTTTCCAATTTTCGCGCTATCAAAACAAAGATATCGACGAGAGCTACAACTTTAATTCTTTGAGATTTAACAGATTCTGGTGATTCATGGTCGAAATCGGACTCTAAATGACTGTTGCGCAAATTCCAACTTCCAAACTTTGAGGTTCAACTTCCGTTTGGTAAAAAGATCATAACTTTTGCGTATAAAGTTCGATTGGGACGATTCAAGATGTTCCGAAAAGCTAAGGAATAGCTCTACAATAAAATTCAAGTCCCAAGCCAAAACCATGCATCCAACATAATGCTAAAAACCCTGCAATTATCCTTTTTTCCTCATTTCAGCTCCAATTCTTCCTGAAATCATTAAACACTCTAATAAGCTCATATACACATAAAACATGCAATAAAACTAAACATAAAGGAATAAAAATAAATGAATAATATTCACTCATCAAATTCCCCCACACTTAGCCTTTACACATCCTCGTGTAAACCAAAAGTTTGATTTTCAGAAAATATATATTAAACCATTATGTCAAAAGATTTCAAGATACAAATTATGAATTTTAAAACTAAACTCACAGAAATCTAATCAATGCCTCATCAGTTAACTCACAATGAACAACCTTACCATTTCACCAACGAACTTCATTAAACCAACATGTAACCACAAAAGAAACTTTCCTACAGTCCACATACTTACTCAACTTGGTTATTATGGAACAAAAATCGTGCACACTGACTAGCAACCAAGAAAAAAATTTCCTTGCTTTTTAATTTTTTCATAGAACTTTTTCTTTAGCACAGATGAATGTGTTTTCATACTTTTCTTATATTTTTTTTCTTTTTTTGACATCTGCAATGTCTCCTTTTCTTAGGCTTTTCAGAGTTACCCATTAGTGAACTTTCCACCAACGACTCCCAAACTAGATGATCTTAGGGCGTTAGGTGTAGAGATACCCCTAAGGCATACTTATTCAAGTAACAAAGGCCACAAAAGTCGACTAGTCAAACTATTTTTATCTATCACACTTTTTAGCGTGAATACCGATGCTTTTGGAGGCTTGGATACCCAGTTATATCGCACAATGGACATTGAAACAGATTTTTAATTTTCATTTTTTCCTTCTTTTTTTTTATTCATCATTTTCTTACATGGTTTTGCAACAACATAAGCAAGTTAAACAGTTCTAAGTCATAAAATTAGTGCACATAGACAACTCCACAAATAACGTAGCCAAATAAATATGCTTCTCATATTCAAGTACTCATGTATCACAAATTCAATTCAAATCAATTACTATGGATCATGGTTTAGTCTTCATCATTCATTAACTAACTAAGCATTAAATAGATTCTAAAATTCAGTATTAATTCTCAATTTTTGACTTAAACCTTTTAACACATAGCCAAATAGAATCATGAAACCAAAATTTTTAAAAAAATTCAAAAGCATCAAATTTTCAAATTTCCCCATCAAAATCGGATCAATATCCCCTAATAACATAAAACCATCAAAATTGGATCAATATCCCCTAATAAAATAAAAACCTAAATCTTCCCCCCATACTCAAACCTTACATTGTCCCCAATGTAGGAAAATCATGTAAAGAAGAAAATACTACTAGTTAACATGCAAAAACTAAAAAGTAAAGGGATAGAAAAATCAAATCTGGAATCTTGGGTTGCCTTCCAAGCAACTGCCCTTGTTTATTGTCATTGGCTTGACATCATCCTTCTCATTCTATGTAATTGGACTTGTGAACTTCAAGTGGACTGGTAACAACTTCAATTCTTCATTAGGAGCATCCTTCAGATCCTGATTTTGCTCCATTCCAGCCCTCAAATCCTCCTTGTATATTTGCTCAAGCGATTCCTGCATTATAGAGTCAACAACATCAGTAGCAAAAATAAAATTAATATTTCCAAGATACCTTTTAACTTCATATATGTTGAACTGGACATGTACCTCATCCAATTCCATAGTTAAGGTCCCATGGTATGTATCATGTAGTATTTTTGTTGTTTGCACCGATGTTTCCTCTAAATCATCTTTGTAAATATCTGCAAAACTTATCAAATTGTTCTCATCTTCCTCTTGTTCATCCTTTTCAGACTTTGAATACCTGATTTCTTCTTCAAATTCAATAGTAGCCTCAAGCACTTCCAACTGGTTTCCACTAGTGAACTCCTCATCATCTTTTAGTTCTTGTTTCCTATTCGCCATTTCTTCCAGAAATTTTTCATTAGACTCTGTATACCATGTTGAATTCTTTCCAACTTTCCAATTTCTTGTTAGAACTTAGGGAAAAGGTAGTTTCAGTTCATAACCTGAAAGAGGTGGAAATTTGTGTTTGAGTACATCATTGTTGCATGTTTCACTATTGTCGAACTTGCTTTGTATTGACTTTCCTTGCTGCTGACCCTCTGCACCACATCTCAATGTTATGGTACTTACATTTTTAACAGTTTGAGATAGTGACCTTCCTACTGTGGTTGCAAGCTAACCAACTTGGTCCCTCAAATCTTGAATAGAAGTTCTTATCTGACTCATGAACTGTTGTGTTTGGATCATGAATGCCTTGAACATATCCTCAATAGATATCCCATAATTGACAGGTACTTCTTGGTTTTTGGTGTGGTACTGAGGTTGAGCTTGTTGAAAACCTTGCGTATTCCTTGAACCATTTGTCGAACTATAGCAGTTAATTTAGAAATTTGTTGCTCAATATTACAAGTGCTAGCCTCTTTTACCCTTTGTGATGTATGAATTATCCTAGTACCACACTGCTGTGAGTTGGCTGCCATGGTTATAATTAAGTTCTTTGCAGCTTCTAGAGTCTTGTCTACCAGTGCTCCTCCATTTGCCGCATCGATCATACTTCTTTCTATTGGTAGCAACCCCTCATAGAAGTACTGGATCAAGTGATGGTCATCAATTCCGTGAGGTGGACAGTTGGACCACAACTTCTTGAACCTTTCCCAATACTCATAGAGAGTTTCTCCATTGAACTGCCTGATTCCACATATCTCATTCCTTAGGTGGGTGACTCTTGATGCAGGAAAATTCCTTTCCAAGAATAACCTTTGCATATCAGTCCATGATCGTATTGATCCTGAAGGTAGTTAGTATAACCAGTCTTTAGCCAAATCTGCTAATGAGAATGGAAAAAGTCTAAGCTTGATCTGCTCCTCTGCCACTTCTTGTGCTTTCATCGTGGAACACACCACATGGAACTCCTTTAAATGTTTATATGGATTTTCACCTGTAAGACCACGAAAAGTAGGCAAAAGATGAATTAGTCTAGAGTTAAGTTCAAAAGCAACATCTAAAGTAGGATACTCAATACAAAATGATGATTGATCAAGATTGAGAGTAGCCAGTTCTTTTGAAGTCCTGTTTTTGTGTGGCACCGCCATCTCTTCTCTATTTCTTGATCAAAATTTAAGTCAATAAAGTTAGAGGATTGAGTCATAAAACAAAAACAAAAAGAAAATAATAAAAATAAACGAAAACAAAAACAAATAACAATCCCCGGCAACGGCGCCAAAATTATTTACCCTTCAATGAAACTAATAGCCCTAGGTAACAATAAGCTCTGATACCCGAAACTCCCCTTAGATTGTCACTCAATGAAATAAGCTCTTCACAAGATTCTAACCATTATATAACCTAGAATAAACTCTCTAGATTTAATATAACAACAACATTAAGAACTAGGAAATTAGACTATTCCAAGCAACAAACACATAAGCTCAGATTGTTTAACTTGTCTTCTGATAATCATAACAATACTCAAAAGCGTGTCCAAAATTAGGTATTACTAATTACTACTTGTGATTAGAAACAATATCAATTACACATAATATTATTCTTTGATCTAGCATATGATATTCGTTAACCAACTCAATCCTGCAGAAATCAAATCAGTTAAGCCAAATAGCATTCAGAAATTAAATCAGATTATCAAGAATGAATTTCATGTGAGAAGGAATAAATAATGAATACTTAATTAACTATTAATTATAAATAAGGTTCAACATCCCTTAGAACTGAATAAAAAAAACTTAGCTCATGTCTTCAATCCTCCAATGTTGTAAATGATAGAATATAGTAGATGATTGAATGAATAAAACCCTTACTATCATCTTCTATTTATAGTGCTAAACAAAGTCCTAAATCCTATGGGAAGTAGAAATCCAAATCCTAAAAGGAATTGCAAATCATAACTAGTTTTCATAAAGAAATATAATCTAATTTGGAAATAAATCTTAGTGTAAAGTAAATTCTAAAGCTAATAGAAATAATAATCCCATTCCATGTTGAAATATGGCAAAATCTGCATTTAGAAACTTTCCAAAAATCCAAGATTTTCCAATTTTCGTGCTGAAATTTGCTGGGGCGAATTTTCATTTTCTGCTGCAACGTCCTTTGGTAAAACAACCATAACTTTTGATCCGAAAGGAGTTACGGAGCCTGCTACCTATCAAAATGAAGATATCGACGAGATCTACAACTTTTATATTTTGAGATTTGACAGATTCTAACTGCATCAAGGTCAAAATCGAGTTCCAAGTGACTGATGTGCAAATTCCAACTTCCAAACTTTGAGGTTCAACTTCCGTCTGATAAAAAGATTATAATTTTTTTGTATGAACTCCGATTAGAACGATTCAAGATGTTCCAGAAAGCTAAGGAATAGCTCTACAATAAAATTTAAGTTCCAAGCCAAGACCATGCATGCAACATAATTCTAAAAACCCTGCAATTATCATTTTTTCCTCATTTCAGCTCCAATTCTTCTTGAAATCATTAAACACCCTAATAAGCTCATATACACATAAAACATGCAATAAAACTAAACATAAAGGAATATAAATAAATAAATAATATGCACTCATCACTAACTTAAATGGATAATTTTATTATTACAAGTGATTAATAATTTTAAATCTAATTATAGTAAACCTAATTAGGTTACAAATTAAAGAGATATGTGTAAGTAATTAAATTACATAAGATTGGAAATATAAATCCTAAATAAATAATTAGGGTAATATATATTAAAATTGTTAAATTATGTTTATTACATAGCCCAAAATAATTAAATGAGAAGCCCAAAAGAAATAAAATGCAAACCAATACTTAGCCCATTTGATTAAGGGTATTTTAGACTTTTGATTAATCAAATTTGTGCATTAAAATAAAAGCATAATGGGGGGATAATGGGAAAGAATGATCGGCCCTATTAGGCCTTTTAAGGCAACAAAATTATGCTAATCAAGTTTCTTAATTAATAACTCTTACATCAAGTAAGTGTGTCCATCTCCCATTGGTAGAAAATCTACTTAGCACCCTTAATGACATGATTAGACTTAAATGGAAGAGATAAGGCAAAGCCTTTTATCCAAGGGACAACAAAGATATGGGGGATATTAGTTATGATCCTAGTTGTATCTAACTATATTGCAACACATTTTTAAATTAACACGTTTCATTTTCTCTTCATTTCATTCTTCTTCTTCTATTTTTCTCTCAAGCTAGCAAAATACAAAGAAAGAAAAGAGAGAGAGGGGTTTGGTTTTTGGAGGAGAAAGAGAGGAGTGTGTTATCTAGATTATGCACCCTAAGTTCATATCTTACTTTGGTAGATCAAGAAAGGTTGCTACTAGAACAAGGTATAACCTAAATCTTCATCTTCTTCTTCTATTTGGTGTTATAGCAAGATTTGATGGGGTTATGAACTAATACCCAAGATACCCTAGTTCTACATATCATCATGTATGGAACTAAGTATCTTGAGTGTTAGATCAAAGGTTTAGAGAAAGAAAATGAGCATATGTTCTCCTAGGGGTGAAATCCTAGTTTTCCTTCCACCAAATCGTATGTAACTCAAGTTTTACAACTTGGATTTGTGATCCGTCGAAGGAGTGTGCTAGATACATGAGTTAGCTAGTAAACCCAAGTGGTAGAACATAAATCCAACAATTTTTGAAACCTTGGGGGCTATTTTCCCAAAATAGTCCAGGTATAGAACTTAAAGCTTTAAAACCCTAAAAGGCTACTGATCCCGTTTTTCCTAAGGTTGTTTCGGCCAATTTTGAATCGTTTAAAAAATCTAGAAAAAATCACAGAGGTACCTTAAGAAGTTATATACATGTAGGAAAAAGAACGGACACGTTTCGATGTGTGGTTTGTGTGTAATGGCTTTTACCGTGAAGGACTCCTAAATATTCTTACACGGATTCCTCACTATGTATACCTTGGAAAAATCTGAAATTTATACAGTATGTGTATATATGTTATGAGAGTGTACTGTGATGCCCCCAAATTCTGACCTCTACTTGGTCACTCGAATTTGATTCATCACGTTCTCATGGTAAAACCATAATAACTAAAATAATGCATGCACAACAGAAAATCTACTTTAGAATAATATACAATGATTTATTATAATTATTCCCCCAAGTCTCGCAACCTACAATGCTTAATAGATTACATAATAATATCGAATAAAGACTTATTACATAATCCTACATAAACTTAAACATAGTCTGGAAATAGTCTTAAAAAACATAATAGATTAAACATAAAAAGGGACAAGCTAATCGGTAGTCTTGCCCTTGCCCTTGCCTGCTCCAAAGACACCTCCCTGTTCTTCCTTAACTGAAAGGTTTTAAATAAGCAAGGATGAGCACAAATTTCCCAGCAAGTAATATACAACAAGGGGTAAGATATAATATCACAAGGTTTGAAATATCGAAGTGCCATTTCTAGGATAGTTCAAAGTTTCAGAATAACATCACGGATAAGGAATACCAACAATTCTTGGAATAAGAATGGCAATTCAATATAAATCAACAGATATATATGAATTCAATGACTAACAATGTATCCAACTGGATATGCAATTTATATTGAGCAGTCACTAAGGACTATTGAACTTCCACTAGAGTTACCAATATTAAACTGATAGCCCAAAATATCAAGTACTATAGATGATCAGTCTACAATACTTTACGTTATGCATAACACCACAAGAATAATATACTCATGTGTTGGGGTTTCCAACAACATACAATCCCCTTACCATAAGGGTTGTCCAACTCAGTTTTCAAGATTTTCGCACCAATCAATTGGTTTGGACAGTTTTTATAAACATGCATATAGTCTAGACGAATCTAATGGCATCGACTCTTTCAAAATATTCAAGAACAATACCAAGTTTATTATGAATAAATTTTCACAAGGGATTAAGCATAATGGCTCATTTGAACGAGAAAAAAATATAACTTGTACTCAAAGAGATAAGCTTACGGTATTTGCCGAATTAAGAATGCAAAGATACTTGCACAATAAGATAGGTTTAGAAACTTGCCTTAAGCGTAGTTTATCCGCGTTAATAACTCAACCTTTCGAATCCTATTTGTAGCGTATTATATGTATACAAGGTTCATTAGCTAACACAGTCCTTAATCAAGCTTGACGCGATACAAGTACGCACAAATGGTACAAAATTAGTTTATACATCATCACAAGTTCAACGCTCGTAACTTTGTTTTGATATCATGTAAACATCCCTTTGGTCTTATTATTCGAAAGTTATGAACAAACATTATTTCTATCACATGGCATGTTCCTTAACACATTACATAGCATGTTGATCATATATTACAAGTTAAAAACATCATATAGGCATGCTTCAAACATCAGACCCAAAATAGAATCGACACGTGACAGCTGGATGGCGCAGCTGCTCCCTGTCTAGGCCTAGAGACGGCACAGCTGCGCTGTCCCCTGGCCATTCTAGGACTGAGATGTGGCCTTGCAGTTTCTGTCCGATTTGACCAAAACTCTCACACATAACATATTGGTCATATTTAGGGTCTTTTCATGCTCCTCAAGTCAATCTAGGTTCCCTTTTCTAATATATTTCTAATTTAAACACTTAAACCATTTAAGGCCATTCAAGGTCGTGAACCCACAAAGTCTAGCATGCTTGCTTTCTAAACATACATGACAGTTATAAAATTCATATTAGACATGCTTGGGAGTATTCATAACGCATGTGTGAAACTAACATCCCTTTAGTTGAAAATAGACTTCGTTCATGCTTTATTTGAAATGTGATACACAAGTATGGTATGTATATGTTTACGCTACATGAGTGAGTCTAAGAGTGTCATCCAACATGCTCACTAATATCAAATTTTAGTTTTCAAGGTATCATGACCACACTCATATTCTAAGCTCGCTAATAGTTTCAACATGCTCATGTGTCCTTACTAACCAAATAAACACAAGCTAAAGGTTTATTCATGCATTTCTAAGTCATACTAACATGCTTGCAAAGTCAGTATACATACATGGCATTCATAAACAATAAGTTCGTTCTTAGGTCCTTAAATCCATTTTAAGCTACAAACTTCCTTTAACCATGTTAATGCTAGTCTAACATGCTCACGTTAGATTCATATATCTATATATACCCTTAAAACATACTGGCATACTATCACAAGATATGGTGCTAGGACAGATTTCAAAACAGAAACTAAAAACAAAATTCAGCAACTGGCGCAGCTGCGCTGCGCCTTAGTGTAATTACGGCGCAGCTGCGCTGTGCCTGATTCAGGTGCAGAAACAGTAACCTCGGTAACTGTTTAGCCCAAACTCAAAATTTACTCACAAAATCATTCTCAAACACTTATTTATCAGTTCAAACATGCTTATAAGGTCCTATAACAAAAATGTGAACATTACTCAATCTCAGTAACATACAATTACATGAATTCAAGAATTTGAGTTTTAAGAGTTCAAGAACTCTATTAAAAGAAACAAAAATGGAAAGCAAGGAATGGAATTATACCTTCGTAATATGCAATGAACTTGATCTAACTGAACTCTCAAACTCTTAGAATGCTCTCACTCTACTACTTAGCAATTTATCAGACAATTCTCAGCAACAAGAAATGAAGAAGTATACTGCTATTTATAGAAGAACACTGAACCAGACATTGCATTTTCCCATTGAATCAAACCCATGGATTGTAGGATTGCATGAAGGTTATGGTGGAGTTGGTAATTAGTGGTTGAAGCTCATGATGACCACCACTCCCGACCATAATCATCAGCTAAAAAGTTGGAAGAAATAGGCTTAGCCTTTTGAAAACATACGTATTATAGCTTGTAGTCACTGTTCATGCCCTTGTGCCACTCATTATGGGACAAGAAAAAGCTCTCAGCAACAAGCTTAGCATTATTCTCATATAGTTACTTTGTTATCCATAAATGGTTTTAATGTCCAAGTATTACCATATTAGGAGAAATTAGGGATTTATTATACACTTACATCATATAGTCCATGTACATTAAACATACGCAATAAACTAATGCAGTCAGGTATTATTGTCCGGGTAGTTCCATAATTAATTCTACTACTCACGTAATCATATAATAACCTTATTATATTAATAACTTATTTATTTATGTTAAATAAATAAATTATTCCTTTCCTTGATTAATTACCACTTAATATACTATAGTTTAATATATAGTCACACAACACTATATAGTATAGTTGCGTTAGCACTTATATGCACATAATGGTTAATATAATATTAGTATATTACTAACTTACTCATTTGCTAAGTAAATAAATCATGCACTTCCTTAATTAATCAACATCAATATTAAGTAATCCACCCATTGATTAATGTATTTATGGCGTTCCATAATCATTATTCATTAATCATATTCTCATTACATTTATAGGTATATTGCACTTAATAATAATCGTATATTACGAATTAATTACCAAATAATCCATATTCCACCACAATTAATTAATATTAATTAATGGATTAACAATTCCGTTGTTGGACATAACATATTGCAATATACTCTTATCACATGGTTTCATCCATGTTACACATATCACATTAATAACCCCCAATTTAGTGCTTCAGTAGAAAGTTACTAACTCAAACTGACTGATGGCGCAGCTACGCCAGTTTGTACTGCTGGGACGGCGCAGCTGCGCCGTGCCCTGACAGTGCCAAGACTGGTGCAGTTTCTGCCTGTGCCAGTTGTCAACGCTAACTTGTTTTACAAGACATGAATTGATCTCTACATGAGTGTTATTATGAGTTTATGAGTGTATTGATTACTTATACGAAATCATATGATCGACATGATTAATCTTCCTAATTCCCGTTTTAATTCACTTAATGAATTTTTTCGTTTCGCATTACGCCACACAAGGCATTTCACAAATCTCTTCGTCACTTCACACATCTTAACATGCATCGATCAAATACAATCAATTGTATTATCCAACTCATAAATCAATAATACTTATTTTCACATAAATAGTATTTCCATTAATATATTCATTTTATAATACGTGAAAATTCTCGAGTATTACATCCTCCCCTCCCCCCCCTTATAAAAATTCCATCCCGAAATTACTACAAGGTTACACAAATAGATGGGGATAATCCCTCATCATCCTATCTTCTTACTCCCACGTAGCCTCCTCGACATCATGGTTACGTCAAAGTACTTTTACAGAGGAAATAATTTTATTTCTCAAGGTTTGCTCTTTCCTATCAAAAATTTGGACAGGAATCTCTTCGTACGCTAAGTTCTTCTCCACTTGAATAGGTTCATAATAAATCACGTGCTTGTAGTCAGGCTTGTACGGACGTAACACGGATATGTGGAACACGTTATGGATGTACTCCAACTCATGTGGTAGTGCAACTTTGTATGCTACCTCCCCCACTCGCTTGAGTATCTCGAATGGTCCTATGAATTTTGTACTCAGTTTTCCTTTCTTGCCGAAAGGGATTTTTCCTTTCCATGGAGATACCTTCGAGAATGCAAAACTGCCGACTTTAAAGTCTCGATCTTGCCGATGCAAGTCTGTATACTTTTTCTGGCGATCTTGAGCTGCAACAAGTCTAGCCCTTATTACCGTCACCACCTCCGCAGTTTGTTGTACTAACTTTGGTCCAAGTATTCGTCGTTCCCCGACTTCATCCCAACATAATGGCGTTTTGCACTTTCTCCTGTAAAGAGCTTCGTACGGTGGCATGCCGATACTCGCATGGTAACTATTATTATACGCAAATTTGACTAAGGGTAGGTGGTCGTCCCAATTCCCTTTAAAGTCCATTACGCAATTCCTAAGCATGTCCTCTAGCATTTGTATTGTTCGCTCACTTTGTCGGTCTGTCTGAGGATGATAAGCAGTACTTAACCTTAACTGTGTCCCTATCCTCTCTTGCAAGCTTTTCCAGAATTTTGACGTGAAACGCAGGTCTCGATCAGAAACAATCGACACCGGCACTCCATGTCGTGAAACAATCTCCTTTACGTACAGACTCGCTAACTGAATCAAACTGTAGTGGATCTTGATTGGTAGAAAATGTGCGGTCTTTGTAAGTCGATCCACGATAACCCAAATGGCATCCAATCCTTTCTGCGTAATCGAAAGTCCTACCACGAAGTCCATCGTAATATGCTCCCATTTCCACTATGGTATTTCCAACGGTTGTCGAAAACCACTCGGACGCTAATGCTCTGCTTTTACGCTTTGACAAGTCTAACATCTACTAACGCACTCTATGACTTCCCGTTTCAAATTGGGCCACCAAAAATGTTGCTTCAAGTCTCGATACATCTTAGTGCCTCCCGGATGAACGAAATATATCGTATTGTGTGCCTCTTGTAAAATCTCTTCCCTCAACTCGGTTACCGCCGGTACCCACACTCTCTCTTCGAATCTTAAAATACCGTCTTTATCTATTCGAAATTTTTCTTCCTTATTTTCCGTACTCCTTTTCCTGACTTTCTCGCATTCTTCATCTTTCTCTTGTGCTTCCCTTACTCTATCCAACAATGTCGAACGAGCTTCTAAAACAAATAATTTCTCCTCAGGCTTCTCGAGTCCCTTCACTTCTATTTCCAACTTCTCCATATGTCTTATTAACTCCTCCTGAGTTGTCAGTTGAAATAATTTCTCCCATCCTTTCCTACTCAGAGCGTCGGCAACTACATTTGCCTTCCCCCGGTGATAAAGAATCTCACAATCATAATCTTTGATTAACTCTAACCACCTCCTCTAACGCATATTCAACTCCTTCTGTGTGAAGATATATTTCAGACTTTTGTGATCCGTGTATATCTCACATTTCTCTCCGTACAAATAATGCCTCCATATCTTTAACGCAAAAACTACTGCCGCTAACTCTAAGTCATGAGTAGGGTATCGTTTTTCGTAATCCTTCAATTGTCGTGATGCATACGCAATGACTTTGCCATGTTGCATAAGCACACAACCAAGTTCTCTATGCGACGCATCACTGTATACCACAAATCCTCCCGTATCATCTGGTAGTAATAATACAGGCGCCTCGGTCAATCTCTTCTTTAACTCTTGAAAACTCTCTTCGCATTTGTCGGTCCATACAAATTTCACCGTCTTCCTCGTCAGATTAGTCAACGAGGTCGCTATCTTAGAAAAATCTTTGATGAATCTTCGATAGTACCCTACTAACCCTAAGAAACTTCTCACCTCCGTCGGTGTTATAGGTTATTCCCAACTACTTACTACTTCGACCTTTTGGGGGTCTACTGAGATTCAATTCTCATCCACCACGTGGCCTAAGAATTGAACCTTCTTCATCCAAAATTCGCATTTTGAAAACTTCACATACATCTCTTCCTTTCGTAGTGCCTCCAAAACAATCTTCAGATGTTCGGCATGTTCTTCCTCTGTCTTCGAGTAGATCAAAATGTCGTCGATGAAAACTACTACAAATTTATCCAAGTATGGCTTGAAAACTCGATTCATCAAGTCCATGAATGCTGCCGGAGCATTAGTTAAATCGAATGACATTACCAAGAACTCGTAATGTCCATACCGGGTTTGAAACGTAGTCTTTGGTATGTCCTCGTCCCGTACTTTCAGTTGGTGATATCTCATCCGCAAGTCGATCTTCGAGAAACATTTCGCTCCCTTCAGTTGATCAAATAAGTCGTCTATCCTTGGTAACGGATATCTATTCTTGATCGTTACTTTGTTCAATTTGCTATAATCGATACAGAGCCTCATCGATCCGTCCTTGTTCTTCACGAATAACACTGGTGCTCCCCAAGGAGACACAATCGGTCGAATGTAACCCTTATCTAATAGCTCCTGAAGTTGTATCATCAATTCCTTCATTTCTACCAGCGCCATACGATATGGAGTTTTCAAAATCGGTGATGTTCCCGGTGCTAAATCTATTACGAATTCGATTTCTCTATCTGGCGGAAGGCCAGGCAGATCGTCCGAAAACACGTCTTAAAATTCATTTACTACGGGTATATCTTTAATCTCGACTCCCTTTCTCTGAGTATCTACGATGTAAGCTAAATAACCGACACATCCTTTCCTTAACAATTTCTTGGCCTGCATCATCGTAACGCAACACGATTGCTTAAGCGATGAGCTACCATAAAACACTACCTTAGACTTACTCGGAGTCTGAAGGTTCACACACTTATTCTGACAGTCAATTACTGCTGCATGGTTATATAACCAATCCATTCCCAGTATTACGTCAAATTCTCCCAGTCTAATAGGAATCAAGTCTACGCTTAGTTCATGTTCTCTAACATTTGCGCGACAATTTCGATAAACATATTCTACAGGGATTATTTCCTTATTCACAACCTCTATATTCAAGGAATCTTCTAAACGTTCTCGGGGTGTACTAAATTTACTAGCAAATTCTTCAGATACAAAAGAACAGGTGGCACCCGAATCAAATAATACATAAGCATTCATATTATTGATTGGGATTATACCTGACACCACGTCCTTTGTAGCCACTGCGTCCTGGACAGTCATGTTAAAGGTTCGAGCGATCGATCGGTTGGGTTGTGCAAGTCCACCAATCATTAACTTACTTCCTCCTCCCTGGCTTCTGCCAGCTGCACCGCTCCCTTTCTTCGAGCATTCCTTTACCTGGTGCTCTGTTGATCTATAAGCAAAACATCCTCTGATCTTCTCTGGCTTTAGGCAATTTGGTGAGATGTGCCCCTCTTGGCCGCAATTATAGCAGGTGCTTTTCCTCTTCCAGCATTCTCTCTGATGGCTCCTCCCACATTTGTTGCAAGCTTCGGTCCTCTTCTTGAAGTTTCCTTGGTGATTCCCACCTTGATTGCTGCTTCTGTTGTTGTTATTATTTTTCCATTTCCTTTTTCAGGAGTTACTTCCTCCACTGCTGCTTCCTCCACGATGCTCATTACCAGTGTTCTTGTTCTTCTTCTCTTTATAATACAGACTCAAGGCCTCACTGCCACCTTCCGTAATAATTGCCTTCTCCAACAACGTTGTAAAGGAATCAATCTGGAAGACCAATACCTTATTATACAACCATGGCTTCAACCTTTGCTCAAAACGTCTTATTTTCCTATCCTTATCCATAACTTGGTGCTCTGTAAATCGCGCTAGTTCATTGAACTTAGCAACATATTGCGCCACTGTCATATCACCTTGTTTCAACTCTAGGAACTTCACTTCCATCCTACTCTTCATACTCTTCAGGAAATAGTTCTCGAAGAACAACGTAGTAAACCTCTCCCAAGTTATCATTCCTTCCCCTGCTCTCTGCTGATTAGTTTCCCACCAATAGTTCTCTTCGCCTCTCTGCATGTATGTGGCAAATACGGTCTTCTGGTCTTCACCCACGCGAGCTATAGTGAAGGCCTTCTCGATCTCCTTGATCCAGGTTTGCGCAACTATCGGGTCAGTAGATCCTGTGAACTTTGGGGGTCCTACACTCTTAAAGTCTTTGAAGGTTGTTACTGGGACAGCTTGGGGAACGGGTGGTACGGGTTCGTCTCTTCCCCTCAGAGCTTCTCCCAATAAATCTACAAGTCTCTGTATCGGATCTACAGGACCTCTCTTATCATTAACTGACTCTTCTGGGACAGTTATTCTACGTCTGGGCGGCATTTTCTGCATCACAAAATTTCCCATTTATTATCTAATTATCATATTTAGACATTTCTCAATAGAAAAGAACTACAAGTTTATAACACATTTCTGAAATAGGATCATTTATATTCATATGCCAAAGGGTTACATTACACGTTCTTTGCTAGCATACTGCTATAAATGATAACACATATCCCCTAGTATCACAAAAGATGGGGACCACACTAACTTACTACCACTCTAACATTTTTCAAAAGTTTGGGGTTACCACTGTCTCACATCTTACACAAAAGACGGAGATTACAACAACATATTAACAACACATAAATAAAACTACTATACTACTGAGCTTTTCCCTCTAGACTCAACCTAACATCCCATGATCCATGGCGCTCTGGTACTCCTGCTACGTAATGTGTGCTACCATATCCCGACTTATGGTATGTCGGGTCTGTCCTTGCTCAGCTGGGTAGTGATTTACCCCATCGACTAATCTCCATGGTCGTGCGTAGAGTATAGCCCATCTTGTTCATCTTCCTTCTCTTGCATCGCACCTCGTCCTCTAGGTCATTCACCCTATCATTGGAATCCTCCCACTTCTCCTCGAAGTGAATCCTATCCATCACCTCCATCTCTAACTGAGTTCGGAGAGCTTCCTTCTCCGTCCTCTCACTCAAAACCCTCTGCTCCATCTCTTCTAACCTTCCTGCCAATTCAACGTTCCTCGCCACCGATCGGTGAAACAAGGCTCCTATCTGGATCCCTGCCTCCTTTCGGTGAGCAATCTCTACTTCCATCTCCTGCATCACTAGTTGCCTCTGATGGTCCTCGTCCCTCAACTTTTGGAACGCGAACTCTCTCTCCCTAGCCTCAGCCTCTAGCTCCTCGACTCTACACCCCAACTCCAATATCTGCTCTTCGTACTCTTCTAACATCTAATCTTCGAAAGTAGTCCCGTCGGAGTCTTCCATGGGCTCGGTTTCCTCCTCCACGGGTTCCTCCTCTGGATCAGATTCCTCAGGTAGAAGCTCCATCTCATCCTCCTCTTCCTCGTCATCATCCTCATCAATAGGGGCAACTACCGAAATAGGTTCTGCTATCAAGGGTGCCTCATAGACTACGTGGATATCACATGGCTCTTCCTCTACTACTCGGCTAGGTCCTCCCATGTCAGTCATCCTATAAACACCAACATAAGACAAGACAACAACAACTACATCAGAATGTTAAATAACATAAGTTCATTGTATAGAATGAAGTTACATTTCATAACACACTAAGTCCCTCAAGGAAACTCTACATGAGTTTTATCTCCTTCCTAACTTCTAAGTTCCCTTAAGTTATAATCTAAGGACACTCGCTCCTAAGGTTTATAACTAAGGCTTTGATACCAACCTGTGACGCCCCCAAATTCTGACCTCCACTTGGTCACTCGAAATCGGTTCATCACGTTCTCATGGTAAAACCATAATAACTAAAATAATGCATGCACAACAGAAAATCTACTTTAGAATAATATACAATGATTTATTATAATTATTCCCCCAAGTCTCGTAACCTACAATGCTTAATAGATTACATAATAATATCGAATAAAGACTTATTAGATAATCCTACATAAGCTTAAACATAGTCTGGAAATAGTCTTAAAACAACATAATAGATTAAACATAAAAAGGGACAAGCTAGTCGGTAGCCTTTCCCTTGCCCTTGTCTACTCCAGAGACACCTCCCTGTTCTTCCTTAACCGAAAAGTTTTAAATAAGCAAGGATAAGCACAAATTGCCCAGCAAGTAATATACAAAAAGGGGTAAGATATAATATCACAAGGTTTGAAATATCGAAGTGTCATTTCTAGGATAGTTCAAAGTTTCAGAATAACATCACGGATAAGGAATACCAACAATTCTTGGAATAAGAATGGCAATTCAATATAAATCAACAGATATATATGAATTCAATGACTAACAATGTATCCAACTGGATATGCAATTTATATTGAGCAGTCACTAAGGACTATTGAACTTCCACTAGAGTTACCAATATTAAACTGATAGCCCAAAATATCAAGTACTATAGATGATCAGTCTACAATACTTTACGTTATGCATAACACCACAAGAATAATATACTCATGTGTTGGGGTTTCCAACAACATACAATCCCCTTACCATAAGGGTTGTCCAACTCAGTTTTCAAGATTTTCGCACCAATCAATTGGTTTGGACAGTTTTTATAAACATGCATATAGTTTAGACGAATCTAATGGCATCGACTCTTTCACAATATTCAAGAACAATACCAAGTTTATTATGAATAAATTTTCACAAGGGATTAAGCATAATGGCTCATTTGAATGAGAAAAAAATATAACTTGTACTCAAAGAGATAAGCTTACGGTATTTGCCGAATTAAGAATGCAAAGATACTTGCACAATAAGATAGGTTTAGAAACTTGTCTTAAGCGTAGTTTATCCGCGTTAATAACTCAACCTTTCGAATCCTATTTGTAGCGTATTATATGTATACAAGGTTCATTAGCTAACACAGTCCTTAATCAAGCTTGACGCGATACAAGTACGCACAAATGGTACAAAATTAGTTTATACATCATCACAAGTTCAACGCTCGTAACTTTGTTTTGATATCATGTAAACATCCCTTTGGTCTTATTATTCGAAAGTTATGAACAAACATTATTTCTATCACATGGCATGTTCCTTAACACATTACATAGCATGTTGATCATATATTACAAGTTAAAAACATCATATAGGCATGCATCAAACATCAGACCCAAAACAGAATCCACACGTGACTGCTGCATGGCGCAGCTGCGCCCTGTCTAGGCCTAGAGACGGCGGAGCTGCGCTGTCCCCTGGCCATTCCAGGACTGAGTTGTGGCCTTGCAGTTTCTGTCCGGTTTGGCCAAAACTCTCACACATAACATATTGGTCATATTTAGGGTCTTTTCATGCTCCTCAAGTCGATCTAGGTTCCCTTTTCTAATATATTTCTAATTTAAACACTTAAACCATTTAAGGCCATTCAAGGTCGTGAACCCACAAAGTCTAGCATGCTTGCTTTCTAAACATACATGATAGTTATAAAATTCATATTAGACATGCTTGGGAGTATTCATAACGCATGTGTGAAACTAACATCCCTTTAGTTGAAAATAGACTTCGTTCATGCTTTATTTGAAATGTGATACACAAGTATGGTATGTATATGTTTACGCTACATGAGTGAGTCTAAGAGTGTCATCCAACGTCCTCACTAATATCAGATTTCAATTTTCAATGTATCATGACCATACTCATATTCTAACCTCGCTAATAGTTTCAACATGCTCATGTGTCCTTACTAACCAAATAAACACAAGCTAAAGGTTTATTCATGCATTTCTAAGTCATACCAACATTCTTGCAAAGTCAGTATACATACATGGCATTCGTACACAATAAGTTCGTTCTTAGGTCCTTAAATCCATTTTAAGCTACAAACTTCCTTTAACCATGTTAATGCTAGTCTAGCATGCTCACGTTAGATTCATATATCTATATATACCCTTAAAACATATTGGCATGCTATCACAAGACATGGTAGTAGGACAGATTTCAAAACAGAAACTAAAAACAAAATTCAGCAACCGGCGCAGCTGCGCTGCCCCTCAGTGTAATTACAGCGTAGCTGCGCTGTGCCTAATTCAGGTGCAGAAACAGTAACCTCGGTAACTATTTAGCCCAAACTCAAAATTTACTCACAAAATCATTCCCAAACACTTATTTATTAGTTCAAACATGCTTGTAAGGTCCTATAACAACAATGTGAAAATTACTCAATCTCATTAACATACAATTACATGAATTCAAGAATTTGAGTTTTAAGAGTTCAAGAACTCTGTTAATAGAAACGAAAATGAAAAGCAAGGAATGGAATTATACCTTCGTAATATGCAATGAACTTGATCTAACTGAACTCTCAAACACTTAGAATGCTCTTACTCTACTACTTAGCAATTTATCAGACAATTCTCAGCAACAACAAATGAAGAAGTATACTGCTATTTATATAAGAACACAGAACCAGACATTGCATTTTCCCATTAAATCAAACCCATGGATTGTAGGATTGCATGAAGGTTATGGTGGAGTTGGTAATTAGTGGTTGAAGCTCATGATGACCACCACTCCCGACCATGATCATCAGCTAAAAAGTTGGAAGAAATAGGCTTAGCCTTTTGAAAACATACGTATTATAGCTTGTAGTCATTGTTCATGTCCTTGTGCCACTATTTTGGGACAAGAAAAAGCTCTCAGCAACAAGCTTAGCATTATTCTCATATAGTTACTTTGTTATCCATAAATGGTTTTAATGTCCAAGTATTACCATATTAGGAGAAATTAGGGATTTATTGTACACTCACATCATATAGTCCATGTACATTAAACATACGCAATAAACTAATGCAGTCAGGTATTATTGTCCGGGTAGTTCCATAATTAATTCTACTACTCATGTAATCATATAATAACCTTATTATATTAATAACTTATTTATTTATGTTAAATAAATAAATTATTCATTTCCTTGATTAATTACCACTTAATATACTATAGTTTAATATATAGTCACACAATGTCACACTACACTATATAGTATAGTTGCATTTGCACTTATATGCACATAATGGTTAATATAATATTATTATATTACTAACTTACTCATTTGCTAAGTAAATAAATAATGCACTTCCTTAGTTAATCGACATCAATATTAATTAATCCACCCATTAATTAATGTATTTATGAATTTTCATAATCATTATTCATTGATCATAATCTCATTACATTTATAGGTATATTGCACTTAATAATAATCGTATATTACGAATTAATTACCAAATAATCCATATTCCACCACAATTAATTAATATTAATTAATGGATTAACAATTCCGTTGTTGGACATAACATATTACAATATACTTTTATCATATGGTTTCATCCATGTTACACATATCACATTAATAAACCCCAATTCAGTGCTTCAGTAGAAAGTCACTAACTCAAACTGACTGATGGCGCAGCTGCGCCAGTTTGTACTGCTGGGACGGCGCAGCTGCGTCGTGCCCTGACAGTGCCAAGACTAGTGCAGTTTCTGCCCGTGCCAATTGTCAATGCTAACTTATTTTACAAGACATGAATTGATCTCTACATGAGTGTTATTACGAGTTTACGAGTGTATTGATTACTTATACGAAATCATATGATCGACATGATTAATCTTCCTAATTCCCGTTTTAATTCACTTAATGAATTTTCTCGTTTCGTATTACGCCACACAAGACATTTCACAAATCTCTTCGTCACTTCACACATCTTAACATGCATCGATCAAATACAATCAATTGTATTATCCAACTCATAAATCAATAATACTTATTTTCACATAAATAGTATTTCCATTACTATATTCATTTTATAATACGTGAAAATTCTCGGGTATTACATCCTCCCCCCTTATAAAAATTTCTTCCCGGAATTGCTACAAGGTTACACAAATAGATGGGGATAATCCCTCATCATCCTATCTTCTTACTCCCACGTAGCCTCCTCGACATTGTGGTTACGCCAAAGTACTTTTACAGAAGAAATAATTTTATTTCTCAAGGTTTGCTCTTTCCTATCAAGAATTTGGACAGGAATCTCTTCGTACGCTAAGTTCTTCTCCACTTGAATAGGTTCATAATAAATCACGTGCTTGTAGTCAGGCTTGTACGGACGTAACACGGATATGTGGAACACGTTATGGATGTACTCCAACTCAGGTGGTAGTGCAACTTTGTATGCTACCTCCCCCACTCGCTTGAGTATCTCGAACGGTCCTATAAATTTTGGACTCAGTTTTCCTTTCTTGCCGAAACGGATTTTTCCTTTCCATGGAGATACCTTCAAGAATACAAAACTGCCAACTTCAAAGTCTCGGTCTTACCGATGCAAGTCTGCATACTTTTTCTGGCGATCTTGAGCTGCAACAAGTCTAGCCCTTATTACTGTCACCACCTCCGCGGTTTGTTGTACTAACTCTGGTCCGAGTATTCGTCGTTCCCTGACTTCATCCCAACATAATGGCGTTCTCCACTTCCTCCCGTAAAGAGCTTCGTACGGTGGCATGCCAATACTCGCATGATAACTATTATTATACGCAAATTCGACTAAGGGTAGGTGGTCGCCCCAATTCCCTTTAAAGTCCATCACGCAAGTCCTAAGCATGTCCTCTAGCGTTTGTATTGTTCGCTCACTTTGTCCGTCTGTCTGAGGATGATAAGCAGTACTTAACCTTAACTGTGTCCCCATCTTCTCTTGCAAGCTTTTCCAGAATTTTGACGTGAAACGCAGGTCTCGGTCAGAAACAATCGATACCGGCACTCCATGTCGTGAAACAATCTCCTTTACGTACAGACTCGCTAACTGAATCAAACAGTAGGCTAAAAAAATGCGACCCAAAGCATGCTTTTTGACGGGCGGGCAGGGCCGGCCCCCGGGCTTTGGGCCTGTTTGTCAGGTCTATTGAGTATCGTGAACACCGAATTCGAAGTTAGAAAATTCGGATTTGAGGGTGTCATAGTGCTACTCCAACTTCATTCCATTCTCTTCTCAGGCCATCTTCTTCTTGATTCCTGCTTAAAGGTGCCATCAAGTGCAGAGACCATAGTTCTTGAAAGGGTCGAGTGTGATTTAACCCTCTCAATCAAGATTGCTAAAGGTCGAGTGTAGATCTCCCTAGTGAACAGTATATAACCAAGTAGATAGGAGATTGTTAGTATGAAGTTAACTTTGGTCAATTGATCAATATAATATCAACATACAGGCCGGGAGGTAATCTCTCTCTGCGTGTCAAGCACTATTAATCAATTGACAAACTTACCATGAAATTAATGATAACCGTATTCTTGTATATATGATGAGCTTTTTTTAAGTAACGACATATACGTGTTGCAAGAAAAAATGAAAAGCTGAACAATTACTCTCAAAGAGATGAGGGTCATTCAACTATTATTTATATTTATATATTTTAATACAATAAAATTTATATTTTAAATTATATTAAAAATACTTTTGTAACTATAATATTAAAATATACTTTGACATGTTTAAAAATATGTGCTTCACAACCCAAAAAAAGTACAAATAATAAAAAAACGGTGGAAGTATATATTAGCCAAAATAACTTATGGTTTCAATGTGATAACCTGAAAGTTTTTTTTCTTTTTTTATTATATAAAAAAAGAAAAGAAACAAAAAATTGAAAAAACAAAAAAAGAGAAACAACAAATTTCTTTGCCACAGATTTTTATAATTTTTATTTTTAGTTTTGTAAAGGAAAGGAGAAGATTTGCCTGCCATTTTTTGTGCTCCAAAATCTACATTAGAATATCTCATTAAGCAAGTACACGACTACATGATAAGCATATATATAGGCATTATAGTTGCAAGAAGCTATGAAAATTCATTGCAGCATGATGAGCCTACTTTTCCAGCAAAAATTAGTCCTATAAAAGTAATTTTTTTGCTCTTTTTTCTGCTCTTTTTTTGCTCTTTTTTCTGTAATACACAAGAACATGTTAACTCAGAAAAGAAGTAGCTCTTTAGCTCTTTTCTGCACAACGCCTGCTTGAAAGATAGAAACACAAGCAGAAATGACTTCATTGAAATGGATTCGGAACTTGCAAAAGCTAACTACTTCTTGCATGCTCTATATCTGTTATCATCTCTTCAACTGGACCTCCCTGCCCCTAGTTTAGTTCACTAGAAAAATTCCATAAGAATATCGCTGTTCAACTCGGCATCAGCTTAAATAAAATCTTTTGAAATGACTTTGCTATTCTCTATAGTCTAAACTATTTTCTCATACCAAGCTAATATTCCCAACTCCTAGGCTTTATTATCATTTAAAGTTTGATCCTCCTCTACTAGTAGTGATGACACAACTGTAGTTTCAACTTCATTTACATCCTTGTGTCCGCCTTCAACAGATCTTGAATCAGATATCACGACACTGTCTAAAGGTTCAACACTTTCGGATGCATCTACATTGTCTCCGGTAATAGCTTTTAATTCCTTGTCACCCGATTCACTGATTAGTCCTGGTTCATTCCGACTGAAATTGATATCGTCTTCATCGATGTACCTTAGTGGAGGATCTAATGGTTCCTGTTTAGTTAACAAAAATTGTAAGTCTACCATCTATCAACAGAATACATTTTAAAAGTGATCATTTTTTCAACAAAGTGCTTCGAAAAAGTAAATACAGTTAATAAGAGTTTAAAAACATTTTTGACCTCATAAATTTCCTAATTTTTTAAATTGAACTCGATTGTTTAATATTTAAGACATTGAGCTTTAAACTTCTGGATTTTGAGACATAAAACCTTACAATCACCGGAACCTGACATGGCATCCTCTTGTAAAGCCATAGTGCATTATGTGACAGTCTCATGTAAAAGCACATCAGTTTTCGATGAAAGTAAGGTTTAATGTCCTAAGTTTCAGAAACTTTAAGGTCCAATGACTTAAAAAGTAAACATTGGGTTAGAGTTTCTAAAATTAAAAAAGTTATACGGTTAAAAGTGTTTTTAAGGTATTAGGAGATAACTTTTTTCTGCATCAGGCAAAAGAGAAAGAAGCAATAGAGAATGCTTTATGATAAAGAATTTTATCTTTATTTCAACTTTAGATGAAGCTAGGTAATGAAATTAAATGTTGATCCTAAAACCATCCAAGTAAGGTACTACTAAATCTAGGCATATTCTTCATCTAAGTATTTCCATCCTACTCAACCAAATAAATGCTTCAAGGACTATAATTATAATATGCCACCTTCATTCTAAAATATAAGACATTTATTGACTTTTTGAAGTCAACTAGATATATTTTGAAACTCAAAATTGATATAGATTCATTTGAAGCCAATACAATGAGAAATATTGTAACTATGTAAAAAGTACTAATAATTATAAGATTCATATTTTTGTAATCGTTAATAAGTCATAAATTTGAGCTTAAAATATGTTAAACTGACTTTCAGAAGTCAATAATGATCTTATAATTCGGGATGGAGGGAGTATATGTGTGTGTGTGTGTAAATATGTAAATTTACCTTTATTTCCGTATAACTAAGAGGATTGCTACTATCATCCTTTAACTCTGTTTGGTTTGGGTAAAAGGCAGCTTCATGTGGGTCCGAGTTTTGAATTCACCTTCAATAGCTTTTATGGCTTCTGAGTTATCATTAACATCAGCTGCCTTTCGTTGGTCTGCAACCTCATTTACATTCGCTTCTCGAGACTCTTGAGTTTTTACTTCAGGACCCGAGTTCTCATTCCCTTCCGCGGCTTTTGATGGACCAATGACACCTTCTGAAGGTTCAAGTACATTGTCTCCAGTGATAGCTTTTAATTCCTTGTCACCCGATTCATTGATAACTGGTTCCTTCCGCTTGAAAACGATATCATCTTCCTCGATGGACCTTCCTAGTGGAGGGTCTAATGGTTCCTGTTTAGTTGCAAGAACTGTTAGTCTACTATCCTCTATAAAAAGAAAACATTTTAAAAGTGATCATTTTTTCAAGGAAAATGCTTTGAAAAAGTAAATTGAATTTATAGGGGATAAAAATTATCCTGTGTGATATGTATAAAAGGAAAATTAGCCTTATTTATTTATCTGTTTCACCTTGAAATTAAATTTTGATATTGATACTAAAAGTTACTCTCCAAGGTACTACTAAATCTAGGCATATTCTTCCTCCAAATATTTCCATCCTTGACCATAAAAGAGTTTCAATGAACATTTAAAGTGATTCTGACTTTTAATTACCAATCCAACCGTATGGATGCAAAAAAAGCACGCCAAAATTGAAACTGTATAAATTTTTAGGTGATTTAAGGGTGCAATGTACTGTTATTGTAATGGTGTAAAATAAGTTTATTTTTTACAACACAGATTTGATTATTTTACATGATTATAATAATGGTGCTCCACAACCTTCAATCAAACAAAAATTTATATGTTTACATATCGGCGCTTGCACTTTGCATTCATACAGTACGAATGTTTAAGTAAGGATCAAAATTTCTTTGTATTTGAAAAGACGTTAGATAAAAATTACGCAAGAACAATCTTAGAAACCTTTTATTACATTGTGAGAAGAACACTAAAATAGGAACGAATTAGAACTCTCAAGTCTTAACTGGAGGCAGGTACTACCTCCGCTCTGAATCATAGGATCAATATTGACTTTTCAAAAGTCAAATTCAAATATTTTTAAACCCAAAATTTACATGAATTCAGGTAGTTTATGTCAATCCATTTATGAATATCATAAAAAACCTAAAAAATACTAGTTATACAACATGGAACGGATGTAGTATACACACACGTGTGTGTGTGTGTTTGTATTTATGCACGTGGGTGTGGGAATAAATATGTAATTTTGATATTGGTAATGTACTATTAAATCTAAGCATATATATTCTTCCTCCAAGTATTTTCATCCTCCACATTAAAAAAGTTTCACGGAACATATAAAGTGATTTTGATTTTTAATTAATCCAACCATACAAATGAAAAAAGCACATCAAAATAAGAAAATGTATAATTTTTTATGTGATTTAACAATGTGGAGCACCACTATTATAATTATGTAAATAATCAAGTCTGAGCTGTAAAAATTATATTTGCGTTTGCTCTTTGCATCGGTAAGGTCGGAATGTTAAGTAAAGATCAAATTTACTTTGTATTTGAAATGACATTTGATAAATTATGTAAAGACAATCTTAGAAATCTTTTACTGACATATATCTATTACATAGTGAGTGTGTGTGGGTGCAAGTGTTTGGGTGTAAATATGTAATTTACCTTTATTTCCTTGTAATTCACAGCATTGCTACTATCATCCTTTAACTCTGTTTGGTTCGGGTCAAAGGCAGCTTCATGTGAAGTCCGAGTTTTGAATTCACCTTCAACGTCTTTAATGGCTTCTGAGTTATCATTAGCATCAGCTGACTTTGGTTGGTCTGCAACCTCATTTACATTTGCTTCTCGAGACTCTCGAGTTTTTACCTCAGGGCCTGAGTTCTCATTCCCTTCCGCTGTTTTTGATGGACCAATGACACCTTCTGAAGGTTCAAGACTTTTGGATGCTTCTACATTGTCTCCGGTGATACCTTTTAATTCCTTGTCACCCGATTCACTAATAACTGGTTCGTTCCGCTTGAAAATGATATCATCTTCCTCGATGGACCCTCCTTGTGGAGGGTCTAATGGTTCCTGTTTAGTTGCAAAAACCGTAAGTCTACTATCCTCTATTAAAAGAAAACATTTTAAAAGTTATCATTTTTTCAAAGAAAATGCTTTGAAAAAGTAAATTGAATTTATAGGGGATAAAAATTAGCCTGTGTGATATGTATATCTGTTTCACCTTTAGATGAAGCTAGGTAATGAAATTAAATTTTGATATTGATACTAAAAGTTACTCTCAAAGGTACTACTAAATATAGGCCTATTTTTTCTCCAAGTATTTCCATCCTCAACCATAAAAGAGCTTCAATGAACATTTAAAGTGATTCTGACTTTTAATTACCAATCCAACCATACGGATGCAAAAAAAAGCACGCCAAAATATGAAAATGTATAAATTTTTAGGTGATTTAAGGGTGCAAAGTACTATTATTGTAATGGTGTAAAATAAATTTATTTTTTACAACACAGATTTGATTATTTTACATGATTATAATAATGATTCTCCACAACCTTCAATCAAACAAAAATTTATATGTTTACATATTGGCGCTTGCACTTTGCATTCAAACAGTACGAATGTTTAATAAAGATAAAAATTTCTTTGTATTTGAAATGAAGTTAGATAAATTACGTAAGAACAATCTTAGAAACCTTTTATTACATTGTGGGAAGAACACTAAAATAGGAACGAAGTCGGGGAATTAGAACTCTCAAGTCTTAACCGGAGGGGTTTATTGCGCAAAAACTCCGGGACACAGGTACTCCCTCTGCTCCGAATCATAGGATCAATAATGACTTTTCAAGATTCAATTTCAAATATTTTCAAACTCAAAATTTACATGAATTCAGGTAGTTTATGCCAATCCATTTATGAATATCATAAACAGCCTAAAAAATACTACTAGTTATATATTATGGAACGGATGTAGTATATGCACAAGCATGTGTGTGTGTGTGTGTGTGTGTGTGCGTGGGTGTGGGTGTGGGTGTGGGAATAAGTATGTAATTTTGATGTTGGTACTAAAACTCTCCGAGTAAAGGTACTACTAAATAAAAACATATATATTCTTCCTCCAAGTATTTTCATCCTACTCAACGTTAAAAGAGTTTCAAGGAACATATAAAGTGATTTTGATTTTTAATTAATCCAACCATTATTTTTGCGCTTGCTCTTTGTATCCGTACAGTTGAAATGTTATGTAAAGATCAAAATTACTTTGTATTTGAAATGACGTTAGATAAATTATGTAAAGACAATCTTAGAAATCTTTTACAACACATATCTATTACATAGTGTGTGTGTGGGGTGGGGGGGTGGGGGGGTGTAAGTGTTTGGGTGTAAATATGTAATTTACCTTTATTTCCTTGTAATTCACAACATTGCTACAATCAACCTTTAACTCTATTTGGTTCCGGTCAAAGGCAGCTTCATGTGGCGTCCGAGTTTTGAATCCACCTTCAACATCTTTTACAGCTTCTGAGTTATCATTAGCATCAGCTACCTTTGGTTGGTCTGCAACCTCATTTGCATTCACTTCTCGAGACTCTTGAGTTTTTACTTCAGGGCCCGAGTTCTCATTCCCTTCCACGGCTTTTGATGTGACACATTCTGAAGGTTCAAGACTTTTGGATGCTTCTACATTGTCTCCGGTGATAGCTTTTAATTCCTTGTCACCCGATTCACTGATAACTGGTTCGTTCCGCTTGAAAATGATATCATCTTCCTCGATGAACCTTCCTAGTGGAGGGTCTAATGGTTCCTGTTTAGTTGCAAAAACTTTAAGTCTACTATCCTTTAAAAAAATAATACATTTTAAAAGTGCTCATTTTTTCAAGGAAAATGCTTTGAAAAAGTAAATTGAAATTATAGGGGATAAAAATTAGCCTGTGTGATATGTATAAGGAAAATTAGCCTTATTTATTGATCTGTTTCACCATTAGAAGAAGCTAGGTAATGAAATTAAATTTTGATATTGATACCAAAAGTTACTCTCCAAGGTACTACTAAATCTAGGCATATTCTTCCTCCAAGTATTTCCATCCCCAACCATAAAAGAGCTCCAATGAACATTTAAAGTGATTCTGACTTTTAATTACAAATCCAACCGTACGGATGCAAAAAAAGCACACCAAAATATGAAAATGTATAAACTTTTAGGTGATTTAAGGGCGCGGAATACTATTATTGTAATGGTGTAAAATAAGTTTATTTTTTACAACACAAATTTGATTATTTTACATCATTATAATAATGGTGCTCCACAACATTCAATCAAACAAAAATTTATATGTTTACATATTGGCGCTTGCACTTTGCATTCATACAGTTCGAATGTTTAAGTAAAGATCAAAATTACTTTGTATTTGAAAAAACGTTAGATAAAGTACGGAAGAACAATCTTAAAAACCTTTTAGTACATTGTGGGAAGAACACTAAAATAGGAACGAAGTCGGGGAATTAGAATTCTCAAGTCTTAACCGGAGGGGTTTATTTCGCAAAAACTCTGAGATGAAGGTGCTCCTCCACTTCAAATCATAAGATCAATATTGACTTTTCAAGAGTCAATTTCAAATATTTTCAAACCCAAAATTTACATAAATTCAGGTAGTTTATGTCAATCCATTTATGAATATCATAAACAGCCTAAAATACTAGTTATATAATATGGAACGGATATAGTATACACACACACGTGTGTCTCTATGTGTGTATATGTGGGTGTGGGTGTGGGTGTGTGTGGGAATAAATATGTAATTTTGATATTGGAACTAAAACTCTCCGAGTAAGGTACTACTAAATCTAAGCATATCATCCTCCTCAACATTAAGTGATTTTGATTTTGAATTAATCCAACCATACAGATGAAAAAAGCACATCAAAATAAGAAAATGTATAATTTTTTATGTGATTTAACAATGTGGAGCACCACTATTATAATTATGTAAATAATCAAGTCTGAGCTGTAAAAATTGTATCTGCACTTGCTCTTTTCATCCGTACAGTTGGAATGTTAAGTAAAGATCAAAATTACTTTGTATTTGAAATGATGTTAGATAAATTATGTAAAGACAATCTTAGAAATCTTTTAGGACATATATCTATTACAGTGGGGGGGGGGGTGTTTGGGTGTAAATATGTAATTTACCTTTATTTCCTTGTAATTCACAGCATTGCTACTATCATCCTTTAACTCTGTTTGGTTCGTGTCAAAAGCTGCTTCAAGTGGCGTCTGAGTTTTGCATACACCTTCAACAGCTTTTATGGCTTGTGAGTTACCATTTGCATCAGCTCCCTTTGGTTGGTCTGCAACGTCATTTTCATTTGCTTCTTGAGACTCTTGAGTGTTTACTTCAGGGTCCAAGTTCTCATTCCCTTCCCTGGATTTTGATGGACCAACAACACCTTCTGAAGGTTCAACACGTTTGGATGCTTCTACATTGTCTCCAATAATAACATTTAATTCCTTGTCACCCGATTCACTAATTTCTGGTTCGTTCTGATTGAAAATGATATTGTTATCCTCAATGGACTTTCCTAGTGGAGGGTCTAATGGTTCCTGTTTATTTACAAAGAACTGTAAGCCTACTATCCTCTAGATACAGAATACATTTTAAAAATGCTCATTTTTCAAGGAAAATGGTTCGAAAAGGTAAATTGAATTTATAGGGGATAAAAATTAGCCTGTGTGATATGTATAAGGAAAACTAGCCTTATTTATTGATCTGTTTCACCTTTAGATGAAGCTAGGTAATGAAATTAATTTTGGGTATTGAAATTAAAACTCTCCGAGTAAGGTACTACAAAATCTAAGCATTTCCTCCTCTCAAGTATTTCCATCCTCTTCAACCATAAAAGAGCTTCAAGGAACATATGAACATATAAAGTGATTTTTATTTTTAATTCCGACCATACGGATACAAAGAGCACGCCAAAATATGAAAACATATAAATTTTTATGTGATTTAAGGTTGTGGAGCACTATTGCTATAATGGAGTAAAATAAGTATATTTTTTACAGCTCAAATTTGATTATTTTACAATTATAATAATGGGGCTCCACGGCCTTAAATCAAACAAAATTTACATGTTTACATATTTTCACTTGCTCTTTGCATCTTTACGGTTGAAACATTATAAAGATCAATATTACTTTGTATTTGAAATTATGTTAAATAAATTGTGTAATCTTAGTAACCTTTTACCACACATATATGTATGTATCCCATGTGTGTGGTAGTGTGTTTGTAAATACGTTGTTTACCTTCATTTCCTGGTAAATCACAAGATTGCTACTTTCACCCTTTAACTCTGTTTGGTTCAGGTCAAAGACTGCTTCATGTGGCATCCAAGTTCTCGATTCACCTTCAACAGCTTTTATGACTTCTGAGTAATCAGTAGCATCAGTTGTCTTTGGTTGGTCTGTGATATCATTCACATTTGCTTCTTGAGACTCTTGAATTTTTACTTCAGGGTCCGAGTTCTCATTCCCTTCTGTGGCTTTTGATGGACCACCAGAACCTTCACCTCCATTGATCTCTCTAGGATGTTCTTCAGTATTTTCAATATATTTTGAACTGGAACAATTTGATGATTCCAGCAAATCTACAACAGCACTTTCCGAGGGTTTAACACTTTCGGATGCTTCTACATTGTCTCCAATAATAGCTTTTAATTCCTTGTCACCCGATTCACTAACTACTGATTTGATATGATTGAAAATGATATCGTCTTCCTTGATGGACCTTAATGGAGGATCTAATGGTTCCTGTTTAGTTGACAAAAATGTAAGTCTACTATCCTCTATTCACAGGATACATTTTAAAAGCTAATATTTTTTCCAAGGAAAATGCTTCGAAAAAATAAATTTAATTAATAGGGGATAAAAATTAGCCCGTGTGATATGTACAAGGACAGAACTTTTTTTCCCGCATCAGACAAAGAAGAAAGAAGCAAGAGATGATGCTTTAGGATAAAGAATGTTATCTTTCATCTGTTTCGCCTTTATGAAACTAGCTAATGAAATTAAATTTTGATAAAGATACTTAAACTATCCGAGTAAGGTACTATTAAATCTAGGCCACCTCTTAAGTTTTTCCATCCTCCTCATCCATAAAAGAGCTTGTTTGAATATAATTATAAATATATATATATATATATATATATATATATGAGAAAGGGAATTTAAGGCATATATTAGCCAAGTTTGGCAACAAAGCACTCTAAAATTGACATTTGTTAACGTTTTCTTTCAAATCCAACTCTATAGATGATGAAAACATGAAAAAATAAAATAAGGGGGCCTATCAGTTTTTATGTAATTGTATGTAGTGAAACTCATTAATCTATGTACTGAAATTTCAGAATACTTTCAATGGCATAGATTTACTATTTATTTGTTTTAAAAAAAATTAAACTAGAGAATCTTACATTATAAAGATTTCTAGAAAACAACAATGTATCTTATTTTTTATGTTTTCATAATCTATACGATTAGACTTGAAAGAAACGTTAAAAATTATCGTTTTAAAGTGTTTTGTAGTCAAACTTGGTTGGCATGCCTTAGATTCTCTTTCCCCACATACATATAAATATATATATATATATATATATATATATATATATATATATATTTAAAACTTTACCTTTATTTCCTTGTAGTTCACAGGATTGCTACTATCATCCTTTAACTCTGATTGGTTAGGGTCAAAGTCTGCTTCATGCGGCGTCCAAGTTTGGGATTCACCTTCAATAGCTTTTATAGCTTCTGATTTATCATTAGCATCAACTGCCTTTGGTTGGTTTAAAACCAAATTTTCATTTGCTTCTTGAGACTCTTCAGTTATTATTTCAAGGCCGAATTTCTCATTCCCTTCTGTACCTTTTGATAGACCAACGACACCTTCATCTCCGTCAATTTTTCTAGCATTTTCTTTTGTATCTTCAATAAATTTTGAACTGGAAGAATTTGATGGTTCCAACAAATCTAAAACAGCCTCCTGCTTGACTGATAATGGGGTTTCACCTTCAGTATCTTTAACAAATTCTGAGTTTATTCCCGCTTCATTTTCGAAAACCACAGCTTCTTGGTTATGCTTCTTTTGATGAACAGATGGATCCTATAATCAGTAGTTTACAATAGCCAGTCAGTCAATACTTCTATATTTTCATAAGGATATATATATATATATATATATATATATATATATATTCCTTCAAAAGTATTCCAAAAAGTTGAATTTCTAGAAGTTCATTGTGACACAACTCAAATAATAAAGTCATTAATTATTAATCCAATAATCAAATAGCAAAAATGATCATCCATTGAGACGCAGCTCTCAAGCAAGGGAATATGATAAATTTAACAAGTAACAAAGAAAATGAAAATAAGCAATTATAAATTATACGTTTTAAGACTTGAAGAATGGAAAACCCCAAATTTCTACAAATAACTAACAAGAATTAGTTTAACATAAGTTTGCTTATAGTATGTGAGTAGTGTGGTGCTTCAGCATTTAGATTCAATTATATGTTATGAATCAATATTAGCGTTCCAAAAATTCCCGTCTAGGTCCGCTTGTTCCCCGCCTAGGTGCTAGGCCGCTCCTCTACTGCCTAGATTTAGTTGGGTGCTAGGCCTCGCCCAGGGAGAATTAGACCTCTGGCATCGACTTGATAAAGACTTTAGAGCTCTATATTACTTGAAATGAATTTGTTAAGCCTTAAAAGATTTTTTTTTGATAATTTTTCATGTAAAATAAAAAAGTAAAAAAAGCTACATCTACTATATGTTTTGTATAGTATCCTCCATTCCAAATTATGATCATTATTAACTTTTGAAAGTTAATTTGAGACATTTTTAAACTTAAAATTGAGATGACTCCTTAATAACTATGAAACAATAAAACTTACAATGATTAATATTTTTTAGATAGTGTACAATATTAATCTTTGTATTGATTAAAATTAAAAGAATCTATATCAACTTTGAGTTTGAAAATTTCTTAAGTTAACTTTAAAAGGCCAATGATAATCAAATAATATGGAACGAAGAGAGTATAACAAATATATACAATAGAAAAATAAATAAATGAGAATGCAATTGCCTAATCCATCTAGTAAAATGCCTAGGCACCGCCTAAACAGCCTAGGTGCTAGGCGCCCCCTCTGCCGAGTAGATCCGCCTAGTGATTTTTGGAACGCTTTACTATTGATATATGTATGCCCTCAAAGAGATGGAGAGAGAAAAGGTGAGGGATTTAAAATTACTTGCGATTCCTGAAAGAATCTGCTGGAGGAAGCTGGCAACTGTTCTTCGTTTGTAGGACAGAAAGGGACACAGTAGAGAGTGTCCATGAATCTTGGGCTCTGAGGTTCAAAACAAATTATGACGTTAACACAATAAAGCTACATGTGATCACTTTGGTCATTAATCCCCAAAGTGTAATTTAAATTGCTAATACACCCTTCACATAAAAATGTGTAAATTTTATAGAGGTCTATAGACCCACTAGACGAATTTAGATCACTTGTCCCAAATCCTGTGGCATCTCCTGTCACTTCTGTCTCATCCCATGTACTGGTGCCAAGTAATCCTTATCTATTTACAAAATGAACTTAAACATGCAAATAAATTACACCTGACAAGATTACATGGGATGGGACAGGGAATGTGACACGAGATTTGGGTTCACACTACAACATTCCTATGAATTGACCTATTGTACAACCATAGAAAAATCAGCCAAAAAATACGGTTCAGCTTCAATGAATCTAAATAATTTTGATTCCCTGTTAACTTCTTGCATATAAAGTTCTTACAATTGAAATATTATCTAACCTGAAACGTCTCTATGTCATGAGTTACTTGATCAGCCGAATCCTCTATTCTAGGGGGTGCATTTTGAGTTGCATAATGATTTAAAATTTCTGGTGGCGAATAATGAACCCAATTATTTTCTACCATTTGAATCAAATGATTATTATCAGATTGTTGAACCTCCATGGATATCGCCTGACTAAGATCCAACAAAGAGACTTGATCAGTTGAGAACTCTGCTTGTAATACAGAATTAGGAGACGAGCACGAACTTGAGGAACTAGGAAACTGCTCAGTGGAAAATTCTGGCACCGCAACAGAAGCAATGGGATCAATAGAAGCCCTGGGGAAATCAACTTCTGATACGCCTTGATCTTCTGCTCCATTTTGGGCTTCATTGTCCATGTTATTTGTAGTGTTTAACTTATCCATGCCATTGTTCATTGGAATTTCTGTGTCACTCGCATCAATATTGGCTTCCATGTCTCCATTGGCCTTCTCTGGAGAATTAGAGGATTCCTGTTCAATATCAAAACCAGTTGAATATTAAGTCCATAAATCGGTTCCATTTTATTACTCTCTCGTTGCTCATAAGTGCACACAGTATATTCAGCAATTTTATGCATGAGCATAACCAAAAACAAATCGCCAAAAAATTGAAGGAACCTTCCATGGCTGCAAGTAACACACTTTCACATAATAATAGAATATGATAGTTTATCTATCTGAACTGCTAAAAGATGTCTTGAGTATGTTTTTCACACAATATAGAAAAACTAAAGTAGAAGAGAGAATATTTAAGTCTCCATTTTACCATCAATGGTACACAGAACATTCTCTCTCTCTCTCTTTCCTAAAAATAGTGAACCATAGTTAAGTACTTTTAAGGGTAAGACTATATATAACATTTTGCAATTGAATTTTTTACTATAGACATCTTTTATTTTGTGGGAGGGAGAGAATAGGAGGTATTCATTACTTCAAAAACATGAACAACAAATACACAAATAAGGAAATACATAACAGTAATGATTGTTCACTGCTAATTATGGTTTTGTTTGAGTTTCTAAATCTTTAAAAATTAAATGCTTTTCCCGGAGTACATCAGCCTAAATTTCATTTCCCATTATATTTATGATGAGTGATCAAATGCAAATGTTTAGATAGTGCGCCTCTCGCTTTCTCTGTCTAATAAGATCATTAAGTTTCAGATTTACAGTTACCACATAATTTACGGGTCTAGCAAAACCTAGTTCACCCTCTGTATCTTGAATCATTTTGTGAAGATCATCACTCTGTCATATGCTTACTTCATTCTATATTTTTTACACAAGTATGCTCCGAAATTTTGAGTAACAAACCTCAGAAAGACTTGAGATGCTCCTGTTATTTTCTTGCTCTATAAATATGTGAGGTTAACTACCAATATATGTGATGCTTTTTGAGTTTTCCATGTGTTTAATTAACAGGACTTCATGATCATTCACTGAGGGATATTTAATACAAGTCTTCTAGAGTTTTAATAAATGTACAAACATAATCCTTTCCAATTACTACGGAATGGACTTTCAGAGGTGTTTTCTTTTCTGCTTTGTTTTTTTTGGCATTTTATCTGCGATATACATGTGTGTGTATGTGTTTTTATTCTATTTATAACCTTTCACTTCTATTTTTTTTGGTTTAACTTATTTTATTTTTTCCTTTTGTTAGGTATTTGTTTTCTTAATTCTCCTTTTCTCTTGCCTTGCTGCTTCATTTTTTCCATGAGATTTATTTTCAGCCTACGCCAACTAGTTTGGGATAAAAGGCATTGTTGAGTTGAGTTGAGTTAGTACACACATTGAGAGGAAGAGAAAAGAAACAAATGCAACAATGTTCAATTAGATATCACCGCATATGAGTTGCTAAAGAAAATTTGAAGAAAGTGATGTTAAGTAGTGCAGTAGCAGTTTAGTTTAAGGGGTGGTAGAACAGTGGCTAGCACATAGGTCTCGTAGATTCTGTCACCCTGAGGTCAAGAGTTGGATCCTCTCTCAATCCAATTCCTTTTACTTATCAAAAATAAATTTTAAAAATAAAATAAAAGGTAGTGCAGTTGTAGAAAAAACAAGGTATATTTCCACATTCCTTATTGCTACCTTTCCCCCCACCCCCAGAATGATATGGTTAAGATGTTTGAACTACCTGAAGGGCCAAGTTCTATATGATTAACTATATTCACCACTTCTAAGTCCCTATTATTGAAAGAGAAAAACACACTAACCTCTGATTCTTCTGTCAAATGTTGTGCTTTCTCAAGTTCCCGAATATCCAAATTTTGAGATGAAAATGTATCTTTCAAATCAGAATCACCGGGATGTTCCATATGGGATTGACTGGTCCCGGGTAAGTCACTCTTTGAAGGTGACAATGAACTTGAGTTGATGGAATCCTTTTCCACGTTTTCTGGCAGCATGTCTGATGTACTAGCATCTGCCTCGTGGTTTATTCTTGACAAACCAACTTCAGTGATATCTTGCTCACTGACTTCGGGTACTTCCTTCAATTTTGATTCATGTTTGTCTACGCCAGATCCGTGAGAAGAATCCGCCCACATTTCTTCACCGACAGAAGTAATCTCTTTTTTCATGTCCTCAGAAGATTCTTCATCTGGGGATGAAATGCTCCGAGGTGAACTAATTTCTGAGACCTCCACCTGCATGTCAGAAGCTAAAGAATTGGCACGAGTATGATGCATCTCCTTATCAGCATAAAAGAACCGGTCCACCGGTCTTGTCCTGTCGAACATAAATTGATCACTATCATAGGAAACTCCGCTTTCTTCACCAGTATCATTTTTAGCTAGAGTTGTGTTCTTCCGAGTGAAGGAAGTGAGGGATCTTAAAATTGCATCTTTGTTTGGCTTGGGGATCAGTATATTTTCTTCTGATGTAGATGATGAGCTTGATCCATCATTGATATTTTCTTGCTCGTGACGAATGTCAGCAAAATCAAATACCCATTCAGAGGCTTGGTTTTCTTCGGTGGCATGGTTTTCAGCACTGCCACCATTGAATATTGCCTCATTCTCTTGGGATGATTCTTTTTTAATTACATTCTCTTGAGATGATTCTTTTTTAATTACCTCGTCAACATCCTTCTTATCTGCAAAGGAATGTAACTACAGTAAATTAGTTATGAAACAGAAATTAAATGAATTACACATATCACTTTGTGTAGGAGGGGAATAGACCTTATTTTACCTAAGTGACTTCCTATTTCAGAGTTTTCAAGTTTCCCGGGAGCCCTCTGCTTAAATGGAAAGTCCTGAAAGAATGTTCCATACCGATCTTGCTTGTTTTCTGTTGGAAAGAAAGCACCAAAACTAAAGCTCTCATGCCTGCAGAACATCATGTCCTTCTGATGATCTGCCAAGAACTCTTCGTGGAAACTGTCCTCCGTCAAATTAGGCTTTTCCTCATACGGATCATAAGGAAGGTCGAAAGGATTGTGCATTGGTAACAAAACAGAAGGAGCTGAACCAGGCACTGGTGAAGTTGGATTCGAATTGGCAAGAAATGGATTGCTTCTCGGTGCCAAAATGGAGGCAATATGATCACAAGAATCATTGTTGCCCATGCTCATTAGTGTATTTCGAACCTGGATACTGAATAATTTCCTTGCTTTTCGTCTTGCAATCAGACTCTCCAGCCTTTTGTTTCTTTCTACCTCAGAAATTCCAAGATCCATGAGATTCTTTTGATCATCTGCAGTCCATTCAACAGCCTTATTTATATCCTCACGTGCATCTTCTTCGTCTTCAGAGTCTTCTGAAGTTTCTCTTTCTGTGTCTCCTTTACCACCAGATTTTTTATTAGACCCTTCAGCACTATTAATTACAGAATCTACTTTCACCTCCCTAATTTCCTTCGGATTTTCCTCTACCACATAATTTTTGTCAACCATATCATCATTAAATCTCGTTGAACAAACCATGCTTTTATCCTCAATGCTGATCCGTGTTTTATCTTCTTTATCTTTCTCTTTTGCATTTCTTCGTGTGGCCTTACCATGAACCCCATTTTTACCCATTTTGTGATCATCTTTAACAATAGAAGGATTCTCATCATTTTTCTTATAGTCTTTGACATTTTCAGTTCTCTTATACTTTGTACTTAAAAATACTCTATAAACAACAAAAATTGAGGCAAAAACGAGTAAAGAGTAAATTAAAAAAGTAAAGACTGAAGGAAGAAACATATACAAAAGGAAAAAGGATATAAAAAGTGAAGAAAAAGCTGGATATTTCTTCACAAAATTATAACACATTTTCATTGAAAAATTAACAACTTTCCATAAACAAACTTGAATACTCTTTGCATCAATAGCCATCTCAATTCTTTGGGAAAAATTACTTTTCCAATCTTTAACTCTTCAACAAAGAATATTGTTATAAAACTAAATCAATGTGATATTATATTAACAAAAAAATCTAGCTACTTAGAGCCCATATAAAAAAAATTAAATAATTCTCAGCATAATTATTCAAAAGCTCTAAGAAACTAATTTACCAAAAATTATGGGAAATAGACAAAGATCCTCATTTCAAGATCAAACAAAAGTTAAAAAAAATGAGCTATTAAATCACTGGTTATGACAAATTAGAAGATATTGTGAGAAGGAAATGGAATTGAGAAATGATGATAAGGGTTAGTAATTTTTACCAAGAAATGAAGAGTCTGAAATTTCTCTGCTCTTTTGGGTGTTAATTTTAGTAAATCTTTGGTTGATTACTTTGTTAGATCCTCTAATTCAGGACTCGTTTAGTGCTCCATTTTTGCTCCTGCTTTTGAGGGGTTAGTAGGAAAAAATGGCTACAACAGATGGATAGTACTGAAAGACCAGCGTGCCACAAACCAAAAAAAAAAAGAGATTATATTACCTTAATAACCAATTGATTATTTATTATTTATCTATTTTATCCTCAAATCTTTTATACTCCCTCAGTTCGATATTTTTTGGATACTGAAAAATCTAAAATCATTACTCATACTAAATTTTATTATTTTATAATTTTTAGCTAATCGTCTTAATTTTTAATTTAAAAATGTTAGGAAAAGAATGGACACTATATATATATATATATATATATATATATATATATATATATATATATATATATAACTTATCTCAAACCGTAGAAAATATTGTCAATGCTAGTACTTGGTACTATGTTCTTAAAGACAATTATATCTTTCTTACGATGTTCAGAATTGATAACACTTGTCTCCTATGATATAATGACAACGAGTGTTATAGCATCACTACAAATAACATACTCAACGAATCAAAATAAATGCTCTAGACTCTCTCAATATAAACTATAAATTGTTTATGTAATAAAGAAGAAGAAAACTTAGAATGTTTAATGCTTAAATGAATCGAGTGAATCAAATGGCTGCCCCACTCCTATCTATTTATAGGAGGGATTAGTGGCCCTTCAGAAGGGACATAACCCCTTGAAAAGGCACCATTAAGCAAAAACGATGTAGTTTTAAAACTTAGAAGAAGAGGCGTGTCTTTTCGGATCATAAAACAACGTAGTTTTAGCTTTAGTAAAACAAAAACGACGTAGTTTAAGGCTTAATAGAAAAGGTGTGTCCGTTCATTTAAAAACGACGTAGTTTTGCAGCGCCTATTTAGGCAGTGTTCAGGCAGATAACCTTTCCCAAAACGATACAATTTAGATGCGTTCGTTCCCAAAACGACGCAGTTTAGACGCGTCTGTTCGGTAGGTAACGCTTCCAAAAACGACACAGTATAATGATAATAAATTATCAAAACGATACAGTTTTGATAATAGAACTGAATAAATAATAAAATAAATTTTAAATAAACTTCTAATTAAAAATTTAAATAAGTTTTGTCCAAAAAATTATATACAAGGACCCAGACCCACGAGCCCGAGTCAGGCCAGGACAGCCGGTCGGCGACTGAGTTTGTGTGGGTTCGAACTAAGCCTTGACTAGATCTTCTTCCTTCCACAAAAGTGGGGTGCCCCTTGGGGCCCAAACCCAAGAGTAACTTTCATGTATATGAACCTATTAAATCTTTAGTTTTAACCAATGTGGGACTTAACTTCCCACATATATTTATTATCATTTTCAAGGGTGATCTTTGGGAGTTAATATTTCATTCATTACTCCATGGATTTGATCTTCCAAATACTTAATTTAATCTACTCATGGAGTAGAACACATTGATATGTGGATTCACTTAAAATAATTATTAAAACTCACTTTAATTTTGGCTCAAATTCTAATAATCCCTCATATGAATTATATTGACTGCCAGCCATATGCGAATGTTATGCAGAATCTGAGAGAGAGAGAGAATTGGAAATCATCTATATCGAGAGAGTTAGCTTTTGGCTTTGAACCTTCCCTTGTGAAAGACTATCGGGTATACTAGTTGTCCAGTGAACGTGATGTCTTGAACTGTTCAATCGTTTGTGTAAATCGATAAAATATTAATTCACACAGAATATTTCCAAACATTATTTGGTTCTCGTGATTTTGTTCATTTCGACCCCAAACAATCCCGGATTTATGAGTTCTTTAGAGAAGTATAGCCGTATCCTTCTCATAGAATTGACCCAGTTCACACTCACATAGATGATTCTTAATAAGAGTATCCTACCATACCCTACTTATTTATCAAGATTTAAGAATCATTGAAAGAATAGCTTATCTTGAAACCACTACAGGTATCAATATCTTCTATCATAGGAATGAGTAGAAGAAACTAATTTCTTCAGAGTGATTTGATTGAATCATTCACAATTTAGTTGTCCCTTTGAACCTAGATCTTGAGATCTCCAGTCAACTAGGTTGGGTTTCCATCATGACGATCCTTGTTTATAGGCTTTAAACTCATTCCTCTCGAAGTTATTTTTACTTGCTCTTTAGTCAAACCTTTAGTCAATGAATCCGCTATATTTTCTTTAGACTTTATGTACTCAATAGACATAATGCCATTAGAGAGTAATTGTTTTATGGCATTGTGTATATAACAAATATGTCTAGACTTACCATTATACATGTAACTATGTGCCCGTCCAATTGCTGATTGATTATCACAATGGATGCAAATAAGCGGCACAGGTTTAGGCCACATAGGAATATCTTTTAAAAAGTGACGAAGCCACTCAGTTTCTTCTCTAGCCTTATCCAATACAATAAACTCATATTTCATCGTTGATTGAGCAATACATGTTTGTTTAAAAGATTTTCATAATACTGCTCCTCCAGTTAGTGTAAATACAAAGCCACTTGTGGATTTAGAGTCTTTTGTATCCGATATCCAGTTTGCATCACAGTATCCTTCGAGTACTGCTGGATATCTTGAGTAGCATAATCCAAAGTTTAGAATATATTTTAAATACCTTAAAACTCTTATTATCGCTTTCCAATGATCTTGTCATGGATTACTTGTAAAATCTACTCAATTTATTGACAGCTTGTGCTATGTCAGGACGTGTACAATTTATTAAGTGCATAAGACTTTTAATTATTTTTGCATATTTAGGTTGTGATATGTTTTCTCCTTTATTTTTAGACAAATATAAATTTATATCTACTTGTGTTCCCACAAGATTACAATCGTATTGATTGAATTTCCTGAGTATTTTCTCAATATAGTGTGATTGTGATAATACTAACACATCTGATGTTTTAGAAATTTTAATTCCTAATATTACATCGGGAACACCCATGTCTTTCTTGTCAAATATATTATTTAACATTCTTTTAATAGTTTTAATGATTTCACTATTACTACCCATAATGAGCATATCATCTACATAAAGACAAATAATGATATACCCTTTCTCAGTGTCCTTGACATATACACATTTGTCACTCTCATTTATCTTGAAACCATTTGATAACATTGTATTATCAAAATTTTCATGTCATTGTTTAGGTGCTTGTTTTAATCCATAAAGGAACTTCACAAGCCGACAAACTTTCTTTTCTTGTCTTGGAACAATAAACCCTTCTGGTTGTTATATATAGATTTCTTCTTCTAAATTTCCATTCAAGAAAGCTATTTTCACATCCATTTGATGTATCTCTAAAATATATATAGCTGCAATGGTTATTAACATCCTAATTGAGGATATTCTTGTCATAGGAGAATAAGTATAAAAATATTCCAAACCCTCCTTTTGCATGTATCCTTTGATTACAAATCTTGTTTTATATTTGTCTATAGATCTATCTGCTTTCATTTTCTTCTTGAATATCCACTTATATCCAAGAGATTTAGAGCCCGGTACGTATGATTGTGCAGAATGGATTCTACTTCACTATTTATAATCGCTTTGCAATATGGAGCTTCGGGATTCAACACCGCTTCTCTATAAGTTTGAGGCTTATTTTCTAACAAATAAGTTAGAAAATTCGGACCATAAGATTTTGATGTTTTAGCACGTTTACTACCTCTAGGTTCATCAATATCTTCTACCTTATGATCGCTATTACTAACAGTGTCATAAGTTCTTTTGTTTCAACTTGTTTCTTGTTTCTTAGAGCTTGGCTCTTGTTCCCTTTTATTAGGATATACTGTTTCAAAGAATTCAACATCTTTTGACTCAATAATATTGTTTTCATATATTTCCTCTATTTTTGACCAAAAATTTATATGCACTGCTATTATTAGCATAACCAATGAATATAAAATCTATTATTTTTGGTCCTAGTTTCACTTTTTTGGGTGGAGGAACCATTACTTTTGCTAAATATCTCCACACTTTTAAGAGTTTATAAGAAGACTTACGTCCTTTCATTAATTCATAGGGTGAAGCATTAGACTTCTTTTGAGGTATTCGGTTGATAATATAATTTGCTGAAAGAATTGTTTCCTTCCACAAATTCTTAGGTAGCCCAGAACTTAATAATAATGCATTCATCATTCTTTTCAAAGTTTTATTCTTTCTTTCTGCAACACGATTTTGTTGTGGTGAATAAGGTGCAGTTGTTTGGTGTATTATACCATGTTGTGAACAAATTTTAACAAAAGAAAATTCATATTCCCCAACTCTATCACTTCTAACAATCTTGATCTTTTTATCAAGTTGGTTCTCAACCTTATTTTTGTAATGTATAAACATTTCTAAAGCCTCATCTTTACTTCTTGATAAGTAAACATAACAATATCTTGTACAATCATTTATAAAAGTAATAAAATACTTCTTACCTCCTTTTGTTTGTATATACTTTAAATCACAAATATCAGTATGTATTAATTCAAGAGATTCTGTACTTCTTTTAATTAATTTAAAAGAAGATTTTCTAAGTTATGTCACAACGCAAACGTCATATTTATGATTGAAGTTAATCTCACATTTTGGCAAACATTCCATATTAATTAATCTACGTATATTATTATAATTAACATGTCCTAATCTACCATGCCATAAATTAGAAGACTCAATCATATATGCAGAAGATGTAATTTTATTAATATTGGAAGGAACAATAGTCATTACATTCATTTTGAAAAGCCCATTGCTCATATATCCATTCCCCACATACATCTTGTCCGATACAAAGACCAATTTAAATCCCTTTTGACTAAGAAGGGATCCTGACACTAAATTCTTCCTAATATCTGGCACATAGAGCACGTTGTTGAGGGTGAGTTCCTTTCCAGAAGTCATCTCCAGAACCACTTTTCTTTGTCCAACAATTTTGGATGAGGAAGAATTCCCCATGTACAATTGTTCTCCATTCTCAATTTGTTAATATGTGGAGAACATCTTGTTGTCAGAATACGCATGGCGGGTTGCTCCAGTATCTATCCACCATTCCTTGGGATTTTCAACCATTTTAATCTCAGAAACAACTGCTGAAATGTTCATTTTTGAAATATCTTGAAGAAGACCATCCACTTCTGTTACATTGGCTTGTGCAAACTTCTTATTCTGGTCTTTGCGTTTACGACAATCCCTTGCCCTATGTCCGGGCTTGTCACAAATGTAGCATTTACCTTGAAACTTTTTATTTGTTCCTTGTTGAGGCCCATTGCCGGAGTACTTCCTCTTTTTAGAATTCAAATCTTGTTCTACCACGTTGGCTTTATATTCTACAAAGGTCCTTCCTATTTTCTTTTTAGAGGCACGATTGTCCTTTTTTATTCTTAATCTTAAGATTAAGTTTTCAAGTTTCATCTCTTTGAGTTTATACTTGAGATAATTCTTAAAGTCTTTCCATATTGGTGGTAATTTTTTAATAATCGCAGCAACTTGGAAAGATTCACTTAAAGACATATCTTTTGCACGTATTTTATGCAGGATTACTTGTAATTCTTGGACTTGGTTGATGACAGCTTTGGAATCCACCATCTTGTAGTCCAAAAACATGCCAACTACGAACTTCTTCGTGCCAGCATCTTCTGTTTTATATTTCTTATCCAAGGAATCCCATAGTTCTCTTGCTGTTTTGAGAGAACTATACATATTATATAATGTGTTGTCCAATCCATTGAGGATATAGCTTCGGCATAAGAAATCAGCATATTTCCATACATCAATAGCGACAACGACTTGTCTGTCTATTTCATCTTCTTTGAGAACATGAGGATCTTCGTGAAGAAACCTTGCCAAGTTCAGAGTAGTAAGATAAAAAATCTTTTGTTGCCACCTTTTGAATTATGTACCATTGAACCTTTCTGGGTTTTCACCATGGTTTACAAGTACATTTGGAATTATTAGTGTAGAAGAAGAACCGATTACAATAACAGAATCGATAGTCATATTTCTTGCAAATATATATATATATATATATATATATATATATATATATATATATATATATTAACTTATCTCAAGCTACAGAAAATAATCTGTCAAGACTAGTACTTGGTACTATATCCTTAAGACAATTATTTCCTCCGTACGGTGCTCAAAGTTGATAACACTTGTCTTCCATGATATAATGACAACGTGTGTTATAGTAGCACTACAAATAACACACTCAACGAACCAAAATAAATGCTCTAGACTCTCTCAATATAAACTATAAACTGTTTATGAAATGAAGAAGAAGAAAATTTAGAATGCTTAATGCTTAAATGAATTGAGTGAATCAAATGGTTGCCCCCTCTTATCTATTTATAGGAGGGATTAGTGACCCTTCAGAAGGGACATAACCCTTAGAAAAAGGCATCATTAAGCCAAAATGACGTAGTTTTAAAACTTACAAGAAGAGGCGTGTCTTTTCGGACCATAAAACGACGTAGTTTTAGCTTTAGTAAAACAAAAACGATGTAGTTTAAGGCTTAACAGAAAAGGCGTGTTCGTTCATTTAAAAATGACGTAGTTTTGCAGCGCCTGTTCAGGCAGATAGCCTTTCCCAAAATGACGTAGTTTAGATGCGCCCGTTTCCAAAACGACGCAGTTTAGTCGCGTCCGTTCGGCAGGTAACGCTTTCAAAAATGACATAGTATAATGATAATAAGTTATCAAAGCGACACAATTTTGATAATTAAACTAAATAAATAATAAAATAAAATTTAAATAAACTTTTAATTAACAATTTAAATAAATTTTGTCCAAAAAATTATATACAAGGACCCAAACCCACGAACCGCAAGCCTCGTGCCACGAGCCCGAGTTAGGCCAGGCCAAGCGGTGGGCGCGCGCATGGGTTGGAACTAAGCCTTGGCTAGCTCCTCTCCCTTCCACAAAAGTGGGGTGTCCTTTGGGGCCCAAACTCAAGAGCAACTTTCATGTATATAAACCTATTAAATCTTTAGTTTTTAACCAATTTGGGACTTGACTTCCCACATATATTTATTATCATTTATCATTTTTAATGGTGATATTTGGGAGTTAATATTTCATTCATTACTCCATAGATTTGACTCCTAAATACTTAATTTAATCTACTCATGGAGTAGAACACATTGATATGTTGATTCACTTAAAATAATTATTAAAACCCACTTTAATTTTAGCTTGTTATAAAATTATGTATGTCTAGATTCATATTATGGATGTCTATGTACATGTAACTCTCATGTCCATTGAGTTATGAAACTCATAACCTTTGAGTTTTGTAACCTACTAGTATTTATGTTAGTATTGATATTATTATATCTATCAATAATAACATTTGTAAAGTGAATGATGGATATATCAAAGTAAAAAGAGAATGCTCTCTTTTCTCTAATCTTGTTTGTTCTTGATTTTAGTAATATTTTATAATACGTTATCAGCACGAATTGTTTCTCACTTTCGTCTTGAAGATAATCATATTTGATTTGAAGGAGAAGGTATATATATATATATATATATATATATATATATATATATATATTGATATGCAACTTACTGCATAATATATTGCATGCCAAATAATTATAAGACAGACTTATGAAAATTACTTGTTAAATTTAAAATATTGATGTATGTCGGTCTTTATTCAATCTTCGATGCATCTAAAATTTATATGTATTAACAACATCAAATGGTTACATGTGACTTACTCAAATATAAACAGAAAGTATTAATCATTAGCATAATAATCTTTGAAAGCCCAAAAGGTTAGCTTATCAGCAGATTCATAGATTTTGTTTAAATTACCCCTGAAAGTTATTTTGATTTATTTGCGTATTTCAAGTTTATATATAATGTAAAAACACAAAAGAGAAAAACATTAAGTTTACAAGCTTGTTGTAAAGTAAACCCTTCTGTTGGTTTTGGAGTAAGGTAATACCAAGATCCAAGTGAAATTGACTTAAAGATAATCCTCCATGTAATATTGGTTTTGCTTCAACATCACATGCTATAAGTGGTGATGATTTGTAAACAATTTTTTTTTTAAAACAATTCAAAACTAATCATCCAGATCCCCAACCAAAGGCTAGTACGATACACTTCTAAGATACATCATGTTTGATATTCATGCACATGTGGATAGTTATAATAAACTAAATTTCTAATGATTTTTGATATATTTTTGTATGAAGTTACAATGACAAATATACTTAGTAGTGTTGGTTTGTTATTTAGTTTTAGTGGACAAATTTAGTTTCGTGTTTTACTGCATTTCTATAAATTATTTCATTACAATTAAATCTGAACATATATAATTATTTAATTTGATGGAAAATATGTTTAGTTATTTAATATTCAAATCTTATAAATTTGAATTTTTTGCCCTTGATTTATATCGAGCAAGAATTGTTTGTAATGGAATCTTGATGCTGAGATTCATATAAAGACAAATAACCTTGGAGATACAATTAAAGTTGGCAATCATGCATCCCTGGAGGATCATGCAAAATTAATGATTTTTATTCGCTATCATCTCCATGAAAAATTAAAATATGAGTATATTACAGTAAAAGACTCACTCGTCTTATGAAATGATTTAAAGGAAAGAAATGAGAATCAAAATTTTGTAATTCTCCCAAAAGCTCGTTATAATTGGTTGCACCTGAAGTTGCAAGATTTTAAAAGTGTTGAGTGAGAACAATTCTATATATTTTTTAAAATAATCTCACTATTAAAATTATGTGAAAAAAACACTGATGAAGACATATTAGAGAAAATATTTATTATATTTTCATGCCTCGAATATGCTCTTGCAGTAGCAATATCGAGAGCGAAAGTTCACAAAATATTCCCTGAAGCGATAAAGGAAACTATGTTCACAGAAGTGATATTATGTCTTCTAGTGGCTGTATAAAATAATGAGTTTTTACTGAAAAACCAACAATCTCGCTCGACCGATTCTATTACATTCCCTGAAGTGAATGGAACCTCATCTGATAATCATAGAGAAAATTATGGTTATGGTTGTGGTAGTGGACGTGAAAAGAACAATCAATATAGAAAAGGGAATGTACCCGTCGTACTCCTAAACATTTGGTAGATTTGTACCAAGACTCCATAAAAGAAAATGAAATAAAATTGAAATAAATTTTATTAATCATAATGATCCTGAAGATCTCATGAATTATTTTGATTTTTCAAATGGAGTGAATATACGTTATAATGGTTATCATATTGAAACCAATATTGAAGGCAGTGAAGAATTTCTTTATATTACTTCAATAGTATCGGGCTAGAAGCTCATATTAGAAAAACTGTATCTTTTCTCTTCTGGGTTATATTATACTAAAATGAGAATAGTTGAAACAAATGTTGTAATACACCAGAAGTGTGCAATACACTAGAAGTGTTCGAATCCAAATATTTTTATGATTTGGCATGATCATTTAGGATCAATAATGATGCATTGAATTATTGAAAACTTCCATGAATATCCCTTAAAGAACCAGAAGATTCCTTTACCTGTTGATTATATCAAAGTAAATTAATTACCAAACTATCACATTTAATTATTGTTATTTAGTGTTCAACTTTCTAAGAAAGAATTTAGAGTGATATTTTTAAGGTATATTTTGAGGATTGTTATTTTAATAGTCTTCCCACCATTAGGGGGAGAAAAGTCGTTGGCTGAAGCACGATGTGAGATAATTGCCTGAAGCACGACGGGAGATTAATTGGAATGTTTCAACGTTATTTAATCTTGATCCTTATACAAATCAATATGAACTAGAAGTTCAAAGGATAATTCATTTGCAATGAATTGCAAATCAATTACCAGAATTATTCACCGATAATAAGAAAATAGTGATATCTCACATTCTAGCTGCTAATACTCTAGCAGAGATTGAAGTCCATGTAGGACAATCAGTTAATACAGCAGCATATTGAATTAAAACCACACCTGAAGCGTGGAAAATCTATCGGTGTTAAAAAATAAAATTTTCCAGAAGAAGAAAGTACAAGAAAAACAAGTTGCAGCCTATAAAGAGGCTATACCCATAAAACATGCTACAAAATTTATCGATCTATCCAAAACTTATGAACAAAAATCTCCTGTAAATAAAACTCTTGAAGAGTTATCTCCTGAAGAGGATGAGTTATCCCCTGAAGAGGACCAGGTACCTGAAAATAACGAGATCTCGATACATTATGTATATACAGGAGACGTATATATTGGATAGAAATAAAATCGTTGTCGACAATATATTTTCATATTAAGTTGCTATGGATATTACTAGAAATAATGATCATGTATATGAACCACAAATCCTTGATGAATTTAGAAATATTTGGCCAATGTGGAAAGAGGCGATTCAAGCAAAATTAAATTCACTAAGTAAATGTGAAGTTTTTGGACCTGTAGTTCGAACATCTAAAGGTGTAATGCCTGTTGGATACAAATGGGTATTTGTACATAAACAAAATGAAAAAAACAAAATTATAAGGTACAAAGCGCGACTTATAGCATAAAGGTTTCTCGCAGAGACCTGATATTAATTATAAAGAAACATATGCTCCTCTAATGGACGCAATTACATTCATATTTTTAATTAGCTTGGTAGCAAAAGAAAATTTAGATATGCGATTAATGGATGTTGTTACATCATATCTGTATAGATCATTAGATAATTATATCTACATGAAAATCCCTGAAGGATATTAAATGTCTGAAGCATATAATTCTACATCTCGAAGTATGTATTCTATCAAGCTACAAAGATTCTTATATGAATTAAAGCATTCCAGATGCATATTGTGGTATAATCGCCTGAGTTGATATTTTTTGAAAGAAGAATTTGAGAATAATCCAATTTGTGCATGCATTTTTATCAAAAAATCATAATATGAATTTGCTATTATTACTGTATTTATTGATGAAAGATCTTGCTCCAGAAGAGTCGATAAAAATAACAAATTTGAGATGAAAGTTATTAGTAACACAAATTTTTGTCTTGACCTACAAATTAAACTATGGAATTCTTGTTCATCAATCAATATACATAGAAAAAGTCCTGAAGTAACTTTACATGGATAATGTTAATCCTTTAAGTACTCCAATGATGGGTTGGTCACTTGATATCAAGAAATATCTGTTTTGACCACAAGAAGATGATGAAGAAACTTTTGGTCTTGAAGTACTATATCTTCTTGAAATTGGTATTTTGGTCCTAAAGTATTATATCTTAATGTAATTGGTACTTTGATGTATCTTGCAAATTTGACAAGACCTGATATAGCATTTGTAGTTAACATACTAGCAATATATAGTTATGCACCAATTCGAAGACATTGTAATGAAATTAAACATATTTTACATGAGACTATTGATTTGGGATTATTTTATCTAAAGGGTGATAGAACCAAGCATATTGCACCAAAATTATTTTATACAAATGAGCCCCAGAAGAATGACAATATTGATATCAAGCATATATGATCATGTGATAATTTGGTTGATATATTCATTAAGTCATTACCAACTATGATTTTGAAGAAGATGGTGCACAATATTGACATACTTCGACTTAATGATATTTTTACCATGAACAATGAAAATTCTATGTACTTATGAAGGGGAGTAAAAAGGATATGTGCTGATTGTACTCTTTTTCCTTCGCTAAGATTTTTTCTCACTGGATTTTCCTTTGCAAGGTTTTAATGATGCAATCTCAATGCACTAGAAGTTATACAAGAATATTGTACACTTTTCCTTCGCCAAAATTTTTTTCCACTGAGTTTTTATTTGGTAAGGTTTTTTTTAACGAGGCATATTCTTAGAAAATTGCTACAAAAGAACTTCATCCATTCTGTATGAAGACAATGCTGCATGTATAGCTCAATTAAAAGGAGGATACATCAAAGGAGATAGAACAAAGCACATCTCACCGAAATTATTTTTCACACATGACCTTGAAAAGTGTGGCACCATTGATGTTCAGCAAATTCGCTCAAAAGATAATCTAACAGATTTGTTCACCAAAGCATTATTAACTGCAACGTTTGAAGGATTGCGCCACAATATTGAAATACGACAGATGAAGGACTTAAGGATATATTCATGAGGGGGAGCTAATACGCGCTGCACTCTTTTTCCCTTAACCAATATTTTTTTCCATTGGATTTTTCCTGGTAAGGTTTTTAATGAGACAGCTTTCAATGCGTATAGCTATACAATAGACATCAAAGGGAGAGTGTTATAAAATTATGTTTGTCTAGATTCATATTATGGATGTCTAGGTACATGTAACTCCCATGTCCATTGAGTTATGAAACTCATAACCTTTGAGTTTGTAACCTACTAGTATTTATGTTAGTATTAATGTTATTATATCTATAAATAATAACATTTATAAAGTGAATGATGGATATATCAAAGTAAAAAGAGAATGCTCTCTTTTATCAAATCTTGTTTGTTCTTGATTTTAGTAATATTTTATAATATAGCTTAAATACTAACAAAAATGTGTTAAAATATCTTTCAAAAATTAACAATAATTATATAATTTAGAACAAATGTACTATTTGTTTCAATACTTGGTCATAAGCTACTAGTCTCCACGCACGCACAATGCGTGAGAAAAATTATTACGAAAGAAAAAAATTGAAAATAAAATTATGTGACAAATGAAATTACAAATAAAAAAAAGGAAAGAGAGAGAAAACTAGTAAAACAGTAAAATTGTAAAATTAAAATGCGGGTGACATTTAAGAAATTAGAGTAGAGAGATGTGAATATTCAAAACTGAATCTATGTAGAGAAAGATAAGGGAATTGATATTTTTATAAAATCTCATTCGCATGAATATAAATTCTGTTTAGTATTCATGTGAAGGGAGCCTTGTGAAAATATAAATTGTCTTGTGTAAATATAAATTCCCTTAAGAGAAATGATAATATATAAGATATTATGTGACTCAATTACACCAAAAACAAATTAAAAAGGTTGAATGCTTTATAATATAGATATTTGAAACTTAGTTAGTTATTACTAATTTGAGATATTTTATATTATAATTTATCAAAAAAAAAAATTAAAAACAAGAACACATAATATATCAGGGAAAAAAATATAGATTCATGTGTGGTAAATCTTCTTCTTCTTTTTTTGTATATTTAAAAGGCATGATTTACAATTTAACTTGTTATCTTATTAGAGTGATACTATATAGTTAATTAGTCCATCTAATTCAAAAGAATTTATTTTAACTTGAAATCAATTTATCATGAAATTTTAAAATTTATAGCAAATAGAAATTTCTTAGTCAATAAAATTTAAATATTGCAAGTATTTAAAAAGAACGACCAATTACAAATTTATTGATTTTAAAATCTAAATGAATTTATATCAAATTTTAAAAAAAAATCAAATTGACTTTTTAATATCAAGAATGAGACTTTCTCGTCTAAACAGGGAGTATACAACTAATACAAGAAGTTAATGTAAGAAATTCCTTGTTCTTTGATGGAAAAACCGAATTAACATTATTTTGTGATTTAACTGCAATTTTTCACATATACTTAAATACATGCATGAACGACACATCTATACTAATCTATACTAAGATAATAAATGAAATTGATATTTTCACATCATTTTTTTTATATTTTCACATGTATAGCCCACATATCAACCCATAAAAATTCGACACATCAAATAATAAGTGAATCTTACGTGTAGAAATATCAAAAAATGATTGAAATATTAGTTTCCATAAATGAAACTCACCAACAAATTATATAAAGAATAACCACCCATTTGGCCATATAAGTAAAGAACAAATTAATAGAATTCGTTATGCAATGGAACTCAGAAGATTCATTCTGTTAAGACGAACAAATAATGGTAATCGTTTGGAGGCTCAAGTTTATTTTTCCTCTTGCGGTAATGTAACAATCAAAAGCAGTAAAAAAAATAAATTTAAAATTAAAATTAAAAAATGAAGCTGAAATCCTTTTCTTATATATAATCTTATATTACATTTGAGAATGTGTTTATAATTATTCTCATACTTCCAAAAATAAGATATACATTTTATATTGAAGAACAAGAGTATTACTATACTTTTATAATATCAAATGCAAATGATAAATAATTTGGAATGAATTACTCACTCATTGTCACTCAAACGAAATACACATAAACAAACATTTTTTATTTTACTCTATAGTACTATATTGCATCAATTAATGGCTACGGTTAACGTCAAGATCCGTCTATGCGCTCCAATCACCAAAACATGTTCAATCCTGCACACAAATAAAATCACACCAAAAAATTGACGGCTTGGGCCGCTGGGGGATAGCTTCTGTGTGAGAATAAGTACAGACTGAATAAGGTTAACAATAGAAACTTAATGTTCTAGTGCCGGAAAAAAATAATTGTTTACCTTAAAATTAGGGTAAAACCTTGTATTTATAGTAATCTCACCACCTTCATAGAGTCCTTCCTCGTATAGAATTAGAAATCCTCATTGGGTATAATTACTTAATGAGATCAAATATAATTCCCTTAAAGAAAGGAAGCATGTTTAAAACCCGAAACTTTTCTTAGGGATCAGAAACCAAATATAATTGGGAATATTTGAAACAAGCTCTTTTATTATTTTGCATAGGTGTTCAATTCTTTGAGCGAACCCTTTGTTATTTTAATTGCATGCATGAGATGAATGTTCAATTTCACAATAAATAATATTTTTTTCATTGATTTAAGGTTGATAATTACATTCGAGCAATCACATGTGAAATGCAGATGAGAAATGGTTATTCTGGAGGGTCGTCCGACGATTTTAATATACTGATATCGAGTCCGGCTGCCAACATCTTCTCCCTTATCTTTACTTTGTGGCTTTGGTAGCCTTCGGCAAATTGGGCAATGATGTGGTTGGTCAGCTTGGGAGACTCTTTGTGATGTCCCCAAAATAGGTCTACATAACCCATTTTGAGTCGCCAAATATATGATATAAAATTTAAATACAAACTTCATTTATACAACTATTGAATTATCGTGCAAAATATGATAAAACATAAACTGTGAGTTTTAATACGAATATTGTCTTGTAGACAATATCCAAACTCAAATAAAGTCCCCATTACAATTATTATCACACTATAGTGAGGACTACTATAACAAACCATCTTGAACCGTAACTCCATTCCCCGACTAGTTTCAGCTATATTCTCATTTCATAAAGAGAACAATGAAAGAAAATGGTGAGCTCAACTAGCCCAGTAAAGAATATTATGATTAAGATAATGCAGAATAAATTATCCTTAGTCCTCAACAGTGTAAAATCTGATATAATACAATATACAACAAGTTTAGATCAACAACTACAATGGAACAAGAAATCCATTAGAAGAGTCAAGTAGAGCATGATGTTATTATCTTCTATGATTTAAAAGTTCATCATCAATATTTTATCTCTGTAACTCAACTCAATAAATATTTCACATCAACGAATTATCCATGCACTACGGGCTAATGATATTCGTTGGTATCACCAGTGGTCATGATCATGCCAAACAATTATCCATCTATGCACTACGGGACAAAGAGGACTTTCACCACATCATTTGTCTGTAACATTACAAGTTATGATTATACCAATACATAGTTCCTGACCATAATCATACCAATCAACAGTCCATTTATGCACTACGGGCTAAAGATAACTTTCATCACAATATAAGCATGAGGATGATGACAATGATATAAGAAATCAATCAAGTGAAATCAATGATAAATATTAAAGATTTATAATTCAATTTATCCAGAGTTTAAGAATGTCCAAATTGTCAACATGATAACTAATTGTGGAGTAAAATTCAAGAATGATATTTATGTATCAAAAATACTTTGAACAGAAAAGAAACTAATTTGGTCGTGAATAGTACCCCGGGTGAATAGCACCCGAGTGAATAGTATCCCGTGAATAGTACCCCGACATGAAAAGATTAAAATTTAATAAGAAAGTTCAGAAAAATATTTCAGTGAAACGATACTAGATGAAGTGCAAAATTCAAGGATATTCTACTAATTTCAGGGAGTATAGAAGCAATACTTATCACAATAAGTGTATATTTAGGAATATGAAACGAAATAATATTACTTACATACTATAGAGTATGGAAGAAAATAATATTTCTTACGAATATTGAACGAAAATAATATCCCTTACCTTAGTAAGAGAGTAATTCCGATTGGTATAACGGAGATATTTTTGAAGAAAACTTGCACTATTTGCTACACTCAAAGTATCCTTATGCTCAAAAGAAATACGCCCAATATTATAGAAGAAAAATTGTGACGCCGCCAAAATAGGTATACACAACCCATTCTAAGACGCCAAATACATGATACATAACTCAAATACAAACTTAATTTATACAATTATCAACTGTCGTGTAAAATACGATAAAATGTAAGCTGAGAGTTTTAACACGAATATTGTCTCGTAGACAATATCCAAACTCAAATAAAGTTCTCATTACAATTATTATCACACTATTTTATAAAATAGTGAGGAATTACTATAGCAACCATTTGGACCGTCACTCCATTCGCCGACTAGTCCCAGCTATATTCTCATTTTCTGAAGAGAACAATAAAAGAAAAGGGTGAGCTCAACTAGCCCAGTAAAGAATATTATGACTAAGATAATGTAGAATAAATTATCATTAGCCTTCAACAGTGTAAAACTGATATAATACGATAGACAACAAGTTTAACTGTAGCGGAACAAATAATCCATTAGAAGAGTCAAGTAGAGCATGATGTCTACTATCTTCTATGATTTAAAAGTTCATCATCAATATTTTATCTCTGTAACACATCTCAATAATTAATCCACCTCATCGAATTATCCATGCACTACGGGCCAAGGATATTCGTTAGTATCATATTCACGAATTATCCATGCACTACGGGCTAAGGATATTCGTTATTATTACCAGTGGTCATGATCATGCCAAACAACCGTTCATCAATGCACTATGGGCCAATAAGGACTTTTACCACATCATTTGTAATATTACAGGTCATGATTATACCAATTTATAATTCCTGGTTATAATTATACCAATCAACAATCCATCTATGCATTACGGGCCAAATATGACTTTCATCACAATATAAGCATAAGGATGATGACAATGATATAAAAATTCAATTAAGTGAGATTAAGGATAAATTTTAAATATTTATAATTTAATTTATCCAGAGTTTAAGAATGTCCAAATTGTTAACATGATAACTGCTTTGTGGAGTAAAATTCAAGAATAATATTCACGTATCAAAAATAATTTGGATAGAAAAAAAATTAATTTTTATCGTGATTAGTACCCCGGGTGAATAGTACCCTATGAATAGTACCCTGTGAATAGTACTTTATGAATAGTACCCTGACATTAAAAGATTAAATTTAACAAGAATGTTCAGAAAAATATTTTTGAGAAACGATACTAGATGAAACGCAAATTTCAAGAATATTATACTAATTTCAAGGAGTATAGAAGCAATACTTATCAAAATAAGTGTAGAATTAGGAATATGAAACGAAATAATATTACTTATATACTACAAAGTATGGAAAAAAAATATTATTTCTTACGAATATTGAATGAAAATAATATTCCTTACGTTAAAAGGAGAGTAATTCTGACTGGTATAGACTGATATAGCGGAGATATTCTAGAAGAAAACTTTCACTATTTGCAACACTAAAAGTTTTCTTAAACTTAAAAGAAATACGCTCAATATTATAGAAGAAGAATTCTCTTATTCTGGTGTGATTTTTATTTCTAAACTAAGCATCCTATTTATAGGAGAATGGCAGGGTACTATTTAAGAAAAATCACAGACGCACAGTAACCATATTCACGGGTGTCGAATTCTTCGGCTGAATTTTTTTGATTTTACTATTCAGCACTATGCAAACACTATACAGTACTGCATAAGCATGACTTTTACCACAACATAAGCATGAGGATGATGACAATGATATAAGAATTCAATTAAGTGAGATCAAGGATAAATTTTAAAGATTTATAATTCAATTTATACAGAGTTTAATAATGTCTAAATTGTCAACATAATAACTGCTTTGTGGAAAAAAATTCAAGAATAATATTCATATATCAAAAATAATTTGGACAGAAAAGAAATCAATTTTTATCGTGAATAGTACTCTGGGTGAATAGTTCCTGAGCGAATAGTATCACACGAATAGTATTTCATGAATAGTATCCCGTAAATAGTACCCCGACATGAAAAGATTAAAATTTAACAAGAATGCTTAGAAAAATATTTCGATGAAACGATACTAGATGAAGCGCAAATTTTAAGGATATTCTACTAATTTCAAAGAGTATAGAAGCAATACTTTTCAAAATAAGTGTAGGAATATGAAACGAAATAATATTACTTACATAGTATAGAGTATTGAAGAAAATAATATTTTTACGAATATTGAATGAAAATAATATCCCTTACCTTAAAAGGAGAGTAATTTTGACTGGTATAGACTGGTATAACGGAGATATTTTTGAAGAAAACTTGCACTATTTGCAACACTCAAAGTTTCCTTAAACTCAAAAGAAATACACTCAATATTATAGAAGAAGAATTCTCTGATTCTGGTGTGATTTTCATTTCTAAACTAGCATTCTATTTATAGGAGAATGACATGGTACTATTTAAAAAAAATCACGGACGCAAAGTAACCATATTCACGGGCATCGAATTCTTCGACTAAATTTTTTTGATTTTATTATGCAGCACTATGCAAATACTATGCAGTACTATACAAATACTATGCAGTACTATACAAATACTATGAAATGAAATAAAATAAAATATATTCTATTTATAAAAAAGTATTCTGTTTTATATAAAAAGTTTTCTATTTTATTACCATTATAATAATATTAAAATAAAAACTGAGATAACTTTCTACCGACGATTTTGAAAAATGAGTAAGTGGGAGTCTATGTATTAAGCCAAACTTACAATAAATACTTCAAAAAAAAAAACTCCTCTATTTATCACAAATCACTTGTCTTCAATAAATATATTAATATTATAACTCACAATATTAACAATCAGATCATTCTTAAGAAATAGGGGGCTTTTCGATAAGGACTTCTCTTTATTGGCGCGTAATTAGATGACCAAACTCTTTTCTTGACATAACTTTCTAGACATTGTCAATAATATATATAATAATATGAATAACTTTGTCGTCTCAATTATTAATTAAATAATATAAAATATTGTACAGATAATACTGTAACAATAATAGAATCAATAAAATGAGAGACTATGCAGCAACTACTGTTGTAATAATTGAATAAAACCGAGAGACTTCTCACGTAAGCATCAATAATCAAAGATACTGTGCAATACAATGTATTACTATGCAACCACGCGTATTACTGTACTTTTATCACCGGGTATTTCAACAGTTAACGGTAAAAGTTTTGTCGTTATTTTTATAAAAGGTTATTTCTGTCGCATTCTATATACGACAGTAATTCTGTTGCAGGGTCTACCAATGATTATGCCGTCGTACGAATATTCTCCGACAAAAAGAATATTCCCCGACAAAACTAATATTTTATTACAACTTGCTTACTTTACAAAATTTATAAATATTACCCACAACTATATCATTAAATCAAATCCACACCTTATTATTTAAAATGATATTTAGAGAAAATTAAATCTTTATTCATAAAAGTTGGGGTCCTACAAGAATTCTCTGATTCTGGTGTAATTTTTATTTATTAACTAAGCATCCTATTTATAGGAGAATGACATGACACTATTTAAGAAAATAATCACAGACACACATTAAAATTTTCATGGGCACGAATTCGACGTATTTTCTGATTTTTATTATTAATTACTGTGCAATAAAATATTCTAATAAAATAAAAACTTTATATAAAATATAATAAATTCTATTTATAATCTAATAAAATGAATAACTTTATAATATAAAAAGTATTCTATTTTATATAAATTTTTTTTTGTTTTATTACTATTATAATAATAATAAAACAAAACTGAGATACCTTTCTACCGACTATTTTAAAAAATGAGTAACTGAGGGTCCATATAATAAGCCAAACTTACAACAAATACTTCATGAAAAATCCCTCTATTTATATTAAAAATTGAATAAATATTTACCACAAATCACTTATCTTCAATAAACACATTTTTATTCTTTCAACAATTATTCATCATTAATATTATAACTCACAATATTGATAACCAGATCATTCCTAGGAAAGATGGGGCTTTCTGATAAGGACTTCTCCTTATTGGCGCGCAATTAAATAACCTTACCCCTTTCCTCGACAAAACTTTCTAGACATTGTCAATAATATAAATAATAATATGAATATCTGTGTTGTCTCAATTATTAATTTAATAATATAAAATATTGTGCAGATGATACTGTGACAATAATTGAATCAATAATATGAGATACTATGCAGCAACTATTATGACAATAATTGAATAAAACTGAGTGACTTCTTAAGTAAACATCAATAATCAGATATACTGTGACGCCCCCAAATCCGGGTACTTGAAACCCGTAATTGGTGCTACACGATAACATTCATTCAAACTACTTATGTATTAATTAAACAAAAGTTTTATATCAAAGTTATCTACATCCCCAGAGTCGTGAACCTTTAAGTCATACATTTTATAATAATAAGTAACTTATTAAAAGTACATCTATTACAAGTAACATTAAACAGTCTAATTCTTCAACTTGCCCTTCCCTTTATCTTTGTCGGAACCTTCAGGTCGATCTACCTTAACTGAAAATATTTAAATTTAAAGCAAGAATGAGCATTTGATTGCCCCAACAAGTAATATCAAACAATAAATATAAGCTTAAAGAGTTAAATATTTTCTTTGAACTACACTTGTACAACGAAACAATAGTTGTGAAGTAAACTGAACAACATAACCAATAATTTTACATTTTTAAAACTACGTACTGACTATGAATGGAGATCAGTCGACAGACTATGAACTTTGTTTTTAATTTTCAAAAATGTTATACAGAAATTCATCCGCAAACCGTCATAACTTACGGGCACGGAGGGTGATCAGCCCGGTATGCCCTATATTGATCAAGACTATATTTTAGAACGATGTTTTCGTTCATCATATCTGCCTTGGGCGCGCAAAAGTTTCCCATGACCGAGATGTTCATATTTAATCTAGAATCCAAACTGAAACAATTCATTCGGATGACAATAGTGTTCTATTATGTTCTACGATACTTTTCAATCTAGGTCTAGTTGAGTCAAATAGCTTAGACGGGTTTTAATTAATGTATACATACCGGAAACAAATCAGTATGTATAAATATGTGATTAAATACAACCATTATCCAAGTGAGGACACTTGCATAACTAAGCTTAGCTATCTATAACATGATATATATATCTTGATCAATAACAATAGAGTTACGAAGTTTGTACAACAGGAATATAATTCAATAACGTACTTACACAAGACCATTGTATAAGTAATTGCAAAGAGTAAGTATACTTGCCTGATCTGCTGCTTACACAACTTAGTTTTATCTTTTATACAAAGACCTATCATTAATAAGATTATTTGTTTGATTAGAATAATACATTGTAACACATATTACTGCTATTTGCAGTCAACACATAGCTTAAGCACATTGTCACATATGTATATCAGTTATTGGAACATTAACAATCACCTATCAAGTCAAACTATCTAAGTCCTGATCAATTTCGAAAATATTTCGGCGTACCGACGGCTTTATCGGATAATTATCGAGTTTATTTTATATTAAACTCTAATCTGTAGCTTCAATATTATTTAAAATAAATTAAATATTAGTCATATTATTTTTCAAGGACTTATAATAATTTTTAAATAATTATTATAATTTATCATGATTTTTCAAACACTGAAATCATTTTGAAATGATTTAAATACATAATAATTCTATTATCATTAATAATTAAATAATATTAAAACATTAATGAAATACTTGACAAAATATTAAAGTTATTTATAATAACTCAAAATATTTTTAAAATACTAATTTTCCCCTTAAATAATTTTTAAAATATTTAAAATTATTTTTAAATAATTACCATTAATATTCAAATATTAATGTATTTATCATTAAAATATTAAAAGTCATTTATTATAACTTAAAATATTTTAAAATCATTTATATCATTTTTAAATGATTTTTAAATTAATAAAACTATTTATTTAATATAATTATTAAATAAACCTAATATCATTAATATTAAATTATTAATAAAATGTACCTTAAAATATTAAAAGTTATGTTTTATAACTCAAAATATTTTTAAATACTTTATTATCATTTAAAATTATTTTTATAATATTAAAATCATTTTTAACTAATTTATTTAATACATTTATTAAATAAATTAAATATCATTAATATTCAAATAAATAGAAATATTAAAGAAAAATATGCCAATTTATCAAAAGTTAATTTTTATAACTTAAAATAATTTAAAAAACTAATTTTCAGAAATTATTTTCTATTTTAAAATATTTTTTTGGAAATTTATTTAATTAAAATTAATAAATCTGCCGCTAAAGCTTTTAGCGACAAAAACTGTCGCCTAAAGTGTTCTTGAGTCTCAAGAACATTCATACTCAGTTGCTTGGTGCCTACTTTGACCAACGATATTTGTCAGATTATGAGATTTCTAGGCATGGTATTGTAATGATCATGTAGTATATATGTAACATTACACGATTCAACAATAAACAAGGTCATAACACATCTCAGATGCAAGATCTAAAGGTCTACACTAGCTGTCAGACGTGTTCTGGGTTACCCAGAAACCCAGACAGTCACGAGTGCTTACTTTGTAGCTCACTTAATCATGAGTTCTAGTTAACGTTAATGTGTTCTAATGATTCAAGCTTGTAGTCTATATGTCAAATTACAAATATCATACATCAGGTCAACGTAACTACATCAGAATAACTAGATATCATCCGGTCAAACCATGACAGAAGTGATGTTCTTGAGTTTTCTGGGTCAAACAGGAAATCTAACATAGCATTAAGGATCAGATTTGGGTTTTAGGGTTATACCTCTTTTTAACAAGCTTTGAATCCTTGCTTCCTAATCTGTTTTTGATGTTCTAGGAACTTGTTTAGGGACTGATTTATTAAGAGATTTCGTAGGTTTAGAGAGAGAAAGGCTTGGTTGAGTGTATGAGGAGAAATGAGCTTTGGTTTTGATTTTTCTCTTTCTTTACTTTACTTATATTTGATTCACTGAAGCTAGACTTGCAAGGTGTCAAAAGAGATATGATTTGGCTGAGATATATGTGCACATGGGAGATCTTAACATGGTGAGTCACAAGATTTTCCACCACATTTGCTTAAAACTTAAGTAAAAGGTAATTTGGTCATTTTGCATACAAAAGGGCATTTTGGTATTTTCCTTCTAAATTTTAAGGGTAGTTTGGTAATTTTATATTTTTCCTTAAATTTTAATTCTTAAGATTTGCTAATTACCATTAGGGTTTGCTAATCACCGATAAGGGTTTGAAAATTAGGATTTAGGGTTTCCCGGTAATGAAATTAAGGTTTCTAACTTAGTAATTAGGGTTTCTAAATAATCGTTAGGGTTTTCCCTAATTAGGTTCATAATCACTAACATATCTCCTTACTCACATACACACAATAAATAATCAGTCTTAATTTCCTATTTGAATTTCAAATTAGGGTTTTACACATTAACATTAGGGTTTTCTAATGATACGCTATATCTGATCAACAATGAACATGTCACACATACAATACATACTTATAATATTGAAATACAATTAATACATTATTAATATTCACATTCCTTATTCAAAATTCAAAAATTAGGGTTCTGGACTATAACCGACTTAACTTTCATTCTCAGTCAACTTATAAAATTAAATTGACTATCCTGTTAAATTCATATCGCATATATATAAAATATAATTATTGATAACAATAATCACAATAATTAAAAAAAAATTTATTCGTAAAAATATAGATATAATTGTTTGAAAAATTCCTGGTCATTACATTCTCCCCTCCTTATAAAGATTCCTTCCCCGGAATCACCTTTACCTTACACCTACTCTTTAATGCTTTATCCATAGATTTTTATTTATTAAAACTTTTACTGAACTACTACATTCTCCCCTCCTTATAAGATTCATGTCATGAATCTGGAACTCAAATTCCTCCTTCAAAAATACTTTTGTTAATAGATTATTATATTGTGTTTCGTATGCCTATATTTAAGGGTTCGTAACGTAAACGTACTTATATTAACAAACTTGCGATAAGAAAATAGGGTTCATACTTGGAACTCCATCACCGGCTGCTACCGTATCCTGAACTGTCATGTTGAAGATTCTTACGGTCGATTTTGTAGGGTTGTTGGTTGAAATTGGTCCCGTTATCGCCAATGTTTTGTTGCCTTTCCCAGTATTCGCACTTTCTCCATCAACTCTCCTTTTCGGACAATCCTTCACCTTGTGCTCTGTTGATCCACAAATGAAACACCCGCTATTCATCCTTGGATTGGGACAGTTAGGAGAGACGTGTCTCTCCTGCCCACACTTGTAGCACACAAACTTCCCCTTCAGACACTCCCCCGAGTGATTCTTCCCACAATTCCCACATTGCACAATCTGCTTCTTTACACCTTCATGCTTAATTTTGATATTCTCAAAATTGTCCCCTTTCCTTTTTACGCTCCTATTCCCACTACCAGTACTTCCTTCCACCTTTATTGCTCCCTCAACCTTTACCTTGTTCTTCCTCTCCTTATTATAGAGACTCATAGCCTCACTTCCCTCTTCAGCTACGATAGCCTTTTCCAAAAGTGCTACAAAAGTACCAATCTGTAACACCGCCACCTTATTATAGACCCAGGGTTTTAAGCCCATCTCAAACCTCCTTGCCTTCCTCGCCTCTGTATCAACTTGATGCGGAGTGAACCTAACTAATTCATTAAACTTAGTGGCATACTCCGAAACTATCATGTTGTCCTGCTTTAACTCCAAAAACTTAACCTCCATCCTAGCCTACATACTAGACGAGAAATAGTTCTCGAAAAATAGTGTCTTGAACCTAGTCCATGTTACCACTCCTTCTCCGGCTCTAGCTTGATTTTTCTCCCACCAGAAATTCGCCTCCCCTTTCATCATATAGGTGGCAAAAGCCGTCTTTTGTCTCTCAGCTACCCTAGCAATTACAAACGCCTTTTCAATCTCCTTAACCCAAGTTTGAGCTTCTATAGGGTCAGTTGTCCCTTTAAACTCTGACGATTGTAAGACCCCGAATTTTATGAAATAAAAGTATTCAATTTCTTTTATAATTATTATTCAGTAAATGGTTAAATTGATAAAAAGTTAAAGTTAAAGGTGATATATGTAAATTTTACAAAATACGCAAGTGGTTATAAAATACTGTCGGGGAATATTCGTTTGGTCGTGGAATATTCTTGTTGTCGGGGATTATTCGTACGACGGCGCAGCCTTTTGTGAGCCCCATAACGGAAAATGATTAGATGAAGAAAACGACCAGTATGAGTTTTTATAAATAACGGCGTAGTTGCTACTGTTAACACTGTTGGAATACCCGGTGGTTAAAACACAGTAATACGCGGTATTGCACAGTAGCACACGGTATTGCACCAATTATTGATTCTTACATAAGAAGGCACTACTCAATAATTGTTACAGTAATTACTGTTCAATATTTTATTTTATTGATTCAATAATTGCTACGTTGATATTTTATATTATTATTGTTTCAATAATTGTCACGGCACAGTATTTTCCATTATCAGATCAATAATTCATATTATTTGAATAATATTATTAGGTAACATTATTGGTAATGTCTAGAAAGTTCTGTCAAGAAGAGGTTTGGTCACCTAATTGCGCGCCAGTAAGGAGAAATCCTTATCGAAAAGCCCCCTCTTTCCTGGGAACAACTTGGTTGTCAACATTGTGATTCTATAATATTATTTATGAATAATTAATTATTGATTTATATGATAAGAAAAATATTTATTTATATGGATATAAATGGAGAAATTTTTAGAAAAGTGATAATTGTTAAAAATTGATATTTTATCTTTTATGATAAAATATATTATTATATTACAATAATATAATAATGGTGATATTTTATAATGAATGTGTGATATATGAATAAACGAGGAGGAAAAATATTTTTGTTACAAAAAATAATTAACACATGTTTTGTGTGTTAGTGGACCCTATTTTTTACTGAAATTTGATTATAGCCTGTAAAATCGCCCGTATGTGGATTTCGGTCAATTTCTGTTTGGAATTTAAAAAAACTTAAACTTACAAAGTTGTAGAAAATTAAATTTCCTATGAAATGGACATAAGATTCGATTTTTTCTGATAAAAAGGCTATTTATTATGAATTATTGAAGTTCCGAAATATTGAGTCTAAATTAATTTTGTTACAAAAAATATTTAAAACATGCTTTTCATGTTGGTGGGCCCCAATTGCATGTGTAAGTTGCTGAATTCAGATTTCAAAGTATGCATATAATTTTTAATAAATATTATTATTTTATTAAATTTTCTGCTTTGACGTTCTATGCATTTTCCTATAAATAGAATGCTTAGGTTAGAATTAAAAATCACACCAGAAGCTAAAATTTTCTCTCTCTATATTATCGAGCGTATTTTTGTGAGTATTTAGATATCTTGAGTGTTTCTATACGGTGCAAGTTTCCTTCAACGTTATATCCGATATTCCAGTCAGAAGTACTGCACTTTTGAGGTAAGAGATTGTAAGGGTTATTATGTTTTTCAATTTCGTAATTTTTTCGAACCTTCAAAAATTCTGAAAAAATTTGAAATGATAATTTGATGAGTTTTTTAGATTGTGCCCAAAAATAACGATTTTTGGATGTATAGATTAGGAGTTACGAATTTCATGGGAAAAGACTATTTTAAAAGTAAACCCTTATAACTCCTTGTGGTTAACTCCAAAATTGGTAAAATTTTTATTGAGAGTACATTATATAACAAAAGTATACTCTGTAAATTTAAAATTTTTTGGACAAAAGTACAGTTTATGATAAATGTTTAAATATTTGGTAGTTTTGGCCATATGAAAAATAGTAAATTAATTTTAAAAATTTTGAGAAAAATATATGTTCAATATGTGACTATATTCCGCTAAATCTTAGAAAAATAAATTTTCTGGGACTGATTTGGTATTTTTCATGAAAATAGACTAGTTATGAGTAAATGAATTAAATATGTTATGTGAAGTAAGAAAATTAAAAAATAGGATTTTATGACTTGAGAATCCTATATAAGGTATATGCAGATTTTTGATGAGGGTTTTGGTTATTGGTGATAAAATCTTATGAGTTTGGTATTTTAGGATGATTAAATACATTAATTAGTAAAGTGTAAACAATTAAAATAAATTATTTATAAGTTTAAGAAATGATTAAAATATTATTGTAATATTAATAATATTAGATTATGAGATTATTAAGTGATTTATAACATTTGGTTTAGGGTGTTGTAAATATTGATATGGATTTTATTATGAAACTTTATCTTTTCGTGTTGGGGTTACTATTCATGAGTTACTATTCACGAGTTACTATTCATGGGATACTATTCACGACAAAATTGAGTTCTTTTTTTGACCAAATTATCGTTAATTTATGAATCTTACTCTTGAAATTAAACCCATGTTTTGATTATATTATTTTTATAATATTTTTATAATCCTGGTGATAAAATTTATCTTTGACTTGAGTGTAAAGATAGGTAGATTATTTGTAAGACCCCAACTTATTATAAATAAAATTGAATTTTCTCTATTTATTATTTTGAAATAGTAAAGGTTGTTTTGATTAACGTGGTTAAGTATGGGTAAAATGCGCAAATATTTCAAATAAGCAAGTGGTTATAAAATATTCATTGTTGTCGTGGAATATTCGTTTGGTCGTGGAATATTCTTCCTGTCGGGGAATATTCGTACGACGGCGCAGTCTTTTGTGAGCCCCATAACGGAAAGCGATTGGATGAAAAAAACGACAAGTATAAGTTGTTTATAAATAACGGTATAGTTGTTACCGTTAATACTGTTGGAATACCCGGTGGTTAAAATACAGTAATATGCGTTGTTGCACAGTAGCACACGGTATTGCACCGATTATTGATTCTAACGTAAGAAGGCAGTACTCAATAATTGTTACAATAATTACTGTTCAGTATTTTATTTTATTGATTCAATAATTGTTGTATTGATATTTTATATTACTGTTGTTTCAATAATTGTCACTACACAGTATTTTCTATTATCGGATAAATAATTCATATTATCTGAATAATATTATTAGATAACATTATTGGCAATGTCTAGAAAGTTATGTCTAAGGAGAGGTTTGGTCACCTAATTGCGCGCCAATAAGGAGAAATCCTTATTGGAAAGTCCCATCTTTCCTAGGAACGGCTTGGTTGTCAGTATTGTGATTTTGTAATATTATTTGTGAATAATTAATTATTGATTTATATGATGAGAAAAATATTGATTTTATGTGGATATAGATAGAGAAAATTTTTAATGTGACAATTGTTGAAAATTAATATTTTATCTTTTTCTGATAAAATAATTCAGTTAAATATATTATTATATTTTAATAATATAATAATGGTGATATTTTTACATTGAATGTAGGATATATGAGTATATGAGGAGGAAGGGTATTTTTGTTGTATTAAATGATTAACACATGTTTTGTGTGTCGGTGGACCCCATTTCTTGACTGAAATTTGATTATAGCCTGTAAAATCACCCGTTTATGGATTTCGGTCAATTTCTGTTTGGAATTTGGAAAAACTTTCTTCTGCAAAGTTGTAGATACTGAAATTTCCTATGAAAAGAATATCAGGTTCGAATTTTTCTGATAAAAGGGCTATTTATTATGAATTATTGAAGTTCTGAAGTTCCAAAATAATCATTTTTTAAAAGTTTTAAATTTGTTTTAAAAGAAACCGTTTTTGATATGATTGGTGGGCTTATTTGTTGTCAAGCATGGCTGAATTCAGATCTTAGAATGTGTGCGTAGGAATTTATATATAATATATTAATATTATATTAAATTTTCCGCTTTGGTGTTATAAGCATTTTTCTATAAATAGGGTGCTTAGGTTAGAATTAAAAATCACACCAGAAACTGAAATCTTCTCTCTTTTTCTCTCGATATATTGAGCGTATTCTTGTGAATATTTTGATACTTTGAGTGTTGTTATACGGTGCAAGTTCCCTTCAACACTATATTCAGTATTTCAGCCAGAAGTACTATTCTTTCGAGGTAAGGGATGTTATTTTTTTTTTCGTAAATAATATTATTTCTTTCAATATCATTATGCCGAAATATTGGTATGAACTTTTTATCAAATTTAGAACTTTTTGTGTCTGGGTTACTATTCACGTATACGATACTATTCACGAATACGACACTATTCATTGAAAAATGAAATTTTCTTCTTTTTATCTAAGATATCTATTATGGATACTAGCTTTGATTGTATCTATGTTTTGATCATTCTTGAATTTTACTCCACTATGATTACTTATGAGGTATTTTTGGACATGGATAAACCGAAATACGAATCCTTAATATTTGTTATTTTGTTTCACTGGATTCATTTCCTTTAAAATATTTTTCATCATCCTCAGTCCTAAATGATGATATTACTGAATATCTTTGGCATGTAGTGCAAAGATGAATGATTTTTGATGAGTATCTTTGGCCCGTAGTGCAAAGATGAACAGGTGTTTAGATGAACATGACCAACTGATGAATATCTTTGGCCTGTAGTGCAAAGATGAATATTTGATTTCAGATATATATTGATTGATGTTACAGGAATAAAATATCGACGATGAACTTTTAAATTCATATATAGAAGATAATAGATTTCATTCTCTACTTAACTCTTCTAATGAATTATTATTTCCGCTGCGAATATTGATTTAAAACTTGTTATCTATTGTATTCTATTAAATTTTTCCCTGTTGAAGACTAACGATAATTTGTTCTATATTATCATAGTCATAATATTCTTTACTGGACTAGTTGAGCTCACCCTTTTCCTTTTGTTCCATTTTTCTTCTCAAGAGGCGAGAATGTAGCGAGTACTAGTCGGGGTGTGGAATGAAGGTTCTAGGAAGTTGTTATAGTAGTCCTCACTATTTTATTAAAATATTGTACCAATAATTGTAATAAGAACTTATTTGAGTGTGGATATTGTCTAGAAGATAATATTTATATTTAAACTCACAGTTTAAGTGTTGTCGTATTTTGCACGACAATTGTATTAATAAAGTTATAGTTATTTCTGTACCATATATTTGACAACCCAGAATGGGTGATGTATACCTATTTTGGGGGCTTCACATTATTTGTATGATCGTGATTATGAGTTCTCTTTGGCCAGTAGTACAAAGATGAATTGTTGACTGGTATAATCATGACCATTGAATTTATAATTGAATATCTTTAGCTTAAGTGCAAAGGTAAATTGATTTACATGGTTATAATTATTGTTTATATAAATTTTGAAATATATTTCTTTGAGATATTAATATCTTTGGCCTGTAGTGCAAAGATGACCTATTATTGAATATCTTTGGCCTGTAGTGTAAAGATGAACTGTTGTTGAATATCTTTAGCCCGTACTGTAAAGATGACCTGTTGTTGAATATCTTTGGCCTGTAGCTCAAAGATGAACTGTTGATGAATATCTTTGGCCCGTAGTGCAAAGGTGAATTTATTAGTATGATTATGAACAGGAACTGTGATTTGGTATAACCATGATCTTTGATATTTCAGGTAAAGACAGGTGATGAAAATTTATCTTCATCCTGGGTGCGAAGAGGAATTTAGAACCACAATTAGGATTATGAGTTATTCACATGATTGTGGACAAGAACTGTTGATTGATGTTACATGAATAAAATATTGTTGGTAAACTTTTAACATAGAGAAGATAATAGACTTTATGGTCTATTTGACTATTCTAATGGATTGCTCGTTCCGCTACAACTATGGTTGAAAAGTTTTATCATCTACCATATGTTCTAAATCTCTGATTCATTACTGAGGAAGGCTATTGATAATTTAATTATATTTAGTCATGATATTCTTTACTGGGCTAGTTGTGCTCACCCTTTTATTTTATAATTACTTTCAGGTGATAAGAGTGTAGCTGGGTCGAGCGGGGATAATAGGAAAATAGAACGGTGGCCTATAGCTGTTGAGGTTCTCCCTAAACAGTATGTAAATAATTTTATTGAGAACTTTAGATAAGTGCGTTGCATTTTATACGACATTTAATAGTTATATTTGGTGAATCAAATATGGTGAGGCGAACCCAACTTTGGAAGAGTGTTTTTCCACTATCATACAAGATGTCTAATAACATACAACCTCGTGTTATCATAAGACATGGTTGTGCACATCCACTTGCTGAGTATATCTACGAGCACTACCTATATAATCTTGGAGTTTGGTTGAAATATAATTTTCAATTATAGAAAGTGGAGATAGTTATATGTCAAGAGAAGACTCAGCATTGAAAAGAACATGATAGTAATCTTCTCATTTTTCTTTGGGGTCTATTGGGTCAACCAAAGATAATTCTGTGGACATATGATATCTATCATAACCTAGACATATGACCTCCCATGTACGAAGGTTTCCTTGAGCACTTTAATTTCTAAAACAGTTATTGACTGTACCTTTATGTAAAGTGTCATTGTGACGTGCTATCCAAGGTTGGTGTCTAGAGTCACAGTTGGTATATATTTGTATCAAAACTCACAACATATGTGTTGTTGTATTTTGCACGACAATTGTAATAATAAAGTTGTAGTTGTTTTCTGTACCATGTATTTGGCGACTCAGAATAGGCTGGGTGAAATGGACCTATTTTGGGGGCGTTACATTTGGTATCAGAGCTTAGGGATATGATCTCTGGCGGAGATAGGGGAATAGAACTAGGAGGGGAGAGACGAGTAATATCCTTCGCTAGTGTGTCCTACCTAAGCTGAATATTTTTTACTTAAGTTGACAAATTATGATATGTCAATTAACCTTTGTTTTGAAGCTGTATTCTAGAATGATATCTAAAATACAAGAGATGAGCAATGGAAAAATCATGATGACAGGGAAGATAGAATCTGAAATGAAAGCGAGGTACCCTCACCTTTTCGAAACACCAGATACATATATAAATTTCGGGGACTAAATTTTATAAGGAGGGGAGATTGTAAGACCTCGAATTTTATGAAATAAAAATATTTAATTTCTTTTATAATTATTATTCAGTAAATGCTTAAATTGATAAAAAGTTAAAGTTAAGGGTGATATATGTAAAGTTTACAAAATACGCAAGTGGTTATAAAATACTCATTGTTGTCGGGGAATATTCGTTTGGTTGTGGAATATTCTTGTTATCGGGGAATATTCATACGACGGCGCAGCCTTTTATGGGCCCCATAACGAAAAGCGATTGGAAGAAGAAAACGACAAGTATGAGTTTTTATAAATAACGGCGTAGTTATTACCGTTAACACTGTTGAAATACCCGGTGGTTAAAATATAGTAATACGCGGTGTTGCATAGTAGCACACAGTATTGTACCAATTATTTATTCTTACGTAAGAAGGCACTACTCAATAATTGTTACAGTAATTACTGTTCAATATTTTATTTTATTGATTCAATAATTGCTACGTTGATATTTGATATTATTTTTGTTTCAATAATTGTCACGGCACAGTATTTCTCATTATCAGATCAATAATTCATATTATTTGAATAATATTATTAGATAGCATTATTGGCAATGTCTAGAAAGTTTTGTCAAGGAGAAGTTTGGTCACCTAATTGTGTGCAAGTAAGGAGAAATCCTTATCGAAAAGCCCCCTCTTTCCTAGGAGTAGCCTGGTTGTCAGTATTGTGATTCTGTAATATTATTTATGAATAATTAATTATTGATTTATATGATAAGAAAAATATTTATTTATGTAGATATAAATGGAAGAATTTTTAGAAAAGTGATAATTGTTAAAAATTAATATTTTATCTTTTCTGATAAAATATATTATTATATTACAATAATATAATAATGGTGATATTTTACAATGAATATGTGATATATGAATAAATGAGGAGGAAAATTATTTTTGTTACAAAAAATGTTTAACACATGTTTTGTGTGTTAGTGGACCCTATTTTTGATTAAAATTTGATTATAACTTGTAAAATCGTCCTTATGTGGATTTCGGTCAATTTCTGTTTGGAATTTAGAAAAACTTAAACTTACAAAGTTGTAAAAAATTGAATTTCCTATGAAATGGACATAAGATTCGAATTTTTCTGATAAAAGGGCTATTTATTATGAATTATTGAAGTTCTAGAATATTGGGTCTAAATTGATTTTGTTACAAAAAATATTTAAAACATGATTTTCATGTTGGTGGGCCCCACTTGCATGTGTAAGTTGCTGAATTCAGATTTCAAAGTATGCGTATAATTTTTAATAAATATTATTATTTTATTAAACTTTCTACTTTGGTGTTCTAAGTATTTTTTTATAAATATAATGCTTAGGTTAGAATTAAAAATCACATCAGAAACTAAAGTTTTCTCTCTCTATATTATCGAGCGTATTTTTATGAGTATTTAGATATCTTAAGTGTTGTTATACGGTGCAAATTCTCTTCAGCGTTATATCCGATATTCCAGTCAGAAGTACTGCACTTTTGAGGTAAGAGATTGTAAGGGTTATTATGTTTTTCAGTTTCGTAATTTTTTCGAACCTTCAAAAATTTTGAAAAAAATTTGAAATGATAATTTGATGAGTTTTCTAGATTGTGTCCAAAAATGACGATTTTTGGATGTATAGATTAGGAGTTACGAATTTCATGAGAAAAGACTATTTTAAAAGTAAACCCTTATAATTCATTGTGGTTAACTCCAAAATTGGTAAAATTTTTATTGGGAGTACGTATATATAACAGAAATGTACTCTGTAAATTTCGAAATTTTTGGACGAAAGTACAGTTTATGATAAATGTCTAAATATTTGGTAATTTTAGCCATATGAAAAATAGTAAATAAATTTTAAAAATTTTGAAAAAAATATATGTTCAATATGAGACTATATTATGCTAAATCCTAGAAAAGAAAATTTTTTGGGACTGATTTGGTATTTTTCATGAAAATGGACTAGTTATGAGTAAATGAATTAAATATGTTATGTGAAGTAAAAAATATTAGAAAATAGGATTTTATGGCTTGAGAATCCTATATAAGGTATATGCAAATTTTTGATGAGGGTTTTGGTTATTGGTGATGAAATCTTATGAGTTTGGCATTTTAGGATGATTAAATACATTAATTAGTAAAGTATAAACAATTAAAATAAATTATTTATAAGTTTAAGAAATGATTAAAATATTGTTGTAATATTAATAATATTAGATTATGAGATTATTAAGTGATTTATAACATTTGGATTAGGGTGTTGTAAATATTGATATAGATTTTATTGTGAAACTTTATCTTTTCGTGTCGGAGTTACTATTCATGAGTTACTATTCATAAGTTACTATTCACGACAAAATTAGGTTCTTTTTCTGACCAAATTATCGTTGATTTATGAATCTTACTCTTGAAATTTAACCCATATTTTGATTATATTATTTTTATAACATTTTTATAATCATGGTGATGAAATTTCTCTTTGACTTGAGTGTAAAGATAGGAAGATTATTGATATGATCGTGACTATGGGTTCTCTTTGGCCAGTAGTGCAAAGATGAATTGTTGACTGGTATGATCATGACCATTGAATTTATAATTGAATATCTTTAGCTTAAGTGTAAAAGTGAATTGATTTACATGGTTATAATTATTGTTTATATAAATTTTGAAATATATTTCTTTGAGATATTAATATCTTTGGCCTGTAGTGTAAAGATGACTTATTATTGAATATCTTTGGCCTGTAGTGCAAAAATGAACTGTTGTTGAATATCTTTGGCCCGTAGTGCAAAGATGACCTGTTGTTGAATATCTTTGGCCTGTAGTGCAAAGATGAACTGTTGATGAATATCTTTGGTCCGTAGTACAAAGATGAATTTATTAGTATGATTATGAACAGGAACTGTGATTTGGTATAACCATGATCTTTGATGTTTCAGGTAAAGACAGGTGATGAAAATTTATCTTCGTCCTGGTGTGAAGAGGAATTTAGAACCATAATTAGGATTATGAGTTATTCACATGATTGTGGACATGAACTGTTGATTGATGTTACAGGAATAAAATATTGTTGGTGGACTTTTAACATGGAGAAGATAATAGACTTTATGGTCTATTTGACTCTTCTAATGGATTGCTCGTTCCGCTGCAACTATGGTTGAAAAGATTTATCATCTACCATATGTTCTAAATCTCTGATTCATTACTGAAGAATGCTATTGATAATTTAATTATCTTTAGTCATGATATTCTTTATTGGGCTAGTTGTGCTCACCCTTTTATTTTATAATTACTTTCAGGTGATAAGAGTGTAGCTGGGTCGAGCGGGGATAACATGGGAATAGAACGGTGGCCTATAGCTGTTGAGGTTCTTCCTAAACAGTATGGAAATAATTTTATTGAGAACTTTAGATAAGTGCGTTATATTTTATACGTCATTTAATAGTTATATTTGGTGAATCAAATAGGGTGAGGCGAACCTAACTTTAGAAGGGTGTTTTGCCACTATTATACAAGATGTCTAATGACATACAATCTCGTGTTATCATAAGACATGGTTGTGCACATCCACTTGCTGAGTATATCTACGAGCACTACCTATATAATCTTGGAGTTTGGTTGAAATATAATTTTCAATTGCTGAAAGTGGAGATAGTTATATGTCAAGAGAAGACTCAGTATTGAAAAGAACATGATAGTAATCTTTTCATTTTTCTTTGGGGTCTATTGGGTCAACCAAAGATAATTTTGTGGACATATGATATCTATCATAACCTAGACGTATGACCTCCCATGTACGAAGGTTTCCTTGAGCACTTTAATTTCTAAAACAGTTATTGACTGTACCTTTATGTAAGGTGTCATTGTGACGTGCTATCCAAGGTTGGTGTCTAGAGTCACAGTTGGTATATATTTGTATCAAAACTCACAACATATGTGTTGTTGTATTTTACACGACAATTGTAATAATAAAGTTGTAGTTGTTTTCTGTACTATTATTTGGCAACTCATAATAAGTTGGGTGGAATGGGCCTATTTTGGGAGCGTTACAACGGTCCTACTGCTTTGAAGTCCTTAAAGTTTGCTAATATATTGTCCGTTTGATTTCCCCGGGCTGGCATTCCATGCTGCATAGCTTGAGCTACCATGTTCGCAAAATTCCGCATTGGGTCTGGTTGTCCTTCAACATTGTTAACAGATTCTTCTGCTCTTTGGTTTCGGTTTCGTCTTCTTGGCGGCATTATTTGATTAAATAAAACCATAAATTATTCTTTATTCTATGTCTTATCATATAAGTTTAACATATCACGCGTAATTTCACACTCAAATAATCATGTACTCAAAATATCATTCATTCGACTAATTCATAGCGTTTTACATCACATAGCTTATATCGCTATTTAAACATTCGCTATCCCTTTATGACTATAAAAGTCAGGAATCGCTATTACACTTATACAAAAGTTGATAATATTACATTACACACAAATACTTATCATATACACATCATACATATTCAACTAATACTAATACTACTTGCTTCCTACGCCTTTTCCTGTTCTTGGACAACATTTCTCCTGATGACCTTCCACCCCACAAATAAAACATACTCCTTGCTTCAGATTGGGACAATGAGGAGAGATATGTCTCCCATGTCCGTAATTGTAGCATATTTTTTCCCTTTTCTGCACAAGCCTTCATGTTTCTTTTTACAGTTTGTACATTTTTCTATTTTGTTAGAGTTTCCTTGGTTATTATCAAAATTTTCTAAATCACAGTCTTTTATCTTTCTTTTCCCTTCTTACTTGGACTTGCACTCGATTTGCTACTTTTGGCTCCTATCTGATCAATTTAGATTTTAAGCTTATCTTGTTCCTCCATTGTTTCAATTAACGCCTTCCGCAATTGACTATTCAATAGATTTTCTATTTCCTACAACTTTTCCAAAGAAGAAACCTGATCCCGCAGATTCTGCACTTCGGTTGATGCTTGATCAACTCCAACTTCGGTGTCCGAATCACTATCTGTTAGTTCCACCATTTCTGGGTCCGGTACTATATTTTCCAAAATAATTACCTCATCAAGGTTACTTTCAATGTCAGCCTCTATTTCAGGTATTGGCTTTGATATTAGCTCGGGTATATTGATTTGATCCTTCTTCATGTTATAAGCATATCCTAATCTTTTTTCACCTGACATCTACACATAAATTATCTTGATTAGTACATATTATAGATATTATATACACATATCAAATAATAGTTTTATATAGGCTACTTTTATTTTGTTTTATGATGAATTTATTTAATTCATCTCCTTTTAAACTCTATTTGAGTTATTTATATTTTCAACGTTTTCCTCTGTCCTAAAGTTATAGCCTAAGGTCTATTCCCACCTAAGGTTTCTAACCTAAAGCTTTGATACCATGTTGTGACGCCCCCAAATCCGGGTACTTAAAACCCGTACTTGGTGCTACACGATAACATTCATTCAAACTACTTATGTATTAATTAAACAAAAGTATTATATCAAAGTTATCTACATCCCCAGAGTCGTGAACCTTTAAGCCATACACTTTATAATAATAAGTAACTTATTAAAAGTACAATTATTACAAGTAACATTAACTAGCTTAATTCTTCAACTTGCCCTTCCCTTTGTCTTTGTCGGAACCTTCAGGCCGATCTACCTTAACTGAAAACATTTAAATTTAAAGAAAGAATGAGCATTTGATTGCCTAACAAGTAATATCAAACAATAAATATAAGCTGAACGAGTTAAATGTTTTCTTTGAACTGCACTTCTACAATGAAACAATAGTTGTGAAGTAAACTGAACAATACTGAACAACATAGCCAATAATTTTATATTTTTGAAACTATGTACTGACTATGAATGGAGACCAGTCGACAGACTATGAACTTTGTTTTTAATTTTCAAAAAGGTTATACAGAAATTCATCCGCAAACCGTTATAACTTACGGGCACGGAGGGTGATCAGCCCGGTATGCCCTGTATTGATCAACACTATAATTTAGAACGATGTTTGTTCATCATATCCGCCTTGGGCGCACAAAACTTTCCCATGATCGGGATGTTCATATTCAATCTAGAATCTAAACCGAAACAATTCAGTCGGACGACAATAATGTTCTATTATGTTCTACGATACTTTTCAATCTAGGTCTAGCTGAGTCAAATAGCTTAGACGAGTTTTAATTAATGTATACATACTGGAAACAAATCAGTATATATAAATATGTGATTAAATACAACCATCATCCAAGTGAGGATACTTGTATAACCAAACTTAGCTATCTATAACATGATATATTTTGTTCAGTAACAATAGAGTTAAGAAGTTTGTACAACAGGAATATAATTCAATAACGTACTTACATAGGACCATTGTATAAGTAATTGCAAAGAGTATGGATACTTGCCTGATCTGCAGCTTAGACAACTTAGTTTTATCTTTTATACAAAGTTCTATCATTAATAAGATTATTCGTTTGATTAGAATAATACATTGTAATACATAGTATTGCTATTTGCAGTCAACACATAGCTTAAGCACATTGTCACATGTATATCAGTTATTGGAACATAAACAATCACCTATCAAGTCAAACTATCTAAGTCCGGATCAATTTCGGAAACATTTCGACGTACCGACGGTTTTATCGAATAATTATCGAGTTTATTTTATATTAAACTCTAATCTATAGCTTTAATATTATTTAAAATAAATTAAATATCAGTCATATAATTTTTCAAGGACTTATAATAATTTTTAAATAATTATTATAATTTATCATGATTTTTCAAACACTTGAATCATTTTGAAATGATTTAAATACATAATAATTCCATTATCATTAATATTTAAATAATATTAAAATATTAATGAAATACTTGACAAAATATTAAAGTTATTTATAATAACTCTAAATATTTTTAAAATACTAATTTTCCCCTTAAATGATTTTTAAAACATTTAAAATTATTTTTAAATAATTACCATTAATATTCAAATATTAAGGTATTTATCATTAAAATATTAAAAGTTATTTATTATATCTTAAAATATTTTTAATCATTTATATCCTTTTTAAATGATTTTTAAATTAATAAAACTATTTTAAAACTATTTATTTAATATAATTATTAAATAAATCTAATATCATTAATATTAAATTATTAATGAAATGTACCTTAAAATATTAAAAGATATGTTTTATAACTCAAAATATTTTTAAATACTTTATTATCATTTAAAATAATTTTTATAATATTAAAATCATTTTTAACTAATTTATTTAATATATATATTAAATAAATTAAATATCATTAATATTTAAATAAATAGAAATATTAATGAAAAATATGCCAATTTATCAAAAGTTAATTTTTATAACTTAAAATAATTTAAAAAACTAATTTTCAGAAATTATTTTCTATTTTTAAATGATTTTTTTGGAAATTTATTTAATTAAAATTAATAAATCTGCTGCTAAAGCTTTTAGCGACAGAAACTGTCGCCTAAAGTGTTCTTGAGTCTCAAGAACATTCATACTCAGTTGCTTGGTGCCTACTTTGACCAACGATATTTGTCAGATTATGAGGTTTCTGGGCATGGTATTGTAATGATCATGTAGTATAGATGTAACACCATGATTCAACAATAAACAAGGTCATAACACATCTCAGATGCAATAAATGTCTAAACTAGCTGTCAGACGTGTTCTGGGTTACCCAGAAACCCAGACAGTCTCGAGTGGTTACTTTGTAGCTCACTTAATCATGAGTTATGGTTAACGTTAATGTGTTCTAATGGTTCAAGCTTGTAGTCTACATGTCAAATTACAAATATCATACATCAGGTCAACCTAACTACAACAGATTCACTAGATATCATCCGGTCAAACCATGTCAGAAGTGGTGTTCTTGAGTTTTCTGGGTTACCCAGAAAACAGATTTCGTGATCGTGCAAGCTAGTTCCACTAAATCCATTCTGTTTGTTGTTTGAGTGATCTAAAGGCATGACTTTGTAGTTCATATAACATATTATAACATAGATACAACAACATAACCATATCAACATAATCCTGACAGATCTATGCACATGAACAAGCTGTCAGAGCTTTCTTGGCAAGTTCTGGGTTACCCAGAAACAGTTAGTCATGGCCGGTTAACGAGGTTTGACTATCCATAACTTACAATATACACATGATCAAACACTGATTCCAGTTCCAGATCAAATCCCTCATAACAGACTACAAATCCAATACATAAAACAAGCAAAAACATGAACCGATCTAGATCTATGGCCTCTGACATTCGGTTGTCAGGCCATAGAACTAGGGTTCTTGACAGTTTTGGAAAACTTGATTTTTGAGCATTTTGATGTTATGGATCTATGATGTAACATCATAGACCACTAAGTAACATCTAATAACACTATAATAAACACAAAAATAGGAAATCTAACATATCATTAAGGATCAGATTTGGGTTTTAGGGTTATACCTCTTTTTAACAAGCTTTGAATCCTTGCTTCCTAATCTGTTTTTGATGTTCTAGGAACTTGTTTAGGAACTGATTTACTAAGAGATTTCGTAGGTTTAGAGAGAGAAAGGCTTGGTTGAGTGTATGAGGAGAAATGAGCTTTGGTTTTGATTTTTCTCTTTCTTTACTTTACTTATCTTTGATTCATTGAAGCTAGACTTGCAAGGTGTCAAAAGAGATATGATTTAGCTGAGATATATGTGCACATGGGAGATCTTAACATGGTGAGTCACAAGATTTTCCACCACATTTGCTTAAAACTTAAGTAAAGGGTAATTTGGTCATTTTGCATACAAAAGGGCATTTTGGTTTTTTCCTTCTAAATTTTAAGGGTAGTTTGGTAATTTTATATATTTTCCTTAAATTTTAATTCTTAAGATTTGCTAATTACCATTAGGGTTTGCTAATCACCGATTAGGGTTTGAAAATTAGGGTTTAGGGTTTCCCGGTAATGAAATTAAGGTTTCTAACTTAGTAATTAGAGTTTCTAAATAATCGTTAGGGTTTTCCCTAATTAGGTTCATAATCACTAACATATCTCCTTACTCACATATACACAATCAATAATTAGTCTTAATTTCCTATTAGAATTTCAAATTAGGGTTTTACACATTAACATTAGGGTTTTCTAATGATACGCTATATCTAATCAACAATGAACATGTCACACATACAGTACATACTTATAATATTGAAATACAATTAATACATTATTAATATTCACATTCCTTATTTAAAATCCAAAAATTAGGGTTCTGGTCTATATCCGACTCAACTTTCATTCTCAGTCAACTTATAAAATTAAATGGACTATCCTGCTAAATTCATATCGCATATATATAAAATATAATTACTGATAACAATATTCACAATAATTAATAAGAAAAATAAAAAAAATTTATTCGTAAAAATATAGATATAATTGTTTGAAAAATTCTTGGTCATTACATTCTCCCCTCCTTATAAAGATTCCGTCCCCGGAATCACCTTTACCTTAGACCTACTCTTTAATGCTTTATCCTTAGATTTTTATTTATTAAAACTTTTACTGAACTACTACATTCTCCCCTCCTTCATGTCATGAATCTGGAACTCAAATTCGTCCTTCAAAAATCCTTTTGTTAATAGATTATTATATTGTGTTTCATATGCCTATATTCAAGGGTTCCTAACGTAAACGTACTTATATTAACAAACTTGCGATAAAAAAATAGGGTTCATACCTGGAACTCCATCACCGGCTGCTACCGTATCTTGAATTGTCATGTTGAAGATTCTTGCGGTCGATTTTGTTGGGTTGTTGGTTGAAGTTGGTCCTGTTATCGCCAATGTTTCGCTACCTTTCCCAGTATTCACACTTCCTCCATCAACTCTCATTTTTGGACAATCTTTCACCTTGTGCTCCGTTAATCCACAAATGAAACACCCGCTATTCATCCTTGGATTGGGGTAGTTAGGAGAGATGTGTCCCTCCTTCCCACACTTGTAGCACACAAACTTCCCATTTAGACACTCCCCTGAGTGATTCTTCCCACAATTCTCACATTGCACAATCTGCTTCTTTACACCTTCCTGCTTAATTTTGATATTCTCAAAATTGTCCCCTTTCCTTTTTACGCTCCTACTCCCACTACTTCCGTCCACCTTTACTGCTCCCTCAACCTTCACCTTGTTCTTCCTCTTCTTATTATAGAGACTTATGACCTCACTTCCCTCTTCAGCTATGATTGCCTTTTCCAAAAGTGCTGCAAAAGTACCAATCTGTAACACCACCACCTTATTGTAGACCCAGGGTTTTAAGCCTAACTCAAACCTCATTGCCTTCCTCGCCTCCGTATTAACTTGATGCGGAGCGAGCCTAGCTAATTCATTAAACTTAGCGGCATACTCCGAAACTGTCATGTTGTCCTGCTTTAACTCCAAAAACTTAACCTCCATCCTAGCCTGCATACTAGACGAGAAATAGTTCTCGAAAAATAGTGTCTTAAACCTAGTCCATGTTACCACTCTTTCTCCAGCTCTAGCTTGATTTGCCTCCTACTAGAAATTCGCCTCCCCTTTCATCATATAGGTGGAAAAAGCCGTCTTTTGCCTCTCAGCTACCCTAGCAATTACAAACGCCTTTTCTATCTCCTTAACCCAAGTTTGGGCTTCTATAGGGTTAGTTGTCCCTTTAAACTCTGGCGGTCCTACTGCTTTGAAGTCCTTAAAGTTTGCTAATCTATTGTCCGCCTGATTTCCCCTGGTTGGCATTCCATGCTGCATAGCTTGAGCTACCTGTTCGCAAAATTCTGCATTGGGTTTGGTTGTCCTTCAACATTGTTAACATATTCTTCTGCTCTTTGGTTTCAGTTTCGTCTTCTTGGCGGCATTATCTGATTAAATAAAACCATAAATTATTCTTTATTCTATATCTTATCATATAAGTTTAACATATCACGTGTAATTTCACACTCAAATAATCATGTACTCAAAATATCATTCATTCAACTAATTCATAGCGTTTTACATCACATAGCTTATATCGCTATTTAAACATTTGCTATCCCTTTATGACCATAAAAGTCAGGAATCTCTATTACACTTATACAAAAGTTGATAATATTACATTACACACATATACTTATCATATACACATAATACATATTCAACTAATACTAATACTACTTGTTTCCTATGCCTTTTCCTGTTCTTGGACAACATTTCACCTGATGACCTTCCACCCCACAAATAAAACATACTCCTTGCTTCAGATTGGGATAATGAGGAGAGATATGTCCCTCATGTCCGCAATTATAGCATATTTTTTCCCCTTTTCTGCACAAGCCTTCATGTTTCTTTTTACAGTTTGTACATTTTTCTTTTTTGTTAGAGTTTCCTTGGTTATTATCGGAATTTCCTAAATCACAGTTTTTTATCTTTAATTCTTTTCCCTTCTTACTTAGAGTTGCACACGATTTGCTGCTTTTGGCTTCTAACTGATCAATTTGGATTTTAAGCTTATCTTGTTCTTCTATTATTTCGATTAACGCCTTCCGCAATTGACTATTCAATAGCTTTTCAATTTCCCATAACTTTTCTAAAAAAGAAACCTGATCCTGCAGATTCTGTACTTTGGTTGATGCTTGATCAACTCCAACTTCGGTGTCAGAATCAGTATCTGTTAGTTCTACCATTTTTGGGTTCGGTAATATATTTTCCAAAATAATTACCTCATCAAAGTTATTTCAATGTGAGCTTCTATTTTAGCTGTGGCTTTGATATTAGCTCGGGTGTATTGATTTGATTCTTCTTCATGTTATAAGCATATCCTAATCTTTTTTCACCTGGCATCTACACATAAATTATCTTGATTAGTACATATTATATGTAAGACCCCAAATTATTAATAAATGAAATTTAATTTCCTCTATTTATTATTTTGAAATAGTAAGGGTTGAATTGATTAATGTGGTTAGTTATGGATAAAATGCGCAAATATTTCAAATAAGCAGGTGGTTATAAAATATTCATTGTTGTTAGGGAATATTCGTTTGGTCGTGGAATATTTTTGCTGTTGGAGAATATTCGTACGACGGCGCAGTCTTTTGTGGGCCCCATAATGGAAAGCGATTGGATGAAGAAAACGACAAGTATAAGTTGTTTTTAAATAACGGCGTAGTTGTTACCGTTAATACTGTTGGAATACCCGGTGGTTAAAACACAGTAATACGCGTTGTTGCACAGTAGCACACGGTATTGCACCAACTATTGATTCTTACGTAAGAAGTGTAAGACCCCAACTTTTATAAATAAAGATGAATTTTCTATAAATATCATTTTTGAATATTATAGAGTTAATTTGATATAATGTTATAGTTGTGGGTAATATTTATAAATTTTGCAAAGTACGCAAGTTGTTATATAATATTCGATTGGTCGGAGAATATTCGTTTTAACAGGGAATATTCGTACAACGACACAATCATTGGTGGACCCCACAACGGAATTATTGTCGGATTGAGAAAACGACAAAAATATTTTATTAAAAATAACGGCAGAAATTTTACCATTGTTACTGTTGAACTACTTGGTAGTAAAAGTACAGTAATACGTGTGGTTGCATAGTAGCACACGATATTGATTATTAATGCTTATGTGAGTAGTCACTCAGTTTGATTCAATTATTGTCAGTTAATAATATGAATTATTTAGCGATAATGACGTTTTGTTTTATTCGTATTATTAACGTAATAAAACAGAAACATCTTTTTATATAAAACAGAATACTTTATTAAAGTTATTCTATAAATAGAATATATTATATTTTATTTAAAAGATTTTTCTTTAAATATGGACCGTCAGATTAAAGTAATCAATCTGGACCGTTCATGGATTAGTTAATATGCATTCTATTTTTCTATAAATAGCAGCTCATTCCTTCATTATTTCTTACGAATTCACTGAACTCTAGAGAGAGAAACTATAGAGAGAGAGAAGAAGAGTATTCTGCTACTTAACTACTTCCTTATTTCAGCTCGTCTTTAAAATGGTAAGGGGTGTTATTCTTTCTTATTCATGAAGAGAACTGTTGTTATTCCATTTCTTATTATTCTGTTGGAATAACCTGTATACGTGGTCTACCCTATACTTGGTGACATTCTTCTATTATTCTGTTGGAACATCCTGTCTGTGTGTTTTACACCGGACCTGGTTCCGTTTTTATTATTATTCTGTTGGAACATCCTGTCTGTGTGTTTTACACTGGACCTGGTTCCGTCTTGTTATTATTCTGTTGGAACATCCTGTCTGTGTGTTTTACAACGGACCTGGTTCCATTATTTATTATTCTGTCGGAATATCATATCTGTGCGTTTACGCCGGACCTGGTTCCATTATTTATTATTCTGTCGGAATATCCTGTCTGTGCGTTCCATTATTTATTATTCTGTCGGAATATCCTGTCTGTGCGTTTACGACGGACCTGGTTCCATTATTTATTATTCTGTTGGAATAACCTGTCTGTGCGGTCTATCGCATGCATGGTGATTTCTTTTGTTATTCCATTCTTTATTATACTCAGTTGGTTAAGTTTTGACTTCTATACTCCATGAAATTTGTGGAATATCCTTGATAATTGCGGTTCATCCAGTATCTTTTCATGAAAATATTCTTCTAAGTATTCTTGAATTTTACTCCACAAAGCAATATCATGTTGACAATTTGGACGTTGTTAATTCTTGGATAAATTAATTCTTGAACTTGTTTTATTGAATTCTTATATCATTGTCATCATCCTCATGTTTATAAAATGTTGAAAGTCATCTGTGGCCTGTAGTGCATAGATGGACTTGGTATGATTATGACCAGGGATTATTCGGTATAATCATGACCGTAATGTTACAAATGATGTGGTAAAAGTCCTCATTGGCCCGTAGTGCATTGATGGACAGTTGTTGGCATGATCATGACCATTAATGAATATACGAATATCCTTGGCCGTAGTGCAGGGGTGATTCGATGATGTGAATTATTTTATTAAGCTGAGTCTCAGCGATCACAGTGTTGGAAAATCTTTTAAATCATAAAAGATAGTAGAGTTTATTTTCTACTTGACTCTTTTAATGGATTGCTTGTTCCGCTGCAGTTAAACTTGATGTCTATTATATTTTATCAGTTTAACATTGTTGAAGGCTAATGATAATTTATTCTGCATTATCTTAGTCATAATAATATTTCTTACTGGGCTAGTTGAGCTCACCCTTTCTTTCACTGTTCTCTTCAGGAAATGAGAACGTAGCTGGGGCAAGTCGGGGAACGGAGTGATGGTCCGAATGATAGTATTAGTTAGTAGTCCTCACTATTCTATGTAATGGTGTGTTAATAAATGTAATGAGGACTCCTTTTGAGTATGAATACTCTCTAGAAGATAATATTTGTATTCAAACTCACAGTTTATGTTTTGTCGTATTGTACACGACAGTTGTATTAGTAAGTTGTATTTGTATTCTGTACTATGTATCTGACGACCCAAGATGGGTGATGTATACCTAATTTTGGGGGCGTCACAGTTGGTATCAGAGCTTAGGGATATGATCCCTGGCTAAGATGTGAGAATAGAACTAGGAGGGGAGAGACGGGGAATTCCTTCGCTAGTATGACCTACCTAAGTTTATTTGCATGGTATTTAATTGGTCGGTCATAATATAAGGATAATATATGACATATCAATTAACTTTTATTTTGTGGCAGTATCTGAAAATGGCATCTGAGAATGTTGAGAATAGCAATGGAGCACAGACGATTATTGATTCACCACATATCAATAATCAGGATAATGTTCATCAGGAAGGTGACAATCCTCATGCAAACAACAACACTGACCATATGATGAATGATGGAATGTTCAGAGGTTTTATGCAATTCATGCAACAACAGGTGAAAGCGGCTCCTGTCCACAACGTAGGTGGAAATACTGGAAACTCTCAGGCGGTCACCGCTAAACAGTTTAAGGAGCTGGGACCACCGGAGTTTAAGGGAGAACCCAAACCACTTGTAGCTGAAACATGGATAAAGCAGATCACCAAGATATTTGATGTCTTGGGTTGCTCCGAGGAGCAAAAGGTTCCCTTTGCCGCCTTTATGTTGCGAGGAGAGGCAGATTACTGGTGGGAATCGATAAAGCGTACTCAACCTGCCGCACTGAAGATGTCTTGGGAGAAGTTCCAAGAGCTGTTTAACGACAAATACTTTCCCGAGAGTATTCGTCACATGAAGGAGGTGGAGTTCATCAAATTGGAGCAGAATAATATGACCGTGTCGCAGTACGAGGCAAAATTTGCGGAGTTATCCCGGTTTGCGTCCCACCTGGTGGATAATGAAGAAAGAATGACGCGGATGTTTTTAAGAGGTTTGAAGCCGGAGATACGTCAACATCTTGTTTCTCATAAATTGTGTTTGTATTCAGATGTTGTAAATAGGGCTCAGTTGGTGGAGCGCGATAACGAGACAACGCAACCAAAAGAGAGCAGCCGGCAAAATGATAATACCAGTGAAAGCAGTCATCGAAGCGGTGACAACAAGCGTGGAGGGAATCAACAGGCCAGAAATGGTAACCACTTCGGTGGTAATCAGGGCCAAAATAATAAGAATGGGCATTTCAAGAAGAGGAGATTCAACAATGATGGAAAGACGTCAGCACCAGCACCTGTCGTTAAGGAAGGAGAACGACCACCTATCATATGTTTCAAATGCGGAGGGGAGGGGCACATCAGTCCAAACTGCGCGATGCCGTCCAAAGCATGTTATAATTGTGGAAGAGAAGGTCATTTAGCCCGATTTTGTCGTTTACCGAAGACAAATTCAGCTAGGATGGAGACACCAAAGGCCGTCCCAGAAAAGTCAAAACCGGTTGTGCAAGGGAGAGCGTTTGTTGTGAACTCCCAGAAAGCAAGGAACCCGAATGAGGTAATCACGGGTAAGCTTATCATAAACTCTAACGAAGTCTATACTTTATTTGATACCGGTTCTACCCATTCTTTTATTTCTCCTACTTGCGCTCATCGATTAAATTTGATTCCGGAGAAATTAGACTTTGACTTAGCTGTTGAAACTCCATTGGGAGAAACCTTCATTACATCCACGGTTTATAAGTCTTGTTTAGTTCAAGTTGGTATCCACACATTACCTGTCGATCTTATTTCATTAAAAATACTTGCATTTGACGTGATTCTAGGGATTGATTGGTTAACTACTCATCATGCAAAAATTGATTGTTTTCGTAAGGTTGTTAGCTTTCATATTCCTAATCGACCTATTATGCGAATTCAAGCAACCAAACCATTAAAATCAATCGCTGTCATCTCAAGCCATAAAGCTATTCGTTTATTGAAAAACGGATGTCAAGCTTTCTTAGCTCATGTCACAGATCTAAACAAAAATACGTCAGCTTTGAATGATATTTCTGTTGTTAATAAATTTCCTGACGTATTTCCCGAAGAACTTCCTGGCCTACCCCCAGAGCGTGAAATTGAATTTTGTATCGACCTTGAACCCGGTACAAAACCCATTTCCAAAGCCCCATATCGAATGGCTCCTATTGAACTTCAGGAGTTAAAGACCCAACTGCAGGAATTGTTAGACATTGGTTTTATTCGTCCTAGTACTTCTCCTTGGGGTGCTCCTGTTCTGTTCGTGAAGAAGAAAGATGGGAGTATGCGACTTTGTATTGATTATCGGGAGTTGAATCATGTCACCATCAAAAATAGGTACCCATTGCCACGTATTGATGACCTGTTTGACCAGTTGCAAGGAGCACAATTCTTTTCAAAGATCGATCTTCGTTCTGGATATCATCAGCTGAAGGTTAGAACTGAGGATATTCCAAAGACGGCTTTTAGAACTCGGTACGGGCATTATGAATTCTTAGTTATGTCTTTTGGATTGACTAATGCTCCTGCTGCCTTCATGGATATGATGAACAGGGTATTTAAGGAATATTTGGATCACTTTGTGGTCGTCTTTATCGATGACATCCTTGTTTATTCCAAAAGCCGTGAAGATCATGAGCAACACTTGAGGCTGGTACTCCAAAAGCTTCGTGAATACAAACTTTATGCCAAGTTGAAGAAATGCGAGTTCTGGCTGGAAGAGGTAGCATTCCTTGGGCACGTAGTATCAAGTCGTGGAATATCTGTTGACCCGGCAAAGATTGAAGCTATTCAAAGCTGGGAGCAACCTAAATCAGTAACCGAAGTACGTAGCTTTCTCGGTTTAGCTGGTTATTATCGGAGATTCGTGGAAGGATTTTCTCGAATCGCTACTCCATTAACTCAGCTGACTCGGAAAGATACAAAGTTCGGTTGGAGCGAAGAATGTGAGCAGAGTTTTCAAGAACTCAAGAGGAGACTCATTTCAGCACCTGTTCTAACAATACCATCTGGCTCGGAGGGATTTGTCATCTACAGTGATGCTTCGAGCAAAGGGTTGGGATGCGTTCTCATGCAACATGAAAAAGTCATAGCCTATGCATCAAGACAACTCAAGGAATATGAGAGGAATTATCCTACTCATGATCTAGAGTTGGCAGCTGTTGTCTTTGCACTTAAAATTTGGAGGCATTACTTGTATGGGGAGAAGGTGGAGATCTTTACGGATCATAAAAGCCTCAAATATTTCTTCACTCAAAAGGAACTCAACATGCGACAACGACGTTGGCTTGAACTGTTGAAAGATTATGATCATACCATTCAATACCATCCTGGAAAAGCGAACGTGGTAGCTGACGCATTGAGTAGAAGATCATATGCAAGTACGAGTGCGATATTGTCAACACAAAGACCCATTTTGTGTGATTTGCAAAGGATGGAGATAGAGTTAAAGACTCCAGGGACCCATGTGATGATGGCGAATATACGAGTAGAACCGACTTTAATCGATAAAGTTAAAGCTGCTCAAGCTACAGACCTGGAGCTGATGCGTATGAGGAAGAAAGTGCAAGAAGGTGCTATGCCGGAAGCAAGAATCGATGAAGAAGGAATACTTCGAGTCAACTCCAGACTTTGTGTTCCTAACAACCCTGATTTAAAGTATGAAATCATGATGGAGGCGCACAACACACCGTTTGCAATCCATCCTGGAAGTACCAAAATGTATCATGATCTTCGTCATACATTTTGGTGGAGCAATATGAAGAGAGAGATAGCGTTGTTTATCTCAAGGTGTCTAACTTGTCAACGAGTCAAAGCGGAGCATCAAGTACCAAAAGGTCCATTGCAACCACTTGAAATTCCAGAATGGAAGTGGGAGCACATTACCATGGATTTCGTTACCGGTCTTCCTAGGGTTTCTCAAGGTATTGATGCGATTTGGGTCATTGTTGATAGATTGACCAAGTCTGCTCATTTCTTACCGATACGAGAAACTTATACACTTGAACGTCTTGCTCGTATGTACATAAACGAGATTGTAAGACTGCATGGTATGCCAGTATCCATAGTTTCTGACCGAGACCCAAGATTCACTTCACGATTTTGGGTTAGTTTACAAAAAGCTATGGGCACAGAGTTACGATTTAGTTCAGCATATCATCCTCAGACGGACGGACAATCAGAGAGGACTATTCAAACTCTTGAAGATCTATTAAGACTCTGTGTCTTTGACTTCAAGGGAAGTTGGGACAAGTTCTTACCATTGGTGGAGTTTTCCTACAACAACAGTTATCAAGCAAGTATTGGCATGGCTCCATTCGAAGCATTGTATGGAAGAAAATGTCGTTCTCCAGTATGCTGGGATGAGGTGGGTGAAGCAACGTTGTTGGGACCGGAGTTGGTACGTATGACTACAGAAAAGATTCAAACGATCCGACAACGTATAAAAACCTCACAAGATCGACAAAAGAGTTATGCTGATCTTCATCGAAAGGACGTGGAATTTGATGTAGGAGATCATGTGTTCTTACGTGTTGCTCCATGGAAAGGAGTTACGAGATTTGGAAAGAGAGGAAAGCTCAATCCTCGATTCATCGGTCCATTTTTAATCCTCGATCGAGTAGGAACTGTGGCTTATAGACTCGCTTTACCGCCAAGTATGTCTCGTGTTCATAACGTTTTTCACATATCCATGTTACGCAAATATGTGGAAGACCCGAACCACATTATTGAGTTAGAACCGGACGAAATAGCGGAAGATTTGACGTATGAAGAAGTTCCTGTTCAAATCTTGGATAAGAAGGAACATATTCTACGCTCCAAGGTTATACCTCAAGTCAAAGTTTTGTGGAGAAACCACGATGTTGAGGAAATGACTTGGGAGTTAGAATCTGAAATGAAATCAAGGTACCCTAATTTCGAGGGCGAAATTTCATAAGAAGGGGAGGTTGTAAGACCCCAACTTTTATAAATAAAGATGAATTTTCTATAAATATCATTTTTGAATATTATGGAGTTAATTTGATATAATGTTATAGTTGTGGGTAATATTTATAAATTTTGCAAAGTACGCAAGTTGTTATATAATATTCGATTGGTCGGGGAATATTCGTTTTAACAGGAAATATTCGTACAACGACACAATCATTGGTGGACCCCACAACAGAATTATTGTCGGATTGAGAAAACGACAAAAATATTTTATTAAAAATAACGGCGGAAATTTTACCATTGTTACTGTTGAACTACTCGGTAGTAAAAGTACAGTAATACGTGTGGTTGCATAGTAGCACACGGTATTGATTATTAATGCTTATGTGAGAAGTCACTCAGTTTGATTCAATTATTGTCAGTTAATAATATGAATTATTTAGCGATAATGACGTTTTGTTTTATTCGTATTATTAACGTAATAAAACAGAAACATCTTTTTATATAAAACAGAATACTTTATTAAAGTTATTCTATAAATAGAATATATTATATTTTATTTAAAAGATTTTTCTTTAAATATGGACCGTCAGATTAAAGTAATCAATCTGGACCGTTCATGGATTAGTTACTATGCATTCTATTTTTCTATAAATAGCAGCTCATTCCTTCATTATTTCTTACGAATTCACTGAACTCTAGAGAGAGAAACTATAGAGAGAAACTATAGAGAGAGAAGAAGAGTATTCTGCTACTTAACTACTTCCTTATTTCAGCTCGTCTTTAAAACGGTAAGGGGTGTTATTCTTTCTTATTCATGAAGAGAACTGTTGTTATTCCATTTCTTATTATTCTGTTGGAATAACCTGTATACGTGGTCTACCCTATACTTGGTGACATTCTTCTATTATTCTGTTGGAACATCCTGTCTGTGTGTTTTACACCGGACCTGGTTCCGTTTTTATAATTATTCTGTTGGAACATCCTATCTAGGTGTTTTACACCGGACCTGGTTCCGTCTTGTTATTATTCTGTTGGAACATCCTGTCTGTGTGTTTTACACCGGACCTGGTTCCATTATTTATTATTCTGTCGGAATATCATGTCTGTGCGTTTACGCCGGACCTGGTTCCATTATTTATTATTCTGTCGGAATATTCTGTCTGTGCGTTTACGCCGGACCTGGTTCCATTATTTATTATTCTGTTGGAATAACCTGTCTGTGCGGTCTATCGCATGCATGGTGATTTCTTTTGTTATTCCATTCTTTATTATACTCAGTTGGTTAAGTTTTGACTTCTATACTCCATGAAATTTGTGGAATATCCTTGATAATTGCGGTTCATCCAGTATCTTTTCATGAAAATATTCTTCTAAGTATTCTTGAATTTTACTCCACAAAGCAGTATCATGTTGACAATTTGGACGTTGTTAATTCTTGGATAAATTAATTCTTGAACTTGTTTTATTGAATTCTTATATCATTGTCATCATCCTCATGTTTATAAAATGTTGAAAGTCATCTGTGGCCTGTAGTGCATAGATGGACTTGGTATGATTATGACCAGGGATTATTCGGTATAATCATGACCGTAATGTTACAAATGATGTGGTAAAAGTCCTCATTGGCCCGTAGTGCATTGATGGACAGTTGTTGGCATGATCATGACCATTAATGAATATACGAATATCCTTGGCCGTAGTGCAGGGGTGATTCGATGATGTGAATTATTTTATTAAGCTGAGTCTCAGCGATCACAGTGTTGGAAAATCTTTTAAATCATAAAAGATAGTAGAGTTTATTTTCTACTTGACTCTTTTAATGGATTGCTTGTTCCGCTGCAGTTAAACTTGATGTCTATTATATTTTATCAGTTTAACATTGTTGAAGGCTAATGATAATTTATTCTGCATTATCTTAGTCATAATATTTCTTACTGGGCTAGTTGAGCTCACCCTTTCTTTCACTGTTCTCTTCAGGAAATGAGAACGTAGCTGGGGCAAGTCGGGGAACGGAGTGATGGTCCGAATGATAGTATTAGTTAGTAGTCCTCACTATTCTATGTAATGGTGTGTTAATAAATGTAATGAGGACTCCTTTTGAGTATGAATACTCTCTAGAAGATAATATTTGTATTCAAACTCACAGTTTATGTTTTGTCGTATTGTACACGACAGTTGTATTAGTAAGTTGTATTTGTATTCTGTACTATGTATCTGACGACCCAAGATGGGTGATGTATACCTAATTTTGGGGGCGTCACAGTTGGTATCAGAGCTTAGGGATATGATCCCTGGCTAAGATGTGAGAATAGAACTAGGAGGGGAGAGACGGGGAATTCCTTCGCTAGTATGACCTACCTAAGTTTATTTGCATGGTATTTAATTGGTCGGTCATAATATAAGGATAATATATGACATATCAATTAACTTTTATTTTGTGGCAGTATCTGAAAATGGCATCTAAGAATGTTGAGAATAGCAATGGAGCACAGACGATTATTGATTCACCACATATCAATAATCAGGATAATGTTCATCAGGAAGGTGACAATCCTCATGCAAACAATAACACTGACCATATGATGAATGATGGAATGTTCAGAGGTTTTATGCAATTCATGCAACAACAGGTTAAAGCGGCTCCTGTCCACAACGTAGGTGGAAATACTGGAAACTCTCAGGCGGTCACCGCTAAACAGTTTAAGGAGCTGGGACCACCGGAGTTTAAGGGAGAACCCAAACCACTTGTAGCTGAAACATGGATAAAGCAGATCACCAAGATATTTGATGTCTTGGGTTGCTCCGAGGAGCAAAAGGTTCCCTTTGCCGCCTTTATGTTGCGAGGAGAGGCAGATTACTGGTGGGAATCGATAAAGCGTACTCAACCTGCCGCACTGATGATGTCTTGGGAGAAGTTCCAAGAGCTGTTTAACGACAAATACTTTCCCGAGAGTATTCGTCACATGAAGGAGGTGGAGTTCATCAAATTGGAGCAGAATAATATGACCGTGTTGCAGTACGAGGCAAAATTTGCGGAGTTATCCCGGTTTGCGTCCCACCTAGTGGATAATGAAGAAAGAATGACGCGGATGTTTTTAAGAGGTTTGAAGCCGGAGATACGTCAACATCTTGTTTCTCATAAATTTTGTTTGTATTCAGATGTTGTAAATAGGGCTCAGTTGGTGGAGCGCGATAACGAGACAACGCAACCAAAAGAGAGCAGCCGGCAAAATGATAATACTAGTGAAAGCAGTCATCGAAGCGGTGACAATAAGCGTGGAGGGAATCAACAGGCCAGAAATGGTAACCACTTCGGTGGTAATCAGGGCCAAAATAATAAGAATGGGCATTTCAAGAAGAGGAGATTCAACAATGATGGAAAGACGTCAGCACCAGCACCTGTCGTTAAGGAAGGAGAACGACCACCTATCATATGTTTTAAATGCGGAGGGGAGGGGCACATCAGTCCAAACTGCGCGATGCCGTCCAAAGCATGTTATAATTGTGGAAGAGAAGGTCATTTAGCCCGATTTTGTCGTTTACCGAAGACAAATTCAGCTAGGATGGAGACACCAAAGGCCGTCCCAGAAAAGTCAAAACCGGTTGTGCAAGGGAGAGCGTTTGTTGTGAGCTCCCAGAAAGCAAGGAACCCGAATGAGGTCATCACGGGTAAGCTTATCATAAACTCTAACGAAGTCTATACTTTATTTGATACTGGTTCTACCCATTCTTTTATTTCTCCTACTTGCGCTCATCGATTAAATTTGATTCCGGGGAAATTAGACTTTGACTTAGCTGTTGAAACTCTATTGGGAGAAACCTTCATTACATCCACGGTTTATAAGTCTTGTTTGATTCAAGTTGGTACCCACACATTACCTGTCGATCTTATTTCATTAAAAATACTTGCATTTGACGTGATTCTAGGGATTGATTGGTTAACTACTCATCATGCAAAAATTGATTGTTTTCGTAAGGTTGTTAGCTTTCATATTCCTAATCGACCTATTATGCGAATTCAAGCAACCAAACTATTAAAATCAATCGCTGTCATCTCAAGCCATAAAGCTATTCGTTTATTGAAAAACGGATGTCAAGCTTTCTTAGCTCATGTCACAGATCTAAACAAAAATACGTCAGCTTTGAATGATATTTCTGTTGTTAATAAATTTTCTGACGTATTTCCCGAAGAACTTCCTGGCCTACCCCCAGAGCGTGAAATTGAATTTTGTATCGACCTTGAACCCGGTACAAAACCCATTTCCAAAGCCCCATATCGAATGGCTCCTATTGAACTTCAGGAATTAAAGACCCAACTGCAGGAATTGTTAGACATTGGTTTTATTTGTCCTAGTACTTCTCCTTGGGGTGCTCCTGTTCTGTTCATGAAGAAGAAAGATGGGAGTATGCGACTTTGTATTGATTATCGGGAGTTGAATCATGTCACCATAAAAAATAGGTACCCATTGCCACGTATTGATGACCTGCTTGACCAGTTGCAAGGAGCACAATTCTTTTTAAAGATCGATCTTCGTTCTGGATATCATCAGCTGAAGGTTAGAACTGAGGATATTCCAAAGACGGCTTTTAGAACTCGGTACGGGCATTATGAATTCTTAGTTATGTCTTTTGGATTGACTAATGCTCCTGCTGCCTTCATGGATATGATGAACAGGGTATTTAAGGAATATTTGGATCACTTTGTGGTCGTCTTTATCGATGACATCCTTGTTTATTCCAAAAGCCGTGAAGATCATGAGCAACACTTGAGGCTGGTACTCCAAAAGCTTCGTGAATACAAACTTTAAGCCAAGTTGAAGAAATGCGAGTTCTGGCTGGAAGAGGTAGCATTCCTTGGGCACGTAGTATCAAGTCGTGGAATATCTGTTGACCCGGCAAAGATTGAAGCTATTCAAAGCTGGGAGCAACCTAAATCAGTAACCGAAGTACGTAGCTTTCTCGGTCTAGCTGGTTATTATCGGAGATTCGTGGAAGGATTTTCTCGAATCGCTACTCCATTAACTCAGCTGACTCGAAAAGATACAAAGTTCGGTTGGAGCGAAGAATGTGAGCAGAGTTTTCAAGAACTCAAGAGGAGACTCATTTCAGCACCTGTTCTAACAATACCATCTGGCTCGGAGGGATTTGTCATCTACAGTGATGCTTCGAGCAAAGGGTTGGGATGCGTTCTCATGCAACATGAAAAAGTCATAGCCTATGCATCAAGACAACTCAAGGAATATGAGAGGAATTATCCTACTCATGATCTAGAGTTGGCAGCTGTTGTCTTTGCACTTAAAATTTGGAGGCATTACTTGTATGGGGAGAAGGTGGAGATCTTTACGGATCATAAAAGCCTCAAATATTTCTTCACTCAAAAGGAACTCAACATGCGACAAGGACGTTGGCTTGAACTGTTGAAAGATTATGATCATACCATTCAATATCATCCTGGAAAAGCGAACGTGGTAGCTGACGCATTGAGTAGAAGATCATATGCAAGTACGAGTGCGATATTGTCAACACAAAGACCCATTTTGTGTGATTTGCAAAGGATAGAGATAGAGTTAAAGACTCCAGGGACCCATGTGATGATGACGAATATACGAGTAGAACCGACTTTAATCGATAAAGTTAAAGCTGCTCAAGCTACAGACTTGGAGCTGATGCGTATGAGGAAGAAAGTGTAAGAAGGTGCTATGCCGGAAGCAAGAATCGATGAAGAAGGAATACTTCGAGTCAACTCCAGACTTTGTGTTCCTAATAACCCTGATTTAAAGTATGAAATCATGATGGAGGCGCACAACACACCGTGAACGTCTTGCTAGTATGTACGTGAATGAGATTGTGCTCATTTCTTGCCGATACGGGAGACTTATTCCCTTGAACGTCTTGCTAGTATGTACGTGAATGAGATTGTGAGGTTGTATGGCTTGCCAGTATCCATAGTTTCGGATCGTGACCCAAGATGTACTTCAAGATTTTGGGTAAGCTTGCAAAAAGCTATGTGCACGGATTTATGGTTCTGTTCGGCATACCATCCTCAAACGGGCGGGCAATCAGAGAGGACTATTCAAACTCTTGAAGATCTATTAAGACTTTGTGTCCTAGATTTGAAAGGGAGTTGGGATAAGTACCTACCATTGGTGGAATTCTCCTACAATAACAGTTATCAGGCAAGTATAGGTGTGGCTACATTTGAAGCATTGTATGGATGAAAGTGCCGCTCTCCAGTATGTTGGAATGAGGTGGGAGAAGCAACGTTGTTGGGACCAGAGTTGGTACGAATGACTACAGAGAAGATCCAAACGATTCGACAATGTATACAAATGGCACAGGATCGACAAAAGAGTTATGCGGATCTTCATCGAAAGGACGTGAAATTTGATATTGGGGATCATGTATTATTACGTGTGGCTCCATGGAAAGGAGTTACAAGATTTAGAAAGAGAGGAAAGCTCAATACACGATTTAATGGTCCATTTCAGATTCTTGACCGAGTAGGAAATGTGGCCTATAGACTCGCGTTACCTCTAAGTATGTCTCGTGTTCATAATATTTTTCATATATTTGTGTTACATAAATATGTGAAAGACCCAAACTATATTATTAAGTTAGAACCGGATGAGATAGTTGAAGACTTAACGTACGAAGAGGTACCTGTCAAGATCTTGGATAGGAAGGGTTGAATTGATTAATGTGGTTAGTTATGGGTAAAATGCGCAAATATTTCAAATAAGCAGGTGGTTATAATTTATTCATTGTTGTTGGGAAATATTCGTTTGGTCGTAGAATATTCTTGCTGTTGGAAAATATTCGTACGACGACGCAGTCTTTTGTGGGCCCTATAATGGAAAGCGATTGGATGAAGAAAACGACAAGTTATAAGTTGTTTATAAATAACGGCGTAGTTGTTACCATTAATACTGTTGGAATACCCGGTGGTTAAAACACAGTAATACGCATTGTTGCACAGTAGCACACGGTATTGCACCAATTATTGATTCTTACATAAGAAGGCACTACTCAATAATTGTTACAGTAATTACTGTTCAGTATTTTATTGATTTAATAATTGCTGCGTTGATATTTTATATTACTGTTGTTTCAATAATTGTCACTACACAGTATCTTCCATTATCGGAGCAATAATTCATATTATCTGAATAATATTATTAGATAACATTATTGGCAATGTCTAAAAAGTTCTGTCTAAGGAGAGATTTGGTCACCTAATTACGCGCCAGTAAGGAGAAATCCTTATTAGAAAGCCCCCTTTTTGCTGGGAACGGTCTGGTTGCCAGTACTGTGATTCTGTAATATTATTTGTGAATAATTAATTATTGATTTATATGATGAGGAAAATATTGATTTTATGTGGATATAGATGGAGAAAATTTTTTAAATGTGACAATTGTTGAAAATTAATATTTTATCTTTTTCTGATAAAATAATTTATTAAAATATATTATTTTAATAATATGTTAATGGTGATATTTTTACAATGAATGTGAGATATATGAGTATATGAAGAGGAAGAATATTTTGTGGCATTAAATGATTAACACATGTTTTGTGTGTCGGTGGACCCCAGTAATTGACTGAAATTTAATTATAGCCTGTAAAATCGTCCGATTATGAATTTCGGTCAATTTCTATTTAGAATTTAGAAAAACTTTCTTCCGCAAAGTTGTAGAGAATTGAATTTTCTATAAAAAATCGCGAGATTCGAATTTTTTGACAAAAGGACTATTTATTATGAATTATTGAAGTTCTGAAATTCTGAAATAATTGATTTTTGGGAGTTTTAGTTAATTATTTTGAGAAAAACGTTTTTTTTTGCAATTAGTGGGCTCACATGTATTATAAATGATCTGAATTCAGATCTTCAAAGGTGGGCTTGACAAAAATTTAATTATATTAATATTTTATTAAATTTTCTGCTTTGGTGTTCTAAGCATTTTCCTATAAATAGGGTGCTTAGGTTAGAATTGAAAATCACACCAGAAACTAAAATCTTCTCTCTCTTTCTCTCTCGATATATTGAGCGTATTCTTGTGAGTATTTTAATACTTTGAGTGTTGCTATACGGTACAAGTTCAAGTCATAGCCTATATCCGGTGTTTCAAGTAGAAGTACTGTCTTTACGAGGTAAGTGATGTTATTTTATTCGATAATAAAATTAAGGTTTCTAACTTATTAATTAGGGTTTCTAAATAATCGTTAGGGTTTTCCCTAATTAGGTTCATAATCACTAACATATATCCTTACTCACATGTACACAATCAATAATCAATCTTAATTTCCTATTTGAATTTCAAATTAGGGTTTTACACATTAACATTAGGGTTTTCTAATGATACGCTATATCTGATCAACAATGAACATGTCACACATACAGTACATACTTATAATATTGAAATACAATTAATACATTATTAATATTCACATTCCTTATTCAAAATCCAAAAATTAGGGCTCTGGACTATATCCAACTCAACTTTCATTCTCAGTTAACTTATAAAATTAAATTGACTATCTTGCTAAATTCATACTGGATATATATAAAATATAATTATTGATAACAATATTCACAATAATTAATAAATAAAATAAAAAAAATTTATTCATAAAAATATAGATATAATTGTTTGAAAAATTTACGGTCTTTACATTCTCCCCTCCTTATAAAGATTTCGTCCCCGGAATCACCTTTACCTTACACCTACTCTTTAATGCTTTATCCTTAGATTTTTATTTATTAAAACTTTTACTGAACTACTACATTCTCCTCTCCTTATAAGATTCATGTCATAGATCCGGAACTCAAATTCCTCTTTCAAAAATCTTTTTGTTAATAGATTATTATATTGTGTTTCGTATGCCTATATTCAAGGGTTCCTTACGTAAACATACTTATATTAACAAACTTGTGATAAGAAAATAAGGTTCATACCTGGAACTTCATCACCGGCTGCTACCGTATCCTGAACTGTCATGTTGAAGATTCTTGCGGTCGATTTTATTGGGTTGTTGGTTGAAGTTGGTCCCGTTATCGCCAATGTTTCGCTGCGTTTCCCAGTATTCGCACTTCCTCCATCAACTCTCCTTTTCGGACAATCCTTCACCTTGTGCTCCGTTGATCCACAAATGAAACACCTACTATTCATACGTTAAATCTTCTGCTATTTCATCTGGTTCTAATTCAATAATATGGTTTGTGTCTTCCACATATTTACGTAACATAGATATGTAAAAAACGTTATGAACACGAGACATACTTGGCGGTAAGGCGAGTCTATAGGCTACAGTTCCTACTCGATCGAGGATTTCAAATGGACCAATGAATCGAGGGTTGAGCTTTTCTCTCTTTTCAAATCTCGTAACTCCTTTCCATGGAGATACACGTAACAATACATGATCTCCAACATTGAATTCCATGTCCCTTCGATGAAGATCAACATAGCTCTTTTATCGATCTTGTAAGGTTTGTATACGTTGCCAGATCATTTGAATCTTTTCCGTTCTCATGCGTACCAATTCTGGTCCCAACAACGTTGCTTCACCCACCTCATCCCAGCATACTGAAGAATGACACTTTCGTCCATACAATGCCTCGAATGGAGCCATGCCTATACTTGCTTGATAACTGTTGTTGTACGAGAATTTCACTATTGGCAAGTACTTGTCCCAACTTCCTTTGAAGTCTAGTACGCAGAGTCTCAATAGATCTTCAAGAGTTTGAATAGTCCTCTTCGACTGCCCTTCCGTCTGAGGATGATATACAAAACTAAATCATAAATCCGTGCCCATAGCTTTCTACAGACTAAACCAAAATCGTGAAGTGAATCTTGGGTCTCGATTAGAAACTATGGATACTGGCATATCATGCAGGCTTACAATCTCATTTATGTATATACAAGCAAGACGTTTAAGTGAATAAGTTTCTCGTATAGGTAAGAAATGAGTAGACTTGGTTAATCTATCAACAATGTCCCAAATTGCATCTATGCCTTGAGAAACCTTGGGAAGACAAATAACAAAATCCATGTTAATGTGCTCCCACTTCCATTCTGGAATTTTAAGTGGTTGCAATGGACCTTTGGCACTTGATGCTCTGCCTTAACACACTGACAAGTTAAACACCTTGAGATAAACTCCGCGATCTCTCTCTTCATATTACTCCACCAAAATGTATGTCGAAGATCATGATATATTTTAGTACTTCCATGATGGATTGCAAACGGTGTGTTGTGTGCCTCCATCATAATTTTATACTTCAAACCAGAGTTGTTAGGAACACAAAGTCTGGAGTTGACTTGAAGTATTCATTCTTCGTCGATTCTTGCTTCTGGAATAACACCTTCTTACACCTTCTTCTTTATACGCATCAGCTCCGGGTCTGTAGCTTGAGCAGCTTTAACTTTATCAAATAAAGTTTGTTCTACTCGTATATTTAACATCATCATGTGGGTCCTTGAAGTCTTTAACTCTATTTCCATCCTTTGTAAGTCATACAAAATGGGCCTTTGTGTTGACAATATCGCACTCGTACCCGCATATGATCATTTACTCAACGCGTCAGTTACCACGTTCGCTTTTCAAGATGGTATTGAATGGTATGATTGTAATCTTTTAACAGCTCAAGCCAACGTCGTTTCCACATGTTGAGTTCTTTTTGGGTGAAGAAATATTTGAGGCTTTTATGATCTGTATAGATCTCCACTTTCTCCCCATATAGGTAATGTCTCTAGATTTTTAGTGCTAAAACGACTGCTGCCAACTCTAGATCATGAGTAGGATAATTTCTCTCATATTCTTTGAGTTGTCGTGAGGCATAGGCTATGACTTTCCCATGTTGCATGAGAACACATCCTAAACCTCTGCCTGAAGCATCACTGTAGATGACAAATCCCTCCGAACTTGATGGTATTGTCAGAACAGGTGCTGAAATGAGCCTCCTCTTGAGTTCTTGGAAGCTCTTCTCACATTCCTCGCTCCATCTGAATTTTGTATCTTTTCGAGTCAGCTGAGTTAATGGAGTGGTGATTTGAGAAAATCCTTTTACGAATCTCCGATAATAACCAGCTAAGCCCAGAAAGCTACTTACTTCGGTTACTGACTTAGGTTGCTCCCAACTTTGTATTGCTTCAATCTTCGCTGGGTCAACTGATATTCTATGATTCGATATCACGTGCCCAAGGAATGCTACCTCCTCAAGCCAGAAATTGCATTTCTTCAACTTGGCGTATAGCTTATATTCACTCAGCTTTTGGAGTATCAGCCTCAAGTGTTGCTCATGATCTTCATGGCTTTTAGAGTATATTAGGATATCATCAATAAGGACAACCATAAAATGATCCATATATTCCTTGAATACTCGGTGCATCATATCCATGAAGGCAGCATGAACATTAGTCAATCCAAAAGACATGACTAGGAATTCGTAATGCTCGTACCGATTTCTGAAAGTAGTCTTTAGAATGTCATCAGTTTTAATCTTTAACTGATGATATCCGGAACGAAGATCGATCTTTGAAAAGAATTTAGCACCTTGCAACTGGTCAAACATGTCATCAATGCGAGGCAACGGGTACCTATTTTTGATGGTGACATGATTCAACTCTCGATAGTTAATGTAAAGTCGCATACTCCCATCTTTCTTCTTTACGAATAAAATAGGAGCACCACAAGGAGATGTACTAGGACGAATAAAACTGATGTCTAATAATTCCTGCAGTTGGGTTTTTAACTCTAGAAGTTCAATAGGAGCCATTCGATATGGGGTTTTGGAAATGGGTTTTGTACCTGGTTCAAGGTCAATACAAAATTCGATTTCATGCTCTGGGGGTAGGCCAAAAAGTTCTTCAGGAAATACGTCAGGAAATTTATTAACAATAGAAATATCATTCAAATTTGACGTATTTTTGTTTAAATCCGTAACATGGGCTAAGAAAGCTTGACATTCATTTTTTAATAAATGAATGGCTTTATGGCTTGATATGACAGTGATTAACTTTAGTGGATTGGTTACTTGAATTCGCATAATAGGTTGGTTAGGAATATGAAAACTAACAACCTTACGAAAATAATCAATTTTAGCATGATGAGTACTTAACCAATTAATCCCTAAAATCACATTAAATGCAAGTATTTTCAAAGGATAAGATCAATTGGTAATGTGAAAGTGTCGATTTGAATCAAATATGTTAGTTGTTAGTTCCCAGAGGGCACAATAGATCTAGAAGGGGGGGAGGGATTGAATAGATCCTTTTTATTTCAAATACTTTTCTGGTTTATGTTGTATTGTTCATATTTAAGTATATGACAAACATAAGAATCTTTTAAAGCACATCAGAATAAGTAGAAGATTCCTCTTCATTGATATACTCATAATCAAACATACATTGTTCGTTGGATTAGTTTAGTTGTAAGCAGTTAGAACATACATAGTAGTTATAGCAGTTATGGACATAATGTAAATGACATAATATAAAAGACACAAGGGGTTTTTAGTGGTTCAGAGACTCAAGCTCCAAATTCACTCTTCTGCTTTCAACTAGCAGGATTTCCACTAAGGAAGGGCAGCACCCTAAATCTCTACGATTCCTTCAAGGCCAGCAGCCTTGGGACTTCAGTTCACTAAAAACTCTTCAAGGCCAGCAGCCCTGGGACTCCTCTAGTTCCCTAAGAACTCTTCAAGCCCAGCAGGCTTGGAACTTCGTTTAGTCCCTCTAGACAAGGACCCTTTGGCATTGCTTTGTTTAGTCCCTCCGGACAAGGACCCCTCAGGCCCTGGCTTCGTTGAGTTGTTTGTTTGTTGTTGTTGGAGTCGGTGCTGAGCTGCTAAGATGTCTTCATGCTCTGAACATCTTCCATCCTTAGCAGCTTGGCTTGATCATCCTTGAAGAGCAGCTGAGTGTTGCATGATGCTCAGTTTCTTAGGTTGCTCAACTACTCTGGATGACCCCTTGATGAACTGCCTTGAAGATCTTTCTCCTTGGTACTTGATGGCTGCACATGAGAGGCTTCTAAGATGACTGTAAGCTCTTCTGTTAGGTACTTAAAAGCTTTCTCATGCTTGACACCAAGATAGCTTTTGTGATCTCCCTTCTTGCTACTTGATGCCTTCTCATGATGGACTTGCTAAGATGACTGTAGGCTCTTCTCTAATGTACTTAGAGTCTTCCTATAATGGACATCCAGATGGCATGATGCTCTCCTTTCTCTCAGCAGTTCAGAACACTCTTCATGTAGTAGAACTCTCACTTCTACATAGTAGAACTCACACTTCTACTTCTCTCTTGATCTGACTTCTGAGTGGTCTTGGTGGATCGTAGAGTGAGCTTGAGGACTCACTATCAATTGGTTAGATCAGTCCACCTTCACTCCAAAATTGATAACTCTAGCGACCTTTGATCTTTGAAGCTCTTCTACATTTATACACCTTCCCAATCCTTCCGTTGGAAAGTTGCCGTTGGAAGCTATTCAAATGTCTTCACAGATCTCGAGTTGCTTGATGTAGATTGCTTGATGTGACTTGTCATACTTTTTCTGACGCTGTAGTCTACTTTTTCACCTACCCTGTCAGATGTATCACTTTACTGTCTTGGACAGGTTGAAGACTTTATTTCTTTTGACTTCTTGATCAGAGGTTGTCCTTTTGCATCGATGCTCTCAATAAGTACTTGTCCGAATATTATCCTTCAGATTGAACCGTTGCCAATGCTTCATTCTTCAGATATTCAAACTCTACGATTCTGATGCACGTCTTCAAGGACTTGATCGTAGTGTCTTGTTTAGTGTTGCTCGTTGACTGGTAGAGTTAACACTATGATCTGGAAGAGTGTTGATTGGATCTTCAATGTGGAACACCTCTTCCTTGTATTATACAGCGCTTCAATACTTCTGTTTGCTTTGACTGTTCTCAGATACTGATGGCTTAATTCCTTGTCCCGGGCCTCTTCTGAATATCAAGACACTCCAGATATGTGGTGTGTCCAGCTTACTTTCTCCTTGTGATCTCCCGTTCACTTATCATCAATGATCTGACACTGCACTTAATCACTTTAGCCTTGCTCTTCAGTGGCTGACCAGTGTCTTGGTTCAACTTCCATCAGTTCCTTCTTAGTTTGGCAAACACTACAATCTTGGTTGCTTCTAAGATCATTGTCTTCTGTACACTTGATAGCTACTGCATATCCTGACTTTCTTCAGTCAACTTCTGAAGTCTTCTTTGGATCTCCTTGTGGAAGACTTCATCATGAATGGCCTTACACCTCAATCTTAATGTTGATTGGGTTTGTACTGAGATCTTCTGTTAGCCTGCATGCCATTCGTTGAGTGCTCTCGGGTTCCCTTACTATGGAATGCATCTTTGCAGTGCCAACCAGAGGCTTCGTATCTTTGGATATTCTGGGAGTGCTCAGTCGTTGAGAACCGTATCTGCTCTACGATTCAGACTTAACATTGTTAGCACTTCTTTTGGAGTCGTAGTTCTGCACTCTACGATTCAGCTTCGGCTGTACAGACACTACGATCCTGAGATCAGATCTTAACACTCTATGATTTCTGCCTTGTGCTTGTTGTCTTTATCTGATCTTGCCCGACTACGATCTCTGCATTCATTCAATGGACTCTACGATCTTAGAGTGTAGCCTATGATCCTTATCTTTGCTTTGGCATCGCTAGACTCTACAACTCTGAGTGTAGTCTACGTTTCATACTTGGCTTTGGCAGATGGTCGTTCTGCTCGTAGACAGACTATCTCTACGATTCTGAACATGACTTCCTCAGCACACTACGATCCTGAGGAAGCTCTACTCGATACACTACGATCCTTCTTCGTTTCCTCTAGAAATCTACGAACTCTGAGATCTCACTATCTTGCATACTCCTATTCTGTCTCGATAGCTCCCGAGTTACTTTTGACTCTCCTGACAGACTACGACTTCTGGTGCAGTGCTCGACGATCAGACAAGCCTATATATTACATCATAAGATCAACCTAACATGCTTGATCTTTCTATCTTAATAGTCCTTGTACATCATTTCTTTTTAAAGACTTTACAAAGCTGTTTTGCTTATGTAGGATCAACCAAACATATTTGATCAATTCATTATAAGTCCTTGTACATATATTTTTATTATCTATCAAAGGACTTTACAGCTTTTCTTGATGCAAGAATACTTGCATATTCATTCATATGTATCATAATCAAATCATATATTAAATAGGAATATCATTCACATGTTTATTCCAGACAATCTCCCCCTATTTGATTATGACAAAAACAATAAGTGCATATGCATGTTATGAATGAATCTTATATACAGTGAGCAACTGTATTTTTAAACAGATAATCATGAATGTCATTTATATTAATATGGCAGTTTATATATTCAGACATTCTATATCCTGGATCCAGAACATACCTAATTAGTTAGAGATGTACCTCATTGGCTCCATGTATATTTCTAGGATGCTTGTAGAGCAGCTACTTATCTGATTCTTCTTCTTGCTCTTACCCCCCCTTAGATGATGACCTTCTATCTTTGCTTGGCTCCCCTTCAGCTTCTGCGATTTGGGTATCATTATCTTCAGGCTCCCCCTCAGATGATGATATTCTTTCTGCAGCTGATGTCTTCTTCTTCGAGTGCTTCTTGCTCTCCCTCTTTCTATGCCTCTTTGATACCGTGCTCTTCCTCTTTCTATGCCTCTTTTTCTCCCCTTTTTTGTCATTAATCATTTGAGAGAGCTGCTCCATGTTGGACATAAGCTGCTCCATCAGGTAGGAGGAGTTTGCAACTTCAAACTTTAGTTCTTGCTGGTCGAGCTCAAGTCACACAGAGAAGGACTGTTTCAGATCGTCAATCTTGTCAGAGAGGGCTTCTATTTGCTTTGCATTGGCCTCCTGAATTTGTAGAGCTTCTGCTTTTTGATCTTGGATGGCCTTCTGATAGATGTTATCTCTCTCTTGAAGTTTGAGAGATACATCAGCCAAGATAGCTTGAAGCTTGTGCTTGCAAGAGTCATCTCCTGCTGCTGTCTGCTTCTGAGATTCTTCAGAGAGCATAGATATCTTCTTGCTTAGATCATCAGAGCTCCTCAGTGGTTCCTGCTCCAAAGCAGTTTGATCCTCTTGATTTGTAGCTTCAGTTTGAGCAATGGATTGAACTCTACAATTGTCATCTTTGGACAAATTTTCAAAGGTTTGGACAATTTGAACAATCGTTGAGTACCAATTGCTTGCAGAGGATGATGGAGTGTCTGATAGTAGTGCTGGATCATAAAAAGGCTTCTATTTTTGAACTTGAATACCATCAGCAGTAGAGTGAACAGACTCTACGATCAGCTCCCTTGTCATATTCCTTTTCCCTTGAGAGTCCACTCGAAGATCATAGGGGATGTAGTGATTTCTAGCCTATCGATAGACCTTGAAGTGAGGCTGGTTTGTTATCATCTTGGTAGCATAAGTTTTCACCCTTGGGAAGTTTTGAGCTACCAGTTCCATGCTTTGAAAAATCTTGTAGCACCAGCTGAAGTAGCTTCCATCTCTTTCAGTGTGGGCTTTGAGCCATGACATCCACCGGAAGAACCATCTCATTAGCATTTCATCAGGATTGTAGAGAATGGTTGTGCAGTCTATTTCCATGTTGTTCCAGTTTTTAAACACCTCAAACGCGGTCATTTGTACTACCTTGAGCTGTTCATTTCTATAACTTACCCATCTTTCAGGTGGTGTCTCAGATGGCTCATTTGGAACTTCTACCACTATTCTTCTTGTGAATCTTGCTGGAGAGACAACAGGGTAGAATTCTAGTTCTTTTGATTCCTGATCTTCTTCAGCAAGTATTTCCTCAGATTCTTCTTCTTAACTGCTGGCTTCATCTTCAGCACTTTCTCTTGGGGATACAGACTCATCATCACTTAAATCAATGATGACATTTGATTGGTCACTATTCCTCTTGGAGACAAACTTGGCTTGCAGCCTGGAGCTCTTCCTTCTTTGAGAAGGTTTAACTCTTGGAGACACATATTCTTCTTCTTCTTCAGGCTCTGACTCTTCTTGTTCATCAGACATACTTCTTTGGAGTTCAGCACTGCCAGGGGCAGATTCTTCTTTCTTTGACTCATCACTTTCTGAGCCAACATGAGAGCTTTCCTGGTTCGAGGGGACATGTTCTTCTTCTTCTTCTTGAATAGCATTTTCTGACCCATTCTCTGGGTTAGTTGGGGTAACTGCATTTGGGGATGCACTTTGATCATCATGAATTTCTTTTTCTTCATCAGAGTGACTGCTCTGAGGATTGGTCATGGGGCTTGAGCACTTTTCTTCATCAGCAGATTCTGTACTTTCTTTTATCACATCAGCTTCATTCTCATTGCTGGATGCTGACTGTGGGGAGTGGACCACATTTTCAGTTTCTGTCTCTTCTGCTGACTCCACGTCCCTTTCTTCAGCATATGTATTGATTTGAGAAGCTAAGGCTGGTTTGTCATCCACCATAGCTTTCTTGCAAACTGGCCCTTGAAGCAACTTGCTGCTTCTTCTCTTTGTGGTTTCAACAGTTTGGTCCTTTTCTTCCTTATCCTTGTTCAAGGAGGAGACTCTCCTTGGTGGGGCTTGGGCTTTCTTCACATCACCAGCTCTTTTCACCACTTTTGCTTTCTTCTTGGCTGGTGTGATTTCAGCTGCTGCAGAGTCATCAGACTCAGAGCTCTCTGTCTTTACTATCTTCCTCTTCTTTGCAGAGGCTCTACTGCTGCTCCCAGCTGTCAGCCTTTTGTTCTCTTTGGGGTTCTTCTTCCAGTTCTCAAATAACTGTGGAGACATCACTTTGTGCACATTCAGGGCTTCTTCCTCATCATCCTTGATCTTTCCCCCTAGCTTTTTCTTCAGTATGATACTCAGCAGCCTCCCATGAAATACCTTGGTCAGGGGCTTCTTCTCAGCCTTCCCTACCCACTTGGAGATCTGATCAAATAAGATAGCTCCAAAGTCAATTTTTTCTTTAGAACTACTGCTAACATGATTTTCAACTGCTGGTCGATCACTGTGTCATGTGCAGTGTTCTTACACAGTATGCACTTTCCAACTATTTCAGCAAGGAACTCATATTGCTCAGGAAACTCCTTCTTCTTCATGTCCTTGAAACTAGGGTTTCTTTGATACCCCATAACTTCCTTTGCTAGTTCAGTGTTGACATTATCAAGGTTTTTTAGCCCTTGGTTAGGAAACCCTAGGCATTGATTGAGGTTAGAAGATTTTAACTTGAGAGACTGACCTTTAACCTTGGTAGTAAGGGTTTTCGAATTTATAGAGACGTTTGAGTAGAATTCTTTGACCAGGTTGTTGAAGACTCGAGTATTTGCCTCAAGGCATTCTGAAAATCCAGTCTTCTTTACAAGCTCGAGAATATTCCTAAACTTCTTTTCAGATTTCTCAAACGATTTGGTTCCAAGATGAATACCAGTGATTACTTGTCAGTTTTCCATTTTGAGTAGTTTGAAGAATGTGGGTGTTAGATATAGAGAGATTATGCGAGATGGCTGACTTAGATTTGGTAAGGCTCTGGAGGGTTAACTGATTTTGCTCATTGAAAAGCTTTCTAGGGTTTTGAAAATGGGAGGGAGAAAGATTCGATTTCTTTTGGTAACTGTCTGCAGATTTGAACTCGTCTTTATGGCAGTTTCTTCTAACTCTGCATACTCAGTGATGTGTCAACTGTCCATTGGTTGCACGTTGCCCAGGAATGAGCAGTAACTCCCCACAACTTTTTAGTTATTTGAAGAGTAGACATTTAATTGACGTGGCTTTGACCGTTGACCTTTTGATTCGTAGAGTGGCATAATGAGGCAGCTATAGACTCTACAATTTTCTTTGCTGACTCAACGATCAACTTCTAAGAGATGCTGCAGTGGATGGCTTTGTCTTTCCTCCTCACTTCGATGCAGCATAGCTCAATCACTGATGTATTCGAACTTATCTCCTCAACTTAAATGGCTTAGCAGATGTCTCATCATGTTCCTTGTGAACTGGAATACCCTTTGGTAGGACTACGATCGTTGAGTTGTCCTCTACAATCGCTGAGGTTGCACTACGATCGTTTAGTCTTCTTCAAACTTAACTCTACGATCGTTGACTGACTTGGTTCTTTTAAGATGAACTAGATCAAGCATTCCTTTTAAGAGAAGCCTAGTTAATTCCATCTCTTGTGGATTGGTGTTGCTCTTCGAGGTACAACCGCTGCTTAGATGGTCGTCGAATCTCCTATTTTGGAGGAGTTCAGGTAATTCCGTCCCTTTGGTCTAAAGCTGAATGAAATGTAGTGGATTGGAGGATGATCCCAGTACCAACTGACAAGGGTTTATGTTTTGGTAGGGGGTGAGACTGCACCATGAATGACTGCCTACGTACTCCTATTGAAGAGGAGATCAGGTCTGCGTAGTTTGAACCTGGTGTAAGAGGTTCAACGCTGTATGTGGCAGGAATGGTGTAAGAATATTTTTGTTGTTTTTGTTTTATTTCGATCGGGCCATATGAAATGGTTGCCTACGTACTCCTATTGAAGAGGAGATTAGGTCGACATAGTTTTCCCCTCAAGGCGAGATGAAGAGCGTAATCCCATGTGCAGGTCAGAGTGCGGGGAGGAGAGAGTTTAATCCTAGGTTGAGGATAAACTGTAGGTGAAAAGTTTGATCCCATGTATGGGTAGCCAAACTGTATATGCAAGAGGTTCAATCCGCGGTGGGATGACCTAAGTTGTAGGAACGCAAAGGAGAAAACCAGGCTGCTGGCTTGAAAGGTATGTTTCCCTGAGGGGCAAAATGTAGGAAAGTTATTTGTGGTAAAGGTTTAAAGAACCGGAATAACTGGTGACCTGATGGTCTACTACCAGGATGTTTACTTGAGGGTAACTTCAGACATAGTACCGTTTCACGACGTCTGAGTTGATGAGTTACGAAAATTCATTGCCGTCCATTTCTTGCAATCTGAGAGCGCCTCCTATCAATACTTCCTTGACAACAAACGGGCCTTCCCAGTTAGGAGCAAATTTTCCCTTAGACTGATCTTGGTTGTCCAGTATTTTCTTCAAAACCAAGTCATGTTGTCTGAATTGCCGTAGTCGGACTTTTTTGTTATAGGATTGGGCGATCCTTTGCTGATATAACTGACCATAAAAGATAGCCGCGGTTTGCCTTTCGTCTATTAGAGACAATTGGTGATACCTATCTTGCACCCATTGGTCTTCATCCAACTGAGCGTCTATCAATACTCTAAGGGATTCCATCTCAACTTCTATGAGGAGCACTGCTTCCATCCCACAGGTTAAGGCGTAGGGGGTTGCCCCAGTGGAAGTGCGCATTGAGATTTTGTAGACCAACAGAGTCAGAGGCAATAGGTCAGGCCAATTTTTGTGATTGGCGGACATCTTTTGCATAATCTTCTTGATGTTCTTGTTAGCCGCTTCAACAACACCATTCATCTTCGGACGATAGATGACTGAGTTGAGGTGTTTGATGCGGAATTTAATGCATAATTCCCCCATCATTTTGTTGTTGAGGTTCTTGGCATTGTCGGACACGATCACCTCTGGTTGTCCATATCGACAAATGACATTATTTCTGATGAAAGCAATAATGACTTCTTTAGTAACCCTGGGGAAGGAGGCTACTTCTACCCACTTGGTGAAGTAGTCGATCATGGTGAAGATAAATCGATGACCATTACTGGCTTTAGGTTCAATGGGCCCGATAACGTCCATTCCCCACATTGAGAAGGGCCAAGGTGAACTCATATTGTGAAGTTCCCGTGGAGGGGCGTGTATAGCATTCCCATGAATCTGGCACTGATAGCATCTCCTGATGTGGTCATTGCAATCAATTTTGAGAGATAGCCAATAATGTCCCGTCCTGAGGACTTTCTTAACAAGGAGGGGGTCACTCATGTGGGGGCCACAGACTCCGCCATGGATTTCATCCATAAGCCTTTGGGCTTGATCTTTGTCTAAACATCTGAGGAGACCTAATCATGCATCTCTTTTGTAGAGCGCATCTCCACTCAGGTAGAATTTCATAGCCAGTCGGTGGATCCGCCTTTGTTCAGTCGGGCTCGCCTCAGCGGGTGTAGATCCATCTCGCAGATATTCCTTGATATGCTAATACCAAGGATGTTGGATGGGAGGTAGCTTATCCAATACTTCTCCAACATAATTCCCGTAGGCTGGGGCCTTGTGCAGGGAAATTGTGACGCTTGGCAAGTGTTCCTTGTCTGATATGCGAATTAAGGAGGCCAAAGTTGCTAACGCGTCTGCGAAATCATTCCTATTATGAGGAATGTGGAGAAAGGATATTTCTTCGAATACCAAAGCCATCTTTAAAACCTGCCGATGGTAAGGCAGCAAATGTAGTTCCTTGGTTTGATAAATTCTGGTGGATTGTCTTATTACCAACTCCGAATCTCCAAGGACAGTTAACCGCCTGATGCCCATTGAATGGGCAAGTTTTAGCCCCATAAGACAGCCTTCATACTCAACCGTATTGTTGGTGGTGACAAAATGTAATTTGACGGCGAAGGGATACTGCTCCCCTGTATCAGATACTAGTACTGATCCAGCTCCAGAACCTTCCATATTAACAGCTCCATCGAAATACATCTTCCACGTTTGGCGTGTATCATACTGATGGTGTTGCTGAATTGTCATTACTCCTTCATCGGGGAAGTATGTCTCCAAGGGTTTGAAATCCCCAGATGGTGCGGTGGCCAGTTGATCCACAATTCCTTGACCTTTGATGGACTTTTGAGTCACATATACGATGTCAAATTGTTGTTGGATCAACTGCCATCTAGACAGTCGACAATTCAGTATGGGTTTACTGAACACGTACTTGAGAGGATCCACGGGGGATATGAGATGGGTTGTGTGACCATGGAGGTAATGTTGTAACCTCATGGCAGCCCATGCTAAAGCACAACACATCTTTTCGATCAGAGTGTACTTGTGTTCACTGCTGCTGAATCTTTTGCTGAGGTAATAGATAGCTCGTTCTAGGCCTCTATCGTCCTTCTGTCCCAGCAGGCAGCCCATGGCATTGTCACTTACGGACAGATACATAAACAGGGGAACATCATCCCTGGGTGGTACCAAGATGGGAGCTTTGATTAGCTATTTCTTGATTGTAAGGAAGGTATTCTGGCACTCCTCATTCCATTTCATGGAGGAGTTCTTCCTTAATAGCTTGAAGATTGGCTCACAGGTTGCTGTGAGTTGAGAGATAAACTTGCTAATGAAGTTGATTCTTCCCAAAAATCCCCGTATTTCCTTTTCTGTCAGAGGAATGGGCATTTCAGTGATGGCTTGGATTTTGGTAGGATCCAGCTCTATCCCTTTGTGACTGACTAGAAATCCTAGCAACTTGCCTGATTTAACGCCAAAGGCGCACTTAGCTGGATTGAACTTCAAGTTGTACTTACGCAACCTATTGAACAACTTCCTGAGATGGTCTATATGGTCATCCTCCTTTCGGATTTGACAATAATGTTATCCACGTAGACCTCAATCTCTTTATGCATTAAGTCGTGGAAAAGAGCCATCATAGCTCGTTGATAGGTAGCTCCAGCATTGATGAGGCCGAATGACAATCGTCTATAGCAAAAAGTTCCCCAAGGAGTGATGAAAGCAGTTTTTTCACGATCTTCCCCGGCAACCATGATCTGATGATACCCCGCAAAGCAATCTATAAAGGAGTACATGTCGTATTGCACAGTATTGTCAATGAGAATGTGGATAAATGGCACGGGAAAGATATCCTTTAAGAAAGCTTCGTTCAAGTCCCGGTAGTCCACGCAAACTCGCACCTTTCCTCCAGGTTTAGGTACGGGCACGATATTGGATATCCACTCAGGATATGTAGACACCATTATGATGCCGGCTTGAAATTGTTTCACAATTTCTTCTTTCACCTTTAAACTCCATTCAGGTTTCAATCGTCTGAGCTTTTGCTTTACTGGCTTGAATCCTTCTTTAATGGGAATGCGATGAAGGACAATATCAGTGGACAAACCCACCATATCTTTATGAGACCATGCAAACACATCCTGGAACTGGGTTAGTAGCGTAACCATGTCATTCCGTTGGTTTGGGGTAAGGTCTGAACCAATCTGGATTAACTTAGGGTTTTCTAAGGTTCCAAGATTGAAAGGAGTGGTTTGATCAAGGTTGGGTTTGGGTTTGTCTTTGACCCATTCTTGAATTTTTAGAGGCACCTCAATGTCATCCGGTATATCCACCAAGGCTGAATTCATCTCTACATCAAAGGTACAATCCTTGTGGAGAAGAGGCACCGTATCAACAAGTACATGCACATCTAAATTCAGAGTCCTGAAACAAAATATACTTTCACTTAGTATATATGAAATTTGTTGATCATACACAGTGTTAGCATATACTGGCAAAATAAACCGCTAATATTGTACTGAAAAGTAAGCAGTTATTGTATCTACAGGGCAGAAAAAGTTTCTGCCCGCTTTACCCTTGACGACCAATGCAAGGAATGATGTTACAATTGGCAAGAGCAAATTCCAAGTGAACTGCAGTGATAGAGGGATTATCATCATCCTCCCTGTCCCGAATGATAGCCATTATGTCTGGGCAATCATCGTCTGGGGTGTATCTATTGGTATGCTCATCATGAACGATGATGCGTATGCCAGACATCATCCTGATGACGTCTTACTTGATTCTTCGTTCCTCTTCCTCCACTGCGAGATCTAGAACAAAGATTTCTTTCTCCTTCACCGGTACCGGCTTGGGAACTAACATCGCCATTATATTGGCTGGCACCTTTACGGGAGGTTGTGCGGACTCAGAGATTGAAGGCGAAGCTAAACACCGCATGGTTGAAGATGCAGGAATCTGCTGATGCTTATGAGGATTCCTATGACTAGAGCTGGCAGAATAGCCTAGTCCAGCTGTCCCAATTTGCTGGGTTAAGCGAATAGGGTACTTGACACCCTGGCAATCTTTACCCAACCCTTGTCCCGGTTTATAACCCAATGACATCATTTCTTGCGTGGCCGACATTACCTCGGCAGAAATCTGGGGTTCGGTCAGTGGCGTTCCAATAGCATGGTATCGGGTATTTCTTATTTCCAAAGCATGAAAACTAATTGGCTCAACATCCTTATTGGCATTGATGAACGACATGTCCCCGTGCTGAGGAATCTCCGGTTCAGCGTTGACTGTGACCAGGCTATTGTTGATGATGTATTTCAACTGTTGGTGAAGAGTGGAGGGGACTACCCCTGCCATGTGAATCCATGGTCGTCCCAAGAGCAGGTTGTATCCCGAATCTATCTTGAGCACATGGAAGGATACGCAGAATGTATGAGGACCAATCTCAATTGGCAGCTCAACTACTCCGACCGAGTTACGGCGGGCTCCATCAAAAGCTTTGATGATGGTATGGCTACTCCGAATTCGATTGGGATTGATATTCATCTTCACCAAGGTAGCATATGGGCAGATATTCAGAGAGGAACCTCCATCTATTAAAACTCCCGCCACCATACATCCGGAGGACAAGATTGCAATGTGCAACGGTTTGCAATGACCGGTCCCTTCGGGCGGTATGTCATCATCAGTGAAGGGTATCACATTGTTGTTGAAAATGTGATCAACTAGATGTTGAAACTTTTCCGTATCAACTGATGTCGGTAGATAGGCTTCTTCTAAAACCTTTAACAAGACCTTCTAGTGATTCTCGGAGGTCAGGACCAAGTCCAATATTGATATCTGTTGTGGAGATTCTTTTAAGCTTAAAACCACCTTGGCTTCGCTATGACCCATAGTGCAGAGGAAATGTTTAATCTTCTTAATGGGTACTTTCCCCTTATACTTGATGACATGCTTTATTACCCGTTGGGGGAAGATATAGTGGATTTTCCTTCGACACTGCAGCAGTTGTATGTGAGGTGGATCCTTCACCTTCTCCATAATTCCACGGAACTGTGCGCAAGCTAACAATAGGATATTGTGCTCTGCACGGTAAGTTAATTGGCTCGGGAGTGGCCACTTTCAAAGGATTGTTGATTCCCTTGAGTTGAATTACTGGCACGACAAGTGATTTGTTAACCCCATCACTTTCAGTGGATATGACTACTACTACACTCTTCCACTTAGTAGGACACGAATCCTCACTTGCCCGTAACACAGTGTCGTTATCTGCCAGACGCAGTATGCCACTGTCGATCAAATTTTGAATAAGGTGGCGGAGTGCCCAGCATTCTTCTGTGCTGTGACCACGAGATTGAGAATGATATTGACATATTCCTTCAGAGTTGTATCGTCCCGAATGGGGATTGATTGGAGGTAGAAGGGAACTAATCCTTCCTTCATTGATTAACATATGAAGGATTTCCTCCATAGGTTGTCCCAAATATGTGAATTCCCTTTTGTTGGAAAAATCCCGACGGGCCTTAGCATTCGCTCTCTTCGTCACTTTGTCTTCCAGCATTTCATTTTCTAAAAGTGAAGAGGGAATATTCCTGACAATAGGTAGGAGACTGGCATGCTCCTGGCTGATTAGCTGACGAGTCACTTGATGCTGATAAGTCACCAGTTTCGCCAATTGCTCAATTTGTTTACAAAGAGCTTTCATCTTTCGTTCCATTACGAATTGGAACTTGGCATAATCCCATCTGTCATCACCATCTTTGGGGGTTTGGGAGGATTCACAGCTGAAATTGGAACTTTGTCCACTGCTCTAATTGATCATGTTGACCTTTTCCTCCTTGTGTTGAGGGAGAGGGTTGTCTTGAACATGAGGTTGATCGGGTTTGGTGACCACGATTTCCCCGTTGTCTATCAGGTCTTGGATTTTGTGTTTCAAGACCCAACAATCCTAAGTATCATGTCCAGGTGCCCCGACATGATAAGCACATTTCCGAGCAACATTAAAACCCCGTCCATTAGGGCTGGCCGGTGGAAGAAGATGCGTGATTTTCTTCTGCGTTGTTAGAAGATTGAGAATGTTCTCGAGGGTGTCCCCTAAGGGTGTGAATACTCGAGGTCGTTTGGCTTCTCCACCTTTTGGTACTGGAGGGTTTGAAGACTGTGCTTGAAAGGGAGTGTAATTTCTCCTCTAGATAGGCATGTTTTGACTGCCTTTTTGACCCTGTAGTATCAGGGAAACATCCTCTTCTTTCTTTTTATGGACCTTCTGGGGGTTGTTCCCATAATTTCCAAATTGGATGTGATCAGCAACCGCTTTGAGTGCAGCTAGGTCTTGAATCTTTCCGGATTTCAATCTCATTTCAGCCATCTCCCCATGTTTGACCATTTCAGAAAATGGTTTGCCGATGCCGGCTAAAACTCTTTCATAGAAAGGTGCTTCTTGTATGTCTATGAAAGTCATGACCATCTCTGATTCTGTCATGGAAGGACTAACTTGGATAGCCATACGTCTCCACCTATGAGCATACTCTCTGAAAGACTCATTAGACTGTTTCTTGATCTTGTTAATTTGATACCGATCAGGAGCCATTTGAGATTGAAAGTTGTATTGGGTGAGGAAAGCATGTGCTAGCTCTTCCCAACTATGGATCTTTGAATTGTCTAATCTTGTGTACCACGAACGGGCTTCTCCAGTTAGACTTTTTTGGAACAGTTGCATTCTGAGTTTTTCATCCTCTGCATAAGATCCAAGTTCTCCAATAAACACCTTTAGATGTGTGTAAGGATCTCCTAACCCGTCATATTTTTCAAAGTCAGGAGTCTTAAACTTTTCTGGGTAATGAATACCAGGAAAAATACACAAATCAGCATATGAAACACTCATGTGTGTTCCAATTCCTTTGATAGTGCGAAGAGTCTCTTCCATTTGGAGGACTTTCTTTTTGATGTCACCAGTGTCTGGGTCTCCAGTGGGATGGGCAGCATCATGAGTTTTGTTGGTCGGATCCAACTGCAGTTCAGGTATTGTAACGACCTGGGTTCCTCCTTGTGTGGAGGATTTAGCATGTACGGGTATTTTCTGACCCTGCATAGACTGGTGTAATTCTTTTAGTAGAACAGCCAAAGCTGTAATCTGTTTGCTTAATCCGTCGAATTCTTTGCGAGAAACTGGATTAAGTTCAGTCTGGTCGGATGACGACATGATTGACTGTAGGCATGTTACCTTTTTGGACTTTGAACGGGTAGTAGGTCCGATTGATTCCCTGCAAAAGACTTGCACAGTTTAGTTTTTAGGGTGGATAATAACATGCGATGCGATGTGTCCAGTTTAGGAATTTTATCCTGCAAAACGGATGTCAGCTATTTATAGCATGTATGTGTACACATTTCTTCATATTTCTCATTACATGGAGATAGATATGAAAGATAATTACAAGTAATTGTGCTTTACAAGTAATTTGAAATGAGAGCATGAAGAGACTTTCCTCCGTTTTGGGTTTATCAGAGGCTGACCTATCTTAGGTTACTCTCGCGGCTTTTTGGCATGAAGGTTCCCAAATCATTGCAATCTACTTGACGGGAAGTTAATCCGGCCTTTCAACTGGACCGAATTTGGGTGGTGCCTTTCCTGAGTCTCGGAGAATTAGTCTTCTCACGAGTCCAGTAATCAAACACCGATGGGATAGCCTCCTGGTGGAGGGACCACACAACATACATTCACATACATCGCGTCTCACCGTATGACATGATGACATGTGCGAATCACTAATATCACAAGCAGTTTATAGTGCGAAGCACTAATATCACATGTAATTTTATAGTGCGAAGCACTAATATCACAGGCAGTTTACAGTGCGAAGCACTAATATCACAGGCAGTTTATAGTACGAAGCACTAAGTAAGGAAATGCATTCGTACACATTCATCATAAAATGTAAATGCAACAACCACACACAAGCAGATAACAATTTTGAAAAAATTGTAATAGCGGCTTAAGTCCTCTTACTGGAGTCCCCAGCAGAGTCGCCACCTGTCGACGTCGGGATTTTTAATTGTCCCTTTCCGTTACTTGTTCTTTGGTATTCTCATTTTAGGTGAGATTTGTTTGAAAAAACAAGTGAAAAAGGTCCGACATGTATAATGTCGACGATTGGACTATAAGAGTTGCCAGTTGCTTTTTTAAATGGTTGTACCAACACAACCGAGAAAAGGTTTTCACATTGACCCAGTGATGTGACACTGCTAAACGGGTCGGTGAAACCGAGATTCATTAGGGTCCGGGGACTTGGTTATGTGAAGGGAAGGTGTTAGGCACCCCTCGACAACCGTGTTACCACGGTGACCGCCTCTTTTCAAGAAACTGTTATCTGAATGTGTGTGTGTGGGTCAATGTGCTGTTATTTGGAAGTAGTGTGAGGCCTCGTTCGCACCTATATACACAGGGTTTGAATTTATGTAAAAATTCAATTTTAGCAAGATATGGCAGTGATGTTTTATAAAAGAGGTTTTTCAAACCCTAATGCTCAATAGTAATTAAGACCTTTTACACTCCCATTTTATTCCGTAATCGGCTGGATTGATTTTATTTGACAGATGCGAAGCATCCGTATGAAATACTTTACAAAAAGGTGTTGAATTCCTCGTGGGTATGAAAACCATCTGAGGGAATCCAAACATCACAGATAATTTACAAGCTGCTTACAGCTGGAAATGTCCATCACGGGAATCAAAACTAGATCCAATGGGATGAATCTGTGATCACATGATTCCTAGGCTCACATGATGCCACAATTGATATAAATGCAGTAAGCAGGTATATATATAAAAGCGGTAAATATATATATACAGACGTGATCACCAACCACGAAGTACATCCATGGGGGATCAGAAATGTAAATAATGTTGTAAAAGCTATCAACCGCCACGGAGGAAACTCCAGGTGGGACGAAATGTACAGAAAGCTGTAAAAACGATCAACCACCACGAAGTAAACTCCAGGTGGGACGAAATATACAGAAAGCTGTAAAAACGGTCAACCACCACGAAGTAAACTCCAGGTGGGACGAAATGTAAATATAAATATATATATATATATATATATATATATATATATATATATATATATATATATATATATATATATAAGCATGTAAACGAATCGGATATAAAATCCAGGCTCATCGGATAAAGTCCGACCACAGATAATATATATAAGTATATATATATTAAAGCACGTAAACGATCCGGATGTAAAATTCAGGCTCATCGAACAGAGTTTGACCACAGATAATATATATAAGTATATATATATATATATAAAGCAGGTAAAATCCGGATGTAAAATCTAGGCTCATCGAACAGAATTCGACCACATATATATATATATATATATATATATATATATATATATATATATATATATATATATAAAGCAGGTAAACGCTCCAGACCGAAGTCTAGGCTCATCGAACAGAGTTCGACACGCAGTTCATATATATAAATATATATATAGGAAAGCAAATAAACGCTCCAGACCGAAGTTTAGGCTCAATCGAGGCATAACTCGATAATGTTATTCAATATATATATATATATATATATATATATATATATATATATGTACATACAAACTAAAAATAAACCACGGACCGAAGTTCGGGCAAAATATGCAACACGACTCTCAACGTGTGGAAGGGTGTGTGCAAAGATGAAGAGAAAGAACTCTAAAGTGTATGAGAAGGCTTACAGTGGGCTGCCAAAGAAGACTTCTATATCTTTAGAATGAGTAAACACAGACTTTTGTAGGTACAAAAGGGCTATATATGAGCTCACAGGTGTTTAAAAGGGGAAAGTACACTACCTGGGATGAGTGCAGAGAAAATTGGGCAGGGCTTCCTCGCCGTTTTCTCTTGGAAAATGGCCACCCCAAGCCCTCTATTTATAGAGGGTGGAGCCGCATGTGAGCCGCAGGTGTACCAGAGGCAACCCGGGTGGGCCCGAGTTTTTCGACTCGGGTCGTCTCGAAGTATGTGCACTCAGGCACTGTAATGTCCACTCGAACTTTCAGAAGTTCAATCCGGGCATCCGTTTGAGGTATACAGGATTAGAGCTTGTGCGAAGTTATTGAAGATGGGACGGTGCCCTTCGGTCTTCAAGCTTCAACTTTCATCCGTTACCCAGCACAATAATCACTCGGGATTGGTTAGTCTTGTGGGACATTGTTGTGTAGCTATGTCGAGACGACGTGGCGTGACATCGTGTGGTCAGATGACGATGTTGCCCCTCATCGGTGTTATCGCCGGATTGGGCTGATAAAGCAGGCGTTGCTCAGCTTCGCTGAGATTGGACTGCTGCAATTTGTTGAAGGTCCTCATTATCATCTTTGAGGTGTGTCTGTCTTCCCGATGTTATCGCCTGGCTGGTACAGTGTATCTCGTTGTGAGTGCCGAGATTGAAGCTGGTTGCATTTGTAACAAGCATTTCCGGGGTTATCGCTGAAATTGCCTTCCTTGGGGTTATCACCAAGGTTGGTGGCTATTCCCATGGTTGGGACTGAGACTGGATACCTTGGGGTTATCTCCGAGATTAATCGGTCTTCTCCGGTGTGTGTTTCGGTATTGTATCTGCATGACTCGGGGTTATCTCCGAGATTATTACTCCCAGATTGCGATCCGGGGTTGATGTTGAACTTCTGGTAGTATCCGGCATGGATATGGATTGTCTTTCAGGGTTACCTCTTAAAAGATGAATCTGCTCTCCTGCAATGTTAGTGACAGGTGTACAGAAAATTTCGAGTGTCTACAGCATGCATATATAGAATACTATATTCTACCCGGATTGATTATGGATTTTTATTCTAGTTTGGTTCACTAGAGCCACCAAGTGAACCAAAAGGTCAAACCCTAGGGTGCAAGAATAAGCATTTAAATATAACTATTACATTTAAACTCGGGCTCCATTATAAACGGGTCTTCAAGCATTCCTTGCTCCTTGATCTCCGGTTCTTCAAAAAAAATAATCTAACTAATCATATTGCATAAACTATTTAATTTAAATAGAAACATTGATCAGCAGTCTAGGAGAAGTACATAGGAGAGAGATAGAATTTACATCAAGAAGAAAACCAAAAGGACAAGGTACGCAAACCCCATTTAATAAAACTCATTCATTCAAGCATCCAACCAAAATAAATTCAATCACATTGGTCAATAGTCCATAATCAACCCCATTTATTATCATACATAACATCATATGTATCAATAAATAAAACATTCATCTCATGAATTAAAATCATTCCATATATATGAATATCATTTAATGGGCAATTTTAAGTTGCATGAAATCTAATTTCAAGATTAAAATAAACTCTTTATTTTAATTATAAAATTATTAAGAATATATATATATATATATATATATATATATATATATATATAAAGAATATGATTACTGCTCCGTGATTCACATATATATTAACCGAACTGGTCCTTTTTTTATAACGAAATCAATGCTCACAATTGATTAATAAAAAAAATTCCACGGATTCAGCGAATCACAGTACCGGTTTTTAAAATAGGCTTTGCGAATTTCTTTTTTTATAAAATAATAATTTTATACAATAAATTATGCCCAATAAATTATTCTAAATACATACCCATACATATATGGAATCAAAATAATTAATAATTCGCATAAAGTTTGGTTGTGATACCACTGTAAGGTTTTGTGAAGATCAAAGTAGAAATCAAATTGCAAAAATTAGCAAAAATAAAGTAAAATCAGATTTTAAAATTTTCACAAACCAATTACCCAGATCATCCTTTATGCATATTATTAATTAAAATGAAGAACAAGAAGTTATGGAATCATACCCTTGTAGATACTAGCTTCCACAGGTACGAGTTCAACTCCTACTTCTCCGCAATCTCCATTAATCTCTGGGTAGATTCCTTCCTTTGATCAATGTTAGGCATCCAAGTCTATGGCATCTAGAGGTGATCCACCAAGGAAGAAGAATATTCAAGAAGAAGGGTGTATTGGCTCAAACCCTAGTTTTTCCTATCTCTATAGAAAAAGGGGACGTACTCTCCAACTATTGGAATCACGTATATCTGATATCTTATATAAGACTCCTCTTATAAAGATATCAGGTAACCCTATTTAATTAAAATAATATATTATTTATTTATTTAAACTCCTTTAATTAATTTGGCTCCCTAATCTTATTAGGGATAATTAATTAAACTCCTTTAACTAATTTTGCCTCCTAATCCTATTAGGAATAAATAATAGTACTTACATTAAATTAATTCCTAAACTCTTATAGAAATTAAAAATAATAATAATCGTAATAATATTAATAAGACTCCTCCTATTAATTTATATTTAATATTTTCAAAATACTAAATAATAAATATTAAGCTATTTAATTTACTCTATCACCATATATTAAATTAAATATACTTAACATATTATTACGATTATGCCATTAACTTCTTAAATAATTATTCTTCCTTTTATGGTGAGACCATTTAGGTTCTCCATATTAAACCGGTTGTGAATAGATTAATTCAAACAATTCTAATCTTATTTAAAAAAATAAATTAAACTATTAATTTATGTCGACGTCGAGATTTTTATTTGTCCATTTTCGTTACCTGTTCTTTTGTGTTCTCATTTTAGGTGAGATTTGTTTAAAAAAACAAGTGAAAAAGGTCTGACTTATGTAATGTCGACGATTGACTGTTAAGAATCGCTGGTTGGTTTTTTAACTGGTTGTACCAACACAACCGAGAAAAGGTTTGCATATTGACCCAGTGATGTAACACTGCTAAACGGGTCTGTGAAATCGAGATTCATTAGGGTCCGGGGACTTGCTTATGCGGAGGGAAGGTGTTAGGCACCCCCCGACATCCGTGTTGCCACGGTGACCGCCAGTTTTTAAGAAACTGTTATATGAATATGTGTGTGTGGGGGGGGGGGTCAATGTGCTGTTATTTGGAAGTAGTGCAAGGCCTCGTTCGCACCTATATACACAGGGTTTGAATTTATGTAAAAATTCAGCTTTAAACAAGATATAGCAGTGATGTTTTGTAAAAGAGGTTTTTCAAACCCTTGTGCTCAATAGTAATTGAGACCTTTTACACTCCCATTTTATTATTAAATGTTCGACTTGATTGCTTTTATTTTCGAGATGCGAAGCATCTTCGAGAAAATAATGTACAAAGCAGTGCCAAACTCCTCATGGGCATGGAAACCATCGGAGGAAATCTGAACACCGTGAATAAATTTACAAGCTGCTTACAGCTGAATATGTCCATCATGTGAACCGAATCTAGATTCAGTAGACTGAATCTATGATCACATGATTCCTAGGCTCACAAGATGTCGCAATTGATATAAACGCAGTAAGCAGGTATATATATATAAGCTGTAAATATATATATACAGACATGATCAACCACCACGAAGCACCTTCATGGGGGATCGAAAATGTAAATAAAGCTGTAAAAGCTATAAACCGTCACGGAGGAAACTCCAGGCGGGACGAAATGTACAGAAAGTTGTAAAAACGGACAACAGCCACGAAGTAAACTCCTGGCGGGACGAAATGTAAATATATATATATATATATATATATATATATATAGCATAAATGCACCGGATATAAAATCCAGGCTCATCGGACAAAGTCGGACAAAGTCCAACTGTTGTTGGACTTTGTCCGATGAGCCTGGATTTTATATCCGGTGCATTTATGCTTATATATATATGTATGTGTGTGTGTGTGTATGTATGAACTATGTGTTGAACTCTGTTTGATGAGCCTAAACTTATGTCTGGAGCGTTTAATTGCTTTCGTATATATATATATATATATATATATATATATATATATATATATATATATATATATATATATATATATATATATATATATACGAAAGTAATTAAACGCTCCAAACATAAGTCTAGGCTCAATCGAGGCATAAATCGATAATGTTAGTCCGTATAAATATATATATACAAACTAAAATGAAACCACGGACCGAAGTCCGGGCATACACACGCAACACGACTCTCAATGTGAAGAACGCTGTGTGCAAAGATGAAGAGAAAAGCTTGAAAATGCGTGAGAAGGCTTACATTGGGCTGTCAAAGAAGACTTCAATAACTTGAATTGGATGAATATTCGGCTTCCGCCGATAAAAAGTAGCTATATATAAGCTTACAAGTGTTTAAAATGAGAAAGCACTTAGTTTGGGGTGTGCACAAAGCAAATTGGATATGGCTTCCTCGCCTTTCTCTCTTTTAAAATGGCCACCCCAAGCCCTCTATTTATAGAGGGGGGACCTGCGGCTGGGCCGTAGGTGTACCTAAGGCTGCCCGAGGTGCCCCGGGCTTCGTGGGTCCTGCCGTCTCGAAGTACGTGCACGCGTTCAACGTGATGTCCGCTCAAACTTTCAGAATTACAATCCGGGCATTCGACTGAGGTATGTAAGACCTATTTCAGACCGTCATTGTCGAGAGTTACACAATAGTATGGGATTAGAGGTTGTACGAAGTCAGGAAGACGGGACGATGCCCTCCGGTCTTCAAGCTTCAAATTCTATCTGTTACCATGAGTAATAGTCACTCGGGATTGGTTTTCCTTGGTTCTTGTGGGACATTGCTGTGTAAAAATGTATGTCTAAAATGTTGAGATGGCGTGATGTGGCGTCAAGGTGGTAAGATGACTACTTTGCCCCTTACCGGGGTTATCTCTAGTTTGAACTGATAAAGCAGACGTTGCTTAGGGTTATCTTTGAGATTGAACTGCTGCCTGTACTAAAGGTCCTCAGTGTCATCTCTGAGGTGTGCCTGTCTACCTGGTGTTATTTCCAGATCTTGTACTGAGTGCCTCGGTGTAAGCGCCGAGGTTGAAGCTGATTGCATGCATTTGAAACAAGCATTTATGGGGTTATCTCCAGAACTGAAACTGCCTTCCTTGGGGTTATCTCCAAGGTTAGAATCTGCTATTTCCAGTATTGGGACTGAGACTGAACATCTCAGGGTTATCTTCGGGATGAATCGGTCTTCTCCGGTGGAATTTTTGGTATTAGAAATATAAGCCTCGGGGTTATCTCTAAGGTTGGAACTGATGCTCCCGGTGTGTGTTTCGGGGATTAAACTGAGCTTCCGGTAGTATCCAGACTGGATTTGAGTTATCTTCCAAGGTTATCTTTGAAAGACAAACCTGCCCTCCTGTAATGTCAGTAACAGGTGTGCAGAAAATTTTGAGTGTATACAGATGCCCCTCTTTATCATATTCATGCAATACAATGGCATGGATAGGGTGAAGAATCCTATACACTTGAAATGCAACAAGATAGACATGATTCAATATGGAGCAATATGATGCAAGTGTATGATGCAAGTGTATGATGCATATGAATTGCTTTCCAACATGTTGGGGATGATTTTTGGCTCCCTGTTGCTTCTATCGGTGATGGTAATGACGGCAAGCTTGGATATATGATCCAAACCTATCAGGATGTTGAGGTTGAGGCTATCACCAAAGTCCTTAATCCTGGGTACAGACTTTACTCCAAAGATGTGCCTCTCATGTACAAGAGATCTGTGGGGATAAAACTTTGTCTGTTTAAGGATGTGTATAACATATTCTATCATCGACCCTCCCCGATGATGTTGATCTTTCCTAGTTTATATCGCCAGAACATATCAATATTCTGCTGGATTTACTGCCAACAACAAATGTTGTCAGGGCTGCCTGACATTCATTGACGTGTGAACCAACGAAGGACCACTCGTTGTAACCCCCGCCGTGGATCCATTTGATCCTCTGTTGACGTGTATATCAACGGATGAACTCCCTGCTGAGGATGAATGCCAAGGCTGCTTGGACTTTATTGATGTGTGTATCAACTGATGAACTCCCCGTTAGGATGAATGGCAAGGCTGCTTGGCCTTTACTAATGTGTGTATCAACTGATGCAATCATCGGATGGCTTTCGATGCGACGTTGGGTTTACTTGCCAACGGTTGAACTGACGTCAAGGTTGCTTGACCTTCGCAGACATGCGTTGTAACCCCCACCGGGGATCTATTTGATCCTTGCTAATGAGTGTATCAGCAGAACATGCGTTGTAACCCCCGTCGAGGACCTATTTTTTTGAGATTACATTGTAACCCCCGCCGGGGACCTATTTTTGAAAAGATTAGGGCAATGACCCTGAATTTATGGCATTGGACCTCTGTGCGGTATTATCATACTTGTGCATGCCACGATACATGGATGAGTTAGACATCGGCGTTATTATGGCAGTGAGAGCTCTCAGGGAGGGTCGTACTATTATTCTGATGATCATGGTAGAGACACTAAGGTCAGCCACGTTTTTGCAGTACTTACCCTATAGGGGTATTCACAGGCAGTTCGGTCATGCTGTACATGTAGTTTATGTCACACTTGAGACCGATTGGCACATTCAGATGACACGGGTATTATTTCACCCATGAGATAGCCATGTCGTATTCCTAGCATCCTACGGAGTGTACAGATCCTACATCTTGGTCCGTTTTCTTAGCCGAGATTGTAGATCTGTTTGTTATCTTATCGTGTTCAGGGCTCAATTCGCCATTTAGTTTCATTACTCATGCTCCGGGCATGGACTATCTCCCTCTGGCTGGTTTGAGGGGCATGACTACCTACCACCCACTGGCCGTGATGTCGCAGTTTGACCAATTCCAGGACTTTTATCCTTTTGGTGGGGCGTTAGGTCAACACTTAGCTTCTCGCCATCTATTAACAGAGGACCGATCCCGTGTGTATGCTTGTTGGGATCAGCGTGAGATAGCTACTTTTTCTGTTAGACATCTGATAAGTGATATTTTTACTCACTTATTGTATATTAATCTAGGCGAATTGTGCCCACCTTGAGTACATTTGATTGTGTTTTAGTTACATTTCTTGTTATTCTGCATTGCATAAACTTAAAACTCTTTTTGGTGAATAAGTGCAGGAATCGACGTCATTTTGGTGGAAACTGAGGTATCGGTGAGCAAATGCATGAAGGCTAGTCGTAAGGCGAGGATGTGCACGGCATGGGGGTACAATGAGGCATGGAAATCAAGCAAGAAAGAGGGTTTAAGCAAGAATAAACAAGTAGCAGCAGCAGACCAAAAACCAGACTCAGGAACTGCAGAACACAGGCCGCGCGGCAGAATAAGTGAAGACTTGCGCGCCCGCGCGAATGCAGGGCTTCACATGGGGAGCCTTCTGCAAGTCAAGCGCCTGCAACGCATGAGCGCGCGCCCGCGAGAGACTCAGCACGCGCCCACGAGGCATGAGTGTGCGACCGCGTGAGAGGTCGCCTGGTTTGGTCTGAGCTTACTGTAAGTCTCGCGACCGCGAGCCAGAGACACTAGGGTCGCACGCGATGCTGATGCTGTAATTTGTTTTATTTTTATTTCTCAACTTAATGATGTGCAATTTGATATAAAACGATTCTGACGTGTGTCAGACAGGAGGAGGAGACTTTTATTTACGTAATTTTCATAGTAGCAATTAGGGTTTACACCTTGGAGAGATTCCAATGGAGAACGACACCACAACGTCTTATTCTCTTCTTCTTCGTGGAGTTCTTCACCATCGTAGATATTGATTATTGTTTATTAGATTTCTTTGTGGATTTAATAGTTAATCTTTGATTTCTATTCAGTGATTGGGTTTGATCGTTCTGTCCTTCTTAGTTTGATTGCTTGTTTATTGATCATGCTTAACATTGATCCCATAATGGTTTTTGGTTCAATCATGAACTAAACTCCATTATGGGATTCTAACGAATTTCAATATGTAGTTCGGTTGTACATCTAAGTGTTCGATTTGTTTTGTATATCATATGGATTATCTATCATGGTTGGTGTGCATGTATGAATGACTGATAATCATTCGTGTTAGTATTTGTATGGGATTGGAAATGAACATATGAATATGGAGTGAAATCATGATAGCATGCGAATATGGGGCTAGAGTAAGTCTTGCATGTTTTGTGAATCAGATAGGAATATACTGTTTCACCGTATGAGCTAGAATAAGGGTTGTGCTTAAAATTAATAGGATTACAATTGCACATAGGAATATGGTAATTGTGATAGTATTGGTGATTACATAGATTCTAACATCTGTAGATGATATGTGAGGTGGTTATAGTGCATTGGAAAATGGTTATAACTCGCTTTGTGCCCTTGGCTATTATCCTGTGATATGTGAACACTTCTTGCATGACATATGGCGATTAAACGAAATATTGAATGAAGTTAGGATCCCATTGTTGCCACATTATATTTAGTCCATTTATAATCTTATTTGTAGTGGGTAATCATATTTAGTTCAAATCATCCATTAAGTCCATAGTCTTAGCATATAAATATAGTGAGTCAATTAATGCATAGTAGTCTAATATTAACAACTTTCTCTGTGGGATCGATACTTTACTTACTCTATATTACTTGTTGACCCGCGTATACTTGCATGAGTTAGAGCTCTTTTATAAGAACTATAAAAGAGGCAACACCATCAGGGTTATTCTGCAGAGTATTCTGCATGGATGGAGGCATAGACTACATCGGCTGAGGTGGTATCCATATTGCCGAGTATTGACTCAGATGGTGGAGAGCCCCTGGAGGACATTGATTCTCAGACCGAGGAGGAGCCATTTACTGGGTTGCCAGCAGCTCTCTTAGATTCTCCCAATACTAGCACTGTCGTGATTCAACATTCAGCACAGTACTTTGAGCAGAGTCTTCATCTGATGACCTTTGAAAGAGATCAGGCTAGAGCCCTGATGTTGACAGCTCTTGATGGGAGAGACACAGCTCTGTTAGAGAGAGACGAGGCATTAGCTCATAGAGATGCCGCTGTTGTTGAGCAGGATGAGGCCAGATCAGCTAGGGATGCAGTGATAATTGAGCGGGATAACGCCATATCTGCCCGGGATGTAGCCGTCACAGATAGTACTGCAGTGAGGTCCCTTACCATGGGCATTCTTGCAGAGATGAGCACTTACATCGATGACCATATGGTCACCATGCAAATAGCTGCAGATCTATTGGGTCGTGTGGATATCCTCGTACAGGAGACCACAGCTTTGCCTCCTTCTTCAGAGAGGGATGCCATGTTGGGCTTGTTAGCTCGCATATACACCGATATGTAGATAGACTTGTACTTTCCTACACAGACTAGCTTAGCCATTTTGTCATGTATAGTTTACATTTTGTATATCAAACAGCATTATATATAGCGTGGAAATATATTTTTGATCACTTCCCTTTTAGATAGGCTCTGATACTTGCTTGATATTTGCCTGCTTCTTCAGGGCTTGTGCTTTTGATGTATTCTGAATTCTTCCTTGCTGGATGGACATTGAGTTGTCTCTAGATAGTTCAGAATAGATCATGGATCTGTGTGTATTTCTACCATCTTTGGTGTCTTGGGACTGGTTTCTGTATGGAAATATAGAGAGGAGTGCTACTTTCCTCTCTAAGATTGAACGCACCACAGATGGTCACCAGTACTCCTATTTAGGAGGAGCCTAGTTAATTCCATCTCTTATGGATTGGTGTTGCTTTTCAAGGAACAACCGTAGCTTAGATGGTCGCCGAATCTCCTATTTTGGAGGAGTTCAGGTAATTCCATCCCTTTGGTCTGAAGCCAATGAAATGTAGTGGATTGAAGGATGATCCCAATACCGTTGACAAATATTTGTGTTTTGGTAGGGGTTAGACCGAACCATAAATGGCTGCCTACGTACTCCTGTTAAAGAGGAGATTAGGTCTACATAGTTCGAACCTGGTGTAAGAGGTTGTGACGCCCCCAAATTCGGGTTACCTGACCCCCCGAGTTTGGTGTTCACGATCCATAATATAATAACATCTAACTACCTATTTATATAGAAATAGTAATACATATCACATTAACATATATTGTTAAAACATAAGTCCCAGGTCCACTAACCTTAACATTATAGACATACCCCTTAGATATACAGAAAGGGTTTATAATGCAACATAATAATACTGTGCATTATACTAATTTATCACTATACATTTTCCTTTATTCTTCTTCGCAGCACCTTCTGCAACTTCGTCCCTAGATGAAAAGTATTATTTAGCAAGGGTGAGCAACAAATATGCTCCGCAAGTTAAGACATACAATAAATGTATAAGAATCAATATGAACAAACTATCTAATTTGATAGACTGATACCAAAGTTTGGGAAACTTTGAAATAGCTGAACAAATCTCCAATTTCTAACAAGTCTTTTCACAATCTATACAACACATTAATTTGATAATGAAAGAGTACAACTCTTTCAAAATTTCTACGATATTCTAATGAATAATCAAGAATCAATTCTACGCATTAACAAAGTGGAATGTTTTTCAGAGTTATGCTGAGTGATCACACAAGATCTAGAACTTCTCTTCTCGGGTATCTATCAAAGATTTACTTTGATATATACGCAGGTGTATCAGATAACCATAAAGATTAAATCATACCCCTCTGCAAGTATAACAAGTGATCAGCTTTATTATACCCTATATTATGCATAATATTTAGAATGCGCGCAATGGCCGAATATACGACCAAAAATTCTACCCCTTTTATAATAAAAGGTTGTTCTTCTCAGTCTTACAAACAGAAGTTGTATTACAATAACGAAATATGATGATTTCAATTTCTAATCTCTACTTTTCTCTTCTAGAACCTATCAGGTTTACTTTATCGATCTAGCCGAAATAATTGGCATTGATGTATCAATAATAATTGAATTATCTTCTCGCTTCTATCAAGTTCTAACAAATGTTCGTTTAGCCAGAATAATTAGCTAAGACATTTCTCAACATAATTCGACAATAAACAGGAATTATCTGGACTGTCAATACTAGCTTCTACAGATATGAATATCCAACAATAGTAATTCTACGAATATATATTTTTCGAATCAGTAATTCAATTTGAATTATTAAACATGCACTAACTGCGAATAATCAACAATAAATTCTTAGACGTGGTCTAATTAGCAATAATTAACCACCAATAATAATTGAACAATATTAAAGGTTGAGTTAGGAAACTTGTCTTCTCCGTGGAATACAGCTACACAAAATACTTATCTGCGTTCGTAAAACCTATAATCAATAATATCGGTCTCACAATTAGCACCATAATTTATAACACATAGCACTGTAATTCACAATCAATCTTCTCCGAGACACATTGCCACATAGCCATATCAGTGTTTATAACCTATATAAACACTTATCAAGTCTAACTAGTTCGGTCTGGTTGAACTTCAGTCTCATCTCGGTGTTCTGGTCACCCTATCCGAAAGTTAACACATTTATTGTCAAATAAACTCGGTCTCTAAGCTTCAATATTATTTTAGATAATTCAAATATCATTTATAATATTTTTTAGAAGCTTTTAATAATTTATAAGCAATTATTATAATTAATAATAATTTTTCAAACACTTAAATCATTTTTAAATGATTTAATTATCAAATAATCTTATCATCATTAATATTTAATAATATTAAAATATTAATGACATATTTGTCAAAATATTAAAGTTATTAATAATAACTTAAAATATTTTTAAATTAACAATATTCCACTTAAATAATTTTTAAAATAATTAAAATCATTTTTAAATCATCACCATTAATATCTAAATATTAATGAAATTATTATTCAAATATTAAAAGTCATTAATTATAACTTAAAATATTTTTAAATCATTTTTCTCATTTTTAAATTATTTTTAAAGCAATAAAATCATTTTTAATTCATTTATTTAATATAATAATTAAATAAATCAAATATTATTAATATTAATTTATTAATAAAAATTCTTCAAAAATATTAAAAGTTACATTTTATGACTCAAAATATTTTTAGATACATTATTCTTATTTAAAATGATTTTTCATAATATTAAATCATTTTTCTCTAATTTATTTAATATACTAATTAAATAAATTAAATACCTTTAATATTTAAATAATTATAAATATTAAAGAAATATATTCCAATTGGTCAAAAATTATTTTTTAGAATTTAAAATAATTTTTAAAACCATTTTTAATAATTTTTATAATTTATTTCTATTTTTAAATATTTTCTAAAAATTCAAAAAATAATTATATTAAAAACTGTCGATATGGGGCTTTAGCGACACAAAGCGTCGCTGTTGGTGTTCTTGAGCTCAAGAACACTGACAGCTTCGTTATCAACCTGTCATGTTTAACCGGCTGAAATGTTCGGTTTAAAATCGTTTCTAGGCTAACTTAAGGTTCAATATCGTAGTACACATATAATACTACAACTGTAAATTATTAACAGAGTCATAACGTAACAACACAGCAAGATCAGGCCCTTCAAACTGACTGTCAGACAGCTCCTGGGCTTTCTGGGTAACCTAGAAACCCAGGCAGCTTCAGGGTACTACTTTGGGGCTCAATATATTCTTAGTTTTGATCGTCGAATCAATTATGTTATGGTCCAAATATATAGTACTAGTGTCAAGGTACAGTTACATAACAACATCCCAGTTAAACAACATCCAAATCGCTAGATTTATTCCGGTCAAACTATGTCAGAACGTTTGTTCTAACTGTTTCTGGGTTTTCCAGAAAAATCAAAACGTGATCAAATGGTCAAGTTTGACCGTCCACTACATTTGATATGTTTATAATTTAAGGTGTTTAAAGGCTAGAATCTATAGTCCACCTTACTGGCTACAATCTGAATACAACAAAAACAATAAAACATTTACAATCTGACCGATCTACTCGCTACAAAATCTTGTCAGACACTATATTACACTTTTTGGGTTACCTAGAAAGTTCATGGTCAACGTCGGTCAACTCACTTTGACCATGAATATCGTGCAATCTGGACATGTAATGGCTATGATTCCACTTCCACATTACAGGCCTCATGTCAGACTACCGATCCAAAACATCAAACAAGAAAAATCAAAAATAGGCACGGATCTGTGGCTCATGACATTAGCTTGTCAGACCACAAATCGTATCCTTGACAGTTTTGGAAAAACTTGATTTTAAAGCATTTTGATACTATGGATCTATGTTATATCAACATAGATCATCATTAAACATCATCTAGCAAAGATCTAAACACATAAACACAAAATCTTTCTTAACAACTTAGATCAAAAATAAAAATTAGGTTTTTACCTTTCTAATTCAATCTTTGATTCTTGCTCTCCAAATCTGATCTAGGTGATCAAGTGGGTGTTTATGGAACTGATTTGCCTAAGAATTTCGGATGCAAGGAGAGAGAGAGAGAGTTGGTGAGAGCCAGTTTGCCAAATGAGCAAGTTTTGTGATTTTCTCTCTCTTGAATCTATATATATTACTTATATGTTGCAAGATCTGATGTTATAGACTGATTTGCTGGAGTTTAATGAGTCACCAAGTTAATGTAGTGGTTCACCAACTAAAGGTGTTGGCCATTTTTACAAGTAACCTAATAAAAATCCAGAAAAGGGCATTTCGGTCAATGTTCTTGTAATTTTAATGGCATGAAGGTCAATTGCTCAAACCCTTAGGCTTTAACTCTTAAGGTTTAACCCTAAGGTTCTAACCCTTAGGTTTTAAAATATCTAATTCTATAATTTTCTAATTAGGGATTCTAAAAATAGAAAATTAAGATTTTCAAAAATGTAACTAGGGTTTTAAATAGAAATTAATATTTCTAAAGTATAATTAGGGTTTTCTATTTATTTTAACACATATTAATCACATTAAGCTTACTAATTAGGATTAGGATTTCCGAATTAGGGTTTTAAGATTCCCAAATTTAAAATTAAGGTTTCTCGGCTTTCGATTAGGGTTTCTAACTCTGCGTTAGAGTTTTTAATCCTGAGATTAGGGTTTCTAATCCCTTATTAGGGTTTACTAATTTTAAATCTTATCCGATCAATCATTGATCAATAATTCTAAATAGTACAAACACGTATTTCATAATATAATTTTTTAAATTATAATTTCTAGCGAATCCCTATCCGGACTTAGGGTTAGGGTTTCTATTCTTTGTTAAGCACAATTCAACTCTAAATTTATTAGTTAATACACAAATTAACTCATTCTCTAAACTTGTATCACAGATACTTGTCACTAAATTGATACTTAATAATAATAATAATTAAAAAAAAAGTATTCGTAAAATTTAGATTATTTGAAATCCCAGGTTATCACATTCACCCCTCCTTAAAAGGATTCCGTCCTCGGAATCACCGCTTTCTTATTCTTTATAATCTTTTAAAGTTGTATCATCAATTCATTTTATCAACATAATATTCATTTGTATTTTAAATTCTATTCCGTGACTTAGATCTATAAAAGAAACCAATTCACAGTAATATCTAACCACGAGTACTCGCGTATTTAAATTTCTAAATAAAATCGTTACCTGCTGCCACCTCCTGAGTAGCCACTGCATCTTGCGCCGTCATGTTGAATGTACGGGCCATTGGTCTTCCTGGCTGTGCAGGTCCTCGAATCGCCAAGGTTTTGCTACTGGGTCCCTTGTTAGCAATCCACTTCTTCCTATTCTTTCTTGGACAATTCCTGACCAGATGATCGATCGATCTACACGCAAAACAATCTTGAATCTTCTTCAGACTGGGACAATTACGTGACATGTGTCCCTCTTGGCCACAATTGAAACGGACTCCTTTTTTCTTCAAATAACCTCCTTGATGACGCTTCCCGCAAACTACACACGGCGTACCCTTCCTCCTATTCTCTTTTAGATTATTTCCTAAATTAACATTATCATCCCTCTTACGTTTATTAAAATCCCTACCTCCATTACCACCTATCATATTATTTCCTTCAGCCTCCTTTCTTTATTCTTGAATATTCTTCAATACAGCTTCCATTTCTTCTTTAGCGATAATAGCTTTTTCTAATAAAGTTGAAAATGAATTAATTTGTAGCACATCTAACTTCTCGAGTACCAACGATTTCAATCCATTCTTAAAACATCGTGCTTTAAGCTCCTCAGTGTCCACTCGATGTGGAACAAATTTAGCTAATTCGTTGAACTTGACAAAATATTCTGCCACAGACATATTTTTCTGCTTCAGATTTAAAAATTGCTCTTCCATATTTTTCTTTAGACCTCCCTTCCTTGGCGGCATTATCTGATAAAAATCTTACATTAATTCTTCTTTACTACACAGATTCTTATTAATAACATAATAAGAATTAAAAATTTCTCATATAATCGCATATTTATTCAAATAGTTCATAGCACATTTAGTACTTAACACATATTACTATCCCTTTTTAAATCATATCAGGATTAACAACACAACTTTACACAAAAAATTGCAATTCTTCATTCACACATAACTATTCCCAGTTCATCAAACTTACCACACCTAGGGGTTCAGGAACTTGCCACAATTATACAAGTGCATGAACTTATCCTAGTCAGACCTTTGGCGTCCATTCGCTGAGGAGTTCAAAACATTTCATATAATTATGAGTCATGAACTTACCATAAGTATGAGTTTTAAGAACTCAAAAATTAATCTTAATCTTATATTCATATTAAAAATAAAGATTTCATTCATATAAACATATATATTTACACATGTTCACACATCGTTCTCGATACACTATCAAAAAATACAATCGCTTAAACTTTAAACTATCTACAGTCCACTCCCTTCACCAGTCTTCTTCGTACTAGGACACTTGTTGCATTCGGCTTAGGACAACATAGGAAAATATCCCCTTCTTGCTTTTAGTGGAAACACACATTCTTCCACATCATGCATTCTCCCATGTAAGTCTTTCTACACTTGCTGCAGACTTACTTCTTCTTCGAGTTTGAATTTTTAGAATTATCGTTGTCGTTGTTCCTCTTTTTATTTTTATTGCCTTTCTGCTGCTTGATTGTTTCTTCGGGCGATCCACCACCTTCAGCCTTCATCCTTTCCAACTGCGCCTTCAGCTCGTTCTGTTCTTCAGTCATTTCGCGTAACATTCGCTCCGTCTTCCATAACTCCTGTAACGACCGAGAAATTCGGATCTTATTGTAAAATGATTTTATTAATATAAATAATAATAGAATCTTATCATATGTGTTATCAATATGGTTGTCGTTATATAACCTAGTGACGTTGGAATGTCGTAGTATTTGAGCTAATTGGATGAATTAAAGTGTTTGAATTTTTAAGACGAAAATAAAAGTTTTCCGAGAAATTTTCTGAAAAACACTATTCATCGGTATTTGCTCGGGATATAATTTTGGATTTTCGAGAAATACGTAATGATGGAATAATAAGGTGAGATGGATTATGTAATAAAAATTTTGTTATGGAAAAAACGATATTTCGCTTGTGGACTTAATTTATAAACGTTAAGGAAGTCGAAATAGTAATGAATATTTAATAATGGTATGATGCTTATGTATTGTACGAAGAAATGGGAATGAGTATAATACGAATGTTGCCTAATTTTTTAATAGCACTTTAACACGCAAGTATACGCGTTCAATTGTAATATTCAGCAAGCAAGGATATCGTTCCCACGAGGAAACAGACTAATATTTATCAATTACTAATTTCAATGCGATTAATCCTATTTTAAACTACAAAATATTGTTTATGATTTGAAAATTAAACTTAACAAAACTAATAATTAAAATCAGAATTTCACAAGAATAACTGCAGATTTAACAGATTAAGATTACAACTTCCCTTAGTATTTCATTTAAACCAATTTACTTCCCATTTAAATCAATTAATTAATATGAATCATTATCCAAGAATACTTTATAGAATTCACCCACTTCTTCCAAAACACGTGAACAAATCCTCCTAACTCCAATCCTTAAGACACAGAATTACAAGGAACACCCCAGTTAATCAACTCACTATATTCCTATGTGAATCAAGTTAATTAGGGTTTTATGCACAAATTCTTTCAAAGGATACAAAAGACACATAGGTATATTCCTATCCTACATGCTAATCATATTAACCCTAATCAGATTATATGAACAGATGTTATCATATCCAGATCTCAATCTATACTCCATCTTCCAATTTAATATAGATTATTACAATAATTGTTGGCCAAACAATTAATCAATAAGCAAAAGATATAACAAATAATTCAATAAAAATCAACTTTCATTCAATGGGAAGATTTAATTTAAACTACATACCAAGTTCCGTTGTAATCTTAATGAAAATTTAGTTCATAATCATAATAAAGAAAAACATCATCCAGATGAATAATCCAAACATCACAGATAATTACAAAAGATAAAACTAGAGAAGAGAAGAAGAAACTCTGAATTTGCTCCAATAATCTCTCTTTAATCTTCAACCCTTGCAATTCTCCTTCGTGTTTTCCTTCGTTGTTTTCTCTGCAAATCTCTTTTGAAAAATTGAGTTATTCCGTCTTTTCTAAAGTCCTCCCCTATTTGTATTAGATCTGGCCTCTTTTTAGATTCCTTGTTGGCTTCAAAAACCCACTTAGCAATAGAAAAACTCTCCTTTTTCCGCACATGAGCGCCTAGGCGCTCAACATAGGCCATTTCCAAGCGCCTAGGCGCTTTCTCAGGACAGCGTAATTACAAAAATGCCACTCAGCTTTAATTTTAATGAATTTTGACCTTTTTCTTCTCTCAAATGACCAATTTGTCCCTCCAGCTCCAACCTACAAGAAATAAACACAAAACACATAAAAAGATACTAAAAAATAATTAAAGATAGCAATAATTAAGTTTAATAATATCGGATTCATAGGTATAAAACCTACTCATCAAATACCCCCAAACTTAACCAATTGCTTGTCCCCAAGCAACAAAACACAATGCAATAACTAAACATGCAATACAAATGCAAATGCAAATATCTACATGCCTAAAATTCCAGCAGCCAAACAGAACAAAATCTATTCATCAAGCCTCAGAGAAATCACAATAAACATGCTAGTACAACATACTAAAACAGATCAATAATTTCCTAGTCAATCATCAAATCTTACCCTGTCATTACTGATATAGTGTGTGTGTGCTCAACAACAATGCTAACTAATATAATGCTAAATACAACACATACTAGATCTCTTTAAAGGCATTACACAGTGTAAACTCACAAAATTCACGAACAAGCTCGATCCAACTAAAGTCAAACATCCACCAAATTCAAGAGTTCAATCTGGGATACTTATGCTTTACTTATCATTACGGGGGCTTTTTTTTTTCTTTTCCCGTTTTCTCTTTTTTTTTCAATGATGGATAGTGAGTGCGTTTTACGCTCCATCTCACACCTGTGTTTATAGGGAGTGTATTTCACTCGACCCACCACAGAACTCAATCTATTCAACTCAATATCTTTTTTTTTAGCTTATGTACCCCAAATATTCCCCCAAACTTAAGTTTTTGTCTAAATTCAGTCATCTCCGCCTATTCATGTCTTTCATTCATTCAAACTAGTATTATCCTCAAGAAGTCCATTACGTGCCAATTTAGACTCAATCAGTCAACATAGTTATTTTTACTGTGCTATCCTTATTATATCAATTTCAAACAGGTAAAGATTAAAATCATGACAAGAAATCACATCAAAGTCTTAACAGTCAATACTATACTTGTCTACTCAATTCCAATATCATCATTGGCCAAAACAGACTTAAACTATCTAACAGCTGGAACATGTAATTTTTTTTTTAAGAAATTCGAATGAAAACTACATGAAAAACTACAAAATGAATAAGTTATACTAAATGAATGCAACTGAAACTGGAAGAATGCACCCCCAAACTTAACATATGCAATGTCCTCATTGTATATAACAAAAAAAATATAAAAAAATAGGCACTGAGGACTTCCCTGAAAGATCGAAGCCTTATTCCTCGTCAGCATCATCTACTTCTTCTATATTAGCATCATCCTCAGGAGCTAAGTCAGTCGGGAGGGTACACGGACAAGGGTGGAGGTGGTGGGAACTGTTATGGAGCGCCAATCACTTGCAAGCTTAGACCCCTATGTGAACCTCCCCCAAACTTAGATTAGAGCAAATCTTGAAGCCTGAACTTTGCTTTGAATTGTTGCAGTTGGAATCCAAGTAGGAGATAGAGAAGTTAACTTTAGCTTGTTTTTTTCTTGATTGTGGTTTGGAGAAGATGAATTAGATTTTGATTGGGAGAGTGCAAGAGTTGGTGTTATTGTGGTGCAAGGGCTTGGAAGGAGTTGCTTTTGAATTAGGAGTGAAAGGAATTGGGTTTGAATTAGAATTGCCTTACTTAGGGCTTTGTTTTTTTTTCAAGTGCACAGGTAGAGCGCCTAGGCGCTTGAAATTGTGAAGGTTAGAGCGCCTAGGCGCTTGGGAACAGAATCTGATGGTGATGGTGAGCGCCTAGGCGCTTGAAAATGGCTTGGAGTGGGCGCCTAGGCGCTTGGGCTTGTCTGGGCATTCTGCAGTTAAGCGCCTAGGCGCTTGGAATAGGCTTGTTTTGGGCGCCTAGGCGCTTGGGCCAGCCTTAGCCAAAATTTGTGCTCTTTTATCCTTCTAACCTGCAAGCCATGAACCCAATTCTCAGTTATCATTTGCAAGGAGATTACAACTGAACATACAACCCTAAACTAAGATAAAATATATAGCTAAATGAAATAAAATACTAAAATAAAATTAAGGAACTAAAATTTAAGGAGATAAAATGTAAGTCTAGGTTGCCTCCCAGTGAGCGCTTAGTTTAATGTCCTCAGCCCGACTCCTTCAACTTTCTCTATCCAATTCCCCTTCGAAAATTGAGAAACCCTCCATCCATTAGTAATAACGTAACTTCCAAGAGTTTCCCATCGGTAAGGGTTATTGATTCAAATTCACCTAGCTTGTTCTTTTTAGATAGATTTTCTTTTACAACCTTCAAATAACTAGGCATTTTCCGAGTTGTATCTGTGAACGAATTTTTGCTTTGAAACTTTTCCAGAACAACTGGTTCTTCATCTCTCTTCCCATTCTCTTCACACCATGTCACCAACTTTAAGCTAGCTTCCATGTCATATATAGCTTTATCGAAAAAATGGCTACCAATTGGGCACGAGATTGCAAATCTAGTCGGATCCTTAAACTTTGGTGGAGAAGATATATGGGGCACTATCAAAATCAGTTCATCTATGTCGGAACTCAAGGCTAGATCTTTGGTGACCTTCTTTTCCTGCTCCCCACTTGTCTCCTCCCTTTCCACGTCCTTTTCTTTTGGCACATCCGGTTCCAGATTTAGCAAGGGCAATCCATCAGTCTCGGGAACCATGTTGCTTGACACTTCACCTTGAGGGCGATTGATAATGGCATTGAAAAGTTGTCCCACCTGGTTCTCAAGATTTTGAATCGACATCTCCTGACTATTCGTCTGCTCCTCAATCAAAACCATGAACTTGGAAATAAGTCCCTCCAAGTTTAAAATCCTTTCTTCTTCATGATTAGGAGCTTGAACTGGTAATTTAGGAGTGTATGATTGGCTTGGAGCAAAGGGTTGGGCCAGATTGTCATCGCTCCATGAAAACTTTAGCGGATTCCCCCAATCATGATGATAATTACTGGAATATTCATAATTATTAGGGTAATCATCCAAGTTGCCACTATATTGTACCGACTCAAAACTGATGGCACATTGATGACTCGGATGGTTTCCACCGCAATACTCACATATTACCGCTACACTTTGAATAAGTTGTGCTGATGAAGCATTAATCTTCCTCGAAAGTGTCCCAAATTGTGCTGACAATTCATCGAGTCCATAATTCTCTGCCTCACTTGGCCGAGTCATTCTCGAATATGGCCAATGATAGTCATAGTTGTCCATGGTACCCGAAAAAGAATTAGACTAGAGAAAGAAATAAAATAAAATAAAAAAAATATTTAAATTAAGATTAATTTAACTGAAATTAATAATGACAAAATATTAAACTAATTTCCCCGGCAGCGGCGCCAAAAACTTGTTGCCTAATTTTTTAATAGCACTTTAACACGCAAGTATACGCGTTCAATTGTAATATTCAGCAAGCAAGGATATCGTTCCCACGAGGAAACAGACTAATATTTATCAATTACTAATTTCAATGCGATTAATCCTATTTTAAACTACAAAATATTGTTTATGATTTGAAAATTAAACTTAACAAAACTAATAATTAAAATCAGAATTTCACAAGAATAACTGCAGATTTAACAGATTAAGATTACAACTTCCCTTAGTATTTCATTTAAACCAATTTACTTCCCATTTAAATCAATTAATTAATATGAATCATTATCCAAGAATACTTTATAGAATTCACCCACTTCTTCCAAAACACGTGAACAAATCCTCCTAACTCCAATCCTTAAGACACAGAATTACAAGGAACACCCCAGTTAATCAACTCACTATATTCCTATGTGAATCAAGTTAATTAGGGTTTTATGCACAAATTCTTTCAAAGGATACAAAAGACACATAGGTATATTCCTATCCTACATGCTAATCATATTAACCCTAATCAGATTATATGAACAGATGTTATCATATCCAGATCTCAATCTATACTCCATCTTCCAATTTAATATAGATTATTACAATAATTGTTGGCCAAACAATTAATCAATAAGCAAAAGATATAACAAATAATTCAATAAAAATCAACTTTCATTCAATGGGAAGATTTAATTTAAACTACATACCAAGTTCCGTTGTAATCTTAATGAAAATTTAGTTCATAATCATAATAAAGAAAAACATCATCCAGATGAATAATCCAAACATCACAGATAATTACAAAAGATAAAACTAGAGAAGAGAAGAAGAAACTCTGAATTTGCTCCAATAATCTCTCTTTAATCTTCAACCCTTGCAATTCTCCTTCGTGTTTTCCTTCGTTGTTTTCTCTGCAAATCTCTTTTGAAAAATTGAGTTATTCCGTCTTTTCTAAAGTCCTCCCCTATTTGTATTAGATCTGGCCTCTTTTTAGATTCCTTGTTGGCTTCAAAAACCCACTTAGCAATAGAAAAACTCTCCTTTTTCCGCACATGAGCGCCTAGGCGCTCAACATAGGCCATTTCCAAGCGCCTAGGCGCTTTCTCAGGACAGCGTAATTACAAAAATGCCACTCAGCTTTAATTTTAATGAATTTTGACCTTTTTCTTCTCTCAAATGACCAATTTGTCCCTCCAGCTCCAACCTACAAGAAATAAACACAAAACACATAAAAAGATACTAAAAAATAATTAAAGATAGCAATAATTAAGTTTAATAATATCGGATTCATAGGTATAAAACCTACTCATCAACGAATTATTATACGAGTTGTATGAAGGATGAAATTTCGTATATAAATTCTATAGGAATTAGAATACGAAAATAATACATAAACTATGAGTATATGTATTAAGAAATGTTAATGGACTTGGAAAGATTGATAAGAATTAATATAAGTCCAAGTGAATTAAAGGAAGAGGCCCAATAATTGATTAATGAACAAGCTAGTGTTTATTAATACAAAGCCCAATGATTTAATTAATCCAAGCCCAAATTAGAATCCATGAATTTGTTGACCCATGGGGCAAACCATATTAATATGGTTAATAAGTGATGATCAAGTAGGAGTAATGACCAAGTAAAGTAATGGCCAAGATAAGTGGTGATCAAGACTTTGAATTAATCACCAAGTTAAATGAGTAATGACCAGGCAAAGGATAAGAGAGTGGTTAGCAAGTAATGAATAGTAAGGAGGTGGGATGTTTTAAAGACTAAAATACCCTAACCTTGGAAAGTTTATAAATAGAAGAGCTTTGCTAGCCATTTGTTGGTTGTTCAAATAATCTAGACTACTAAAGTGCTTAAGTGTTAGAGAGAATAAGCTAGCAATAAGTCACTTCCATAAACCAAGAAGAAGAAGCAAGCTACCTTACCAAGACTTCACAAAAGTAAGACTTTTTCTCCAATTATCTTCTATCTCTATCATGATAGGTTGATAAGAAAAGATGGATTAAGAAACATGAATGATAAGAAGCAAGAAGAATATGTAAGTCATGGACTTAAGCCACAAGAGATGGTAATAAGTCATTTAAACTAACATAAGTTATACACTTATGTGAAGATAATATGAACTTATAAGGAGTTTATTAAGAGAATTGATATGAAGATAAAAGAATTTATATGATCATATGTATCATGTATACCTATGTTATATGTGAAGCACATGTAAAGTATGATGATTAAGAAACTCTAATTGTCATAAGTCATGAATAATCAAATCTTAGGTAGTTTATAAGTTGATAAGTTATAAGCTCATGAGGAGTCAAAATCCAACAATAAAAATAAGTTGTTGTATTATGTATGTTGAGATGTTCACATGATGAATGAACTTCATTTGTAATGTTGAACAGATCATAAGAATGAAGATTTGCCGAAAATTGCACGATTGGACGACAATCATCGAATTCGTAAAATTCTCAGAATGGAAGTCAAATTTTGTGTTTTATCACGAAATTATTGATTTACAATGGAGTTAAGTCATATTTGGCATTTAAGAGTTACGGACTCGAAAATGACTGGATTTCGACTTAGAACGGAGAAACGAGCGTTGAACGTTCACGAACGTTTATCGTTTCGTTAAAAAAATGAACCAATAGGCGAATTTTTAGCAAACAAAGTCAAATAGATAAAATTCTTGGATGATCATGTAGATTACAAAATTTGTGAACCGTAGGCTTTTGAACGAGCCAATTCGAACTTATAACGAAGAAGTTATGCGTTCGGGAAGTTCGCAAAATTTTAAAACTGCAATTTATATCTGGTGCACAGAGTTGGCGCCGCGGCGCCAACCCAAGGCAAAAGACCCGCGCCCCAGCGCCATGCACAGTACGAAAAACCTCTGGAGAGTGGCGCCGCAGCGCGACCCATTACGTAAGGACTCGCGTCCCAGCGCCAAGTCCGGGACATGCTGGGATAAGGCTCGCGCCGCAGCGCGAGATGTAAGTATAGAACCGGCGCCGTAGCGCCAGTCTCAGAACAAAGATAGTAATGAAGGTTTCTATGTACAAAGAAAAGAAAACCTAAATTGATGGGAAGTAAACATAACTTAAGGTCGATAATGTAACATTGTTAAACTTTGTTAAACCTTAAGGAATGTAATGTAAAGGTTAAGATAGCCTAGTCAAGGATAAATGCAATGGTAATGATAAACCTGAACGAATAGTAACTAAATCTAATACACAATTAGATTGAGAAGAAAGGTAAGATATAGTCATATACATACTTGATTATATGTGACCTAATGTAAGGCATTATGTGATCATGTACTGTAGGGACTTGAAAGACTTAAACATAAAGTTAATATATGGTAGCAGACGCTGAAGGCAAGTATTCTAACTCTTGTATCAGTTCAATCTGAACAAGTTTAAGATTCATGCATTCTTTCGCATGAATTGAGGTATGTTGAGATTAAAGCCAATCCTTTTGGCTAAACTTGATAATCTACTCTTGCATTATCAAATGTTGCTATCTTTTGTCAACTACTTGATATTGTTTTCAAAAAGAAGACTGAAATGTTAAACAAATGTTTTGTCGATAAAACGACAGGCACGTGAGGTTGCCAAATGATTAAACGTACATACGTTTAATGGATGTAGTGTTGATCAACATAGAGTACAATAGGCTGATCACCTAGAAGTGCTCGTAAGTAATATCGGGCTTACGGAACTCGTTTCGGGTTGTCCTTTTCAATAAAGAATGAATACTCGAGGTCTTTGACCGGAGTGAATGTTTTACTAAATATTGTTGTTATTGTAAAACATTTTGAAAGAAAAGATGAAGTGCTACTTTGAATTATCAATAGTACTTCATAACTATTGTTCAGTTATTAAAGATATACGATTCGTATGTGTCAAGCATGTTGTTATTGAATTGTTATACCTACTGAGCTAGCCATGCTCACCCTTGCTTGAAACATATGAATGCAGCTAAGACTGAACGTCCCGAAGGATCAAAAAGGGATAAAGGAAAAGCTAAGGCAGATTGTTAAGTTGTCTTGTAATAGTATAGGTCTATTGTTATAATGTAACTGATATTATGACAAAGAACCTTTGTAATGGGTATAGAACCTGGGAAATTATAAATATTACTTTAATATATATAGAAGTTATATTCGTTCTTTGAGACTATTCAATTGGATGAATGTATAAATGTTGTACAGTATAGCACTATCTGTCGGGTTGGAAGATACCCGGATTTGGGGGCGCTACAAGTTGGTATCAAAGCCTAGGTTATAAAACTTAAGGGAGAAAATAGAACCTTAAGTCATAACCTTAAGAAAGAATAAAGAAGTAAAAAGTGGAAAGTAACTCTATAAAAATGCATTATATTATGTTATGTGTTTCAATTATTTCACTGACGTGTACTAATCAAACTATATTGTTTTATTGTAGATGTCAGGAGAAAATGATATGTACAGAGATATACATGTAGTGAGCGAGGATTCGGTTAATCGGGTAGAGATACTACCAATTCCTGTAGCCGTAGAACCAGAAGTGGTGACAATTGAGTCTGGAGACTCAGACGATTTAGACTATATGTCTATATTTGATGACATGATAGAGGAGGAGGTGGACGTGATGTCCTTTGATCAGGTTCCACCTACGGAGGAATTGTCTACGGGAGAATCAATGAAAGCATTGTTTATGTCAGTATTAGATAGAAATATCCATTACTGCCAAGAGGTTAAGGAGTTGAAAGAGGAACTCCAAGCTGTCCGGAAAGACAAGGCTAGTATGGAAGGAATGTGGGAAGAGGAGCACGATGATAGAGTCCTAGCTATGGACAAGGTCCGAGATTTGAAAGAAGAAGTCTTTGAGCTCAAACAGGAGCTAAAGACTAAACAGCAGAAGTTAGAGAGGATGTCCTATATACATAGGAGTTCTCATGTAGATTTCTAGCAGTAGTTAGCTGGATATCAGATAGAAGCAGGACAGACCCGTCATACTATCAGTAGAGATGTTGTTGCCGGTTTGGCCAGAGCAGACTTTGAGAATGCCTTACGGCAGATGTAATCTAGTAATAGCTGGAGTAGCTTAGATATGTAAATATTATATATCTAGTAGTGACGTAAAACCCTCTTTTGTATAAACAAAGGGTAGTCTTTTGTAAATCCTAATTTTTGAAGTAATTGCAGGATGGTAATGTAATCAGCTAAGGCTGAGTAATGTAAACAATGTAGTATTATACTACAAGTTATGAATCAATATAAGTCTTTTCTTGAAAAATATTGAGTAATGAGTATGAGTTATTGTTTTATTATAAATAATAACAAACCAACAAGAATAAAGTAATAATGATGTGTTGTTTTCTTAACAGAAAAATGCCGCCAAGAAGGAGACAACAAAATCAAGACGCTAATGTTAACCAACCAGAGGGTGGTCCGGTTAATCCAATGCAGGAGTTCGTTAATCTTTTAACGGCTGCATTTAATAGAACGGGGGCTAATATACCTGTGATTCCTGGAGTAGTACGAGCTACTACTTTTAAGGATTTTAAAAGTGTAGGTTCGCCGGAGTTCAAAGGAACTACGGACCCTATAGAAGCCCAGACTTGGGTAAAAGAAATCGAGAAAGCATTTGTTATAGCAAATGTTGAGGAGGGTCAAAAGGTTGCCTTTGCAACCTATTTGATGAAAGGAGAGGCCAACTTCTGGTGGGAGGCAAACCAGGCTAGGGCCGATATAGGAAATCTAACGTGGGAGAGGTTTAAGGAGATTTTCTTCGAGAACTATTTTCCCACGAGTATGTAAGGAAGGATGGAAATGAGGTTTCTTGAATTGAAACAAGGGGATATGACAGTTCCCCAGTATGCTGCCAAGTTTAATGAACTGGCACGATTCGCTCCACATCAAGTGGACATTGAAGTGAGAAAGGCTAGAAGATTTGAGCAGGGCTTGAAACCCTGGCTCTATAGCCGAATCTCGGTGTTCCAAAGTACTTCATTTGGAACCATACTAGAAAAGGCAATCATTGCCGAAGGTGGGAATGAGGCTCTTAGCCAGTACCACAAAGATAAGAAAAATAAGGGCAAGGTTGATGGAGAAACCAAGACCGAGGGAGCCAATGGAAGTGGAAACGGTCAAAAGAGGAAGGGATTTAACTCTAAGAATACCGGAGTAAAACAAGGAGATTCTAAGAGAAGGATGGAAGCCTGTAAAACCTGCGGGAAGACTCACTTAGGATACTGTCTCAAAGGAAAGGCAGTATATTATAATTGTGGACAGGAAGGGCACATTTTGCCTAACTGTCCAAATCCAAAGAAAAATCACGGATGCTTTGTATGTGGATCAATTGACCACATAGCAAAGAACTGCCCGAAGAAGGGGATGGAAGGAAATAAGGGAACTAATAGCGGTAAGTTAGCTATTAGTGGTCCAACTCAGTCGGGGAAATCAATGGCCCACACTTTTAATATAACGGTCCAAGATGCGGTGGCATCAGAGGATGTAGTTACAGGTATTATTCTGATCAATAACATAAATGTATACGTACTTTTTGATTCGGGTGCTACTTGTTCATTTATAGCATGTGATTTTGCTAGACGACTAGAATTATTTCCCGAAAAATTACCTATACCTTTGAACATTAAGGTAGCAAATGAGGAGATAATTCCTGTTAAAAATATTCATAGGAGTTGTTGCGTAGAGGTACGGGGTTGTAAGTTATCAATAGATTTAATACCGATAAAGTTAGGAGAATTCGACGTAATTCTCGAAATGGATTGGTTAATTAATCATAGAGCAATTATAGATTGCCAAAAGAAATGTGTGAGAATCAATTCGTTAAAGCAACCTTCTGTAGTATTTTACGGTAGTAAGTTGTCGGGACGTCCGTGTTGCCTTACGATGACACAAACTAGAAAATTATTAAGGAAGGGTTGTGTAGGTTATCTTTCCCATGTTGTGGATACCCAGAGAGTGGGAGCAACTATGGAACAAATACCTATAGTAAATGAGTTCATGGATGTATTTCCAAGTGAGTTACCGGGGTTACCGCCAGATAGGGAGATCGAATTTGTGATAGACGTTGTGCCAGGAGCGGCACCAGTCTCAAGGGCACCATATTGTATGGCGCCGGTGGAAATGAAAGTACTAATGGTTCAGCTATTGGAACTATTAGACAGAAAGTACATTCAACCAAGTGTTTCTCCGTGGGGGGCACCAGTGTTGTTTGTCAAGAAGAAAGACGGATCGTTAAGGCTTTGTATCGACTATCAGGAGTTGAACAAGTTAACGATAAAGAATAAATACCCATTGCCCAGGATCGATGATCTCTTTGATCAATTAAAAGGGGCAAAGTATTTTTCTAAAATAGATTTGAGGACGGGGTATCATCAGTTGAAAGTTAGGAAGGAATATGTGCCAAAGACGGCATTCAGGACTCGTCATGGTCATTACGAGTTTCTAGTGATGTCATTTGGGTTGACGAATGCACCAGCTGTATTTATGGATATGATGAATAGAGTGTTCAAACCATATTTAGACAAGTTCGTCGTAGTGTTTATCGATGATATTCTAGTCTATTCTAAGACGCCAGACGATCATGCTGAACACTTAAGATTAGTGTTGAAAACACTAAGAAAGGAGAAGCTATATGCGAAATTCACCAAATGTGAATTTTGGCTGGAAAAGGTGCAGTTTTTAGGACATGTCATTGACCAAGAGGGGATTTCAGTAGATCCAGCGAAGGTGGAAGCAGTGATGAATTGGGAACAGCCAAAAATGCTAACTAAGGTGCGGAGTTTCCTAGGGTTAGCAGGGTACTATCGAAGATTTATCCAAGATTTTTTAAAGATAGCTACCCCGTTGACTAATTTGATAAGGAAGACGGTGAAATACGTATGGACGGATAAATGTGAAGACAGTTTTCAAGAACTGAAGAAAAGATTAAGTGAAGCGCCTGTTTTGTCGTTGCCTGATGACACAAGAAATTTCGTAGTGTACAGTGATGCTTCGCATAGAGGACTTGGTTGTGTGCTTATACAGCATGGCAAAGTCATTACGTATGCGTCACGACAATTGAAGGATTATGAGAAAGTTTATCCTACTCATGATCTGGAACTGGCCGCAGTAGTGTTTGCCCTAAAGATATGGAGACATTATCTTTATGGGGAAAAATGTGAGATATATACGGACCATAAGAGTCTAAAGTATATCTTCACTCAGAAGGAGTTGAATATGAGGCAGAGAAGATGGCTAGAGTTGATAAAGGATTATGATTATGAAATCATGTATCACCCTAGAAAAGCCAATGTAGTTGCCGATGCCTTAAGTCGGAAGAGTCAGGAAAAGTTGTCTATGTTAACGGCTCAAAATGAGTTAATAACAGAGATGGCTAGGATAGAATTAGAGGTAAAGTTACCAATTGAGGCGGAGCAAAGACTGTTGGCGACGGAGATGCAGTCTACCATCGTAGAAAGAGTCAAGGAAGTACAACTCACGACAAACGAGTGTAATCAAATGAAGAAGCGATTATCCGAGAAGGAAGATGCTAAGTATAGTCTTGATAAGGAAGGATTATTAAGATTTGAGGGAAGAATTTGGGTTCCGAATGAGACGAAATTAAAGGAGCAAGTGTTACAAGAAGCTCATAATTCGAGGTTCTCAATACATCCTGGTAGCACTAAGATGTATCAAGACCTTCGACATAGTTTTTGGTGGCCAAACATGAAGAGAGAAATAGCAGAGTATGTGAGTAGGTGCTTGACTTGTCAAAAAGTTAAGGCTGAAAATCAACGACCCAGTGGCTTATTACAGTCATTGGAGATTCCAGAATGGAAGTGGGAGCATATTACGATGAATTTCGTGGTGGGACTTCCGATAACAAAGAAAGGATATGATGCAATTTGGGTAATAGTGGATCGGTTGACGAAGTCGGCTCACTTTTTGCCAATTAGGGTCAAGTATAACTTGGACCAATTAGCTAAACTTTATGTTAAGGAAATCATTTCCAGACATGGAGTACTGGTATCGATTGTTTTAGATCGTGATCCACGATTCACATCGAACTTTTGGAGGAGTTTGCAAGAGCAGTTGGGAACACAGCTGAAGTTAAGTACGGCTTATCATCCTCAGACTGATGGGCAGAGCGAGAGAACAATTCAGACGTTAGAAGACATGTTGAGGTCTTGCGTCATGGATTTCAAGGGTAGTTGGGATGATCACCTACCACTAGTAGAGTTTGCGTATAACAATAGTTATCATGCAAGCATAGGTATGCCGCCTTATGAAGCTCTGTATGGAAGAAAATGCAGAACAGCTTTGTGTTGGGATGAGGTGGGAGAACGCCGTATGCTAGGACCAGAATTGGTGCAGCAAACAGCGGAGGTGGTAAAGTTAATTCGGATGCGTCTCGTCACGACTCAGGACAGAAAGAAGAAGTATGCGGACTCGCATAGACTAGGTCGAGAGTTTGAGGTGGGTTCGTATGTATTTCTAAAGGTATCTCCTTGGAAAGGAAAGATACGCTTTGGAAAGAAATTAAGGAAAGTTAAGTCCAAGGTTTATAGGACCTTTTGAGGTATTAAAAAGAGTGGGAGAGGTAGCTTATATGATAGCATTACCTCCAGACCTAGAATGAATGCATAACGTGTTTCACGTATCTGTATTACGTCCATATAAGCCGGACTATAAGCATGTAATCGAGTATGAGCCAATTCATATCGAGAAAGACTTAACGTATGAAGAGTTGCCAATGCAAATCATTGATAGAAAGGAACAAGTTCTGAGGAACAAGGTAATACCATCAGTTAAGGTATTATGGAGGAACCACGATGCTGAAGAAGCAACGTGGGAACTAGAAGAAAAGATGAAGAAAATTTTTTCACATCTATTTGATTAAAGTAAGACGAGATTCTGGGGACAAAATCTTTATAAGGGGGGAAGAATGTAACGACCGAGAAATTCGGATCTTATTGTAAAATGATTTTATTAATTTAAATAATAATAAAATCTTATCATATGTGTTATCAAGATGGTTGTCGTTATATAACCTAGTGACGTTGGAATGTCGTAGTATTTGAGCTAATTGGATGAATTAAAGTGTTTGAATTTCTAAGACGAAAATAAAAGTTTTCCGAGAAATTTTCCGAAAAACACTATTCATCGGTATTTGCTCGGGATATAATTTTGGATTTCCGAGAAATACGTAATGATGGAATAATAAGGTGAGATGGATTATGTAATAAAAATTTAGTTATGGAAAAAAAGATATTTCGCTTATGGACTTAATTTATAAACGTTAAGGAAGGCGAAATAGTAATGAATATTTAATAATGGTATGATACTTATGTATTGTACAAAGAAATGGGAATGAGTATAATATGAAGTATTATACGACTTGTATGAAGGATGAAATTTCGTATATAAATTCTATAGGAATTAGAATACGAAAATAATACATAAACTATGAGTATATGTATTAAGAAATGTTAATGGACTTGGAAAGATTGATAAGAATTAATATAAGTCCAAGTGAATTAAAGGAAGAGGCCCAATAATTGATTAATGAACAAGCTAGTGTTTAATAATACAAAGCCCAATGATTTAATTAATCCAAGCCCAAATTAGAATCCATGAATTTGTTGACCCATGGGGCAAACCATATTAATATGGTTAATAAGTGATGATCAAGTAGGAGCAATGACCAAGTAAAGTAATGGCCAAGATAAGTGGTGATCAAGACTTTGAATTAATCACCAAGTTAAATGAGTAATGACCAAGCAAAGGATAAGAGAGTGGTTAGCAAGTAATAAATAGTAAGGAGGTGGGATGTTTTAAAGACTAAAATACCCTAACCTTGGAAAGTTTATAAATAGAAGAGCTTTACTAGCCATTTGTTGGTTGTTCAAATAATCTAAACTACTAAAGTGCTTAAGTGTTAGAGAGAATAAGCTATCAATAAGTCACTTCCATAAACCAAGAAGAAGAAGCAAGCTACCTTACCAAGACTTCACAAAAGTAAGACTTCTTCTCCAATTATCTTCTATCTCTATCATGATAGGTTGATAAGAAAAGATGGATTAAGAAACATGAATGATAAGAAGCAAGAAGAATATGTAAGTCATGGACTTAAGCCACAAGAGTTGGTAATAAGTCATTTAAACTAACATAAGTTATACACTTATGTGAAGATAATATGAACTTATAAGGAGTTTATTAAGAGAATTGATATAAAGATAAAAGAATTTATATGATCATATGTATCATGTATACCTAAGTTATATGTGAAGCACATGTAAAGTATGATGATTAAGAAACTCTAATTGTCATAAGTCATGAATAATCAAATCTTAGGTAGTTTATAAGTTGATAAGTTATAAGCTCATGAGGAGTCAAAATCCAACAATGAAAATAAGTTGTTGTATTATGTATGTTGAGATGTTCACATGATGAATGAACTTCATTTGTAATGTTGAACAAATCGTAAGAATGAAGATTTGTCAGAAATTGCACGATTAGACGACAATCATCGAATTCGTAAAATTCTCGGAATGGAAGTCAAATTTTGTGTTTTATCACGGAATTATTGATTTACAATGGAGTTAAGTCATATTTGACATTTAAGAGTTGCGGACTCGAAAATGACCGGATTCCGACTTAGAACGAAGAAACGAGCGTTGAACGTTCACGAACGTTTATCGTTTCGTTAAAAAAAGGAACCAATAGGCGAATTTTTAGCAAACGAAGTCAAATAGATAAAATTCTTGGATGATCATGTAGATTACGAAATTTGTGAACCGTAGGCTTTTGAACGAGCCAATTCGAACTTATAACGAAGAAGTTTTGCGTTCGGGAAGTTCGCAAAATTTTAAAACTGCAATTTATATTTGGTGCACAGAGTTGGCGCCGCGGTGCCAACCCAAGGCAAAAGACTCGCGCCCCAGCGCCATGCACAGTACGAAAAACCTCTGGAGAGTGGCATCGCAGCGCGGCCCATTACGTAAGGACTCGCGCCCCAGCGCCAAGTCCGGGACATGCTAGGATAAGGCTCGCGCCGCAGCGCGAGATGTAAGTATAGGACCGGCGCCGTAGCGCCAGTCTCAGAACAAAGATACTAATGAAGGTTTCTATGTACAAAGAAAAGAAAACCTAAATTGATGGGAAGTAAACATAACTTAAGGTCGATAATGTAACATTGTTAAACTTTGTTAAACCTTAATGAATGTAATGTAAAGGTTAAGATAGCCTAGTCAAGGATAAATGCAATGGTAATGATAAACCGGAACGAATAGTAACTGAATCTAATACACAATTAGATTGAGAAGAAAGGTAAGATATAGTCATATACATACTTGATTATATGTGACCTAATGTAAGGCATTATGTGATCATGTACTGTAGGGACTTGAAAGACTTAAACATAAAGTTAATATACGGTAGCAGACGCTGAAGGCAAGTATTCTAACTCTTGTATCAGTTCAATCTGAACAAGTTTAAGATTCATGTATTCTTTCGCATAAATTGAGGTATGTTGAGATTAAAGCCAATCCTTTTGGCTAAACTTGATAATCTACTCTTGCATTATCAAATGTTGCTATCTTTTATCAACTACTTGATATGGTTTTCAAAAAGAAGACTGAAATGTTAAACAAATGTTTTGTCGGTAAAACGACAGGCACGTGAGGTTACCAAATGATTAAACGTACATACGTTTAATTAATGTAGTGTTGATCAACATAGAGTACAATAGGTTGATCACCTAGAAGTGCACGTAAGTAATATCAGGCTTACGAAACTTGTTCCAGGTTGTCCTTTTCAATAAAGAATGAATACTCGAGGTCTTTGACCGGAGTGAATGTTTTACTAAATATTGTTGTTATTGTAAAACATTTTGAAAGAAAAGATGAAGTGCTACTTTGAATTATCAATGGTACTTCATAACTATTGTTCAGTTATTGAAGATATACGATTCGTATGTGTCAAGCATGTTGTTATTGAATTGTTATACTTGTCGAGCTAGTCATGCTCACCCTTGCTTGAAACATATGAATGCAGCTAAGACTGAACGTCCTGAAGGATCAAAAAGGGATAAAGGAAAAGCTAAGGCAGATTGTTAAGCTGTCTTGTAATAGTAGAGGTCTATTGTTATAATGTAACTGATATTATGACAAAGAACCTTTGTAATGGGTATAGAACCTGGGAAATTGTAAATATTACTTTAATATATATAGAAGTTATATTCGTTCTTTGAGACTATTCAAATGGATGAATGTATAAGTGTTGTACAGTATAGCACAATCTGTCGGGTTGGAAGATACCTGGATTTGGGGGCGCTACAACTCCTCCAAGAGAAATACTTTACTCTGAAGTTCTTGTACTTTTGCAGATTCTTGATCTTGATCTCCAACTTTGGTCTTACTATTTTTTTTTCTCCAACTTAGCTTCTTTGGACTCTGCCTCCTCATCATCACTCAGATACATCTCGGGATAATCATCATGATCGCTCCCCAGATTTATCAGAGGTTCATCTCTTTCCACCTCTTCAACTAACTCGCTTTACGCTGGCACCCTGGCTACTGGCATTGGTACAATAGCCGCTAGCATATCCGCACTCATTTCATATTCTCTGGACATCTAACCATCAGTTTAAATAACTTGATTAGTACTTCAGCAGTACGAACTTCTCACACACGATGTCCACACATCTTTTTATTGATGTACTTCGACAATCCCTCACTTAGTACTCTAAATGAGTATTCTAGATTTTGCTTATAGTTATAATCCTAGGGTTTTCTCCACCCCACTTAAGGTTTATAACCTACAGCTCTACTACCAACTTGTGACGCCTTGGTCACTACAGCTTTGATACCAACCTCTGACGCCCCCAAATTCGGGTTACCTGACCCCCCGAGTTTGGTGTTCACGATCCACAATATAATAACATCTAACTACCCATTTATATAGAAATAGTAATACATATCACATTAACATATATTGTTAATACATAAGTCCCAGGTCCACTAACCTTAACATTACAGACATACCCCTTAATTATACAAAAAGAGTTTACAATGCAACATAATAATACTGTGTATTATACTAATTTATCACTATACCTTTTTCTTTATTCTTCTTCGCAGTACCTTCTGCAACTTCGTCCCTAGCTGAAAAGTTTTACTTAGCAAGGGTGAGCAACAAATATGCTTTGCAAGTTAAGACATACAATAAATGTACAAGAATCAATACGAACAAACTATCTAATTTGATAGAATGATACCAAAGTTCGGGGAACTTTGAAATAGCTGAATAAATCTCCAATTTCTAACAAGTCTTTTCACAATCTACACAACACAATAATTTGATAATGAAAGAGTACAACGCTTTCAAAATTTCTACGATATTCTAATGAATAATCAAGAATCAATTCTACGCATTAACAAAGTGGAATGTTTTCCAGAGTTATGCTGAGTGATCACACAAGATCTAGAACTTCTCTTCTCGGGTATCTATCAAAGATTTACTTTGGTATATACGCAGGTGTATCAAATAACCATAAAGATTAAATCATACCCCTCTGCAAGTATAACAAGTGATCAGCTTTATTATACCCTATATTATGCATAATATTTAGAATGCGCGCAATGGCTGAATATACGACCAAAAATTCTACCCCTTTTATAATAAAAGGTTGTTCTTCTCAGTCTTACAAACAGAAGTTGTATTACAATAACTATGATGATTTCGCTTTTCTCTTCGCGATATAAGGTTTACTATCGCTAGCAAAATAATTGGCATTGATCTATCAATAATAATTGAATTATCTTCTCGGTTCTATCAAGTTCTTACAAATGTTCGTTTAGCCAGAATAATTAGCTAAGACATTTCTCAACATAATTCGATAATAAACAAGAATTATCTGTACTGTCAATACTAGCTTCTACAGATATGAATATCCAACAACAGTAATTCTATGAATATATATTTTCGGAATCAGTAATTCAATTTGAATTACTAAACATGCACTAACTACGAATAATCAACAATAAATTCTTGGACGTGGTCTAATTAGCAATAATTAACCACCAATAATAATTGAACAATATTAACTCACGGTTGAGTTAGGAAACTTGCCTTCTCCGTGGATTACAGCTACATAAAATACTTATCTGCGTTTGTAAGACCTATAAGCAATAATATCGTTCTCACAATTAGCACCATAATTTATAACACATAGCACTGTAATTCATAATCAATCTTCTCCTAGACACATTACCACATAGCCACATCAGTGTTTATAACCTATATAAACATTTATTAAGTCTAATTAGTTTGGTCTGGTTGAACTTCGGTCTCATCTCGGTGTTCTGGTCACCCTATCCGACAGTTAACACATTTATTGTCAAATAAACTCGGTCTCTAAGCTTCAAATTTATTTTAGATAATTCAAATATCATTTATAATATTTTTCGGAAGCTTTTAATAATTTATAAGTAATTATTATAATTTATAATAATTTTTCAAACACTTAAATTATTTTTAAATGATTTAATTATCAAATAATCTTATCATCATTAATATTTAATAATATTAAAATATTAATGACATACTTGTCAAAATATTAAAGTTATTAATAATAACTTAAAATATTTTTAAATCAACAATATTCCACTTAAATGATTTTTAAAATAATTAAAATCATTTTTAAATCATCACCATTAATATCTAAATGTTAATGAAATTATTATTCAAATATTAAAAGTCATTAATTATAACTTAAAATATTTTTAAATCATTTTTCTCATTTTTAAATGATTTTTAAATTAATAAAATTATTTTTAATTCATTTATTTAATATAATAATTAAATAAATCTAATATCATTAATATTAATTCATTAATGAAAATTCTTCAAAAATATTAAAAGTTACATTTTATGACTCAAAATATTTTTAGATACATTATTCTTATTTAAAATGATTTTTCATAATATTAAATCATTTTTTAATTTATTTAATATAGTAATTAAATAAATTAAATACCTTTAATATTCAAATAATTATAAATATTAAAGAAATATATTCCAATTGGTCAAAAATTATTTTTCAGAATTTAAAATAATTTTTAAAACCATTTTTAATAATTTTTATAATTTATTTCTATTTTTAAATATTTTTCGAAAATTCAGAAAATAATTATATTAAAAACCATCGCTATAGGGCTTTAGCGGCACAAAACGTCGCTGTTGGTGTTCTTGAGCTCAAGAACACTGACAGCTTCGTTATCAACCTGTCATGTTTGACCAGCTGAAATGTTCGGTTTAAAATCGTTTCTGGGCTAACTTAAGGTTCAATATCGTAGTACACATATAATAATACAACTATAAATCATTAACAGAGTCATAACGTAACAACACAGCAAGATCAGGCCCTTCAAACTGACTGTCAGACAGCTCTTGGGCTTTCTGGGTAACCCAGAAACCCAGGCAGCTTCAGGGTACTACTTCGGGGCTCAATATATTCTTAGTTCTGATCGTCGAATCAGTTATGTTATGGTCCAAATATATAGTACTAATGTCAAGGTACAGTTACATAACAACATCCCAGTTAAACAACATCCAAATCGCTAGATTTATTCCGGTCAAACTATGTCAGAACGTTTGTTCTAACTGTTTCTGGGTTTTCCATAAAAATCAAAATGTGATCAAATGGTCAAGTTTGACCGTCCTCTACATTTGATCTGTTGATAATTTAAGGTGTTTAAAGGCTAGAATCTATAGGCCACCTTACTGGCTACAATTTGAACACAACAAAAACAATTAAACATTTACAATCTGACCGATCTACTCGCTACAAAGTCTTATTAGACACTATATTACACTTTCTGGGTTACCTAGAAAGTTCATGGTCAACATCGGTCAACTCACTTTGACCATGAATATCGTGCAATCTGGACATGTAATGAATGTGATTCCACTTCCATATTATAGTCCTCATATCAGACTACCGATCCAAAACATCAAACAAGAAAAATCTAAAACAGACACAAATCTGTTGCTCCTGACATTAGCTTGTCAGACCACAAATCGTGTTCTTGACAGTTTTAGAAAAACTTGATTTTAAAGCATTTTGATGCTATGGATCTATGTTATATCAACATAGATCATCATTAGACATCTTCTAGCAAAGTTCTAAACACATAAACACAAAATTTTTCTTAGCAACTTGTATCAAAAATAAAAATTAGGTTTTTACCTTTCTAATTCAATCTTTGATTCTTGCTCTCCATATCTGATCTAGGTGATCAAGTGGGTGTTTATGGAACTGATTTGCCTAAGAATTTCGGATGCAAGGTGAGAGAGAGTTGGTGAGAGCTAGTTGGCCAAATGAGCAAGTTTTATGATTTTTTCTCTCTTGAATCTATATATTACTTAGATGTTGCAAGATCTGATGTTATAGACTAATTTGCTGGAGTTTAATGAGTCACCAAGTCAATGTAATGGTTCGCCAACTAAAGGCGTTGGCCATTTTTACAAGTAACCTAATAAAACTCCATAAAAGGGCATTTTGGTCAATGTTCTTATAATTTTAATGGCATGAAGGTCAATTGCTCAAACCCTTAGGGTTTAGCTCTTAGGGTTTAACCCTAAGGTTCTAAAATATATAACTCTATAATTTTCTAATTAGGGTTTCTAAAAAAATAGAAAATTAAGATTTTCAAAAATGTAATTAGGGTTTTAAATAGAAATTAATATTTCTAAAGTATAATTAGGGTTTTCTAATTATCTTAACACATACTAATCACATTAAGCTTACTAATTAGGATTAGGGTTTCCGAATTAAGGTTTTAAGATTCTCGAATTTAAAATTAGGGTTTTCCGGCTTTCGATTAGGGTTTCTAACTCTGCGTTAGAGTTTTTAATCCTTAGATTAGGGTTTCTAATCCCTTATTAGGGTTTACTAATTTTAAACCTTATCCGATCAATCATTGATCGATAATTCTAAACAGTACAGACACGTATTTCATAATATAATTATTTAAATTATAATTTCTAGTGAATCCCTATCCGGACTTAGGGTTAGGGTTTTTATTCTTTGTTAAACACAACTCTACTCTAAATTTATTAGTCAATACACAAATTAACTCATTCTCTAAACTCGTATCACAGATACTTGTCACTAAATTGATATTTAATAATAATATTAATTAAAAAAAATTATTCGTAAAATTTAGATTATTCGAAATCCCGGGTTATCAAAGAGGTTCAACGCTATTTATGAAAGGCAGATGGGTGTAGAAGCTTTATTTATGAAGAAGGTTGTAGAAGTGTTTTTGTGGTTTTTATTTTTTGTAGAAAAGGTAGAAATGTTTTTGTTGTTTTTTGTTTATTGTGACCGGGCCATATAGAATATGGTTGCCTACGTACTCCCGTGTATCAAGGAGATCAGGTCGACGTCTGGACGAGTTAAAAAGCTTAATCCCATGTGCAGGTCATACTGCGGGGAAGAGAAAGTTTGATCCTAGGTTGAGGATAAAGTGCAGGTATGAAAAGTTTGATCCCATATTTGGGGGGACAAACTGTTAACGCGAGAGTTTCAATCCCTAGTGGGATGACCAAAGTTGTACGAGCGCAGTGAAGCCAGGCTACTGGCTTAAAGAGTATGTTTCCCTGAGGGGCAAAGTGTGGAAAAGAGTTGCATGTGGTAAAGGGTTAAAGAACCGGAATGACTGGTGATTTGATGATCCAATACCAGGATGTTTTCTTGATAGCAACTTTAGACATAGTACCGTTTCACGGTGTCCGAGTTGATAAGATGTGGAAATTCATCGCCGTCCATTTCTAGCAATCTGAGAGCACCTCCTGTCAATATCTCCTTGATAATAAACGGGCCTTCCCAGTTAGGAGCGAATTTTCCCTTGGACTGATCTTGGTTGTCGAGGATCTTCTTCAAAACCAAGTCATGTTGTTTAAACTGCCGTAGCCGAACTTTTCTGTTGTAGGATCGGGCGATCCTTTGTTGATATAACTGACCATGGAAGATAGTTGTGGTTCGTCTTTCATCTATTAGAGACAATTGGTGATACTTGTCTTGTACCCATTGATCTTCATCCAGTTGAACGTCCATCAACACTCTAAGGGATTCCACTTTTACTTCTATGGGGAGTACTGCTTCCATCCCATAGGTTAATGCGTAGGGGGTTGCCCCAGTTGAAGTGTGCATTGATTTTCTATAGGCTAACAGAGTAAGAGGCAATAAGTCAGGCCATCCTTTGTGGTTGGCGGACATCTTTTGCATAATCTTCTTGATATTTTTGTTAGCCGCTTCAACAACACCATTCATCTTTGGACGGTAGATGACGGAGTTAAGGTGTTTGATGTGGAATTTACTGCATAGTTCCTCCATCATTTTGTTATTGAGGTTCTTAGCATTGTCTGATACAATTACCTCTGGTTGTCCATATCGACAAATGACATTGTTTCTGAGGAAAGCAATGATGACTTCTTTGGTAACCCTGGGGAAGGAGGCTGCTTCTACCTACTTGGTAAAGTAGTCGATCATGGTGAAGATGAAGCGATGTCCATTACTGGCTTTGGGCTCGATGGGCCTGATCACATCCATTCCCCACATTGAGAAGGGCCAAGGCGAACTCATATTGTGGAGCTCCCGTGGAGGGGCGTGGATAGCATTCCCGTGAATTTGGCATTGATAACATCTCTTGACGTGATCATTGCAGTTAGCCTTGAGAGATAGCCAGTAATGTCCTGTCCTGAGGATCTTCTTAATAAGGAGAGGGCCACTCATGTGTGGGCCACATACTCCACCATGGACCTCATCCATGAGTCTCTGAGCTTGATCCTTATTCAGGCATCTAAGGAGACCTAGTCCTGTATCTCTCTTGTAGAGTGCATCTCCGCTCAGGTAAAATTTCATAGCAAGTCGATGAATCCGCCTTTGCTCAATCAGGCTCGCCTCAGCGAGTCTAGATCCATCTCGCAAGCTCTCCTTGATATGTTGATACCAAGGTTGTTGGATGGGAGGTAGCTCATCCGATACTTCTCCAACATAGTTCCCATAGGCTGGTGCCTTTTGCAGGGAAAATGTGATGCTTGGCATGTGTTCCTTATCAGGTATATGAATCAAGAAGGCCAAAGTTGCTAATGCATCTGCGAAGTCATTCATATTACGAGGAATGTGTAGAAAGGACATCTCTTCGAACTCCGAAGCCATTTGTAAAACTTGCCAATGGTAAGGCAGCAAATGTAGCTCTTTGGTTTGATAGATTCCCGTGGATTATTTGACTACCAACTCTGAATCCCCAAAGACAGTTAACCGTCTTATACCCATTGAATGGGCAAGTTTTAGCCCCATGATACAACATTCATACTCAGCTGTGTTGTTGGTGCTGATAAACTGCAATTTGACGGCGATGGGATACTGCTCCTCCGTACCGGATACCAGAACTACTACAGCTCCAGAACCTTCCATATTAACAACTCCATCAAAATACATGTTCCATATTTGGCGTGCATCGTATTGATGGTGTTGCTGAATTGTCATTACCCCTTCATCGGGGAAGTATGTTTCTAAGGGTTTGAAGTCCCCTTAAGGTGCGGCGGCCAGTTGATCCACAATTCCTTGACCTTTAATGGACTTTTGTGTCACATAAACAATGTCAAATTATTGCAGAATCAACTGTCTTTTGTGTGATGCCCCCAAAAATAGGTATACATCACCCATTCTGAGTCGCCAGAAAAATACACTATAAAAATCAAATACAACTTCATTTATACAACTATCGTGCAAAATGCAACGACATGTATACTGTGAGTTTAAATACAAATACATATACCAACTCTGACTCACGTCATGATTGCACCTTACATAAAGGTACAGTCAAAAACTATTTTAGAAATTAAAATATTTGGGAAGTGATAAAGGAAACCTTCGTACATGGGAGGCCATGCGTCTAGGTTATGATAGATATCATATGTCCACAGAATTATCCTTGGTTGACCCAATAGACCCTAAAGAAAAACGAAAAGATTACTATCATCTTCTTTCCAATGGTGAGTCTTCTCTTGGCATATAACTATCTCCACTGTCTCCAAGTGAAAATTATATTTCACATAAACTCCAAGATCATATAGGTAGTGCACGTAGATATACTCAGCAAGTGGATGTGCACAACCCTGTCTTATGATAACACGAGGTTGTATGACATTAGACATCTTGTATGATAGTGGCAAAACACCCTTCCAAAGTTGGGTTCACCTCACCCTATTTGGTTTACCAAAATTAAATATCAAATAACATATATAATACGACACACTTATCTAAAGTTCTCAATAAAATTATTTCTATGCTATTTAGGGAGAACCTCAACAGCTATAGACCATCGTTCTATTCCCCTGTTATCCCCGCTCTTAATAATACAACTGTCGTGTACAATACAACAGAACATAAACTGTGAGTTTGAATACAAATATTGTCTTCTAGAGAGTATCCATACTCAAAAGGAGTCCTCATTACAATTATTATCACACAATTACATAGAATAGTAAGGATTACTAATGCTATCATCTAGGACCATCACTCTATTCCCCAACTAGTCCCAACTACGTTCTCATTTCCCGAAGAGAACAGTGAAAGAAAGTGTGAACTCAACTAGCCCAATAAGAAATATTATGACTAAGATAATGCAGAATAAATTATCATTAGTTTTTAACAATGTTAAACTGATAAAATACAATAGACATCAAGTTTAACTGCAGCAGAACCAACAATCCATTAAAAGAGTCAAGTAGAGAATAAAATCTACTATCTTTTATGATTTAAAAGGTTTTTCATGACTTTTATCGCTGGGACTCAACTTAATAAATAATCCACATCATCGAATCACCCCTGCACTACGGCCAAGGATATTCTTTAGTATCACGACCACGAATTATCCATGCACTACGACTAAAGATAATCATGTTTTTATCAACGGTCCTGATCATGCCATAAAACAATTCATCTCTGCACTACGGCTAAAGAGAATCCATAGCCATAATCATACCAAAAATTGTCCATCAATGCACTACGGGCCAATAAGAACTTTTTCCACATCATTTGTAATATTACGGTCATGATTATACCGATTAATCCCTGGTCATAATCATACCAAGATATTACGGTCATGATTATACCGATTTATCCAGGAATTAACGTCCAAATTGTCAATATGATACTGCTTTGTGGAGTAAAATTCAAGAATTCCTAGAAGAATATTTCCATGAAAAGATACTAGATGAAGCGCAAATATCAAAGATATTCCACTAATTTCATGGAGTATAGAAGTCAAAGTTTTAACCAACTGAGTATAATAAAGAATGGAATAACAAAAGAAATCACCATGCATGCGATAGACCGCACAGACAAGTTATTCCAACAGAATAATAAATAATAGAACCAGGTCCGACGTAAAACGCACAGACAGGATATTCCAACAGAATAATAATAAAGACGGAACCAGGTCCGGTGTAAAACATACAGACAAGATGTTCTAACAGAATAATAATAAAGACGGAACCAGGTCCGGTGTAAAACACACAGACAAGATGTTCTAACAGAATAATAATAAAGACGGAACCAGGTCCGATGTAAAACACACAGACAGGATGTTCCAACAGAATAATAGAAGAATGTCACCAAGTATAGGGTAGACCGCGTATACAGGTTATTCCAACAGAATAAAAAATAATGGAATAACAGAAGTTCTCTTCATGAATACAAAAGAAATAATACCCCTTACGAGTACAAAAAATAATATCTCTTACCTTAGAAAGAAGAGTACTGGATATAGAAGTAGTGAAGTAGCAGAACACTTTTCTTCTTTCTATCTATAGTTTCTCTCTCTAGAGTTTCAGTGAATTCGTAAGAAATAATCAAAAAATGAGCTTCTATTTATAGAAGAATGGACTGCATAGTAACTAATTCATGAACGGTCCAGATTGATTTACTTTTAATCGGACGGTCCATATTTAAAGCAAAATCTTTTAAATAAAATATAATATATTCTATTTATAATCTAATAAAATGAATAACTTTATAAAAGATTTTACTATGCAAATACTATGCAGGCACTATACAAACACTATGCATAATAAAATATAATATATTCTAATTATTGTCTAATAAAACAGATAACTTTATAAAAGTATTCTGTTTTATATAAAAAGTTTTTCTGTTTTATTACGTTAATAATACTAATAAAACAGAACTTCATTATCATTTACTTTGAAAAATTTTCAAATGTCACCCTTAACTTTAAACTTTTATCAATTTAACTATTCACAAAAATAGAAAAATTGAATACTTTTATTTCATAAAAATTCGGGGTCTCACATTCTGGGCAGCTGACAATTCAGTATGGGTTTACTGAACACATACTTGAGAGGATCCACGCGGGATATGAGATGGGTTGTGTGCCCATGGAGGTAATGTTGTAATCTCATGGCAGCCCATGCTAAAGCACAACAAGCCTTCTCGATCAAAGTGTACTTGTGTTCACTGCTGTTGAATCTTTTGCTGAGGTAATAGATAGCTCGTTCTTGGCCTCTATCGCCTTTCTGACCCAGCATGCAACCCATGACATTGTCACTTATGGACAGGTACATGAACAGGGGAACATCATCCTTGGGTGGTACCAAAATAGGAGCTTTGACTAGCTGCTCTTTGATGGTAAGGAAGGCCTTCTAGCACTCATCATTCCATTTCATGGAGGAGTTCTTTCTTAATAGCTTTAAGATAGGCTCACAGGTTGTTGTGTGTTGAGAACTGAACCTACTAATGAAGTTGACTCTTCCCAAAAATTCCTGTATTTCCTTCTCTGTCTGAGGAATGGGCATTTCCGTAATGGCCTAGATTTTGGTGGGATCCAGCTCGATTCCTTTGTGGCTGACTAGAAATCCTAGCAACTTTCCTGATTTAACGCCAAAGGCGCACTTGGGTGGATTCAACTTCAAGTTGTTCTTATGTAACCTGTTGAAAAGCTTTTTGAGATGGTCTAAGTGGTCCTCCTCCTTCTAGGATTTGACGATGATGTCATCCACATAGATCTCTATCTCTTTATGCATTAAGTAGTGGAAAAGAGCCATCATAGCTCTCTGATAGGTAGCTCCGGCATTGATGAGGCCGAAAGACAACCGTTTGTAGCAAAAGGTTCCCCAAGGAGTGATGAAAGCAGTTTTCTCACGATCCTCCTCAGCAACTATGATCTGATGGTAACCCGCAAAGCAATCGACGAAGGAGTACATACCGTATTGAGCCGTATTGTCAATGAGAATGTGGATAAAAGACACGGGAAAGCTATCCTTAAGGCAAGATTTATTCAGATCCCGATAATCCACGCAAACTCGCGCCTTTCCTCCAGGCTTAGGCACGAGCACGATGTTGGATATCTAATCGGGATATTTGGACACCATGATAATACCAGCATGAAATTATTTAATAATTTCTTCTTTCACCTTTAAACTCCACTCAGGTTTCAATCGCCTAAGTTTCTACTTGACTGGCTTGAATCCCTCTTTGATGGGAAGGCAATGAAGAATAATGTCGGTGGACAAACCCACCATGTCTTCATGAGACCATGTAAACACATCCTGGAATTGGGTTAGTAGCGTAACCATGTTATTCCTCTAGTTTGGGGTAAGGTCTGAACCAATCTGGATTTAACTTAGGGTTTTCTAAGGTTCCAAGATTGAAGGATGTGGTTTAATCAAGGTTGAATTTAGGTTTGTCTTCGACCCATTCTATACGGAGGCACCTCAATGTCCTCTTGTATTTCCAGCAAGTCTGAGTCTAACATTTCATCAAAGTTACAATCCTTGTGGAGAAGAGGCATCTTGTCAGCAAGTACAAGCACATCTAAATTCAGAGTCCTGAAACAAAATATGCTTTCACTTAATATATATGAAACTGTTTAATCATATATAGTGTTAGCATGTACAGACAAAACAACTGTTAATATTATACAAAAAAGTAAGCAGTTATGATATCTACATGGCAGAAAGAAGTTCTGCCCATTTTACCCTTGTTGACCAATGCAAGGAGTGTTGCTCTAATTGGCAATGGCAAATTCCTGGGGGACTACAATAATGGAGGGACTGTCATCGTCCTCCTTCTCCCGAATGATGACCATTACATCTGGGCAATCATCGTCTGGGGTATATCTGTTGGTATGTTAATCATAGACTGATGCATACACCTGACATCATTCTGACGATGTCTTGCTTAATTCTCCGTTCCTCTTCTCTCACCGGTATCGGCTTAGGAAATAACATAGCCATTACGTTGGCTGGCACCTTTATCGGAGATTGTGAGGACTCTGGATGTACAAGTGGACATAATAGCTGTGCGGCTGAAGTGGAAGGAATCTGCTTATGCTTATGTGGATTCCTGTAACTGGTACTGGCAGAATAGCCTAGTTCGGCTATCCCAGTTTGACTGGACACTTGAATCGGGTACTTAATACCCTGATGACTTTTTCCCAACCCTTGTCCCGGCTGGTGTCCCAATGACATCATTTCTTGAGTAGCTGTCATCACTTCGGCAGAAATCATGGGTATGGGAAATGATGTCCCAATGGTATGATATTGAGGGTTGCTTACTTCCAAAGTGTGGAAACTGACCGGCTCAACATCAGAATTAAAACTGATGAACCGTATGTCACCCGGTTGAGGGAATTCCGGTCCAGTGTTGACTGTAACTAGGCTATTGTTGATAATGTATTTAAGTTGCTGATGAAGAGTGGAGGGGTGATGAGTGGGATTTATACCCGCGAATCGGATACTTTATGACTTAAGTAATTGCCTGAATTCGTAGTTTTTATGTTGTTTTATATAAATATAGTGTTATTGTGCTTAACTGATGTATTGCAGAGCTTTACAGTGTTTTTCCAGCTTAAAAGGGCAAAACGGGCATTTTCCTCACACTCGCACCGCGGTGCCAACTCCAGGCTTAATGGTCGCGCCGCAGCGCCACTCCCTAGCCCTTGCTGATATCATCTTCGCGCCGCGGCGCCAATGTTCCTTCTTGGTCTCGCGCTACAGCGCGAGCTCCGGTCTCCTTATTAATGACATGGCGCTGCAGCGCCAACCACAGCTTAATGGCAGCGCCGCGACGCCAGGTCTGGTTCCCAGACAACCAGGGCCTTGGTTTGACCTAGCAAAGGAAGGAAGGAGATATATAACAGAGGAGCACTGCATTTCTCTCTCTCTCTCACTCTGAATGTTTATCACATAGATTAGCTTAGGTTAGTTTTCTTCTGTAATTTCTCTTTCTTTCTCTTAGTTGATGTTTGTAAATATAGATTAGGTAGATTAGGGAGAGGTCTGAGATTTCTTTGGAGCACAAGAGCAACGAGCGACACAGATTGGAAAGCTTAAAAGGAGCGGATTGCTTGGCGACTGAAGGGCTTTGACATAGTTCGTTCTTATCCATTTATTTCCTCTAATTTTGTATTCTATAAATGTTGTCTTATTTGCTACTTGTATATGGTTTATTAACTATGAACTAAATATTGGCTCTAAGGTTATAATGGATCCCTTTGTTATTTGAATTGACTGTCTTTATCTCTTTGGTTGGCACCATATGATTTGGTTTAATATATTTGTGCTTTATGATTCTCGCTAAGACATTAGTGATGATTTTGGTAATCTGCATGATATCGATAGAAGAATTGTAGATTTACACCTAAATATATTAGCATTTGATTGTGGGTTTCGGCTGCATAAGTTGTGCATAGAATAGACATATCTCTGTGCGCCACGTGCGACCTAATTGAGATCTTATGCTTAAATCCTTGTTACGATTAATTCGCATAGACATATGTAGGATTGCATCTAGCTTGGACGTTCTTTTCTGTTCTATTCCTTTTTGGGTGGATCTGGAGAGGATATGTTTGTGCATACCTCAACAGAGGTGCATAGGCACCTATGTATTCTCAGTCGACAAATTGTCATGACCATTAAGACCAAAGAGAGAAAGGGTAGCTAGTTTGATGAAATATAACACGTCAGGTGTTCGACAGAATGTCTGTGTGGGGGTGAAGTTGTGACCTTAGCTTATAATTCCTTAGATTTCCATTCTTTATCCATTTACTTGCTTTGTTAAGTAGTATAATTAGATTTATCACACTTCCATCTACTGCTATTTGAATAAGGCTTTAGCGATACATAGTCGGTACTTGGTAAATATTAGTCATAGTTTCTCGTGGGTATGACACTCTCCTTATCACTGTATTACTTGTTAGACCGCGTATACTTGCGTGTGTTTAGTGATCGGTATTCCGACCAACAAGTTTTTTGCGCCGTTGCCGGGGAACTATTATTCTAATATTGTCCAATATTGATTTAAATCAATTTAGTCTTACTTTGAACGTGTTTATATTTATTTCTTTTATTTGTTTGATCTTCCTTTCTTTTTGTTTTTAAGTCTACAGATTATGGACGATCAATGTTACCAATGGCCTTATGAGGGGACAACACAACCAAGCTCGAAAGAAGGACTCGAGAGATTACAACTTCAAATTGCTAATGCCTTGAGGTTTTCTGACAATCTTGAGTGTCAGTCCCCTCAGAATGCCTACTGTCAAGAACGAGCTGACTTTGAACCGATCTCCTACCATCCAAACTGCCAGGGTTATCCAAACTCATGGGACTACAGTCAAGAGCAATATTATGATCCGAATCATGCCTCTCAGTTTGACTATCCGTCTCCGCCGCATTATGAGTTGACGTCTCAACCCAATGAGAGCTTTTATGAGACCTCAACACGAGAAGAAGAGAACCGGCTTGAGGAGCTTCTCACCGACTTTATTCAGAGAAATGAGGTTCGGATGGCAAGCCAAGAAGCCGCATTGCACAGCCTTGAGAAGCAATTGGGGCAACTTGTCAATGCCATCACAAATCCACCGCAAGGCAATCTCCCGGTCGTAATTGATCTCGACGATGAAGAAGTAGAGTTTTGCATAGTGGATACGCAAGGAAAATGCATTGAGTCTCACACAGTTGTTGAGGGGGACGTCATAGTGCAGGCTGGCCAACTGGTGGAGTCTGAAGTTGGAGACACATGGATCAACAGTGGTGGTATCATCAATACTGATCTACTATCAGAACCCACGCTCCCGACTGTGGAAACCCGAGAGGGCCCAATAGAGCACAAAGAACGCTTTTAATTTAATGAACAAGGGGAATTAGTGGATAATTCCAGTGGTGAAAGATTCTTTATGCCAAAGGATGAAAAAAACGAGGATGATCCATCATCCATGTCTGCCAAGAATCCAAAGGAATTGACAAATAGGCGGCATGAAAAGGTCATTTTTGCGTATGAGCCGGATTGAACGGCGTCGATATAGTCAAGCCGACGACTTTAAAACAAGCGCTTGGTGGGGAGGCACCCCCATCTCGGTATAAATTTTATCTGTTTTCTTTACTTATGTCTAGTTTATTTTGTGTCTGTTTGCTTTAGTTGTGTAGTTTTTACTCCTCTTGGAATGTGCAGATAACAGACACAAAAATCTCAAAAATTGGCATCTCGCACCGCGGCGCCACCAAATTGCATTACAAGCCGCGTCGCGGTGCCGTCTTCGCGCCCCAGCGCCATACTTAGTGCCCCAGCGCCATGTCTTTATTGCCCAACCTCTCTCATCCACGCCGCAGCGCCGAATAACAAAGTCTCACTCACGCGGCGGCGCCAAAGTCAGTCTCACCTACTGCTAACTCGTGCCGCAGCGCCAAGGAACAAAGGCAGTTTCGCGCCGCGTCGCCGGCAGTGAATTTTTATTTTTAAAAGCTGATTTTGGCCAGCAGTTAGGCCACGCCTTTTCATCTTTCTCAAGCAAACTCGGCATCACAAAGAAAAAAAAATCCTTTGCCCTTCCCATAAAATTGCAGCCGACCTTGATTTCTCATCCCAATCCAACATCACAAAACGAAAACTCCATCAAATCTACTGTCAGAGTTCGAGCCCACACTTCTCACTTTGGGTTTCTCACTTAGATTTTGCAATTTAAGGTAATTTGGTTGGATTTCAGTTAAGAAGAATTCTTTTTGGTTTAATTGTGGATTGTTTGTGCAAATTTTTCTCTGTGATTTGGGAGATTTTTATTGACGAAAATCGGGCTAGAGTGCTTTCAAACAAAGGTTGTTCATATTGGTTTTGAGGAGTGCACTCTAGGTGTTCGATAAAGTGCCTAAACCAAAAATTTGACTTATTTGGGACAGTTTTGGCTTGGATTCACTGGGTTTCTATTTGGGGACTATCTGCATTAGTTTGGGGGAGTGTGTGCTTTAGTTTTCTGTTTGTGTTTATACAAATTGGTGCGATTTCTGAAATAGCACAAAAATGACAACGCCTTAGCATGGGAGGATCATCATTCGCGGCACCACCAGCAGCTTGGGACGGAGCCAAATTTGTGAGCGAGGAGGCTAGGAAATGATACAAGAGCTCCTTTACTGCGAGAAATTTGATTCCAGAATGGGGTTGAGGCCTAACAAAGAGGATGGCGAGTTGTTGGCCATGATTTCGGGTCGCCAATGGATTCATTTCACAAAACCACCCGGGTCAGCCTGTGACGCCCCCAAAATAGGTATACAACACCCATTCTGAGTCGCTACATATATGGTACAAAAAGCAAACTACAACTTCAATAATACAATTGTCGTGTAAAATACGACAACACATACTGTGAGTTTAAATACAAATATTGTCTGCTAGACAATATCCACACTCAAATAAGTCCTCATTACAATTATTCAAACACTATTTTACAAAAATAGTGAGGACTCCTAAAACATCTTTCTAGAACCATCACTCCATATCCCGACTAGATCCTGCTATGTTCTCACCTCCTGAGAAGAAAAATGGAACAAAAAAGAAAAGGGTGAGCTCAACTAGCCCAGTAAAGAATATTATGACTAAGATAATATACAACAAATTATCATTAGTATTGAACAAGGAAAAATCTGATAGAATATAATCGACAACAAGTTTTAGATCAACAACTGCAGCGGAAACAACAAACCATTAGAAGAGTCAAGTAGAGAATGAATTCTACTATCTTCTAAGATTTAAAAGTCCATCATCAATATTTTATCCCTGTAACATCAATTAATAATCATCTTTAACCAAATATTCATCTTTGCACTACAGGCCAAAGATATTCATTTGTATCACCAGTCAATCATGTTCATCTCAACACCTATTCATCATTGCACTACAGGCCAAATATATTCATCAGGTAATCATACATCTTTGCACTACAGGCCAAAGATATTCAGTAATATCATCATTTAGGACTGAGGATGATGAAAAATATCTTAAAAAAATGAATCCAGTGAGACAGAAGGACAAATAGTAGGGATTCGTATAAAAGTTTATCCAAGATCAATAATACTTCATAATAATCAATTGTGAAGCAGAATTCAAAAATAAAGATCAAAACATGGATACAATCAAAGATAGTAACCATAATAGACATCTTGGATAAAAAGGGAAAATTTTATTTTTCGGTGAATAGTGCCGTATTCGTGAATAGTGCCGTATACGTGAATAGTAATCCCGACACAAAAAGTTCCAAATTTGATAAAAAAAACTCATATCAATATTTTAGCATAATGATATTGAAAAAAATAATATCATTTAAGAAGAAAATAATATCCCTTATCTCAAAATATCAGTACTTCTGGTCGGAATATCGGTATAAGACTGAAGAAAACTTACTCTGATGAATAGAAACTCTCAAGGTATCTAAATACTCACAAAATACACTTAATAATCTAGAGAGAGAAAGAGAGAAAACTTGTTTCTGGTGTGATTTTTAATTCTAACTTAGCCCTCTATTTATAGGAAAATGTTAGCATGCCGAAGCAGACTTAACCTGCAACCTGATGGCTTTACCTGCTACTATTCAAGCCTACCACATTTGAATAAAAATCTCAGCACATTTCTTCACCAACCAAGAGTGGGGCCCACCAATTCTAGAATTTTCCACCAAAATGATAAACTCCGAAAATTCCACAATTTCTGAACCAGTCATCTCGTAAAATTCATAATAAATCATACGTTCATTTTTAACGGTTCAAAATTTGTGTACATATACTCAACTTATATATGTATAACATATCCAAAAATTACCACGATCCAACGGTCGGATTAAAAATTATAACCCCCGCAAAATATCTCAAAAACCCTGATTATTAATACCTCCATTCCGATAAAAATACTGATAAAAACCTCAACATTAACTCCTTCATTTTTAACCACAAAAATATATCCCTCATTTATATCCACATAAAATAAATATTTCCTTATCATATGAATCAATAATTAATTATTCACAAATAATATTACAAAATCACATTTATGACAACCAGGCCGTTCCCAGGAAAGAGGGGGCTTTCCAATAAGGAATTCTCCTTACTGGCGCGTAATTAGGTGACCAAACCTCTCCTTAGACAGAACTTTCTAGACATTGTCAATAATGCTATCTAATAATATTATTCAAATAATATGAATTATTGATCTGATAATGGGAAATATTGTGCAGTGACAATTATTGAAACAACAATAATATAAAATATCAATGCAGCAATTATGGAATCAATAAAATAAAATATTGAACAGTAACTACTGTAACAATTATTGAGTAGTGTCTTCCTTCGTAAGAATCAATAATTCAAAAATACTATGCAATTCGTGTGCTACTGTGCAACCACGCGTATTACTGTATTTTAACCACCGGGTATTCCAACAGTGTTAACGGTAACAACTACGCCGTTATTTATAAAAACTCAATTTTTGTCGTTATCTTCATCCAATCGTTTTTTGTTATGGGGCCCACAAATAGCTGCGTCGTCGTACGAATATTCTCCGACAGAAAGAATATTCTACGACCAAACGAATATTTCCCGGCAAAATGAATATTTTATAACCACTTGTTTATTTTGCAAAATTTACACATTTCACCCATAACCAAAATATTATATCAAATTAACACCTTATTATTCACAATAATAATTAGAGAAAATTTGATTTTATTCATTAATAAGTTGGAGTCTTACATAGCCAGTGTATTAGTGGTTCGGGAGTTCTATGCCAACGCCAATGCTGAAGGTAACACGGTTGTCCAAGTTAGGGGAAAGCTAGTGGCGTTTGGTAGTGAGGCCATCAATGCACTATTTGCCACGCCCAACTATGCGGGTAATGATTATATGCAGCCGAGGCTCCGCAGCTATGACTTAGAGGATATTATCAAGAGGTTGTGCAAGCCAGGGACCACGTGGAAGAAGAACGATTATACGGGTGAGAAGACCAGCTTCCCGACTTCAGCGCTCAGTCGCAATGGGAAAGCGTGGTTCAGCTTCATATGTGCTAACTTGATCCCAACCCGTCACTTAAGCGACGTGACCAGAGATAGGGCGATTCTGCTATTCGCCATTGTCATGGGGCTGCAGGTGGATATTGGAGTTCTGATTCACGAGTCCATTCTTAAGGCAATCAAGAGTACAGTCGCTTCGGGGCTTCCACATCCATCATTGATCACTTGACTGTGCAAGTAGGCAGGCATTCAGTGGGGGGCCAGAGGAGATAGCCTTGCCTCCCATGGCAGTCATAGACCACCAAACGATCTCACGTTTCATTGTGTGGGATGGGGCAGAGTCGCATATCAGAGGCGAAGGCTACGGGCCACCTACAGCGCCACCCCCTACTAAAGAGCCAGAGCAGGGACATACTTCAGGCGCAGGCCCAGCTGGACAGGGGCTATTGACTGATATTATGGCGTCCCTCACACTGTTGCACCAGAAACAGGACGCTTAGGCTCAGAGGTAGAGGAGGCACATAGCTGTAGTGGCTCAGAGACAGGAGATTGTTATGTAGTACCAGGCTGAGCTGGTGAACACCATGCAGAGCATCTATACCGACTATTGTGGTGAGAACGCTGAGTTCACACCATACTAATTTCTAGAGCTGCCTGTCTTCCCACCATACCCTCCACCATTACCACCCGCTGAGGCTGACGAGGACGAGACTGCTACTGAGTGAGCCACTTCAGGGAAGCCCTCTTGCATATGATTGCTTTATGTTTAGCACTGAGGGCATTGCTCACCTCAAGTTTGGGGGTGCTTTTAGCTATTATCTATTTTTCTTCTCTACTGCCATGTTAGGATTGCATACTTTAGACTTTATTATGTTTGATTTCAGTATTGTAGTGCAGTCATTTTGAACAGCGGGATTATGTTTGGATTTCTATTATTATGCCATGAACTGTTTTTGGTTTTAATTATTTAATTCTTTGTTTATTATCAGCATGATTGTGGTTTATAGCCATCTTTTTGGGGCTTATACAGATTAGATGCGTGTGCCATTTGAATGGCCTTTTTACCCTATTTTGAGCTGCTATTTAGTAAGGATATTATAGTTATTATTATTTTTTTAACTGTGGTTGACGACGAGCGTCAAGTATCTATGCCTATCTCTTAGAGTCGTGTCAAGCATGTATGAGCTAGGGGTTGTTCAATTGGTAAGTTTAGACTGTTATTGATCCGTCCTTCTTAGCAAGCACCGACCAACTGTGTTAACTATTTATTTTTTGAATTTAGTTCGCGTGTTTATTGCTTTGAAAATTTGTTCACTCTTATAAACTTTCATTTGTACAAGGTAATTAAAGACTTAGACGTTTATACAGTTTTGGATCTTGAATTTTAGCATGTTGACATATAAAAAAAAGAAAAATGACTGAAATCAGAATAAAAATAGAAAAAAAGAGTTTATATCGAAAGTTTTGCAGTGGGTCGAGATGGAGCGTAAAACGCACTCGCCCATAAACGCAGGATCGATATCGAAATGGAGCATAAAATGCACTCGCTTAATAATCTTCGTTTGTATTGTAAAATCTTAGTTGGCTTATGTTGATTACGTGGCCTTTACTGCTCGAGTTATTAGATTCATAGGGGTGTTCTACACCTAGTGCCCTAAAGTCCTCTAGCTTGGGAGTCACTGATCAAAAGCTCATTCATGGGTAGTTTTGAATAGCCTAAGGTAATTAAGTACTGTCCAAGTCCGATTTTACTGTCGTTATGCTAGAGTTTTTTGATCTTTTCCTGCATTTACGTCTTATTCTTAATGCTTGTTGAATGCTTAAGTTGCGGAGTATGCATATTAGTATTAGCAATCGACTATGCGAACTTATTTGAGCCATGATTAGTTAGGACGGTTGGTCTCCACACACACACATAGAATGTATCAAATACAGTCTTATGCTTGAACTTGAATGAACCCTTATTCATTTCTGTGTTTGCCCTATTCTCTGGGAGTGGCTATGATCAAGCTTTGAAGCCATGATACTACTTTATTGTTTTAGTTTTCTTTCGCGTGTGTTTTATTATTAGTGTTGTGTTAGTTAGCTTGCTCAAGGACAAGCAAAGACTTAAGTTTGGGGGTATTTGATGAGTGAGATTTATACCCGCGAATCGGATACTTTATGACTTAAGTAATTGCCTGAATTCGTAGTTTTTATGTTGTTTTATATAAATATAGTGTTATTGTACTTAACTGATGTATTGAAGAGCTTTACAGTGCTTTTCCAGCTTAAAGGGGCAAAACGGGCATTTTTCTCACACTCGTACCGAGGCGTCAACTCCAGGCTTAATGGCCGCGCCGCAGCGCCACTCCCTAGCCCTTGCTGACATCATCTTCGCGTAGTGGCGTCAATGCTCCTTCTTAGTCTTGCGCTGCAGCTCGAGCTCCGGTCTCCTTATTAATGACATGGTGCTGCAGCGCCAACCACAACTTAATGGCCGCGCCACGGCGCCAGGTCTGGTTCCCAGACTACCAGGGCCTTGGTTTGACCTAGCGAAGGAAGGAAGGAGATATATAACAGAGGAGCACTGCATTTCTCTCTCTCTCTCGCTCTGAATGTTTATCACATAGATTAGCTTAGGTTAGTTTTCTTATGTAATTTCTCTTTCTTTCTCTTAGTTGATGTTTGTAAATATAGATTAGGTAGATTAGGGAGAGGTCTGAGATTTCTTTGAAGCACAAGAGTAACGAGCGACACGGATTGGAAAGCTTGAAAGGAACGGATTGCTTAGTGACTGAAGGGCTTTGACAGAGTTCCTTCTTATACATTTATTTCCTCTAATTTTGTATTCTATAAATATTGTCTTATTTGCTACTTGTATATGGTTTATTAACTATGAACTAAATATTGGCTCTAAGGTTATAATGGATCCCTTTGTTATTTGAATTGACTGTCTTTATCTCTTTGGTTGGCACCATATGATTTGGTTTAATATATTTGTGCTTTATGATTCTCGCTAAGACATTAGTGATGATTTTGGTAATCTGCATGATATCGACAGAAGAATTGTAGATTTACACCTAAATATGTTAGCATGTGATTGTGGGTTTCAGCTGCATAAGTTTTTTGTAGAATAGACATATCTCTGTGCGCCACGTGCGACCTTATTGAGAACTTATGCTTAAATCCTTGTTACGATTAATTCGCATAGACATATATAGGATCGCATCTAGCTTGGACATTCTTTTTTGTTCTATTCTCTTTTGGGTGGATCTGGAGAGGATATGTTTGTGCATACCTCGACAGAGGTGCATAGGCACCTATGTGTTCTCGGTCGACAAATTATCATGACCATTAAGACCAAAGAGAGAAAGGGTAGCTAGTTTGATGAAACATAACATGCCAGGTGTTCGACAGAATGCCTGTGTGGGGGTGAAGTTGTGACCTTAGCTTGTAATTTATTAGATTTCCATTCGTTATCCATTTACTCGCTTTGTTAAGTAGTATAATTAGATTTATCACACTTCCATTTACTGTTGTTCGAATAAGGCTTTAGTGATACATAGTCGGTACTTGGTAAATATTAGTCATAGTTCCTCGTGAGTACGACACTCTCCTTATCACTGTATTACTTGTTAGACCGCGTATACTTACACGTGTTTAGTGATCGGTATTTCGACCAACAAGGGGACTGCCCCAGCCATAAGAATCTACGGTCTCCCTAGCAGTAGGTTGTATCATGTATCTATTTTGAGCACGTGAAAAGACACATAAAATGTATGAGGACCTATCTCAATTGGCAGCTCACTCTCTCCGACTGAATTCCGACGGGATCTATCAAAAGCTTTGATGATCGTATGGCTACTTCAAATTCGCTGGAGATTGACAATCATTTTCTGTAACGTAGCATATGGACAGATATTCAAAGACGAACCTCCATCTACCAATACTCCAGCTAACATGTATCTGGAAGACAAAACCACAATGTGCAACGGCTTACAATGACCAGTCCCTTCGGGCGGTATGTCATCATCAGTGAAAGAGATCACATTGTTGTTGAAAATGTGATCAGCCAGATGTTGAAATTTTTCCACATCCACTGATTTCGGCAAGTAGGCTTCTTCCAAAACCTTTAGTAGAATCTTCCTGTGATCTTCAGAAGTTAAGACCAAATTTAATATTGAAATTTGATGTGGAGTGTAAGACCCCGAATTTTATGAAATAAAAGTATTCAATTTTTCTTATAATTACTATTCAGTAAATGGTTAAATTGATAAAAGTTTAAAGTTATGGGTGAAATGTGAATTTTTTTTCAAAATAAGCAAGTGGTTATAAAATAATCATTGTTGTCGGGGAATATTCGTTTGGTTGTGGAATATTCTTTCTGTCGGGGAATATTCGTACGACGGCGCAGCTATTTGTGGGCCCCATAACGAATAACTGTCGGATGAAGAAAACGATAAATTTGAGTTTTTACAAATAACGGCGTAGTTGTTACCGTTAATACTGTTGAAATACCCGGTGGTTAAAATACAGTAATACGTGTTATTGTACAGTAGCACACGGTATTGCACCAATTATTGATTCTTACGTAAGAAGACACTACTCAATAATTGTTACAGTAGTTACTGTTCAATATTTTATTTTATTGATTCAATAATTGCTGCGTTGATATTTTATATTATTGTTGTTTCAATAATTGTTGCTGCACAGTATTTTCCTTTATCAGATCAATAATTTATATTATTTGAATAATATTATTAGATAACATTATTGACAATGTCTAGAAAGTTCTGTCTAAGGAGAGGTTTGGTCATCTAATTGCGCGCCAGTAAAGAGAAATCCTTATTGGAAAGCCCCCTCTTTCCTGGGAACGGCCTGGTTGTCATAAATGTGATTCTGTAATATTATTTGTGAATAATTAATTAATGATTCATATGATAAGAAAATAATTATTTTATGTGGATATAAATGAGGGATATATTTTTGTGGTTAAAAATGAAGGAGTTAATGTTGAGGTGTTTTATCTGTATTTTTGTCGGAATGGAGGTATTAAAAATCAGGGTTTTCGAGATATTTTGCGGGGGTTATAATTTTTAATCCGACCGTTGGATCGTGGTAATTTATGGATATGTTATACATATATAAGTTGAGTACATGTCCATAAATTTTGAACCGTTAAAAATGAACGTATGATTTATTATGAATTTTACGAGATGACTGGTTCAGAAATTGTTGAATTTTCGGAGTTAATCATTTTGGTGGAAAATTCTAGAATTAGTGGGCCCCACTCTTGGTTGGTGAAGAAATGTGCTGAGATTTTTATTCAAATATGGTGGGTGGAAATAGTAGCAGGTAAAGCCATCAGGTTGCAGGTTAAGTTTGCTTCGGCGTGCTAACATTTTCCTATAAATAGAGGGCTAAGTTAGAATTAAAAATCACACCAGAATTCGTAAGTTTTCTCTCTTTATCTCTCTAGATTATTGAGTGTATTTTGTGAGTATTTAGATACTCTGTGAGTTTCTATTCATCAGTGCAAGTTTCCTTCAGCCTTATACCGATCAGAAGTATTGCTCTTTTGAGGTAAGAGATAGTAAGAGATTTTAAGGGTTATTATGTTTTTCAGTTCGTAATTCTTCTGATCTTCAGAAAATTCTGAAAAAATTTAAAATGATATTTTGATGAGTTTTCTTGATTGTGTCCAAAAATGGTGATTTTTGGATGTATAGATTAAGAGTTATGAATTTTATGAGAAAAGACTATTTTAAAAGTAACCGCTTATAATTCCTTGTGGTTAACTCCAAAATTGATGAAATTTTTATTGGGAGTACATCTATATAATATTAGTGTACTCTGTGAATTTCAGAATTTTTGGATAAAAGTACAATTTATGATAAATGTCTAAATATTCGGCGGTTTTGGCCATATGAAAAATAGTAAATGAGTTTTAAAAATTCTGAGAAAAATATATGTTCAATATGGGACTATATTATGCTAAATCCCAGAAAAAAAATATTTTTGGAACTGATTTGGTATTTTTCATGAAAATGGACTAGTTATGAGAAAATGAATTAAATATGTTATATGAAGTAAGAAAATTGGAAAATAGGATTTTATGACTTGAGAATCCTATATGAGGTATATGCAGATTTTTTATGAGGGTTTTGGTTATTGATGATGAAATCTTAAGAGTTGGCATTTTATGATGATTAAATGCATTAATTAGTAAAGTGTAAACAATTTAAATAAATTGTTTATAAGCTTAAGAATAATATTCTTTCAATATCATTATACTGAAATATTGGTATGTATATTATTATGAAATTTCTACCTTTTTCATGTCGGGGTTTCTATTCACGAGTTACTATTCACGAGTTACTATTCATGAGTTACTATTCACGATAAAATTAGTTTTTTTTCTGACCAAATTATAGTTGATTTATGAATATTACTCTTGAGATTAAATCTATATGTTGATTATATTGATTTTATTATCATATATAACATTTTTATAACCCTAATGATGATATTCGGTTTCACTTGAGTGTAAAGATGGGTAGATTATTGGTATGATCATGACTAGGGTTCTCTTTGGCCAGTAGTAGAAAAGTTGAAGTGTGACTGGTATGATCATGACCATTGAATTTATAATTGAATATCTTTAGCTTAAGTGCAAAGGTGAATTGATCAACATGGTTATAATTATTATTTATATAAGTTCTGAAATGATTATATATTAATTTGATATATGAATATCTTTGGCCTGTAGTGCAAAGATGAACTGTTGATGAACATCTTTGGCCTGTAGTGCAAAGATGAATTATTGATGAATATCTTTGGCCTGTAGTGCGAAGATGAACTATTGTTGAATATCTTTGGCCCGCAGTGCAAAGATGGTTTGTTGATGAATATCTTTGGCCGTAGTGCAAAGATGGATTTATTAGCATGATTATGAACATGAACTGTGATTTGGTATAACCATGATCTTTGATGTTTCTGGTAAAGATAGATGATGAAAATATTCTTCGTCCTGGGTGTGAAGAAAAAATTTAGAATCACAATTATGATTATGAGTTATTCATAGGATTGTGGAAATGAACTATTGAGTGATGTTACAGGGATAAAACATTGTTGGTAGATTTTTAACATGGAGAAGATAATAGACTTTATACTCTATTTGACTCTTCTAATAGATTGCTCGTTCCGCTGCAACTATGGTTGAAAATTTTTATCATCTACCATATGTTCTAACTCTATGATTTATTACTAATGAAGGCTATTGATAATTTAATTATCTTTAGTCATAATATTCTTTACTGAGCTAGTTGTGCTCACCCTTTTGCTTCACAATTCCTTTCAGGTAATAAAAGTGTAGCTGGGTCGAGTGGGGGATAACAGGAAAATAGAATGGTGGTCTATAGCTGTTGAGGGTGAGGCCAACCCAACGTTGGAAGGGTGTTTTGTACTATCATACATGATGTCTAATGATATACAACCTCGTGTCATCATAAGATAGGGTTGTGCTCATCCACTTGCTGAGTATATATACAAAGCACTACTTATATAATCTTGGTGTTTGTTTGAAGTATCATTCTCAATTAGAGACAGTGGAGATAATGATAAGTCAAGAGAAGACTCACCATTGGGAAGAATATGATAGTAATCTTCTCGTTTTTCTTTGGGGTATATTGGGTCAACCAAGGATAATTTTGTGGTCATATGATATCTATCACAACCTAGAAGCATGGCCTCCCATGTACAAAGGTTTCCTTGAGCACTTCCCAAATATTCTAATTTTAAAACAATTTTTGACTATACCTTTATGTAAGGTGTCATTGTGAGGTGCTGTCCACGGTTGGGATATGAGTCACATTTGGTATATATTTGTATCCAAACTCACAGCATATGTGTTGTTGTATTTTACAAGACAATTGTTGTAATAAAGTTGTAGTTGTTTTTTGTACCATGTATTTGGCGACTCAGAATGGATTGGGTGGAATGGACCTATTTTGGGGTTGTCACATGGAGCTTCTCTTAAGCTTAAAACCACCTTGGCTTCATTATGACCCATAGCATGGAGGAATTTTTCAATCTTCTCTATGTGAATTTTCCCCTTTGATTTAGCAGTAGGCTTCATCACCCGTTGGAGAAGATATAGTGGATTCTCCTTCGACACTGCAGCAGTTGTATGACATGTGGATCCTTCAGCTTCTCCACAAACCAAAAGACGCGCACCCGCGAGATCATCCGGACTGAGCAGATTTTAAACATGCGCGCCCACGCGATGATTACGAAGGGACCTCGCGCGCACGCGCGCAACATCTGCAGTTGTTAATTAATTTTATTTTAATTTTTTAATTGTAAGAGTTTGAGTTGGTCAAAACTATTCTGGTTGGTACCAGACGTGTCGAATTTTTAGTTTTTACGAGTTTTCATAATAGAGAACTAGGGTTTAGGCTTTGGGAGATTTCCATTTATGAACCAAGCATAGACGTATTGTTTTCTACTTCTTCTTTGGATTTCAATCATTGTGGATGAACTATTTTTATGTTGCTGGATATCAGTGAGGATTTGAACGTTACGTTTGGATTATAATCAGCAATTGGGTTTGATCGATTCTATCTTCTCTCTTTCAATTGTTTATTTATTGTCCATATATTGCTTTGATCCCATAATGGCTTTTGGTTCAGTCATGAACTAAACTCCATTATGGGATTCTAACGGATTTTAATATGTAGTATAAATGAATGCTTGATTGTTGGGTTGTTTGTGTATCATCAGGAATTTCTATCATGGTTTATTTGAATGCATGAATGATTGATCACCATTCATTTTATATACTTGTTTGGAGTTGAAAAATAACATGCAAGTATGGTTTGTAATCATGGTAACATGCGTAGATGGGGCTGTTTTACTTAGTTTTGTATTTCGTGAACCAGATAGATATATATTGTTTCACCGTATGAGTTATACAAGGGCTTGTGCTTAAATTCAATATGGCTGCAATTTCACATAGAAATATAGTGAAGTTGGTTTTATTGAGGATTACATGATGTCTATTATATGTGGATGTTATGTAAGTAGGTCATGATACATTGAAAAATGGTTATGTCTACATTCGTGCTCTTGGCTAATTTCTTGTGTTACATGAATAATCTTGCATGACGGTGGCAATTAGATGAACTATTAAATGAAGTTAGGATCCCACTATTTCCATATTTGATTTATTACATTAATATTCTTCTTTTAGTTATTATTTGATTTTAGAGTAATTCACAATCATAAGCATTAGTTTAAGCATATAAAAATAGTGATTTAGTTGATGCATAATAATTTAATTTAGAATCCTTTCTCCGTGGATCGATAGTCGACTTACTCTGTATTGCTTGTTGACACATATATGCTTGCATGAGTTAGAGCTCTTTTGTTAGAACTAACAAAAAAGAGGCAATAAGTTTTTGGTTCCGTTGCCGGGGAAAGGCGTTTAAATTTTTATTATTATCATCAGTTTTAAGTTATACTGTATGACTTAGACAAATCTAATCTTATCTCATTTCTATTTTTGTTTTTGTTTTTGTTTCAGGTACTTGTATAAATTTTTATGCACACGCGGTCATCCAAGTCCGAATTAACACCTGCTCAGGACAATATTAACGGAAGAGGTTGGAAAGAGAGAGTGCATAGGAATTTACAAGCGAAATTAGAAGGAACAACATCTAATATGGCAGTCGAGGTACAAAGAGAAGAGCAAAGAGAGGAGCATAGGGCTCTGAGAGACTATTCCGTGCCTAATATTAATGGACTACAGTCAAGCATAGTCAGACCAGCAATAGCAGCTAATACGTTCGAGATAAAATCGGGCACTATTCAGATGGTGTAAAATTTGGTACAGTTTGGGGGTGCTGCTATAGATGATCCTAATGAGCACCTGTTGAGTTTCATCGAGATATGTGATACTTTCAGATATAATGGGGTGATGGAGGATGCTATCAGACTTAGGCTGTTTCCGTTCTCATTGAGGGATTAAGCGAGAAGTTGGCTTCATTCTTTGCCTTCAGGATCAATTACTACATGGGAGGACCTAGCACAGAAGTTCTTAGCCAAATTTTTCCCAATGGCTAAGACTGCGAAGATGAGGATAGCTATCTCTCAATTTGAGCAACAATAGGGTGAATCCTTATATGAGGCCTGGGAAAGATACAAAGAGATGTTAAGGAAGTGTCCACACCATGGTATACCAGATTGGATGGTGGTCAACACATTTTACAATGGATTGGGATGGCAGTCTAGGCCGATTGTATATGCTGCTGCATGAGGAGCATTATGGGCAAAGAGTTATGAGGAAGCCTATAACCTTATCGAGACAATAGCAGCGAATGACTTTCAAAACCCTACATCTCGGATGCCACAGCCCAAAGTTGCAGGTTTGTTGGAAGTGGATGCTATTACTCAGTTGTCGGCACAGATGGGAGTTATGGCGAAGAAAATAGATTCATTGGCAGAGAGCAAAGCAAAAACAGTTTCCTTCGTATATGAGATTTGTGCAGGGTCACACTAGACAGATCAATGTGCTATCAGCTTAGAGTCGGTATAGTATGTGAGCAATTACAGGAAAGACCAAGGACAGTTTCAGAACACGTACAACTCCAACAACCGCAATCATCCTAACTTCAGTTGGTCAAATAATCAAGGAAATCAACAAAATCAGTTTCAGTCACAGCCAGCGCAGCAATAGTTTACTCCAAGACCACCTATTCCGCCGGGATTTTCTCAACAACAACAACATCATACTCCATCTATACCTCAGCAAGAAAAGAAATCAAAAATGGAGGATATGATGATAAAGTATATGGCAAACACGGAAGTTATGATCAAAAGCCAAGCAGTGGCTATTAAAAATCTAGAAACTCAAATGGGGCAAATGGCGAGCATGCTTAACAACAGGTCCTAGGGTTCATTACCGAGTACTACGGAGGCAAATCCAAGAAGAGAAGGGAAAGAACAGTGTCAGGCTATAACACTCAGGTCTGGGAAGCAGTGTGCAGGAAATTCACCAGGCGCGGTCGCGCCTGGTTTACAAGGGGATGACGCGCGGCCGAGCGATGCAGAGAAGTTGGCTGAGCAGAAAGAAAATCATGAGGGTTCTAAGTTGCAGCAAGTAGAGAAGGATAAAGAAGGTTCAGATGAGAAGCCCATGAGTACAGTACCACTAGTTCACCCTCCAGTTCCGTATCCACAGAGATTGACTAAGCAGAGGAAGGACAAGCAGTTCAGCAAGTTTTTGGAGGTCTTTAAAAAGTTGCAGATCAACATACCTTTTGCAGAGGCATTGAAACAGATACCGAGTTATGCAAAGTTCATGAAGGGTATATTGTCAAGGAAGAGAAGATTAGAAGAGTTTGAGACAGTAGCCTTGACAGAGGAATGCAGTGCAATGCTTTAGCGTAAATTACCTCCAAAGTTGAAGGATCCAGGCAGTTTCATAATTCCATGCACGATCGGGAAGATGAGTTTCAGTAAGTGTCTATGTGATCTTGGGGTGGGTATCAATTTGATGCCCCTGTCAGTATTCAACCAGTTGGGATTGTCAGCTCCAAGGTCGACAAATATTTCTTTGTAGCTAGTTGACAGATCTATCACGTATCCATGGGGAATTGTTGAAGATGTATTGGTGAAAGTGGACAAATTCATCTTTCCGACTGACTTCATCATTTTGGATTACGAGGAAGATAAGAGCATAACAATCATACTGGGGAGACCATTCCTAGCTACAGGAAGGACCTTGATTGACGTCCAGAAAGGGGAACTCACTATGCGTGCTCATGATCAGGAGGTTACCTTTAACGTCTTCAAGGCAATGAAGTTCCCAACAGATGAAGAGGAATGTTTCAGAGTTGATTTGGTGGATCGTGTATTAAATGATGAAGTAAAGAGTCTAGTGGATTATGAACCTTTGAGAAGTATCATTGCTGAAAATTCAGAATTGGAGAATGAGGAATATGAAGAACTTGTGCATTTACTTGATACTGCTCCATAATTCAGAAAATACAGAACACCAGTTGAGCCATTGAAGAAAGCTGGAGAAATGTCCGTAAAATTGAAGCCATCTCTAGAGACACCTCCAGAACTTGAATTGAAACCACCTCCAGAGCATCTAAGGTACGCATTTTTAAATAAAGATTCAAAGCTACCTATGATTATTTCTTTTGCACTAACATCTTTTCAGGATGAAAAACTACTACGAGTGCTTAGAGAGTTCAAATCAGCTATTGGATGGACCATAGCAGATATTAAAGGGATCAGCCCTTCTTTTTGCATGCATAAGATCCTGTTAGAAGATGATAGTAAGCCGTCGGTTGAGCAACAAAGAAGACTTAATCCGATAATGAAAGAAGTGGTCAAGAAAGAAGTATTGAAATGGCTGGATGAAGGTATAATCTATCTGATTTCAGACAGTTCATGGGTGAGCCCAGTGTAGTGTGTACCGAAAAAGGGTGGTATGACCGTGATTACAAATGATAATAATGAGTTGATTCCAACACGAACAGTGACAGGGTGGAGAGTCTGCATGGATTACCGCAGGCTGAACAAAGCTACGAGGAAAGATCACTTCCCACTGCCATTTATTGATCAAATGTTGGATAAACTAGCAGGTCATGAGTATTATTGTCTTCTGGACGGGTATTCAGGGTACAATCAGATTATGATAGCTCCAGAAGACCAGGAAAAGACTACCTTCACATGTCCATACAACACTTTTGCTTTTAGAAGGATGTCTTTCGGGTTGTACAATGCTCCAGCCACCTTTCAGAGATGCATGATGGCTATTTTTTTGGATATGGTGGAACAGAATGTGGAGGTATTTATGGATGATTTCTCAGTCTTTGGGGACTCCTTTGATTTCTGCCTTAAGAATTTAGTGATGGTTTTGAAGAGATGTGTTGAGACAAACTTAGTGTTGAATTGGGAAAAGTGTCATTTTATGGTACAAGAAGGAATCATTCTGAGACACAGAGTTTCGAAGAAGGGACTCGAGGTGGATAGGGCGAAGCTAGAAACTATTGAGAACTTGCCACCACCTACTTCAGTAAAAGGTGTTCGCAGTTTTTGGGGACATACAGGCTTCTACCGCAGATTCATCAAGGACTTCTCCAAAATAACTAAACCACTATGTAGTTTATTGGAGAAGGATGCACAATTTAATTTTGATGAGGCTTGCATGTCGGCATTTGAGCACTTAAAGGGGAAACTAAACTCAGCACCAGTGATTACTGCACCAGATTGGGATTTGCCATTTGAGTTGATGTGTGATGCCAGTGATTACGCTTTAAGGGCTGTTTTGGGGCAGAGAAAGGAAAAGATATTTCATGTGATTTATTATGCTAGCAAGACCCTTACAGATGCATAGTTAAACTACACCACCACAGAGAAAGAGTTATTGGCAGTGGTGTATGCCTTCGATAAATTTCAAGCATATCTGATTGGTACAAAGGTGAGAGTGTACACGGATCACGCAATAATTCGGCACTTAGTGGAAAAGAAGGATGCTAAGCCCAGGTTGATCAGATGGATTCTATTATTACAGAAATTTGATTTGGAGATAAAGGATAGAAAGGGCACTGAAAACCAAGTGGCGGACCATTTATCTCGACTAGAGAATCCGGAAAGGGAGGCAGACGACAAAGTTATAATCAATGAATCCTTTCCAGATGAGCAGTTGTTTGTGGTGAAAGGGGAAGTGCCATGGTTTGCAGACTACGCGAACTATTTGGTGAGTAAGATGATATCTTTTGACTTGGTGGGTCATCAAAAGAAAACTTTTTTGCATGATGTTAAATGGTTTATATGGGATGAGTCGTACTTATTTAAACAGTGTGCTGATCAAATGATACGAAGGTGCATCCCATATAGTGAGGTTGAGGGGATTTTGCAGAATTGTCATTCTTCTGTGTATGGAGGTCACTATGGTGGAGAACGAACAGCGGCTAGAGTACTACAAGCGGGATTTTACTGGCTGACAATTTTTAAGGATGCATACAGTTTCGTCTAGAGATGTGATAGATGTCAGAGAGTGGGGAACATCTCGAAAAGAAATGAAATGTCGTTGAATACGATCCTCAAAGTAGAAATTTTTGATGTGTGGGGGATTGATTTCATGGGCCTGTTTGTTTCTTCATACGAAAATCTCTACATCTTGCTCGCAGTAGATTATGTGTTGAAATGGGTAGAAATGGCAGCTCTTCTGACAAATGATGCCAAGGTAGTCCTCAGGTTTTTACACAGAAATATCTTCACTAGGTTTGGGACTCCAAGGGCCATCATTAGTGATGAAGGCAGTCATTTCTGTAACAGGAAGTTTACAGCTTTGTCGGCCAAGTATGGGGTGAACCATCGTATTGCTACAGCTTATCACCCACAAACGAATGGCCAAGCTGAAGTGGCAAATCAAGAAGTCAAAAGAATCCTTGAAAAAGTTATGAATTCCACGAGGAAGGATTGGTCTTTAAAGTTGGATGATGTTGTTTGGGCATATAGGACTGCATACAAAACTCCATTGGGCATGTCACCTTTTCAGCTTGTTTATGGAAAAGCATGTCACCTTCCTATGGACCTAGAGCATAAGGCGTACGGCGCAATTCGAAAGTTCAATTTTGATTTGAAAGCTGCAGGGGAGAAACGCCTACTCCGACTCAATGAGTTGGATGAATTCAGACTATAGGCATATGAGAATTCAAAGCTGTACAAGGAGAAGGTGAAGAAATGGCATGATCGCAAGATCATAGAGTGAACATTTGAACCGGGACAAAGAGTTTTGCTTTTTAACTCCAGACTTAAGCTTTTTCTCGGGAAGCTAAAATCAAGATGGTCAGGGCCATTTACAGTGAAGACTGTTTTCCCACATGGTGCGATAGAAGTGTTCGATAAATTCTCGGATCAGCCTTTTAAAGTGAATGGGCTGCGATTGAAGCATTACTTTGGTGGCGAGGTGGACAGACAGATAGTCACCTCAATTCTTTCTTCGACATGAGATTCAGAGACAGTCAAGCTAATTGACTTTAACTTAGCGCTTGATGGGAGGTAACCCATTATTTCTATCTCTACTTTTTACTTATTCATTTTAGGGTGCTTTTGCTAGTTCATTTGCAATTTGTTTATTGTGATAGTAGATTAGCTTTGCATGAATATATTAGTGGCTAAATTTGGATATGAGTATGTCTGTGCATAGCATCGAAATTATGGTATTACGTTAGACATTCATGCTTACTTAGTAATTCATGCCTTGACAGTGTTTATTGATGTCTATGTAGGTATCTTGGACTGAATTCATCACTGATTTGAAGTACTGGAAATGATAGTTGGCAATGCAGGAAATAGGGTCGCACGGTTGTGACATGATTGCAGTACAAAACTGCGCACATGTGCTACATGCCTGCTAGGCCAAATATCCCACTCGCACACCCACGCCACATGTACATTGAAAACTCACGCGGCTGAGCGCAACACCAGAAGTGGAAAATTTATAAGTTTTTAAAGACGCGTTCTCCCACTTGGCTTATATCAGTTGAAGCCCTATTCACTTGTTCTCCCACAAACGCACATCTCCTCCTGTCTAGTCAGTTACAAACTAAGCCATAACTCTCCTCTCCATTACGCGATTGTTGCTTCGGAGCTCACACCCACGATTCTACCCACGTTCAACCTCTATTCAACCTCTACACTGATAAATCTAAGGTTTCGTGGGGTTTTTGAAATTCGAGTTTGGGAATTATCAGTTCATCAACAAGTGTTCATCTTCAACAGTCTACGTAATGGGACCCAAACGAGCTCGCTCTGTTACTTTGTCATCACCATCTTCCTTCAGTAACCAAAGTGAAGATGTTGTGGATCATACAAAATTCCTCAGTCTAGACGCACAAATAGAGTATTATAGAATTGTGGCGAAGATGTTTGTGAAGGAAAGAGGATTCAAGCTGGAGAAACATGATGGTCAATTGTGGAATATGATTTAAGAAAGGGGATGGTTTGGATTGACTGCCGCTTCTATGCCTGCCCCCATGGGCATTGTTCGAGAATTCTTTGCAAATGCAAAAGATACTATGAGTGGGTTCTCCATGGTTCGAGGAGTTTAAGTGGATTTCAGACCTCCCGCAATTAGGGCAGTGTTCAGGATACTTTCCACACCACCAACTGGGTCTGATAATTGGGTAGAAGGTGCATATTTGGAAATGGATTTGGAGGTGGTCATTACCGAGTTGTGCGTTCCAGGAACGAAGTGGACTTATAATGCCGGCACGAATCAGCCTCGAATATTTCCAGCCTCAGCCTTGAATCGGTATGCTAAATCGTGGAATTTGCTTATATGTGCCAAGCTCATTCCGTCGACTCATCAGCACGAACTCACAACCGAGAGAGCTATCATTCTGTGGGGTATAGTCACGGGCAAGTACATTGATGTGGGTCACCTGATTCATCAAAATATGTTACGTTATATGCAAGGGAGCACTACTGAGAGTATCCCACACGCATCTGTGGTAGATAGCCTATGTGCTCAGCAAGGAGTTCAGTGGGGTAATGAACAAATGCAGAATTCGAGCCATAATATCTCGTATGCAACTATTGCCAAATTCGACGATTGGGCAGGAGGTGCACCGCACCAGCGAGGAAAAGGCTTTATCATCCAACCCACATTCTCAGTGCCACCACCACCGCAACCCTCTTAGATAGATGAAGCGGGCCTGTTAACCCAAGCTACCGCTGTTCATGGGGATCGGCAGCTCTGAAGGTTAGAGCGCAAGGTCGACGCGATGTACGATAACTTCGCAGCATTTGCTACAGGTCTGACGAGGTCATTGGCGGAGGCATTTGCACATCCAGGGACAACGCTTGAGTGGCCACTGTTCGAGACAGCCGTGCCATATCCACCACCAGATTTACCACCCGAAGAGGGTGGTGCAGCTGAGCAGTAGAGGAGTTTCTCTAACCTTATACCTTCATTCATTGGGGCAATGAATATTATAAGTTTGAGGGTATTGGGGTAGTGGGGTAGTGCATATAGTATTTGCATGTTTAGTTTACAATTTCATGTTAGTTTAACAGTTGGCATGTTTGTGTATTAGATAATAATTGCATGTTATATTGTTCTATTTTTAGTCATCATTATTTGTGTTAGTATATGTGTAGTGCATATCTCACAGTTCTAGCTTTATGGAAATTTTTTCTAGCCTATGATAAAAGTGAATTTTGAAGGATTGTTGAGTATTTTAGATAACATGAGCTTAGATATAATGTTTTACACGATGTAATTCATGATGCTGTTTAGATGCTTTAGGTTTGCACTGCAGTGTTCACAATTACTTATAGGCATAAGAATTATGTGTTGCATTGCTTGATAGGAAATGTGGTTTTAAAAAGAGAAATATGTGGAAAATGGATTTAGACTGTACGAAACATTGATAATCCAACTTTGGGAACACATGGGTATGCTATAAAAAAATAAAAATAAAAAAAGAGAGAGATAAACGTGGCTAGTCTTATTTCGGGGCCCTGGGTACTTGAGTAAGTACGTCAGTAGGGGTGTCTTAACACCTAGCACCCTAAGGTCTTTTATGGTCTGAGAGTCGTTGGTTGAAAGCTCGCTAAGGGGTATCAGTGTAGCCTAATGGAATGAGGCATTGCACAGTCATGTGAAAAAATAAATAAATAAATAAACGAAAAGAAAAATAGCAATAAACACCGCGGGAAAGAGCGAAAATCGCCCCGTGAATGGAAATAAAGCAGTTAAGCCCATTGTTGAACCTAAGTTTATTTTGATATGTTGGAACAGTCTTTGTTGCATAAGTATACATGAGTCTTGATTTAGACTGTAATTTTCTGTTTAGAGCAGTTTCGCATGTGTTTTCTCGCTTTAATCAAGTTTTGGTGAACACAACACACACACACACAACATCTTTATACCATATATGAATTATTTGAGTGTATGATATTATGCCTATAGTTTGGTTTAAATTGGTATTTTCAAATTTGAATAATTCACTGAGGCGTTTTGGACTAAAATTCTGTTATATCTGGAACAATGTGAGACTAGTTGCATCATGATTTAGTTGCATAGCATGTAGTTGCATTTTCAGCGGTTATATAGTATGCATTGCTTGAGGGCAAGCAATAGTTCAAGTTTGGGGGTATTTGATAAGTGGGTTTTATACCTACTTATTGAATATCAATTCACGAGAACTATACCCATCTCAAGTACACTTTAGTGTGTTTTTAGCTGCATTTTGTTTTGTTTTGCATTGCATGTACTGAGAACTCCTTTGGTGTGAAAGTGCAGGAAATGGCATAGCTTGGCGATGGTAGATGGTATGAGGCTAATGGAAGCATGACGCAAGGAACAATTGGAGATATGCAACTGAGCATGGATGAAGGAAGAGGGATCAGTAGGTGAACACAGAAGCAGTAGCAGCACTAGAGCACAGAATTCAAAATACAGAAGCCGCGCAGCCACGCGGCTACACAGACCAAAAGACGCGCACCCGCGCGATCACCCGGACTGAGCAGATTTTAAACACGCGCGCCCGCGCGATGATTACAAAGGGACCTCGCGCGCCCGCGCGCGACATCTGCAGTTGTTAATTAATTTTATTTTAATTTTTAAATTGTAAGAGTTTGAGTTGGTTAAAACTATTCTGGTTGGTACCAGACGTATCGAATTTTTAGTTTTTACGTGTTTTCATAAGAGAGAACTAGGGTTTAGGCTTTGGGAGATTTCCATTTATGAACCAAGCATAGACGTATTATTTTCTACTTCTTCTTTGGATTTCAATCATTGTGGATGAACTTTTTTTATGTTGCTGGATATCAGTGAGGATTTGAACATTACGTTTTGATTATAATCAGCAATTGGGTTTGATCGATTATATCTTTTGTCTTTCAATTGTTTATTTATTGTCGATGTATTGCTTTGATCCCATAATTGCTTTTGGTTCAGTCATGAACTAAACTCCATTATGGGATTCTAACGGATTTTAATATATAGTCTAAATGAATGCTTGATTACTGGGCTGTTTGTGTATCATCAAGAATTTCTATCATGGTTGATTTGAATGCATGAATGATTGATCACCATTCATTTTATATAGTTGTATGGAGTTGAAAAATAACATGCAAGTATGGTTTGTAATCATGATAGCATGCGTAGATGGGGCTATTTTACTTAGCTTTGTATTTCGTGAACCAGATAGATATATATTGTTTTACCATATGAGTTATACGAGGGCTTGTGCTTAAATTTAATATGGCTGCAATTTCACATAGAAATATAGTGAAGTTGGTTTTATTGAGGATTACATGATGTCTATTGTATGTGGATGTTATGTAAGTAGGTCATGATACATTGAAAAATGGTTATGTCTACATTCGTGCTCTTGGCTAATTTCTTGTGTTACATGAATAATCTTGCATGACGGTGGCAATTAGATGAACTATTAAATGAAGTTAGGATCCCATTATTTCCAGATTTGATTTATTACATTAATATTCTTCTTTTAGTTATTATTTGATTTAAGAGTAATTCACAATCATAAGCATTAGTTTAAGCATATAAAAATAGTGATTTAGTTGATGCATAATAATTTAATTTAGAATTCTTTCCCCGTTGATCGATACTCGACTTACTCTGTATTTCTTGTTGACACAATAATGCTTGCATGAGTTAGAGCTCTTTTGTTTGAACTAAAAAAAAAAGAGGCAACAAGTATCTCCTCCATAGGTTGGCCCAGGTATGTAAATTCCCTTCTATTGGCAAAATTTTGACGGGATTTGGCAGTCGCTCTCTTCGTCACTTTGTCCTTCATTGTTTCATTTTTTGAAGGTAACGATAGAATATTCATAATCAAGGGGAGGAGAATAGCATGCTCCTGGCTGACTAATTGGCGTGTAACTTGTTGCTGATAGATCATCAGTTCTGCCAATTGGTCAATTTGCTTGCATAGTGCTTTCATCTTTCGTTCCATCGTAAACTGAAACTTTGCACAATCCCATTTGTCAACACTGTCTTTGATGATCTGGGATGCTTCACAGTAGAAATTGGAATTTTGTCTAGTGCTCCAATTAATCATGTTGACATCTTCCTCTTTGTGTGGAGGAAGAGGGTTGTCTTGCACATGAGGTTGATCTGGTTTGGTGACCATAATCTCACCGTTGTCTATTAAATCTTGGATCTTATGTTTCAAGGCCCAACAATCTTAAGTATCATGTCCAGGTGCCCCGGCATGATAAGCACATTTCCGAGCAGCGTTAAAACCCCTCCCATTAGGGTTAGCTGGTGGAAGAAGATGCGTGATTTTCTTCTGAGTTGTCAGAAGAGTAAGAATGTTCTCGAGTGAATCCCCTAGGGGTGTGAACACTCGAGGGCGTTTGATTTCTCCACCTTTTGGCATTGGAGGGTTTGAAGACTGTGCTTGAAAAGGAGTGAAATTTCTCCATTGGATAGGCATATTCTGATTGCCTTTTTGACCCTGTAGTATCAGGGAAACATCCTCCTCTTTCTTTTTATGGACCCTCCGGGGGTTGTTTCCATAATTTCAGGATTGGATGTGCTCAGCAACAGCTTTGAGAGCGGCTAGGTCTTGAATCTTTCCTGACTTCAATCCCATCTCAGCCATTTCTCCATGTTTAATTATTACAGAAAATGGTTTACCGATGCCAGGTAAGACTATTTCATAGAAAGGAGCTTCTTGTATGTCGATAAAGGTCATGACCATCTCTGACTTTGTCATAGAAGGTGTTACTTGAGCAGCAAGGCGCCTCCACCTTTGAGCATATTCTCTACAAGACTCATTGGACTGTTTCTTGACCTTGGTAATCTGGTATCGGTTAGGAGCCATTTGAGACTGGAAGCTGTATTGTGCGAGGAAGGCGTGAGCTAGCTCTTCCCAGCTATGGATCTTTGAATTTTCTAATCTGGTATACCATGAACGGGCTTCTCCAGTCAGACTCTTTTGGAACAGCTGCATTTTGAGCTTCTCGTCCTCTGCATAAGATCCAAGTTCTCCAATGAACACCTTCAAATGTGTATAAGGATCTCCTAACCCATCATACTTTTCGAAGTCAGGAGTTTTAAACTTTTCTAGATAATGAACACCGGGGAATATACAAAGGTCTACATATGAAACACTTCCGTGTGCTCCAATTCCTTTGATAGCGCGAAGGGACTCTTCCATTTGAAGAACTTTCTTTCTGATGTCACCAGTGTCTGGATCTCTTGTGAGATGGGCGGCATCATGACTTTTGTTGGTTGTATCCAACTGCAGTTCAGGTACAGTAATGGCTTTGTCAGAACCTTGAGTTCCCCCTTGTGTGGAGGATTCAGGTATCTTTGGACCCTGAGTAGATTAATGTAGTTCTTTAAGCAGAACAACCAAATCTGTAATTTGTTTACTTAATTCATCAAATTCTTCGCGAGAAACTGGATTAGGCTGGTCAGATGAAGACATGATTGGTTGTAGGTCTGCGGCCTTTTTGGACTTTGACCGGGTAATAGGTCTGAATGCTTCCCTGCGATAAAACTGGCAAAGTTTAGTTTTAGGGAGGGTGTAAATGTTAACATGCTATGTGATGTGTCCGTTTTAGGAATTTTGTCCTGCAAAGGATGTTAGCTGTTTGTAATACAGAATAGCATGTTAATTTAAATATGTATATGCACATACATATTTCTCATTACATGGAAATGAATATGGAATGTAAATTACAAGTAATTGACTTTACGAATAATTTGAAATGAGAAAGCATGAAGAGACTTTCCTCCGTGTTTGGTTTATCAGTGGCTGACCTATCTTAGGTTTCTCTCGCGGCTTTTTGGCATGAAGGTTCCCAAATCATCGCAATTTACTCAACGGGAAATTAATCCGATCTTTCAACTGGAGCAAATTTGGGTGGTGCCTTTCTTGAGCCTCGTTGGAATTAGTCTTCCTATGAGTCTAGTAATCAAACACCGACAGGATAGCCTCCTGGTGGAGAGACCACACAACATACATTCACATACAACGTGTCTCACCACTTATGAAAATGATGACATGTGCGAAGCACTAATATCACATGCAAATATAGTGTAAAGCATTAATTGCAGTAAAGATATGCATTCGTACACATTCATCATAAATGTAAATGCAACATCCACACATAAGCATATAAAAATCTTGTAATAGCGGCTTAAGTCCTCTTACTAGGGTCCCCAGCAGAGTCGCCACCTGTCGACGTCGGGATTTTTATTTGTCCCTTTTTGTTGCCTATTCTTTTGTGTTCTCATTTTAGGTGAGATTTGTTTGAAAAAATAAGTGAAAAAGGTCCGACATGTGTAATGTCAACGATGGACTGTTAAGAGTCGCCAGTTATTTTTTAACTGGCTGTACCAACACAATCGAGAAAAGGTTTGCACATTGACCCAGTGATGTGACACTGCTAAACGGGTCTATGAAATCGAGATTCATTAGGGTCCGGGGACTTGCTTATGCAGAGGGAAGGTGTTAGGCACTCCCCGACATCCGTGTTGCCATGGTGACCGCCACTTTTCAAGAAACAGTTATATGAATGTGTGTGTGGGGGGGGTCAATGTGTTGCTATTTGGAAGTAGTGCAAGGCCTCGTTCGCACCTATATACACAGGGTTTGAACTTATGTAAAAATTCAGTTTTAAACAAGATATAGCAGTGATGTTTTGTAAAAGAGGTTTTTCAAACCCTTATGCTCAATAGTAATTGAGACCTTTTACACTCTCATTTTATTATTAAATGTTCGGCTTGATTGCTTTTATTTTCGAGATGCGAAGTATCTTTGAGAAAATAATGTACAAAGTAGTGTCAAACTCCTCATGGGCATGGAAACCATCAGAGGAAATCTGAACACCGTGAATAATTTTACAAGCTGCTTACAGCTGAAAATGTCCATCACGGGAACCGAATCTAGATTCAGTAGACTGAATCTGTGATCACATGATTCCTAGGCTCACATGATGCCGCAATTAATATAAACGCAGTAAGCAGGTATATATATAAAAATGCTGTAAATATATATATACAGACATGATCAACCACCACGAAGCACCTCTATGGGAGATCAAAAATGTAAATAAAGCTGTAAAAGCTATTAACCGTCACGGAGGAAACTCCAGGCGGGACGAAATGTACAAAAAGCTGTAAAAGCGGTCAACCGCCACGAAGTAAACTCCAGGCGGGATGAAATGTAAATATATATATATATATATATATATATATATATATATATATATATATATATATATATATATATATACGAAAGCAATTAAACGCTCCAGACATAAGTCTAGGCTCATCGAACAGAGTTCGACACACAGTTCATATATATAAGTATATATATATATATATATATATATATATATATATATATATATATATATATATATATACAAACTGAATTGAAACCATGGACCGAAGTTTGGGCATACACACGCAACACGACTCTCAATGTGAAGAACGGTGTGTACAAAGATGAAGAGAAAAGCTTTAAAATGTGTGATAAAGCTTACAGTGGGCTGCCAAAGAAGACTTCAATAACTTGAAATGGATGAATATTCGGCTCCCGCCAGTAAAAAGTAGCTATATATGAGCTTACACGTGTTTAAAATGAGAAAGCACTCAGTTTGGGGTGTGTACAGAGCAAATTGGACAGGGCTTCCTCGCCTTTCTCTCTTTCAAAATGGCCACCCCAAGCCCTCTATTTATCGAGGGGGGAGTCGCCGCAATTGTACCTGCGGCTGGGCCGCAGGTGTACCTGCGATTGCCCGGGCTGTCCCAAGATTTACAGGTCCCGCCGTCTCAAAGTACGTGCACGCGTGCAACATGATGTCCGCTTGAACTTTCAGAATTACAATCCGGGCATCCGACTGAGGTATGTAAGACCTATTTTGGACCACCGTTGTCAAGAGTTACGCAATGACATGGGATTAGAGGTTGTACGAAGTCAGGAAGATGGGACGATGCCCTCCAGTCTTCAAGCTTCAAATTATATCCGTTACCCTGCGTAATAGTCACTCGGGATTGGTTTTCCTTAGTTCTTGTGGGATATTGCTGTGTAGAAATGTATGTCTAAAATGTTGAGACGGCGTGATGTGGCGTCAAGGTGACAAGATGACGACTTTGCCCCTCACCGGGGTTATCTCCAGTTTGGGCTGATAAAGCAGACGTTGCTCAGGGTTATCTCTGAGATTGGACTGCTTCCAGTATTGAAGGTCCTCAGTGTCATCTCTGAGGTATACCTGTCTTCCTGGTGTTATTGCCAGGTCTTGTACTGAGTGCCTCGGTGTAAGTGCCGAGGTTGAAGCTAATTGCATGCATTTGAAACAAGCATTTCCAGGGTTATCTCCAGGACTGCAACTGCCTTCCTTGGGGTTATCTCCAAGGTTGGAATCTGCTATTCCCAGTATTGGGACTGAGACTGAACATCTCGGGGTTATCTCCGGGATGAATTGATCTTCTCCGGTGGAATTTCTGGTATTTGAACTATAAGCCTCAGGGTTATCTCCGAGGTTGGAACTGATGCTTCCAGTGTGTGTCCTGGGGTTGAAACTGAGCTTCCGGTAGTATCCGGACTGGATGTGAGTTGTCTTCCAGGGTTATCTCTGAAAGACGAACCTGCCCTCCTGTAATGTCAGTAACAGATGTGCAGAAAATTTCGAGTGTCTACAATTTATTTAAAAAAATAATATTCATTCTACAATATGGATAAGTCTCCCTAGCGATCAACGACTTTTCAGATAAAATAGATTTTAACATTAATCATAAAAGAACCTTTGAGTAGATAATTATCGTACAATTAAATCCTTCTACTATACAATGTCCCAATTAAATATAAGACATGGAATTACTGTCAACTCTTATTTTATTTAATTATATGTATTTCGATTCCCAAATGCACAACTCCTAATAAATGCAAATTAGAAACTACTTTCTAATTTCATTCCACCTTGACCAAGGATTCCTAGGTTGTCATTTATCGAATCACATAGGACATTTCTCTTCTTTTACTAGAAGTGGTAGATTTTTTATTGATCATTCATTATCTCCATATATAACTTATTACATCCAAGCATACCCTTTGATATACTCTAAGAGTCTTAAGGAATAAGTCAATGTGTAATTCATTATATATAAGATACTATGATGATCTCAAGTCTAAGGATCATTTGTACTACTATCACTACAGGAATTCCTATTGACAAGCAAGTAAAACTCCATTAGGTATTCCTTAGCGAGTCACGTTCAGTGAACTTATTCTCAATAAGCACCTACATACTTGCTTTAGTGTCTCCACACAAATGATCATGAGATCAATCATTCTCATCCAATGAGCAAGCAACGTATGTACCAATCTATCCGGATTCACTAATCCCATTTTTAGTAATCCATTGATTGAGAATATTTTAGTTTTAAGCTATCTAAGAATTTAGATCTCATTAGCACGATCTCATCATGATTCTAAAAGCATTGCTTAAAACTATGGGTTTATCACATATTATTAAAACAGCACCGTGTAGATAATAAATGCCTTTAATAAATAATATTTTTATTAATAAATAAATAAGATTGATTACAAAGTATATGCTTTATCATCATACATGATTGGCTTGTATGCATACTACTTTTATATATATATATATATATATATATATATATATATATATATATATATATATATATATATATATATATATATATAAGTGTCAGGCTCCTTATGGGCATGAAAGCCATAAAAGTATGCCCGAGCACCACACATAGGATTTTCATTATCACGAGGACCTTAAATTCGGAAAACCGTTTTAAGGTCCTAGATTTATAAGTACAAAATTTGCAAGCTAGCTGTACAACTGAAAAGGGTCCATCATGAGAGCCAGATTTAGATCCGTCAGTTGGAACTTAGATCGTGTGGCTCCTAGGCTCACATAATATCACATAAATAGCCTGCATAGCAAATAGACTGAAATAAAATAGATTTTTATACTAAACATCGCTATATGAAGGATTCATCAGTTAAATCCTCGTTAGCGAGTAGCTCATAGCTTCCAGTTTCCTCTAGATACAGATCTAGGGTCACATGGTTGCTAAAACTTATAAAAACTAGAAAGAAAACTAGATCTTAGCCATTCTAACTTCTAGGTTCAAGTTTTACAACTTTTGAACCGGTCAAAAGCTAGATCTGACTAGATCTAATATAGAACTAGTCAATAAAGCTCAAATATTGACTATTTACAAGAAATAAATGGTTAAAACTTTAGATCTGACTAATATTAACTGCTAAAAAGTATATATAACGATTATATACGTATTAGAGTAAACGAAGAAGCCAGATACGGTGAAATCTTTTAGTTAAGCACGAGAATGACTATCGGATGGCTTTAAACGCCTATAAACTCTATTTCTATCGGTTAAAACTTGATATATTGCTATATATCTGTATAGAAATGTTTTTATAAGAGATTTACAAAGATAAACGAAAGAAAAGTTGCATTTTGCTCTCAAATGGCCTGATTTGTCTCTCCCGGACCCTTTCTCTCTCTCTCTCTCTCTCTCTCTCTCTCTCTATCTATAAATGAGCTGGGGGGAGGCCATATATATAGACCCGATCAGTCGGAAGTCTAACTGCGACTGATCCTGGTGGGCCTTGTCGACGTCGGGATTTTTAATTGTCCCTTTCCGTTACTTGTTCTTTGGTGTTCTCATTTTAGGTGAGATTTGTTTGAAAAAATAAGTGAAAAAGGTTCGACATGTATAATGTTGACGATTGGACTATAAGAGTCGCCAGTTGGTTTTTTAAATGGTTGTACCAACACAACCGAGAAAAAGTTTGCACATTAACCTAGTGATGTGACATTGCTAAACTGGTCGGTGAAACCAAGATTCGTTAGGGTCCGGGGACTTGGTTATGCGGAGGGAAGGTGTTAGGCACCCCCCGACATCCGTGTTACCACGGTGACCGCCTCTTTTCAAGAAACTATTATCTAAATGTGTGTGTGTGTGTGGGTCAATGTGCTGTTATTTCGAAGTAGTGCGAGGCCTCGTTCGCACCTATATACACAGGGTTTGAAATTTATGTAAAAATTCAATTTTAAGCAAGATATGGCAGTGATGTTTTATAAAAGAAGTTTTTTAAACCTTGATGCTCAACAGTAATTGAGACCTTTTACACTCCCATTTTATTAAGTGATCGGCTTGGTTAATTTTATTTGACAGATGCGAATCATCCTTACGAAAATAATGTACAAAATAATGACGACTTCCTCGTGGGTATGGAAAACATCCGAGGAAATTCAGACACTGTAGAATAATTTATAAGCTGCTTACAGCTAAAAATGTCCATCACGGGAATCTAATCTAGATCCAATGGGATGAATCTGTGATCACATGATTCCTAGGCGCACAGAATACTGCAATTTATATGAAAGCAATAAGCAGGTATATATATAAAAGCTGTAAATATATATATATATATATATATATATATATATATATATATATATATATATATATATATATATATATATACAGACATGATCACCAACCACGAAGCACCTCCATGGGGGATTAGAAATGTATATAAAGCTATAAAAGCTATCAACCGCCATGGAGGAAACTCCAGGCGGGACGAAATGTACAGAAAGTTGTAAAAACGGTCAACCACCACGAAGTAAACTCCAGGTGGGACGAAATGTAAATATATATATATATATATATATATATATATATATATATATATATATATATATATATATATAGCATGTAAACGCACCGGATATAAAATCCAGGCTCATCGGACAAAGTCCAACAACAGTTAATATATATATATATATAAGTATATATATATTAAAGCAGTAAAAGCACCGGATGTGAAATTCAGGCTCACCGAACAGAGTTCGATAGTAGTTCATATATATAATTATATATATAAGAAAGACATTAAACGCACCAGACATAAGTCTAGGCTCATCGAACAGAGTTCGACACGCAGTTTATATATATAAATGCATATATACACAAAAGCAATTAAACGCTCCAGACCAAAGTCTAGGCTCAATCGAGGCATAACTCGATAATGTTAGTCAATATATATATATATATATATATATATATATATATATATATATATATATACACACACACACACAGACTGGAATGAAACCACGGACCGAAGTCCGGGCAAAAGCAAGCAACACGACTCTCAACGTGTAGAAGGGTGTGTACAAAGATGAAGAGAAAGACTCTAAAGTGTGTGAGAAGGCTTATAGTTGACTGCTAAAAAAGGCTTCTATATCTTTAGAGTGGGTAAACACTGGCTTTTATGGGTACAAAAGAGGCTATATATGAGATCACAGGTATGTGAAGTGGGAAAATACACTGTATGGATCGAGTGCGGAGCGAATTGTGCAGGGTTTTCCCGTCGGTTTCTCTTGCAAAATGGGCACCCCAAGCCCCATATTTATAGGGGGGAGCCGCAGGTCTACCTGCGTCACCTAGTAGCAGGTGTACCTGCGGCTGCCCGGGGTGCCCCGGGCAGTGTGGGTCCCGCCGTGTCGAAGTACGTACGCTCTGTTCGCTCGATCACTCATAACTTTCAATCCGGGAGTCCGATGGAAGCATGTCATACCATTTTGGAAAGCTCTTTCCGAGAGCTACACAATGATATATGATTTGACCTTTTTTTGATTCGAGGAAGATGGGTCCATGACCAAAATGGCATTCTCGGGTTTCCGTCAGGCAGTCCGTTAAGCCGTTTTGCGTAGTTTGCACTCGAAAGTTAAGATATGGTTCTTGTGGGACTTTCTTTAAAGTATTTTGAGTTGAAATGAGTGTATTTGATTTGAAGTGAAGTTGAGTTGGCAAAATAACCATTTTGCACCTCCCGGGGTTTTCTATGATTTTTACGCAGTTGTAGCAGTTGTTTCTCAGGATTATCTCTGAGGTTGACTTGATGTTGACTTTGACTGTCCTCAAGGTTATCTCTGATATTGGCTTGACCTCTTGGGGCTATCTCCAGGCTTTGATCTTGATCCTCCGGGGTTATCTCCGAGGTTAAAACTGACTTTCCCGGGATTATCTCTGGGGTTGGAAACTGGATCTCCCGGGGTGATCTCCGGGGTTTAAAGTTGATGTCGTAGTCCTCCAGGGTTATCTTTGGAGTGTGAAAAAGATGCTTTTGCCCTCCTGCATGGTTAGTAACAGAAGAAGAAAATTTTGAGTGTCTACAGATGCCCCTCTTTATCATGTTCATGCAATGCAATGGAATGGACATGATAAAGATTAGTAGACACTTGAAACATCACAAGGTGTTTTTAATGATGCAAATTGCAATGTAGTGAATGTTTATGATGAATGTGACAATGTTTTCGCAAATCGCAGTTCGTAAATCGCATATCGCATTTTGCATTTCGCTTTTCGCTTTTGGCCAAATAGCACATCGCAATTCGCACATCGCAAATTGCACATCGCATTTCGCATATCGCAAAATCGCCTTTCGCATATCGTAAATCGCATATCGCATATCGCAAAATTGTAAATCGCAATGTTATGATGAATGTTAAAATGTTTTTGCAAATCGCTTTACCTTTATCGATCATTACTGATGCCTATACCGGTGTTGACTCCAATGGTTTGGCATTTAATCGCTGACTTATTTGATGAAGATAAGTTGGGATGTTTTCCACATCTCTGATGGGAATGACGTTCTAAAATCACCAGACCCTCCCGATGTATTCGCTGGTAGTTACAACGGTGACTATCCTGCTGATCGCCAAACTTTTCCGGTTCCCACTCGAATGGTGGTATACGAAGTTTTCATCGCTGAGCTGTGTTGATGTCGCGCTGTATTGATGGCAATGGTTTAGAATACCATATCTTTCGATACCTTCGCTGAAGTAATATTCCACGGATTACTTCACTATACTTCGTCTGATGTTACGCTAGATTGATGACAACCACCAGATGTCTCACCCTTTTTGAGGTGATTTGGAGTTTCCTCTCGCTGTTTGGGTGCTTATGCCCCATTTCCTTGAGCACTTGATTCGAAATCCGGTTGAACTGATGAATTGAATGCCGCTGACATCCCTAGAGGGTGCAACTCGTTCTTTACTGCCCAGATTTGAACTTTGGTGTAGAGGCCTCAACTGATGAGGACTTGACGCAGGTTAACATATTTGATGGTGTAGATTTCCTTTGCTAGACCTTTCATCGTTGGCCTTCTGCTCCTGAGTTAAGAACTTTCTTGAGAAGTTTCCCTTCTTTCGTAGGGGCAAGCTAATGTCGCCATGATTTCGTTCAATCTTGGAATCGGAAAAATGGCCCAGTCCTTTCGCATGTTGTTACCGGAGATTTATATGAGAACTCTCTTTGTTAACCAAATCGCGAGTGAATAATATCTGAATTGCCATTATGATGATGATGGACTGTAAGACCCCAAATTATTAATAAATGAAATTTAAATTCCTTCTATTTATTATTTTGAAATAGTAAGTGTTAAATTGATTAATGAGGCTAGTTATGGGTAAAATGTGCAAATATTTCAAATAAGCAGGTGGTTATAAAATATTCATTGTTGTCGGGGAATATTCGTTTGGTCGTGGAATATTCTTCCTGTCGGGGAATATTCGTACGACGGTGCAGTCTTTTGCGGGCCCCATAACGGAAAGCGATTGGATGAAGAAAACGACAAGTATATGTTGTTTATTAATAACAGCGTAGTTGTTACCGTTAATACTGTTGGAATACCCGATGGTTAAAACATAGTAATACGCGTTGTTACACAATAGCACACTGTATTGCACCAATTATTGATTCTTACGTAAGAAGGCACTACTCAATAATGGTTACAGTAATTACTGTTCAGTATTTTATTTTATTGATTCAATAATTGCTGCGTTGATATTTTATATTACTGTTGTTTCAATAATTGTCACTACACAGTATTTCCCATTATCAGATCAATAATTCATATTATTTGAATAATATTATTAGATAACATTATTGGCAATGTCTAGAAAGTTCTGTCTAATGAGAGGTTTGGTCATCTAATTGCGCGCCAGTAAGGAGAAATCCTTATTGGAAAGCCCCCTCTTTCCTGGGAACGGCCTGGTTGTCATAAATGTGATTCTGTAATATTATTTGTGAATAATTAATTATTGATTCATATGATAAGGAAATATTTATTTTTGTGGATATAAATGAGGGATATATTTTTGTGGTTAAAAATGAAGGAGTTAATGTTGAGGTTTTTATCAGTATTTTGTCGGAATGGAGGTATTAAAAATCAGGATTTTTGAGATATTTTGCGGGGGTTATAATTTTTAATCCGACCGTTGGATCGTGGTAATTTTTGGATATGTTATACATATATAAGTTGAGTATATGTCCACAAATTTTGAACCGTTAAAAATGAACGTATGATTTATTATGAATTTTATGAGATGACTAGTTCAGAAATTGTTGAATTTTCGGAGTTAATCATTTTGGTAGAAAATTCTAGAATTGGTGGGCCCCACTCTTGGTTGGTGAAGAAATGTGCTGAGATTTTTAATCAAATGTGGTGGGTGAAAATAGTAGCAGGTAAAGCCATCAGGTTGCAGGTTAAGTCTGTTTCGGCGTGATAGCATTTTCCTATAAATAGAGGGCTAAGTTAGAATTGAAAATCACACCAGAAACAAGTTTTCTCTTTTTCTCTCTCTAGATTATTGAGTGTATTTTGTGAGTATTTAGATACTTTGAGAGTTTCTATTCATCAGAGCAAGTGTCTTTCAGCCTTATACCGGTATTTCGACCAGAAGTATTGTCTTTACGAGGTAAGGGATGTTATTTTATTCAAAAATGATATTATTTCTTCAATATCATTATGCCGAAATATTGGTTGGAAATTTTTATCAAATTTGGAACTTTTCACGTCGGGGTTACTATTCATGAGTTACTATTCACGAGTTACTATTCACCGAAAAATAAAAATTTCTTCTTTTCGTCCAAAATATCTATTCTGGGTACTAGCTTTGATTGTATCCATGTTTTGATCATTCTTGAATTCTACTTCACTATGAATAATTATAAAGTATTTTTGGACATGGATAAATCGAAATACGAATCCTTAATATTTGTTATTTTGTTTCACTGGATTCGTTTCTTTAAGATATTTTTCATCATCCTCAGTCCTAAATGATGATATTACTGAATATCTTTGGCCCGTAGTGCAAAGATGAATGATTAACTGATGAATATCTTTGGCCCGTAGTGCAAAGATGAACAGGTGTTGAGATGAACATGACCGACTGGTGATACAAATGAATATCTTTGGCCTGTAGTGCAAAGATGAATATTTGATTAAAGATGGTTATTGATTGTTGTTACAGGGATAAAATATTGATGATGGACTTTTAAATCTTAGAAGATAGTAGAACTCATTCTCTACTTGACTCTTCTAATGGTTTGCTATTTCCGCTGCAGTTATTGATTTAAAACTTGTTGTCTATTGTATTCTATTAGATTTTTCCCTGTTGAAGACTAACGATAATTTGTTCTGTATTATCTTAGTCATAATGTTCTTTACTGGGCTAGTTGAGCTCACCCTTTTCCTTTTTGTTCAATTTTTCTCAGGAGGCGAGAATGTAGCGAGTACTAGTCGGGGTATGGAATGATGGTTCTAGAAGTTACTTTAGTAGTCCTCACCATTTTTGTGAAATAATGTATCAATAATTGTAATGAGGACTTATTTGAGTGTGGATATTGTCTAAATGACAATATTTGTATTTAAACTCACAGTTCTTGTGTTGTAATAATAAAGATGTAGTTGTTTCTGTACCATGTATTTTGGCGACTCAGAATGGGTGTTGTATACCTATTTTGGGGGCGTCACAGTTGGTATCAGAGCTATAAGTAAAGAGCCCCGAGCCTCTCGCTGGTGACTTCCTGTTGATGTGGGATGCACCGAAGCCAGACTCTCCGTAGGGGACGCCGTTCTGCGGTGGCAAACTGATAGGTATCAATGTAAGGTGCTGACACAAGTTGGTGTCCAGAGTCACAGTTGGTATCAGAGCTTAGGGATATGATCTCTGGCGGAGATCGGAGAATAGAACTAGGAGGGGAGAGACGAATAAATCCTTCGCTAGTGTGTCCTACCTAAGCTTATTTATTGGTCAGTCATAATATAGGGGTATTATGTGATTTGCTAATTTATTTAATTAACCCTTGTTTTATGGCAGTATTTGAGAATGTCGACTGAGAATGTTAACAGTGGAGTAAATGAGACAGTGGAGACACCGGTGCTTACCAACGAGGAGAACGTGCAACAGGCTGGCAATGTTCCTCATGTGAACAACACCAATGAGCAGATGATGAATGATGGAATGTTTAGAAGTTTTTTGCAATTCATGCAAAACCAGACGAGGGAGACTCGTGTTCAAAATACAGGAGGAAATGATAGCAATTCACGGTTTGTCACAGCCAAACAGTTCAAAGAATTGGGACCACCAGAATTTAAGGGAAAGCCGGATCCGATCATGGCGGAAACGTGGGTCAAGCAAATTACCAAGATGTTCGATGTCTTGGGATGCACGTAGGAACAGAAGGTTCCATTCGCCACCTTTATGTTCCGTGGCGAGGCAGATTACTGGTGGGAGTCTGTGAAGCGTACCCATCCAACCGCACTCAGCATGTCTTGGGAGACATTTCAGAAACTGTTCAATGACAAGTACTTTTCTGAAAGTATTCGTCATATGAAGGAGGTAGAGTTTATTAGACTGGAGCAGAATAACATGACGGTGTCTCAGTACGAGGCGAGGTTTGCAGAGTTGTCCAGGTTTGCACCTCATTTGGTGGAGAATGAGGAACGTATGACGAGGATGTTTTTGAGAGGTTTGAAACCCGTCATACGTCAATATCTCATTTCTCATAAATTTTCTCTCTATTCAGATGTTGTCAACAGGGCTCAATTATTAGAGCGAGATAATGAGTACGGTCAACTGAGGGACCACAACCAGGATCATATCGGTGACAGTAGTCATCAGAACAATGATAACCAGCGGAGAAAGAAAAATACAGACAAGAACGGCAACCACTCTGGTGGTAATCGTGGCTATGAAAATAGAAGAAGCGAGTCGGGAGGAGATTTTAAAAAGAGGAGATTCAACAATGACAATACGAAGACGTCAGCACCAGCAGCAACCGGTTCCAAGGGAGGAGAACGACCACCGATTATATGCTATAAGTGCGAAAAAGAAGGACATATCAGCCCAAACTGCCCACAACAGTTTAAGGTATGTTATAATTGTGGAAAGGAAGGACATATCGCTCGAGATTGCACTGTAGCAAAACCAAGTCCAGCGGGGATGGTGACTCAAAAAGCTATTCCAGAAAAGATAAAGTCAACGGTTCCTGGAAGAGCGTTTGTCGTGACTGGTCAACATGCGAGGAACCCAAACGAGGTGATCACGGGTAAGCTAATCATAAATTCATGCGAAGTTTATACCTTATTAGATACCGGTTCTACTCATTCTTTTATCTCTCCTGCTTGTGCTCAACGTTTAAACTTGACTCCGGAGAAGTTAGACTTTGATTTATCTGTGGAGACTCCGTTAGGAGAAACTTTCATCACATCCACTGTTTATAAATCTTGTGTGATCCAAGTTGGCACCATCACCTTACCTGTTGACCTTATCTCTTTAAAGATACTTGCTTTTGATGTGATTTTAGGGATTGATTGGTTAACTACTCATCATGCCAAAATTGATTATTTTCGTAAGGTTGTTAGTATTCATATTCCTAACCAACCTGTTGTACGAATTCAAACAACTAAGCCATTAAAATCAATCACTGTTATATCAAGCCATAAAGCCATTCGTTTATTAAAAAATGGATGTCAAGCTTTCTTAGCCCATGTTATGGATTTGAATAAAGACACGTCAAATTTGAATAATATTCCTGTTGTTATTGACTTTCCTGACGTATTTCCTGAAGAACTTCCCGGTCTACCCCCAGAACGAGAAATTGAATTCTTTATTGATCTTGAACCTGGTACAAAGCCCATTTCTAAAACCCCATATCGAATGGCTCCTATTGAACTTCAGGAGTTAAAGGTCCAACTACAAGAGTTGTTGGACATCGGTTTCATTCGTCCTAGTACATCTCCTTGGGGTGCTCCTGTTTTATTTGTAAAGAAGAAAGACGGGAGTATGCGACTTTGTATTGATTACCGGGAATTAAACCATGTCACTATTAAGAATAGGTATCCGCTACCTCGTATTGATGACCTGTTTGACCAGTTACAAGGAGCACAATTCTTTTCAAAGATCGATCTTCGTTTTGGATATCATCAGCTGAAGGTTAAAACTGAGGATATTCCAAAGACTGCCTTCAGAACTCGGTACGGGCATTATGAATTCCTAGTCATGTCTTTTGGATTGACTAATGCTCCTGCGGCTTTCATGGATATGATGAACCGAGTATTCAAGGATTATTTGGATCAGTTCGTTGTTGTCTTTATTGATGACATCCTCATATATTCCAAAAGCCGTGAAGATCATGAGCATCATTTGAAACTGGTACTCCAAAGGCTGCGTGAAAACAAGTTATATGCTAAGTTGAAGAAATGCGAGTTCTGGCTTGAGGAAGTAGCTTTCCTAGGGCACGTGGTGTCAAAACATGGAGTATCTGTTGACCCGGCGAAGATTGAAGCAATACAAAGTTGGGAGCAACCAAAGACGGTGACCGAAGTACGTAGCTTTCTGGGCTTAGCTGGTTATTATCGGAGATTTGTGGAAGGGTTTTCTCGAATCGCTACCCCGTTAACTCAGCTAACTCGGAAAGATATCAAATTCGTATGGAGCGAGGAATGCGAGAAGAGTTTTCAGGAGCTTAAGAGGAGACTCATTTCGGCACCTGTTCTGACAATACCATCTGGTTCGGATGGATTTGTTATCTACAGTGATGCTTCAGGCAAAGGGTTAGGATGTGTTCTCATGCAACATGTGAAAGTCATAGCCTATGCCTCGCGACAACTCAAAGAATATGAGAGGAATTATCCTACTCATGATTTGGAGTTTGCAGCAGTAGTTTTCGCGTTGAAGATCTGGAGACACTACCTGTATGGGGAGAAAGTGGAGATCTATACAGATCATAAAAGCCTCAAATATTTCTTCACCCAAAAGGAACTCAACATGCGGCAGCGACGTTGGCTCGAGCTGTTGAAAGATTACGATCATACCATCCAATATCATCCTGAAAAAGCAAACGTAGTAGCTGACGCATTGAGTAGAAGATCATATGCGGGTACGAGTGCAATGTTGTTAACACAAAGGCCCATTTTGTATGACTTGCAAAGGATGGAGATAGAGATGAAGGCTCCAAGTACCCACACGATGATATCAAATATACGAGTAGAACCGACTTTAATCGATAAAGTTAAAGCTGCTCAAGCTACGGACATAGAGCTGATGCATATGAAGAAGAAAGTGCAAGAAGGTTCTATTCCAGAAGCAAGAATCGATGAAGAAGGAATACTTCGAGTCCACTCCAGACTTTGTGTTCCTAACGATTCTGATTTGAAGTACAAGATCATGATGGAAGCACACAATACACCATTTGCAATCCATCCTGGAAGTACCAAAATGTATCGTGATCTTCGACATTCATTTTGGTGGAATAATATGAAGAGAGAGATTGCAAAGTTTATCTCGAGGTGTTTAACTTGTCAACGTGTAAAGGCGGAACATCAAGTGCCAAAGGGTCCATTGCAACCACTTGAGATTCCGAAATGGAAGTGGAAACACATTACCATGGATTTCGTTACGGGTCTTCCCACGGTTTCTCAAGGCATAAATGCTATTTGGGTTATTGTTGATAGATTAACCAAGTCTGCTCATTTCTTGCCGATACGGGAGACTTATTCCCTTGAACGTCTTGCTCGTATATACGTAGATGAGATTGTGAGACTGCATGGCATGCCAGTATCCATAGTTTCGGATCGTGACCCAAGATTCACTTCAGGATTTTGGGTTAGCTTGCAAAAAGCTATGGGCACAGATTTACGATTTAGTTCGCCATACCATCCTCAAACGGACGGACAATCAGAGAGGACTATTCAAACTCTTGAAGATCTATTAAGACTTTGTGTCCTAGATTTCAAAGGGAGTTGGGATAAGTACCTACCATTGGTGGAATTCTCTTACAATAACAGTTATCAGGCAAGTATAGGTGTGGCCCCATTTGAAGCATTATAGGGACGAAAGTGTCGCTCTCCAGTATGCTGGGACGAGGTGGGTGAAGCAATATTGTTGGGACCAGAGTTGGTACGCATGACTACAGAGAAGATCCAAACGATTCGACAACGTATACAAACGGCACAGGATCGACAAAAGAGTTATGCGGATCTTCATCGAAAGGACGTGGAATTTGACATTGGGGATCATGTATTGTTGCGTGTGGCTCCATGGAAAGGAGTTACAAGATTTGGGAAGAGAGGAAAGCTCAATCCACGATTTATTGGTCCATTTCAGATTCTTGACCGAGTAGGAAATGTGGCCTATAGACTCGCGTTACCTCCAAGTATGTCTCGTGTTCATAATGTTTTTCATATATCTGTGTTACGTAAATATGTGAAAGACCCAGACCACGTTATTGAGTTAGAACCGGACGAGATAGCTGAAGACTTAACGTACGAAGAGGTACCTGTCAAGATCTTGGATAGAAAGGAGCATGTCCTACGCACGAAGGTCATACCACAAGTTAAAGTTTTGTGGAGAAACCATGCTATTGAGGAAATGACCTGGGAGTTGAAAACTGAAATGAAAGCGAGGTATCCTCATCTTTTCGAAACACCAGGTACGTATGTCAATTTCGAGGACGAAATTTCATAAGGAGGGGAGGTTGTAAGACCCCAAATTATTAATAAATGAAATTTAAATTCCTTCTATTTATTATTTTGAAATAGTAAGTGTTAAATTGATTAATGAGGTTAGTTATGGGTAAAATGCGCAAATATTTCAAATAAGCAGGTGGTTATAAAATATTCATTGTTGTCGGAGAATATTCGTTTGGTCGTGGAATATTCTTCCTGTCGGGGAATATTCGTACGACGGCGCAGTCTTTTGCGGGCCCCATAACGGAAAGCGATTGGATGAAGAAAACGACAAGTATATGTTGTTTATTAATAACAGCGTAGTTGTTACCGTTAATACTGTTGGAATACCCGGTGGTTAAAACACAGTAATACGCGTTGTTACACAGTAGCACACTGTATTGCACCAATTATTGATTCTTACGTAAGAAGGCACTACTCAATAATGGTTACAGTAATTACTGTTCAGTATTTTATTTTATTGATTCAATAATTGCTGCGTTGATATTTTATATTACTGTTGTTTCAATAATTGTCACTACACAGTATTTCCCATTATCAGATCAATAATTCATATTATTTGAATAATATTATTAGATAACATTATTGGCAATGTCTAGAAAGTTCTGTTTAATGAGAGGTTTGGTCATCTAATTGCACGCCAGTAAGGAGAAATCCTTATTGGAAAGCCCCCTCTTTCCTGGGAACGGCCTGGTTGTCATAAATGTGATTCTGTAATATTATTTGTGAATAATTAATTATTGATTCATATGATAAGGAAATATTTATTTTTGTGGATATAAATGAGGGATATATTTTTGTGGTTAAAAATGAAGGAGTTAATGTTGAGGTTTTTATCAGTATTTTGTCGGAATGGAGGTATTAAAAATCAGGGTTTTTGAGATATTTTGCGGGGGTTATAATTTTTAATCCGACCGTTGGATCGTGGTAATTTTTAGATATGTTATACATATATAAGTTGAGTATATGTCCACAAATTTTGAACCGTTAAAAATGAACGTATGATTTATTATGAATTTTACGAGATGACTGGTTCAGAAATTGTTGAATTTTCGGAGTTAATTATTTTGGTAGAAAATTCTAGAATTGGTGGGCCCCACTCTTGGTTGGTGAAGAAATGTGCTGAGATTTTTATTCAAATATGGTGGGTGGGAATAGTAGCAGGTAAAGCCATCAGGTTGCAGGTTAAGTCTGCTTCGGCGTGATAGCATTTTCCTATAAATAGAGGGCTAAGTTAGAATTGAAAATCACACCAGAAACAAGTTTTCTCTCTTTCTCTCTCTAGATTATTGAGTGTATTTTGTGAGTATTTAGATACTTTGAGAGTTTCTATTCATCAGAGCAAGTGTCTTTCAGCCTTATACCGGTATTCCGACCAGAAGTATTGTCTTTACGAGGTAAGGGATGTTATTTTATTCAAAAATGATATTATTTCTTCAATATCATTATGCCGAAATATTGGTTGGAAATTTTTATCAAATTTGGAACTTTTCACGTCGGGATTACTATTCACGAGTTACTATTCATCAAAAAATAAAATTTTCTTCTTTTCGTCCAAAATAACTATTCTGGGTACTAGCTTTGATTGTATCCATGTTTTGATCATTCTTGAATTCTACTTCACTATGAATAATTATAAGGTATTTTTGGACATGGATAAATCGAAATACGAATCCTTAATATTTGTTATTTTATTTCACTAGATTCGTTTTTTTAAGATATTTTTCATCATCCTCAGTCCTAAATGATGATATTACTGAATATCTTTGGCCCGTAGTGCAAAGATGAATGATTAACTGATGAATATCTTTGGCCCGCAGTGCAAAGATGAACAGGTGTTGAGATGAACATGACCGACTGGTGATACAAATGAATATCTTTGGCCTGTAGTGCAAAGATGAATATTTGATTAAAGATGGTTATTGATTGTTGTTACAGGGATAAAATATTGATGATGCACTTTTAATCTTAGAAGATAGTAGAACTCATTCTCTACTTGACTCTTCTAATGGTTTGCTGTTTCCGCTGCAGTTATTGATTTAAAACTTGTTGTCTATTGTATTCTATTAGATTTTTCCCTGTTGAAGACTAACGATAATTTGTTCTGTATTATCTTAGTCATAATGTTCTTTACTGGGCTAGTTGAGCTCACCCTTTTCCTTTTTGTTCAATTTTTCTCAGGAAGCGAGAATTTAGCGAGTACTAGTCGGGATATGGAATGATGGTTCTAGAAGTTACTTTAGTAGTCCTCACCATTTTTGTGAAATAATGTATCAATAATTGTAATGAGTACTTATTTGAGTGTGGATATTATCTAAATGACAATATTTGTATTTAAACTCACAGTTCTTGTGTTGTAATAATAAAGATGTAGTTGTTTCTGTACCATGTATTTTGGCGACTCAGAATGGGTGTTGTATACCTATTTTGGGGGCGTCACAGTTGGTATCAGAGCTATAAGTAAAGAGCCCCGAGCCTCTCGCTGGTGACTTCCTGTTGATGTGGGATGCACCGAAGCCAAACTCTCCGTAGGGGACGCCGTTCTGCGGTGGCAAACTGATAGGTATCAATGTAAGGTGCTGACACAAGTTGGTGTCCAGAGTCTCAGTTGGTATCAGAGCTTAGGGATATGATCTCTGGCGGAGATCGAAGAATAGAACTAGGAGGGGAGAGACGAATAAATCCTTCGCTAGTGTATTGGTGAGACCGAACCATAAAGATGGCTGTCTACGTACTCCCGTGTATTGGCGAGATAAAAAGTGTGATCCCATTAGCAGATTAGACTGCAGGAAAGAGAAAGTTTGATCCTAGGTTGAGGATAAACTGAAGGTATGAGAAGTTTGATCCCATGTATGGGTAGCCAAACTACAAACGTAAGAGGTTCAATTCGCGGTGGGCTGGCCAAAGTGGTATGATCGTAGTGAAGCCAGGCTGCTGGCTTGAAAGGATGTTTCCCTGAGGCGCAAAGTGTGGAAGAGTTGTATGAGGTAAAGGGTTAAAGAACCGGAATGACTGGTAATCTGATGATCCAAAACCAGGATATTTGCTTGATGGTAACCTTAGACATAGTACCGTGTCACGGTGTTCGATTTGATAAGCTATGGAAATTCATCGTCGTCCATTTCCTGTAATCTAAAAACGCCTCCTGTCAATACTTCCTTGACAACAAACGGACCTTCCCAGTTTGGGGAGAATTTTCCTTTAGATCGAGCTTGGTTATCAATGATCTTTTTCAAAACCAAGTCGTGTTGTTTGAACTGCTGTAGTCGGACTTTTCTGTTGTAGGATCTTCTTTACAAGTAGAGGGACACTCATGTGTGGGCCATATACTCCCCCATAGATTTTATCCATGAGCCTCTGAGCTTGGTCCTCGTCCAAACATCTGAGGAGACCTCGTTCTGCATCTCTTTTCGTATAGTGCATCTCCGTTCAGGTAGAATTTTATAGCAAGTTGATGGATCCGCCTTTTCTCAATCGGGCTCACCTCAGCGGGTGTAGATCCATCTCGTAAGTACTTCTTGATGTGTTGATACCAAGGATGTTGGGTGGGAGGTAGGTCATTCAATACTTTTCAATAGAATTTTCGTAGGCTGGAGCTTTTTGTTGCGCAAATGTGAGGGTTGGCATGTCTTCCTTGTCATGTATGTTAATCAAGGAGGCCAAGGTTGCTAGTGCGCCTATTACGAGGAATGTGTAGAAAGGAGATTTTTTCGAACTCTAAGACCATATGTAGAACCTGCCGATGGTAAGGCAGCAAATGTAGAACCTATTGAAGAGTTTTTTTTCTTTTTTTTCTTTTTCCTTTTTTTTCTTTTTTCTTTTTTTTTTCTCTTTTTTTTACGCATTAGATCATGGAAAAGAGCCATATAGCTCGCTGATATGTAGCTTCGGCATTGATGAGGCCGAATGACAATCGTCTGCTAGTAAAAGATTCTCTAAGGAGTGATGAAAACAATTTTCTCACGATCTTCCTCAGCAACCATGATTTGATGGTACCTTGCAAAGCAATCAGCAAAGGAGTACATGTCGTATTGTCAATGAGTATGTGGATGAATGGGACGGGAAAGCTGTCTTTGAGACAAGCTCTGTTTAGATCACTGTAATCCACACAAATTCGCACATCTCCACCGGGTTTCGGCACGGGGACTATGTCGGATAGCCATTCAGGGTATGATGACACCATGATGATGCCGGCTTGAAATTGTTTCACGATTTCCTCTTTAACTTGTAACCTCCACTCAGGTTTTAATCGCCTCAGCTTCTGCCTGACTAGCTTGAATTCCCCTTTGATGGGAATGCGATGAATGACAATGTCAGTGGATAAACAGACCATGTCTTCGTGAGACCATGCAAACACATCCTAGAATAGGGTCAATAGAGTACCTATGTCATTCCTTTGGTTTGGAGTGAGGTTCGTACCAATCTGGATTTGTTTGGGGTCTTCTAAGGTTCTGAGGTTTGAAAGAGGTGGTTTGATCAAGATTTGGCTTGAGTTTGTTTTCGACCCATTCTTTGATCTCCTGAGGTATCTCATAGTCCTCTTGTATTTCCATCAAGTCTGAGTCTGACTTTACATCAAAGTTACAGTCCTTGTGGAGAATAGGCACCTCATCAGCAAGTACAGGGACATCTAAATTCAGAGTCCTGAAATAAAATATGCTTTCACTTAGTATATATGAAGCTGTTTAGTCACACAAAGTGTTAGCATGTAATGACAAAAGTAACTTCTAATACTGTACAGAAAAAGTAAGTAGTTATTGCTATCTACAAGGTAAAGAGAGTTTCTTCCCTTTTTACCCTCGTCGACAAATGCAAGGAGTGCTGCTCCAATTGTCGAGGGCAAAGTCTTGGTGGACTGCAGTGATGGAGAGGCTATCATCAACCTCCTTCTCCCGAATGATGACCATTACGTCTGGGCAATCATTGTCTGGGGTGTATCTATTTGAGAAGTGTTTGTTTGGGTTTTTGTTTGGTTTGACCGCACCATTAATGGCTGCCTACGTACTCCTATAGAAGAGGAGATCAGGTCTTTCGTAGTTCAGGGTTTGGTTTGAAAAGGTTCAAAGGGGTGAGTGGTAAGAAGAGTGTAAAGATGTTTTTTGTTTTGTTTATTTATTTACATGCATGGAAATAAAAGGCATACTACGAAGAAAGTGATATCGTTCCAACATTTTCTGGAACTCGCAACTTTATCCCCTGGATCTACATCTTCTTAGCTAGTTGAGGCCTGATAGTCCAGTTGTCAGTAGTTATGTTACCTTCAGGGCTCGTGATAGAGGTTACCCCTTGATTCTGAATGTCTTCGCTCGTGGCCATAACTTGATCGCTTCCTGATTCAGTACACTCCTCAGGGACGCTTGAAATGGACGCATCGCAAAAAGGGATGAACTCTGGATTCTTTAATGGGTTGGATTCCCCGACAATCTCACCACCTTTTTCTTCATCTATTCCTTCGCCTTCTTCATGGGTTTCAAAGGATTCAACCATGAAATCTCCCTCGAACTGTTGTTGCATTTCCTACAAAGAACTTTCCTTTTTGTCTTTTTCTTCCTTGGAAAGGATTAGTATTTCCTTCGCATCATCCAACGTGATAAAATCAGGAATGTGGTTGATATCTTGGAACTATAGGACGTTTGATGTTGGCGGGGGAATCTCCTTTGGGGATGCCTTTGTCTCTTCTGTCATTTCTTGCATTAGGATCAGTCCACCTTATGTGCTGACAGAATTGTCGCTCATAGCCTTCACCTCATTTGAACTGCCTGTCTCGAATGGACATCTTAAGCTTTTTATTTCCTTTTTGCCTTTTTTGGTCATGGGAAATTTTATATCCAGCTCTCCATTTTCAATGAGATCCTGGATTTTATGTCGCAAAGACCAACATTCTTCAGTCGTATGTCCAAGTGAGTTAGAATGGTAGAGACATATCTTGGTGGAGTCATAACTCTTTATCTTGGGCTTTATAGGAGGTAGCATTTCAGTAATCCTTCCTTCGCTTATCAGAAGGTGTAGCATTTCTTCATTGGATTTGCTCAGAGGGGTGAATTTTTGAACTCTTTTGGAGGTTGTTTGATCTTTCATCTTTGAGAATTTGTATTCCCTCGATCGGTTCTGCCGCTGGCGAGATCTTCTAGCAATTTTATCACCCCCTTTTTCTTGTATTTTCAGCCTGCTTTGATCTTCTTCATTTAGCTGGCTCATCGTGGAGTCCTTTTTCTCTTGGGTTTCTGATAGTTGAGTGAAAAATTGTTTTGTTTCCTAATGTTGGCGCACTATCAGCCTAGCCAGCAGGTTTACTTAATTCTGGATCGCATCCAATTTTTGCATTACTGGCATACCCTCCTCTGAGTTTTCCCACTCTAGGACATTTGTTATGTGCCTTTGGGGGTATTCCTCCATCCTTCGCATGTACTTACGAATTGGATACCTTTTAGCGCTTCCTGACCCGATCATGTTTACTTCTTCCGTATCGTGTCGCAATGGAAGGTTAGTGTTGATATTTTGTTAGTCAGGTTGTTCGACCACAATACTGCCACTTTCGATCAGATTTTGAATCTTATGTTTTAAGGACCAACAATCCTGTGTATCATGTCCTGGAGACCCTGAGTGGTAAGCACATCTCTGGCTTGGATTGTATCTTTTGCTCCCTGGTTCCAGAGGTGGGGCTAATTCGGTAATTTTCTTGTGATCCATTAATATCACCAATACATGTTCAAGGGAATCGCCCAGTGGAGTGAATACCCGATTTTTCGTTCTTTCAAATTTTCTTTTCCTGTCTGGGCATTGGTTGAATGTAGCCTGTTGTTGAGATGGTAGATTGTTTTGTATTTTCCAAATGGGGGGACTGTATGTTGGTCTCCTAGCTTTCCCCTGTACAACAAGGGATACATCTTTAATGCCTTTATCGGGTACATTCTTGGCTTCGCTTGCATATTTGCCAGTCTGTATATGCTTAGCGACTGCTTCCAAGGCATTGAAGTCTTTAATCTTGCCTGCCTTCAGGCCCATCTCAGCCATTTCGCCATGTTTGATCATTTCTGAGAATGGCTTTCCTATGCTTGCTAGGATCCTCTCATAGTAAGGAGCCTCTTGGATATCAATAAATGTCATTACCATCTCAGTTTCTGTCATTGATGGAATGACTTGCGCTGCTAGATGTCTCCACCTTTGGGCTTTTTCACTTTAGTCACTTGATATCGATCCGGTGCCATTTGTGACTGAAAACTGTACTGATTTAGAAAGGTGTGGGCCAATTGTTCCCAGTTGTGGATTTTGACATTGTCAAGTCAGGCATACCAAGCTTTAGCTTCTCCAGTGAGACTTTTTTAAAAAAGTTGCATTCTGAGGCTTTCATTTTCAGCATAAGACCCCATTTCGCCAATGTACACTTTTAGGTGTGTATAGGGATCGCCTGCCCCATTGTACTTTTCAAACTCTGGGACTTTGAATTTGGTAGGATATTGAGCCCCTGGGAATATACAGAGATCTGAATAGGTGACACTCCCATAATTTCCAGTCCCTTTAATTGACCGGATGGTATCCTCCATTTGTTGGACTTTCTTTCTTATATCCCCAGTTTCTCGATCATCCTTGAGATTTGTGATTTCTTTATTGGAATGGGGTTTAGGTATCTGGGTTTCCATCTTTTTACCAATACCCTGACTGACCCCTAGTGTGAAGGACTCTGGTTGAGTAGGCATTGTCTGGCCCTGCGTATTTTTACTTTGATGTTTTAGAAAGACAACCAATTCTGCTATCTGATTCCTTAATCCTTCAAACTCCTCTTGGGAAACAGGAGTAGGATCAGGCTGGCCCGGTGTAGCCATGCCTAACGGTGGGATCAGTGCCTTCTTGGACTTTAAACGGGTAACGGGACCGATTGCTTCCCTGCAAAAGACTTGCATAGTTTAGTCTTTAGGGAATGTGAATAATAACATGCTATGTGATGTGTCTATTTTAGGATTTTTATCCTGCAAAATGGATGTCAGCTGTTTGTAGCATGCTAAAAATATGTATGTGTACACATTTCTTCATATTTCCCATTACATGGAGATAGATATGGCATGAAATTGTGTAATTGAAATGAGATCATGAAGAGACTTTCCTCCATTTTGGGTTTATCAGAGGCTGACCTATCTTAGGTTACTCTCGCGGCTTTTTGGCATGAAGGTTCCCAAATCATCGTAATCTACTTGACGGGAAGTAAATCCGGTCTTTCAACTGGAGCGAATTTGGGTGGTGCCTTTCCTGAGCCTCGGAGAATCAGGCTTTTCACGAGTCCAGTAATCAAACACCGACAGGATAGACTCCTGATGGAGGGACCACACAACATACATTCACATACATCGCGTCTCACCGTATGACATGATGACATGTGCGAAGTACTAATATCATAAGCAGTTTATAGTGCGAGGCACTTACATCATAAACAATTTATAGTGCGAAGCACTAAGTGCAAATAAGGAAATGCATTCGTACACATTCATCAAATGTAAATGCAACATCCACACACAAGCAGATAATAATTTTGAAAAGATTGTAATAGCGGCTTAAGTCCTCTTACTGGAGTCCCCAGCGGAGTCGCCACCTGTCGACGTCGGGATTTTTAATTGTCCCTTTCCGTTACTTGTTCTTTGGTGTTCTCATTTTAGGTGAGATTTGTTTGAAAAAACAAGTGAAAAAGGTCTGACATGTATAATGTCGACGATTGGACTATAAGAGTCGCCAGTTGATTTTTTAAATGGTTGTACCAACACAAAATAGAAAAGGTTTGCACATTGACCCAGTGATGTGACACTGCTAAACGGGTTGGTGAAACCGAGATTCGTTAGGGTCCGGGGACTTGGTTATGCGGAAGGAAGGTGTTAGGCACCCCCCGATGTCCGTGTTACCACGGTGACCACCTCTTTTCAAGAAACTATTACCTGAATGTGTGTGTGTGGGGGTCAATGTGCTGTTATTTGGAAGTAGTGCGAGTCCTCGTTCGCACCTATATACACAAGGTTTGAATTTTATGTAAAAATTCAATTTTAAGCAAGATATGGCAGTGATGTTTTATAAAAGAGATTTTTCAAACCCTGATGCTCAATAGTAATTGAGACCTTTTACACTCCCATTTTATTAAGTGATCGGTTTGGTTGATTTTATTTGACAGATGTGAAGCATCCGTACGAAAATAATGTACAAAATAATGCCGACTTCCTCGTGGGTATGGAAACCATCTGAGGAAATTCAGACACCGCAGAATAAATTACAAGCTGCTTACAGCTGAAAATGTCCATCACGGGAACCGAATCCAGATCCAATGGGATGAATCTGTGATCACGTGATTCCTAGGAGCACAGAATACTGCAATTTATATGAAAGCAGTAAGCAGGTATATATATAAAAGCTGTAAATATATATACACAGACATGATCACCAACCACGAAGCACCTCCATGGGGGATCAGAAATGTAAATAAAGCTGTAAAAGCTATCAACCGCCACGAAGGAAACTCCAGGCGGGACGAAATGTACAGAAAGCTGTAAAAACGGTCAACCACCACGAAGTAAACTCCAGGTGGGACGAAATGTAAATATATATATATATATATATATATATATATATATATATATATATATATATAAGCATGTAAACGCACCGGATATAAAATCTAGGCTCATCGGACAAAGTCCAACAACAGTTAATATATATAAGTATATATATATTAAAGCAGTAAACGCACCGAAGTCCGGGCAAAAGCAAGCAACACGACTCTCAACGTGTAGAAGGGTGTGTGCAAAGATGAAGAGAAAGACTCTAAAGTGTGTGAGAAGGCTTACAGCTGACTGCTAAAAAAGGCTTCTATATCTTTAGAGTGGGTAAACACTGGCTTTTGTGGGTACAAAAGAGGCTATATATGAGATCACAAGTATTTGAAGTGGGAAAATACACTGTATGGGTCGAGTGCGGAGCGAATTGTGTAGGGTTTTCCCGTCGGTTTCTCTTGCAAAATGGGCACCCCAAGCCCCATATTTATAGAGGGGGGAGCCGCAGGTCTACCTGCAGCACCTAGTAGCAGGTGTACCTGTGGCACCTAGTAGCAGGTGTACCTGCGGCTTTCCGGGGTGCCCCGGGCAGTGTGGGTCCCACCGTGTCGAAGTACGTACGCGCTGTTCGCTCGGTCGCTCATAACTTTTAATCCGAGAGTCTGATGGAAGCGTGCCATACCATTCTGGAAAGCTCTTTCCGAGAGCTACACAGTGATATATGATTTGACCTTTTTTTGATTCCAGGAAGATAGGTCCATGACCGAAATGGCATTCCCGGGTTTCCGTCAGGCAGTCCGTTGAGCCGTTTTGCGTAGTTTGCACTCGGAAGTTAAGATATGGTTCTTGTGGGACTTTCTTTGAAGTATTTTGAGTTGAAATGAGTGTATTTGATTTTAAGTGAAGTTGAGTTGGCAATATGACCATTTTGCCCCTCCCGGGGTTATCTCCGATTTTTGCGCAATTGTAGCAGTCGTTTCTCAGGGTTATCTCTGAGGTTGACTTGATGTTGACTTTGATTGTCCTCAAGGTTATCTCTGAGGTTGGCTTGACCTCTTGGGGCTATCTCCAGGCTTTGATCTTGATCCTCTAGGGTTATCTCCGAGGTTGAAACTGACTTTCCCGGGATTATCTCCGGGGTTGGAAACTGGATCTCCCGAGGTGATCTCCGGGGTTTGAAGTTGATGTCATAGTCCTCCAGGGTTATCTTTGGAGTGTGAAAAAGACGCTTTTGCCCTCCTACATGGTTAGTAACAGGAGAAGAAAATTTCGAGTGTCTACAGGCCTCACCCGGTGGCCCCGCTATCTCGAAGTATGTGCACTCCGACCAACGCGCAGTCTGCTTGAACCTTCATAACTTGAAATCTGGGAATTCGATGGAGGCGTATCATACCTTTCCGGAAAGCTCTTTACGAGATCTATGCAATACATAGGGCTTGACCTTTTTCCAAATCTGGGAAGATGGATCCATGACCAAATTAGCATCTTCGGGTCTTCACATGAAGTCCGTTGAGCTGTTTTGAATAGTTTGTGCTCAAAAGTGCTTAAATGGCTCTTTGTGACCCTATCTGCAGCTATACTGTGGTTCTTGATATTATTTTGTCAAAATGACCTTTTTACCCTCCCGGGGTTGTATCTGGGGTTGAAGTGGCTTTTGGTTGTCCCTCGGGACTGTCTCCGGGGTTTGACTACAGTTGATTCTGTGTTTCCTTAGGGTGGTCTCCAAGGTTGATTTGATATCCCACGGTGTTGTGTTCGGGATTTGATTTGATATTGTAGTCGTCCAGGGTTATCTCTGGAGTGTGAAAAACCCGTTTATGCCCTCCTGCATAGTTAGTAACAGGAAGACGAAATTTCAAGTATCTACAATATAGTTGCAATAACATTATCATAGGAAAAAATTTGGTGGGACTCTTGTGCTCAAGTTTTTTCAAATACTCAATAGCAGCTTGTGCATCATTTGAATCTAAGGCATCGCCTCGTATGTCTCTTAACTACTTTTCGAATGACTTTCTTTGAAAACCCTCACATTTCTCATTCCACCACCCATTGAACTAAAAATATTCATCATCCGGTAGCCCCAATTCTAGCGTTGTTCAACATTTTAATAAGATTTCTAACCACCCCATTTATATTTTTATGTGTTTGTATTTGAGAAGTTTTACTTAGTGACACAAATTCATGATTGTGATTTAGTTCAAGTTTAGACAAATAATAATTATCTGACTTTTTATTATGAACAATGTATAATTTTTCTTTGCACTCAGTTTTATGTACAAAACCCCTCCTCCTCTTTATTTTATCATCATCAAAATTATATTGGTATAATCTAGAACAATACTCATTTGAGTGAGCATGTTTCCTACTAGTTTTAATCCTAATTTCAAATCCAACACGTTAGACATATCTTCTATAAAAATTCTCAACTTCTTCTAATGTAGCAAAAACTTGCCGAATATATGGAGTATCATCTTAAGAAACACTAATCGTCATTTTTATCACATATATTTTCACCAAGTGATATGGAATGGTAAGATATAATATCAAACAAATCCATATCTAAGATGTGAATGTAATAAGTATGAGACTTTACTTGCCAATTTTCTGTTGTAAACTCTTGTATAATTTGATAATTCTTCTTTGTCCAAATGTGTTCTTCAGTTACGTTGGAGTTGCACTGATTAGCATATCTGAAATTAGGATCCGATCTGAAGGTTTTATTTTTTAAGTTGTGCGGTATCGATTTCTGTTTCGTACGAGCTTTATGTTGGTTAAAACTCTTATATGTATAACAATTGTGTGGTTCCTACCGCGTAACAGTTGTGTGGGAGCTGATATATTTTGCATTATAGGGGCATCCAAGTAATTGCATATGTAGGGCATGTTCTGCATAACAGTTATTTTAACTTCTAATAACTATTATGCGGATGAGTTTGATAAGTGCCCTTAGATCTCGCGACGAATGGTCAGGATTTAGTTGGATGAAAGGATGATCATATTCATTTTTAAATCCGGATCATCCCCATATATATATATATATATATATATATATATATATATATATATATATACAACTCAAAAAATAAATTATTAATTAATTTCTGGTCTGATACTTAAAAATCTCATATTGTATAAAAAAGGCAACAACAAAAATGAGACCTCATTTTAAGAAAAAGTCAAATGTCAATGACACCCTAAATTACTTTTTGCAGACCCTTATATGTCAAAGAATATATTACCCTTAATTAATGGAAAGTCAATTAACACGTCTATCACTTGCTCGTTTTAGTCTCAAGTCTGTTATACTCAAAACTAAAAAAAATTAAAAATAAATTCCAAATCTCTTTCAATTCTTTATGAAATTAAACTATTATTGGACATTGTAGAACATAAAACTTAATATTTTAGATTTAGTTCAATTATTTAGTAAGTTTTTTTATTAGTCGTTTAACCCGTGCAAGACACATATTTGGTGGCTATTAACGCCAAGATCTGTCCATGCGTTCCAATCACCAAAGCGCATCCAATCCTGGACACAAACGGAATCACACTAAAGGCTTGACGGCTTGGGCCGCCGGGGGATAGTTCCAGTGTGAGAATAAGTACATGCTGAATAAGGTTAACAATGGAGGCTTAATGATCTAGTGCTGGAAAATAATAATTGTGCAACTTAAAATTAGGGTAAAACCTTGTATTTATAGTGATCTCACCACCTCCATAGAGTTCTTTCCCGTATAGAATTAGAAATCATCATTGGGTATAATTCAGTAATGGGATCAAATATAATTCCCTTAAGGAAAGGAAGTCGGTTTAAAACCTGACTCTATCCTTAGGGATCAGAAACCAAATATAATTGGGAATCTCTGATTCCTTAAAATTCTCAACTGCCCAATTGGATTCCTACATAGATTAAAACAACTCCATGTGGAATTTAGCCAATCATATAATCTAGGCCCAAATATTAATGTCCCAACATTGCCCCTAGTCTTCGATTAAATGAGACATTTAATTGAAGAATCCCATAATAAAACCCCAAAAATATCGCGACAATCAAGGCCCAACATTCTTCACCAACACCCCCCCCCATAACGGGCCCCTACATTACGCCCACATCCACCATTATCACAGCCGTATTAAATGCACCGTATTCACGTAACCGAGAAAAGCTGAAAAGCCACTTTTTCAAAAGAAACCTTTTCACTAAAACAACTGCCATTTATCGTATCTAATCTTTCAAAAAAACCCTCTGCAACACTTTTCCCACTTCTCAATCAGCAGAAAAACCTCCACTGCAATCAAATAGCTTCTTCAAGCAACCCTAACTCAACTGTCCCAAGCACATCTATAGGTACTAATGGCATAATCGCTGTCAAAGTACCAGTAGCCACCGTCATTGAAACACCTAGCTTCAGAGAGACCCTGTGACGCCCCCAAAATTAGGTATACATCACCCATCTTGGGTCGTCAGATATATAGTACAGAATACAAATACAACTTATTAATACAACTGTCGTGTATAATACGACAAAACATAAACTGTGAGTTTGAATACAAATATTGTCTTCTAGAGAGTATTCATACTCAAAAGGAGTCCTCATTACATTAATTAACACACTATTACATAGAATAGTGATGACTACTAACTAATACTATCATTCGGACAATCACTCTGTTCCCCGACTTGCCCCAGCTACGTTCTCATTTCCTGAAGAGAACAGTGAAAGAAAGGGTGAGCTCAACTAGCCCAGTAAGAAATATTATGACTAAGATAATGCAGAATAAATTATCATTAGCCTTCAAATATGTTAAACTGATAAAATATAATAGACATCAAGTTTAACTGCAGCGGAACAAGCAATCCATTAAAAGAGTCAAGTTGAAAAAAACTCTACTATCTTTTATGATTTAAAAGGTTTTTCAACACTGTGATCGCTGGGACTCAGCTTAATAAAATAATCCACATCATCGAATCACCCCTGCACTATGGCCAAGGATATTCGTGTATTCATTAATGGTCATGATCATGTCAACAACTGTCCATCAATGCACTACGGACCAATGAGGACTTTTACCGCATCATTTGTAACATTACGGTCATGATTATACCGAATAATCCCCGGTCATAATCATACCAAGTCCATCTATGCACTACAGGCCACAGATGACTTTCAACATTTTATAAACATGAGGATGATGACAATGATATAAGATTTCAATAAAACAAGTTCAAGAATTAATTTATCCAAGAATTAACAACGTCCAAATTGTCAACATGATACTGCTTTGTGGAGTAAAATTCAAGAATGCTTAGAAGAATATTTTCATGAAAAGATACTGGATGAAACGTAATTATCAATGATATTCCATAAATTTCATGGAGTATAGAAGTCAAAACTTAACCAACTGAGTATAATTAAGAATGGAATAACAAAAGAAATCACCATGCATGCGATAGACCGCACAAATAGGTTATTCCAACAGAATAATAAATAATGAAACCAGGTCCGGCGTAAACCGCACAGACAGGATATTCCAATAGAATAATAATAAAGACGGAACCAGGTCTGGTGTAAAACACACAGACAGGATATTCCAACAGAATAATAATAAAGACGGAACCAGGTCTGGTGTAAAACACACAGACAGGATGTTCCAACAGAATAATAATAAAGACAGAACCAGGTCTGGTGCAAAACACATAGACAGGATGTTCCAACAGAATAACAGAAGAATGTCACCAAGTATAGGGTAGACCGCGTATACAGGTTATTCCAACAGAATAATAAATAATGAAATAACAACAGTTCTCTTCATGAGTAAGAAAGAATAACACCCCTTACAGTTTTAAAGAAGAGCTGAAATAAGGAAGTAGTTAAGTAGCAGAATACTCTTCTTCTCTCTCTCTATAGTTTCTCTCTATAGTTTCTCTCTCTAGATTTCAGTGAATTCGTAAGAAATAATGAAGGAATAAGCTGCTATTTATAGAAAAATAGAATGCATAGTAACTAATCAATGAACGGTCCAGATTGATTACTTTAATCTGACGGTCCATATTTAAAGAAAAATCTTTTAAATAAAATATAATATATTCTATTTATAGAATAACTTTAATAAAGTATTCTGTTTTATATAAAAAGATGTTTCTGTTTTATTACGTTAATAATACGAATAAAACAAAACGTCATTATCCCTATATATTTCATATTATTAACTGACAATAATTGAATCAAACTGAGTGACTTCTCACATAAGCATTAATAATCAATACCGTGTGCTACTATGCAACCACACGTATTACTGTACTTTTACTACCGAGTAGTTCAACAATATCAATGGTAAAATTTCCGTCGTTATTTTTAATAAAATATTTTTGTTATTTTCTCAATCCGACAATAATTCCGTTGTGGGGTCCACCAATGATTGTGCCGTTATACGAATATTCCCTGTTAAAACGAATATTCCCCGACCAATCGAATATTATATAACAACTTGCGTACTTTACAAAATTTATAAATATTACCCACAACTATAACATTATATCAAATTAACTCCATAATATTCAAAAATAATATTTATAGAAAATTTATCTTTATTTATAAAAGTTGGGGTCTTACAACCTCCCCTTCTTATGAAATTTCGCCCTCGAAATTAGGGTACGTACCTGGTATGTCGAAGAGGTAAGGATACCTTGATTTCATTTCAGATTCTAACTCCCAAGTCATTTCCTCAACATCGTGGTTTCTCAACAAAACTTTGACTTGAGGTATAACCTTGGAGCGTAGAATATGTTCCTTCTTATCCAAGATTTGAATAGGAACTTCTTCATACGTCAAATCCTCCGCTATTTCGTCCGGTTCTAACTCAATAATGTGGTTCGGGTCTTCCACATATTTGTGTAACATGGATATGTGAAAAACGTTATGAACACGAGACATACTTGGCGGTAAAGCGAGTCTATAAGCCACAGTTCCTATTCGATCGAGGATTAAAAATGGACCGATGAATCGAGGATTAAGCTTTCCTCTCTTTTCAAATCTCGTAACTCCTTTCCATGGAGCAACACGTAAGAACACATGATCTCCTATATCAAATTTCACGTCCTTTCGATGAAGATCAGTATAACTCTTTTGTCGATCTTGTGAGGTTGTTATACGTTGTCGGATCGTTTGAATCTTTTCTGTAGTCATACGTACCAACTCTGGTCCCAACAACGTTGCTTCACCCACCTCATCCCAGCATACTGGAGAACGACATTTTCTTCCATACAATACTTTGAATGGAGCCATGCCAATACTTGCTTGATAATTGTTGTTGTAGGAAAACTCCACCAATGATAAGAACTTATCCCAACTTCCCTTGAAGTCAAGGACACAGAGTCTTAATAAATCTTCCAGAGTTTGAATAGTCCTCTCTGATTGTCCGTCCGTCTGAGGATGATATGCCGAACTAAATTATAAATCCGCATCCATAGCTTTTTGTAAGCTAACCCAAAATCGTGAAGTGAATCTTGGGTCTCGGTCAGAAACTATGGATATTGGCATACCATGCAGTCTTACAATCTCGTTCATGTACATACGAGCAAGACGTTCAAGTGTATAAGTTTCTCGTATCGGTAAGAAATGAGTAGACTTGGTCAATCTATCAACAATGACCCAAATTACATTTATACCTTGAGAAACCTTAGGAAAACCGGTAACGAAATCCATGGTAATGTGCTCCCACTTCCATTCTGGAATTTCAAGTGGTTGCAATGGACCTTTTGGTACTTGATGCTCCGCTTTGACTCGTTGACAAGTTAGACGCCTTGAGATAAACAGCGCTATCTCTCTCTTCATATTGCTCCACCAAAATGTATGACGAAGATCATGATACATTTTGGTACTTTCAGGATGGATTGCAAACGGTGTGTTGTGCGTCTCCATCCTGATTTCATACTTTAAATCAAGGTCGTTAGGAACACAAAGTCTGGAGTTGACTCGAAGTATTCCTTCTTCATCAATTTTTGCTTCCGGCATAGCACCTTCTTGCACTTTCTTCCTCATACGCATCAGCTCCAGGTCTGTAGCTTGAGCAGCTTTAACTTTATTGATTAAAGTTGGTTCTACTTGTATATTCGCCATCATCACATGGGTCCCTGGAGTCTTTAACTCTATCTTCATCCTTTGCAAGTCACACAAAATGGGCCTTTGTGTTGACAATATCACACTCGTACTTACATATAATCTTCTACTCAATGCGTCAGCTACCACGTTCGCTTTTCCAGGATGGTATTGAATGGTATGATCATAATCTTTCAACAGTTCAAGCCAACGTCGTTGTCGCATGTTGAGTTCCTTTTGAGTGAAGAAATATTTGAGGCTTTTATGATCCGTAAAGATCTCCACCTTCTCCCCATACAAGTAATGCCTCTAAATTTTAAGTGCAAAGACACCAGCTGCCAACTCTAGATCATGAGTAGGATAATTTCTCTCATATTCCTTGAGTTGTCTTGATGCATAGGCTATGACTTTTCCATGTTGCATGAGAACGCATCCTAACCCTTTGCTCGAAGCATCACTATAGATGACAAATCCCTCCGAGCCAGATGGTATTGTTAGAACAGGTGCTGAAATGAGTCTCCTCTTGAGTTCTTGAAAACTCTTCTCACATTCTTCGCTCCAACCGAACTTTGTATCTTTCCGAGTCAGCTGAGTTAGTGGAGTAGCGATTCGAGAAAATCCTTCCACGAATATCCGATAATAACCAGCTAAACTAAGAAAGCTACGTACTTTGGCCACTGATTTAGGTTGTTCCCAGCTTTGAATAGCTTCAATCTTTGTCGGGTCAACAGATATTCCACGACTTGATACTACATGCCCAAGGAATGCTACCTCCTCCAGCCAGAACTCGCATTTCTTCAACTTGGCATAAAGCTTGTATTCACGAAGCGTTTGGAGTACCAGCCTCAAGTGTTGCTCATGATCTTCACGACTTTTGGAATAAATAAGGATGTCATCAATAAAGACGACCACAAAGTGATCCAAATATTCTATGAATACCCGGTTCATCATATCCATGAAGGCAGCAGGAGCATTAGTCAATCCAAAGGACATGACTAGGAATTCATAATGCCCATACCGAGTTCTGAAAGTCGTCTTTGGAATATCCTCAGTTCTAACCTTCAGCTGATGATATCCAGAATGAAGATCGATCTTTGAAAAGAATTGTGCTTCTTGCAACTGGTCAAATAGGTCATCAATACGTGGCAATGGGTACCTGTGTTTGATGGTGACATGATTCAACTCCCAATAATCAATACAAAGTCGCATACTTCCATCTTTCTTCTTCACGAATAGCATAGGAGTACCCCAAGGAGAAGTACTAGGACGAATAAAGCCAATGTCTAACAATTCCTGCAGTTGGATCTTTAACTCCTGAAGTTCAATAGGAGACATTCGATATGGGGCTTTGGAAATGGGTTTTGTACCAGGTTCAAGGTCGATACAAAATTTAATTTCACGCTCTGGGGGTACGCCAGAAAGTTCTTCAGGGAATACGTCAGGAAATTTATTAACAATAGAAATATCATTCAAAACTGACGTATTTTTGTTTAGATCCGTGACATGAGCTAAGAAAGCTTGACGTCCGTTTTTCAATAGCTTTATGGCTTGATATAACAGCGATTGATTTTAATAGTTTGGTTGCTTGAATTAGCGTAATAGGTAGGTTAGGAATATGAAAGCTAATAATCTTACGAAAATAATCAATTTTTGCATGATGAGTAGTTAACCAATCAATCCCTAGAATCACGTCAAATGCAAGTATTTTTAATGAAATCAGATCGATAGGTAATGTGTGGGTACCAACTTGAACCAAACAAGATTTATAAATCGTGGATGTAATGAAGGTTTCTCCCAATGGAGTTTCAACAGATAAGTCAAAGTCTAATTTCTCTGGAGTCAAATTTAATCGATGAGCGCAAGTAGGAGAAATAAAAGAATGGGTAGAACCGGTATCAAATAAAGTATAGACTTCGTTAGAGTTTATGATAAGCTTACCCGTGATGACCTCATTCAGGTTCCTTGCTTTCTGGGAGGTCACAACAAACGCTCTCCCTTACACTACCGGTTTTGACTTTTTTGGGACGGCCTTTGGTGTCTCTATCCTGACTGAACTTGTTTTTGGTAAACGACAAAATCGAGCTAAATGACCTTCTCTTCCACAATTATAACATGCTTTCGACGGCATCGCGCAGTTTGGACTGATGTGCCCCTCCCCTCCGCATTTGAAACATATGATAGGTGGTCGTTCTCCTTCCTTAACAACGGGTGCTGGTGCTGACGTCTTTCCATCATTGTTGAATCTCATCTTCTTGAAATGACCATTCTTATTGTTTTGGCCCTGATTACCACCGAAGTGGTTACCATTTCTAGCCTGTTGATTCCCTCCACACTTGTTGTCACCGCTTCGATGACTGCTCTCACTGGTATTATCATTTTGCCGACTGCTCTCTTTTGGTTGCGTTGACTCGTTATCGCGCTCCACTAACTGAGCCCTATTCACAACATCTGAATACAAACACAGTTTATGAGAAATAAGATGTTGACGTATCTCAGGTTTCAAACCTCACAAAAACATTCGCGTCATTCGCTCTTCATTATCCACCAAGTGGGACGCAAACCGGGACAACTCAGCAAATTTAGCCTCATACTGGGACACGGTCATATTATTCTGCTCCAATTTGATGAACTCCACCTCCTTCATGTGACGAACACTTTCGGGAAAGTATTTGTCATTGAACAGCTCTTGGAACTTCTCCCAAGACATCTTCAGTGCGGCAGGTTGAGTACGCTTAATCGATTCCCACCAGTAATCTGCCTCTCCTCGCAACATAAAGGCGGCAAAGGGAACCTTTTGCTCCTCGGAGCATCCCAAGACATCAAATATCTTGGTAATCTACTTTATCCATGTTTCCGCTATAAGTGGTTTTGGCTCTCCCTTAAACTCTGGTGGTCCCAGCTCCTTGAACTGTTTAGCGGTGACCGTCCGAGAGTTTTCAGTGTTTCCACCTATATTTTGGACAGGAGCCGCTCTCACCTGCTGTTGCATGAACTGCATAAAGTTTCTGAACATTCCATTATTCAGCATCTGGTCAGTGTTGTTGTTTGCATGAGGATTGTCACCATCCTGATGCACATTATCCTGATTATTGATATGTGGTGAATCAACAGTCGCCTGTGCTCCATTGCTATTCTCAACATTCTCAGATGTCATTTTCAGATACTGCCACAAAAAAAAAGTTAATTGATATATCATATATTATCCTTATATTATGACCGACCAATTAAATACCATGCAAATAAACTTAGGTAGGTCATACTAGCGAAGGAATTCCCCATCTCTCCCCTCCTAGTTCTATTCTCACATCTTAGCCAGGGATCATATCCCTAAGCTCTGATACCAACTGTGACGCCCCCAAAATTAGGTATACATCACCCATCTTGGGTCGTCAAATACATAGTACAGAATACAAATACAACTTATTAATACAACAGTCGTGTACAATACGACAAAACATAAACTGTGAGTTTGAATACAAATATTATCTTCTAGAGAGTATTCATACTCAAAAGGAGTCCTCATTACATATATTAACACACTATTACATAGAATAGTGAGGACTACTAACTAATACTATCATTCGGACCATCACTCCGTTCCCCGACTTGCCTCAGCTACGTTCTCATTTCCTGAAGAGAACAGTGAAAGAAAGGGTGAGCTCAACTAGCCCAGTAAGAAATATTATGACTAAGATAATGCAGAATAAATTATCATTAGCCTTCAACAATGTTAAACTGATAAAATATAATAGACATCAAGTTTAACTGGTAGCGGAACAAGCAATCCATTAAAAGAGTCAAGTAGAAAATAAACTCTACTACCTTTTATGATTTAAAAGGTTTTTCAACATTGTGACTCAGCTTAATAAAATAATCCACATCATCGAATCACCCCTGCACTACGGCCAAGGATATTCGTGTATTCATTAATGGTCATGATCATGTCAACAACTGTCCATCAATGCACTACGGGCCAATGAGGACTTTTACCACATCATTTGTAACATTACGGTCATGATTATACCGAATAATCCCTGGTCATAATCATACCAAGTCCATCTATGCACTACAGGCCACAGATGACTTTCAACATTTTATAAACATTAGGATGATGACAATGATATAAGAATTCAATAAAACAAGTTCAAGAATTAATTTATCCAAGAATTAACAACGTCCAAATTGTCAACATGATACTGCTTTGTGGAGTAAAATTCAAGAATGCTTAGAAGAATTTTTTCATGAAAAGATACTGGATGAAACGTAATTATCAATGATATTCCACAAATTTCATGGAGTATAAAAGTCAAAACTTAACCAACTGAGTATAATAAAGAATGGAATAACAAAAGAAATCACCATGCATGCGATAGACCGCACAAACAGGTTATTCCAGCAGAATAATAAATAATGGAACCAGGTCCGGCGTAAACCGCACAGACAGGATATTCCAACAGAATAATAAAAAAGACGGAACCAGGACTGGTGTAAGACACACAAACAGAATATTCCAACAGAATAATAATAAAGACGGAACCAGGTCTGGTGTAAAACACACAGACAGGACGTTCCAACAGAATAATAATAAAGACGGAACCAGGTCTGGTGTAAAACACACAAACAGGATGTTCCAACAGAATAACAGAAGAATGTCACCAAGTATAGGGTAGACCGCGTATACAGGTTATTCTAACAGAATAATAAATAATGAAATAACAACAGTTCTCTTCATGAGTAAGAAAGAATAACACCCCTTACCGTTTTAAAGAAGAGCTGAAATAAGGAAGTAGTTAAGTAGCAGAATACTCCTCTTTTCTCTCTCTATAGTTTCTCTCTATAGTTTCTCTCTAGAGTTCAGTGAATTCGTAAGAAATAATGAAGGAATGAGCTGCTATTTATAGAAAAATAGAATGTATAGTAACTAATCCATGAACGGTCCAGATTGATTACTTTAATCTGACGGTCCATATTTAAAGAAAAATCTTTTAAATAAAATATAATATATTCTATTTATAGAATAACTTTAATAATGTGACGCCCCCAAAATTAGGTATACATCACCCATCTTGGGTCGTCAGATACATAGTACAAAATACAAATACAACTTACTAAAACAACTGTCGTGTACAATACGACAAAACATAAACTGTGAGTTTGAATACAAATATTATCTTCTAGAGAGTATTCATACTCAAAAGGAGTCCTCATTACATTTATTAACACAACATTACATAGAATAGTGAGGATTACTAACTCATACTATCATTCGGACCATCACTCCGTTCCCCGACTTGCCCCAGCTACGTTCTCATTTCCTGAAGAGAACAGTGAAAGAAAGGGTGAGCTCAACTAGCCCAGTAAGAAATATCATGACTAAGATAATGCAGAATAAATTATCATTAGCCTTCAACAATGTTAAACTGATAAAATATAATAGACATCAAGTTTAACTGCAGCGGAACAAGCAATCCATTAAAAGAGTCAAGTAGAAAATAAACTCTACTATCTTTTATGATTTAAAAGATTTTCCAACACTGTGATCGCTGAGACTCAGCTTAATAAAATAATTCACATCATCGAATCACCCCTGCACTACGGCCAAGGATATTCGTATATTCATTAATGGTCATGATCATGCCAACAACTGTCCATCAATGCACTACAGGCCAATGAGGACTTTTACCACATCATTTGTAACATTACGGTCATGATTATACCGAATAATCCCTGGTCATAATCATACCAAGTCCATCTATGCACTACAGGCCACAGATGACTTTCAACATTTTATAAACATGAGGATGATGACAATGATATAAGAATTCAATAAAACAAGTTCAAGAATTAATTTATCCAAGAATTAACAACGTCCAAATTGTCAACATGATATTGCTTTGTGGAGTAAAATTCAAGAATACTTAGAAGAATATTTTCATGAAAAGATACTGGATGAACCGCAATTATCAAGGATATTCCACAAATTTCATGGAGTATAGAAGTCAAAACTTAACCAACTGAGTACAATAAAGAATGGAATAACAAAAGAAATCACCATGCATGCGATAGACCGCACAGACAGGTTATTCCAACAGAATAATAAATAATGGAACCAGGTCCGGCGTAAACGCACAGACAGGATATTTCGACAGAATAATAAATAATGGAACCAGGTCCGGTGTAAAACACACAGACAGGATGTTCCAACAGAATAATAACAAGACGGAACCAGGTCCGGTGTAAAACACACAGACAGGATGTTCCAACAGAATAATAATAAAAACGGAACCAGGTCCGGTGTAAAACACACAGACAGGATGTTCCAACAGAATAATAGAAGAATGTCACCAAGTATAGGGTAGACCACGTATACAGGTTATTCCAACAGAATAATAAGAAATGGAATAACAACAGTTCTCTTCATGAATAAGAAAGAATAACACCCCTTACCGTTTTAAAGACGAGCTGAAATAAGGAAGTAGTTAAGTAGCAGAATACTCTTCTTCTCTCTCTCTATAGTTTCTCTCTATAGTTTCTCTCTCTAGAGTTCAGTGAATTCGTAAGAAATAATGAAGGAATGAGCTGCTATTTATAGAAAAAATGCATAGTAACTAATCCATGAACGGTCCAGATTGATTACTTTAATCTGACGGTCCATATTTAAAGAAAAATCTTTTAAATAAAATATAATATATTCTATTTATAGAATAACTTTAATAAAGTATTCTGTTTTATATAAAAAGATGTTTCTGTTTTATTACGTTAATAATACGAATAAAACAAAACGTCATTATCCCTATATATTTCATATTATTAACTGACAATAATTGAATCAAACTGAGTGACTTCTCACATAAGCATTAATAATCAATACTGTGTGCTACTATGCAACCACACGTATTACTGTACTTTTACTACCGAGTAGTTCAACAATATCAATGGTAAAACTTCCGTCGTTATTTTTAATAAAATATTTTTGTTATTTTCTCAATCCGACAATAATTCCGTTGTGGGGTCCACCAATGATTGTGCCGTTATACGAATATTCCCTGTTAAAACGAATATTCCCCGACCAATCGAATATTATATAACAACTTGCGTACTTTACAAAATTTATAAATATTACCCACAACTATAACATTATATCAAATTAACTCCATAATATTCAAAAATAATATTTATAGAAAATTCTTCTTTATTTATAAAAGTTGGGGTCTTACAAGCAAAGTATTCTGTTTCATATAAAAAGATGTTTCTGTTTTATTACGTTAATAATACGAATAAAACAAAACGTCATTATCGCCAAATAATTCATATTATTAACTGACAATAATTGAATCAAACTGAGTGACTTCTCACATAAGCATTAATAATGAATACCGTGTGCTACTATGCAACCACACGTATTACTGTACTTTTACTACCGAGTAGTTCAACAGTATCAATGGTAAAACTTCCGCCGTTATTTTTAATAAAATATTTTTGTCATTTTCTCAATCCGACAATAATTCCGTTGTGGGGTCCACCAATGATTGTGCCGTTGTACGAATATTTCCTGTTAAAACGAATATTTCCCGACCAATCGAATATTATATAACAACTTGCGTACTTTGCAAAATTTATAAATATTACCCACAACTATAACATTATATCAAATTAACTCCATTATATTCAAAAATAATATTTATAGAAAATTCATCTTTATTTATAAAAGTTGGGGTCTTACAGACCCCATCATCTTTAACCCCCAGTACAGAAACATTTTCATCTCCTGAAGGACCCGAAGCAAAAATTTGCAAGGAGTACAAATCCTCCAAAGCTTATCCCTATATAAACACCCAATCCACTATCCAAGATGATAGATTGCCCGCCATCCGACAGCAATACCAGATCCCACCAAAGTACTCCATCTGAGCTCCTTATCCGAACGAGAATATGTACTGGCACCCCAAGGTAGAATGGATTGTTGTGCAACTATACGCCCTTAAGTATGGTATCCGATTTCCCCGTCCCGAGTTCATTTCATCTTTTTTTGGGATTGATCGGCACTAGGCTCTCCCAACTGATGTCGAAATCCTACATTTATCTAATTTCCTTCCTCGCCTTCTGCCACGAACTAAAATTCCTCTTGGATTGGAATTCTTTTTCGCACTTTTTAGCCTATCAAAAAGCGAAGAATCCGACTTTCGCTACCTCTGCCTTCGTCCCGAAACAATTACCCCTATAAAAAACCCCTCCAGCTACAAAAGTTGGCATTCGCGATGGATCTTCATGAAAGGAACGGCCTTGAAACTATTGCCAAACTGGGCCTCCCCAAACGATCCCATTCTCAAAGTCACTGAATTTCCAAAAAAGAAGATCAAAGCTTTCCGATCCTTCTACAACCAGATAAAGAAAATTGAATGGTCAATCAAAGTGTTGACCAATGATGTTTGGCTCTACCAACACAATTGTAAGTATCTTCATAAACCCCGCTCTCTTAATACATTGTTTTCTTACAGTTAACACATCTTCCTTCTGTAATTACAGTGTTAATCTTTAAACCCGAAGGACTCAAAGCTCCCGAGATAAATCAATCTCGTCCCTCCAAGCCCATACCCCAACCTATCATCGACCAAAACATTGACATCGAGACCATACTTATTACAGAAATTCCCATTGATACCCCCACAAAGCACCTCCCCAATTACCGAACCAAACGTCACCCGAAGACGATATTCTTCCTCCCCCACCTCTACCTGAGTAGACGACATCACCCGAAGCTCCCCCGAAGCGACTCTTAAACACAACTTGGTCTCAAGATCTTCCACATGACTTCCCTTACGAAAAATTCAATGCCTTCGTCATTCTAGGTGATGACAAGAAGTACAAAGGCCTCGAACCCGAGGACCTGGTAATTACAACCGTCGTCCCTATGGGTTGGGTAAGAACAAAACTAATAAACCTTTAATCAAACCCACTTATGCTAAATAACCCTTATTACTCCCATATTGTCCACAGGCACTATCAGCCTTCGGTTGACTACTTCTTCGAATTGAAGAGATATCCGCTTGCAAAAAAGAACTGAAAAGCACAACAGATCAACTCCGAATAGAACTCGAGGCCACGTCAAATGAAAGAAAAGGTGATAGGGAACGGTTCCAAGCCACCCTACTTCATGCCAACACGCTTGTAGCTGAACTGACGAAATTGTCCCTGGACATGAAAGAGCTGAAGTGGAAATATTTTGAACTCTCTTAGCTGAGAGAAAAACTTATTCTGGATCAGGCCGAGCTAAAAGAGGAGCGAGACAACCTCGAAAGATCCTACAACCTCCTGGCCAAAGAATATGAGAAAGTGTGTCATAAATCGAAAGTCATGCTTACATAGGTTGCCGGAATGGAGAAAGAGATCGAACGCCTGAAGGCCAAGAAAACTATTATCTCCGAGGCCGATAAACAGAAAATCATCGAGGAGTATCAAGAGTGTAAGACCCCAACTTTTTATGAATACAGATTTAATTTTCTCTAAATGTTATTTTGAATAATAAGGTGTGACTTGATATAATGTTATAGTTATGGGTGATATGTGCAAATTTTGAAAGTAAGCAAGTTGTCATAAAATATTCGTTTGATCGGGGAATATTTTTTCTGTCGAGAAATATTCGTACGATGGCACAATCATTGGTGGACCCCACAACGGAGTTACTGTCGAATATAAAAAGCGATAGAAATAACCTTTTTATAAAAATAACGACAAAACTTTTACCGTTAGCTGTTGAAATACCCGGTGATAAAAGTACAGTAATACGCGTGGTTGCACAGTAGCACACGGTATTGTATAGTATCTCTGATTATTGATGCTTACTTAAGAAGTTACTCAGTTTTATTCCATTATAGCCATAGTAATTGTTGCATAGTATCTCATATTATTGATTCAATTATTATCACAGTATCAACTGCATAATATTTTATAGTATTAAATCAATAATTGAGACGATACAGTTATTCATATTATTATTTGTATTATTGACAATGTCTAGAAAGTTCTGTCGAGGAAAGAGGTTAGGTTATTTAATTGCGCGCCAATAAGGAGAAGTCCTTATCGGAAAGCCCTTTTTTCCTAGGAATGATCCGGTTGTCAATATTGTGAGTTATAATATTAACAATGAATAATTGTTGAAAGATTAAGAATTTGTTTATTGAAGATAAGTGATTTGTGGGTAATATTTATTCAATTTTTGATATAAATAGAGGGGGTTTTCATGAAGTATCTGTTGTAAGTTTGGCTTATTACATGGACCCCCACTTACTCATTTTTCAAAATCGTCGGTAGAAAGTTATTTCAGTTTTGTTTTATTATTATTATAATAGTAATAAAACAGAAAACTTTTTATATAAAATAGAATACTTTTTATATTATAAAGTTATTCATTTTATTAGATTATAAATAGAATATATTATATTTTATATAAAGTTTTTTATTTTATTAGAATATTTTATTGCACAGTAATGAATAGTAAAAATCAGAAAATTCATCGAATTTGCACCTGTGAAAGTTTTACTGTGCGTCCGTGATTATTTTCTTAAATAGTGTCATGTCATTCTCCTATAAATAGAATGCTTAGTAAAGAAATGAAAATCACACCAGAATCAGAGAAATCTTCTTCTATAATATTGTGCGTATTTCTTTTGAGCATAAGGATACTTTGAGTGTAGCAAATAGTGCAAGTTTTCTTCAAGAATATATCCGCTATACCAGTCGGAATTACTCTCCTACTAAGGTAAGAGATATTATTTTTGTTCAATATTCGTAAGAAATATTATTTTATTCCATACTCTATAGTATTTAAGTAATATTAATTCGTTTCATATTCCTAAATATACACTTATTGTGATAAGTATTGCTTCTATACTCCCTGAAATTAGTAGAATATCCTTGAATTTTGCGTTTCATCTAGTATCGTTTCACAGAAATATTTTTCTGAACTTTCTTATTAAATTTTAACCTTTTCATGTCGGGATACTATTCACGAGGTACTATTCACTCGGGTGCTATTCACCCGGGGACGACCAAATTAGTTTCTTTTATGTTCAAATTATTTTTGATACATGAATATCATTCTAGAATTTTACTCCACAATTAGTTATCATGTTGACAATTTAGACATTCTTAAACTCTGGATAAATTGAATTATAAATCTTTAATATTTATCCTTAATCTCACTTGATTGATTTCTTATATCATTGTCATCATCCGCATGCTTATATTGTGATGAAAGTCATCTTTGGCCCGCAGTGCATAGATGGACTGTTGATTGGTATGCTTATAACCAGGAATTGTGTATTGGTATAATCATGACATGTAATGTTACAGACAAATGATGTGGTGAAAGTCCTCTTTGGCCCGTAGTGCATGGATGGAAAGTTGTTTGGCATGATTATGATCGCTGGTGATACTAACGAATATACTTGGCCCGTAGTGCATGGATAATTCGTTGATGTGAATACTTATTGAGTTGAGTTACAGAGATAAAATATTAATGATGAACTTTTAAATCATAGAAGATAGTAGACATCATGCTCTACTTTACTCTTCTAATGGATTGCTTGTTCCACTGTAGTTGTTGATCTAAACTTGTTGTCTATTGTATTTTATCAGATTTTACACTGTTGAGGACTAAGGATAATTTATTCTGCATTATCTTAGTCATAATATTCTTTACTGGGCTAGTTGAGCTCACTCTTTTCTTTCATTGCTCTCTTCAAAAAATGAGAATATAGCTGGGACTAGTCGGGAAATGGAGTGACGGTCCAAGATGGTTGCTATAGTAGTCCTTACTATTCTATAAAATAGTGTGATAATAATTGTAATGAGGACTTTATTTGAGTTTGGATTTTGTGTACAAGACAATATTCGTATTAAAACTCACAGTTTGTGTTTTGTCATATTTTACACGATAGTTCAATAGTTGTATAAATGAAGTTTGTAATTTAATTTTGTACCATGTATTTGGCAACTCAGAATAGGTTATGTAAACCTATTTTGGGGGCATCACAGTTGGTATCAAAGCTTAGGGATATGATCCCTGGCGGAGATCTGAGGCTAGAACTAGGAGGGGGAAACGAGTAAATCTTTTGCTAGTGTGCCCTGCCTAAGTTTATTTGTTATTTAATATGTCGGTCGGAATATAGGGATAATATGTGGCATGTCAATTAACCCTTGTTTTGTGGGAGTGTTTGAAAATGGCATCTAAAAATTTTGAGATAAGCAATGGAGCACATGAGACCGTTGAGACACCGTCAATCAATAACCAGGATAATATGCATCAGGAAGGCAATAATCCTCATATAAACAACAACACCAACCAAATGATGAACGATTAGATGTTCAGAAGCTTTCTACAATTCATGCAACACTAAACGAGAGAGATTCCTGTTCAAAATGCAAGTAAAAACAATGGCAACTCACTGCTAGTCACTGCTAAGCAATTCAAGGAGCTGGGACTGCCGAAGTTTTTGGGAAAGCCAAAGCCACTTAAGGCAGAGGTGTGGATTAAGCAAATCACCAATATATTTTATGTCCTGGGATGCTTAGATGAGCAAAAGGTTCCCTACGCCACCTTAATGTCGCGAGGAGAGGCAGATTATTGGTGCTATAAAACGTACTCATCTTTCTGCAATAAAGATGTCTCGAGAGAAGTTCCAGGAATTGTTCAACGACAAGTACTTTCCAAAAAGCATTCGTCATAAGAAGGAGGTGGAATTCATCAAGCTAGAACAAAACAATATGATCGTATCGTAATACGAGGCAAAGTTTGCAGAGTTATCCCGATTTGCATCCCATTTGATAGATAATGAGGAGCATATAACGCAAATGTTTCTGCGAGGTTTGAAGCCCAAAATTCGTCAATACCTCATTTATAACAAACTTTGTTTATATTCAGATGTTGTAAATAGGCCTCAGTTATTGGAGCGCGATAATGAGTCAGCCCAACCAAAAGATAAAAGCCTGCAAAACGATAGTGGTCATACTAATGGCAACAGTCATCGAAGCGGTGATAACAAACGTGGAGGAAATTATCATGCCAGAAATGGTAAGCAATTCGGTGGTAATCCTGGCCAAGATAATAGAAGGAATGAGTCAAGTGAAAATTTCAAAAAGAGAAGATTCAACAATGATGGAAAGACAGCAGCATCAGCACCCGTTTTTAAAGAAGGAGAATGACCACCGGTCATATGCTACAAATGCGGACAGGAGGGACACATCAGTCCAAACTGTACGCAGCAACCCAAAGTGTGTTTTAATTGCAAAAAGGAAGGTCATTTAGCTCGATTTTGTCATGCAGCGAAGTCAAGTCCAGTTGGGTTGGTGACACCAAAGGCTATCCCAGACAAGTCAAAGTCAATAGTTCAAGGGAGAGCATCTTTCGTGACCTCCCAAAAAGAGAGGAACCCGAACGAAGTTATCATGGGTAAGCTAATCATAAACTCTTTCGAAGTCTATACCTTATTATATATCGGTTCTATCCATTCTTTTATTTCACCTGCTTGTGTTCAACGTTTAAATTTGACTCTAAAGAAATTAGACTTTGACTTATCTGTTGAAACTCCGTTGGGAGAAACCTTCATTACATCCACCATTTATAAATCTTATTTCGTCAGGGATAAATATGTGAATGATATTCCTATTTAATATATGATTTGATTATGATACATATGAATGAATATGCAAGTATGCTTGCATCAAGAAAAGCTGTAAAGTCCTTTGATAGATAATAGAAATATATGTACAAGGACTTAGAATGAATTGATCAAATATGTTAGGTTGATCCTACATAAGCAAAATAGCTTTGTAAAGTCCTTAAAAAAAATGACGTACAAGGACTATAAAGATAGAAAGATCAAGCATGTTAGGTTGATCTTATGATGTAATTTATAGGCTTGTCTGATCGTCGAGCACTGCACCAGAAGTCGTAGTCTGCCAGGAGAGTCAAAGGTAACTCGGGAGCTATCGAGGCAGAATAGGAGCATGCAAGATAGTGAGATCTCGGAGTTCATAGATTTCCAGGGGAAACGAAGAAGGATCGTAGTGTATCGAGTAGAGCTTCCTTGGGATTGTAGTGTACTGAGGAAGTCATGTTCAGAATTGTAGAGACAGCCTGTCTACGAGCCGAACGACCATCTGCCAAAGCCAAGTATGAAACGTAAACTACACTCAGAGTCGTAGAGTCTAGCGATGCCAAAGCAAAGACAAGGATCGTAGGCTACACTCTGAGATCGTAGAGTCCATTGAATGAATGTAGAGATCGTAGTCGGGCAAGACCAGATGAAGACAACAAGCACAAGGCAGAAATCGTAGAGTGTCAAGATCTGATCTCGAGATCGTAGTGTCTGCACAGTCGAAGCAGAATCGTAGAGTGCAGAACTACGACTCCAAAAGAAGTGCTCACAATGCTAAGTTTGAATCGTAGAGCAGATACGGTTCTCAACGAATGAGCACTCCCAGAATATCCAAAGATACGAAGCCTCTGGTTGGCACTGCAAAGATGCATTCCACAGTAAAGGAACTAGAGAGCACTCAGCGAATGGCATGCAGGCTAACAGAAGATCTCAGCACAAACCCAATCAACATTAAGATTAAGGTGTAAGGCCATTCGTGATGAAGTCTTTCACAAGGAGATCCAAAGAAAACTTCAGAAGCTGACTGAGGAAAGTCAGGATATGCAGTAGCTATCAAGTGTACAGAAGACAATGATCTTGGAAGCAACCAAGACCGTAGTGTTTGCCAAACAAAGAAGGAACTGATGGAAGTTGAACCAAGACACTGGTCAGCCACTGAAGAGCAAGGCTAAAGTGATTAAGTGTAGAGTCAGATCATTGATGATAAGTGAACGGGAGATCACAAGGAGAAAGTAAGCTGGACGCACCACAAATCTGAAGTGTCTTGATATTCAGAAGAGGATCGGGACAAGGAAGTAGGCCATCAGTATCTGAGAACAGTCGAAGCAAACAGAAGTATTGAAGCACTGCATAATACAAGGAAGAGGTGTTCTACATTGAAGATCCAATCAACACTCTTCCAGATCATAGTGTTAACTCTACCAGTCAACGAGCAACACTAAACAAAACACTACGATCAAGTCCTTGAAGACGTGCATCAGAATCGTAGTGTTTGAATATCTAAAGAATGAAACATTGGCAACGGTTCAATCTGAAGGATAATATTCGGACAAGTGCTTATTGAGAGCATCGATGCAAAAGAACAACCTCTGATCAAGAAGTCAGAAGAAATAAAGTCTTCAACATGCCCAAGACAGTAAAGTGATACATCTGATAGGGTAGGTGAAAAAGTAGACTGCAACGTCAGAAAAAGTATGACAAGTCACATCAAGCAGTCTACATAAAGTAACTCGAGATCTGTGAAGACATTTGAATAGCTTCCAACGGCTACTTTCTAACGGAAGGATTGGGAAGGTGTATAAATGTAGAAGAGCTTCAAAGATCAAAGGTTGCTGGAGTTGTCGATTTTGGAGTGAAGGTGGACTGATCTAACCAAGTGATAGTGAGTCCTCAAGCTCACTCTACGATCCACCAAGAACACTCAGAAGTCAGATCAAGAGAGAAGTAGAAGTGTGAGTTCTACTATGTAGAAGTGAGAGCTCTACTACATGAAGAGTGTTCTGAACTGCCGAGAGAAAGGAGAGCATCATGCCATCTGGATGTCCATCATGGGAAGACTCTAAGTACAATAGAGAAGAGCCTACAGTCATCTTAGCAAGTCTATCATGAGAAGGCATCAAGTATCAAGAAGGGAGATCACAAAAGCCATCTTGGTGTCAAGCATGAGAAAGCTTCTAAGTACCTAACAGAAGAGCTTACAATCATCTTAGAAGCCTCTCATGTGCAGCCATCAAGTACCAAGGAGAAAGATCTTCAAGACAGTTCATCAAGCGGTCATCCGGAGTAGTTGAGCAACCTAAGAAGCTGAGCATCATTCAACACTCAGCTGCTCTTCAAGGATGATTAAGCCAAGCTGCTAAGGATAGAAGATGTTCAGAGCATGAAGACATCTTAGCAGCTCAGCACCGACTCCAACAACAAAAAACAAACAACTCAACGAAGCCAGGGTCTGAGGGGTCCTTTTCCGGAGGGACTAAACAAAGCAGGGCCAAAGGGTCCTTGTCCGGAGGGACTAAACAAAGCAGGGTCAAAGGGTCCTTGTCCAGAGGGACTAAACGAAGTTTCATGCCTGCTGGGCTTGAAGAGTTCCTAGGGAACTAGAGGAGTCCCAAGGCTGCTGGCCTTGAGGAGTTCTTAGTGAACTGAAGTCCCAAGGCTGCTGGCCTTGAAGGAATCGTAGAGATTCAAGGTGTTGCCATTCCTTAGTGGAAATCCTGCTAGTTGAAAGCAGAAGAGTGGATTAGGAGCTTGAGTCTCTGAACCACTTAAAACCCCTTATGTCTTTTACATTATGTCATTTACATTATGTCCATAACTGCAATAACTGCTATGTATGTTCTAACTGCTTATAACTAAACTAATCCAACGAACAATGTATGTTTGATTATGAGTATATCAATGAAGGGGAATCTTTTACTTATTCCATTATGCTTTAAAAGATTCTTATGTTTGTCATATACTTAAATATTAACAATACAACATAAACCAGAAAAGTATTTGAAATAAAAAGGATCTATTCAACCCCCCCTTCTAGATTTATTGTGCCCTCTGGGAACTAACAATTGGTATCAAAGGAGGTTCTCATGCTATATTCAAAAGCTAATCACTTTGAGTCTGATCCCAAGCACTAACATTGTTCTAAACTTAGTTTAGTAGTAAGTAACTTGTTATATGCAGAAGAGCTCACAAGTTGGAAAAATTGTGTACAGGTAAATATGTGCATACACCTGAAGCTGCTCAGATTGGTCCATATCCTTGATTGCTATATCAACTAGACCAATCCTAGCTTGCAGTCAATCTTGTAGTCTGAAGATCAGACGAGAGAAAGAAAGTAAGAGACATCAGTGACAAAGAGTAAAGCATTCTTCAATCTGAAAGATGAAGAGGTCACGCGTACTAAGAAATGCTGATCAAGAGGAGAAAGAAGACCTTCTCAAACTTATGAGTGACCAACCAACAATTGGGTGCTATCTCTGCAAACTCGAGGATGTCAAAGATCTTAATGCCATGATTCTCTCAACCTACAAGACCACGACTGATTGATGAAAGGCCAACAAGAGCATTAAGCTGAAAGGAGCAAAAGTAAAAGCTATGCACATCAATACCTGAACTCAGTATATCTAAGGTAAATGACAGTAAAAAGGTACGGTTCCTCACCATTATCAATGTGTACATCATATTTGCACCATCTTATGAACTATGACAGTATTCTGTCAAGAAGTCATAATCTACCTAAAAAGGTGAAGAGAGAAAGTAGTCTGAAGATGGAAAATTCAAATGTCTATAAACTTTCTCTTTAACCAAGTTTTAGGCGGAAGATTACATCTTGAAGAAAATCTGAAATAGATCATAAGAGTATCACTGACCATATGGACTTTATGTGAAGTAATCATTGCTGGTGTGCTAGTACGTATGTACAAGTCTATGTTCTAAGTGTTTGACAACACACAGAGAATGATCAGGTCTACAAGAGGATCTTACTGATTTGTAGAAACTGATCACATCCATGAATCAACTAGATACTCATAAATCGTAGAGTTGATTCGCACTCTGTGAACACTTAAACACTGTGAACAGAACCCAGTAAATGATGAAACCATCATAGATAGAGAGTGTGTTATTAATCGTCAAATCCTACACACACTCACCATCATGCATCTCAAAAATATATTATCTCAAGATAGTTGCATGCATGAATATGTCTGTTGGTGATATACATGATGATTATCCAGTTAAGAGGAATAGGGGTTTAGAAAACTAACCTAGCAGGACCCATTCAACAATGGGGACCAAAAGTAGAAATATATCTAAACATGCAGGTACTTGGTTAGTCTGACCACACTAAGGAATGCTGAAGCAGCAGACTTCATTCATTAGGACTCTACCAGCAGAAGGCTAAGGATTGTTCAGAAATGAGTCTGATAAGGTTCCTATATGTCCAAGCCTGTTCTTGAAGACCCTCTGAGCTAGCCGGAATGGAGCTCTCATGGCTGTAAATCTGTATATGGGAGCATGCCATGAAACAGAAGATAAAGAGGATTCTATGTGTCCATATCAAGAAAGACATGCTTTATGGAAAGGATCCTCAAGGGAAGCTCACAACAGAAGATCATTGAGCTTAAGACAAAAGGAGTTCTTTACGAAGAAGAACTTCTCAAAATAAAGGACTGTCAAAGAAGACTATGTTCGTAGTGCTGTCAAAGGATCGTAGAGTGATCAATCCTGAAAATACTCATCTCTACGATACAATGAAAACTAAGCAACGATGATGATTCCAGTCAGAAGGAGAAATGTTGGGAAGCCTTCAAATGAACATGAAGAAGGAATCACATCTATCTGAGAAGACATCATCAACAATGGGGGAGCAGTGATCTGTTAAGGAATAACAACACTATTAAACCTGGAAGAGATATACCAGCTACAGAGTCTCAAAACTTTGTGGCTGATGAACTAAATAAAGATCCATAGTCATTAGGAACGTCTCAAAACGTACTACTGATAACCCTTCAGCCACCCAATCCATTATCGTGAAATGGCTACGATCAAACATATGATCGTAGTGTAAAAAGTAAGAGGACACCACGATTTCAGCAATGCAGTTGTCTAATACTGGTAAAAGACCTCCCCGCCACAAAAAGGTCTAATGAGATGATATTGCAAATCAGTGTCATAGCACTTCATTTGGAAAGCGCCTCAGGGACAAACCTGCTTAACTAACACTAAGAGGTTGGCCCTTCTTGAGCTACCTTATCCCAAGAATAGAAGTGCTGGCGACCATTTGTGGTGCGGTCAATCTCAAAGAGGAAAGCCACACTCCTCTCCTCATTTTCATACAGAAACCAGTCCCAAGACACAGAGATATGGTAGGGATACATACAGATAAATGATCCATTCTGAATTATCCAGAGACAACTCAATGTCCATCCACCGAGAAGGAATTCAGAATACATCACGATCGCAACCCCTGAAGCAGCAGGCAGAATATCAAGCAAGTAGCAAGGCATATCTAAAAGGGAAGTGATCAAAAATATATGTTTCCATGTCATATATATAATGTTGTTTGATATACACAATGTAAAATGTACATGATAAAATGGCTAAGCTAGTCTATGCAGGAAAATACAAGATTATCTACAAGTCAGGGTATATGCGAGCTAACAAGCCCAACATGGCATCCCTCTCAGAAGATGGAGGTAAAGTTGTGGTCTCTTGTATGAGAATATCCATACGACCCAACAGATCTGTAGCCATCTGCATGGTGACCATATGATCATCAATATATGTGCTCATCTCTGCGATCATGCCAGTGGTAAGGGACCTCACTGCAGTACTATCTGTGACGGCTACATCCCGGGCAGATATGGCGATATCCCACTCAACTATCACTGCATCTCTGGCTGATATAGCCTCATCCCGCTCAACGACGGCGGCATCTCTACAAGCCAAGGCCTCGTATCTCTCCAATAGAGCGGCCTCCCTCCCATCAAGAGCAGTCGACATCATAGATAGAATCTGATCTTTCTCAAAGGTCATCAAATGAAGACTCTGCTCTAAGTACTATGCCGAGTGCTGAATCACAACAGTTTTGGTACTAGGAGAATCCGGAAAAAATACTGGCAACCCAGCATTGGGCTCCTCCTTGATGTAGGTATCAATGTCCTCCATGGGCTCTACATCATCTAACTCGCTCTCCGGTACTGCAAATACTGCTGCAGCCGATAAAATCTCTATCTCCATCCACGCGGAGTATTTTGCAGAATAACCAGGATGACTGACAGAAAAAGCCGCTATCTCACGCTGATCCCAGCAGGCGTATACCCGAGATCGGTTCTCTGCTAAGAGATACCGAGAAGCTGAACGCTGACCTATCGCCCTCTCAAAAGGATGAAAATCCTGAAACTTGTCGAACTGCGACATCACGACCAATGGGTGATAAGTGGTCACTCCCCTCAAACCAGCCAGAGGGAGATAGTCCATGCCTGGAGCATGAGTAATGAAGCTATATGGTGAGCTAAGCCCCGAACATAGCAATATGCTGAATGGATCTCTGATATCTGCCAAGAATGTGGACCAGGACAGAGCATCTATACACTCTGATGGCTGAAAAGAGTATGACATAGCTACATCATGGGTAAAGCAGTACCCATGCCGTCTAAAAGTGCCAATCGATCTCAAGTGTGACATGAACCACACATATAGCATGACTGAACTCCCAGTGAATACTCCTGTAGGATACGTGCAACAATATGATGCCGATCGCAGGGTCTCTGCTACAATCATAGGTACAATGGTACGACCCTCCCTCAGAGCTCTCACGGCCATGATAACTCCTATATCAATCTCATCCATAAACCGCGGCATATACACATATGATAATACACATAACATCAGTACGTCAACTCTGGCCAAGCGCCAATGAGCCTCCGATGTGGTGAAATCCCCGGAATGTCACGAATAGCTATCCTCCAAGCCAAATCTGTCGTACAGAAAACGCTGGGATATCACGTGGCCAGATGTCAACTCATCCTGTACCACTCTGCGCCTCAATCCTATGAGAGTCATGAATCGTCTGCTCATGTCTCCCAAAGCCAGATGCACGCAAGGTCTGTCTAGAGGCAACATCGTCAAATGTGTATACTCCTCCAGAGTAGGAGTCAACTCATGGGTGCCGAATCGGAATACCTGCCTATCCGGTAAACAATGCTCTATCATCCCGTCCATAAATCCTGTGGGAACCTGAAAAGTCAAAAAGGTCATGGTATGCTGCAATAAATGATCTATAGTCACTCTGTCTGGTGGTGACATGCTGTCATACCACGATTTCATACTTGATGCCACCACTGACGGTGGGGTATGACCTGCGGCACCTCCATGCGGGTCCCATCCCTCCGTTTCAGTCCAGTTCGAGTTGCAAAGGAGTTCTTACAAGCTGAAAAGGCGATTGAGTAGAATAGCCTGAAACCTTGGTTTTTCTAGATCCAACTGTGATTTTCTTTTCATCAATTGGTATTCGACCGAACACAGGGTTTACTATACCGATAATTCAAGTTTTTGCATACCACATGTGGCAATACCGTACAGAGGTCCGATGCCGTCAGCTTAAGGTTGTCACCCCAATCTTTTCACATAAGCTAATCCCCGACGGGGGTTACAATGTGAAATCCCCGGTGGGGGTTACAATGTGAAATCCCCTTCGCATGCTCATCCGTTGACACACAAATCAATGAAGGTCAAGCAACCTTGACGTTGTTTCAGCCGATGGCAAGTAAACCCATCGAAGCATGGAAAGTTGTCCAATCATTGCGCACGTTTGTATTCATCACTCCCTAGTGGATCCCCGTCGGGAGTTACAACGCATGCTCATCCGTTGACACACAAATCAACGAAGGTCAAGCAGCCTTGACATTATTACATTCGGTAGTGATTTAAACCTATCAGAGCTCTGGAGCTATTCGAGGTTTTCACACCCGATCGCTTAGATCCCCGGTGGGGGTCACAATGCAATGTTTCGATGATCTACATGACAGCAGAGGTCAAGCAGCCTTGACAGTATATCCTATAGGATTTTTCAGCCGTTGATGCACATGTTGGTGAAATATACATCAATGAAGGTCAGGCATCCTTGACAGCTTTTGCTGTTGGAAGTAAACCCAATAGAATCTTGGCATATTCTGGCGATACTAACCAGGAGACGTCAATGTCATCAAAGAGGATAGATGATGTAATATGTTATACACATCCTCAAACAGATCAAGCTTTATCGCCAGAGATCTCTTACACAAAAGAGCTACATCTGCAGGATCAAGTCATTATCTAGGAATTTGGTGATAACTCCAACGTCAACGTCCTAACAAATTCAGATTACACATCAAATCTGGTCATCGTTGCTAATCCCCAATTAAAGCAACAGGGAGCCAACAATCATCCCCAGCGTGTTGGGCTACAATCCCGTACACATGCATCATTGCATTTGCATCATGTTGATATCCATAGTATCATGTTTATCTTGTTGCATTTCAAGTGTCTAGGATTCTTTATCCTACCCATGCATCGCCATGCATGAGTATGATAAAGAGGGGCATCTGTAGACACTCAAATTTTCTGTACACCTGTCACTAACATTGCAGGAGAGCAGATTCATCTTTTAAGAGGGAACCCTGAAAGACAATCTATATCCATGCCGGATACTACCGGAAGTTCAACATCAACCCCGGATCGCAATCTGGGAGTAATAATCTCGGAGATAATCCCGAGGCATGTAGATACAATATCGGAACACACACCGGAGAAGACCGATTAATCTCAGAGATAACCCTGAGGTATCCAGTCTCAGTCCCAACCATGGGAATAGCCACCAACCTTGGTGATAACCCCAAGGAAGGCAATTTCGGCGATAACCCCGAAAATGCTCGTTACAAATACAACCAGCTTCAATCGCGGCGCTCACAACGAGATACACTGTACCAGACCGACGATAACATCGGGAAGACAGACACACCTCAAAGATGACAATGAGGACCTTCAACAAATTGCAGCAGTCCAATCTCAGCGAAGCTGAGCAACGCCTACTTTATCAGCCCAATCCGACAATAACACCGGTGAGGGACAACATCATCATCTGACCACACGATGTCACGCCACGTTGTCTCAACATAGCTACGCAACAATGTCCCACAAGACTAACCAATCCCGAGTGACCATTGTGTGGGGTAACGGATGAAAGTTAAAGCTTGAAGACTGGAGGGCACCGTCCCATCTTCAATGACTTCGCACAAGCTCTAATCCCATGCCATCGTACAACTCTCGACAACGGCGATCTGAAATAGGTCCTATATACCTCAAACGGATGCCCGAATTGTACTTCTGAAAGTTCGAGTGGACATTACAGTGCCTAAGTGCACGTACTTCGAGACGACCCGAGCTGAAAAACTCGGGCCCACCCGGGTTGCCTCTGGTACACCTGCGGCTCAACCGCAGGTACACCTGCGGCTCCACCCTCTATAAATAGAGGGCTTGGGGTGGCCATTTTGCAAGAGAAAATGGCGAGGAAGCTCTGCCCAATTTGCTCTGCACTCATCCCAGGCAGTGTACTTTCCCTTTTAAACACCTGTGAGTTCATATATAGCCCTTTTGTACCTATAAAAGTCTGTGTTTACTCAATCTAAAGATATAGAAGTTGTAAGACCCCGAATTTTATGAAATAAAAGTATTCAATTTTTCTATTCAGTAAATGGTTAAATTGATAAAATTTTAAAGTTATGAGTGAAATATGATTTTTTTTTCAAAATAAGCAAGTGGTTATAAAATAATCATTGTTGTCGGGGAATATTCGTTTGGTCGTGGAATATTCTTTCTGTCGGGGAATATTCGTACGACGGCGCAGCCATTTGTGGGCCCCATAACAGAATAACTGTCGGATGAAGAAAACGACAAATTTGAGTTTTTACAAATAACGGCGTAGTTGTTACCGTTAACACTGTTGGAATACCCGGTGGTTAAAATACAGTAATACGCGTTATTGCATAGTAGCACACGGTATTGCATAGTATTTTTGAAATTATTGATTCTTACGTAAGAAGGCACTACTCAATAATTGTTACAGTAATTACTGTTCAATATTTTATTTTATTGATTCAATAATTGCTACGTTGAAATTTTGTATTATTGTTGTTCAATAATTGTTGCTGCACAGTATTTCCTATTATCAGATCAATAATTCATATTATTTGAATAATATTATTAGATAACATTATTGGCAATGTCTAGAAAGTTCTGTCTAAGGAGAGGTTTGGTCATCTAATTGCGCGCCAGTAAGGAGAAATCCTTATTGGAAAGCCCCCTCTTTCCTGGGAACGGCCTGGTTGTCATAAATGTGATTCTGTAATATTATTTGTGAATAATTAATTATTGATTCGTATGATAAGGAAATATTTATTTTATGTGGATATAAATGAGGGATATATTTTTGTGGTTAAAAATGAAGGAGTTAATGTTGAGGTGTTTTATCAGTATTTTTATCGGAATGGAGGTATTAAAAATCAAATCAGGGTTTTTGAGATATATTGCGGGTGTTATAATTTTTAATCCGACCGTTGGATCGTGGTAATTTTTGGATATGTTATACATATATAAGTTGAGTATATGCCCACAAATTTTGAACCGTTAAAAATGAACGTATGATTTATTATGAATTTTACGAGATGACTGGTTCAGAAATTGTTGAATTTTCGGAGTTTATCATTTTGGTGGAAAATTCTAGAATTGGTGGGCCCCACTTGTGGTTGGTGAAGAAATGTGCTGAATTATATTTCAAATGTGGTGGGTGGGAATAGTAGCAGGTAAAGCCATCAGGTTGCAGGTCAAACCTACCAAAATTTTCCTATAAATAGAGGGCTAAGTTAGAATTGAAAATCACACCAGAAACATAAGCTTTCTCTCTTTCTCTCTCTATATTATGAAGCATATTTTGTGAGTTTTTAGATACTTGGTGAGTTGCTATTCATTAGTGCAAGTTTCCTTCAGCATCATATCCGATGTCCAGTCAGAAGTACTGCTCTTTTGAGGTAAGGGATTGTAAGGGATTGTAAGGGATAGTAAGGGATAGTAATGGATTTTAAGGGTTGTTATGATTTTCAGTTTCGTAATTTTTCTGAACTTCAAAAATTCTGGAAAAATTTGAAATGATATTTTGATGAGTTTTATTGATTGTGTCCAAAAATGGTGATTTTTGGATGTATAGATTGAGAGTTATGAATTTTATGAGAAAAGACTATTTTAAAAGTAACTGCTTATAATTCCTTGTGGTTAACTCCAAAATTGATGAAATTTTTATTGGGAGTACATGTATATGATAGGAGTATACTCTGTGAATTTCAGAATTTTTAGATAAAAGTACAATTTTTGATAAATGTCTAAATATTCGGCTATTTTGGCCATATGAAAAATAGTAAATGACTTTTAAAAATTCTGAGAAAAATATATGTTCACTATGGGACTATATTATGCTAAATTCCAGAAAAAAAATATTTTTGGAACTGATTTGGTATTTTTCATGAAAATAGTCTAGTTATGAGAAAATGAATTAAATATGTTATGTGAAGTAAGAAAATTGAAAATAGGATTTTATGGCTTGAGAATCCTATATATGAGGTATATGCAGATTTTTTGATGAGGGTTTTGGTTATTGATGATGAAATCTTAAGAGTTGGCATTTTATGATGATTAAATGCATTAATTAGTAAAGTGTAAACAATTTAAATAAATTGTTTATAAGCTTAAGAATATTATTCTTTCAATATCATTATACCGAAATATTGGTATGTATATTATTGTGGAATTTCTACCTTTTTCATGTCAGGGTTACTATTCACGAGTTACTATTCACGACAAAATTGATTTCTTTTTCTAACCAAATTATAGTTGATTGATGAATATTACTCTTGAGATTAAATCTATATGTTGATCATATTATTTTTATTATCATATATAACATTTTTATAACCTTGATGTTGAAATTCTCTTTCACTTGAGTGTAAAGATGGGTAAATTATTGGTATGATCATGACTATGGGTTCTCTTTGGCCAGTAGTGCAAAGTTGAATTGTGACTGGTATGATCATGACCATTGAATTTATAAGTGAATATCTTTAGCTTAAGTGCAAAGGTGAATTGATCAACATGGTTATAATTATTGTTTATATAAATTCTGAAATGATTATATATTTCTTTGAGATATTAATATATTTGGCCTGTAGTGCAAATATGAACTGTTGATGAATATATTTGGCCGTAGTGCAAATATGAACTGTTGAGGAATATCTTTGGCCTGTAGTGCAAAGATGAATTGTTGATGAATATCTTTGGCCCGTAGTGCAAAGATGACATGTTGTTGAATATCTTTGGCCAGTAGTGCAAAGATGGACATATGTTGAGATAAACATGACCAACTGGTGATACAAATGAATATCTTTGGCCGTAGTGCAAAGATGGATTTATTAGTATGATTATGAACAGGAAATGTGATTTGGTATAACCATGATCTTTGATGTTTCAGGTAAAGATAGGTGATGAAAATATCTTCGTCCTGGATGAGAAGAGGAATTTAGAACTACAGTTATGATTATGAGTTATTCATATGATTGTGGACCAGAATTTTTGATTGATGTTACAGGGATAAAACATTGTTGATGGATTTTTAACATGGAGAAGATAATAGACTTTATAGTCTATTTGACTCTTCTAATGGATTGCTCGTTCCGCTGCAACTATGGTTGAAATTTTTATCATTTACCATATGTTCTAAATCTCTGATTTATTATTGATGAAGGCTATTGATAATTTAATTATCTTTAGTCATGATATTCTTTACTGAGCTAGTTGTGCTCACCCTTTTGCTTCACAATTCCTTTCAGGTAATAAGAGTGTAGCTGGGTCGAGCGAGGGTAAAGGGGAAATAGAACGGTGGTCTCTAGCTGTGGATGTTCTCCCGAAGCAGTATAGAAAAGTTCATTTAGTAGTTATATTTGGTGAATCCAATAGGGTAAGGTGTACCCAACGTTGGAAGGGTGGTTTGCCACTATCATACAAGATGTCTAACGACATACAACCTCGTGTCATCATAAGACAGGGATGTGCTCATCCACTTGCTGAGTATATATACGAGCACTACCTATATAATCTTGGTGTTTGTTTGAAGTATAATTCTCAATTAGAGACAGTGGAGATAATGATAAGTCAAGAGAAGACTCACCATTGGGAAGAATATGATAGTAATCTTCTCGTTTTTCTTTGGGGTCTATTGGGTCAACCAAGGATAATTCTGTGGCCATATGATATCTATCATAACCTAGACGCATGGCCTCCCATGTACGAAGGTTTCCTTGAGCACTTCCCAAAGATTCTAATTTCTAAAACAGTTTTTGACTATACCTTTATGTAAGGTACCTTTGTGAGGTGCTGATACATGATGATGTCCAATGTCACATTTGGTATATATTTGTATCCAAACTCACAGCATATGTGTTGTTGTATTTTGCACGACAATTGTTGTAATAAAGTTGTAGTTGTTTTCTGTACCATGTATTTGACGACTCAGAATGGGTTGGGTGGAATGAACCTATTTTGGGGTTGTCACAGGTGGTATCAGAGCTTAGGGATATGATCTTTGGCGGAGATCGGGGAATATAACTAGGAGGGGAGAGATGAGTAAATCCTTCGCTAGTGTGTCCTACCTAAGCTTATTTGTTGGTCAGTCATAATATCGAGATATTATGTGATATGTTAATTTGTTAAATTAACCCTTGTTTTGAAGCTGTATTCTAGAAAGATATCTGAAATACAAGAGATGAGCAATGGAGAAATCATGATGATAAGGAAGATGGAATCTGAAATGAAAGCAAGGTATTCTCAACTCTTTGAAATACCAGGTACGTAAATTTCGGGGACGAAATTTCATAAGGAGGGGAGATTGTAAGACCCCGAATTTTATGAAATAAAAGTATTCAATTTTTCTATTCAGTAAATGGTTAAATTGATAAAATTTTAAAGTTATGAGTGAAATATGATTTTTTTTTCAAAATAAGCAAGTGGTTATAAAATAATCATTGTTGTCGGGGAATATTCGTTTGGTCGTGGAATATTCTTTCTGTCGGGGAATATTCGTACGACGGCGCAGCCATTTGTGGGCCCCATAACAGAATAACTGTCGGATGAAGAAAACGACAAATTTGAGTTTTTACAAATAACGGCATAGTTGTTACCGTTAACACTGTTGGAATACCCGGTGGTTAAAATACAGTAATACACGTTATTGCACAGTAGCACACGGTATTGCATAGTATTTTTGAAATTATTGATTCTTACGTAAGAAGGCACTACTCAATAATTGTTACAGTAATTACTGTTCAATATTTTATTTTATTGATTCAATAATTGCTACGTTGAAATTTTGTATTATTGTTGTTCAATAATTGTTGCTGCACAGTATTTCCTATTATCAGATCAATAATTCATATTATTTGAATAATATTATTAGATAACATTATTGGCAATGTCTAGAAAGTTCTGTCTAAGGAGAGGTTTGGTCATCTAATTGCGCGCCAGTAAGGAGAAATCCTTATTGGAAAGCCCCCTCTTTCCTGGGAACGGCCTGGTTGTCATAAATGTGATTCTGTAATATTATTTGTGAATAATTAATTATTGATTCATATGATAAGGAAATATTTATTTTATGTGGATATAAATGAGGGATATATTTTTGTGGTTAAAAATGAAGGAGTTAATGTTGAGGTTTTTATCAGTATTTTTGTCGGAATGGAGGTATTAAAAATCAAATCAGGGTTTTTGAGATATTTTGCGGGGGTTATAATTTTTAATCCGACCGTTGGATCGTGGTAATTTTTGGATATGTTATACATATATAAGTTGAGTATATGCCCACAAATTTTGAACCGTTAAAAATGAACGTATGATTTATTATGAATTTTACGAGATGACTGGTTCAGAAATTGTTGAATTTTCGGAGTTTATCATTTTGGTGGAAAATTCTAGAATTGGTGGGCCCCACTTGTGGTTGGTGAAGAAATGTGCTGAATTATATTTCAAATGTGGTGGGTGGGAATAGTAGCAGGTAAAGCCATCAGGTTGCAGGTCAAACCTACCAAAATTTTCCTATAAATAGAGGGCTAAGTTAGAATTGAAAATCACACCAGAAACATAAGCTTTCTCTCTTTCTCTCTCTATATTATGAAGCATATTTTGTGAGTTTTTAGATACTTGGTGAGTTGCTATTCATCAGTGCAAGTTTCCTTCAGCATCATATCCGATGTCCAGTCAGAAGTACTGCTCTTTTGAGGTAAGGGATTGTAAGGGATTGTAAGGGATAGTAAGGGATAGTAATGGATTTTAAGGGTTGTTATGATTTTCAGTTTCGTAATTTTTCTGAACTTCAAAAATTCTGGAAAAATTTGAAATGATATTTTGATGAGTTTTATTGATTGTGTCCAAAAATGGTGATTTTTGGATGTATAGATTGAGAGTTATGAATTTTATGAGAAAAGACTATTTTAAAAGTAACTGCTTATAATTCCTTGTGGTTAACTCCAAAATTGATGAAATTTTTATTGGGAGTACATGTATATGATAGGAGTATACTCTGTGAATTTCAGAATTTTTAGATAAAAGTACAATTTTTGATAAATGTCTAAATATTCGGCTATTTTGGCCATATGAAAAATAGTAAATGACTTTTAAAAATTCTGAGAAAAATATATGTTCACTATGGGACTATATTATGCTAAATTCCAGAAAAAAAATATTTTTGGAACTGATTTGGTATTTTTCATGAAAATAGTCTAGTTATGAGAAAATGAATTAAATATGTTATGTGAAGTAAGAAAATTGAAAATAGGATTTTATGGCTTGAGAATCCTATATATGAGGTATATGCAGATTTTTTTGATGAGGGTTTTGGTTATTGATGATGAAATCTTAAGAGTTGGCATTTTATGATGATTAAATGCATTAATTAGTAAAGTGTAAACAATTTAAATAAATTGTTTATAAGCTTAAGAATATTATTCTTTCAATATCATTATACCGAAATATTGGTATGTATATTATTGTGGAATTTCTACCTTTTTCATGTCAGGGTTACTATTCACGAGTTACTATTCACGACAAAATTGATTTCTTTTTCTAACCAAATTATAGTTGATTGATGAATATTACTCTTGAGATTAAATCTATATGTTGATCATATTATTTTTATTATCATATATAACATTTTTATAACCTTGATGTTGAAATTCTCTTTCGCTTGAGTGTAAAGATGGGTAAATTATTGGTATGATCATGACTATGGGTTCGCTTTGGCCAGTAGTGCAAAGTTGAATTGTTGACTGGTATGATCATGACCATTGAATTTATAAGTGAATATCTTTAGCTTAAGTGCAAAGGTGAATTGATTAACATGGTTATAATTATTGTTTATATAAATTCTGAAATGATTATATATTTCTTTGAGATATTAATATATTTGGCCTGTAGTGCAAATATGAACTGTTGATGAATATATTTGGCCGTAGTGCAAATATGAACTGTTGAGGAATATCTTTGGCCTGTAGTGCAAAGATGAATTGTTGATGAATATCTTTGGCCCGTAGTGCAAAGATGACATGTTGTTGAATATCTTTGGCCAGTAGTGCAAAGATGGACAGATGTTGAGATAAACATGACCAACTGGTGATACAAATGAATATCTTTGGCCGTAGTGCAAAGATGGATTTATTAGTATGATTATGAACAGGAAATGTGATTTGGTATAACCATGATCTTTGGTGTTTCAGGTAAAGATAGGTGATGAAAATCATCTTCGTCCTGGATGAGAAGAGGAATTTAGAACTACAGTTATGATTATGAGTTATTCATATGATTGTGGACCAGAATTTTTGATTGATGTTACAGGGATAAAACATTGTTGATGGATTTTTAACATGGAGAAGATAATAGACTTTATAGTCTATTTGACTCTTCTAATGGATTGCTCGTTCCGCTGCAACTATGGTTGAAATTTTTATCATTTACCATATGTTCTAAATCTCTGATTTATTATTGATGAAGGCTACTGATAATTTAATTATCTTTAGTCATGATATTCTTTACTGAGCTAGTTGTGCTCACCCTTTTGCTTCACAATTCCTTTCAGGTAATAAGAGTGTAGCTGGGTCGAGCGAGGGTAAAGGGGAAATAGAACGGTGGTCTCTAGCTATGGATGTTCTCCCGAAGCAGTATAGAAAAGTTCATTTAGTAGTTATATTTGGTGAATCCAATAGGGTAAGGTGTACCCAACGTTGGAAGGGTGGTTTGCCACTATCATACAAGATGTCTAACGACATACAACCTCGTGTCATCATAAGACAGGGATGTGCTCATCCACTTGCTGAGTATATATACGAGCACTACCTATATAATCTTGGTGTTTGTTTAAAGTATAATTCTCAGTTAGATACAGTGGAGATAATGATAAGTCAAGAGAAGACTCACCATTGGGAAGAATATGATAGTAATCTTCTCGTTTTTCTTTGGGGTCTATTGGGTCAACCAAGGATAATTCTGTGGCCATATGATATCTATCATAACCTAGACGCATGGCCTCCCATGTACGAAGGTTTCCTTGAGCACTTCCCAAAGATTCTAGTTTCTAAAACAGTTTTTGACTGTACCTTTATGTAAGGTACCTTTGTGAGGTGCTGATACATGATGATGTCCAATGTCACATTTGGTATATATTTGTATCCAAACTCACAGCATATGTGTTGTTGTATTTTGCACGACAATTGTTGTAATAAAGTTGTAGTTGTTTTCTGTACCATGTATTTGACGACTCAGAATGGGTTGGGTGGAATGAACCTATTTTGGGGTTGTCACAGAAGTCTTCTTTGGCAGCCCACTGTAAGCCTTCTCACACACTTTAGAGTTCTTTCTCTTCATCTTTGCACACACCCTTCCACACGTTGAGAGTCGTGTTGCATATTTTACCCGAACTTCGGTCCGTGGTTTATTTTTAGTTTGTATATACATACATATATATATATATATATATATATATATATATATATATGGTCTAGGCTCAATCAAGGCATAACTCGATAATGTTAGTCAATATATATGTGTATATATATATATATATATATATATATATATATATATATATATGAACTGCGTGTCGAACTCTGTTCGATGAGCCTAGACTTCGGTCTGGAGCGTTTACCTGCTTTAATATATATATATATATATATATATATATATATATATATATATATTATATATATATATACTTATATATATTATCTGTGGTCGAACTCTATTCGATGAGCCTGGATTTTACATTCGGAGCGTTTACGTGCTTTAATATATTTATATACTTATATATATTATCTATGGTCGGACTTTATCCGATGAGCCTGGATTTTATATCCGGTGCGTTTACATGCTTATATATATATATATATATATATATATATATATATATATATATATATATATATATATATATATACATTTCGTCCCACCTGGAGTTTACTTCGTGGTGGTTGACCGTTTTTACAGCTTTCTGTACATTTCGTCCCACCTGGAGTTTACTTCGTGGTGGTTGATCGTTTTTACAGCTTTCTGTACATTTCATCCCACCTGGAGTTTCCTCCGTGGCGGTTGATAGCTTTTACAGCTTTATTTACATTTCTGATCCCCCATGGATGTACTTCGTGGTTGGTGATCATGTCTGAATATATATATTTACCGCTTTTATTTATATACCTGCTTACCGCATTTATATCAATTGTGGCATCATGTGAGCCTAGGAATCATGTGATCACAGATTCATCTCATTGGATCTAGATTCGGTTCCCGTGATGGACATTTCCAGCTGTAAGCAGCTTGTAAATTATCTTTGATGTTTGGATTCCCTCATATGGTTTTCATACCCACGAGGAATTCAGCACCTTTTTGTAAAGTATTTTCGTACGGATGCTTTGCATCTGTCAAATAAAATCAATCCAGCCGAATACGGAATAAAATGGGAGTTTAAAAGGTCTCAATTACTATTGAGCATCAGGGTTTGAAAAATCTCTTTTATAAAACATCACTGCCATATCTTGCTAAAATTGAATTTTTACATAAATTCAAACCCTGTGTATATAGGTGCGAACGAGGCCTCGCACTACTTCCAAATAACAGTACATTGACCCCCACACACACACATTCAGATAACAGTTTCTTGAAAAGAGGCGGTCACCGTGCTAACACGGATGTCGGGGGGTACCTAACACCTTCCCTCCGCATAACCAAGTCCCCAGACCTTAATGAATCTCGGTTTCACCGACCCATTTAGCAGTGTCACATCACTGGGTCAATGTGCAAACCTTTTCTCGATTGTGTTGGTACAACTATTTAAAAAACCAACTGGCGACTCTTATAGTCCAATCGACTACATTATACATGTCGGACCTTTTTCACTTGTTTTTTCAAACAAATCTCACCTAAAATGAGAACACCAAAGAACAAGTAACGGAAATGGACAATTAAAAATTCCGACGTCGACACATGCTAATATATATATATATATATATATATATATATATATATGTGTGTGTGTGTGTGTGTGTGTGTGTGTGTGTGTGTGTGTGTGCATGCGCGCTAAACAAGATGAAACTAATAATAATAAACCCCTTATATATATTATATTAAGTTGCAACGTTCAAATATATTTGGAATATCGAACGTCGCCTTCTAGCATGATAAAAATAATAGAGCATTAAATATTTAATATGAGTTTGTTATGCACACACAAGGCAAATATTAAATATTTGAGATGTTATTTTTATTACATTTGATGTTTATAAAGAATTGAACATTATCGCTTTGTTGTGCACATACAAGGGCTGTAGTTTTCTCTTCACTTATATGAAAATGCTGGGTACGACTTAACTTAAATCATTTTAGTTCGGATGTGCACATACTTTGTCATTATGATTTAAGAGGAAAAATATAAGGAGTTACATGATGAAGTAATTGACAAGAGTTGTCAACTTATTTATTTATATATAGTTTGTTATGCACCCACAAGACTATATACATTTGAAATGGGATCCTTATTCTCACTAGCATATCTTTAATTAGATATTGTCGAACTATATAATGAGGGTAATATAGTTTAAAAAAAATAGTGGGAGATGCCGATTTAAAATAAGACTTAATTTATTTTGGTAATTAATTTAATGAATATTTGCTAAAATAATATCTTTTTACATGTAGAATTTTGAAAATGTCAAACTCACTAATTTCACTACGTAGCATACTTGATGGTAACAAACTGACCAGACCGAATTACACAGACTGGTTAAGGAATCTGTGAATTGTTCTCACTGCTGAAAAGATTTCTTATGCCCTAAATTTGCCCGTACCTGTAAAAGTTGCAGAGATAGCCTCTGAGGAAGAGATTGTTACTTTTAAAACAGTGGCAAGATGATGCATCTGTGGCTCAATGCATCATGCTTGCATCTATGAGTATCGAGCTTCAGCGTCAGCATGAAACCATGGATTCTCCTACTATACTACTGCACCTGCAAGAGCTGTATGGTGAGTAAAGTAGGACTGTTAGATATGAAATATCTAAGGAGCTCTTCCGATCTCAGATAACCGAGGGTACCACCGTTGAGACTCATGTCTTAAAGATGATCAATCTGATTGAACGTCTTGGACAGCTTGGGATCGTCAAAGATAGGGAGTTGAGTCAAGATTTAGTCTTGCAGTCACTCCTGGACACCTTTTCACAATTTGTTGTGAATTTTCACATGAATAAGTTAGATGTCAGCTTGCCTGAATTACTTACCATGTTGAAAACAGTTGAAGGTCGCTTCCCATCCAAGAAGGACCATGTCTGTGACGCCCCTAAATCCAGACCACTCATTTCTCGAATTTGGTTCGCCACGTGCTACAATCTAATGACTAAGTAACAACTAATGCAACGAAAATAATAGAATAAATTACATTTATTTAATATAATCATTCACGTCCCAAGGTTTCGTAACATAAAACATCTCTTACATAACTTAAACATAGATTTTAAATAACTAATACATAACAAATATGTCTTTAACATAATCATAATATTTCTATACAAATATGAACTACTCCGTAGCTTTGCCCTTGCCCTTATCAGTGCCTGAGGGTCAGCCTTGCTATGCCTTAACTGAAATGTTTTTAGGGAAAGCAAGAATGAGCAACAAGTTTGCTCAACAAGTAAAATTGCAATAAGGGTGTTCAATATAGTTTTAATTCTCAAGGGTACAACAATAATGATAGTTCAAGGATAGCAAGAAGTATCAATGGTTCTCAACAGTAGTCACTAAGGACAGAAAGATATCAATAAGATTCAATGCTTAATCAATTCAAGATTTCAAAATAATGAATACTGAGCAGTCACTAAGGACTATGAACTTCTACTAGAATTAACAGTAATAAACTGATAATCCAACAAAAATGAGTACAACAGGTGATCAGCCTAAAGTACCCTACGTTATGCATATCGTTTAATCGTACTCAAGTGCGCACGTCGGTCTCCCGATAAATATAGTTTTCCCTTCAAAGAAGGCTGTTCATCTCAGTTAATACAAAATTCCGCACTAATCAGTTGGTTTGGATCGCTTTCAGATTATGATTTAGGTCTAGCCGAATCAATGACATAGACCGCTCTTTAAATGTATATAAGAATAATTATAAGTTCAATACTTGGAATCAAATTTCAAAGAATATAAACAACTCTGTTCTAACTATGAAGCATTATGTCATAAGATAAGAATCATACTTTCAATTGTTTACTTGTATAACCAATAATACTACAAGCTCAAGTAATGGCCAATAAAGAATAAGGTTTAGATACTTGCACAAATTCAAAGTTGTGTAAGATAGAAAACTTGCGCAATCATAGATTCCTTGCATAAAGTATATTCATAGGATAGGATACTTGCTCAATATAAAATAAAGTTCGGATACTTGCATAAAATCCAAAATTGTGTAAGTTAGAAGAACTTACCTCAAGCGTAGTTTATCAACCTTTAGCTTATTGATGCTTTTTAAACCCTATTATAACATAATTACGTATATAGGATATTCATTAGTTATGTACATTCGATATACAAACTCAATATGTAAGTTTATCATGCACATACAATTCTAATTTAACCGTAATATCCTATACGTAAGTCATTACGTACTTTACACACACGTAACACAAAATCAATTTATAAGATACTATGAAATAAACTATCATAACTCGTAAATATCTTTTGGACTTAACGTTTGAAAATCTATAATCACTCATATAAGATCCTATCGTTTAGCATGCTTCTTGACACATTGGATAATGTACTAGTCATGTAATATAGGTTAAGGTAACAATATAAGCATACATTAAATCTCAGATCACAAACAGAATGCAGACTTCACTGCAGCATGGCGCGACCACGCTGGATTTGAACTAGGGAGTGGCGCGGCCGTGTTGCTCCTAGTTCAAACCAAAGCTGATAAACAGAAGCTTGGCCAGACTTTCACACCCATAAATATTTATGATGACACTTGCAGAAACATACATGTCATGATGTTTATGATTAGGTTTGGTCTCTTCTATGGCCATTCCAAGATGGTTTTGTTTTTAGAAAAATTTCTATCTCGTGAAGGCTAAACGATACAAATTTTTAACAAGCTACTCATGGTTAACCATTATACCACATAATGAGGTTAATAAACCTTAAATATACATGCTCAAGTTATTCTACTCATGTATTCCAAGTTAACATGGTTTTACTTCTTTAGAATTCATTTGAAACTATGCTTGACTACTTCACAACATACTTAGCTAGATAGATGCATATATTAATCATGTCTAGATGCATACAATATCTTATCATGATGGTCCAAAAGTCCAGAATACAAATAGGGTATTTCCCAACAAAGTTGGTTTTTAACTTCAACATCTTTCTTGAAAATCTCATGTTAAACCACCAAGCATGCAAAGCTACTTCACTTACTATACATCATACTTTCATATATACATACTAGACCGCATAAGCATGCTCACAAGTTCTTAACTCAAAGTGTATATAGTTTATCAAGTTCATATTTGAAACTTTAAGTTTCTACTAATAGGTCATTGAAACTTCTTCAAGCTTGCAAGGTAAGTTCACCTATTCTATATCATGCTTTCATCACCACATAATAGATCACAAAAGCTTGTTTTGAAGTTCAAAACTTAATTTATGTATAGTTCATTTACACATAGCTTGTATAGTCTTTTACTTGCAATTTCCCTTTTAGTTCATGCTTGAATAGTCTATACTGCCTCCAACAAAATAAACTAACAGATTGGTCACATGTCAAGACATATCAGAACTTAATATGTTGATGCTTAAGACCAGAATATACATTACACCATGCTTATCATAATTAGTTTCTAAATATTTAAACTTTCTTTGAATACTCATACCAAACCAAGTTAAAATGACTTACTATATATAAATCAACATCATTTTATATGTTAGGGTCATTTACATGCATATTCAAATCAAAGTAACATGCTCATGACAACACAAGGCAACAGAAGCTATTTTTCAAAACTAGTAGCCGGCGCAGCCACGTGGGTTTATGCTTTAGAAGTGGCGCGACCGCGCCACTTCGAGCAGAAGCAAAATTTTTGGCTCTACTTCTGCAGAGCCTCAACACAACATTGCTAATTCCTGCAACTAGACCAACTACATTACTTCTAAACATGCATACAAGCTCAGATAACACATGAATAACAGTTACCAACCCAATTAGCAAGAATTCATGCACATTCAAATATTAATAAAAATTGAATTAAGAATACAATATCATGTTATACCTTTGCTTTGAATTGGACATAACTTCTTCTCCAAAACCAAATTACTCCCTCACACTCTCTATAGCAACTAAGCAAGTAATCTCAGCAACATAGAAAATGAAGTAGAGTGTTCAATTTATAGAAAACTTACTAACCATGCCAAGCCATTGTCTAACAAATTAATATAATTCCCCAACTTTTATGAATAAAGATGAATATCATTTATAGTTATGGATAATATTTAAAATTTTTGTAAAGTAACCAAGTTGTTTTAAAATATTTGATTGGTCGGGAAATATTCGTTTTATCAAAGAATATTCATACGACGGCATAATCATTGGTGGACCCCATAACAGAATTATTGTTGGAGTTAGAAAACGACAGAAATATCTTTTTATAAAAATAACGGCGAAAGTTTTACCGTTAACTGTTGAAATACCTGGCGATAAAAGTACAGTAATACGCGTGGTTGCATAGTAGCACACGATATTGATTATTGATGCTTACATGAGAAGTCACTCAGTTATACTCAATTATTGCTACAGTAATTGCTGCATAGTATCTCACATTATTGATTCAATTATTGTCACAGTATCATTTGCATACTATTTTATATTATTAAATCAATAATTGAGATGACAAGTTATTCATATTATTATTTGTATTATTGACAATGTTTAAAAAGTTCTGTCGAGAAAAGGAGTTTGGTCACCTAATTGCGCGTCAATAGGGAGAAATCCTTATCGAAAAGCCCCCTCTTCCCTGGGAATGATTTGGTTGTTAATATTACAAGTTATATTATTGATGAATAAATGTTGTTAAAAATATTGAGAGAATTTTTATAAAGTATTTGTTGTAAACTTTGCTTATTAATTATGGTCCGTCATCATAACTTGAGGTTGAATCCGACCAAGTGCACCTTCGGTCTCGGTGCTGGCAAATTCCTGGGTTATCTTATCAGTCAGAGAGGTATTGAAGCCAATACAGAAAAGATCCAGTCAATCTTGAGCATGAAGACTCCTCAGTCATTTAAAGATGTTCATCGTCTGACAGGGAGGATTGCAACTTTAAGGAGGTTCATGTCCAAGTCTGCAGAAAGGTGTTTGCCATTTTTTGACACATTGAAAGGGCCGAAGAATGCGAAGACGTTCCAGTGGACTTCAAAATGTGAAGACGCCTTCCAGAGCATAAAGACGTACCTATCTTCGGCGCCTTTGTTGGTGAAGCCCGCTCCTGCTGAGCCCTTGTATTTGTACTTAGTAGCTAGTTTGTTGGTAGTAGGAGCAGTTTTGGTGCGAGAAGTTGGGGGTAAGCAGCACCCAGTTTACTATGTAAGCCATGTCCTTAGGGATAAAGAAACAAAGTACCTGAACATTAAAAAATTTGCCTTTACTTTGATGATAGCTAGTCAAAAGCTTAGGCAATACTTTCAGGGTCGGTTGTTGGTGGTATATACGGATCAGCCTCTGAAGAAGGTTCTGGGAAAGCCTGAGGTTTCGGGGAGATTAGCTACTTGGACAATGGAGTTGTCTTAATATTTTATTGAATATCATCCTCGGACAACTATTAAGGGGCAGACCTTGGTTAATTTTGTGTTTGAATGTTCGTTTTCCGAAGCTAATGACATTTTGGTAGAAGCCGAAGGATCAGACAGAACAATTGCGGTTCTTTAGCAGAAGTAGAGCTTGTGCAGATGGATCTTCTACTTTTAACACAAGTGGAGCAGGGATTATCTTGACGAGTTCGGAGGGATTCAAAGCGCAACAGGCCATCAAATTCAGATTCAGAACAACAAATAATGAGGCAGAGTATGAGGCGGTGCTAGCGGGGTTACGACTGGCTAAGAGTCTCGAAGTACGGAGGATAGTCATTTTCAGTGATTCTCAGTTGGTCGTCAAGCAAGTCTCAGGGGAATACGAAACTCAAGGTGCCAGAATGGTCAAGTATCTGGCAGAGTTAAAAGATTGACTTGAGTATTTCCTATCGTATGAGTTTCAAGGCGTTGAGAGTAATGATAATTCTATTGCTGATGCACTTTCAAAGCTGGCTACTACAGATGTGAATGTTTTTTATGGTTATATTTACTTAGAAATTTTACAGCACCCTAGTGTCCAGCACGAATCAGTAATGTGTATTGATCGTTCCAGCTACTAGTTGACTCTATATCTGGAGTATCTGGCAGATGGTGTCCTTCCTTCGGATCAGATGTTGGCCAAGAAAGTTTAGTATAAAAGTGCTAACTTCGTTCTTATTGACGGGGATCTGTATCAAAGAGCTTTTTAATCCCCATTGTTGAAGTATTTGACTCCCTCTGAAGCTGAGTACGCTCTTTGGGAAGTTTATGAAGGCATCTGTGGCGACCATATGGTTGAAAAGTCGTTAGTTTATAAAGTACTTCATCAGGGGCATTACTGGCCAACAATTTTTAGAGAAGCTATGGAGTACATGAAGAAGTGTGAGAAGTGCCAACTCAACAGTCCGATCCCACATCAGCCACCAGAAGAGCTATACTCGACTTTATCTCCTATACCCTTTGCTGTCTGGGGGGTAGATATACTGAGTCCATTACCGAAAGCTAAAGGTCATGTCAACTTTGTTATAGTTGCCATTGATTATATGACCAACTGGGTCGAAGCGAAGCAACTTAGGTTGATAACAGAACAGGAATGTTTGAAATTCATGAAGGAGTTAGTAGTATTTCGTTTCGGAATTCCTAAGGTGGTGATATCGGATAACGGATGCCAGTTCGTGGGATCAAAATTTGAAGCATTTTTTAAGGAGTTAGGCATCTAGCACAGGAAGACTTCGGTAGCTCATCCACAGTCGAACGGACAAGTCGAGGTGACCAACAGAACGCTGTTGAATGGGAGCAAGCATAAATTGGACGAGGCTAAGGGAAGATGGCCAGAGGAGCTGCTCAGCGTGTTATGGGCTTATCGGACTACACTGAGGACTACAACAGGGGATTCACCTTTCAGGCTGGCCTATGGTACTGATGCCTTAGTCCCAATTGAAATTAGATCTCCAAGTCTTTGGGTCAGTCAATTTAAGGAGATATACAATCAAGAAGGGCTAAAAGTCAATCTGGATTTGCTCAAAGAGGTCAGAGAAACAGCTTTAATTATACTGGTAGCCTATCAACAAAGAGTGGCTAAACATTACATTAAAGGGATAAAGCTTCGTAGATTTGAAGTGGGAGATTTTGTTCTTCGGGAAGTCGAAGCATCTAAGCCTCAGGATTTGGGAAAGCTGATGCCGAACTGGGAAGAACCATATAAAGTTGTTGAAGTATCGAAGCCAGGGACATATTAGTTGAGAGCATTGGACGGATCAGAGATCAAGAATACTTGGCATGCTGGCAGGTTTCAGAAGTACTTTCAATAGATACAGAGTCAGTATACTGGATGTCTGTAAATTTTTGAATCATCATCAATAAAAGATTCTTTTTCTCAATGGATCTTCTGTTCATTGCTGTTCAGCTCATCGGTGTAAAGAGGTTCGGGTGGACTCGCTGACCATTCGATGGTAGCCTTATCGGAAGGTGGTCCTTATGAATTTGTCAGGCCTTCGTAGTAGGCAAACTTCATCTGTGTAAGGAGGTTCGAGTGGACTCCCTGACCATTCGATGGTAGCCTTATCGGAAGGTGGTCCTTATGAATTTGTCAAGCCTTCGTGGTAGGAAAACTTCATCGGTGTAAGGAGGTTCGGGTGGACTTGCTGACCATTCGATGGTAGCCTTTTTGGTAGGTGGTCCTTATGAATTTGTCAGGCCCTTCGTGGTAGGCAAACTTTATTGGTGTAAGGAGGTTTGGGTGGACTCGCTGACCATTCAATGGTAGCCTTTTCAGTAGGTGATCCTTATAAATTTGTCAGGCCCTTCGTGGGAGGCAAACTTCATCAGTGTAAGGAGGTTCGGGTGGACTCGCTGACCATTCGATGGTAGACTTTCTGGTCGGTGAAATCCTGTGGGTTTGTTAGGCCCTTTGTGGTAAACAAATTCCCGATGAAGCAGATCTACCTCACACTTAGGTAAGGAATAAGTATTACATTACTTTATTACCTGATTTTGACCAAGTATTGAGTTCAGAGTGCCTTACTACTTAACTTGATCTTATCTGTTATATGACTTGCTTGTACATTTTTCAAGTTGATTGATATTGCAATATTGACAAAGAATAAATGTGAGGGAGTAATAAGGAACAAAGTCAATATTTCATTGATATAATATTGATTACAAAATGATGGAAATTTTTACAGAAATCCTACAGCTAGGGGAGAGGAAAATCATCTTCAGGTGTCAGCTTCGTCCTCAGAAGAGTCGAGAATGGTTGGATCTACCTTGGCTGTGACAAGTCTTGCTTTGTCTTTGCTTCGACATTCATCATACCCATCTGAGAACATCTGAACGATTTTATCATTCAACTCAGTTGAATTTCGGTATTCTTGATGGATTTCTTTGCGAAGATTTTCGGTCAGAGGTGGGCCTAAATCTCTCAAAGCATGAAGCTCTTGAAGTTCCTCTTCAAGCTTTACTCGTTCCTTCAGATGTCTCAACTCCCTATTTTCAAATTCGTTTACTTGCAACGCTAAGCTCTTGTTGGTCTTCGCAAGTGTCTCGTTCTTCTGCGTAAGGACTTCATTCCTATAGACCAAGTCTATGTTCGTATTGATTGTGACTCGGTGAGTAGCCTCAACTGTTTCCATCTTTTCCTTTAACTTATTCAAATCGTTACGGAGGCACTCATTATTATAAAGAGCGGTACAATGGTCGCTTCTTTATTTATTCAAGGCTGACTTTAGAATAGCATTCTCTCATCGGGCAGCGTCTTCTCCGGCTTCGGCTTCTTTATATTTGGGATGAAGGTGCCCGAAGATCGCATTTGCCTGAGAATGTTTAAAGTTATTCAATCAAATCCCTGATAGATTAGCATAATTTCAAATGAACGTTCTTAACAACTTACCTTGGCATGGTACCTCATTCCATCGTCAATTACGTCCATAATGGAGCTATTAACGAACCGATGATCATCAGTGTCTAGGACAAATGAATCATACAGTTGAAAAAGGGAAGTTTTCATTGAATTCAGGCCATATGGTAGGCGATGCCATAGCTTCATGCCTGAATTTCGAAGATGATGGTTGTGATGGAGATGGCATATGTGGCTCAGAAGAAGGTGGGGGTTGAGTAGGCGTAGGTTCAGGAGGTGGTGGGGGCTGATTGTCAGAAGGGTGCTTCCTTTTACGAGACAGAGTCGAAGACTCGGTTTATTTTTCAAACTCCTCTTCAGAGACATGGATTTCCACAGGAATGATGATCGGAGGATCAACTTCGACAGTGGGAACCCGGAGTTCATCAACAGACAGAGGGGTTACCGTGGTTCTCCTCTTCTTGATACGGAGGGCTTGCATCCGTTTGTTCGTAGGCATATCGATCAGATTAGAGGTAGAGGTCGGTTGAGATTCTTGAGAGATTGATCTCGGTTTTCAAACTGCCCTCTTCTTCTGACGAGGTCGGTTGGATTCCTCTGCAGTTTCAAATTCTGCAGGTATGACCTCAGCGTCTTGAGCGTCCGAAGCCGAAGTTTCTTCAGGTGGGATTTCAGTGCAAGGTGAAGAGGATTTACCCGAAAGGAATTTCTCCAACTCCCTTTGGTCGATCGACGTCGGCTTGATCAGAGATATTACAATAGAAAAATGAGTCTTGTTGGATCAGTTTACTAAAAGGAAGTTCAACAAATTATGTATTATAAATTTGGGACTTACGTTTGTGGTCAAATAACCAGGCTTGTTTGGTGAGAAGCCCGAAGCTCCATTACTTCATCGGAATCTTCTCCAGAAAACTGGTCATTTCTTTTATCCGTTCCTCTAATATATCCCCGAAGTCTATAGAGAACGCTCAGAAATGGTCTAATCAGGAATAGATGAGATTTCGGGTTCTTTAACAAAGAACCACTTATTATGCCATCCCTTGTTACTCGAAGGAGTATCCATCAAGGGTCGCTTTTCGAATTTAGTATTGGGTTTGGGAGATTGTTTGCTCAACATCTTAAAACCTCATTCCCGAGACTTGCCAGCTGAGAAGAGGGTGAAGAAAAGGTAAACGGGAGGGGGAATCCCTAGCTCATGACAGAAGGCTATGAACGCCAGAGTGTGAATGTATGAGTTGGGAACTAATTGGGCAAATCCCACTCCTATGAACCCTAGAAGAGTAACTACAAAAACATGGAGGGGTAGGCGAATCCCCTTTCATGAAGGGTCACTGGCATGGCAGTTCAGCCTCTAGATCGTTGATACATTCTTTCCCCAGAAGTTGGAACCCTTACCAAGTGAGTATCTGTAATCTAGTAACGAGGCCGGATGTTTCGCAGTTCAACCTCTGTGACGGTAGATGGTGTGTTAGCATGAGGAAATTGTTCCTCATCCTTGAAAAATTCTGCAGGGGATTGTGAGCCAGGACCCGGGAGCCCCTTTGATAGGGCTTGGATTAGGAGGGACAGAGGTAAGGGGATTCACCTCTAAAGGAATATCTTGACTAGATTCCTGAGATGCCATTGCTGAGAACTTGCAGAAAGAAAGAATTCGAGAGAGAAGACGAGAGCTCAAGGGATTGAAAATTTCAAATTGCCAGGTAAAACTGTCAAAAATTGGAGAATTTACTTTTTATACTGACGATTTTTTCAAATTTTTACGAAAACCAAAGGCGGCGCATTAATTGGAGGTGATGATAGTGAAGAGGAAGGGATAGCGTCCGGTTTTGGGTTTAATGATTTAACCAAAATGTGCTCTTCTCGTATGGGTTTCTAGTTTTGTTTAAATTATTGGTTGGTGTCCATCGTTTGGGCCTCGGGGAGCTTCTCATTAAACCTCTCATCATTATCATGGACCTATATTATTTACACTCTTTCATTAGACATCATATTTAATAAAAGACTAGGGGGCAATGTTGGGCCATAATACTTTATACCTCTGGGCCGGACCAAATGAGCTCCTCCCTTACACCAGGACACTTTACGCATTTGACCGGACCGAATGGGTCCATTATGTGGGTAATGTATTATTTGTGTCTTAAATGTATCGGGCCTCTGATTTGGATTGATCCATTAGACAAATAATATCTAAATACCAACTTTAACCAGTAATGATTAAAAAGACAGTAGTTGACTGTTATCTCTGCCATGCATTAATGTGGATGGGATTTAGTCGGCCAGTGGTGGAAAATAGTGATGAAAATAGAGCAGGTGAGTTGCTAGTATTCAGCTGAGATGACTGGTAGTGGGGGACGGTGTCAGTGGGAAGTGGGTGGCACAAAAAATCAGACTGAGAGTATATGAGGCAAGGAACACACAACATCTAAAGGTAACTGAATTATTTTCTCTCTCAAGCACTAGATATTTTATCCTCCATTGTTAACCTTGTGATTGCCTGTACTGACTCTCACACCGGAGCTATCCCCTGACGGTCAAGCCGTCAAGCTTTTGGTGATTGTCGTGTTTACTGTGCAGGATAGGGATGCATCTTACGTGATTGGGATGCGAGGAAAGATCTTGGCATTAACAATATCCATAAATGTGGTTGGCACATTTGTCAAACCAAACCACATAACTAGAAACTCGTAATGACCATATCGAGCTATGAACGTCGTCCTAAGTACATCCTCCTTCGTCACTTTCAGCTGATGGTGTAAGACCCCGAATTTTATGAAATAAAAGTATTCAATTTTCTTATAATTACTATTCAGTAAATGGTTAAATTGATAAATGTTAAAGTTAAGGGTGATATATGATTTTTTTCAAAATACACAAGTGGTTATAAAATAATCATTGTTGTCGGGGAATATTCGTTTGGTCGTGGAATATTTTTTCTGTTGGGGAATATTCGTACGACGGCGCAGCTATTTGTGGGCCCCATAACGAATAACTGTCGGGTGAAGAAAACGACAAATTTGAGTTTTTACAAATAACGGCGTAGTTGTTACCGTTAATACTGTTGGAATACCCGGTGGTTAAAATACAGTAATACGCGTTATTGCACAGTAGCACACGGTATTGCATAGTATTTTTGAAATTATTGATTCTTACGTAAGAAGGCACTACTCAATAATTGTTACAGTAATTACTGTTCAATATTTTATTTTATTGATTCAATAATTGCTACGTTGAAATTTTATATTATTGTTGTTCAATAATTGTTGCTGCACAGTATTTTCTATTATCAGATCAATAATTCATATTATTTGAATAGTATTATTAGATAACATTATTGACAATGTCTAGAAAGTTCTGTCTAAGGAGAGGTTTGGTCATTTAATTGCGCGCCAGTAAGGAAAAATTCTTATTGGAAAGCCCCCTCTTTCCTGGGAACGGCCTGGTTGTCATAAATGTGATTCTGTAATATTATTTGAGAATAATTAATTATTGATTCATATGATAAGAAAATATTTATTTTATGTGGATATAAATGAGGGATATATTTTTGTGGTTAAAAATGAAGAAGTTAATGTTGAGGTTTTTATCCGTATTTTTGTCGGAATGGAGGTATTAAAAATCAGGGTTTTTGAGATATTTTGCGGGGGTTATAATTTTTAATCCGACCGTTGGATCGTGGTAATTTTTGGATATGTTATAAATATGTAAGTTGAGTATATGCCCACAAATTTTGAACCGTTAAAAATGAACGTATGATTTATTATGAATTTTACGAGATGACTGGTTCAGAAATTGTTGAATTTTCGGAGTTTATCATTTTGGTGGAAAATTCTAGAATTGGTGGGCCCCACTTGTGGTTGGTGAAGAAATGTGCTGAATTATATTTCAAATGTGGTGGGTGGGAATAGTAGCAGGTAAAGCCATCAGGTTGCAGGTCAAACCTACCAAAATTTTCCTATAAATAGAGGGCTAAGTTAGAATTGAAAATCACACAAAAAACATAAGCTTTCTCTCTTTCTCTCTCTAGATTATTGAGTGTATTTTGTGAGTATTTAGATACTTGGTGAGTTGCTATTCATCAGTGCAAGTTTTCTTCAGCCTTATACCGATCAGAAGTACTGCTCTTTTGAGGTAAGGGATAGTAAGGGATTGTATGGGATTGTAAGGGATAGTAAGGGATTGTAAGGGATAGTAAGATGGGTAGATTATTGGTATGATCATGACTAGGGTTCTCTTTGGCCTGTAGTGCAAAGTTGAATTGTGACTGGTATGATCATGACCATTGAATTTATAAGTGAATATCTTTAGCTTAAGTGCAAAGGTGAATTGATCAACATGGTTATAATTATTGTTTATATAAATTCTGAAATGATTATATATTTCTTTGAGATATTAATATCTTTGGCCTGTAGTGCAAAGATGAAATATTGATGAATATCTTTGGCCTGTAGTGCAAAGATGAATTGTTGATGAATATCTTTGGCCCGTAGTGCAAAGATGACATGTTGTTGAATATCTTTGGCCAGTAGTGCAAAGATGAACAGATGTTGAGATAAACATGACCAACTGGTGATACAAATGAATATCTTTGGACGTAGTGCAAAGATGAAGTTATTAGTATGATTATGAACAGGAAATGTGATTTGGTGTAACCATGATCTTTGATGTTTCAGGTAAAGATAGGTGATGAAAATTATCATCGTCCTGGATGAGAAGAGGAATTTAGAACTACAGTTATGATTATGAGTTATTCATATGATTGTGGACCAGAATTGTTGATTGATGTTATAGGGATAAAACATTGTTGGTGGATTTTTAACATTGAGAAGATAATAGACTTTATAGTCTATTTGACTCTTCTAATGGATTGCTCGTTCCGCTGCAACTATGGTTGAAATTTTTATCATTTACCATATGTTCTAAATCTCTGATTTATTGTTGATGAAGGCTATTGATAATTGAATTATCTTTAGTCATGATATTCTTTACTGAGCTAGTTGTGCTCACCCTTTTGCTTCACAATTCCTTTCAGGTAATAAGAGTGTAGCTGGGTCGAGCGAGGGTAACGGGGAAATAGAACGGTGGTCTCTAGCTGTGGATGTTCTCCCGAAGCAGTATAGAAAAGTTCATTTAGTAGTTATATTTGGTGAATCCAATAGGGTAAGGTGTACCCAACGTTGGAAGGGTGGTTTGCTACTATCATACAAGATGTCTAACGACATACAACCTCGTGTCATCATAAGACAGGGATGTGCTCATCCACTTGCTGAGTATATCTATGGGCACTACCTATATAATCTTGTGTTTGTTTGAAGTATAATTCTCAATTAGAGACAGTGGAGATAATGATAAGTCAAGAGAAGACTCACCATTGGGAAGAATATGATAGTAATCTTCTCGTTTTTCTTTGGGGTCTATTGGATCAACCAAGGATAATTCTGTGGCCATATGATATCTATCATAACCTAGACGCGTGGCCTCCCATGTACGAAGGTTTCCTTAAGCACTTCCCAAAGATTCTAATTTCTAAAACAGTTTTTGACTATACCTTTATGTAGGTACCATTGTGAGGTGCTGTCCACGATTGGGACATGAGTCACATTTGGTATATATTTATATCCAAACTCACAGCATATGTATTGTTGTATTTTGCACGACAATTGTTGTAATAAAGTTGTAGTTATTTTCTGTACCATGTATTTGGCGACTCAGAATAGGTTGGATGGAATGGACCTATTTTGGGGTTGTTACATTTGGTATCAGAGCTATAAGTAAAGAGCCCCGAGCCTCTCGCTGGTGACTTCCTGTTGATGGGGGATGCACCGAAGCCAGACTCTCCGTAGGGGACGCCGTTCTGCGGTGGCAAACTGATAGGTACCATTGTGAGGTGCTGTGGTTGAAGCACCATGAGAGTCACATTTGGTGTCAGAGCTTGGGGATATGATCTCTGGCGGAGATCGGGGAATACAACTAGGAGGGGAGAGATGAGTAAATCCTTCGCTAGTGTGTCCTACCTAAGCTTATTTGTTGGTCAGTCATAATATCGGGATATTATGTGATATGTTAATTTGTTAAATTAACCCTTGTTTTGAAGCTGTATTCTAGAATGATATCTGAAATACAGGAGATGAGCAATGGAGAAATCATGATGACAGGGAAGATGGAATCTGAAATGAAAGCAAGGTATTCTCAACTCTTTGAAATACCAGGTACGTAAATTTCGGGGACGAAATTTCATAAGGAGGGGAGATTGTAAGACCCCGAATTTTATGAAATAAAAGTATTCAATTTTCTTATAATTACTATTCAGTAAATGGTTAAATTGATAAATGTTAAAGTTAAGGGTGATATATGATTTTTTTCAAAATACACAAGTGGTTATAAAATAATCATTGTTGTCGGGGAATATTCGTTTGGTCGTGGAATATTTTTTCTGTCGGGGAATATTCGTACGACGGCGCAGCTATTTGTGGGCCCCATAACGAATAACTGTCGGGTGAAGAAAACGACAAATTTGAGTTTTTACAAATAACGGCGTAGTTGTTACCGTTAATACTGTTGGAATACCCGGTGGTTAAAATACAGTAATACGCGTTATTGCACAGTAGCACACGGTATTGCATAGTATTTTTGAAATTATTGATTCTTACGTAAGAAGGCACTACTCAATAATTGTTACAGTAATTACTGTTCAATATTTTATTTTATTGATTCAATAATTGCTACGTTAAAATTTTATATTATTGTTGTTCAATAATTGTTGCTGCACAGTATTTTCTATTATCAGATCAATAATTCATATTATTTGAATAGTATTATTAGATAACATTATTGACAATGTCTAGAAAGTTCTGTCTAAGGAGAGGTTTGGTCATCTAATTGCGCGCCAGTAAGGAAAAATTCTTATTGGAAAGCCCCCTCTTTCCTGGGAACGGCCTGGTTGTCATAAATGTGATTCTGTAATATTATTTGAGAATAATTAATTATTGATTCATATGATAAGAAAATATTTATTTTATGTGGATATAAATGAGGGATATATTTTTGTGGTTAAAAATGAAGGAGTTAATGTTGAGGTTTTTATCCGTATTTTTGTCGGAATGGAGGTATTAAAAATCAGGGTTTTTGAGATATTTTGCGGGGGTTATAATTTTTAATCCGACCGTTGGATCGTGGTAATTTTTGGATATGTTATACATATATAAGTTGAGTATATGCCCACAAATTTTGAACCGTTAAAAATGAACGTATGATTTATTATGAATTTTACGAGATGACTGGTTCAGAAATTGTTGAATTTTCGGAGTTTATCATTTTGGTGGAAAATTCTAGAATTGGTGGGCCCCACTTGTGGTTGGTGAAGAAATGTGCTGAATTATATTTCAAATGTGGTGGGTGGGAATAGTAGCAGGTAAAGCCATCAGGTTGCAGGTCAAACCTACCAAAATTTTCCTATAAATAGAGGGCTAAGTTAGAATTGAAAATCACACAAAAAACATAAGCTTTCTCTCTTTCTCTCTCTAGATTATTGAGTGTATTTTGTGAGTATTTAGATACTTGGTGAGTTGCTATTCATCAGTGCAAGTTTTCTTCAGCCTTATACCGATCAGAAGTACTGCTCTTTTGAGGTAAGGGATAGTAAGGGATTGTATGGGATTGTAAGGGATAGTAAGGGATTGTAAGGGATAGTAAGGGATTTTAAGGGTTGTTATGATCTTTAATTTCGTAATTTTTCTGACCTTCAAAAATTCTGAAAAAATTTGAAATAATATTTTGATGAGTTTTATTGATTGTGTCCAAAAATGGTGATTTTTGGATGTATAGATTAAGAGTTATGAATTTTACGAGAAAAGACTATTTTAAAAGTAACCGCTTATAATTCCTTGTGGTTAACTCCAAAATTGATGAAATTTTTATTGGGAGTACATGTGTATGATAGAAGTATACTCTGTAAATTTCAAAATTTTTGGACTAAAGTATAATTTTTGATAAATGTCTAAATATTCGGCTGGTTTTGGCCATATGAAAAATAGTAAATGACTTTTAAAAATTCTGAGAAAAATATATGTTCACTATGGGACTATATTATGCTAAATCCCAGAAAAGAAATATTTTTGGAACTGATTTGGTATTTTTCATGAAAATGGTCTAGTTATGAGTAAATGAATTAAATATGTTTTGTGAAGAAAGAAAATTGAAAAATAGGATTTTATGGCTTGAGAATCCTATATGAGGTATATGCAGATTTTTGATGAGGGTTTTGGTTATTGGTGATAAAATCTTATGAGTTGGTATTTTAGATGATTAAATGCATTATTTAGTAAAGTGTAAACAATTTAAATAAATTGTTTATAAGCTTAAGAAATATTATTCTTTCAATATCATTATACCGAAATATTGGTATGGATTTTATTGTGGAATTTCTACCTTTTTGTGTCGAGTTACTATTCATGAGTTACTATTCACGAGTTACTATTCACGATAAAAATTAGTTTCTTTTTCTAACCAAATTATAGTTGAGTTATGAATATTACTCTTGAGATTAAAACTATGTATTGATTATATTGATTTTATTATCATATATAACATTTTTATAACCCTGATGTTGAAATTCTCTTTCACTAGAGTGTAAAGATGGGTAGATTATTGGTATGATCATGACTAGGGTTCTCTTTGGCCTGTAGTGCAAAGTTGAATTGTGACTGGTATGATCATGACCATTGAATTTATAAGTGAATATCTTTAGCTTAAGTGCAAAGGTGAATTGATCAACATGGTTATAATTATTGTTTATATAAATTCTGAAATGATTATATATTTCTTTGAGATATTAATATCTTTGGCCTGTAGTGCAAAGATGAAATATTGATGAATATCTTTGGCCTGTAGTGCAAAGATGAATTGTTGATGAATATCTTTGGCCCGTAGTGCAAAGATGACATGTTGTTGAATATCTTTGGCCAGTAGTGCAAAGATGAAGTTATTAGTATGATTATGAACAGGAAATGTGATTTGGTGTAACCATGATCTTTGATGTTTCAGGTAAAGATAGGTGATGAAAATTATCATCGTCCTGGATGAGAAGAGGAATTTAGAACTACAGTTATGATTATGAGTTATTCATATGATTGTGGACCAGAATTATTGATTGATGTTACAGGGATAAAACATTGTTGGTGGATTTTTAACATGGAGAAGATAATAGACTTTATAGTCTATTTGACTCTTCTAATGGATTGCTCGTTCCGCTGCAACTATGGTTGAAATTTTTATCATTTACCATATGTTCTAAATCTCTGATTTATTGTTGATGAAGGCTATTGATAATTGAATTATCTTTAGTCATGATATTCTTTACTGAGCTAGTTGTGCTCACCCTTTTGCTTCACAATTCCTTTCAGGTAATAAGAGTGTAGCTGGGTCGAGCGAGGGTAACGGGGAAATAGAACGGTGGTCTCTAGCTGTGGATGTTCTCCCGAAGCAGTATAGAAAAGTTCATTTAGTAGTTATATTTGGTGAATCCAATAGGGTAAGGTGTACCCAACGTTGGAAGGGTGGTTTGCCACTATCATACAAGATGTCTAACGACATACAACCTCGTGTCATCATAAGACAGGGATGTGCTCATCCACTTGCTGAGTATATCTATGGGCACTACCTATATAATCTTGTGTTTGTTTGAAGTATAATTCTCAATTAGAGACAGTGGAGATAATGATAAGTCAAGAGAAGACTCACCATTGGGAAGAATATGATAGTAATCTTCTCGTTTTTCTTTGGGGTCTATTGGGTCAACCAAGGATAATTCTGTGGCCATATGATATCTATCATAACCTAGACGCGTGGCCTCCCATGTACGAAGGTTTCCTTAAGCACTTCCCAAAGATTCTAATTTCTAAAACAGTTTTTGACTATACCTTTATGTAGGTACCATTGTGAGGTGCTGTCCACGATTGGGACATGAGTCACATTTGGTATATATTTATATCCAAACTCACAGCATATGTGTTGTTGTATTTTGCACGACAATTGTTGTAATAAAGTTGTAGTTATTTTCTGTACCATGTATTTGGCGACTCAGAATAGGTTGGATGGAATGGACCTATTTTGGGGTTGTTACAGATGGTACCCCGTGCGTAAATCTATCCTAAAAAAATACTTTGCCCCTTTCAACTGAACAAATATGTAGGACCCCAACTTTTTATAAATAAAATTGAATTTTCTCTAATTATTATTTGGAATAATAAGGTGTTAATTTGATATAATGCTTTGGTTATGGGTGAAATGTGCAAATTTTGCAAAATAAGCAAGTGGTTATAAAATATTCATTGTTGTCGGGGAATATTCATTCGGTCGTGGAATATTCTTGCTGTCGGGGAATATTCGTACGATTGTGCATCCATTTGTGAGCCCCATAAGGGAAAACGGTTGGATGAAGAAAACGACAAGTTTGAGTTTTTATAAATAATGGCGTAATTGTTACCGTTAATACTATTGGAAAACCCGGTGGTTAAATATACAGTAATACGCGTGGTTGCATAGTAGCACATGATATTGCACAATATTTTTTAAATTATTGATTCTTACGTAAGAAGGCACTACTCAATAATTGTTACAATAATTAATGTTCAATATTTTATTTTATTGATTCAATAATTGTTACGTTGACATTTTAAATTATTGTTATTTTAATAATTGTCACTGTACAGTATTTCGCATTATCAGATCAATAATTCTTATTATTTAAATAAAATTATTAGATAGTATTATTGGCAATGTCTAAGGAAGTTCTGTCTAAGAAAGAGGTTTGGTCACCTAATTGCGCGCCAATAAGGAGAAATCCTTATCGGAAAGCCCCCTCTTTCCTAGGAACGACCTTGTTGTCATAATTTTGATTCTATAAAATTATTTGTGAATAATTAATTATTGATTTATATGATAATGAAATATTTATTTTTCTGTAGATATAAATGAAGGAATTAATGTTGAGATGTTTTATCAGTATTTTGTCGGGATAGAGGTGTCAAAAATCATCTGTATGTAGATTTCAGACATTCTTTTATTAGAATTTGGAAAAACTTTCTTCTACAAAGTTGTAGAGAATTAAATTTCCTATAGAATTGGCATGAGATTCAAATTTTTCTGATAAATGAGCTATTTATTATGAAATATTGAAGTTCGAAAATAAATGTTTTTTTATTAAAAACATGGGTAGGCCCCACTTTTGGTTGGTATGGAAAATCTGAATTTTGATGGGCTCCACTGGTAGTGGCTGAATTTTGGCCCGAGGTGTGCATAGAAATTTTTTTTAAAAAAAATTATTTTATTAATTTAGTCTGCTTTGGCGTTTTAACATTTTCCTATAAATAGGGTGTTTAGTTAGAATTGAAAATCACACCAGAATCGTAAGCTTTCCCTCTCTATATTATCGAGCGTATTTTATGAGTATTTAGATACTTTTAGAGTTGTTATTTAGTGAAAGTTTCCTTCAGCATTATATCCGGTATTTCAGTAAGAAGTACTGTTCTTTTGAGGTAAGGGATGTTATTTTCTTTGTAAATGATATTATTTCTTTCAATATCATTATACCAAAATATTGGTATGAATTTTATTGTGAAATTTTTACATTTTCATGTCGAGGTTACTATTCACGTATACGACACTATTCACGTATACTGTACTATTCACGAATACGGTACTATTCACGAAGTATGACTTTTCTTGTAGAATTTCTATATTTTCATGTCGGGGTTACTATTCACATATACAATACTATTCACTTATATGGCACTATTCATAGAAAAATGAAATTTTCTCTTTTGTGTCCAAGTTATCTGTTATGGTTCCTATCTTTGATCGGATCTATGTTTTGAACTTTATTCTTAAATTTTGCTCCACAATTGATTATTATGGAGTATTCTTGAACTTGGATAGACTAAATTACGAATCCCTAATCGTGTCTTTTATCTCACTAGATTTGTTCTTTAAAATATTTTTCATCATCCTCAGTCTTAAATGGTGATACTTGATGAATATCTTTGGCCTGTAGTGCAAAGATGAATGATTACCTGATGAATATCTTTGGCCCGTAGTGCAAAGATGGACAGGTGTTGAGATGAATATGACCAACTGGTGATACAAATGAATATCTTTGGCCCGTAGTGCAAAGATGAATATTTAATTCAAGATGTATATTGATTGATGTTACAGGGATAAAATATTGATGATGGACTTTTAAATTCATAAATGATAGTAGATTTCATTCTCTACTTAACTCTTCTAATGAATTGTTATTTTCGCTGCGAATATTGATCTAAAACTGGGTTTCCATTATATTTTATCGGATTTATTGAAGGCTAACGATAATTTTTTCTACATTATCTTAGTCAAAATATTCTTTACTAGGCTAGTTGAGCTCACCCTTTTCCTTTTTGTTCCATTTTTCTTCTCAGGAGGCGAGAATATAGCAGGAACTAGTTGGGGTGTGGGCTGATATTTCGAGACAGTTGTTTTAGCAGTCCTCACTATTTTATAAAATAGTGTATCAATAATTGTAACGAGAACTTATTTGAGTGTGGATATTATCTAGAAGACAATATTTGTATTTAAACTCACAGTATATTTGTTGTCATATTTTGCATAACAATTGTAGTAATGATGTAATAGTTATTTATGTACCATGTATTTGGTGACTCAGAATGGGTGATGAATACCTATTTTAGGGGCTTCATAGTTGGTATCAGAGCTTAGGGATATGGGTCTCTGGCGAAGATCGAGGAATAGAAATAGGAAGGGAGAGACGAGTAAATCCTTTGCTAGTGTGTCTTACCTAAGCTTATTTGTTGGTCGGTCATAATATAAGGGTATTATGTGGTATGTCAATTTCTTTAATTAACCCTTGTTTTATGGCAGTATTTGAGAATGTCAGCTGATAATGTTAACAATGGAGTGAATGAGACCGTAGAGACACCTTTAATCACCAACCAGGGGAACGTGCAACAGGAAGACAATATTCCTCCTGTAAACAACACTACCGAACAAACGATGAATGATGGGAAGTTTAGAAGCTTTTTACAGTTCATGCAAAATCAGACGAGGGAGACTCGTGTATAAAATACGGATGGAAATGATAGCAACGCGTGGCTTATCACAACCAAGCAGTTTAAAGAGTTGGGACCACCAAAATTTGTGGAAAAACTAGATCCGATCAAGGCGAAAAAGTGGGTTTAGTAAATTACCAAGATATTTGATGTCTTGGGATACACGGAGGAACATAAGGTTCCATTCGCCACCTTTATATTCCGTGGTGAGGTAAATTACTGGTGAGAATCTGTGAAGCGTACCCAGCTTGCCGCACTCAACATGTCTTGGGAAACATTTCAGAAACTGTTCAATGACAAGTACTTTCTTGAAAGTATTCATCATATGAAGGAGGTAGAGTTTATTATACTGGAACAGAACCACATGTCTGTGTCCTAGTACGAGGCTAAGTTCGCAGAGTTATCCAGGTTTGCACCTCATTTGGTAAAGAATGAGGAACGTATGACGCGGATGTTTCTGAGAGGTCAGAAACCTGAAATTCGGCAATATCTTATCTCTCATAAATTTTCTCTATATTCAGATGTTGTAAACATGGCTCAATTATTAGAGCGAGATAATTAGTATGTTCAATCGAGGGACCACAACCATGGTCATACCGGTGGCAGCAGTCATCGGAGCAATGACAACCAACAGGGAGGAAAATATTCGAACAAAAGCGGTAACCACTCTGGTGGTAATCGTGGCCATGATGGTAGAAGAAGCGAGTCGGGGAGAGATTTCAAAAGGAGAAGGTACAACAATGACAATGTGAAGACATCAGCACCAACATCAATTGTTTCTAAGGTAGGAGATCGATCATCGGTCGTATGTTATATATGTGGGAAAGATGGACACATCAGCCCAAACTGCCCACAACAATCTAAGGTGTGTTATAACTGTGGAAAGGAAGGTCATATAGCTAGAGATTGTCTTGTAGCGAAATCAAGTCCAACGGGGATGGTGACTCCAAAGGCTGTCCTGGACAAGTCAAAGTTAGTGGTTCCTAGAAGAGTGTTTGTCATGACTTTCCAAAACGCGAGGAACCCGAACGAGGTGATCACGGGTAAGCTAATCATAAACTCTTGTGAAGTTTATACCTTATTAAATACCGATTCTACCAATTCTTTTATCTCTCCTTCTTGTGCTCAACGTTTGAACTTGACTTCAGAGAAATTAGACTTTGACTTATCTGTTGAGACTCCGTTAAGAGAAACTTTCATTACATCTACTATTTATAAATCTTGCTTGATTCAAGTTGGAACCATCACATTACCTCCCGATCTTATTTCGTTAAAAATACTTGCATTTGATGTGATTTTAGGGATTGTTTGGTTAACCACTCATCATACTAAAATTAGTTATTTTCGTAAGGTTGTTAGTTTTCATATTCCTAACCAACCTGTTATTCGAATTCAAGCAACCAAACCACTAAAGTCAATCACTGTCATATCAAGCCATAAAACCATTCGTTTATTAAAATACGGATGTCAAGCTTTCTTAGCCCATATCATGGACTTGAACAAAAACACGTCAGATTTGAATAATATTTCTATTGTTAGTGAATTTCCTAACTTATTTCCTGAAGAACTTCCCAGTCTACCCCCGGAACGTGAAGTTAAATTCTTTATTGACCTTAAACCTAGTACAAAGCCCATTTCTAAAACCCCATATAGAATGGCTCCTATTGAACTTCAGGAGTTAAAGGTCCAACTATAGGAGTTGTTAGACATCGATTTCATTTGTTCAAGTACACCTCCTTGGAGTGCTCCTATTTTATTCATAAAGAAGAAAGACGGGAGTATGCGACTTTGTATTGACTACCGGGAATTAAACCATGTCACCATCAAGAATAGGTATTCGCTACCTCGCATTGATGACCTGTTCGACCAGTTGCAAGGAGCACAATTCTTTTCAAAGATCGATCTTCGTTCTGGATATCATCAGCTGAAGATTAAAACTGAGGATATTCCAAAGACTACCTTCAGAACTCGGTATGGGCATTATGAATTCTTAGTCATGTCTTTTGGATTGACTAATGCTCATGCTGCTTTCATGGATATGATGAATCGTGTGTTCAAAGAATATTTAGATCAGTTCATTCTCGTCTTTATTGACAACATCCCCATCTATTCCAAAAGCCGTGAAGATCATGAGCGCCATTTAAAGCTGGTCCTTCAAAGGCTTCGTGATAACAAGCTATATGCCAAGCTGAAGAAATGCGAGTTTTGGCTTGAGGAAGTAGCATTTCTTGGGCACGTGGTGTATTTGTTGACCCGACAAAGATTAAAGCAATACAAAGTTGGGAGCAACCGAAGTCGGTGACCGAAGTACGTAGCTTTCTGAGCTTAGCTGGTTATTATCGGAGATTCGTGGAAAGATTTTCTAGAATCGCTACTCCGTTAACTCAGCTGACTCGGAAAGATACAAAATTCGTATGGAGCGAGGAATGAGAGAAGAGTTTCCAAGAGCTCAAGAGGAGACTAATTTCGGCACCTGTTCTAACAATACCATCTGGTTCGGATAGATTTGTTATCTATAGCGATGCTTCAGGCAGAGGGTTAGGATGTGTTTTCATGCAACATGGGAAAGTCAAGGCCTATGCCTCACGACAACTCAAAGAATATGAGAGAAATTATCCTACTCATGATCTAGAGTTAGCAGCATTCATTTTTACATTGAAAACTGGAGACACTACCTGTATGGGGAGAAAGTGGAGATTTATACAGATCATAAAAGCCTCAAATATTTCTTCACCCAAAAAGAACTGAACATGCGACAACGACGTTGGCTCGAGCTGTTGAATGATTACGAGCATACCATCCAATACCATCTTGGAAAAGCAAACGTTGTAGCTGACACGTTGAGTAGAAGATCATATGTGGGTACGAATGCGATATTGTCAACGCAAAGGCCCATTTTTTATGACTTGCAAAGGATGGGGATAGAGTTAAAGGCTCCAAGTACCCACATTAAGATATCAAATATACGAGTAGAACTAACTTTAATTGATAAAGTTAAAGATGCTCAAGCTACGGACCTGGAGCTGGTGCGTATGAAGAAGAAAGTGCAAGAAGGTGTTATTCCAAAAGCCAGAATCGATGAAGAAGGAATACTTCGAGTCAACTCTAGACTTTGTGTTCCTAACGATTCTGACTTGAAGCATAGAATCATGATGGAGGTATATAACACACCGTTTGCAATCCATCCTGGGAGTACCAAAATGTATCATGATCTTTGACATACATTTTGGCTGAGCAATATGAAGAGAGAGATCACGGAGTTTATCTCGAGGTGTTTAACTTGTCAACGTGTAAAGGCGGAGCATCAAGTGCCAGATGGTCCATTGCAACCACTTGAGATTCCAAAATAGAAGTGGGAACATATTACCATGGATTTCGTTATGGGTCTTCCCAAGGTTTCTCAAGGCATAGATGCGATTTGGGTCATTGTTGATAGATTAACCAAGTCTGCTCATTTCTTACCTATACGAGAGACTTATTCCCTTGAACGTCTTGCTCGTATGTACGTGAATGAGATTGTGAGATTGCATGGCATGCCAGTATCTATAGTTTCAGATCGTGACCCAATATTTACTTCACGATTTTGGGTTAGCTTGTAGAAAGCTATGGGCACGGACTTACGAATCAGTTCAGCATACCATCCTCAAACAGACAGGCAATCAGAAAGGATTATTCAAACTCTTGAAGATCTATTAAGACTTTGTGTCGTAGATTTCAAAAGGAGTTGGGATAAGTACCTACCATTGGCGGAATTCTCCTACAATAATAGTTATCAGGAAAGAATAGTTGTGGCTCCATTTGAAGCATTGTATGGACGAAAGTGTCACTCTCCAGTATACTGGGATGAGGTGGGAGAAGCAATGTTGTTAGGACCAGATGTGACACCCCCAAATCTTGGTACTTTATTTCCTCAAGACTTGGTGTTCACTTAATCAAAACATTAATTTCTAACTACCCAATCATAATAAAATTGAATAATAAAAACCTGCCCATACAGGATTAAACTTAAATAAAAATATCCCATGCTATCTAACCTTTAATTACAAACATTCAAATGCGGAATTTAAAATCTATTACATCATATCATATTTAAAAGTCTGTTATCATAATGATAAAGATAAAATTACAAGTCTTCATCACTTGTACATTTTTCCCTTTCCTTTAGTAGACGATGGTTCACCTACCTTCTCTTCTTTAACTACAATGAGTTTATAAATATGCAAGAGTGAGCAAAACAATTGCTCACTGGATATAATATGGAATCAACAGGAGTATAACAATAAGAAGTGTCAAAATAGGTTCATCAAAAGTGAATAGCACTCTATCAATAATAATCAGAAATTGAAATCCCAAAATATGGAAAATATACATCGCTGAGGGTCGTAAGACCATGAACTACGTCCACAGTTGCAAGTAATCACTATTTTTGTAAAATAGTGTATCAATAATTGTAATGAGGACTTATTTGAGTGTGGATATTGTCTAGAAGACAATATTTGTATTTAAACTCACAGTATATATGTTGTCGTATTTTGCACGACAATTGTACTAATGATGTTGTAGTTGTTTCTGTACCATGTATTTGGCGACTCAGAATGGGTGATGTATACCTATTTTGGTGGCGTCATAAAATAGATCATCGATCCTAGGCAATGGGTATTTATTCTTAATTGTTAACTTGTTCAACTCATGATAGTCAATACAAAGTCGTAACGATCCATCCTTCTTCTTTACAAAAAATATTGGTGCTCTCCACGGAGAAACACTCAGTTGAATGTACTTCCTGTATAATAATTCTTGTAATTGAACCATTAACTCTTTCATTTTTACCAGCGCCATCCGATATGGTGCCTTAGAAACTGGTGTCGTTCCTGGTAACACATCGACCACAAATTCGACCTCCCTATTCGGCGGAAGACCTGGTAACTCATCTGGAAATACATTCGCGAATTCTTGTACTATAGGTATCTGTTCCAATGATGCTCCCACTCTATGGGTATCAACAACATGGCACATGTATCCTATACACCCCTTCTTCAACATCTTCCTAGTTTGTGTCATGGTTAGGCAACAAGAGTGTCCCGGTGATTTACTACCGCAGAACACTTCTTTGGGTTTCTTAGAAATCTGAAGGGTCACACTTTTCTTTTGACAATCTATTAATGCTCTATGGTTAAACAACCAATCCATCCTGATAAATTATCAAATTCTCCCAACCTTATCGGTATAAGATTTACCGATAATTTGTTACCTCTAATATCCACACAACAATTTCTATGAATGTGCTCAATGAGAATTATCTCTTCGTTAGCTACCTTAATATTTAAAGGTATTTCTAATCTTTTCGGGAGTAATCCTAATCGTTTAGCAAATTCACATGCTATAAAAGAACAAGTAGCACCCGAATCAAACAACACATAAGCATTTATTTCATTGACTGGGATAATACATGGTACTACATCCGCAGATGCAACCACATCTTGGACAGTCATATTAAAAGTATGGGTCGTGGGTCTACCCGGTGGTGTTGGTCCACCAATGGCTAGCTTACCACTGCTAGTACCTATGCTACCCTCTGACCCCTTCTTTAGGAAATTCTTTGCCATGTGGTCCATCGACCCACAAACGAAACACCCCTGGTTCTTCTTAAGGTTAGGACAATTGGGTGAAATATGACCCTCCTGCCCATAGTTATAACAAACTGACTTCCCCTTGAGACATGCCCCTGGATGAGCCTTTCTTCATGTCTTGCATGCTTCTATCCTATGCTTAAGATCAGTTTGTTTTACTCCAGTATTCCCGGAGTTAAAACCCTTCCTCTTGGGCATACTTTCGCTGCCACTAGCTCCCTCAGTCTTGGATACTCCCTCTCATTTATTCTTATTCTTCCTCTCTTTGTGGTATTAGCTTAAAGCCTCACTACCATCCTCGGCAATAATTTCCTTTTCTAGGATTATTCAGAACGAAGCGCTCTAAAACACAGAAATCATGCTATAAAGATAGGGCTTCAGTCCATGCTCAAACCTACGAGCCTTCCTCTCCTCAGTATCCACTTGATGTGGAGCAAATCTTGCCAATTCATTGAACTTGGTTTCATATTGGGGAACCGTCATGTCCCCTTGCTTAAGTTCTAAGAACTTAATCTCCATCCAACCCTGTATGCTCGTAGGAAAGTAGTTCTTGAAGAATACCTTCTTGAAATGTTCCCACGTAACCGCATCGGTTCTAGCCCTACCCTGGTGAGCCTCCCACCAGAAGTTGACTTCTCCCTTCATCATATAAGTCACAAAAGAAGTCTTTTGCGCCTCCCTGACGTTTACAATTACAAATGCCTTCTCAATTTCCTTCACCCATGTCTGGGCCTCAATAGGGTCCGTTGTTCCTTTGAACTCCAGCGAGCCCACACTTTTAAATTCCTTAAAGGTAGTCGTTCGAGCTACCCTAGGGACCACTAGTGCTCTACCCCTAGCTTGGTTAAATGCAGCCGTTATTAAATTAACGAATTCCTGCATAGGGTTGTTCTGACCCTATAGGTTCTCATTATGGGATTCAGCTTCCTGATTACGTTGTCTTCTTCTTGGAGGCATTTTTCTGATTAAATAAATAAAGTTTCGTTATTATTTATTCCTTCCTTTTTATTTCGTTATTATTCATCAAACAACAACTCATACCACAATCAAGCACATTTAATAAAAACCTCATTATATTAATATGTTTCTTCTTAGTTCGAAACTATTTACATCTTGGTTCCATAGCCAGAGATATTAAATTTCTATCCCGCGATTGACTTTTACAAAAAATTGGGATTTACAAAAAGACTACCCTTTAGTTATACAAAAGAGAGTTTTACGTCACTACACAGACACATAAAATATTTGCATATCTATACTTTCTCTACCTACTACTAGCACAGTATAACAACATTCACGTGCTTCTGATTTGCAAGAATCGACACAATATCCTGACTAATAGTATGACGAGTTTGCCCCGACTCAATTAAATAACAAGCAATTTTCAGCTTGAAATCCCTATGAGCACTCTCACAGATGTAAGACATTCGTGCTATCTTCTGGTTCTTCTCTCCCAGTTCTTTACGAAGCTCAGCGGCCTTGTTCTTATAATCCCACACCTTATTCTTCATGAACACCTTCTCATCATACTCTAACTCAAAATCTGCTATTGCAGTCTCCTTTGCTTCGTAAAGGTCACTAACCTCCTCCCTCAAGTTCTGCACATCAGTGTGCAGTTGCACGTTCCAGTCAAGCACCGCTAGATACAATGCCCTCATTACCTCTTGTGGTGTTGGCTTTAGTTCATGTACCACCGTATTAAATGATGCAACCTCCATATCTCCATCCTCATCGGCCACCACATCAAAATATGATACCGATCCCAAATTCTCTAAGTCCCCATACGGATATTCCTCCTTTGGCTCGGACTCATCTTAGTTCACCATTGGCACCACCGCCACTGGCACGGGTACTGGCCCTATCATGTTCACTAACTCCTCGCTCACCACATGTATATCCCTATACATATAGTTATCGATTGACATCTACAATAACATATAACATGTTGATTAGTACATAATACACAATAATATAAGCACAAATCACATTTAATTTATTTAAGGTTAATTTCTATCTTTTAAATTTTTAGGTAATAAGTTTCCTCAATACTTAATTAAGAACTCTAACTGATTTCCTTTACTTCCAACTTCTCATACTACTATCAAGGTTATTAGCCTAAGGTTCTTCCCCCCTTAAGTTTTATAACCTAATGCTTTGATGCCAACCTGTGATACTATTGGTACTTCATTCAATAGCATCTCACAAGGGTACCTATCAATTTTCCACCGGCTAGCTCGGCGTCCCCTACAGAAAGTCTGGCTTTGGTGCATTCCCTTATAAGGACGTCACCAGCAAAAGGCTCGGGGTTCTTCACGCATTGCGCTTATAGCTTTGATGCGAACCTGTGACGCCCCTAAATTCGGGTTCTTTCAACCCACAGATATGGTTCTACACGGTACTACTTACTATACAATGATTCCAATGAAAACAACATCAAAATGAGTGTATTTACTATATTCTTATTACAATAATAATAATTTCTTTCCCAAATTCTGTTAACCAATACATTCTTCATTGTCATAGTATAAGTTCATACAAATATTCTAGTCTATTACAGGATAATCTATTTATCTATCTTAGCTTTGCCTCTATCCTTACTGGAACCCTTCGGTTTGCTCGGTTTTAGCTTTAATCATATAATTCAAGCAAGAACTGAGCATAACTAGCTCAGTAAGTCTAGCAACATATAATATAACCACCACATCAAGAACCATATAATTAATCTTCATTAACTGAACAAATAGTTAAGAAGTACTATGAAACATCAAAATAGCACTTTTCATTCTCATAAAACAATTCCAGAGTACATAAAGTAACTTAGGAATTCTGAGCAGGTCAAAAGACCATGAACATTCTCTCCGATTTTCATTCATGAAAAGGACAACCCAGCACTAAGTCTGTAAGTCTGATATATCTTTCGAGCACTTCTAGGTGATCAACCTATACCACACTATGTTGATCAACACTCATCCATTAAACGTATCTACGTTTAAGTTTTGGCAACCTCGTGTGCGCGCCGAATAATCGACGTAAAACACTTTTGTTTATTCATACTCAGTTTTACCTTTGAATCTGTACCAAACAATTGGCATAAGACAGCGTTATCAATACTATATCAAAAGACTTGTAACCAAATCAATCAAATTCTTATGGTTTGTCTAGCCTACTTAAAACATACATTGACTCTTTCGTAAAACAATTCACGCATGTTATTACATGAATCACAAAAACTTGTCCAACACGAAGGTTAGATAAGCGTTAAGGAAACTTGCCTTCAAGCGGCTTCAATTAAAGTCCAACCGTTCTCGGTCTTTACAGTTTCTACATGATATATTCACATAACACACTGAAATTAGCTACCAAACAGTCTAATCACATTGTTTTTACCAACTTCTTTCTCTTCTATAACTTAATTTAAATTATTTCATTAATAATATTTGTTTCAAGTTATTTATCATTCGTTACGGCTTATTAACATTCATATGTCATAACTCGACACTCAACAATCATCGTTTAAGTGCAACAATAGTTGAAACCCTACTTGGTTCGTTACCTCGGATACATTTTCCCCGAATTACCGATATCGAACTCCGTATAGTAAGTACATAAGTTTTATCTTCATTTCTTATCATTCACATACCACGCACATCTATTACATAATGTATAACCTTAGGACGCACGTTAAACTCGAATACGATTCACAATTTATTTTTTTGCATTTTACGTTCTTCGTTTTAATATATTTAACCAATGTTTAATTCCTAAAATCATTACTATACATGTTCTTTAGGAATTGTCTCTTCATGTATATTAAGTATATGCATGCCCCATAGTTACCATGTAAAAAGTTGGGTTAACAAATATCCATGTCAGAAATTTTTCACTTAATGGCGCTGCAGCGCCAGCTATTACTATAGAAGTCACATTGCGACACCAAAAAGCAGTAGCTAACCTCCCATCCAGGCACTGCGGTGACATGTTCTTAGGCTTTGGCGGCGCAACAGCGCTGACCTTGAGCCTTTAAAAAAAATTTAGGTTTTTCAAGGCTCGTAACTTGATCGTTATAAGTCAGAATTGGCTCATTCAGAAGCTGTTATCTCACATATCCCATATACTTTGATTTCATTCGGACAGAAATAGTTTCTAAATTCGTTAACAATAAATCTACCATATAAATTTTCTATTACGTGTTCGTTAAATGTTTATGAGCGTTCATAGATCGTTTCTTCTTTTTAAGTCAGAATTCAACCATACTTGAGTCCACAACTCTTAAACATATTGTTCTACGATACGCCATTGAAAATCAAGATTTTTGAGTTAAACGACAACTTTTGACTATCATTCCAGAAATCCTACGATTTTGACGATGATCGTCTAATCTCGTAAATTTTGTCATAACTTCGTTACTCAATATTTTTACGCCAAACCAAATGGAATCAATCCATTTGTCAATTATCTATATCTTGACTAATTAATTTGCTTTTAACTTATACCCAATGGTTTTTAATTTGTCCATCAACAACCAATTCAATGTTTTAATGGTTTTCTTCAATTAAGGCTTAATTAGACGATTATGATTCTCTCTTATACATGGCTTGTCCGAAAGAGACATGCTCCACCAATTAATACTCTTTATAAAACTCAATCGAAAATAAAATCGAAAGTTGAGTTTGCGTATTTTTACCTTTGTGTTCTTCGTGTTCTTGCTTAAAGCTTGAGTAGTTAGCTTCTTTGCTTCTTGATTCTTTGTTATTGCTCTTCTCTCTCTCTCTCTCTCTCTCTCTCGATATAAGTGAGTTGAATGTTGGTAAACAAACAAATGAACCAACCTAAGCTTCTATTTATAGAAAATCAAATGGAGGGCATTTTGGTCAAAACGACCACCTCCTTACTATTCCATTCTTGCAGGGAAAGCTTCCCACCTTCCTTGGTCACCAAGTAGCTTCCCCACATGCCCCATGGGGAGCGCCCATGGGTTTTACCCATCCGGTGATCCATGGGTTCGACCCACAGGTTCGTTTCTTAATTTGGACTTAAAATTAATTCATATCGGGCCTATCTTTGGGCTTGATATAATTTAACATTGAGCCTTGATATAATTCATCATTGGGCCTCATTCATCATCCAATTGGGCTTGACAAAGTCTAGGTCCAATTTCTAAAGTCCATTAAGAACTAGTCGTATTTGTGACGCCCCCAAAATAGGTCCACACAACCCATTTTGAGTCGCCAAATGTATTGTACAGAAACAACTACAAAGTTTATTATTACAATTGTCACGTAAAATACGACAACACATATGTTGTGAGTTTAAATACAAATATTATCTTCTAGACAATATCCAAACTCAAATAAGTCCTCATTATAATTATTGGTACACTATTTTACAAAATAGTGAGAATTTGCTAAAACAACTGTCTGAACCCATCACTCCACACCCCGACTAGTTCCTGCTATATTCTTGCCTCCCGAGAAGAAAAATAGAACAAAAAGGAAAAGGGTGAGGTCAACTAGCCCAATATAAAATATTATGACTAAGTTAATGTTGGACCAATTATCGTTAGCCTTCAATAAATCAAATAAAATATAATGAACACCAAGTTTTAGATCAATATTTACAGTGACAATAATAATTCATTAGAAGAGTTAAGTAGATAATGAAGTCTACTATCTTATATGATTTAAAAGTCCATCATCAATATTTTATCCTTGTAACATCAATCAATATACATCTTAAACCAAATATTCATCTTTGCAGTACGGACCAAAGATATTCATTTGTATTACCAGTTGGTTATGTTCATCTTAACACCTGTCCATCTTTTCAATACGGGCCAAAGATATTCATCAGGTAATCATTCATCTTTGCACTACATGCCTGATGAGTGAGTTTTATACCCATGAATTGAATGTGTTTGAGCTTAATCTTTTGGATGTTTTTAAGTGTTTGTGTCTATTCATGCATGTTTTACGTTGTTTTGTAGGAATTGGGACAAAAGTTACTTGGATCGACGTTTGGGGTTGCTAGATTCGTGTTTTCGGCTTGCCACTTACATAGCAGCAACTTCAGAGCCAATTTCAGCATTTATTCAGACCTTATTTCGAAAAACTCAAAGAATGAAAGTTGTAAATCTGTGTCTTCTCTTTCCGGAACATCTTCAATCATCAAAATCGGAGTTCAGACGAAGATGTTATGGCCATTTTCCCAAAGGATGTCGGAGTAGAAAATATCCATAAATGAGGCCAGGGCTTTAGAATGCAGTGTTGCAGCGCCGTACCCAGCGTCGGGGCGCTGGGGAAGGGTTTGGTCAAGCTTGGACGCTTTTTGGGGCGAATTTGGACACTTTTTTGACTCCAAATTGGATTGGGTTTATTCCTAAGCTAAAAATTGGACTTGTAGCCTATAAATACATGATGTAAGGCATAAAATGTGATAACTCAGGATTTCAAATAATCCAAATTTCACAAATAATTTTTTTATTTAATATTGACTTTGACTGTTAATATTGTACTACGTACCTGTGATACGAGTCTCGAGAATTAGACAATTTGTGTATTGACTGAGAAATTAGAGTAGAGTTGTGCTTAACAGCTTTAGAAACCCTAACCCTACATTCTGGATAGGGATTTGGTAGAAAATATAATTAAAATAATTATATTTATGAGAATGTGTTTGTACTGTATAGGAATGTTGATCAATAATTGATCGGATAAGGTTTGAAATTAATAAACCCTAATATAGGATTAGAAACCCTAATCTCTTATTTAGAAAACCAGTTGTACAGTTAAAAACCCTAATTGTACGTCGAGAAACCCTAATTTTATATTCGGGAATCCTAAATTCTAAATTTGGAAACCCTAATCCTAATTTGCAAGCATGCGATGTTTATTAAACTTAAAATATGATTAGAAACCCCTAATTATATTTTAGTATCTAAATTTCTATTTTATAAACCCTAATTGTAATCACAATATTTCGTTGTTAAATCAAAACTTTGATTATGAGACTGAGAAGAACAACATTTTATATAAAGGGAATATTTTATTGGTCGTATATTCGGCCTTTGCGCGCGATTAAGTATTATGCATAATATAGGGTATACTAAAGCTGATCACTTTATATACTTGCAAAGAGGTATGATTTAATCTTTATGGTTATCTGATACATCTGGGTATATCAAAGTATAACTTTGATAGTTACTCGAGAAGAAAGTTCATGATCCAATGGATCACTCAGCATAAATCTGGAAAATATCCCACTTTGTTATTTCGTAGAATATAATTCTTGATTATTCATTTGAATATCGTAGAAAACCTTGAAAGCGTTGTACTCTTTCATTATTTAATTATTGTTGCGTAGAATGTGAGAAGGCTTGATATTGATTTCTATACCTTTAGTGCATGTCTTAACTTGCGGGGCAAACTTGTTGCTCATCTTGCTAAATAAAACTTTTTAGCTAGGGACGAAGTTGCAGAAGGTACTACGAAGAAGAATAAAGGAAAAGGCATAGTGATAAATTAGTATAATGCACTTTACTATTTTTATGTTGTATTATAAATCCCTTTTTGTATATCTAAGGGGTATGTTTGTAATGTTAAGGTTAGCAAACCTGGGCTTATGTATTAACAACATATGTTAATGACTTATATATTCTTATTTATAATTTGAATGGGTAGTTAGATGGTATTATATTGTGGATCGTGAGCACCAAACTCGGAGGTCATGTAACCCAGATTTGGGGGCGTCACATGTTGGTATCAAAGCTGTAGGTTATAAACCTTAAGTGGGGTGGGGGGAAACCCTAAGATTATAACCATACGCGAGATAGAGAAAACTCATTTAGAGTTCTAAGTGATGGATTGTCGAAGTGCATCAATAGTGAGATAAGTGAACACATAGTATGAGAATGTTGTACTGGTGAAGTACTAATCAAGTTGTTTAAACTGATTGTAGGATGTCTGGAGAAGATCAAATGAGTGTGGAGATGTCAGCAGCTGTTGCACCAGTGCCAGAAGCCGAGGTGCCAGCGCAAAGCGAATCAGTTGAGAAGATGGGAGAAGATGAACCTATGGTCAATCTGGGGAGTGATCATGATGATTATCCCGAGATGTATCTGAGTAGTGAATAGGAGGCAGAGTCTAAAGAAGCTAAGGTGGAGTTAAAGAATAAGATCAAAGTTGGAGAACAAGATCAGATATCTGCAGAAGTACAGGAACTCAGGAGTAAGGTATTTCTGTTGAAGGAGTTATGGAAAACGGAGCGAGCGTTACGCGAAATGACTGAAGAACGGAACGAGTTGAAGACGCAGGTGGACAGAATGAAGGCGGAAGGTGGTGGATCATCTGAAGGAACCAGCAAGAAGGACAAGAAGAAGAGAAAGAGGGACAACGACATCCCTAATTCTAAAATGTCAAAACCGAAGAAGAAGCGAGCCTGTATCAAGTGTGGAAAGACTCACGCTGGAGAATGTATGATGTGGAAGAATGTTTGTTTCAACTGTAAACAGGAAGGACATATTTCTCTACATTGTCCTAAGCTGAATTTGAGGAAGTGTTTCTCATGTGGAAGAACAGGTCACGGATTTAGCAAGTGTCCCAACAAGAAAAAGACTGGTGAAGGGAGTGGTCGGTAGACAACTTAGATATAAGTGGTAGTATCTTTTTGGTAGAAGGTTATGATATTAAGTGTTATGATATCGAGAATGATGTATAGGCATATGCAAATATATATGTTTTATGAATGAAATCTTTATTTTCTAAATGAATATAAGATTAAGCTTAATTTGTGTGTTCTTAAAACACATACTTATGGTAAGTTAATGACTCATAATTATATGAAATGTTCTAAACCCCTCAGCGAATGGACGCCAAAGGTCTGATTAGGATAAGTTCATACACTCATATAATTGTGGTAAGTTACTAAACTCATAAGTGTGGTAAGCTTGATGAACTGGTAATAACTATGTGTGAATGGAGAATGGAAACTTTTAGTGTAAAGTTGTGTTGTTAATCCTAATATGATTTAAAAAGGGATAGTAATATGTAGAGTACTAAATGTACTATGTGTTATTTGAATAAATACGCGATTATATGAGTATTATGTGTTGAATTCTTATTGTGTTAAGAATTTGTGTAAAGAAAGAGAATTAATATAAGATTTTTTATTTAAATCAGATCATGCCGCCTAGACGACAGAATCGAAACCAACGAGAAGAACATTCAGTGAAATAACGAAGGAGGTCAAGCGGACCCAATGCAAAATTTTGTAGATATGATAGCCGAAGCTATAGAAAGTAGGGCTCCAGCAAGAGGAAGAGCGAGAAATCAGCCAGCTGATAGATTGGCTAACTTTAAGGACTTTAAAGCGGTAGGACCGCCGGAAATCAAGGGAACCACAGATCCGATTGAAGCCCAAACTTGGGTGAAGGAGATGGAGAAAGCATTCGTCATTGCGCTAGTGGCAGAAGAGCAGAAGACGGCTTTTGCTACATACTTGATGAAGGGAGAAGCTAATTACTGGTGGGAGACTAATCAGGCAAGGGCTGGTACAGCGGTGGTGTTGTGGACAAGATTCAAGGAGTTGTTCTTTGAGAACTACTTCTCGCAGAGTATGCAATCCAGGATGGAAATTAAATTTCTAGAATTGAAGTAGGAGAACATCTCGGTAACAGAATACGCTGCCAAATTCAACGAGTTAGCGAGATTTGAACCTCATCAGGTGGACACAGAAGCAAGAAAAGCGAGAAGATTTGAGAATGGGCTGAAGCCGGGGATATTCAACAAGGTAGCGGTATTGCAGATCAATACGTTCGCGGTGTTGATGAGAAAGCATTAATTACGGAAGGAGGGAGCGAGGCTGCATCTCTATTTCATCAGAAAAAGAAGAAGAATACCAAGGATGGTGCAAGTAGTGGTGGAAGTAACCCAAATAAGAGGAAGTAGGGTGAGAATACTCAATCGGGTAGCAAGACTGAAGGAAATAAGCAAGGGAGGGAGCCATGTGCGACCTGTGGGAAGAATCATTCTAGAGTTTGCCTAAAGAAGAAGGGAGTTTGTTACAACTGCAGACAAGAGGGGCACATATCGCTCAATTGTCCCAATCCGAAGAAGATACAAGGTTGTTATGCATGTGGATCCACTGACCATATGGTACGAAACTGTCCAAAGAAGAATGCTGAGAAGGAAAGTGTCAACAAGGGACCCGGTGGTGGAACCTTGGCAATTCGAGAACCTGCACAGCCAAGAAGACCAACGGCCCGTACATTCAACATGACGGCACAAGATGTAGTGGTTACTCAGGAGGTGGCAGCAGGTAACGATTTCATTTAGAAATTAAATTACGCGAGTAATATGAATCAGATATTTCTGTGAACTGTTTTCTTTTATAGATTCAAGTCACAGGTTAGAATTTGAGACACAAAATTAATATTGTGTTGATAAAAATGAATTGATGATACAACTTTAAAAGAGTGTAGAGAATAAGAAGGCGGTGATTCCGAGGACGGAATCCTTTTAAGGAGGGGTGAATGTGATAACCCAGGATTTCAAATAATCCAAATTTAACGAATAATTTTTTTTATTTAATACTGACTTTGACTGTTAATATTGTATTGTGTATCTGTGATACGAGTCTCGAGAATTAGACAATTTATGTATTGACTGAGAAATTTGAGTAGAGTTGTGCTTAACAGCTTTAGAAACCCTAACCCTACTTTGTGGATAGGGATTTGGTAGAAAATATAATTAAAATAATTATATTGATGAGAATGTGTTTGTACTGTATAGGAATGTTGATCAATAATTGATCGGATAAGGTTTGAAATTAATAAACCCTAATAAGGGACTAGAAACCCTAATCTCAGATTTAGAAAACTAATTGTACAGTTAAAAACCCTAATTATACGCCAGGAAACCCTAATTTTATATTCGAGAATCATAAATCCTAAATTAGGAAACCTTAATCCTAATTGGCAAGCATGAGGTGTTTATTAAACTTAAAATATGATAAAAAAAAAACCCCTAATTATATTTTAGTATTTAAATTTCTATTTTACAAACCCTAATTGTAATTTAGAATTTAGAATTTTTAATTTTTTCTAATTAAAAACCCTAATTAGAAATTTTTAGAAGCTAAATATTTAAAACCTAAGGGTTAGAACCTTAAGATTAAACCCTAAGGATTAAACCATAAGGGTGTGTCAAATTCATAATATGCCATTAAATTTATTTTATAAAAGACCAAAATGCCCTTTTTGTGTATTTTATTATGTAACTTGTAATTTTGCTAACAACTTTAGTGGTTTACCAACTAAGTTGACTTTGGTGACACAAAATATCAACAACTCAGCCAAAAATCACAGATCTAGCAACAACATAAGCAATATATAAGAGATTGGGAGAGAGAAAAATCATAAAACTAGTCATTTTGCTCATTTGCTCTAACCAACTCCCTCTCTCACTAGAAGCTCCGAAATTTACTAAGTATATCAGTCCTAAATACAGCCCTAGATCAACCAATAACAGATTGGAGAGGTAAGATCTAAGATTATTCAAGAAAATGTATATACCTAATTTTTATTTTTGATCCATGTTGCTAAGAAAAATTTTGTGTTTAAGTGTTTACAATCTTGCTAAGGGATGTTTTATGAAGATCTATGATGATCTGTCATGAATCCATAGCATCAAAGTAGGTCAAAGTTATGTTTTTTAAAATCTGTTCTTGAGCATTCTTAGTGGTCTGACAAGAAATGTTAGTGGCCACAGATCCTTGCTCGTATATGATATGTGTTGTTTTAAAGTTGATATCGATAGCCTGTTATGTTGTCTTCAATCTGCAAGTAGAATCAGTCTCATTCAATGTCTAGATCATGAGTTATTAACGGTCAAAACCCGTTGACCGACGTTGACCGGGTGAATTCTGGGTAACCCAGAAAGTCATTTTCTGTGTTTGACAATGTTTTGTAGGGTCCAGATCTGTCCGTGTTGATGTGTATATGTTGATGTTAGAGTAACCGTATTGTACTGTGTGGTATGGACGCTAGATCCATGGTTTTGATTTCCACAAACAGATGATAGATCGAGTATAATTAATGGACAAACAAGGCCCGACGAACATGGATCACGTTTCTGGAATTTCCAGAAACCGTGTAAGTTAGCTCTCTGACACGATTTAACCAAGCATAACCTTGAACCTGTGATGTATTCGGACTGCTCGGTTGTTGTATTTGTGTTCTACTACATGAGTACTGTAGATTTAAACCATAGGAATACATGAATCATGACCGGAACATTAAATTAATTGGGCTGGAAAGTAGGCACTCGGACTGCTAGGTTTCTGAGAAAACCCAGAAACCGTCTGACATGTACTTTGAAAGCACAGATCGTCTTTATGTGTTGTGGTATGACCATTCTATATAGTGTAACTTGTAGCGCTACATAAACACTACAAGATCCAAGTCTTATATTGAACAGAACATGCAAGAACAGGAAATTAAAGTTGGTCAAACTTGGAGTGTTGGTAACCGGCATGTTAGTGTTCTTGAGGCTCAAGAACACCAACAGCGACGGTTACTGTCGCTAAAGGCCTATAGCAATGGTTGTTAATTATTTCTATTTTCTGATTTTTCGAAAATTACTTAAAAATAGAAATAAATTATAAAAATTACCAAAAATAGTTTTAAAAATTATTTTAAATTATGAAAAATACTTTCTGACAATTTGGAATATTTTTCATTAATAATTATAATTATTTGGATATTAATGCTATTTAATTTATTTAATTAGTGTATTAAATAAATTAGCGAAAAAAAAATTTTAATATTATGAAAAATTATTTTAAATAAAAATAATGTATTTAAAAATATTTTGAGTTATAAAATGTAACTTTTAATATTTTTGAAAAATTTTCATTAATAAATTAATATTAATGATATTAGATTTATTTAATTATTAAATTAAATAAATAAGATAAAATGATTTTGTTGATTTAAAAATCATTTTTAATAAGAATAAAGTGTTAGAAAATATTTTGAATTATAAAATATAATTTTCAATATTTTTGGAGAATTCTCATTAATAAATTAATATTAATGATATTAGATTTATTTAATTATTATATTAAATAAATGAATTAAAAATAATTTTATTGATTTAAAAATCATTTAAAAATGAGAAAAATGATTTAAAAATATTTCAAGTTATAATTAATGACTTTTAATATTTGGATAATAATTTCATTAATATTTAGATATTAATGGTGATGATTTAATAATGATTTTAATTATTTTAAAAATCATTTAAGTAGAATATTGATTATTTAAAAATATTTTAAGTTTTTAAAAATAACTTTGATATTTTGACAAGTATTTTATTAATATTTTTATATTATTAAATATTAATAATGATAAGATTATTTGATAATTAAATAATTTAAAAATGGTTTCGATGTTTAAAAAATTATTATAAATTATAATAATTGCTTATAAATTATTACAAGCTTCCGAAAAATATTATAATTGATAATTGAATTATCTAAATTAATATTGAAGCTTAGAAATTGAATTTAATTGACAAAAACTGTGTTAATTATCGGATAGTGTGACCAGAACACCAAGAATAGACCGAAGTCCAACCAGACCGAAATAGTTAGACTTGATAAGTGTTTATATATGTTATAAACACTGATGTGGCTATGTGGTAATGTGTCTAGAAGAAGTTTGACTGTGGAATACAGTGTTGTGTTATGAAATATTGCTTATTGTGAGACCAATATTATTGGTTATAGGTCTTTCAAAAGCAGATAAGTTTATTGTGTAGCTGTAATCAGCGGAAGAGGCAAGTTTCCTAACTCAACCTTGAGTTATATTCATTCAATTATTATAGTGGTTAATTATTGCTAATTATACCATGTCTAGTGAAATTATTGTTGATTATTCGCAGTTAGTGCATGTTTAATAATTCAAATCGAATTACTAATTTGGAAAATATACATTTGTAGAATAACTGTTGTTGGATATTTATATCCATAGAAGATAGAATTGACAGTACAGATAATTCCTGTTATTATCGAATTATGTTAAGAAATGTCTTAGCTAATCATTCTGGCTAGACAAATATTTGTTAGAACTTGATAAGTTCGAGAAGAGAATTCAATTATTATTGACAGATCGATGCCAATTATTTCAGCTAGATCGAGAAGTAATTAAAATTTGAAATCACAGTATTTCGTTGTTAAATCAAAATCTTAATTCCGAGACTGAGAAGAATAACCTTTTATATAAAGGGAATAATTTATTGGTCGTATATTCGGCCTTTGCGCTCGATTAAGTATTATACATAATATAGGGTATACTAAAGCTGATCACTTTATATACTTACAGAGGGGTATGATTTAATCTTTATGGTTATCTGATACACCTGGGTATATCAAAGTATAACTTTGACAATTACTCGAGAAGAGAAGTTCATAATCCAATGGATCACTCAGCATAAATATGGAAAACATCCCACTTTGCTATTTCGTAGAATATAATTCTTGATTATTCATTTGAATATCGTAGAAAACCTTGAAAGCCTTGTACTCTTTCATTATTTAATTATTGTTGCGTAGAATGTGAGAAGGCTTGATATTGATTTCTCTACCTTTATTGTATGTCTTAACTTGCGGGGCAAACTTGTTGCTCACCCTTGCTAAATAAAACTTTTTAGCTAGGAACGAAGTTGCAGAAGGTGTTGCGAAGAATAATAAAGGAAAAGGCATAGTGATAAATTAGTATAATGCACTTTACTATTTTTATATTGTATTGTAAATCCCTTTTCATATATCTAATGGGTATGTTTGTAATGCTAAGGTTAGCAAACCTGGGCTTATGTATTAACAACATATGTTAATGACTTATGTATTCCTATTTATAATTTGAATGGGTAATTAGATGGTATTATATTGTGGATCGTGAGCACCAAACTCGGGGGTCAGGTAACCCGGATTTGGGGGCGTCACATAAAATAAAGGAGATTACATAGATTAGATTAGAAATACTCCATTAGATTAGAACATAAACCATAGTTCTTATTAGTTTTGGAGATTGAAGCAACTTGGAGACCATTGAAGAACAAGAGCAGGAGATTGAGGAAGATGAAGATTTGCTAACAACAGATTTATTCTTCACTCTAATCTTACTTTTACCTTTTAATGTCTATTCAATTTGTGGATTCTTTGTTTTAATTCTTTAATCATGAACTAATTCTTTTATTAAGACTACAAATTGAACATTTTATGTCTATGAATTAATTATTCAATTTATTCCAATTATTTATGTCTAGGTGAATTATTTATCACGTCTTGCACTTTTTGATTAATTATTTGGCCAGTAATTACCGTGTTATTCTAGAAGGATTCGGGAGATAAAATCTAGTGTTGGAACTAGACATGATAACATGTATGCTTAATTATTTGCATGAGATGAATAATTAGGATTGTGAATTGAATAGGAATATATGTTCACTTCATGTAACAAATTGGGAATTGGAACTTAATTGGTTTAATTTAATTATTTTGCATAGGAATATCGCATGATTAATTTAATTGAATAAGAGTTTATTGATCACTTGGAAAAGGGCTTTTAACACTTAGAGTTCCTGTTAACAAATTAGGAGGCATAATAATTAGGTTAGTTGGATAATTGGTTTATAGTACATAATTTGGGGATATTGTAGTCTTAATCTTTATTTATTTGAATTCATTCATATAGTCTTAATCTTTATTTAATTAAAATAATTTCTAAAGACATCTAGTTTAATTAGTTTTCTTAATTCAAAAATCTTAAATCAATTGTTTAGCTAAAATTGTTTTGGTTAAGAGGTAGTACTTTGTAATTTTTATTAAATAATTCCTCGTGAGAATGCTACTTTTCTTATCACTTTATTACTTGTTGACCGTGTATACTTACACGGATTCATTGATTGCGAAATCGATCAACAAGTTTTTGAAAATACTTGTTGCCTCCATTTTAGATCTAACAAAAGGACTCTAACTCATGCAAGCATACATGAGTCAACAAGTAATACAGAGTAAGTAAAGTATCGATCCACGGAGAAAGGTTTCAAATTTAAATTATTACGCATCAACCATGTAAGACCCCAACTTTTATAAATAAAGATGAATTTTCTATAAATATCATTTTTGAATATTATGGAGTTAATTTGATATAATGTTATAGTTGTGGGGTAATATTTATAAATTTTGCAAAGTACGCAAGTTGTTATATAATATTCGATTGGTCGGGGAATATTCATTTTAATAGGAAATATTCGTACAATGGCACAATCATTGGTGGACCCCACAACGGAATTATTGTCGGATTGAGAAAACAACAAAAATACTTTATGAAAATAACGGCGGAAGCTTTACCGTTAACTGTTGAAACACCCGGTGTTAAAAGTACAGTAATACGCGTAGTTGCACAGTAGCACACGGTATTGATTATTGATGCTTACGTAAGAAGTCACTTAGGTTTGTTCAATTATTGCTATAGTAATTGTTGTAAATTTTACTTATTTTATGGAGCCCTATTTACCCATTTTTCAAAATAATCGATAGAAAGTTATTCAGTATATTTATAATGGGACCACTTGTGATTAAGAGATGTTGGGGGGAGGGAGACACGTGGGACCCACATTGGAAGAAAGAAAATGGGGGAGGGGGAATCTTGGAAATTTTTCTACGGGTGGGAGGTTTTTTTCAAAGAAGCATGTGTTGTATATATATATATATATATATATATATATATATATATATATATATATATATATTTGTTTTGTTTGACTAAATTGTGCTAGTATTTGAAAAGTAGACGTCTGATGAATCAACCAAAGGTTTAGTTTGATGCCCGTGAATTATTGCGTCCGTGATAAATCCTTACACAGTGTCTTTCCATTCTCCTATAAATAGAAGTTCATTCCTTCATAATTTTTTACGAATTCACTGAAACTCTAGAGAGAGAAATTATAGAGAAGCTATAGAAAAGTATTCTGCTCCTTCTCTACTCTTATTCAGTTCTTCTTTAAAATGGTAAGGGGTGTTATTATTTCTTATTCATGAAGAGAACTGTTGTTATTCTATTTCTTTTTATTATGTTAGAATAACCTATATACGCGATCTACCCTATACTCGGTGACATTCTTCTATTATTCTGTTGGAACATCCTGTCTGTGTGTTTACACCAGACCTGGTTCCGTCTTTATTATTATTCTGTTGGAATATCATGTCTATGTGTTTACACCAGACCTGGTTCCGTCTTTATTATTATTCTGTTGGAACATCCTGTCTGTGTGTTTTACACCGGACCTGGTTCCGTCTTTATTATTATTCTGTTGGAATATCCTGTCTGTGCGTTTTACGCCGGACCTGGTTCCATTATTTATTATTCTGTTGGAATAACCTGTCTGTACGGTCTATCGCATGTCGGGTGATTTCTTTTGTTATTCCATTCTTTATTATACTCAGTTGGTTAAGTTTTAACTTCTATACTTCATGAAATTAGTGGAATATCCTTGATAATTGCGGTTCATCCAGTATCTTTTCATAAAAATATTCTTCTAAGCATTCTTGAATTTTACTCCACAAAGCAGTATCATGTTGACAATTTTGACGTTGTTAATTCTTGAATAAATTAATTCTTGAACTTGTTTTATTGAATTCTTATATCATTGTCATCATCCTCATGTTTATAAAATGTTGAAAGTCATCTGTGGCCTGTAGTGCATAGATGGACTTGGTATGATTATGACCAGGGATTATTCGGTATAATCATGACCGTAATGTTACAAATGATGTGGTAAAAGTCCTCATTGGCCCGTAGTGCATTGATGGACAGTTGTTGGCATGATCATGACCATTAATGAATACACGAATATCCTTGGTCGTAGTGCAGGGGTGATTCGATGATGTGGATTATTTTATTAAGCTGAGTCCCAGCGATAACAGTGTTGAAAAACCTTTTAAATCATAAAAGATAGTAGAGTTTATTTTTTACTTGACTCTTTTAATGGATTGCTTGTTCCGCTGCAGTTAAACTTGATGTCTATTATATTTTACCAGTTTAACATTGTTGAAGGCTAATGATAATTTATTCTGCATTATCTTAGTCATAATATTTCTTACTTGGCTAGTTGAGCTCACCCTTTCTTTCACTGTTCTCTTCAGGAAATGAGAACGTAGCTGGGGTAAGTCGGGGAACGGAATGATGGTCCGAATGATAGTATTAGTTAATAGTCCTCACTATTCTATGTAATAGTGTGTTAATAAATATAATGAGAACTCCTTTTGAGTATGAATACTCTCTAGAAGACAATATTTGTATTCAAACTCACAGTTTATGTTTTGTCATATTGTACACGACAGTTGTATTAGTAAGTTGTATTTGTATTCTGTACAATGTATCTGACGACCCAAGATGGGTGATGTATACCAAATTTTGGGGGCGTAACAAACTATATCACTAATTTTATATGCTTAAACGAACGCTTATGATTTTGAATTACTCAAAACTTAAATAATAACTAAAAGAGAAAAAATAGAATAATAAATCAAATCTAGAAATAATGGGATCCTAACTTCATTTAATATTTCATCTAAATATCACCATCATGCAAAATTATTCACGTATCACAGAAAATTAGCCAAGAGCACGAATGTAGACATAACCATTTTTCAATGAATTATGACCTACTTACATAATATCCACATACAAGAGAAATCATGTAATCATCAATAAAACCAAAATCACTATATTTCTATGTGAAGTTGCAGCCATATTGAATTTAAGCACAAGCGCTTATATAACTTACACGGTGAAACAGTATATGTCTATCTGATTCACGAAATATAAAGCTAAGCAATTCAGCCCTATACACGCATGCTATCATGATTACAACCATACTGCATATTATTTTTCAATTCCATAAAATTACATAAAATGAATGGTGATCAAACATTCATGCAATCAAATCAACCATAATAGAAATTCCTGATGATACGCTAACAATCCAGCAATCAAGCCATCAATTAGACTACATATTAAAATCTGTTAGAATCCCATAATGGAAGTTAGTTCATGTCTGAACCAAAAGCCATTATGGGATTAAAGCAACACATGGATAATATATAACAATTAAAAGAAAAGATAGAAATGATCAAACCCAATTGTTGATTGTAATCCAAAAGTGATGTTCAAATCCTCAATAATCTCCAACAACATAAAAGTAATTCGTAGTCAATGATTGAATTCTAATGAAGAGATATAAAATATTAAGTCTATGCTTGGCTCCACGTTGGAATTTGCTCAAAACGTAAAAACCCTAGTTCTCTAATATGAAAAACTCGTAAAAAACAAAAGATAGTCGCGTCTGGTACCAACCAGAGTAGTTTATATCCACTCAAACACTTCAATTTCAAAAATAAAATAAAGTCAGCAACTGCAGTCTATAACGTGGGCGGCCGCGTGCGATCCCTTTATAAACATGGCGCCGGCGCGCGTGTGCAAAATAAGCTATGTTCGGTTAATGGCGCGGTCGTGCGTGTTCCATCTTATATAGCCGCGCGGCTCCTAAAATCTACATTCTTGAGTCTGCTGCTGCTACTTTTTCTATGTTCAACTGCTAATCCTTCTTCCTTCATCAATGCTCAGTTGCTTATCTCCACTTGTTCCTTGTGTCATGCTTCCATTAGTCTCATTGCCACCTACTAACATCGAGCTTTGCCATTTCCTGCACTTTTACACCAAAGGAGTTCTCAGTACATGCAATGCAAAATAACACGAAATGCAACTAAAAACACACTAAAATGTACTCGAGATGGGCATAGTTCTCGTGAATTGATATCCAATAAGTAGGTATAAAACCCACATAACAAATACCCTCAAACTTGAACTATTGCTTGCCTTCAATCAATGCATAAGTTATTAAACACTGACAATGCAACTACAGGCTATGAAACTAAATTATGATGCAAATGAGTCTCACATTCTCCAGCTATAAAAGAATTTCAGACTAAACTGCCTCAGCGAATTATCCAGATTCGAGAATACAAATTTAAACCAAACTAGCTATAGGCATAATATCATACACTCAAATAATTCATATATGCTATAAAGATGTTGTGTGTGTGTGTGTGTTGTGTTCACCAAAACTTGATTAAAGCAAGAATACACATGCTAAATTGCTCAAAATAGAAAATTACAGTCTAAATCAAGATTCATGTAGACTTATGCCACAAAGACTGTTCCAACATATCAAAACAAACTAAGGTTCAACAATGGGTTTAACTGCTTTATTTCTACTCACGAAGGCTATTTTCACTCTTTTTCGCGGTGTTTATTGCTATTTTCTTTTTCTTTTTTTTTCTTTTTTTTCACATGACTGTGCAATGCCTTATTCCATTAAGCTAACACTGATACCCCTTAGCGAGCTTTCAACCAATGACTCCCATACTATAAAAATCTTAGGGCGCTAGGTGTTAAAACACCCCTATGGGCGTACTTACTCAAATAACAAGGGCCCCAAAATAAGACTAGCCACGTTATTACTTTTTCTTTTTTTTATATATAGCATACCCATGTGTTCCCAAATTTGATTATCAATGTTTTGTACAGTCTAAGTCCATTTTCCACATAAGTCTCTTTTTAAAACCACATTTCCTATTAAGCAATGCAACACATCATTCTTAAGCCTACAAGCAATTGTGACACGGCAGTGCAAACCGAAAGCATCTAAATAGCATCATGAATTACACCGTGTAAAACATTATATCTAAGCTCATGTTATCCAAAATACTCAACAATCCTTCATAATTCACTTTCATCATTGGCTAGACATACTTTCCAAAAAAAAATAGAAATGCGAGATATGCATCTAAACATATACTAACACACATAATAATGACTAAAACCCGAATTTTTTTTTGTAATTTTTATCTAACACATAAACATGCAAAATTGAAACTAAACATGCACATACTATATGCAACTACCCTACTACCCAATACCCCCAAACTTAAAATATTCATTGTCTCAATGAATGAAGGTAAAGGGTTCGAGAAACTTCTCTATTGCTCAGCTGCACCACCCTCGTTGGGTGGTGAATCCGGTGGTCGATATGGCACGGCCGTCCCGAACTGTGGCCACTCAAGCCTGGTCCCTTACTGTGCAAACGCCTCCGCCAACGACCTCGTCAGACCCGTAGCAAAAGCTGTAAAGTTGTCATACATAGTGTCGACCTTACACTCCAACCTTCAGAGCTGTCGATCCCTAGTAGCAGCTATAGCTTAAGCCGATGTTCCCGCTTCAGTTTTTTGTGTGGGCTGTGGTGGAGGCATTGAGAATGTGGGTTGAATGATAAAGCCTTTTCCTCTAGTGTGCTGTGTACCTTCAGCCCAATCCTCAAATTTTACGATGGTGGCATGAGTGATATCTTGGCTCGGGTTCTGCATTTGTTCATTACCCCAATGGCATCCTTGATGGGCACACAGGCTGGTGACAACAGACTCATGTGGAATACTCCCCGTAGTGCTCCCCCGCTTCTAACGTAACATATTTTGATGGATGAGGTGGGCCACATCAATATACTTTCCGGTGACTATTCCCCACAGAATGATAGCCCTTTCCATTGTGATTTCGTGCTGATGCAACGAAGGCACGAGCTTTGCACATATAAACAAATTCCACGCTTTAGCATACTGATTCAAGGCTAAGCCGGGGAAAGTTCTAGGTTGATTTGTTCCTACCCTGCAATTCCACTTCGTGCCTGGAAATCATAAATCAGTAATGACTACGTCCAAATCAGTCTCAAAGCGGGTAGCCTCAACCTAATTGTCGTACCCAGTCGGTGGTGTGTCAATTATCCTGATGATTTCTCTGATTGCTGGTGGTCTGTAATCTATTTGAAACCCTCGAACCACAGATAGACCACTCATTGTGTCTTTAGCATTAGCATAGAATTCTCAAACGATACTCATTGGGATAGGCATAGGGGTTGCAGTCAGTCTAACCCATCCCCTTTCTTGAATCATATCCCACAGTTGGCCATCCTGCTTCTCAGGTTTGAAGCCGCGTTCCTTCACAAATATCTTTGCTACTCCATTTGTTCTTCCAGACTTAGAAATTTTGTATGATCCACAACATCTTCTCCTTGGTTACTAGAGGAAGATGATGATGATGAAGTGATAGAACGTGCTCTCTTAGGACCCATTTGAAATTGATAGAGAGGACGAAGATTACTTGCCTGATAGTGAGTGATAGCCGATGACTGATTACCCCCAAACTGATTTTGCACAACCCACTCTGAAACCCTAGTTTTATAATGCAGCTATTAATCGCGGATAGAATCGTGGGTATTAGAACCTATGCGACAATCACGTAATGGAGAAGAGAGTTATGGCTTCAGACCGTAACAGATTAGAGATGCAGATACGTGCGTGTTGAGGAGAACAAAAGAATACGACTTCTGTTATTTCAATTAATAGAACAAATGAGTCACAACACATTTTAAAACCCAATTTTTTTTTCTGGCAGGCATGCAGCGCGGGCGCGCGGTTTTGTACTGCTAACATAGCACGGCCGCGCGACCCTGAATCTTGTAATTCCAATTGCATCTTCCAATATAGCACACAGTGATTACTTTGTTTCCATGCACCTCTATAAACACCAATTAACCATGTCAATGCTTGAACTACTTAATACGCAACAATGACCATCAAATTATCATACTCGCTATACTAATCTCAAACACAGTTTAATGCAAATTCAGCTACACACTTATTTATGCAAAACACAATAATCTATCACAATTAAAAATGAAGATGAACTAACAAAAACAACCTAAACTGCATAAATAAAAAGTAGAGATAGAAATAATGGGTTGCCTACCATCAAGCGCTAAGTTATAGTTAATTAGCTTGACTGTCTCTGAATCAATCACGTCGAAGAAAGGGTTGAGGTGACTTTCTATCTGTCCACCTCACCACCAAAGTAATGCTTCAATCGCTGTCCATTTACTTTAAAAGGCTTGTCTGAAAACTTGTCAAATACTTCTCCTACACCATGCGGAAAAACTGTTTTCATTGTGAACGGCCCTGACCACCTTGACTTGAGCTTCCCATAAAAAAGTTTAAGTCTGGAATTGAAAAGCAAAACTCTTTGTCCCTGCTCAAATGTTCTTTCTATGATATTTTGATCATGCCATTTCTTTACCTTTTCCTTGTACAACTTTGAATTTTCATATGCCTGTAATCGAAATTCATACAACTTGTTGAGTTGGAGTAGGCGTTTATCTCCTACAGCTTTCAAATCAAAATTGAGCTTCCGAATCACCCAATATGCCTTATGCTCTAGCTCCATAGGAAGGTGACATGCTTTGCCATAAACTAGCTGGAAAGGTGACATGCCCAACGGAGTCTTGTACGTAGTCCTATATGCCCAAATAGCATCATCAAGCTTTAACGACCAATCCTTCCAAGTGGGATTCACAACTTTTTCCATAATTCTCTTAACTTCTCAATTTGACACTTCTACTTGGCCATTCGTTTGTGGGTGATAAGCTGTAGCAATGCGATGGTTCACCCCATACTTAGCCAATAAAGTAGTAAACTGCCTGTTGCAGAAATGACTGCCTTCATCACTAATGATGGCCCTAGGAGTCCTAAACCTCGTGAAGATACTTATGTGTAAAAATCTGAGGACTACTTTGGCATCATTTGTCAGAAGAGCTGCCACTTCTACCCATTTTGGTACATAATTCACTGCAAGTAAGATGTACAGATTTCCGCAAGAGGAAGAAAGGACCAATGAAATCTATCCCCCACACATCAAAAATTTCCACTTCGAGGATTGTGTTCAAAGGCATTTCATTTCTTTTCGAAATGTTCCCGACTCTCTGACATCTATCACATCTTTGGATGAAACTGTTCGCATCCTTGAAGATTGTCGGCCAGTAGAATCCGGCTTGTAGCACTCTAGCCGTTGTTCGCTCTCCACCATAGTGACCCCCGTACAAAGAAGCGCGACAATCCTGCAAAATTCCCTCGGTCTCGCTATATGGGATACACATTCTTATCATTTGATCAGCACACTGTTTAAACAAATATGGCTCATCCCATATATACCATTTGACATCATGCAAAAAAAATTTCTTTTCATGACCCACCAAGTCAGAAGGTACCATCTTACTCACCAAGTAGTTTGCGTAGTCTACAAACCATGGCACTTCCCCTTTCACCACAAACATCTGCTCATCTAGAAAGGATTCATTAATTACAACTTTATCATCTGCCTCCCTTTCCGGATTCTCTAGTCAAGATAAGTGGTCCGCCACTTGGTTTTTAGTGCCCTTTCTATCATTAATCTCTAAATCGAATTCCTGCAACAATAATATCCTTCTGATAAAACGGGGCTTTGCATCTTTCTTTGCCACTAACTGTCGAATTGCTGCGTGATCTGTGTACACTATCACCTTCGTACCAATTACATATGCTCGAAATTTATCAAAAGTATACACAACCGCCAATAACTCTTTCTCTGTGGTGGTGTAGTTCAACTGCGCATCTGTAAGGGTCTTGCTGGCATAATAGATCACATAAAAAATATTTTCCTTTCTCTGACCCAAAACAGCCCCCACAGCGTAGTCACTGGCATCACACATCAACTCAAATGGCAAATCCCAATCTGGAGCAGCAATAACTAGTGCTGAAGTTAATTTACCCTTCAAGTGCTCAAATGCCGACATGCAAGCCTCATCAAATTTAAACTGTGCATCTTTCTCCAATAATCTGCATAGTGGTTTAGTTATCTTGGAGAAGTCTTTTATGAATCTGCGATAGAAGCCTGAATGTCATAGAAAACTGCGAACACCTTTTACTGAAGTAGGTGGTGATAAATTCTCAATAGTCTCGAGTTTAACCCTGTCCACCTCAAGTCCCTTCTTCGAAACCTTGTGTCCCAGAATTATTCCTTCTTGTACCATAAAATGGCACTTCTCCCAGTTCAGTACTAAATTCGTTTCAACACACCTTCTCAAGACCATCACCAAATTCTCAAGGCATAAATTAAAAGAATCCCCAAATACCACAAAATCGTTCATGAATACCTCCACATTCTATTCCACCATATCCAAAAAAATAGCCATCATGCATCTCTGAAAGGTGGCTAGAGAGTTGCACAACCCGAAAGACATCCTTCTGAAAGGAAAAGTGCCATATGGTCATGTGAAGGTTGTCTTTTCTTGATCCTTTGGAGCTATCACAATCTAATTGTAGCCTGAATATCCATCCAGAAGGTAATAATACTCGTGACCTGCTAGTCTGTCCAACATCTGATCGATAAAGGGCAGTAGGAAATGATCTTTCCTCGTAGCTTTATTAAGCCTGCGACAGTCCATACAGACTCTCCACCCCGTCATTGTTCGTGTTGGAATCAACTCATTATTTTCATTTGAAACCACGGTCATACCACCCTTTATCGGTACACATTGCACTGGGCTCACCCATGAACTGTCTGAAATCGAATAGATTATGCCTGCATCCAGCCATTTCAATACTTCTTTCTTGACCACTTCTTTTATTATCAGATTAAGTCTTCTTTGTTGCTCCACTGATGGCTTACTATCATCTTTCAGCAGAATCTTATGCATGCAAAACAAAGGGCTGATCCCTTTTATGTCTGCTATAGTCCATCCAATAGCCGACTTGAACTCTCTAGGGACACGTAGCAGTTTTTCTTCCTGAAAAGATGTTAGTGCAAAAGAAATAATCACAGGTAGCTTTGAATCTTTATTTAAAAATGCATACCGTAAATGATCTGGAAGTGGTTTCAATTCAAGGTCTGGAGGTGTCTCAAGAGATGGCTTTAATTTTACTGATGTTTCTCCAGCTTTCTTCAATGGCTCAACAAGAGTTTTGAATTTTCTGAACTGCGGAGTAGTATCAAGAAATTGTACAAGTTCTTCAAATTCCTCTTCCTTGAATTTTGAATTCCTAGCCATAACACTTCTTAAAGGTTCATAATCCACCAGACTCTCTACTTCATCATTTAAGACCTAGACCACCAAATTAACTCTGAAACATTCCTCTTCATCTGTTGGGAACTTTATTGCCTTGAATACGTTGAAGGTAACCTCCTGATCATGAACATGCATAGTGAGTTCCCCTTTCTGAACGTCAATCAAAGTCCTTCCCGTAGCTAGGAATGGTCTCCCAATGATTGGTATACTCATATCTTCCTCATAATCTAGAATGATGAAGTCAGTTGGAAAGATGAATTTATCCACTTTTACCAGTACATCTTCAACTATTCCCCGTGGATACGTGATGGATCTGTCAGCTAGCTGCAAATAAATATTTGTCGGCGTTGGAGCCGGCAATCCCAATTGGTTGAATACTGACAAGGGCATCAAATTTATGCTTGCCCCAAGATCACACAGACATTTACTGAAGCTTATCTTTCCGATCGTACATGGAATTGTGAAACTGCCCGGATTCTTCAGCTTTGGAGGTAGTTTATGCTGAAGCACTGCAATGCATTCCTCTGTTAAGGCCACTGTCTCAAATTCTTCTAACCTCCTCTTCCTTGACAATATACCCTTCATGAACTTTGCATAACTTGGCATCTGTTCCAATGCCTCAGCGAAAGGTATGTTAATCTGTAGTTTTTTAAAAACCTCAAAGAACTTACTGAACTGCTTATCTTCCCTCTGCTTATTCAATCTCTGTGGAAACGGTACTGGAGGGTGAACAAGTGGTATTTTACTCACGGGCTTCTCGACTGATCCTACTTTGTTATCCTCTTCCAGCTGTAACTCAGAACCTTCATGATTTTCTTTCTTCTCAGACTCAGTTTTTGCCTCGCGCGGCCGCGCGTCCTCCCTTTGTAAATATGGTGCGGCCACGTCATGCTCATTTTCTGCAACCTTTTTCCCAAACCTTAATGTGATCGCTTGACATTATTCCTTCCCTTCTCTTCGCGGATTTATCTCTGTAGTACTTGGCAATGAAACATGGGGCCTGTTGTTAAGCATTCTCGCCATTTGCCCCATTTAAGTTTCAAGATTTTTAATAGCCATTGTTTGGCTTTTGATCATCACCTCTGTGTTCGCCATGTACTTCATCATCATCTCCTCCATTTCTGATTTCTTTTCTTGCTGAGGTGCAGATGGGGTGTGATGTTGCTGTTGTTGAGAAAATCCCGGTGGAAAAGGTGGTCTTGGTGTAAACTGTGGCTGAGCTGGCTGTGACTAAAATTGGTGATTCGGCTGAAACTGATTTTGTTGATTTCCTTGAGTATTTGACCAACTAAAGTTAGGATGGTTGCGGTTGTTGGAGTTGTACATTTTCTGAAATTGTCCTTGGTCCTTCCTATAGTTGCTCACATACTGTACCGACTCCGAGCTAATAGCACATTGATCCGTTGCATGCGACCCCGCACAAATTTCACACACAAATGCAACTGTCTTCGCCTTACTCTCTGTCAATGAATCTATTTTCTTCGTCATGGCTTCCATCTGTGCTGACAACTGAGTGATAGCATCCACTACCAACAAACCTGCAACTCTGGGCTGTGGCATCCTGGCTGTAGGGTTTTGAAAATCATTCACTGCCATTGTCTCGATAAGATTATAAGCTTCCTCAAAACTTTTTGCCCATAACGCTCGTCCTGCAGCTGCATCTACAATCGGTCTAGACTGCCATCCCAATCCATTATAGAATGTGTCGATCACCATCCAGTCTGGCATACCATGGTGTGGACACTTCCTTAGCATCTCTTTATATCTCTCCCAAGCTTCATATATAGATTCACCCTGTTGCTGCTCAAATTGGGAGATTGCTCTCCTCATCTTCGCAGTCTTAGCCATTGGAAAAAACTTAGCTAAGAATTTCTGTGCTAGGTCCTCCCATGTAGTTATAGAACCTAAAGGCAAAGAATGAAGCCAACTTCTCGCTTTGTCCCTCAATGAGAACGGAAACAATCTTAGTCCAATAGCATCCTTCGTCACCCCGTTATATCTGAACGTGTCACAAATCTCAATAAAACTCAATAGGTGCTCATTAGGATCATCTGTAGCAGCACCCCCAAATTGTACCGAGTTCTGCACCATCTGAATAGTGCCCGATTTTATCTCAAAGGTGTTGGCTGCTATCGCTGGCCTGACTATGCTTGACTGTAGTCCATTAATGTTCGGCATCGAGTAGTCCCTTAAAGCTCTATACTCCTCTCTTTGCTCTTCTCTTTGTCACTCGGCTGCCATAGTAGATGTAGTACCCTCTAACTTTGCTTGTAAATTTCTACGCACTCTCGCTCTCCAACCTTTCCCGTTAATATCGTCCTATGCTGGTATCAACTCTGAATTGGACGATCGTGTATGCATAAAAATTATCAAGTACCTGAAATTAACACAAAAATAAAGATAGAAATGAGATAAGATTAGATTTGTTTAAGTAATACAATATAGCTTAAAACTGATGATAATAATAAAAATTTAAACGCCTTTCCCCGGCAACGGCGCCAAAAACGTGTTGCCTCCTTTTTAGATCTAACAAAAGGACTCTAACTCATGCAAGCATAAATGGGTCAACAAGTAATACAGAGTAAGTAAAGTATCGATCCACGGAGAAAAGTTTCAAATTTAAATTATTACGCATCAACCATATCACTAATTTTATATGCTTAAACGAACGTTTATGATTTTGAATTACTCTAAACTTAAATAATAACTAAAAGAACAAAAATAGAATAATAAATCAAATATGGAAATAATGGGATCCTAACTTCATTTAATAGTTCATCTAAATATCACCATCATGCAAAATTATTCACGTATCACAGAAAATTAGTCAAGAGCATGAATGTAGACATAACCATTTTTCAATGAATTATGACCTACTTACATAATATCCACATACAAGAGAAATCATGTAATCATCAATAAAACAAAAATCACTATATTTTTATGTGAAGTTGCAGCCATATTGAAAATAAGCACAAGCCCTTATATAACTCATACAGTGAAATAGTATATGTCTATCTGATTCATGAAATATAAAGCTAAACAATTCAGCCCCATACACGCATGCTATCATGATTACAACCATATTGCATGTTATTTTTCAATTCCATACAAGTACATAAAATGAATGGTGATCAAGCATTCATGCAATCAAATTAACCATAATAGAAATTCTAGATGATACGCTAACAATCCAGCAATCAAGCCATCAATTAGACTACATATTAAAATCCGTTAGAATCCCATAATGGAAGTTAATTCATGTCTGAACCAAAAGCCATTGTAGGATTAAAGCAACACATGGATAACAAATAACAATTGAAAGAAAAGATAGAATTGATCAAAGCCAATTGCTAATTGTAATCCAAAAGTGATGTTCAAATCCTCAATAATCTCCAACAACATAAAAGTAATTCGTAGTCAATGATTGAATTCTAATGAAGAGATATAAAATATTAAGTCTAATGCTTGGTTCCACATTGGAATTCGCTCAAAACGTAAAAACCCTAGTTCTCTAATATGAATAACTCGTAAAAACAAAAGATAGTCGCGTCTGGTACCAACCAGAGTAGTTTATATCCACTCAAACACATCAAATTTCAAAAATAAAATAAAGTCAAAAACTGTAGTCTATAACGTGCGCGGCCGCGCGCGATCCCTTTGTAAAAATGGCGTGGGCGCGCGTGTGCAAAATAAGCTCTGTCTGGTTAATGACGCGGACGCGCGTGTTCCAGCTTATATAGTCGCGCGACAGTGTGGCTCCTAAAATCTGCATTCTTTAGTCTGCAGCTGCTACTGCTTCTGTGTTCAACTATTAATCCTTCTTCTTTCATCAATGCTCAGTTGCTTATCTCCACTTATTCCTTGCGTCATGCTTCCATTAGTCTCATTGCCACCTACTAACATCGAGCTTTGCCATTTCCTGCACTTTTAGACCAAAGGAGTTCTCAGTACATGCAATGCAAAATAACACAAAATGCAACTAAAAACACACTAAAATGTACTCGTGATGGGCATAGTTCTCGTGAATTGATATCCAATAAGTAGGTATAAAACCCACTTATTAAGGCCAAAGTTATTCAGTTATATCACCATTTAGGACTGAGGATGATGAAAAATATCTTAAAGAAAACGAATCTAGTGAGATAAAAGGACAAAAATTAGGAATTCGTACTTCAGTTTATCCATGTTCAAAAATACTCCATAACAATCAATTGTGGAGCAAAATTCAAGAATGAAGGTCAAAACATGGAAACAATCAAATATAGTAACCATAATAGATAACTTGGACAAAGAAAAGAAAATTTAATTTTTTTGTGAATAGTGCCGTATACGTGAATAGTGCCGTATACATGAATAGTAACTCCGACACAAAAGGTAACAATTTCATAAGAAAAATTATAATTCATGAATAGTACTCGTGAATAGTATCGCATTCATGAATAGTGCCGTATACGTGAATAGTGTCGTATATGTGAATAGCAGCTTCGACATGAAAAGGTAAAAATTTCATAACAAAATTCATACCAATATTTTGGCATAATGATATTGAACGAAATAACATCATTTACGAAGAAAATAACATCCCTTACCTCAAAAGATTAATACTTCTAGCTGAAATATCAGATATAATGTTGAGGGAAACTTGCACTGAATAAAAACACTCAAGATATTTAAATACTCACAAAAATTCGCTCGATATTATTGAGAGATAAAACTTCAGATTATGGTGTGATTTTCAATTCTAACTAAGCACCCTATTTATAGGAAAATGCCAGAACGCCAAAGCAGACTAAAATTTAATAAAATAATATTTTAATAAAAAAAATCACGCACACCACTTGACCAAACTCAGCACACCACAAGTGGGGCCCACCAAATTCAAAAAATTCCACAACAACCAAAAGTGGGACCCACCCATGTTTGTAATAAAAATATTTATTTTCGAAACTTCAATAATTCATAATAAATAGCCCTTTTATCAGAAAAATATGAATTTTATGTCCATTCCATATGAAATTTAATTCTCTATAACTTTGTAGAAGAAATGTTTTCCAAATTCCAAACAAAAAAATGATCAAAATCCGCATACGGATGATTTTTAATACCTCCATTCCGACAAAATACTAATAAAACTCCTTAGCATCAATTCCTTCATTAATATCCACATAAAATAAATATTTCTTTATCATATAAATCAATAATTAATTATTCACAAATAATATTACAGAATCACAATAATGACAACTAGGTCATTCCCAGGAAAGAGAGGACTTTCCGATAAGGATTTCTCCTTACTGGTGCACAATTAGGTGACCAAACTTTTTTCCTTGACAGACTTCCTTAGACATTGCTAATAATGCAATCTAATAATATTATTCAAATAATATGAATTATTGATCTACTAATAGAAAATACTGTAAGATCCCAACTTTTTTATAAATAAAATCGAATTTCCTCAAATTATTATTTTGAATAATAAGGTGTTAATTTGATATAATACTGTGGTTATGGGTGAAATGTGCAAATTTTGCAAAATAAGAAAGTGGTTATAAAATATTTATTGTTGTCGGGGAATATTCATTTGGTCATAGAATATTCTTGCTGTCTGGGAATATTCGTACGATGGCTCAGTCATTTATGGGCCCCATAACAGAAAACGGTCGAATGAATAAAACGACAAGTTTGAGTTTTATAAATAACGGTGTAGTTGTTAACGTTAACACTGTTGGAATACCCGGTTGTTAAAATATAGTAATACGCGTGGTTACACAGTAGCACACGGTATTACACAGTATTGATAAATTATTGATCCTTACGTAAGAAGGCACTGCTCAATAATTGTTACAGTAATTACTGTTCAATATTTTATTTTATAGATTCAATAATTGCTATGTTGATATTGTTTATTATTATTGTTTCAATAATTGTCATTGCACAGTATCTCCATTATCAGATCAATAATTCATATTATTTGAATAATATTATTAGATAACATTATTGGTAATGTCTAAGGAAGTTCTGTTTAAGGAGAGGTTTGTTCACCAAATTGCGCGCCAGTAAGGAGAAATTCTTATCGGAAAGTCCATCTTTCCTGGGAACGACCAGGTTGTCATAATTATGATTCTGTAATATTATTTGTGAATAATTATTTATTGACTTATATGATAAGGAAATATTTATTTTATGTGGATATAAATGATAGATATATTTATTTTTATGGATATAAATAAAGGAATCAATGCTGAAGTGTTTTATCAGTATTTTGTCAGAATGGAGCTATTAAAAATCGTCCGTATGTAAATTTTGGGTATTTTCTGTTTGAAATTTAGAAAAACTTTCTTCTACAAAGTTGTAGAGAATTAAATTTCTTATGGAAATGTCATGAGATTTGAATTTTTCTGATAAAAGAGCTATTTATTATGAATTGTTGAAGTTTCAGAAATAAAATGTTTTTATTAAATTATGGGTGGGACCCACTTTTGTTTTTTATGGAAATTTTTTTGCTGGAAATCAATTGTGATGTGCTGAAGTTATTGTTCAAAGGTGGAGGCTGGTTAGTCTTGGCATGCGTATAATAATAATATTATTTTATTAATTTAGTCTGCGTTGGCGTTCTAGCATTTTCCTATAAATAAGGTGCTTAGATAGAATTGAAAATCACACCAGAAACAAGTTTTCTCTCTCTTTCTCTCTATATTATCGAGCGTATTTCATGAGTATTTAGATACTTTGAGAGTTGCTATTCAGTGTAAGTTTCCTTCGACTTTACATCCAATATTCCAGTCAGAAATACTGTTCTTTTGAGGTAAGGGATGTTATTTTCTTCGTAAATGATATTATTTTCTTTAATATCATTATGCCGAAATATTGATATGAATTTTATTGTGGAATTTCTACCTTTTTGTGTCGAGATTACTATTCACATATACGGCGCTATTCATGTATACGACACTATTCACGAATATGACACTATTCACAAAAAAATGAAATTTTATTTTCTTTGTCCAAGATGTCTATTATGGTTACTATCTTTGATTGTATCCATATTTTGATCTTCATTCTTGAATTTAAATCCACTATGGTTTATTATGGAGCGTTTTTGAACTTGGATAAACTGTAGTACGAATCCCTAATATTTGTCCTTTTGTCTCACTGGATTCATTTCTTTAAAATATTTTTCATCATCCTCAGTTCTAAATGATGATATTACTGAATATCTTTGGCCTGTAGTACAAAGATGAATGATTAACTGATGAATATCTTTGGCCTGTAGTGCAAAGATGAACATGTGTTTAAATGAACATGACCAACTGGTGATACAAATGAATATCTTTGGCCTGTAGTGCAAAGATGAATATTTGATTCAAGATATATATTGATTGATATTACAGGGATAAAATATTGATGATTGACTTTTAAATTTTAGAAGATAGTAGAATTCATTCTCTACTTGACTCTTCTAATGGATTGTTATTTCCGTTGCAGTTATTGATTTAAAACTTGTTGTCAATTATATTTTATCAGATTTTTTCCTGTTAAAGACTAATGATAATTTGTTGTATATTATCTTAGTCATAATATTCTTTACTGGGCTAGTTGAGCTCACCCTTTTTCCTTTTTGTTCCATTTTTCTTCTCCGGAGGTGAGAACATAACAGGAACTAACCGGGGTATGTAGTGATGGTTCTAGAAAGTTATTTTAGCAGTCCTCACTATTTTTGTAAAATAGTGTATCAATAATTGTAATGAGGACTCCTTTTGAGTTTGAATATTGTCCATTAGATAATATTTGTATTTAAACTCACAGTGTATGTGTTGTCCAGATTGATTTACTTTTAAAACTACCACCAACGGTCCAGATTAATTTACTATTAAAACCACCACTGACGATCCAAATTGATTTACTATTAAAACCATCATCGACGGTCCAGATTGATTTACTATTAAAACCACCACCAATGGTCATTTATCAGTGGTGTTGTTTACAGGAGGAACATTGACGTACTATTGCATGTTCTCCTGGTTGGTGATTAAAGGTATCTCCACGGTCTCATTCATTCCATTGTTAACATTTTTAGCTGCCATTCTAAAATACTGCCATAAGACAAGGGTTAATTAAAGAAATTGACATGCCACATAATATCCTTATGTTCTGGCCGACCAACAAATAAGCTTAGGTAGGACACACTAGTGAAGGATTTACTCGTCTCTCCCCTCGTAGTTCTATTCCCCGATCTCCGCCAGAGACCATATCCCTAACCTTTGATACCAACTGTGATGCCCCCAAAATTGGTCCACACAACCCACTCTGAGTCACAAATAAATGGTACAGAAACAACTACAAACTTCATTATTACAATTGTCGTACAAAATACGACAACACATATGCTGTAAGTTTAAATACAAATAGTGTCTTCTAGACAATATCCAAACTCAAATAAGTCATCATTACAATTATTGATACACTATTTTACAAAATAGTGAGGACTGCTAAAACAACTGTCTGAACCCATCACTCCATACCCCGACTAGTTCCCGCTATATTCTCGCATCCTGAGAAGAAAAATGGAACAAAAAGGAAAAGGGTGAGCTCAACTAGCCCAGTAAAGAATATTATGACTAAGATAATGTGCAACAAATTATCGTTATCCTTCAATAAATCAGATAAAATATAATGGACAACAAGTTTTAGATCAATATTCGCAGCGAAAATAATAATTCATTAGAAGAGTTAAGTAGAGAATGAAGTCTACTATCTTCTATGATTTAAAAGTCCATCATCAATATTTTATCTTTGTAACATCAATCAATATACATTTTGAACCAAATATTTATCTTTGCACTATGGGCCAAAGATATTCATTTGTATCAACAGTTGGCCATGTTCATCTCAACACATGTCCATCTTTGCACTACGGGCCAAAGATATTCATCAAGTAATCATTCATCTTTGCACTACAGGCCAAAAATATTCAGTTATATCACCATTTAGGACTGAGAATGATGAAAAATATCTTTAAAAAATGAATCCAATGAGATAAAAGGACAAAGATTAGGGATTCGTACTTCAGTGTATCCAAGTTCAAAAATACTCCATAATAATCATTTGTAGAGTAAAATTCAAGAATGAAGATCAAAACATGGATACACTCAAAGACAGTAACCATAATAGACAACTTGGACAAAGAAAATAAAATTTAATTTTTCTATAAATAGTGTCGTATACATGAATAGTGTTGTATACGTGAATAGTAACCCCGACACAAAAGGTAACAATTTCATAAGAAAAATTATACTTCATAAATAGTACTCGTGAATAGTATCTTATTGGTGAATAGTATCGTATACGTGAATAGTGTCATATACGTGAATAGTAACCTCGACACGATAAGGTAAAAATTTCATAAAAAAATTCATACTAATATTTCGGCATAATGACATTGAACGAAATAACATCATTTACGAAGAAAATAGCATCCCTTAGCTCAAAAGAATAGTACTTCTGGCAGAAATATCGGATATAATGTTGAAACAAACTTGCACTGAATAGAAAAACTCAAGATCTTTAAATACTCACAAAAATATGCTCGATATTATATAGAGAGAAAACTTCAAATTCTGGTGTTATTTTCAATTCTAACTAAACACTCTATTTGTAGGAAAATGCCAGAATGCCAAAGCAAACAAAAATTTAATAAAATAATATTTTAATAAAAAAATTCACGCTCACCACTTGACCAAACTCAGCACACCACAAGTGGGGCCCACTAAATTTAGAAAATTCCACAACAACCAAAAGTGGGACCCACCCATATTTTTAATAGAAACTTTTATTTTTGATACTTTAATAATTCATAATGAATAGCCCTTTTATCAAAAAATAACGAATTTTATGTCCATTGCATAGAAAATTTAATTCTCTACAACTTTGTAGAAGAAATTTTTCCAAATTCAAAACAGAAATTGATCGAAATCCACATACGGATAATTTTTAATGCCTCCATTCTGACAAAATACTGATTAAACACCTTAGCATTAAATCCTTCATTTATATCCACATAAAAATAAATTTTTCCAATTCATATAAATTAATAATTAAGTATTCACAAATAATATTATAGAATCATAATAATGACAACCGGGTCGTTCCTAGGAAAGACGGGTCATTTCCAATAAAGATTTCTCCTTACTAGCGCGTAATTAGGTTACCAAATCCCTTTCTTAGACAGAACTTCCTTAGACATTACCAATAATGATATCTAATAATATTATTCAAATAATATGAATTATTGATCCGATAATGGGAAATAATGTGTAGTGACAATTATTAAATCAACAATAATATAAAATACCAACGTAGCAATTATTGAATCAATAAAAATAAAATATTGAACAGTAATCACTGTAACAATTATTGAGTAATGCCTTCTTATGTAAGAATCAATAATCCAAAAATACTGTGCAATACCGTGTGCTACTATGCAACCACGCGTATTACTGTACTTTAACCACCGGGTATTCTAATAGTGTTAATGGTAACAACTACGCCGTTATTTATAAAAAAAACTCATACTTGTCGTTTTCTTCATCCTATAGTTTTTTGTTATGGGGCCCACAAATGGCTGCGCCATCGTACGAATATTCCCCGATAGCAAGAATATTCCACGACCAAACGAATATTCCCCGACAATAATGAATATTTTATAACCACTTACTTATTTTGTAAAATTTGCACATTTCACCCATAACCAAAGCATTATATCAAATTAACACCTTATTATTCAAAATAATAATTAGAGAAAATTTAATTTTATTTATAAAAAGTTGGGATCCTACAGTATTCTTATCGTATAATCCTAGTATTCTCTTCGTATATACCCCGTACAATATTTGTATTATACGTCGTACTAATCTTTATATTATACTCATATAATAACTAGTATTATACTCGTATTCCTCATGTATAATAACAATTCTTATTATACGTTATCATTTAGTTCTTAAATTTCACTTTCCTTAACACATAGGGTTTTAAGTCAGTAGGCGAAAACTTCATTTGCCATAACTTAAATATTATTGGATATTTCATCTTGTCTTAGAATTCTATCGTTACTTGTTTATCATAAATTCAAAATAGATTCCCGAGCAGAAACGAATGAATAGTATTTTTATGGAAATTTCTTGAAAAACTTTTATTTTTGTCCTGGAAATTTAATCATTTAATTCTAACACATAGCCAGAATTCTAACCACATTCGCACATTCTAGGTCATAAAACGACCTTTAAATAACTTGCTCACTTTAATAAACAGTTAAATTCATTTAATTCAAATAATCAAATAAAACTTAATTCACGTAAAAATCTAATTTTTTTCTCGGGCGTTACAAGTGGGATCTTAAAAAGTGATATCAAATTAGAAACCTCAAATTAGCACATATAATCTGCACTGATCATGTATTCTGTTTAAATCATATCAAATGGTCCAAGAGTAATTTAAGCAAATCAACAACGATAATATATTCAATACATCTATAAAAGAGAATGGACTAGTATTAAGAAAATACACAGAAGCAATAAAGAATTAATCATATACAAAATATATTTACAACCTGGGTGATTTTCAACCAAGTCTTCTTCATACAATCTTCAAAAAGTTGCAACAAATTTTGAAGAAGTTATCCGATTGGGTAAAACGATTTTCTGTGTAGTCCTTGGAGCTTTGTAATTTGATTTTTTATATACTTTATACTATCTAAATGTTTGTGTTAATACGATTTGGATTAAGGTATTTTTGTAAACAAGTTCAAGGAAGCATAGGTGTTTAAGAGTGCATAGGTGCACAAGGAACAAAAGTGCTCAAGTGTTTGGAAATTGTATTGTAATTGAAGTAAAGTAATAAGAGTGAGTCTCCAATACAAGTTGGTATTGGACGTGAATTAGGCTACTATTATAGAGGGTAGTAGTTGAACCACGTAAAAATCATTGTGTTTGTGTGATTGACTATTGTGTTATTTTCTATCATTAAGTTAATTGACCTTAATCGGATTTAAGCAAACTTATAATCCAGTTAGCTTAAAAAAATTCAATCCAGCAACCTGAAATCTTAATCTCACATTCTAGTAAGTAATCCAGCAGCCTACATTCATATACTAATAATCTGATAAGTATAAATATTTTATCCAGCATTCTGCATTTTACACTGATCATTCTACAAGCTTAGATATTTAATCCAGCATCCAGTATTGATAATTTGGTAAATATAGATATTCAATCCAGCATCCTACATTCAATAAAAGAAAGTAATTCTAAGTTAAAAAAGTTTGACATCGTTTGTTCCCTTCTAAGTGTGCCTACTTGAATTTTAACTCTACATAAAAGTTGTATTCATTGTGGAGATTTAGCATTCCATCATCAAGGCTAGACAAATCCAACTTTGGAGTCCTGAAAACAAAATTCTTTTACTCAATATATGAGATTATTTGATCATACAAAGTGTTAGCGAAAGCATAACAAAAGTAACTGCTAGTATTGTGCAACAAAAGTAAGGAGTTAATAATATCTACATAGCAGGGCAGAGGGATTTTCTGCCCTTTTTACACTTTTCGATAGATGTAAGGAGTGCTACTCCAGTTGCCTAGGGTCAAGTCCTGGTGGACAGCTGTGATGAAGGGGTAGTTTATGTCCTCCTCATCTTTGATGATGACATTGACTAAATTCATATTAGGGTCAGTATTTTCCTTTTACTGGTTTTCCTTAGCCCTATTGATGTGAGGGGTCAAGATTTGATCTTCTGAACAGTCATCATCTGGGATATCGTCGTTCATACCGTCAGTATGCACCAGAAAGTACATCTTTGATAACCGATTATTCACTTCTTGTTTGAGTCTCTGATTCCTTTCCTCGTTTTCTGGAATTAGGACTTCTTTTCCAATAGTCGGCTTGGGCCTAGGAATTAGGATACCCGCCACGGAAACAAGAATTTTCCTCATAGGCTTTACAAATCATGCATCTGTAAGATTGGGTAGTAGAATTGTAGAGGAAGGATGTGACGAACCAGAAATTCGGATCTTCCAGAATTTAAGTTTAAAGAATTAGTTATTAATAAAACTAATTTTTATTAATGCTATTTTGTGCTATGTGTTTATTAATCGTTCTAGAACCTAGGATGATTATAAGTCGGGAGTATTCTGGCTACGAGCTAGATTGAACGAATTAGAATTTTCAAGGCGAAAATAAAAAAATTCCAGGAACAAAAATATTTCTGGGGAAAAAGACGAAATAGGCACTATTCATCCATTTTTTATCGGAGATTTATTTTGAATTTCCAAAAAATACGTAATGGAAGAATTTTGAGACGTGATAGAATATTCAATAATATTTTAGTTATGGCAAAAATAAAGTTTTCGCCTGCGGACTTAAAATCTAAGGGTTAGGAAAAGTGAGTTCCGAGAATTTAATGATTTCGTATAATAATTAGGGTTATTATGCGTAAGAAATACGAGTGTAATACTAGTTATTATATGAGTATGGTACGAAGATTATTACGACGTATAATACGAATATCGTACGAACTATATACGATGATAATACGAAAATTAGATGCGTAGAATACGATTAGTCTTAATGGCTAAGTAAAGTATAAGTTAAGTAATGACTAAGTAAACTTATTAGCTAAGTAAAGTGCTTATGCTTAAGGGCTAAGTAAACTTAAGGGCTAAGCAAACTTAAGGGCTAAGAAGATTTAATGGCTAAGTTAATGTGGAGGCCAAGTTAACTTAGGGCTTAAGCCTTGAGTAGTAAGGAGGTTAAGGGGACGAAATGACCAAATTGCCCTAGCTTTGGATTTTCTATAAATAGGAAGTCTTATGTTCATTTGATGGGATTTTGAAAATCCTACATCTTAGAGAGAGAGAGAGAGATCGGAGGAAGAGGGAGAAGGAAGAGCATGAGCATGAATGATCAGATCGAAAGTGATCGTGAAATATAAAAGCTTGCGAATCGCCTGATTTGTCTAGCGGAAGAAAAATAAAGAAGAGAGGTAACCTAAAACCTAGTCAAATTTAATTTCTCTTTAAGTCCTATATGTTAATAACATAGCTTAATGAGAATAAGGAGTAAACGAAGTTAGGAATGATTTCATATGGTTGACATCATAAGAAAATGAAGAAATAAGAATTAAAAGTTTATTTTATAAATTTCTTAAGGGAATATAAGATTCGTAATGAATTAAAATGATCCGAGTGGATTATATGAATGAGTAGGTGAAATAAGTAAGGAATGATGTTCTATAACATCAAATTCCAATAAAAAGTGAAATCAAAATCCAAAATATCGATTAATACGAAGAACACGCGAAGAACACGAAGAACGTTGTTGATGGACAAATTTAAAACCATCGTAAGATAATTGTTATTGATGGACAAGTTTAAAACCATCGCATATAAGTTAGATGCTTATTACTTGGTTAGGAACGGTAGAAATATTCATGAAGAACGGATTAAAACTTAGCTATAACGAAGTTATGGCGAAAATTTCGTAAAAGACGAACGAGAATTAAAAAGTTAGTAAATGAACCTGAACGTGTAGGGTTTCATAAGAAATTAAGAGAATGTATAAAACGTGAGTTGAGGACTCAAGAACGAACGAGTTCTGAGTTCGGATGACCGAATTACGAATGAACAAGCGAAGAACACTAAAAGCGTAAAAATGAACAAAGGGTAAAGATCAAGCCAATCGAATGGCACGTTAATGGATTTACAATGATGTTCTGTCCAAGGGTATTGAAGTACGTAAGATAAGGAAGAGAAAGGCTTTAGAATGACCTCGTTCTGAGTTATAACGAAGAAGTTATGAGATCAGAAAGTACACGTCTCAAACTTAATGCAATACTTAGAAATATTATCTAGGGTTTATGTTAGGTTTGTAATATTCAAGAACGCAATCAAATTGCACAAAATAAGCGGAAGCATGAAAAATCATAGTTTTAAAATTTTACAAACCATATATCTGGATCATCCTTTATGCACAATTATTAATTAAACGAAAAGATAAAGAATAAAAACATACTCTTGAAGATTCAAGCTTCCTCAGGTACAAGTTCACCTCCAAATCTTTTTCGAGTTCAACTTGAATTCACCGGGTTTGGTTCCTTCCTTTGATCAACGTTAGCCACCCAAGTGTTTGGCCTCTAGAGGTAATCCACCAAGGAAGAAGAAAGATTCAAGAAGATGGGTGGTTGGCTAAACCCTAGTTTTTTATCTCTATAGAAAAAGAACGTACTCTTCAACTATTAGAATTGTGTATCACTGATATATGATATAAGACTCCCCTTATAAAGATATCAGGTAACCCTATTAAAATAAGGTATTAATTAATTAATTAAATTCATTTAATTAATTAAGCTCCCTAATCTTATTAGGAATAATTAATTAAACTCTTTTAATTAATTTAACCTCCAAATCTTATTAGGATTATATGAGAGTACTTTTATTAATTAATTCCCAAACTCCTTTAGGATTTAAATAATAATAATAATAGTAATAATAATAATAATAAGACTCATCTTATTAATTTATATTTAATATTTCCAAAATATTAAATAATAAATATTAAGCTATTTAATTTATTCTATCACAATAGATTAAATTAAATATATTTAACTTATTATTACGATTATGCCATTAACTTCTTAAATAATTAATTTTCCTTTTATGGTGTGACTGTTTAAGTTCTCCATATTAAACCGGTTGTGAATAAATCAATTAGAACAATTCTAATCTTATTTAAATAAATAAATTAAATAATTTATTTATTTAAATAAATAATATTTATTCTACAATAGGGATAAGCCTCCCTAGCGATTAACAACTTTTCAGATAATATAGATTTCAACGTTAATCATAAAAGAACCTTTGAGTAAATAGTTACCGTACAATTCAATCCTTCCACCATACAATGTCCCAATTAAATATAAGACATGGAATTACTGTCAAGTCTTATTTTATTTAATTATATGTATTTCGACTCTTAAATGCACAACTCTAAATAATACAAATTAGAAACTCCTTTCTAATTTTATTCTGCCTTGGCCAAGGACTACTGGGTTGTCATTTATCGAATCAGATAGGACATTTCTCTTCTTTTACTAGAAGTGGTAAATTCTTTATTGATCATACATTATCTCCATGTACAACTTATTATACCCAAGCATACCCTTTGATATACCCTAAGGGTCTTAAAGAATAAGTCAAAGTATAACTCATCATACACAAGATACTATGATGATCTCAAGTTCAAGGATCACTTGTACTACTATCACTACAGTATTGTTGTTCTTGAGAGTCCACTATCTCTATAGTGATTTCCCATCTTTTAATGATTTTTATAATCAAATGAAAGTACCACAACATATGTTTAGATCCAAGATGAGAATTAGGAACTATTCCTAGTTTTGTAATGAACTTTTCATCCAAACAATCAACTTGCAGCTTAATTTATAGCTATATACTTTGTTTTTATCACTAAACCAGCAACTCTTTGCTGTTTGAAACCTTTTCAATTTCAGTGCACCACCATTCAAGGTAACGCTTTACCTTAAAGTGGATTTTCAGTCGTCTTGGTATGTCTAAAAAAAACTTTAGTCTGTTAAGCCTTCTAGTTTTAATTCAGACCCACCATAAATATGATCACATCCTTAGTGCCGGTAAAATACTTTAAGATGTTTTTCACTGTCTTATTCTGATCTTCTCCAGAATGTGACTGATCAACATCAGGTCTCATACATTTCATTATATACATGATTATCACTCATGCGATCTCTCTTTTCAGGAGTCTATGGGAACTATTAAGAGAGATACACTCCATGGCTCATCAACATGAGACATCTCTTGGAGTTTGCCATGCTAAATGACTTTAGCATCAAATAAATATATGTTCCTTGGGTTAAGTCGAGCATCCTCTTAAATCTATCTATATAGATTTGTATTCCCAATTAAAATGCTCTTCCTAAATCATTCATGAAGAAATGTTTAGACAACTTTATCTTTACTGATTCTATCATTGGCATGTCATTCCTTATCCGTAGTATATTAACATATAATACTAGGAATGTCACGACGCTCCCACTGACCCTTCTTTACACACTAGGTTCATTCTTATTTTTGATAAAATCAAACTTTTTGATTGTCTCATCAAAATGAATGTTTCATTTTAAGAAGTTTGCTTCAATCCATTTCTCTAAGTGTCTACAACTCTTACCTCATCGTATTTAACTAGATCATCATCTTCTATGATGTGTACCTCATCATCATCATCTATGATAAATCTATACCTCATAGGTATCTTCGGTACTATTCCAGATTTACGATTAGGTTGTGGTACAATAAATCTATCTACAGGTTCCTCTTATTTAACTTATAGTATTTTGTGGTTCTTGAACTCTTCAAGATCTATTATCCTTCCACTAGCCCTTTCAATGATAAACATCTTTATCTTAGAAGGCATCATGTTTCGCAACAAACACCTTTTGCTAAGTAGGATCATAGAACATATACCATAAACTTACTGTAGGATGTCCCACAAATCTGTACTTGTCAAATCTTGTCCCAAGCATATCCTTTGAAACTTTTTCACATAAGTTGGACAACCCCTTATCTTAACTTACTTAATATTAGGGACCCTTCCTGTCAATAATTTTTATGGAGTCTTGTGGTCGAATTTTGAGGTTACCTTTTCGTAGATATGCAACCATTTATAGGACATTACCCTAGAAGGATACTGGAATGTCGGTAAAATTATTATGGATCGTACCATGTCCAACAAGGTATGGTTTTTCCTTTCAGATACATCAATCAATTATTGCGTATCAGAAGGCGTCCATTGTGAGAAAACCATTTGAGATGATCTAGAAACTTATTGCACAAGTATTTATTCCCTGATCTAATCAAAGAATCTTAATACTTTGCCAATTTATTTCACTTCTGAATTCTTTGAACCTTTCAAATAATTCACACTTGTATTTCAGTAAATACACACATTCAACTCTTTGAATGATCATCTCCTTTTCTTATACTAGTTTGTTCAATTTGAAAAATAATTTTTCACCTAAGTCAAGTATACAAAATCTATTAAGTAATATTTCAGTTCTATAAAAAATATTATTATTATAAATAGAATAACAATTGTTCTTAAATATAATACCAAAGATTTCATTGTCCAACAACAAAATAGAAATAATATTTCTAACGAGAACTGGAATACAATAACAACTTATTGACTTAATAGATTTTTCCCGTAGGCAATGCTAAACTATAAGTTTCTATAGCTAATGCAGTGACCTTTGCTTCATTTTTCACACATAGAATTACTTATCTTTGTTTAGCTTTCTAATTCTGCTTAGTCCCTTCATAAATCTATATTCATGATAACCAAAGACGGTATCCAATACCCAAGTAGAACCTTAACTTAAAGAAAAATTTATTTTAATCATAAACAAAAACTATATTTTTAATCGAAACATCACTAAGCTTCTTCTGGTTAGCCTCTACAAGATCTTTCTTGTAGTTTCCTTTCCAATGTCCAGGCTTATTGCAGTGGAAGCAAACTCCTTTGCTATCCGTATCAATTTTGTTATTATTATCCTTTGTTTTTGCCTTTCTATTTACCTTCTTTGAATCGTTCTTCTTTTCAGAAGATCCTTTGGTCTTTACCTGTAAGACATGATCTTTCTTGGTTAGAAAGTGACTCTCAATATTTTTTAACATGTCAAGCAAATCAGCGAACCTGATATCTAGCTTGTTCATATAAAAATTTCACAACAATTGTGAAAGGAGTCCGGGAGTGAGTGCAAGATCAAATCTTGGCTGAACTCTCTATCAACGACATAACTTGTTGTCCTAATTAATCAATAAAATTGATAATATTAAGGACTTTTATTTGTGCTGTAGTGTCATCGGTCATTCTAGATCGGAAGAGCTCCTTAGATATCCGATATCTATCAATCCTACTTTTCTCACCATCAACTACTTGATGTGCAGGAATATAGTAGGAGCATCCATAGTTTCAAGCTGACGCTGAAGCTCATTACTCATGGATGCGAGCATGATGCATTGAGCCAACTGTGCATCACCTTGCCACTTTCTAAAAGTAGCAATCTCTCCCTCAGAGGCATTGTCTGCAACCATTGTAGGGATAGGCGTATTAAGGACATAAGATAGCTTTTCAGCCATGAGAACTATTCTCAAATTCCTTAACCAATCCATTTAATTCGGTTCGAATAAATAACATCTAATATGCTTCGCAGTAATAGTAATTTAGACATTGTAAAATTCTGTAAATGAATTTCTAATTAACAACATATTAGCATACATTCTTTTAATAATTGTCAAAATAAATTAGGTCTTGTTTTGAATTGGTATCTTCCACTATTTTCATCAAACTATATTACCGTCACTTATATAGTTCGACAAAATCTAATTAAAGATTTGCTAGTGAGAATAAGGATCTCATTTCAAATGTATATAGCCTTGTGGTGACACAACAAACTATATATAAATAAATAGGTAGACAACTCTTTTCAATTACATCAATTATGCAACTCCTTGTATTTTGCCTTTTAGATTATTTTGATAAAGTGGTGGCACATCTGAATCAACATTATCCAAGTTAAGTCCAACCTAGCACTCCATATATTAAAAAAAGAAAAATATTGTTCTTGTGGTGACACAACAAAATAACATTGTTCAATTTTCTTTATAAGCATCAAATGTGATAAAATTAACATCTCAAAGAATTAAGACAAGTCTTGTGGTGACATAACAAACTTATAATAATTAATTGATACTCTATTATTTTTATCATGCTGGAAGGTGACGTTCGATATTCCAAATATCTTTGAACGCTTAATACTTAATATAAAAAATTTGGGGGGTTTGTTTTTAATTTGTCTCATCTTGTTTAGCGCGTGTGCACGTATACATATAAAATAAGCGTCATATTAATTAACATGCGAAGCATGTTTGCATAATATATATATATATATATATATATATATATATATATATATATATATATATATATATATAAGCATGCATATATAGAATACTATATTCTACTTGGATTGATTATGAACTTTATTCTAGTTTGGTTCACTAGAGCCACCAAGTGAACCAAAAAATCAAACCCTAGGGGTGCAAGAATCAATATTTAAATATAACTATTACATTTAAACTCGGGCTCCATTACAAACGGGTCTTCAAGCGCTCCTTGCTCCTTGATCTCCAATTATTCAAAATTAATTCTAACTATTCCTATTACAACATTATTTAAAATAAATAGAAACCTTGATCAACAGTCAAGGGGAAGTACATAGGAAGGAGATAGAATTTACATTAAGAAAAATTAGAGAAGACGAGGTACGCAGGCTCCATTTAATAAAATCTATACATTCATGCATTCAACTAAAATAAAATCCAATCACATTGGTTAATAGTTCATAATCAATCCCATTTATTATCATACACATCACCACATGCATCAATAAAATAACATTCATCTCATGAATAATAAACATTCAATATATATATTGATATCATTTAATGGGCAAATTTATTTAGTATAAAATCTAATTTTGAATCAAAATAAACTCTTTTATTTTAATCCAAATTTAAATCAAAACAAACCGCTTTTATTTTAAGTTATCCAATTTTGAATAAAATAAACTATTTTATTTTAATCAAAATAAACTCCTTTATTTTAATTAATTATGGAATCCAATTCCAAGAAAAAAAATAAAAATAAAATAAAACTCATTTATTTAAAGGTAACACGGATTCTTTTCCTATTCACAAATAAACTCATTTATTTTGAATAATATGAAATTTTATTCCACATCTAAATAAAATCCTTTATTTAAGGAAATACGGATTCTCTTTCCTATTCACAAATAAACTCCTTTATTTTGAATAATATGAAATCTTATTTCATATCTAAATAAACTCCTTTATTTAAGGAAACATAAAATCTAATTTTAACTCCAATTAGTTATCATGGAATCCAATTCCAACTCTAATTAGTTAGCATGAAATTTAATTTTAAAATTAAAATAAACTTTTTATTTTAATAATAAAATTATTAAGAATATATATATATATATATATATATATATATATATATATATATATATATAGTTATTCATGCCAACATCCCATGCGAATCCGGTATTAAAAAAAACAGTTTCGCAAAACAAAAGTGATTCAGGCCAACATCCATCAGCCACGCGAATCACGGTATTAAAAAAAAAACAGTTTCGCGATTTTTTTATTATTATTTTTTTATTTTTAATTTTTTAATTTTAAATTTTACACAACAAATTATGCCCAATTAAATTATTCTAAACACATATCAACATATATATCAAAGTAAAATAATTAATAATTCGCATAAATATTTGGCTTTAATACCACTGTTAGGTTTGTAATATTCAAGAACGCAATCACCTTGCACAAAATAAGCGAAAACATTGAAAATTAGAGTTTTAAAATTTTACAAATCATATATCCGGATCATTCTTTATGCACAATTATTAATTAAACGAAAAGATAAAGAATAAAATCATACCCTTGAAGATTCAAGCTTCCTCAGGTACAAGTTCACCTCCAAATCCTTTTCGCGTTCAACTTGAATTCACCGGGTTTGGTTCCTTCCTTTGATCAACGTTAGCCACCCAAGTGTTTGGCCTCTAGAGGTAATCCACCAAGGAAGAAGAAAGATTCAAGAAGATGGGTGGTTGGCTAAACCCTAGTTTTCTATCTCTATAGAAAAAGAACGTACTCTCCAACTATTAGAATTGCGTATCACTGATATATGATATAAGACTCCCCTTATAAAGATATCAGGTAACCCTATTAAAATAAGGTATTATTTATTTAATTAATTTAATTTAATTAATTAAGCTCCCTAATCTTATTAGGGATAACTAATTAAACTCTTTTAATTAATTTAACCTCCTAATCTTATTAGGATTATATGAGAGTACTTTTATTAATTAATTCCCAAACTCCTTTAGGAATTAAATAATAATAATAATAATAGTAACAATAATAATAAGACTCCTCTTATTAATTTATATTTAATATTTTCAAAATATTAAATAATAAATATTAAGCTATTTAATTTATTCTATCACAATAGATTAAATTAAATATACTTAACTTATTATTACGATTATGCCATTAACTTCTTAAATAATTATTCTTCCTTTTATGGTGTGACACTTTAGGTTCTCCATATTAAACCAGTTGTGACTAAATCAATTAGAACAATTCTAATCTAATTTAAATAAATAAATTAAATAATTAATTTATTTAAATAAATAATATTTATTCTATAATAGGGATAAGCCTCCTCAGCGATCAACGATTTTCCAGATAATATAGGTGTTCTTAAGTTTTTGGGTTTCTGTCAGTCATGGTCGAGGGACCACTTTGACCATGATCTATCTTGCTACTGTTAATGATTCTGGGTTTGGACAAGTATGGATGTTATAGTACTCGTACAATAGTACTCGTACAATAGTACAACATCAAATAAATTTCGTGCTTTAACCTACATATAACAAGAAGTTATAGAGGCTCAAAGTTACTGTCAGAGCTGTTCTTGGGTTTCTGGGTAACCCAGAACAGTGGTCATGGTCGGTCAACGGTTTTGTAGCTTTCATATCTTTGAATCTGTGTAATAGATTTGTGTGGTGTTTGTTGTAATAGGTAGTTTATATGTCAAGGTACATATATATAACACTGGTTTGGACAAAACATAATTCTAAGGTCTCGATCTATGTTAGTCAAAGTACAGCCAAAGGTTGTTCTTCATGTTCATCAGTTTTCTGGGTAACCCAGAAAACTTGGTCAAGCTCGGTCAACGACTTTTGACCATTAATTCCAGTAATCCTATGAACTGTTTAAGCAATTTAAGGTCATAGATATGTAGTATGTATATCAATGTATTAATTCATTACAAAAAGTTATTAAAATAACAAACACAGAAAGTGATTAAAAGGTTGGTCAAAGTAGTCGGCACAACCTGTTCTTGAGTTTTATGGGTAACCCAGAAAACAGAACTTCGTGATCGGTCAATCACCTTTAACCACCTATATCTTGCAATATATGGGTCTAATGAACCTGTTTTCTTTTCCAGATTAAAGACCTCATTTCATACTACAAATAATATACAATTAACAGACTTAACTATTAACATACACGAATCTACAAGCTCTGACATTCGACTGTCAGGCTTGTTTTTCCAAAATTTCCAGATTACTAAAAACACTAATTTGAGGCATCTAGATGTTATGAAAATGTGTTCTATCAACCTAACATACTTTCTAACATACTAATATACAAATCTAAACATCTAAACAATAATTTGAACAAAGCATCAAAGATCTAGCTATGAATTAGGGTTTGCACCTTTCTTGCTTGATTTTTGATTTCTGGCTACTGAATCTGTTGTTGCTATCACCAAGGCATATTGAGGTATGACATATGAGTGTTCAGGCTTAGAAATTTTGTAGGTTTGAACTGAAATTGAGCTGCTATTTGTAAAATTGCAAGGTTAGAGTTTTTGTGTCATTTTTACCTTCTTGCCTCCACAAATATCTGATCCTATGACTCTTTTGGTGCTTGGGAGCTACAAGCATGTCATGTGCAGCCTAGGAACTTGCATTGGTGACACCTAACCTACTTATGAGCTAGTTAGGTTAGATTAGTAGCTTAATTATGCCCTAATCTTCACTAATCTTGATTAGGGTTTTGTTTTCATGATTAGGGTTCCATAATGATGCTTATTAATACCTAATTGAAGTTCAGTAATCATGATTAGGTGTTAGGATTATCAAATTAGGGTTTAGTCTAGCTAATTACGGTTAGGGTATATAAATTAGGGTTAGGGTTAGTAATATAGGGTTCATAACCTTGATTTTACACAAATCCTAACAAGCACGACAAAGCGTTTTGTCAGTGTAAGCACGACAAAGAATCTTGTTAAAATAAATATACCGAAAAGTTTGTTTTCAGAAGAAAATTTTTAAGCACGAGGTGTCAAGCACGTCAATTTTCGGATAAAAATTTATTTAACCAAATTTGTTAAACAGAGTATATATTAACACATAACACTTTCAGAACTTAGAGATTTTATTAATATAACTGAATTTACATAACCGAATCTTATTAGGGTTTTGGATTTTTACATTCACCCCCACTAATAAGAATTTCGCCCTCAAAATTACAGTACAGATTATGTAAACAGTTGGAGATAGTTTTCTCGCATTTTATCTTCTCGCTCTCATGTAGCCTCTTCAACGTTCTGATTCCTCCAGATCACTTTGACTGATGTTATCACTTTATTTCTCTGGAATTGCTCTTTACGATCGACGATCTGCACAGGTTCTTCTACATAAGAAAGATCTTCTTCAATTTGGATTGGCTCATAATTGATAACGTGTTTGTAATCAAGTTTGTATGGTCGTAATACGGACACATGAAACACATTATGAATATGGTTCAACTCAGGAGGTTATGATATTTTATAAGCAACTTCACATATCCTCCTCAAAATTTCAAAAGGTCCAATGAACCTCGGACTCAGTTTTCCTTTCTTGTCAAAACGTATCTTGCCCTTCCAAGGAGATACTTTTAAGAATACATGGTTTCCTACACTAAAGTTTCGTTGTTGACGATGTGGATCAGCGTATTTCCTTTATCGATCTTGAGATGCTTGTAATCGTTCACGTATAATTCTGATGGATTCAGTAGTTTGTTGAATTATTTCAGGTCCTAGCATTTGCCTTTCCCCGACTTCATCCCAACACAAAGGTGTTCCACAATTTCTCCCATATAAGGCTTCATAGGGTGGCATACCTATGCTAGCATGATAAATATTATTATAGGCAAATTCTACCAATGGTAGTTGATCTTCCCAACTTCCTTTGAAATCGATGATATATGTTCGTATCATATCCTCTAATGTTTGTATGGTTCTCTCACTTTGTCCATCAGTCTGAGGGTGATAAGCTGTATTTAATCTTAATTGTGTTCCTAAGTGTTTCTGAAGGCTCTTCCAAAAATTTGAAGTAAAACATGAATCTCGATCTGATACTGTAGAAACAAATACTCCATGCTGATAAGTAGATTTTATATCCACGATTCGATGTTCATTTCAAGCTTCATTCGTTTTACTTTCTCGTTTTCGTGTTCGCTTTTACTCGTTTCTTGTTCTTATATGTGTAGGGTGGTCGTTGAGGCAAGTCGTGGAAAAAAGAGGTTTTTTAGAGCAAAAGTGGAAGTAAGTTGGAGAATGGCACAGTCAACTTGCAGAAGACACCCCCGTCGGGGCAGGCCCTTTTTGCATATGTACCCCCTCCGGAGCGGGGGGTGTCGAATTTGTGAGTGTCCTGATTTGGTTTGAAGACTATTGGGACATGGACTGGAGATTTGGGATGGTGCATGGACTCTTTTTAACAAGGGTTATCTGCTGGAACTTGAGGGGAGATAGATATCACTCGACTAATAACGAATTGAAAGACATAGAGGGCATAATACAAAGATTATTTTCCAGAATTTCATAGTGGGCATAGGAGGAGTATTTTGAGGAGATTTTCGTGATGATTGCAATTCTAGGCAACGTGAAGGGTGTTCATCACTATTCTTCTATTTAGTCTTTTATTTGTAATTGCAAGGATGTTTTCCTTAGATTATTCAGTTTTTATTTCATTCATTATGAACTAATTCACTTTTTAGGCTTATGATGGATCCTTAGGTGAAACAATGATTTTGTATCTTTGATTTCCATTTCAATAATCTATTTCCAGTTTATTTATATTAATTTGAACTTGAATTTATGAATTGCCTGATCAACAATTCTTTGTGGATTTGTATGGAATCGAGAGAGGATATTCAAATCTAGTCCTATTTGATATAGCATGTGTTCATGAATTTTGTGAATAGCAGAATCTTGATGAATGTTAAGGTAGAGATATGCTTGACATCGCCTGTAATCGGATAGAGAACTTATGCTTAAACCTTCTTTAATTGTAATTTACATAGAGATATAGTGAGTTAGTTAATTAAGGTGTTTAACTTGTTTCTATCTTAATTGTGGATTTAAGTTAATACGGTATTAGTGCATCGAGAGGTGCTTAATACTACATTCGTGTTCTTGATTAAAAAACTGGGATAGTGAGTTGAATTGGAATAAAGGTGTTAAAATTAGAGTGAAGCTTGGGGTGAAATCATAAGTCTAATTCTCCTTTATTTGATTGAAATTCTGGATTTTGATATTTGTGATTGTTTTGTGAAAGTTTATTTATTTATTAATTTAGTTTCTATAATTTTAAACCATTGAATGGAATAGTTTAATAGAATTAGGATTAATAGGAGATTGATAATTGTGAAGTTAAATTTCTTGCTACTTTATCTCCGTGGGAATGATACTTTATTCATTACTATATTAGTTGTTGACCATGTATACTTGAGTGTTTTGCGTATATAGATTTTACCCAACAAGTTTTTGGCGCCGTTACCGAGGACAATTTAGTCTAGATTTTAATATATTTACAATATCAATTTAATTAGTCCAGTTTTACTTAAACATTTTATTTTTTTTTGTTCATCTTATTTCAGGTTTTTGACATTGGTTTATGCGAACACGGTCCAAAAATCCATATTTGCTTCCTTTTGAGGACGACATTGAAAGAATATTTCAGAGGTTAAGTAAGTGGATAAAGAAAAAAAGGAACGAATTCGAAAACTCTGACATAGAAGAAGCAATGACAGCTGAAGATCAAAAAGCGTTAAGGGACTTCGCCACACCCAAGGTGACTGAACTGCAGTCGAGCATCACCAGGCCCGCAATTGCTGCAAATACATTTGAAATCAAGCCTGGGACGATTCAGATGATCCAGAATTCAGTTCAGTTTGGGGGATTGGCCAATGACGATCCGAATGAACATCTAGTCAGCTTTCTGGAGATTTGCGACACCTTCAGATATAATGGGGCGTCGGATGATGCGGTGAGACTTCGCTTGTTCCCATTCACCTTACGGGACAAGGCGAAGAGTTGGTTACATTCTCTGCCGCCGGGATCGATAACTACGTGGGAAGACTTAGCTTAGAAATTCCTTGCAAAATTTTTCCCACCATCAAAAACTGCCAAAATGAGGAATGACATAACAATGTTTGAGCAGCAACATGCGAAATCGCTATATGAGGCATGGGAGAGATACAAGGAGTTACTCAGAAAGTGCCCGCATCATGGATTGCCGAAGTGGTTGCAAATGAATACTTTTTATAACAGACTACATGGGAATCTCAGAACTAGCATTGATGCAGCATCAGGCAAGCGTTCATGGCTAAAAGTTATGAGGAGGCCTACAACTTGATTGAGACCATAGCGACTAACAACTACCAGTGGCCCACAGCAAGAATGACATAGGCAAAGGCAGCTGGGGTGTTGAAGTAGATGGAGTGACAGCAATACAAGCATAAATTTCTGCGCTGTCCAAGAAGTTGGATGCTATAACAGGGGCTCAGGTAAAGTAGGTTGCAGTGGTATGTGAATTGTGTGCGGGTGACCATCCTATAGATCAGTGCCCAATCAATCCAGCGTCCGTCCAGTTCATAGGTAGCTACAACAGAATTCTGCAAAATACATACCAAAACACTTATAACTAGGGGAATAGGATCCACCCAAATTTCTCGTGGAGCAATAACCAGCAAAATCAAGCTCCACAACCGTCATATCCCCCAGGTTTTCAAAATCACCAATAACCGGTTCAACATCAAGAAAGGAAATTAGATTTCGAGGAAGTGGTGTCGAAGTATATAACTAGTAATGAGGCAGCAATGAAAAATCAAGCAATGGCAATGAAATCACAAGAGATGGATATCAAGAATTTAGAAAATCAGATAAGACAGATTGCGTTAGCATTGAATAATAGACCATAAGGAACGTTACCAAGCGATACAGAGAGAAATCTGAAGGGTAACCATGAACAGTGTCAGGCAATTACATTGAGGAGTGGAAAACATCTTGTGGGTGATAATGCGAAAAATTCAGCCACACCGGAGGACAAAGTTGATGACAGCAACGTGGGCAAAGGAAACAAGGGTTAAGATAAGCAAAGTGAGGATTCCAAGTTAAACAATAAGCCAATTGTTTATCCACCACCACCGTTTCAGTAGAGGGTCCAAAAACATAAATTAGACAAAAAATTCGTAAAGTTTTTGAAAGTGTTCAAGAAACTCCAGATTAACATACCATTTGCAGAAGCCCTAGAGTAAATGCCGAGCTATGTAAAATTTATGAAAGGGATTCTGTCAAGGAAGAAGAAATGAGAAGATTTTGAGACAATTGCACTAACAGAGGAGTGTAGTGCAGTATTACAGCAGAAATTACCACCAAAACTTCGGGACCCGGGGAGTTTCACTATCCCATGCACAATTGGGAATATTCATTTTAGCAAGTGTTTATATGCTTTGGTGGTGAGTGTGAATCTTATGCCATTGTCAGTATAAACAGAATTGGGTTTGCCCGCGCCAAGGCCTGTGAATATTTCATTGCAGTTGGCGGATAGGTCAGTCACATATCCGAGAGGCATAGTAGAGGACATACTGGTTAAGGTGGAAAAGTTTATATTCCCCACGGGCTTTATCATTCTGGATTTTGAGGAGGACAAGAACATCCCGATTATCCTGGGGAGACCTTTCTTGGCCACGAGTAGGACACTCATAGACGTACAAAAAGGAGAACATACGTCTACAGATGAGGAGAAGTCATCCCGATTAAATTTGATTTCTTGATGTATTCAAGGCCATGAAATTTCCTACGGATGAGGAAGAATGTTTTCGGATGGATTTAATTGAGCAAATCATCAGTGAAGACATGAGCAAGAGTTTGGTCAACGATCCGTTAGAAACAACTTTATTGGGGGATGAAGAGGTCGACGACCCAGAATTGGTGGATTACTTACAAATGCTAGACTCATTGCCATGGGTTAACAAATTCAGAACATTGTTTGAACCATTGCACACGGAATAGATAGCCGTAGAAAAATTAAAACCGTCATTGGAAGAGCCACCAAAGTTGGAACTTAAGCCACTCCCTAAACACCTCAGGTATGCGTATTTAGGAAATTTAAATTCCTTACCTGTTATTATTTCAGCTGCACTTAACAAATTGCAGGATGAAAAGTTATTGGGGGTACTTAGGGAACACAAATCAGCTATTGGGTGGATGATCGCGGGCATAAAGGGAATTAGCCCTTCATTTTGCATGCACAAGATTATGATGGAAGATGAGGCAAAACCAACGGTGGAGCAACAACGGCGACTTAACCCTATTATGAAGGAAGTTGTGAAGAAGGAAATTTTGAAGTGGTTAGATGCCGGTATCATCTACCCGATTTTCGACAGTAAGTGGGTTAGTCCGGTCCAGTGCGTGCTGAAAAAGGGAGGAATGACTGTGGTGCAGAATGAGGAAAACAAGTTAATACCAACTAGAACAGTGATAGGTTGGAGGGTTTGCATGGATTATAGAAAATTGAATAAGGCAACCCGAAAAGACCATTTCCCGCTGCCCTTTATTGATCAAATGTTGGATAGATTGGCGAGACATGAATATTACTGTTTGTTGGATGGGTACTCGTGTAAGACCCCGAATTTTATGAAATAAAAGTATTCAATTTTTTTTATAGTTACTATTCAGTAAATGGTTAAATTGATAAAAGTTAAAGTTAAGGGTGATATATGAAATTTTTTCAAACTACGCAAGTGGTAAAAAAATAATCATTGTTGTCGGAGAATATTCGTTTAGTCGTGGAATATTCTTTCTGTCGGGGAATATTCGTACGACGGCGCAGCTATTTGTGGGCCCCATAACAGAATAACTGTCGGGTGAAGAAAACGACAAATTTGAGTTTTTACAAATAACGGCGTAGTTGTTACCGTTAACACTGTTGGAATACCCGGTGGTTAAAATACAGTAATACGCGTTATTGCACAGTAGCACACGGTATTGCATAGTATTTTTGAAATTATTGATTCTTACGTAAGAAGGCACTACTCAATAATTGTTACAGTAATTACTGTTCAATATTTTATTTTATTGATTCAATAATTGCTACGTTGAAATTTTATATTATTGTTGTTCAATAATTGTCACTGCACAGTATTTCCCATTATCAGATCAATAATTCATATTATTTGAATAATATTATTAGATAACATTATTGGCAATGACTAGAAAGTTCTGTCTAAGGAGAGGTTTAGTCACCTAATTGCGCGCCAGTAAGGAGAAATTCTTATTGGAAAGCCCCCTCTTTCCTGGGAACGGCCTGGTTGTCATAAATGTGATTCTGTAATATTATTTGTGAATAATTAATTATTGATTCATATGATAAGAAAATATTTATTTTATGGGATATAAACGAGGGATATATTTTTGTGGTTAAAAATGAAGGAGATAATGTTGAGGTTTTTATCCGTATTTTTGTCGGAATGGAGGTATTAAAAATCAGGGTTTTTGAGATATTTTGCGGGGGTTATAATTTTTAATCCGACCGTTGGATCGTGATAATTTTTGGATATGTTATACATATATAAATTGAGTATATGTCCACAAATTTTGAACCGTTAAAAATGAACGTATGATTTATTATGAATTTTACGAGATGACTGGTTCAGAAATTGTTGAATTTTCGGAGTTTATCATTTTGGTGGAAAATTCTAGAATTGGTGGGCCCCACTTGTGGTTGGTGAAGAAATGTGCTGAATTATATTTCAAATGTGGTGGGTGAGAATAGTAGCAGGTAAAGCCATCAGGTTGCAGGTCAAACCTACCAAAATTTTCCTATAAATAGAGGGCTAAGTTAGAATTAAAAATCACACCAGAAACATAAGCTTTCTCTCTTTCTCTCTCTAGATTATTGAGTGTATTTTGTGAGTATTTAGATACTTGGTGAGTTGCTATTCATCAGTGCAAGTTTCCTTCAGCCTTATACCAATCAGAAGTACTGCTCTTTTGAGGTAAGGGATTGTAAGGGATTGTAAGGGATATTAAGGGATTTTAAGGGTTGTTATGATTTTCAGTTTCGTAATTTTTCTGATCTTCAAAAATTCTGGGAAAATTTGAAATGATATTTTGATGAGTTTTCTTGATTGTGTCCAAAAATGGTGATTTTTGGATGTATAGATTGAGAGTTATGAATTTTATGAGAAAAGACTATTTTAGAAGTAACAGCTTATAATTCCTTGTGGTTAACTCCAAAATTGATGAAATTTTTATTGGGAGTACATGTGTATGATAGAAGTATACTCTGTAAATTTCAGAATTTTTGGACAAATGTATAATTTTTGATAAATGTCTAAATATTCGGCTGTTTTGGCCATATGAAAAATAGTAAATGACTTTTAAAAATTCTGAGAAAAATATATGTTCACTATGGGACTATATTATGCTAAATCTCAGAAAAGAAATATTTTTGGGACTGATTTGGTATTTTTCATAAAAATGGTCTAGTTATGAGTAAATGAATTAAATATGTTATGTGAAGTAAGAAAATTGAAAAATAGGATTTTATGGCTTGAGAATTCTATATGAGGTATATGCAGATTTTTGATGAGGGTTTTGATTATTGGTGATAAAATCTTATGAGTTTGGTATTTTAGAATGATTAAATGCATTATTTAGTAAAGTGTAAACAATTTAAATAAATTGTTTATAAGCTTAAGAAATATTATTCTTTCAATATCATTATACCGAAATACTGGTATGGATTTTATTGTGGAATTTCTACCTTTTTGTGTCGGGTTTACTATTTATGAGTTATTATTCACGAGTTACTATTTATGAGTTACTATTCACAAGTTACTATTCACGATAAAAATTAGTTTCTTTTTCTAACCAAATTATAGTTGATTTACGAATATTACTCTTGAGATTAAAACTAGATGTTGATCATATTATTATTTTATTATTATATATAACATTTTTATAACCCTAATGATGATAATTCTCTTTGACTTGAGTGTAAAGATGGGTAGATTTTTGGTATGATCATGACTATGGGTTATCTTTGGCCAGTAGTGCAAAGTTGAATTGTTGATTGGTATGATCATGACCATTGAATTTATAAGTGAATATCTTTAGCTTAAGTGCAAAGGTGAATTGATCAACATGGTTATAATTATTGTTTATATAAATTCTGAAATGATTATATATTTCTTTGAGATATTAATATCTTTGGCCTGTAGTGCAAAGATGAAATATTGATGAATATCTTTGGCCTGTAGTGCAAAGATGAATTGTTGATGAATATCTTTGGCCCGTAGTGCAAAGATGACATGTTGTTGAATATCTTTGGCCAGTAGTGCAAAGATGAACAGATGTTGAGATAAACATGACCAACTGGTGATACAAATGAATATCTTTGGCCGTAGTGCAAAGATGAAGTTATTAGTATGATTATGAACAGGAAATGTGATTTGGTGTAACCATGATCTTTGATGTTTCAGGTAAAGATAGGTGATGAAAATTATCTTCGTCCTGGATGAGAAGAGGAATTTAGAACTACAGTTATGATTATGAGTTATTCATATGATTGTGGACCAGAATGGTTGATTGATGTTACAGGGATAAAACATTGTTGGTGGATCTTTAACATGGAGGAGATAATAGACTTTATGGTCTATTTGACTCTTCTAATGGATTGCTCGTTCCGCTGCAACTATGGTTGAAATTTTTATCATTTACCATATGTTCTAAATCTCTGATTTATTATTGATGAAGGCTATTGATAATTTAATTATCTTTAGTCATGATATTCTTTACTGAGCTAGTTGTGCTCACCCTTTTGCTTCACAATTCCTTTCAGGTAATAAGAGTGTAGCTGGGTCGAGCGAGGGTAACGAGGAAATAGAACGGTGGTCTCTAGCTGTGGATGTTCTTCCGAAGCAGTATAAAAAAGTTCATTTAGTAGTTATATTTGGTGAATCCAATAGGGTAAGGTGTACCCAACGTTGGAAGGGTGGTTTGCCACTATCATACAAGATGTCTAACGACATACAACCTCGTGTCATCATAAGACAGGGTTGTGCTCATCCACTTGCTGAGTATATCTATGGGCACTACCTATATAATCTTGGTGTTTGTTTGAAGTATAATTCTCAATTAGAGACAGTGGAGATAATGATAAGTCAAGAGAAGACTCACCATTGGGAAGAATATGATAGTAATCTTCTCGTTTTTCTTTGGGGTCTATTGGGTCAACCAAGGATAATTCTGTGGCCATATGATATCTATCATAACCTAGACGCGTGGCCTCCCATGTACGAAGGTTTCCTTGAGCACTTCCCAAAGATTCTAATTTTTAAAACAGTTTTTGACTATACCTTTATGTAAGGTGTTATTATGAGGTGATGTCCACGGTTAGAACATGAGTCACATTTGGTATATATTTGTATCCAAACTCACAGCATATGTGTTGTTGTATTTTGCACGACAATTGTTGTAATAAAGTTGTAGTTGTTTTCTGTACCATGTATTTGACGACTCAGAATGGGTTGGGTGGAATGGACCTATTTTGGGGTCGTTACATTTGGTATCAGAGCTATAAGTAAAGAGCCCCGAGCCTCTCGCTGGTGACTTCCTGTTGATGGGGGATGCACCGAAGCCAGACTCTCCGTAGGGGACGCCGTTCTGCGGTGGCAAGCTGATAGGTATCAATGTAAGGTGCTGACATAGGTTGGTGTCCAGAGTTACATTTGGTATCAGAGCTATAAGTAAAGAGCCCCGAGCCTCTCGCTGGTGACTTCCTGTTGATGGGGGATGCACCGAAGCCAGACTCTCCGTAGGGGACGCCGTTCTGCGGTGGCAAACTGATAGGTATCAATGTAAGGTGCTGACATAGGTTGGTGTCCAGAGTTACATTTGGTATCAGAGCTTAGGGATATGATCTCTGGCGGAGATCGGGGAATACAACTAGGAGGGGAGAGATGAGTAAATCCTTCGCTAGTGCGTCCTACCTAAGCTTATTTGTTGGTCAGTCATAATATTGGAATATTATGCAATATGTTAATTTGTTAAATTAACCCTTGTTTTGAAGCTGTATTCTAGAATGATATTTGAAATACAGGAGATGAGCAATGGAGAAATTATGATGACAGGAAAGATGGAATCTGAAATGAAAGGAAGGTATTCTCAACTCTTTGAAATACCAGGTACGTAAATTTCGAGGACGAAATTTCATAAGGAGGGGAGATTGTAAGACCCCGAATTTTATGAAATAAAAGTATTCAATTTTTTTTATAGTTACTATTCAGTAAATGGTTAAATTGATAAAAGTTAAAGTTAAGGGTGATATATGAAATATTTTCAAACTACGCAAGTGGTTAAAAAATAATCATTGTTGTCGGAGAATATTCGTTTAGTCGTGGAATATTCTTTCTGTCGGGGAATATTCGTACGACGGCGCAGCTATTTGTGGGCCCCATAACAGAATAACTGTCGGGTGAAGAAAACGACAAATTTGAGTTTTTACAAATAACGGCGTAGTTGTTACCGTTAACACTGTTGGAATACCCGGTGGTTAAAATACAGTAATACGCGTTATTGCACAGTAGCACACGGTATTGCATAGTATTTTTGAAATTATTGATTCTTACGTAAGAAGGCACTACTCAATAATTGTTACAGTAATTACTGTTCAATATTTTATTTTATTGATTCAATAATTGCTACGTTGAAATTTTATATTATTGTTGTTCAATAATTGTCACTGCACAGTATTTCCCATTATCAGATCAATAATTCATATTATTTGAATAATATTATTAGATAACATTATTGGCAATGACTAGAAAGTTCTGTCTAAGGAGAGGTTTGGTCACCTAATTGCGCGCCAGTAAGGAGAAATTCTTATTGGAAAGCCCCCTCTTTCCTGGGAACGGCCTGGTTGTCATAAATGTGATTCTGTAATATTATTTGTGAATAATTAATTATTGATTCATGTGATAAGAAAATATTTATTTTATGTGGATATAAACGAGGGATATATTTTTGTGGTTAAAAATGAAGGAGATAATGTTGAGGTTTTTATCCGTATTTTTGTCGGAATGGAGGTATTAAAAATCAGGGTTTTTGAGATATTTTGCGGGGGTTATAATTTTTAATCCGACCGTTGGATCGTGGTAATTTTTGGATATGTTATACATATATAAGTTGAGTATATGTCCACAAATTTTGAACCGTTAAAAATGAACGTATGATTTATTATGAATTTTACGAGATGACTGGTTCAGAAATTGTTGAATTTTCGGAGTTTATCATTTTGGTGGAAAATTCTAGAATTGGTGGGCCCCACTTGTGGTTGGTGAAGAAATGTGCTGAATTATATTTCAAATGTGGTGGGTGGGAATAGTAGCAGGTAAAGCCATCAGGTTGCAGGTCAAACCTACCAAAATTTTCCTATAAATAGAGGGCTAAGTTAGAATTGAAAATCACACCAGAAACATAAGCTTTCTCTCTTTCTCTCTCTAGATTATTGAGTGTATTTTGTGAGTATTTAGATACTTGGTGAGTTGCTATTCATCAGTGCAAGTTTCCTTCAGCCTTATACCAATCAGAAGTACTGCTCTTTTGAGGTAAGGGATTGTAAGGGATATTAAGGGATTTTAAGGGTTGTTATGATTTTCAGTTTCGTAATTTTTCTGATCTTCAAAAATTCTGGAAAAATTTGAAATGATATTTTGATGAGTTTTCTTGATTGTGTCCAAAAATGGTGATTTTTGGATGTATAGATTGAGAGTTATGAATTTTATGAGAAAAGACTATTTTAGAAGTAACAGCTTATAATTCCTTGTGGTTAACTCCAAAATTGATGAAATTTTTATTGGGAGTACATGTGTATGATAGAAGTATACTCTGTAAATTTCAGAATTTTTGGACAAAAGTATAATTTTTGATAAATGTCTAAATATTCGGCTGTTTTGGCCATATGAAAAATAGTAAATGACTTTTAAAAATTCTGAGAAAAATATATGTTCACTATGGGACTATATTATGCTAAATCTCAGAAAAGAAATATTTTTGGAACTGATTTGGTATTTTTCATAAAAATGGTCTAGTTATGAGTAAATGAATTAAATATGTTATGTGAAGTAAGAAAATTGAAAAATAGGATTTTATGGCTTGAGAATTCTATATGAGGTATATGCAGATTTTTGATGAGGGTTTTGATTATTGGTGATAAAATCTTATGAGTTTGGTATTTTAGAATGATTAAATGCATTATTTAGTAAAGTGTAAACAATTTAAATAAATTGTTTATAAGCTTAAGAAATATTATTCTTTCAATATCATTATACCGAAATACTGGTATGGATTTTATTGTGGAATTTCTACCTTTTTGTGTCGGGTTTACTATTTATGAGTTACTATTCACGAGTTACTATTTATGAGTTACTATTCACAAGTTACTATTCACGATAAAAATTAGTTTCTTTTTCTAACCAAATTATAGTTGATTTACGAATATTACTCTTGAGATTAAAACTAGATGTTGATCATATTATTATTTTATTATTATATATAACGTTTTTATAACCCTAATGATGATAATTCTCTTTGACTTGAGTGTAAAGATGGGTAGATTTTTGGTATGATCATGACTATGGGTTATCTTTGGCCAGTAGTGCAAAGTTGAATCGTTGATTGGTATGATCATGACCATTAAATTTATAAGTGAATATCTTTAGCTTAAGTGCAAAGGTGAATTGATCAACATGGTTATAATTATTGTTTATATAAATTCTGAAATGATTATATATTTCTTTGAGATATTAATATCTTTGGCCTGTAGTGCAAAGATGAAATATTGATGAATATCTTTGGCCTGTAGTGCAAAGATGAATTGTTGATGAATATCTTTGGCCCGTAGTGCAAAGATGACATGTTGTTGAATATCTTTGGCCAGTAGTGCAAAGATGAACAGATGTTGAGATAAACATGACCAACTGGTGATACAAATGAATATCTTTGGCCGTAGTGCAAAGATGAAGTTATTAGTATGATTATGAACAGGAAATGTGATTTGGTGTAACCATGATCTTTGATGTTTCAGGTAAAGATAGGTGATGAAAATTATCTTCGTCCTGGATGAGAAGAGGAATTTAGAACTACAGTTATGATTATGAGTTATTCATATGATTGTGGACCAGAATGGTTGATTGATGTTACAGGGATAAAACATTGTTGGTGGATCTTTAACATGGAGGAGATAATAGACTTTATGGTCTATTTGACTCTTCTAATGGATTGCTCGTTCCGCTGCAACTATGGTTAAAATTTTTATCATTTACCATATGTTCTAAATCTCTGATTTATTATTGATGAAGGCTATTGATAATTTAATTATCTTTAGTCATGATATTCTTTACTGAGCTAGTTGTGCTCACCCTTTTGCTTCACAATTCCTTTCAGGTAATAAGAGTGTAGCTGGGTCGAGCGAGGGTAACGGAGAAATAGAACGGTGGTCTCTAGCTGTGGATGTTCTTCCGAAGCAGTATAAAAAAGTTCATTTAGTAGTTATATTTGGTGAATCCAATAGGGTAAGGTGTACCCAACGTTGGAAGGGTGGTTTGCCACTATCATACAAGATGTCTAACGACATACAACCTCGTGTCATCATAAGACAGGGTTGTGCTCATCCACTTACTGAGTATATCTATGGGCACTACCTATATAATCGTGGTGTTTGTTTGAAGTATAATTCTCAATTAGAGACAGTGGAGATAATGATAAGTCAAGAGAAGACTCACCATTGGGAAGAATATGATAGTAATCTTCTCGTTTTTCTTTGGGGTCTATTGGGTCAACCAAGGATAATTCTGTGGCCATATGATATCTATCATAACCTAGACGCGTGGCCTCCCATGTACGAAGGTTTCCTTGAGCACTTCCCAAAGATTCTAATTTTTAAAACAGTTTTTGACTATACCTTTATGTAAGGTGTTATTATGAGGTGATGTCCACGGTTAGAACATGAGTCACATTTGGTATATATTTGTATCCAAACTCACAGCATATGTGTTGTTGTATTTTGCACGACAATTGTTATAATAAAGTTGTAGTTGTTTTCTGTACCATGTATTTGACGACTCAGAATGGGTTGGGTGGAATGGACCTATTTTGGGGTCGTTACAACTCGGGCTATAACCAGATAGTCATCGATCTGGAGGATTAAGAAAAGACGACATTCACTTGCCCTTAAGTCACATTTGCATTCAGGAGGATGTCATTCGGGTTATGCAATGCACCTGCAACCTTCCAACGGTGTATGATGGCCATTTTTTCAGATATGGTGGAGAAAAATGTTGAAGTCTTCATGGACGACTTTTCGGTCTATGGGGACAACTTTGATACTTGCCTAGGGAATCTGGTCATGGTGTTTCAACGATGTAAGGATACGAATCTTATACTCAATTGGGAAAAATGCCACTTCATGGTTGAAGAGGGCATAATTTTGGGCCATAAGGTATCGTTTCAAGGATTGGAGGTTGACAAAGCAAAGCTGAAAACAATCGAGAAACTGCCCCCCTGAGCTCAGTTAAGGGTATTAGAAGTTTTCTGGGACACATTGGGTTCTACAAGAGATTCATAAAGGACTTCTCTAAAACTGCAAAACCGTTGTGTAGTCTTTTAGAGAAGGATGCTACTTTCAGTTTTGATGAAAAATGTAAGTCAGCGTTTGAATTATTGAAAAAGAAATTGACTATAGCCCCCATGATCATCGCACCAGATTGGAACATGCCATTCGAGCTAATGTGTGATGCAAGTGACTACGCGGTTAGGGCTGTTTTGGCCCAACGACGAGACAAGGTGTTTCACGCCATATACTATACAAGCAAAACACTCAAAGAGAATCAAATCAATTACACAACCATAGAAAAGGAATTGCTTGCAGTGGTGTATATGTTTGATAAATTTCGAGCATACTTGATTGAGACTAAGGTGATAGTTTACACAGACCATTCAGCGATTCGGTACTTAATAGCGAAAAAGGATGCTAAGCCACGCCTTATCCGATGGATTCTCCTACTTCAAGAGTTTGACTTAGAAATAAAGGATAGAAAGGGGATGGAGAACCAAGTAGCCAATCACTTGTCTAGGCTAGAAAACCAAGGGAAAGCAAAAGAAGACAGATGTGAAATTAACAAATCATTCCCAGATGAGCAACTGTTTGGGATTACTACAGAGATTCCTTGGTATGGGGATTATGCAAATTTTCTTGTGAGCAACATTCTACCACCTGACCTCACAAGACAACAAAAAAAGAAGTTTCTTCATAACATGAAATGGTACATGTGGGACGAACCGTATTTGTTCACGCAGTCCACCGACAAAATGATGTGTCCCCTACACTGAAGTGAAGAACATTCTGCATGAGTTTCACTCATCTGCGTATGGCAGACATTATGGGAGTGAGAGAACAGTAGCGAAGGTGTTGTAATTTGGGTTTTATTGGCCCACATTATTTTAGGATGCCCACCATTTTGTCAAATAATGCGATAGGTGTCAAAGGGTGGGCAATATTTCGAAACGGAATAAGATGCCTTTACAAATAATTCTTGAAGTGGAAATCTTTGGTGTATGGATCAATTTCATGGGGCCATTCCCTTCATCTTTGAACAATCAGTATATTCTACTCACAGTGGATTACGTGTCGAAATGGGTTGAAGCTGTAGCACTACCATCCAACGATGCCAAGGTGGTCCTCAAATTCCTACATAAAAACATTTTCACGAGGTTTGGCACGCCAAGAGTAATAATCACTGACGAAGGTAGTTACTTCTGCAATAAGACCTTTACAGCTCTTTTGACACGGTATGGGGTCAACCATAAGGTAGCGACAGCGTATCACCCTCAAACAAGTGGGCAGGCAGAGGTGTCAAACAGGGAAGTAAATAAAATATTGGATAAAGTAGTAAATCTGAGTCGTAAGGATTGGTCACTTAGGTTGGACGATGCATTATGGGCATACCGGACAGCATACAAAACCCCAATCTGGATGTCACCATATCAACTACTGTACGGGAAGGCATGTCACTTACCAATCGAACTACAGTACAAGGCTTATTGGGCGGTTCAAAAACTCAATTTCGATCAAGCAGCTGTAGGGGAAAAAAGACTACTTCAACTGAATGAGCTCGACCAATTCCACCTTCACGCCTATGAGAACTCCAAATTATACAAAGAAAAGGTAAAAAGATGGCACGACCAGAAAATTATGCATCGAACATTCGAGCCGCGTCAATCAGTCATTTTTTTCAACTCACGACTGCGATTGTTCCCAGGAAAGCTTAAGTCGAGATGGTCAGGACTATTCACTTGTAAAGTGGGTATTCTTTCATGACGCAGTTGAACTCTACATTCGTAATCCATTAGATATGTTCAAAGTCAAAGGATATCGTCTAAAGCATTATTGGGGTGGAGAAGCTAACACCAATGTGATCGCCATCACATTGGCCGACACAAATTGAACAGGAAGTAGTCAGGCTGAATGACTTAAAATCAAGCGCTAATTGGGAGGCAACCCAATCTTTCGTTTATTTTTCGTATTTTCATTCATAATTGTTAGAATATAGTTTTTATTAAGTTATTAGGTAGGTATTATATAGTAAAAGTTTTGTTAATCTCTCAATCATACTCCAAGTGCTCAACAATCTAATAACTTTCATGTTTCATGTCTTGCAGAATGGAAAAAGGAACATTGAATAGCTTAGCATGAAGCAAAGATGAGAAACAGACGAGTTTAGCAGGGAGCATGCCTGCCGGGGCGGGCCCAAATTGAACTACACCCCCGCCGGGATAGGGGTCTTTCAACCTTAGTTTACAGGGGGCTTGCCCGCCGGGGCGGGCTCTATTAGCTTTGTACCCCCCGCCGGGGCAGGGGTCCTGAAATCTGGGCTTACTTATTCGGTAGCTACATCACAAGACTCCTACTTTCCTTCTCATACACTATAACGCCAACTGATACCACTTCTCCTACTACTCAGCAACGATTGTCCCACCATCAAAGCCTTATCCCCATTCCTTCTACCCACGATTACTCCATCCTCTCACCCCATTACTACACATACACCCACTACCTCCACAATTACTCTCATTCCTCTCCCCCACACCTCCTCTGTATAAACCCTCTCACTCAATCCCCATAATCACCACATACACTCCACTCCTTCTACACAAGACTACAAATTTAGCAAGGTATTGGGGTGATTCCAGAGCACAATTCCACTTCATCTTCATTCACCTTAATTGCCACAAATTCATCCAAGTGAGGAAAGAACTCAGTGTGCACACCACGTGTTTGCCAAAGTGTGTGAATAAAATTTGCGGAGAGGAAATATACTCAGACACCTAGAAATCAATGGCTTCTCAACCGACATCCAAACGACAAAGAGGGCAAAGTTCAAGGCCAACTCCACCATCCAATATATTCTATCACTGAAAGTTTAAAAGTGTCACCGCCGCTGACCGGTAAGATTACATGCTTACCAAGGCCCTTACACCGGAGCGAGGGTTGGCACCAGATCCTAATGATGGGGAGATGATGCCTTAAATTTATCAAAAGGGGTGGACGAAATTCAAAGAAGAGCCGGAACCCGCTGTGGTCAACATTGTCAAGGAATTCTATGTAAACACTGAGGACAAAGAACCATTCCACGCATTTGTGCGGGGTCGCTTGGTTCCATTCAGTGCCGATGCTATAAACACCTACTATCAACTGCGGGTACCTCGCCACTGCCAGTATACTCACCTGCGAAACTCTGATCCGGACTATGATGAAATAATCACGGAAATGACAAAGCCGGGAACATCTTAGATGAAAGGTCGGAAGGGAGGCACAATGTTCCATAGCAAGGACCTTAGCCGGTATGGAAAAATATGGTACGCATTCTTATGTGCTAAATTGCTTCCGTCCCAACACACCTCGGACATCACCAAAGAGAAGGCGTTGCTGTTGTTCACAATTGTGCAAGATTTCATTATCGACATCGGGGCCATTATCTGTTTCTCCACCCGCCGGTGTTTACGTGGAAATTTTTCGGGCGACTTTCCACACCCATCACTCATATGTGGGTTGTGTCGCAATGCAGGGGTGAGATGGTCCGACGATGAGCCCACACAAATGCCGCTCGCATTGCTTGATTCTAGAATGGTAGCGCGATATTCTGTACGGGCAGGAGGTGAGTCACATCCACGAGGTCTGGGCTTTATTTTTCCGTCGGCTTCGGAAGACGACGTTGATGCTACAGAGGAATCAGAGGATAATGTGTTAGGTTTGTAATATTCATGAACGCAATTAAATTGCACAAAATAAGCAAAAACGTGTAAAATAAGAGTTCTAAAATTGTACAAACAATATACCCGGATCACCCTTTATGCACAATTATTAATTAAACGAAAATATGAAGAACAAAAATCATACCCTTGAAGATTCGAGCTTCCTCAGGCAAAAGTTCACCTCCAATCTTTTTCGCGTTCAACTTGAATCCACCAGATTTGGTTCCTTCCTTTGATCAACGTTAGTCACCCAAGTGTTTGGCCTCTAGAGGTGATCCACCAAGGAAGAAGAAAGATTCAAGAAGATGGGTATTTGGTAAAATCCTAGTTTTTCTATCTCTCATAGAAAAGGAGCGTACTCTCCAACAATTAGAATCACGTATGTTGTGAAAAAGTCAACAACAACTCTACACCCATAATAAGACTCCTCTTATTTATAGATGTGGACAAATCTCCTTAACAATTAAGAAGTTGAGTTTTATTTTAATTAATTAAATTCTTTTAATTAATTATGTTCTCAATCTTATTAGGAATAATTAATTAAAATCTTTTAATTAATTTGCTCCTAAACATATTAGGAATATATGAGAGTACTTTTATTAATTAATTCCTAAACTCCTTTTGAAATTAAATAATAATAATAGTAATAATAATAATAAGACTCCTCTTATTAATTTAAATTTAATATTTCTAAAATATTAAATAATAAATATTAAACTATTTAATTTATTCTATCACCATAGATTAAATTAAATATACTTAACTTATTATTACGATTATGCCATTAACTTCTTAAATAATTATTCTTCCTTTTATGGTGTGACTGTAATATCCCGAGTGTTCATGATAACAATCTTTAGAAAAGGAAATGAATTGGTTAAAGAATATGTAATACTCAAATATAATTGAGTCTAAGTAAAGGTTATGAAATAAGACTTAGAATTTGTTGAAAAAAATGATGAATGTAGTAGGAAATATAACACTTATATTAAGGTAATGTGTTGAAGATATTCGATGATAAATTTTGAAAAGAGATTTGGTAAAAACCTGAGTAAGGTAGGGTTTCGGTGATTCCGAGGACAGAATCCTTGTAAGGAGGGAAGGATGTGACAACCCGAATTTTTATAAGTTATTAAAATAGAAATTTAATAATTAAAATTCTTATAATGAGATGTTTTGAGTTTGAATATGTATATATGCGTGCTATATATTTTGAAATATGTGATCTGATGTGAAAAAAAATATATATTCATATATTGGGAAAGTGAGGTTCAATAATTAAGTTAACTATTGAAGAAATTAAATGAATTTGATAATTAATTTTAAATATTTATTGAATTAATTAAATATTTTAAATAATTTATTTATTGAGAAAAATAAATAATTTATGAAATTGTGGTAGAATATGTTGTATAATAATTTAGTTACGTGTGTATGACAATTAAATTAAAGCAAGGATAAATTTTATTCTTTGAAGATTTAATTTAATGAATTAATTAAATTATATAAATTGTTTAATGTTAAAGGGAATAAATAAATTAAATAAAGTAATGTTTAAATCTAATTTATTAATTAAATTAGATATATGTAATTATTTATTAATTATAAGTATAATTATAATAAGATTAGTATTATTATTATAAGTTATTTGAATTACCTAAAGGTGTGACACATGAAGTCATATAATATAATGTTATTAAAATAATCTAGTATGAGGGAATTTTATGTAGCCAAACACAGCCTTATGGCTTTTGGCCTAACATAACTGATAAACGTGGGGAGTCCTCAGTTTATTTCTAAGCGTCTTTTATTTTTAAGCCAAGTACAGAGAGGGTTTGGAGAGAAGAAGAAACACAGAGATTTTTGAGAAGGAAGAATCGTGGTGGTTTTGAGGGAGGGTCACCATCTCTTGCTAGCCTACAACTAGGGTTTTAAAGGTATATTTTACTTCTAATGTGATGTTTGAGTTTCCATGACCATTCTCTGTAAATGGTTAAATCATGTTGAATATATATATATATATATATATATATATATATATATATATATATATATATATATATATATATATATATATATATGGTGTTATAATCTGTTAATTATCGTTTGTGAGGGCTATTTGATAATCAAATTCGTGAGAATTGGGTTGTAATAAAAGATTTCCAATAACAGTGTTTATGTTATAGAATATGGCTTAGAAACTACAAAATTTCATGGTCAATACTTGTTGTAATCTGCGAATTCGTGATGAATTATGTTAGTATGTTAAGAAACGAAAGCGGCGTAGTTGGAATCGTGTTAATTGGTTAAGAAACGAAGTCGTGGCGATCGAATTTGCTAAATGTGTTAAAACATAAAAATAAAGTATGAACATGTGTTTTGGGTCAAATTTTAGGTTGGTTAATGTTTTTATAAATTGTTAGAATTCTAGTATATTGTAGTTCTATGAATTACGAATCCATAGAATCGAAAACGGACTAATTTGGATGTGTATAACTTAAGTTATGAAAATTAGTAGGAGAAAATGGTCAAAAAATCGCAAAACACTATAATCTGGGCTAAGCCCAGCCCGGGCGCGCTGCCCAGGAGTGCGGGCGCGCTTCCCATCGCTGCTAGATGGCGCGGGCATGCGGGAAAGGGGCATGGCCGTGCCCCATGTCTGCTGACTGTGACTACTTTGACCTATTTTGGTAAAACGGACTTAACCTTTGCATACGAACTCCAATTGAGGCGATTCAAGATGATCCAGAATGAGGACGAATAGACCTACAACTTTTGTTCTTTAAGTTTTTCAATTTGAGGTCATTAGAAAGGGTCAAAATGGTTGTTTTTGGGACTATTATGTTTTCAGAGGCAATCGGAGGGCGTCGGGCATGCACGTATGCAAGTGCAGTGCTTCCGACCATTAAAGATATTGTTCTAAGCTTTAAAACATGAATGTTAGTAAATATAATGATATTTAACATTGATAAATGATGTATTAGATAAGTTGTATAAGCATACTAAGCATACACAAGAGAGACAAATCGGGCGTGTGACGAATGAACGTCGAAACGCCGTGCCAAGTGTTAATGAATGTAAAAAGTGTTTTTAAGTCCAATGAAATGAATATTATAAGATACGAAATGGGTTTAAAATAAAACCAATAATGATTCCTAGCAATACTTTAACACTTGAATGAACTTCGAGTATGAAATATAGTGAGATATAAGTCAAAAGTTAATATAATCCAATTGAACATTCTGTATTTATGGTAGGAAGGGTTATGAGATGTAGAGTAAAGTTTATATTACAACTACTATGCGTTGCTATGTGACTAATAGTTAATGTGAATGATTATATAATTGTGTAGGGCACGTAAAATGCAGATAGCTGTAAGCTGTTAAACTATTGTTGGTAAACAACGATCAAGGCAAGTCTTTCAGTTCCCATTTGCTACGTGAACTTGATGATTAACTATTTTATGTCTTTATTGCAAATGACATGATGTGTTATATTTATATTGAAAGCATGAAACGTTAAAATCAACTTATGACTATGTTGATTGAGTAAGGAACTCAATCTTTATACTTGTTATGTGAACTGTAGTCTGTATATTATGTTAGTCCAATGTTTAAGAAATATATGTTGAGCATGTTATTATATGTTACGTGATGCATAAAAACTGTTAGATTTTGCTGGGTTGTTGAGCTCAACCTTGCAAATAACCATTTTTGCATGTCAGGATTTCAAGGTAAAGTTATGTGTTACTTGAAAGACATGAATCAGATATGATACTTGAAGATTTTTACACTTTAGCTATGTTATTATTATTTAAACCATGTTTAAGGTTCCGAATGATGTATTAATGTTGAATTGTAATATCATTTTGCGATGTAAACTATTGTAGTATTAAATTGATTCTGAGATATTTAGACGTAAAGGTTGAAGGTTTTAGAAATAAGGATAGTTTGTAATAGAAAATTTTAATTATTCCGCAAGTTTCAATGGTTGTATTACCATTTAATGATGTAAAAGTAGAGGTTAAATGTATTATTAACGACTGAAATTGTATGAATTTTGGGGTCGTTATAGTGACCCTTTAGGTTCTCCATATTAAACCGGTTATGAATAAATCAATTAGAACAATTCTAATCTTATTTAAATAAATAAATTAAACTATTAATTTATTTAAATAAATAATATTTATTCTACAATAGGGATAAGTCTCCCTAGCGATTAACGACTTTTCAGATAATATAGATTTTAACATTAATCATAAAAGAACCTTTGAGTAAATAGTTACCGTACAATTCAATCCTTCCACCATACAATGTCCCAATTAAATATAAGACATGAAATTACTGTCAAGTCTTATTTTATTTAATTATATGTATTTCGACTCTTAAATGCACAACTCCAAATAATGCAAATTAGACACTCCTTTCTAATTTCATTCTGCCTTGGCCAAGGACTACTGGGTTGTCATTTATCGAATCATATAGGACATTTCTCTTCTTTTACTAGAAGTGGTAGATTCTTTATTGATCATACATTATCTCCATGTACAACTTATTATACCCAAGCATACCCTTTGATATACCCTAAGGGTCTTAAGTAATAAGTCAAAGTATAACTCATCATACACAAGATATTATGATGATCTCAAGTCCAAGGATCACTTGTACTACTATCACTACAAGAATTCCTATTGACAGACAAGTAAAACTCCATTAGGTATTCCTTAGTGAGTCACGTTCAGTGAACTTATTCTCTAATAAGCACCTACATACTTGCTTTAGTGTCTCCACACAAATGATCATGAGATCAATCATCCTCATCCAATGAGCAAGCAACGTATGTAGCAATCAATCCGGATTCAATAATCCCCAATTTAGTAATCCAACGATTGGGAAATATTTTAGTTTTAAGCTTTCTAAGAATTTCGATCTCATTAGAATGATCATCATCATTATTTTAAAAGCATTGCTTAAAACTATGGGTCTATCACATATTATAAAACAGCATCATGTAGATAATTAAAAGCCTTTTTATTAATACTTTTTATTAATAAATGAATAAAATTGTTACAAAGTATATGCTTTATCATCAAACATGATTGGCTTGTGTGCATACTACTTTCATGAAGATGCAGCTACGGGCGATCAAGGGGCTGAGCAGGTACCACAGACCGAGGCAATATTTAGTCCTTAATTCCTTGAGTTCCAAAATTAAATGACTGCGCACAACAAAGCAGCACGTCGGGAGATGCAGCGACTTGCAGTGAGACAAGACCGCATGTTTGATGCTATGAATGCGTCGTTCGCTTCACTCAACACGACGCTTTAGAGTTTCAATCCAGCTGCGCAATTCCCATATCAGCAGCCCATGCCACTGCCGAGGTTTCCGCCTAGTGACTCAGACGAAGAAGCTTAACAACCACCTCCTCAGACTTAAGCGATAGCAGGGAAGTCCTCACGTACTTAATTATGATTATTCATCCAATGAGTGCATTGTATTACTTAAGTTTGGGGGATTTAGATTCTTATTTTCATGCATATGTAGAAATGAGGTTTAAATTTGTCATTGCATTCTAGTTTTGCATAGTAGCTTAGGTTATTTTTGTTATTGCATTATGTTCATTCCGGTTATTATCGCATTTTGATATAAAAAAAATAAATAAATAAAGAAAAATGGTGTCCAATAGTGTTGCAGTTCATGTTACTTGTGGGCCAATGATGAGATTGAGAATAAGTTAACCATTACAGTATTGGTTATTAGAACTGTGATATAATTTCTGTTATGATTCGAATCTTGCGCTCGTTTGAAACTGGTATAAAAAAGGTTAGCATGCTAATAACATCTTTGTTGACTAGTCAGTTCAAATTGATACATAAATAGTTTCTAAAGGATAATGCTAGGATAAATGAGAAAACGACAAAGATAGGCAGTAAAGGTTAAAGTAGGCAATAATCTAAGTTTGGGGGAGTATATGTGGGGTATATAAGCTTTGAAAAAAAATATGAATAAATACTGTGGTGTGCTTATCTAGTTTTGTGGCCTTTGTTACTTGAGTAAGTAAGCCCGAGGGGATTGTCTTTACACCTAGCGCCCTAAGGTCTTAATGGTCTGGGAGTCTTTGGTCGAAAGCTCGTTAAGATAGCATTGAAACTCCTAAGGGAATAAGACATTGCATAGCTATATGTATATAAAAAAATAATAAATAAATAAATAAAACGGGAAATAAGAGCAAAAAGCCCCCGTAGATGAAAAATAAAGCATAAGTATCTCATGTTGACCCTCGATATTGGTAATTATTTGATTTTAGTTGGATCTAATCTATTTTTAGAATTTTTAAGTTTACACTGTATGATTCATTCTAAGAGATTGATTATGTATTGAATTTGAGTCCGTAGCAGTTATCATGGATGTTAATCACACACGCACACTATAGCAGTGATGATGGTTTAAGATTTGAGGATTAAACATAATTGTAGATTGGTTTTGGTGTTTTATATTGTATAGTTGCTTATTTTCGCTGAGGCCATTAAGATAATCTTGATTCTACGATACTGATGGACTCGAAAGCCTATAAGTAGATCATATTCATTTCATCGCATTACATTGCATAGCAGGTAGTTGTTTTGTGCTCGAGGACTAGCACGGTTTAAGTTTGGGGGATTTTGATAAGTGGATTTTATATCCACGATTCGATGTGCATTTCAAGCTTCATTCGTGTTCTTTCTCATTTTCGTGTTCATTTTTACTCGTTTCTTGTTCTTTTATGTGTAGGGTGGTCGTTGAGGCAAGTCGTGGAAAAAAGAGGTTTTTTGGAGGAAAAGTGGAAGTAAGTTAGAAAACGACACAGTCAACTTGCAGAAGACACCCTCGTCGGGGCGGGCCCATTTTGCATATGTACCCCTGCCGGGGCGGGGGGGTGTCGAATTTGTGAGTGTCCTGCTTTGGTTCGAAGACTGTTGGGACATGGACTGGAGATTTCGGATGGCGCATGGACACTTTTTAACAAGGGTTATCAGCTGGAACTTGAGGGGAGATAGATATCACTCGACTAACAACGAATTGAAAGACACAAAGGACATAATACGAAGATTATTTTCCAGAATTTCACAATGAGCATAGGAGGAGTATTTTGAGGAGATTTTCGTGACGATTGCAATTCTAGGCTACGTGAAGGGTGTTCATCACTATTCTTCTCTTTAGTCTTTTATTTGTAATTGCAAGGATGTTTTCCTTAGATTATTCAGTTTTTATTTCATTCATTATGAACTAATTCACTTTTTAGGCTTATGATTGATCCTTAGGTGAAACAATGATTTTGTATCTTTGATTTCCATTTCAATAATCTATTTCCAGTTTATCTATATTAATTTGAGCTTGAATTTATGAATTGCCTGATCAACAATTCTTTGTGGATTTGTATGGAATCGAGAGAGGATATTCAAATCTAAACCTAGTTGATATAGCATGTGTTCATGAATTTTGTGAATAGCAGAATCTTGATGAATGTTAAGGTAGAGATATGCTTGACATCGCCTATAATCGGATAGAGAACTTATGCTTAAATCTTCTTTAATTTCAATTCACATAGAGATATAGTGTGTTAGTTAATTAAGGTGTTTAACTTGTTTCTATCTTAATTGTGGATTTAAGTTAATATGGTATTAGTGCATCGAGAGGTGGTTAATACTACATTCATGTTCTTGATTAATAAACTGGGATAGTGAGTTGAATTGGAATAAAGGTATTAAAATCAGAGTGAAGCTTATGGTGAAATCTTAAGTCTAATTCTCCATTATTTGATTGAAATTCCGGATTTTGATATTTGTGATTGTTTTGTGAAAGTTTATTTATTTATTAATTTTGTTTCTATAATTTTAAACCATTGAATTGAATAGTTTAATAGAATTAGGATTAATAGGAGATTGATAATTGTGAAGTTAAATTTCTCGCTACTTTGTCTCCGTGGGAACAATACTTTATTCATTACTATATTACTTGTTGACCACGTACACTTGCGTATTTTGCGTATATAGATTTTACCCAACACATGCCTAGAGATGATTTCATTAATGTACAGCTTGGCAAGGTGGTCTAAGTTATGAGTAACTTTAATAGGTAAAAAGTAAGATGATTTGGCTAAATGGTCAACTATTACCCAAATGGCATTGTGGCCTTTCTGTGTAGCTGGAAGGCCTACCACAAAGTCCATGGTTATATGTTCCCACTTCCACTCAAGAATTGGTAAGGGTTGAAGTAAACCACTCGGCTTTTGATGTTCAGCCTTAACCCTTTGACACGTGAGACATTTACTTACTCACTCAGCTATTTCTCTTTTCATATTCGACCACCAAAAGTGTCGACTTAAGTCCTTGTACATTTTAGTACTGCCAGGATGTATGGCAAATTTAGAATTATGAGCTTCGTTTAAGATTTCGTCTTTTAAGGCTTGATTTAACGGAACCCAAATTCTATCTTCATATTTTATTATTTCATCCTTATCTATTCTGAATTTGTTGTACTTAATATGAGTTAGATTAGACTTATACTTCTGACATTCTTCATCCTTTTCCTGCATCTCTTTGATTCTATCAAGTAGAGACGAAACTTCCTCTATAATGAATAATTTTTTGGTAGAGGTAGTTGGACATCCCACCTCAATTTCTAGTTTTTCAAAATCTTTTATTAACCTATCATTGGTGGTTATTGCGTTTAAACCTTTCTTGATTCTTTGTAATAACCCAATATTTTTGATATAATTAAATAAGAAATTTTGCGTATAAATTTTTTTATTTTATTTTATTAAAATAAATGTGAGAATATGTACAAGGTAAAGCGTATGTATATATGTGATAAATAAAAATTGATATATTACATGAATAATTACAAATAATTTTTTTAGAAATTATTGATCATTATAAATTATACTTTCATAATAAATTAATTTTGTTGTAGAAATATTTTTATTATTTATTTTCTTTGAAAATATGATTATATATTATTTCAATAATATAGGAATGATTATTAGAATTATTATAATAATTATTTTATTATATGAATTTATTTCAGATTAATTAAGTTAATTATTTTAACTTAATAATGGTATATTTGAAAGTTATGTCGGATACTAATTCAAAACCCTAATTCTAGATTTTGAACAAGGGATAAGAATATTAATATTATATTAATTATATTTTGGTGCTATAAATATGTACTGTATGTACGTATTGATAATGGTTGGCCAATTATGGTATGACAGTAGAAAACCCTAGCGTTGCTTTAATAAACCCTAATTTGAAACTCAAATAGGAGTTTAAGACTGTGTAGTGATTGTGATATATGATTTATGTCGCGTAATATAAAATTTAAAGTTAATTAGGAAAACCCTAATTATTAGTTAGGAAACCTAATTAATTAGAAACCTTAATTAGAAATTAGAAACCCTAATTACTAAACTGGAACCCTAATCGCTAAATTGGAAGCTAATTGCTAATTAGTGAATCTTAAATTTAATTTTTAAGTTCCAAGTAATTAGGAAACTAAGTATGATTATGAAACCCTAATTTTCATTTTAAACCCTAAATTGCAAAATCCTAGAATCAATGTACAAAAACTTAGGGTCAAACCCTAAGGTTCAAACCCTAAGGGTTAGACAAATGACCAAAGTGCCATTAAAATCACAAGCCAAATAACCAAACTACCCATTATTTATGAAATAACTTGTAGATTTGGCCATAACATTAGTTGGTGACTAACCCTTGACTTACTCATGTACTAAAATCTCCAGCACATCAGCTATATCTCATCAGCCAATACATTACAACAAGTAATATATATATAATTAGAGAGAGAAAAGTCCATTATTTAGCTATTTGTTCATCATATACTCAACCAACTCTTTCTCTTCAAATACATGAAAATCTTTAGCATTTCAGTCCTTTAGTAAGTCCCCACTACCTCCATTAACAAATTAGAAGCCTAGAATCAAAATAGTTCAAAGTGAGGTATAAAACCCTAGCCTAAAATCTGATCTTTCTAGATGTGTTAGAAGTTAGGATTTTGTGTTGTAATATGTTGTTTGTAGTATATATAGTTGATCTGGCTTGGTATATGTTAGATCTATAACATCTAGATGCACGAATTTGAAGTTTTCCAAAATCTGGAAAAATTTAAAAATGTTGTCTGACAACGAATGTCAGACCCCATAGATCTCTTTCTGGTTATGTTTTTGGTTGTTTAAATGTTTGAACATGTAGTATGCTAGGTGGACTTTGATCTGAACTTGAAATCATGCTTAGATCAGGTGTATATTTCAAGTTATGGAATGTCAAACTGTGTTGACCGACCATGATCTTGTATTTTCTGGGTAACCCAGAACCTGTTTAGCAGTGTCTGACAACAAGTTCATAGGCCTAGATCTTGCATGTGTTTGCTGTTTTGTTTGTGTTAGTGTATTTAGATTATACTCTTGTATGTGTACTATAGATTAATGCTCTTATATCACTTAGATAAACAACATAATGAAAATAAATGATGGTCAAACTAACCTACTCGTTCACGAACTCGGTTTTCTAGGTAACCCAGAAAACTCAAGAACACTCCTTCTGACAAAGTTTGACCGGATGCTACCTTATGATTCTGATGTAGTTTGACTGATCTGATGAATGGTATTTGTACCTTGTCATGTAGACTATAAGCTTGAACCATAATAACAACTTGTTAATGACCAGAACCTAAAGAAAATATAGCCTCAAATTGGACCCTCGAAGCTGACTGGGTTTCTGGGTAACCCAGAAAGCTCTGACAACGAGTTTGAGGGGCTAGATCTTCATGATACATGATTGTTTGACTTAGATGATAATTGATTCATGTCATATTACATAATCACTACATGATCAATGTTTAAAATTTCCCAAAGAATGCTTAGGCGGTGAATTAAAGACGGTCAAAGGGAGCCTCTTGAACACTGACTGTCAGTGTTCTTGCGCCTCAAGAACACCAACCGTGACAGAAACCGTCGCTAAAGCCTTTAGCGACGGATTTAATTATTTTAGTTTTCTAATTTCTGAAAAAATTCATTAAAAATAGAAAATAATTTCTGAAAATTACAAAATTAGTTTTAAAAATTATTCTGAGTTATAAAAAATTAACTTTTAATAATTTGGCATATTTTTCAAAAATATTAATATTTATTTTGATAGTATTGGTATTTAATTTATTTAATAAATGTATTAAATAATTTGATTAAAAATGATTTTTTTATATTAAAAATCATTTTAAATGATAATAAAGTATTTAAAAATATTTTAAATTATAAAATATAATTTTTAATATTTTAAGTTAAATTTCATTAATTATTTAATATTAATGATATTAGATTTATTTAATAATAATATTAAATAAGATTGATTAAAAATAATTTTAATATTATAAAAATCATTTTAAATGAGATTAAATAGTTTAAAAATATTTTAAGTTATAAAATATAACTTTTAATATTTCAAGGTAAATTTTATTAATAATTAAATATTAATAATATTAGTTTTATTTAATAATTATATTAAATAAATAGTTTTAAAATAGTCTTATTGATTTAAAAATTATTTAAAAAGGATATAAATGATTTAAAAATATTTTAAGTAATAATAAATGACATTTTAATATTTTGGTGAATAATACATTAATATTTAAATATTAATAGTAATTATTTAAAAATGATTTTAAATATTTTAAAAATCATTTAAGGGTAATATTAATGTTTTAAAAATATTTTGAGTTATTATAAATAACTTTAATATTTTGGCAATGGTTTCAGTAATAATTTAATATTAATTAGATATTAATGATAATAGAATTTTTTTTAATATTTAAATCATTTAATAATGATTCTAATGTTTAAAAAATCATGATAAATTATGATAATTATTTAAAAATTATTATAATTCTATGAAAAATAATATGACTGATATTTAAAATATCCAGAATAATATTAAGGATACAGAATAGAGTTTTATTAACAATATACTCGATACTTACCCGATAAAGCCGTCGGTACACCGAAATGTATCCAAAATTGATCCGAACCTAGATCATGTTACTGTATAAGTGTATGTTTATGTTCTAAAGACTGTTATAACTATGTGACAATGTGATTAGGTTTTGTGTTGACTGCAAATAGCAGTATTGTGTGTTATGATATATTATTCTAATCGAAAGAATTATCTTATTAATTATAGGTCGTTGTACTAAACGTAGAACTAAGTTGTGTATTGTAAGCAGCAGACCAGGCAAGTATCTAATCTTTGCAATTACTTTATGCAATGGACATGTGTAAGCCAGTTTCAAAACTATATTATTATTATTATTGTTCATATATCTATACTTTTGTAGACATGCCAGTTCTTGAATTCTATCCGATCATTGGTTATCAATACAATATTATTGTATAATTCAGATATTTATTCTGTTCGTTAATTTCTAAATATTATTATACAAGTGCCCTCACTTGCATAATTGTTGTACCTGTTGATACATACTTATTAAATTTCGGTATGTATACATTGATTAAAAGCTGTCTAAGCTATTTGACTGGGCTAGACATACATTTAAAGATAGCGTTGAGATATGTCTTAGCTAATTATTCTGGCTAGACGACTATTTGTTAGAACTTGATAGGTTCGAGAATAGAACTCAATTATTATTGACAAGTCGATGCCAATTGTTTTGGCTAGATCGAAAAAGCGATTAAATATTAAAATCATAATATTTCGTTGTTATAATTCAAATTCTGATTATAAGACTGAGAGGAACAACCTTTTATATAAAGGGAACCTTTTGGTCGTATATTCGGCCGTTGCGCGCGTTTAAGTATTATGCATAATATAGGGTATAATGAAGCTGATCACTTATTATACTTGTAGAGAGGTATGACTTAATCTTTATGGTTATCTAATACACCTGGGTATATCAAATCAAATCTTTGATAGTTACTCGAGAAGAGAAGTTCAAGATCCTTAAAGATCACTTAGTATAAACTCTGGAAAATATTCCACTTTGTTATTGTGTAGAAGAAATTCTTGTTATTCAATTGAATATCAAAAATTGAAAATAAAGTTCATAGTCTGTCGACTGCTCACCTATTATAGTCAATACGTAGTTTTAAAATTTGAGATAGAATTGTTACGTTTACTTCACAATTATTGATTCGTTGTAGAAGTGTCATTCACAGAAAATATTTACTTCTTTCAACTAACGTTTATTGTCTGCTATTACTTGTTGGGCACCCAAATGCTCATTCTTGCTTTAAATGTAAATGTTTTCAGCTTAGTGTGATCAACCTGAAGGTTCAAACATGGACAAAGGAATGGGAAAGCTAGCAGAATAAACTTTATGTTATCTTATGTAATAGTTAGACTATATTAAGACAATAATATTTATTATTTATCAAGTAATGTAATGTACTAAAGGTTGTGAACCTGGGATTAGACAACTCTGATATATGTAAATTAAGTTTGATATTTATATTATTATTATTATTCCGCTCAAAGAAATGGTATCGTGAATCACCGAGTTTGGGTTTCAAGTACTTGAATTTGGGGGCATCACAATATGGTATCAGAGCTTTAGGGTTAGAAACCTTTGGTGGGGATAGACCTTAGTCTATAACCTTAGGATAGAGGAAAACGTTGAAAATACAAATACCTCATATAGAGTTTAAAAGGAGATTAATTGAATAAATTCATCGTAAAACAAAATAAAATATAACTTATATAAAACTATTATTTGTTGTGTGTGTATATATTATTTGCTTGTCAAGAAAATTTATGTGTAGATGTCAGATGGAAAAAGATTAGGATACTCTCAGATTGTAAAGAAGGAGTTAACCTCCATAACTGAGTCAATATCAAAGCTAATAGCTGAAATAGAGGCTCACATTGAAAGCAACCTTAATGAGGTGATTATACTGGAAAATGTAGTACTGGACCCATAAACGGTAGTATAACAGATAGGTATAGTATAGTTAGAGAATAAAAGGTTAAGTTCGAGTTCTTAAAACTCATACTTATGGTAAGTTCATGACTTATAATTATATGAAATTTTTGAACCCCTCAGCGAATGGACGCCGAAGGTCTGACTAGGATAAGTTCTTAAACTCATATGATTGTGGTAAGTTCCTGAACTCATAATGTGTGGTAAGTTTGACGAACTCGGTATAGTTATGTGTGAATGGATTATTGAGGATAATGGGAATATATAGATTACTAAGCAATTGATCCTTAGTGAAGGCGTAAGAAATAAGTAGTATTAGTATTACTTAAATATGTGTGTTTTATGATGTGTATATGATAAGTATGTTTGAGTAATGTAATATTCTCAACTTTTATATAAGTTGTAGCAGCGATTCCTGACTTTTGTGTCACAAAGGGATAACGGATGTTTAAAATAGTATGTGATATGCTATATGGTGTAAAGTATTATGAATTAGTTGGATGAACATGATTTTATTTAATCATATAATGCCACCAAAACGAAAATGAAACCAAAGGGCAGAAGAATATGTCAACAATGCTGGAGGACAAATAGACCCGATATAGAATATTGCCAATATGGTCGCTCAAGCTATACAGAATGGAATACCAGCCGCGGGAAATCAGCCAGATAATCGATCGGCAAACTTCAAAGACTTCATGGCAGTCGAACCGCCAGGATTTAGAGGATCAACTGACCCTGATGAAGCGTTTATGATAGTTAGGGTAACGGAGGGGCAAAAGACAGCTTTTGCCACCTACACGATGAAAGGGGAGGTAAATTTTTGGTGGGAGGCAAATCAAGCTAGAGCTGGAGAAGGGAGTAGTGGTGGTAGGACTGGAAAAAGAAAAGGAGATCATTTCGGAAATACCGAAAATAGGCCAGGAGGTGGAAAGAAACAGGTTATGCAATGTGGGAATTGTGGAAAGAATCACTCGGGTGAGTGTTTAAAGGAAAAGTTTGTGTGCTACAAGTGTGGGCAGAAGGGACATATCTCTCCTAACTGCCCCAATCCTACGATGAATAGTGGGTGTTTTATTTGTGGATCAACGGACCATAAGGTGAAAGATTGTCCAAAAAGTAGAATGGAGGCAGGAAGTGTGAATAAGGGGAAAAGCAACGGGACATTGGCGATAACGGGACCAACTTCAACCAACAAACCAACAAACCAACCAAATCATCCGCCAGAGTCTTCAGCATGACAATGCAGGATATGATAGCAGTCGGGGATGGAACTTCGGGTATTATTCATATAAATTTTATTTTCTTATATGTGATTTTCTTGTATATAGTAAATTATTTTATAAAGAAATTTTGAAGTAGAAATTTGAGTTCTATTAGAAATCAATTTTCCGTTTAATCAAATAGACAAACTTTATGTTGAATATTTAAAGATCAATTCGATCAAATTTGATCGAGATCTACTTGCAATGACTGTGTATGCTATGTACCCAGTGTATAAGTTTTGAAACGGTGATTCCGGGGACGGAATCCTTATAAGGAAGGGTGAATGTAATAACCCAATATTTTTGATATAATTAAATAAGAAATTTTGCGTATAATTTTTTTATTATTAAAATAAATGTGGGAATATGTACAAGGTAAAGCATATGTATATATGTGATAAATAAAAATTAATTTATTACATGAATAATTACAAATACTTTTTTTAGAAATTATTGATCATTATAAATTATATTTTTATAATAAATTAATTTTGTTGTAGAAATGTTTTTATTATTTATTTTCTATGAAAATATGATTATATATTATTTCAATAATATAGGAATGATTATTATAATTATTATAATAATTATTTTATTATATGAATTTATTTCAGATTAATTAAGTTAATTATTTTAACTTAATAATGGTATATTTGAAAGTTATGTCGGATATTGATTCAAAACCCTAATTCTAAATTTTGAACAAGGGATGAGAATATTAATATTATATTAATTATATTCTGGTGTTATAAATATGTACTGTATGTACGTATTGATAATGGTTGGCCAATTATGGTATGACAGTAGAAAACCCTAGTATTGCTTTAATAAACCCTAATTTAAAACTCAAATAGGAGTTTAAGACTGTGTAATGATTGTGATATATGATTTATGTCGTGTAATATAAAATTTAAAGTAAATTAGGAAAACCCTAATTACTAAACTAGAACCCTAATAGCTAAATTGGAAAGCTAATTGCTAATTAGTAAATCTTAAATTTAATTTTTAAGTTCCAAGTAATTAGGAAACTAAGTATGATTACGAAATCCTAATTTTCATTTTTTTAAAACTAAGTTTTCATTTTAAACCCTAAATTGCAAAATCCTAGAATCAATGTACAAAACCTTAGGGTTAAACCTAAGGGTAAGACAAATAACCAAAGTGCCATTAAAATCACAAGCCAAATGACCAAACTACCCCTCTTGCATTATTTATGAAATAACTTGTAGATTTGGCCATAACTTTAGTTGGTGACTAACCCTTGACTTACTCATGTACTAAAATCTCCAGCACATCCGCTATATCTCATCAGCCAATACATTGTAACAAGTAATATATATAGAATTAGAGAGAAAAAAGTTCATTATTTAGCCATTTGTTCATCATATACTCAACCAACTCTTTCTCTTCAAATACACGAAAATCTTTAGCATTTCAGTCCTTTAGTAAGTCCCCACTACCTCCATTAACAAATTAGAAGCCTAAAATCAAAATTGTTCAAAGTGAGGTATAAAACCCTAACCTAAAATCTGATCCTGCTAGATGTGTTAGAAGTTATGATTTGTGTTATAATATGTTGTTTGTGGTATATATAGTTGATCTGGGTTGGTATATGTTAGATTTAAAACATCTAGATGCACGAATTTGAAGTTTTTCAAAATCTGGAAAAATTTAAAAATGTTGTCTGACAACGAATGTCAGACCCCATAGATCTCTTTCTGGTTACGTTTTTGGTTGTTTAAATGTTTGAACATGTAGTATGCTAGGCGGACTTTGATCTGGACTTGAAATCATGCTTAGATCAGGTGTATATTTCAAGTTATGAAATGTCAAACTACGTTGGCCGACCATGACCTTTTTTTTTTCTGGGTAACCCAGAACCTGTTCAGCAGTGTCTAACAACAAGTTCATGGGCCTAGATCTTGAATGTGTTTGTTGTTTTGTTTGTGTTAGTGTATTTAGATTATACTCTTATATGTGTACTACAGATTCATGCTCCTATATCAATTAGATAAACAATAGATTGAAAATAAATGATGGTCAAACTAGCCTACTCGTTCACGAACTCGGTTTTCTGGGTAACCCAGAAAACTCAAGAACACTCCTTCTAACAAGGTTTTACTGGATGCTAGCTTATGATTCTGATGTAGTTTGACTGATCTGATGATTGGTATTTGTACCTTGTCATGTAGACTATAAGCTTAAACCATAATAACAACTTTTTAATGACCAGAACCTAAAGAAAATTTAGCCACAAATTGGACCCTCGAAGCTGACTGGGTTTTTGGGTAACCCAGAAAACCCAGAAAGCTATGACAACGAGTTTGAGGGGCTAGATCTTCATGATATATGATTGTTTGACTTAGATGATAGTTGATTCATGTAGTATTACATAATCACTACATGATCAATGTTTAAAATTTCCCAGAGCATGCTTAGGCTGTGAATTAAAGACGGTCAAAGGGAGCCTCTTGAACACTGACTGTCAGTGTTCTTGAGCCTCAAGAATACCAACCGCGACAGAAACCGTCACTAAAGCCTTTAGCGACGGATTTAATTATTTAAGTTTTTTAATTTTTGAAAAATTCATTAAAATAGAAAATAATTTTTGAAAATTACAAAATTAGTTTTAAAAATTATTTTAAGTTATAAAAATTAACTTTTAATAAATTGGCATAATTTTCATAAATATTAATATTTATTTTTATATTATTGGTATTTAATTTATTTAATAAATGTATTAAATAAATTGATTAAAAATGATTTTTTTTATATTAAAAATCATTTTAAATGATAATAATGTATTTTAAAGTATTTTAAAATATTTTAAGTTATAAAACATAATTTTTAATATTTTAAGTCAAATTTCATTAATTATTTAATATTAATGGTATTAGATTTATTTAATAATAATATTAAATAAGATTGATTAAAAATAATTTTGATATTATAAAAATTATTTTAAATGAGAATAAATAGTTTAAAAATATTTTAAGTTATAAAATATAACTTTTAATATTTAAAGGTAAATTTTATTAATAATTTAATATTAATGATATTAGTTTTATTTAATAATTATATTAAATAAATAGTTTTATTGATTTAAAAATTATTTAAAAAGGATATAAATAATTTAAAAATATTTTAAGTAATAATAAATGACTTTTAATATTTTGGTGAATAATACATTAATATTTAAATAATAATACTAATTATTTAAAAATTATTTTAAATGTTTTAAAAATTATTTAAGGGTAATTTTAATGTTTTGAAAATATTTTGAGTTATTATAAATAACTTTAATATTTTGGCAACGATTTCAGTAATAATTTAATATTAATTAAATATTAATCATAATAGAATTGTTTAATATTTAAATTATTTAATAATGATTCCAGTGTTTGAAAAATCATGATAAATTATGATAATTATTTAAAAATTATTATAAGTCTATGAAAAATAATATGACTGATATTTAAAATATCCAGAATAATATTAAGGAAACAGAATAGAGTTTTATTAACAATATACTTGATACTTACCCGATAAAGCCGTCGGTACACCGAAATGTGTCCAAAATTGATCCGGACCTAGATCGTGTTACTGTATAAGTGTATGTTTATGTTCTAAAGACTGTTATAACTATGTGACAATGTGATTAGGTTTTGTGTTGACTACAAATAGCAGTACTGTGTGTTATGATATATTATTCTAATCGAAAGAATGATATTATTAATTATAGGTCGTTGTACTAAAGGTAGAACTAAGTCGTGTACAATAAGCAGCAGACCAGGCAATTATCTAACCTTTGCAATTACTTTATGCAATGGACATGTGTAAGCCAGTTTCAAAACTATATTGTTATTATTATTGTTCATGTATCTATACTTTTGTAGACATGCTAGTTCTTGAATTCTATCCGATCATTGGTTATCAATACAATATTATTGTATAATTCAGATATTTATTTTGTTCGTTAATTTCTAAATATTGTTATACAAGTGTTCTCACTTGGATAATTGTTATACCTGTTGATACATACTTATTAAATTTCGGTATGTATACATTGATTAAAAGTTGTCTAAGCTATTTGACTCGGCTAGACATACATTTAAAGATAGCGTTGAGATATGTCTTAGCTAATTATTCTGGCTAGACGAATATTTGTTAGAACTTGATAGGTTCGAGAATAGAACTCAATTATTATTGACAAGTCGATGCCAATTGTTTTGGCTAGATCGAAAAAGCTATTAGATATTGAAATCATAGTATTTCGTTGTTATAATTCAAATTCTGATTATAAGACTAAGAAGAACAACCTTTTATATAAAGGGAACCTTTTAGTCGTATATTCGGCCGTTGCGCGCATTTAAGTATTATTGATTTAAAAATTATTTAAAAAGGATATAAATGATTTAAAAATATTTTAAGTAATAATAAATGACATTTTAATATTTTGGTGAATAATACATTAATATTTAAATATTAATAGAAATTATTTAAAAATAATTTTAAATGTTTTAAAAATCATTTAAGGGTAATATTAATGTTTTAAAAATATTTTGAGTTATTATAAATAACTTTAATATTTTGGCAATGGTTTCAGTAATAATTTAATATTAATTAGATATTAATGATAATAGAATTTTTTTTAATATTTAAATCATTTAATAATGATTCTAATGTTTAAAAAATCATGATAAATTATGATAATTATTTAAAAATTATTATAATTCTATGAAAAATAATATGACTGATATTTAAAATATCCAGAATAATATTAAGGATACAGAATAGAGTTTTATTAACAATATACTCGATAATTACCCGATAAAGCCGTCGGTACACCGAAATGTGCCCAAAATTGATCGGACCAAGATCGTTTGACTATATAAGTGTATGTTTATGTTCTAAAGACTGTTATAACTATGTGACAATGTGATTAGGTTTTGTGTTGACTGCAAATAGCAGTAATGTGTGTTATGATATAGTATTCTAATCGAAAGAATGATCTTATTAATTATAGGTGGTTGTACTAAAGGTAGAACAAAGTTGTGTACTGTAAGCAGCAGACCAGGCAAGTATCTAACCTTTGCAATTACTTTATGCAATGGACATGTGTAAGCCAGTTTTAAAACTATATTGTTATTATTATTGTTCATGTATCTATACTTTTGTAGACATGACAGTTCTTGAATTCTATCCGATCATTGGTTACCAATATAATATTATTGTATAATTCAGATATTTATTCTGTTCGTTAATTTCTAAATATTGTTATACAAGTGTCCTCACTTGGATAATTGTTGTACCTGTTGATACATACTTATTAAATTTCGGTATATATACATTGATTAAAAGTTATCTAAGCTATTTGACTCGGCTAAACATACATTTAAAGATAGCATTGAGATATATCTTAGCTAATTATTCTAGCTAGACGACTATTTGTTAGAACTTGATAGGTTCGAGAATAGAACTCAATTATTATTGACAAGTCGATGCTAATTATTTTGGCTAGATCAAAAAAGCGATTAAATATTAAAATCATAGTATTTCGTTGTTATAATTCAAATTTTGATTATAAGACTAAGAAGAACAACCTGTTATATAAAGGGAACCTTTTGGTCGTATATTCGGCTGTTGCGCGCGTTTAAGTATTATGCATAATATAGGGTATAATGAAGCTGATCACTTATTATACTTGTAGAGAGGTATGACTTAATTTTTTTAGTTATCTAATACACCTGGGTATATCAAATCAAATCTTTGATAGTTACTCGAGAAGAGAAGTTCAAGATCCTTAAAGATCACTCAGTATAAACTCTGGAAAATATTCCACTTTGTTATTGTGTAGAATAAATTCTTGTTATTCAATTGAATATCGAAAATCGAAAACAAAGTTCATAGTCTGTCGACTGCTCACAACTGTTGATTCGTTGTAGAAGTGACATTCACAGAAAATATTTACTTCTTTCAGCTAATGTTTATTGTCTGCTATTACCACCCAAATGCTCATTCTTGCTTTAAATGTAAATATTTTCAGCTTAGCGTGAACAACCTGAAGGTTTCGACAAGGACAAAGGAAAGGGAAAGCTAGCAGAATAAACTTTATGGTATCTTATGTAATAGTTAGACTATATTAAGACGATAATATTTATTATTTATCATGTAATGTAATGTACTAAAGGTTGTGAACCTAGGATTAGACAACTCTGATATATATAAATTAAGTTTGATATTTATATTATTATTATTATTTCGCTCAAAGAAATGGTATCGTGAAGCACCGAGTTTGGGTTTCAAGTACCTGAATTTGGGGGCGTCACATTCTTTCTACTTAACGCATCAGCTACGACGTTAGCTTTACCGGGATGATATAGGATTTCACAATCAAAATCCTTTATCAGTTCTAACCATCTTCTTTGTCTTAAGTTCAGTTCCTTTTGTGTAAAAATATGTTTCAAACTTTTGTTATCTGTATATATCCCGCACTTCTTCCCGTAGAAGTAATGTCTCCAAATCTTTAGAGCAAAAACTACCGCGGCTAACTCTAGGTCATGAGTAGGATACCTCTTTTCATAATGCTTGAGTTATCGTGATGCATAAGCAATCACTTTCCCATGTTGCATCAACATACACCCTAAACTTTTGTGTGATGCGTCACTAAATACTGCAAGGCCTCGTGTATCATCTGGTAAAGATAATACTGGAGCCAAGCTTTGTCGTTTTGTTAACTCTTGGAAACTTTCTTCACATTTATCTGTCCAGACGTATTTTACCGTCTTTTGAGTTAAATTGGTTAATGGGGTTGCTATTTTTAAAAAATCTTTTATGAACCGTTGATAATAACCCACTAAACCGAGAAAACTTCTTACTTCTGTTGGAGTTGTTGGTTGTTCCCAATTCACAACCGTTTTGATCTTAGTTGGATCTACCGATATTCTATCTTTATCAATTACGTGACCTAAAAATTGAACTCTTCTTAACTAGAATTCACACTTGGAGAACTTTGCATAAAGTTGTTCCTTTCGTAATATCTCCAAAACGACCTTCAAGTGTTCCACATGCTTTTCCCGTGTTTTCCAGTATACCAGAATATCGTCGATAAACACTACAACAAATTTGTCCAAGCATGGTTTAAACACTCAATTCATCAAATCCATAAATGCTACCGGTGCATTTGTCAACCCAAAAGACATTACAAGAAACTCATAATGTCCATAGCGTGTCCTAAATGCTGTTTTTGGCACATCTTCCTTTCTTACCTTTAACTGATGATAACATGTTCTAAGGTCAATCTTTAAAAAGTGTTCGGTCCCTTTTAATTAGTCAAACAAATCATCAATCCTTGGTAAAGGATATTTATTCTTAATGGTTAATTTATTTAATTCTCTATAGTCTATACATAACCTCATGGTTCCATCTTTCTTATTTACAAATAACACTGGTGCTCCCCAAGGTGAAACACTATGTTGTATGTACTTTTTATCTAAGAGTTCCTGTAATTGTACTAGTAACTCTTTCAGTTCTATAGGTGCCATTTTGTACGGTGCCTTAGAAACTGGTGTCATTCCCGGTGCAAGATCAATGACAAACTCAATTTCCCTATCTGGAGGTAAACCTGGTAAGTCATTCGGAAATACATCGAAAAAATTTTTAACTACAAGAATTTGATCTAGTTTTACTCCTTCCTATCGAGTATCAACTATATAGGCCAAATATCCTGAAAAACCTTTTCTAAGTAACCTTTCTGCCTGAACTATGGTCAAACATCGAGATTACTTAGGTGAACAACCTCCGTTGAACACTACCTTTGACTTTGATGTAGTCAAAAGGTTTATACTTTTTTTATGACAATCAATCATCGCGTTATGGTTAACTAAACAATCCATTCCTAAAATTTCATCGAATTCTCCCAGCCGAATTGGTATAAGATCTATCAGAAAAGTGTGTCCTTTTATCTCCACACTACAGTTCCTATATATGGTCTTAATCGGAATCTTTTCGTTGTTCGTAATTTCTACACAAAATGGTTTGTCTAAATTTTCACATGGTATATTCAGGTTTTTAGAAAAACTATTAGACACAAAGGAATAAGTAGCACCAGAATCGAATAACATATATGCATTTAAAGTGTAGATAGGGATGATACCTGTCACCACGTCCTGTGAAGCAATAGCATCCCTCACTGACATATTAAATGTTCTCGCGGTTGGTCAATTTTGATCTCCTACTGCAGCTACTATTGATTGATTATTATTATTCTCTGGTACTCTATTCCCCTTTCCTCCTTGATTCTTGGGTTTGGGACAATTCCTTGAGAAATGATCCGACGAACCATAGTTAAAACATTTATTTTTATTAGGGAGAGGACATTGTGGGGAAAGATGTCCCATTTGTCCATAACTGTAACATTTACTTTTAAAACATACCCCTTTATGTTTTTTTCCACGGGTAGAACAAGGTTTAATGTTATTATTACCAAAGTTATTATTGTTAGTACCCATGTTTTTCCCCGGGTTGTTGGATAAAGTAGTATCCCATTTCTGTTTATTATTAAACCCACCTGAACTGGGTTCGGTCATAAGTTTCCCTTTCTCATTTTGACTCTTCTTTTCCTGATGAAATTTAATGAGACTTTCGTTTTCACTTTCAGCTATAGAAGCTTTATCGAGTATTTCTGAAAAAGTCTTTATTTGGAGTACCGATAATTTACTTCGTATCTGAGGTTTCAAGCCTTCTTGATACCTATGAGTCTTTCTAAGTTCAGTATTGACTTGGTGAGGAGTAAACCTGGACAGTTCGTTGAACTTGGTGGTATACTAAGATACAATCAGGTCTCCTTGTTTTAGTTCTAAAAATTTTACTTCCATACGATCCTTTAGGGATTGGGAAAAATAGTTTTCAAAGAACAACTCTTTGAATCTATCCCAAGGTATAATTTCAATTTCTACCCGACCTTTAGTTGATTTCCACCAATAATTAGCCTTACCTTTCAAGAAAAAGGTTGTAAAAGTCATCTTTTGATTATTATTAACATTGGTTATTAGGAAAAAAAAATTCTATTTCAGTAATCCAGATTTGTGCATCGACAGATTCTGATGTACCTTTGAACTCAGGTGGACCAACTAATTTGAAATCTTTAAAAGAAGTGTTTTGGGTTATGGGTCTATTCATAGCTCCTAACATAAGGTCTACTAACAATTAGGTAGAATTATCATCATTATTTATCTCTCATTGGGGTCTTCTAGTTGGTGGCATGATTCTATATAAAATAACAACAGAAATTCACATAAGAGTTTGAATAATACAAATATATTGTTTATTCATATATCACAAGAGTCGTACAAAACAACTTAGTAGTTTATACATACTACTAGTTCACATAAACTACTAGCTATATTACAAACTTCAAATGCTCATTTATTCATACTAATATAGAGCATTTATACTTCTAGACTACCCTCTAAAACTCATTCACATCATCGAAGGAATCCTGGATCATGTGGCATACCACAGATCGATCTATCAGATAGGCAGTTTTCTTCTCCTCCACCGGATATCGAACTACTCGGCGCTGCAAATCATTGAAAACATCTCGAGTACCCAGAGATGATTTGAGAAGCCTTGACTGTATTTCCTTCCTGCCCCTTTGTGCATGGTGTAGTTGTACTTTAAGTCGGTTATTAGTTCCCCTCTCATGTTGTAGCATTCCCTCAGCTATATTTGCCCTAAACTTCATTTTATTATTCTCATATTCTGTTATCTTCAATAGTGATGCCATTGCTTCATCATGTTCATCAATTCTCATTACTTGTCCTGCTACTGGATCTTCCTCTTCCTCTTCCTCTTCCTCAGCATCTAGCAGTTGTTGATCATGAAGCAATTCTTCATCCTCTGCATCACTAGCTATAAATGACTCAATATTTGGTGGATTATTTACTATCACCATTTCTTCAGCACTGGAGTTGGCCATTTATAAAATAAAAAACTCCTTTAATACTGGTATAGAAATTTACACAACATAATATTATTTTTAATGTTATTTTTATGTGTACTTTAAAAATTTTACGGACTTGAAGACTATATACTAAGATTTCTCTTCCTTATATCTATAGCCTTAACAGCTTTGATACCAAAATTGTAACGCCCCCATATCTATGCTCCCACGGTATCCGATATTGTGCTTATTACAAGTCAATATATAACGCATTTAAATCTATATACACATGGTATCTAATTATATACTTATATCTAATTGAGTGACTATACAATTTATAATCAGATATAATTCCCATAGATCCCAAGATTCACAGTATCCCATAACAAATGACAATTCTTAAGAGAATAATTACTGTGTTTGGATACCCTCACTTGGATATATGAACTATATCTGTGAATAGTATCTATCTATCCAAAATTCAGAGTATTAGTAATAATATGAACAGTCCATATTACTAATACCCTCACTCAAATGTATAGTCTATGTTATGCGATTTACACTATCGTATCGATAGTACCTATCTATCTAAAATTCAGAGTATCAATAACAACATGAGCAGTCCATGTTATCAATATCCTCACTCAGATAAATAGTTCCCAAGGATCTCAAACTAAATTGAAGATTCTAAATTACATCTATATATGTAAGGAAACACGGTTGTGGAAATAAAAGATGTTATATATCATAAATATTAATGTTCGATTACATGATTCTCATAAAGAGTTTCTTATTAAAAAGTATTCAACTAGACATGAATATAAACTAACCTAAGTAGGGACGCTTTCCTTTATCTACTCCAGATGTACCAGGGTTATCATCTAATACTGCAAAGGGAATAACAATATATGATTTAAAGAAGTATAACAATTCAAAATTTAACTGATAGTTGCTACCATTTTTGGAATTTCTTTTTCAACCACTTCTAGATTTTTTTATTTCTGTCAGTCACACAGACTTAGAAACTTTGTTTTAGATATGAGAAAGGGGATCAGCCTACTCAATATCCTAGGAGTATGCATCTCATCCTACCAGTGCTCAAATCCACCCAAATTAATGTCAATTTATTATTGACCAAACCTCGATCCCTTACGGGATACCCAACTTCAGTATAGAAAGTCTTACCAAAATAACTTGGTTTAACACAATAGTTTATGCTCAATAACAATAGCATGTGAATAAACAATTCATTTCTTAGTTATGCTAAAGCTATAGCAATAACAGTACGATAAGTGGTAATTCAAGTTAGGTTTGATTCATCATATCAAAAGTAATTCAAGATAGAAATCTTGTTTAATGAATAAATAAAGTTTGAGAATTTGCGTAAGTAATAATTTTGAAAAGTAATTAGGGTATAGGAAACTTGCTTGAACTAGATCAGTCAAGTTGTGCTACTCGATTCGTTAATAAACACCTACAATGTTCATTCATATAAATCTAACACATTAGTACTGATAACAATACTCAAATACAAAATTTAATTATGTTCGGGTTAAGTTTGATATGGTTTCGATGTCCAAAGACTTTACCGAATACTAATAAGATGATAAATCGACTAAATTCTATTTATAAGCTTTATTATAATTTTAGATAATTTAAATATCCATTATAATAATTTCTAGATGTTTATAATAATTTTTAAGTATTTATTTATCCCTTAAATGATTTTTAATTCATTTATTTCTATTTCTAAATAATTAATATTTGCTTAGAATTTTATAAAAATCTTGTTTACTATTTTTAAATAATTTATAACCATTTATTATGATTTTTAAATCATTAATATTATTTTTCAATAATTATTTATTATTTATAAGTAATTATTCTAATTACTTTATTATTAACTTAATTATTAATAATATCAAAATAAAATAAAATATTTATTAAATTTATGTAAAAATATTAAAAATTAATTATTATAACTTAAAATAAATTTTAAAACTGTTTGTTCAACAGTAATAAATCAGAGCTTTAGAACATATGGTAAATGATAAAAATTTCAACCATAGTTGCAGCGGAACGAGCAATCCATTAGAAGAGTCAAATAGACCATAAAGTCTATTATCTTCTCCATATTAAAAGTCCACCAACAATATTTTATCCCTGTAACATCAATCAACAGTTCATTTCCAGAAATATATGAATAACTCATAATCATAATTGTGATTCTAAATTCCTCTTCACATCCAGAACAAAGATAATTTTCATCACATGTCTTTACCTGAAACATCAAAGATCATGGTTATACCAAATCATTATTGATAATTTATTTATCTTTAGTCATGATATTCTTTACTGAGCTAATTGTGCTCACCCTTTTGCTTCACAATTCCTTTTCAGGTAATAAAAGTGCAGCTGGGTCGAGCGAGGGTAATGGGGAAATAGAACGATGGTCTTTAGTAGTTATATTTGGTGAATCATCTAGGGTGAAGCGAACTCAACGTTGAAAGGGTGTTTTGCCACTATCATACAAGATGTCTAATGACATATAACCTCGTGTCATCATAAGACATGATTGTGCTCATCCACTTGCTGAGCATATTTACGAGCACTACCTATATAATCTTGGTATTTGTTTGAAGTATAATTCTCAATTAGAGACAGTGGAGATAATGATAAGTCAAGAGAAGACTCACTATTGGAAAGAATCCGACCGTTGGATCGTGGAAATAACTGCATTTTTAATCCGACCGTTGGATCGTGGTAATTTTTGGATATGTTATACATATATAAGTTGAGTATATGCCCACAAATTTTGAACCGTTAAAAATGAACGTATGATTTATTATGAATTTTACGAGATGACTGGTTCAGAAATTGTTGAATTTTTGGAATTTATCATTTTGGTAGAAAATTCTAGAATTGGTGGGCCCCACTTTTGGTTGGTGAAGAAATGTGCTGAATTTTATTTCAAATGTGGTGGGTGGGAATAGTAGCAGGTAAAGCCATCAGGTTGCTGGTCAAGTTTGCTAAAATTTTCCTATAAATAGAGGGCTAAGTTAGAATTAAAAATCACACCAGAAACATAAGTTTTCTCTCTTTCTCTCTCTATATTATGAAGCATATTTTGTGAGTATTTAGATACTTTGAGAGTTGCTATTTAGTGCAAGTTTCCTTCGGCTTTGCATACCGATCAGAAGTACTGCTCTTTTGAGGTAAGGGATAATAAAGAATTTTAAGAGTTGTTATGTTTTTCAGTTTCGTAATTTTTCTGACCTTCAAAAATTCTGGAAAAATTTGAAATGATATTTTGATGAGTTTTCTTGATTGTGTCCAAAAATGGTGATTTTTGAATGTATAGATTGAGAGTTATGAATTTTATGAGAAAAGACTATTTTAAAAGTAACCGCTTATAATTCCTTGTGGTTAACTCCAAAATTGATGAAATTTTTATTGGGAGTACATGTATATGATAGAAGTATACTCTGTAAATTTCAGAATTTTTGGATAAAAGTATAATTTTTGATAAATTTCTAAATATTCGGCTGTTTTGGCCATATGAAAAATAGTAAATGACTTTTAAAAATTCTGAGAAAAATATATGTTCACTATGGGACTATATTATGCTAAATCTCAGAAAAGAAATATTTTTGAAACTGATTTGGTATTTTTCATGAAAATAGTCTAGTTATGAGTAAATGAATTAAATATGTTTTGTGAAGTAAGAAAATTGGAAAATAGGATTCTATGACTTTGAGAATCCTATATTAGGTATATGCAGATTTTTGATGAGGGTTTTGATTATTGGTGATAAAATCTTATGAGTTTGGTATTTTAGAATGATTAAATATATTATTTAGTAAAGTGTAAATAATTTAAATAAATTATTTATAAATTTAAGAAATGTTATTCTTTCAATATCATTATACCGAAATATTGGTATAGATTTTATTGTAGAATTTCTACCTTTTTGTGTCGGAATTACTATTCACGAGTTACTATTCACGACAAAAATTAATTTCTTTTTCTGACCACATTATCGTTGATTTATGATTGTTGCTTTTGAAAATAAATGCAGTTATTGATAATATTATTTTTATTATCATATATAACATTTTTATAACCCTGATGTTGAATTTCTCTTTCACTTGAGTGTAAAGATGGGTAGATTATTGGTATGATCATGACTAGGGTTCTCTTTGGCCAGTAGTGGAAAAGTTGAATTGTGACTGGTATGATCATGATCATTGAATTTATAATTGAATATCTTCAGCTTAAGTGCAAAGGTGAAATGATCAACATGGTTATAATTATTGTTTATATAAATGATTATATATTTCTTTGAGATATTAATATATTTGGCATGTAGTGCAAATATGAACTGTTGATGAATATATTTGGCTTGTTGTACAAATATGAACTGTTGAGAAATATCTTTGGCCTGTAGTGCAAAGATGAATTGTTGATGAATATCTTTGGCCCGTAGTGCAAAGATGACATGTTGTTGAATATCTTTGGCCAGTAGTGCAAAGATGAATTGGTGACGAATATCTTTGGGCCGTAGTGCAAAGATGAAGTTATTAGTATGATTATGAACAGGAACTGTGATTTGGTATAACCATGATCTTTGATGTTTCAGGTAAAGATATGTGATGAAAATTATCTTTGTTCTGGATGTGAAGAGGAATTTAGAATCACAATTATGATTATGAGTTATTCATATATTTCTGGAAATGAACTGTTGATTGATGTTACAGGGATAAAATATTGTTGGTGGACTTTTAATATGGAGAAGATAATAGACTTTATGGTCTATTTGACTCTTCTAATGGATTGCTCGTTCCGCTGCAACTATGGTTGAAATTTTTATCATTTACCATATGTTCTAAATCTCTGATTTATTACTGTTGAAGATTATTGATAATTTATTTATCTTTAGTCATGATATTCTTTACTGAGCTAATTGTGCTCACCCTTTTGCTTCACAATTCCTTTTCAGGTAATAAAAGTGCAGCTGGGTCGAGCGAGGGTAACGGGGAAATAGAACGGTGGTCTTTAGTAGTTATATTTGGTGAATCATCTAGGGTGAAGCGAACCCAACGTTGGAAGGGTGTTTTGCCACTATTATACAAGATGTCTAATGACATATAACCTCGTGTCATCATAAGACATGATTGTGCTCATCCACTTGCTGAGTATATTTACGAGCACTACCTATATAATCTTGGTATTTGTTTGAAGTATAATTCTCAATTAGAGACAGTGGAGATAATGATAAGTCAAGAGAAGACTCACTATTGGAAAGAATATGATAGTAATCTTCTCGTTTTTCTTTGGGGTATATTGGGTCAACCAAGGATAATTCTGTGGCCATATGATATCTATCACAACCTAGAAGCATGGCCTCCCATGTACAAGAGTTTCCTTGAGCACTTCCCAAAGATTCTAATTTCTAAAACAGTTTTTGACTATACCTTTATGTAAGGTGTCATTGTAACGTGCTATCCAAGGTTGGGACATGTGTCACATTTGGTATATATTGTATCCAAACTCACAGTATGTGTGTTGTTGTATTTTGCACGATAATTGTTGTAATAAAGTTGTAGTTGTTTTCTGTACCATGTATTTGGCGACTCAGAATAGGTTGGATGGAATGGACCTATTTTGGGGTCGTTACATAAGCAGTACTCAACCTCAGCTGTGTTCCCATCCTCTCTTGCAAGCTTTTCTAGAATTTTGACGTAAAGCCCGGATCTCAATCAGAGACTATTGATATCGGCACTCCATGTCGTGAAATAATTTCCTTTACGTACAGGTTCGTTGACTGATTCAAATTATATCGGATTTTGATCGGTAGAAAATGATCCGTCTTCGTTAGTCGATCTACAATAACCCAAATGGAATCAAAACCTTTTTGCGTGACTGAAAGTCCCACCACGAAGTCCATCGTAATATGCTCCCATTTCCACTCTGGTATTTCTAACAGATGAAGTAGACCACTTGGCCTCTGGTGCTCTGCTTTGACCCATTGGCAAGTAAGACATCTACTAACGCACTCTACGATTTCTCGTTTCAGATTGGGCCACCAAAAATGTTGCCTCAAATCTCGATACATCTTTGTGCCTCCTAGATGAATAGAATACGTCGTATTGTGTGCCTCGTGCGAAATTTCTTCCCTCAACTTGGTTACTGCTGGCACCCACATTCTCCCTTCGAATCTCAAAATACCGTCTTTATCCACCTTAAACTTTTCTTCCTCATTTTCTACTATTCTCTCCCTTATCTTCTTACATTCTTCATCTTTCTCTTGTGACTCCTTTACTTTGTCCGACAAGGTTGGACGAGCTTTCACTGTAAATAATTTTTCTTCAGACCTCTCCGACCCCTTCACTTCTATCTCTAATTTCTCTATTTCCCTTATTAACTCCTCCCGAGTTGTCAACTAAATCAACTTCTCCCTTCATTTACTGCTTAACGTGTCGCTACCACGTTTGCCTTTTTCGGGTGATAAAGAATATCGCAGTCATAATCCTTGATTAATTCTAACCACCTTCTCTGACATATTTTCAACTTCTTCTATGTGAAGATATATTTCAAACTCTCGTGGTCCGTGTATATCTCACATTTCTCTTCGTACAAATAATGTCACTAAATATTTAACGTAAAAACTACTTCCGCTAACTCTAAGTCGTGAGTAGGGTATCATTTTTCATAATCCTTCAACTATCGCAATGCGTACACAATGACCTTGCCATGCTGCATTAGCACACAGCCAAGTCCTCTGTGTGACACATCACCATACACCACCAATCCTCACGTATCATCTAGTAATGATAATACAGGCGCTTCACTTAGTCTCTTCTTCAGCTCTTGAAAACTTTCTTCACACTTGTTCGTCCACACGAACTTCACCGTCTTTCTCGTTAGATTGGTCAATGGGGTTGCTATCTTAGAAAATTCCTGGATAAATCTTCGATAGTACCCAGCTAACCCTAAGAACTTCTTACTTTAGTTGGCATCTTTGGCTGCTCCCAATTACTTACTGCTTCTACCTTTGCAGGGTCTACTGAAATTTAATCCTTATCCATCACGTGTCCTAATAATTAAACTTTCTTCATCCAAAATTCACACTTGGAAAACTTTGCATACAACTTCTCCTTTCTTAGCGCCTCCAAAACCATCTTCAGATATTCGGCATGTTCTTCTTCCATCTTTGAGTAGATTAAGATATCGTCGATGAAAACTACTACGAATTTATCTAAGAATGGCTTGAAAAATCGGTTCATCAAGTCCATAAATGCTGCCAAAGCGTTTGTCAACCCGAATGACATCACCAGAAATTCGAAATGTCCGTAACGAGTTCGGAACGCCATCTTTATTATGTCCTCCTCCCGTACCTTCAACTGGTGATAGCCTTTCCGTAGATCTATCTTCGAGAAACACTTTTCTCCCTTCAGTTGATCGAAAAGGTCGTCTATCCTTGGCAATGGATATCTATTCTTAATTGTTACTCTGTTCAATTCTCGATAATCGATACATAGCCTCATCAATCCATCCTTCTTTTTAACAAATAGCACTGGTGCTCCCCAAGGAGACACACTTGACCGAATATAAACCTTATCTAGCAACTCTTGTAATTGTATCATCAATTCCTTCATTTCTACTGGCGCCATACGATATGGGGCTTTCGAAATCAGTGTTGTTCTCGGTGCTAAATCTATTACGAATTCAATTTCTTTGTCTGGTGGAAGACCAGACAGATCGTCCGAAATACATCTTGGAATTCTCTCACTACTGATGTATCCTTAATTTTTACTCCCTTTTTCCAAGTATCAATAAGGTAAGCTAAATAACCTACACATCCTTTCCTTAAATTTTTTTTGGTGATAAATGGGTTTTATATCTACGATTCGGCCTCTAATTCGAGCTTAAACTGTGTTAAGTTTGTATAATTATGTTCGCTTTTACTTATTTAGTGTTGTTTTGTGTTTAGGTGTGGTGGCATAGCATTTGGACTTAAAAGGTGGGTTCGTGGCGAAATTTTGCAAGGAAATGAGCAATATTTGGACTGCAGCAGAAGGGACCCCCGCCAGGGCAGACATTCTACATGCAAAACCCCCGTCGGGGAGGGGGTACCTAACCAAAGACAGTAGCACCCCCCGCTGGGGAGGGCTCATTAAGAAGGAAAACCCCCACCGGGGCGGGGGTACGGGAAAAGAAAGTCTCCTATCTGAACTATATTATTGCAGATGCGTGAAGGATAGAGGTTGACATGGCTTGGAACTGTATTAGGCGTCAAAGTATGGTCAGAATACGTGTCCTAAGGGGGATATTAACAAGAAACAACAAGGGAGATAACATAAGACAATTAATTATACAATCAATCAGCAATCCGAAGCCGAAATTTGAGCAACATAATTGGAGGAAGGATTGAAGGTTAAAATCACGATAATTGCAAGTTGGAGCTAAGGAGAAGGGTGGTTATGGATTCATTCTCTTTCTTTAATTCAATAATTGTAATTGGGATGATGATTACTTTGATGATTTCAATTTTTATTTCGTTTGTGATGAACTAATTTACTTATTAGGCTTATGACAGATCTTATGATTGAACGATGATTATGTAGCCTTGAATTTCAGTTTAATAATCTATCTTTCAGTTTATCTATTGTGATTTGTGCTTTAATTTATGAATTGCTTGATCAATAATTCTGTGTGGAATTATATGGACTCGAGAGATGATATATAAATCTAAACCTAGTCATTTTAGCATGTGTTCTTGAATTATGTAATTGAATGGAATCTTGATGAATGTTAGGGTAAAGATATGCTTAACATCGCATGTAATCAGATAGAGAACTTGAACTTAAACTTTCTTTGATTGTAATTCACATAGAGATATAGTGAATTAGTTGATTAAGGTGTTTAGCTTAATTCTATCTTATTTGTGGATTTAAGTTAATATGGTATTAGTGCATCGAGAGGTGGCTAGTTCTACTTGAGTGTTCTTGATTAATAAACTGGGACAATGAATTGAACTGGAATAGGGTGTAGTAATCGGAGTGATACTTGAAGTGAAGTTGTAACCCTAATTCTCCATTATTTGCTTGAAATTACAGTTTTTGAGTTTGTTGATTGCTTAGTATTTTTATGTTTTAGTTGTTAATAATTATAATCATTGAATTGGATAGTTTAATAAAATTGGGATTAATATAAAGTTGGTAATTGTTTGGATTAATTTCATACTAGTCTCTGTGGGAACGATACTTGACTTATCATTATATTACTTGTTGACCACGTACACTTGCGTGTGAGCGTATATAGATTTTGACCAACAAGTTTTTGGCACCGTTGTCGGGGACTTAGTATAGATTTTAATATTTTTCAATATAAGTTTAATTAGTCCAATTTTACTTAAAAAAAATTTCTTTTGTTTTGTTCTTTCTTGTTTCAGGTTCTTGAAGTCAGTTTATGCAAACTCGGTCTAAAAACCCAGACTTGCTTCCTTTTGAGGATGATATCGAGAAACGGTTTCAACGGCTAAGTAAGTGGATAAAGGACATGTAAAAACCCAAAACCCTAATAAGACTCGATTATGTAAATAAAGTTATATTAATAAAATCTCTATCTTCTGAAAGTGTGATGTGTTAATATATACTTTGTTTAACAAATTTGGTCAAATAAATTTTTATCCAAAAATTGACGTGCTTGACACCTCATGCTTAAAAATTTTCTTCCGAAAACGAACTTTTCGGTATATTTGTTTTGACAAGCTGCTTTGTCATGCTTACACTAACAAAACTCTTTGTCGTGCTTGTTAGGATTTGTGTAAAATCAAGGTTAGAAACTCTAGATTACAAACCCTAATCCTAATTTGTTAACCCTAAACCTAATTAGCTAGACTAAACCCTAATTTGGTAATCTTAACACCTAATCATGATTACTAAACTTCAATTAGGTATTAATAAATATCATTAAGCAACCCTAATCATGAAAAACAAAACCCTAATCAAGATTAGTGAAGATTAGGGCATAATTAAGCTACTAATCTAACCTAACTAGCTCACAAGTAGGTTAGGAGTCACCAATGCAAGTTCCTAGGCTGCACTTGACATGCTTGTAACTCCCAAGCACCAGAAGAGTCACATGATCAGATATTTGTGGAGGCAAGAAGGTGAAAATGACACAAAAACCCTAACCTTGCAATTCTATAAATAACAGCCCAATTTCAGTTCAAACCTACGAAATTTCTAAGCCTAAACACTCATATATCATACATATTCAGTAGCCAGAAATCAAAAATCAAGCAAGGAAGGTGCAAACCCTAATTCATAGCTAGATCTTTGATGCTTTGTTCAAATTATTGTTTAGATGTTTAGATTTGTGTATTAGTATATTAGAAAGTATGTTAGGTTGATAGAACACGTTTTCATAACATCTAGATGCCTCAAATTAATGTTTTTAGTAATCTTGAAATTTTGGAAAAACAAGCCTGACAGTTAAATGTCAGAGCTTGTAGATTCGTGTATGTTAATACTTAGGTCTGTTAATTGTATGGTATTTGTAGTATGATATGAGGTCTTTAATCTGAAAAAGAAAATAGGTTCATTAGAACCATATATTGCAAGATATAGGTGGTCAAAGGTGGTTGACCGATCACGAAGTTCTGTTTTCTAGGTTACCCAGAAAACTTAAGAATAGGTTGAGTCGGCTACTTTGACCAGCCTTTTAATAGCTTTCTGTTTGTTGTTTTAATAACTTTTTATAATGAATTAATACCTTGATATACATACTAAATATCTATGACCTTAAACTTCATAAACAGTTCATAGGATTACTGTAATTAATGGTCAAAAGTCGTTGACTGAGCTTGACCAAGTTTTATGGGTTACCCAGAAAACTGATGAACATGAAAAATAACCTTTGGCTGTACATTGACTAACATAGATCGAGACCTTAGAATTATGTTTTGTCCAAATCAGTGTTATATATATGTACCTTGACATATAGACTACCTATTACAACAAACACAACACAAATCTATTATACAGATTCCAAGATATGAAAGCTACAAAACCGTTGACTGACCATGACCACTGTTCCGGGTTACCCAGAAACTCAAGAACAGCTCTGACAGTGACTTTGAGACTCTATAACTTCTTGTTATATGTAGGTTAAAGCATGAAATTGGTCTGATGTTGTACTACTATATGAGTACTATAACATCCATACTTGTCCAAACTCAAAATCATTAACAGTAGCAAATTAGATCAAGGTCAAAGTGGTCTCTTGGCCTTGACCAACAAATTCACAGAAACTCAAGAACACCTATAGCGACACTTCCTGTCACTATTGGGCTTTAGCGACAGACATAAAATATTTTTTAAGAAATTAATTAATAAAAATTAGAAATAATTAATAAATAAATATACAGTTCCTGTTCATAATCATACTAATAACTTCATCTTTGCACTACGGCCCAAAGATATTCGTCACCAATTCATCTTTGCACTACTGGCCAAAGATATTCAACAACATGTCATCTTTGCACTACGAACCAAAGATATTCATCAACAATTCATCTTTGCACTACAGGCCAAAGATATTTCTCAACAGTTCATATTTGTACAACAAGCCAAATATATTCATCAACAGTTCATATTTGCACTACATGCCAAATATATTAATATCTCAAAGAAATATATAATCATTTATATAAACAATAATTATAACCATGTTGATCATTTCACCTTTGCACTTAAGCTGAAGATATTCAATTATAAATTCAATGATCATGATCATACCAGTCACAATTCAACTTTTCCACTACTGGCCAAAGAGAACCCTAGTCATGATCATACCAATAATCTACCCATCTTTACACTCAAGTGAAAGAGAAATTTAACATCAGGGTTATAAAAATGTTATATATGATAATAAAAATAATATTATTAATAACTGCATTTATTTTCAAGAGCAACAATCATAAATCAACGATAATGTGGTCAGAAAAAGAAACTAATTTTTGTCGTGAATAGTAATTCCGACACAAAAAGGTAGAAATTCTACAATAAAATCTATACCAATATTTCGGTATAATGATATTGAAAGAATAACATTTCTTAAATTTATAAATAATTTATTTAAATTGTTTACACTTTACTAAATAATGTATTTAATCATTCTAAAATACCAAACTCATAAGATTTTATCACCAATAATCAAAACCCTCATCAAAAATCTGCATATACCTCATATAGGATTCTCAAAGTCATAGAATCCTATTTTCCAATTTTCTTACTTCACAAAACATATTTAATTCATTTACTCATAACTAGACTATTTTCATGAAAAATACCAAATCAGTTCCAAAAATATTTCTTTTCTGAGATTTAGCATAATATAGTCCCATAGTGAACATATATTTTTCTCAGAATTTTTAAAAGTCATTTACTATTTTTCATATGGCCAAAACAGCCGAATATTTAGAAATTTATCAAAAATTATACTTTTGTCCAAAAATTCTAAAATTTACAGAGTATACTTCTATCATATACGTGTACTTCCAATAAAAATTTCATCAATTTTGGAGTTAACCACAAGGAATTATAAGCGGTTACTTTTAAAATAGTCTTTTCTCATAAAATTCATAACTCTCAATCTATACATCCAAAAATCACCATTTTTGGACACAATCAAGAAAACTCATCAAAATATCATTTCAAATTTTTCCAAAATTTTTGAAGGTCAGAAAAATTACGAAACTGAAAAACATAACAACTCTTAAAATTCCTTACTATCCCTTACCTCAAAAGAGCAGTACTTCTGATCGGTATGCAAAGCCGAAGAAAACTTGCACTGAATAGCAACTCTCAAAGTATCTAAATACTCACAAAATATGCTTCATAATATAAAGAGAAAGAGAGAAAGCTTATGTTTCTGGTGTGATTTTCAATTCTAACTTAGCCCTCTATTTATAGGAAAATTTTAGCAAACTTGACCTGCAACCTGATGGCTTTACCTGCTACTATTCCCACCCACCACATTTGAAATAAAATTCAGTACATTTCTTCACCAACCACAAGTGAGGCCCACCAATTCTAGAATTTTCTACCAAAATGATAAACTCCGAAAATTCAACAATTTCTGAACCAGTCATCTCGTAAAATTCATAATAAATCATACGTTCATTTTTAACGGTTCAAAATTTGTGGGCATATACTCAACTTATATATGTATAACATATCCAAAAATTACCACGATCCAACGGTCGGATTAAAAATTATAACCCTCGTAAAATATCTCAAAAACCCTAATTTAATTTTCAATACCTCCGTTCCGAAAAAAAACAGATAAAACACCTCAACATTAACTCCTTCATTTCTAACCATAAAAATATATCCCTCATTTATATCCACATAAAATAAATATTTCCTTATCATATGAATCAATAATTAATTATTCATAAATAATATTACAGAATCACATTTATGACAACCAGGCCGTTCCCAGGAAAGAGGGGATTTTCCAATAAGAATTTCTCCTTACTGGCGCGCAATTAGGTGACCAAACCTCTCCTTAGACAGAACTTTCTAGACATTACCAATAATGTTATCTAATAATATTATTCAAATAATATGAATTATTGATCTGATAATGGGAAATATTGTGCAGTGACAATTATTGAGCAACAATAATATAAAATTTTAACGTAGCAATTATTAAATCAATAAAACAAAATATTGAACAGTAATTACTGTAACAATTATTGAGTAGTGCCTTCTTACGTAAGAATCAATAATTTCAAAAATACTATGCAATACCGTGTGCTACTGTGCAATAATGCGTATTATTGTATTTTAACAACCGGGTATTTCAACAGTGTTAACGGTAACAACTACGCCGTTAATTATAAAAACTCAATTTTTATCGTTATCTTCCCCCGACCATTTTTCGTTATGGGGCCCACAAATAGCTGCGTCGTCGTACGAATATTCCCCAACAGAAAGAATATTCCACGACCAAACGAATATTCCCCGACAACAATGATTATTTTATAACCACTTATTTATTTTGAAAAATTTTCACATTTCAACCATAACTTTAACTTTTTGTCAATTTAACCATTTACTGAATTGTAATTATAAGAAAAATTGAATACTTTTATTTCATAAAATTCGGGGTCTTACATCTTATCATCCACGGACAGACAGACAAAGTGAGTAAACGATACAAACGCTGGAGGACATGCTTAGAACTTGCGTGATGGAATTCAAGGGAAGTTTGGATGATCACCTACCCCTAGTGGAATTTGAATATAACAATACTTATCATGCGAGCATAGGTATGCCACCGTACGAAGCTCTTTACGGGAGAAAATGTTGAACACCATTGTGTTGGGATGAAGTCGGAGAATAAAAGATGTTAGGACCAGAATTAGTTCAACAAACAGTAGACGTGGTGACAGTGATAAGAGCCAGGCCGGTAGCTGCACAAGATCTCCAAAAGAAATACGCAGATTTACATCCTCAAGACCGCGATTTTAAAGTCAGAAGTTATGTATTCTTGAAAGTATCTCCTTGGAAAGGGAAAATACGATTTAGAAAGAAGGGAAAATTGAGTCCGATGTTCATAGGATTTGAGATGTTCATACGATTTGGCAAGAAGGGACCATTCGAGATATTGAAGCGAGTGGGCGAAGTGGCATACAAAGTTGCATTACCGCTTGAGTTGGAGCACATCCATAACGTGTTTCATGTTTTCGTGTTGCGTTCGTATAAGCCTGACTACAAACACGTGATTTCATACAAACCCGTTCGAGTGGAGAAGAATCTGGCGTTTGAAGAAATTCATGTCCAGATATTAGATAGGAAAGAGCAGACATTAAGAAATAAAGTTATATCTTCTGTAAAAGTACTTTGGCAAAACCACGACGCCGAGGAGGCCACGTGGGAATTAGAAGATAAGATGCAAAGGGATTATCCCCATCTATTTGTGTAACCTTATACCAATTCTGAGGGCGAAAATTTTATAAGGGGGGAAGATGTAAATACCCGAGAATTTTCAATATTATTAATAAATTAATTAATGAACGTCGAGTATTTATTTGAGTATAAATAAATATTGTTGTGGTGTAGTTTATAGAAATCTTATTCAATTAAGTTAACTGTTGAGCACTACGATAATAAAGTAATGTGGTGAGATTGGTGAAGAGCCTGATATAAAGCTTATGAGAATTTGCCTAGTGTGACATAATGAAACTTACTAAGTGAATTAAGAAAGAAACAGTTTAATAACAGGAAGATTAATTATGTGTGATTGTATAACTCCATGTATGGAATCAACAGACTCTTTAACTAGTAGTATTATCAATTTGGAATTTAGTTCATGTTATATAAAACTAGTATAGTGATAGAAGTCAGAACTGGCCCGAAGTTAAACCAGTTTGACACTGCCAGGGATCGGCGCAGCTACGCCCTCTTTGCAGTACAAACTGGCACAGCTGCGCCAGTGGCTAGAACTTGAAATGTTAGTTATTGCAGTGGTTGTTAAATGGAACATTATTGTTGTGACTCCCCCAAATTCGGGTACTTAAAACCCGAATCGGTGCTTCACGATACCATTTCTATAAGCTGAATAAAACTAATAATAATAATAATATAAAATTCAAACTTAATTTACATATGCATCAAAGTTTACTCCCAGGTACGAGACCTTTAAACATTCATTACATCATAGATAATAAGTAACATTGTCTTAATAAACTATAACTATTACACAACATATTAGAAATCTCATTCGAACAGCTTTCCTTTCCCTTCCCCTTGTTCTTTCCTGAGCCTTTTGGTTGATCATACTTAACTGAAAACATTTAATTTAAGCAAAAGTGAGCATTTGAGTGCCCAGCAAGTAATAACAATTATAAATATTAGCTGAAAGGGTTAAATGTTTTCTTTGTACTACCCTTATACAACAATTCAATAGTTGTGAAGTAATCTGAACCGATAATAATAACATAACAACTCTCTATCAAAATTTTGAAACTACGTAATGACTATAATTGGGGTTTAGGTGACATGTTATGAACATTGTTTTTAATTTTCGAATAGGTTTAGCAGAACTTCATCTGTAAACCGTCATAACATACGGGCACGGGGGGTGATCAGCCCGTTATGCCCTGTATTGATCAATACTACACGCAAGAACGATAGTATCGTTCACTATGTCCACCTAGGGTGCATAAAAAGTTTTCCCGTTTACGGGATTTTCATACTTGTCGGGTTCCAAACCAAAAGTTTTATCTTGTTCAACAATAATCTATAATTCAACATATATATATATATATATATATATATATATATATATATATATATATATATATATATATATATATATATATATATATACGGGTAATTAACAAAGGTGTATCAACATGTGATTAAATACAATGATTATCCAAGTGGGGATACTTGTATAACCATTTATAGAAATTAACGAATAGAATATATATATCTGAATTACCATATACTAACATGTTGATAATCAATGAGCGTATATACTATAGGGTTAATAATCTGTACTGTAATAATATAATTCTGAAATATTCTTACTCATGCCCATTGCATAAAGGAAATGCAAAGGTAGGATACTTGTCTGAGCTGCTGTTTACAATAACGCAACTTAGATTAATCTTTTATACAGCGACCTATCAATAATAAGATCATTCGTTCGATTAGAATAATATATCGTAACACATAACACTGCTTATTGCAGTCCGCACATTATCTAATCATATTGTCACATATGTTTAACAACCATTGAATCACAAATAACCACTTATCAAGTCAAATTATCTAAGTTTAAATTAATTTCTGAAATATTTCGGTGTACCGACAGCTTTATCGGGTATTTATCGAGTCTAAGACTCTGTCCTGTAATTCAATAACTGAAAATATCAGTCATATTATTTTTAAAATGACATATAATAATTTTTAAACGTTTATTATAATTTATCATTAATTTTTAAACATCGGAATCATTATTAAATGATTTAAATATTAACTAATTCTGCTATCATTAATATTTAATTAATATTAAACTATTAATGAAACTATTGCCAAAATATTAAAGTTATTTACAATAACTCAAAATATTTTTAAAGTATTAATATTACCCTTAAATGATTTTTAAAATATTTAAAATCATTTTTAAATAATTACCATTAATATTAGAATATTAATTTATTATTTATCAAAATATTAAAAATCATTTATTATAACTTAAAATATTTTTAATTCATTTATTTCCTTTTTAAATGATTTTTAATTCAATAGAACCATTTTTAAACTATTTATTTAATATAATTATTAAATAAACTTAATATTATTAATATTAAATTATTAATAAAATTTACCTTTAAATATCAAAAGTTATATTTTATAACTTAATATATTTTTAAACTATTTATTTTCATTTAAAATAATTTTTATAATATTAAAAACATTTTAATTTATTGATTTATTATAATTACTAAATAAATCTAATATCATTAATATTTAATAATTAATGAAACTTATCTTAAAATATTAAAAGTTATGTTTTTTAACATAAAATATTATTAAATACCTTATTATTATTTAAAATGATTGTTAATACACTAAAAATTATTTTTAATTAATTTATTTAATGCATTTAGTAAATAATTTAAATTCCAATAATATCCAAATAAATATTAATATTTATGAGAAATAAGTCAAATTATTAAAAGTTAATTTTTATAACTTAAAATAATTTTTAAAACTATTTTTGTAACTTTTAGAATTTATTTACTATTTTTATATAATTTTTAGAAATTAAATTAATTAATTTTTAATATGTTTGTCGCTAAAGCCCTTTGGCGACAGTAAGTGTCGCCTTAGGTGTTCTTGAGAAACCCAGGCATTCAAAGTCAGCTTCGAGTAGCCTACTTTGACCAAGCTTAATTTAGTGTCTACTATGTTTCTGGGCTAACTAATGGTCAGATCTTGTAGTGTTAATGTAACACTGCATGAAACAACAAATATTCAGGTCATACATCATCACTATCAAAAGTTATTAAGCTTGGAACTAGCTGTCAGGCGTGTTCATCTTATTTCAGGGCTAACCAGAAATTTCAGTCATGGCCGATCAACGATATTGATGGCCTTCTAACATGAAATTTGTTGATGATATGGTTGGTCTAGACGTCGGGTTGTATAGACAATCTAATAGAGTACAAGTTCTAAACATTTTTCTTGTCTAAATATCAACAAGCTGCTCGATCTAAGGCCTTGAACAAGCTGTCAGAGATGTTCTTCATTTTCTGGGTTACCCCTAAATGAAGAACAGTTCGGATAGTCATATTTGGGCTTCCACTACTTGTTGTACAGGTGAGGTTTTAGTGATCTAAGACATCCAGATTGTAGCCCACATGTAGAACTATAGATCTATTACATAAAACCAATAAAACAACAACACAACAAGAAGATCTAGTCTGGTCAAAATCTGTCAGAGATAGCGTTCATCTATTTTCTGGGTTACCCAGAAACAGAAAACGTGATCGTTTTACCTACTTTGACCAGACACTATATTCACTCAGTTTGATGATTAGGAGATTTTAAGGCATAATAATGTAGTACATATACAAAAATACAACTTAGATTCCATAACCATAACAAAACATCAAAACACTGCCAAATCTGAGCCCATGAAGATCTTGTCAGAGCCTTCTGGGCACGATCTGGGTTTTCCAGAAACTGAAAGTCATGGTCGGTCAACGATGTTTGACCAGCCATAACTTTTAATCTTTACATGGTATGACCTTGATTCAAGTTTCATATTAAAGTCCTCACATCATACTACAAGTTGAACCCTTTAAACAACAAAAACACATAACATACCACGATCTACAGGGTCTGACATTCCATTGTCAGACACAAAAAAAAATTCTAGATTTTTAAAAACTTCAAATCTGAGCCTCTAGATGTTATGGATCTAACATTTAGCAACCCAGATCATCATTTTATACCACTAACAACATATTTTAACACTTAATCATAACATCTAACATGGCCTTCAAGATCAAATTGTAAATTAGGGTTTTGTACCTTTTTATGAGAAAATCTGATTTATATGCTTCTGATTCGATGTTGGTGCTAGTGGGGCTTGATTTATGACTAATCTAGCAAGGCAATCTCGTGGGTTTGGTCTTGAGAGAGTATGGCTAAGTGCTTGTGAATAATTTAGGCCATTAAGTGCACTTTCTCTCTCTTGAATCTATATGTACATCAAATGGGTGCAATGAACTTGTAATGGCTGATCATGTGCTGTTAATCTAGCTCATAGGTAGGTCTAGGGTAGGGTGGCTGGCCAGATTTGCAAAGATTTGGCTAGCAATAATTCAACAAATAAGACAAAAGGGTAAAACGGTAATTTTATTTTAACCTCAAGGTTATTCTTGTCCAAGGTACTTGAATCTAGGGTTTAATCACTAGATTTTACATCTTAAAGTTTCCCAAATAATTTCTAGGGTTTGAAAAATAAAATTTTAAGTGTAATAAAATTTTAATTAAACACACTAATTTAAAATTAGGGTTTTTAATAGAAAATTAGGGTTTTTAAATTAGGGTTCCTTAATACTATTAGGGTTCCCAAATTCACAATTAGGGTTTCCTAATTATCATTATAATTTACAAAAATAATAATTAGGGTTTTTAAATAATAATTAGGGTTTCTCCTAATTACAGAAATTCTATAATACACAGTAAAATTCATATAACACAATTACTGCTCAGTCTTAAACTCATAACCGAGTTTAATAATTAGGGTTTAATAACACGTTATGAGGGTTATGACATAATTTACCATATTTGACCAACCATTAACAGTCTACAGATATACAGTACATATTTATAGCACTGAAAAATCAAAATATAATTAATATTATATTATTATTCTCATACTTTGATAAAAATCCAAATTTAGGGTTTGGATTCCATATCTGATTTATCTTTCATATACAACATCAATAATTAAGCTAAAATAATTAACTTAAATATTCTGAACAAATTCATATAATAAAATATTTATTATTATAATTCTAATAATCATTTCATATATTATTTAAATAATATAAAATCATGTTTTATGGAAAAATAATTAATAAAACATTTCTGCTACAGAAATTTAATTACTATAAGAATATAATTTGTAGTGATTAATAATTCTAAAATTATTTATAGGTAATAAATATATTTGCATTTATCATACATTACTTGACACATATTCTCATCATTAAAATAAAAAAAATTATATGAAAAATTTCTTATTTATTTATATGAAAAATATCGGGTTATTACAATTGTAATGTGTGACATCATTAAAACCATATGATAAGAGTACATTTGAATGGTATGAAGTAACTAGTAGCAGAATAAAATCATATGTGACCTTTTAATACATAATTAATTAATTAACTGAGTATTCCAGAAAGTTGAAAAGGGATTAAATGTTTAAAATGAACATTTAACATTGGACAGTGATATAATATTGATATATGTGCAATAATAATATCTATGGGAAATACCCGGTCAATAATACTTAACTGCATTATTTTATCTGCAGTAAATATTAAATTATGTGAACCTAATGTATATGGATTATATGATATGAGTATATATTAAACCCCTAATTTTTCATAGTGTAGTAGCATTAACGCATTAAAATTACATTTTGGAAATCAAAGAAACCAAACTAAGCATTTTTCTTGACCAAACTGCTGAGAACTTAAACCATTGTTCCATTTCAGTTGGCCCAAACAGTAACCTATACCTTCATTATGTAAACTACCGAGCTTGCACAATAGCTATGAAGCTAGGTGATGATGGCTAAGAAGATGGTTGATAATGGGTGGTTGAACAACCCTTTGTTAACCATTAGCTTCTTCTTCTACCTCATGAATTCTAACCTTTGAGAAAAGCCATTAACTAGATAACAATTCTTATATAAAAGGGCAGCTCCATTCTTCATTTCCCGTTATTGTAAAATTGTCTGTCAAATTTTAAGTATGAGAGTGTAAGTTGATGGTAATTGAGGAGGAGTCTAGATAGTGCAGAGAGAAGGAACTAAGCATACTAAGCTATAAACAAGGTAAAACTCTTGCTTGAATACTTAATTTCAAAGTTTGCAAATCATGGAAATTCTACTAAATTCTTGCAAATTAGATTTGGAATTGTCCTACTAAAGTGTTTGTGAAGTGTGTATACATGTATGGAACCTCTAATAATGAACTTGAGCATGTTTAAACTGAAGAAATCGAAGTTGGATTGATACTCTGCAAAATAGTGCACCTTTCTGGTTCTGGTCTAGGAAGGGCGCAGCTACGCCCAGTTTGTACTAGGGTGCAGCGCAGTTGCGCCAGTCCCCAAAACCAGATTCTGGTTTTTGTTGTACTGTGTTGTTTTTAACCTGGTATTATGACCTTTACATGCATGAAAAGAAGTATAAAATGTGGTATAAAGCTTTCTTATAAGATATGAATTCTCCAACATGATTTAGTAGGAGTTTTATAACAAAAACTTAAAGTTTCAAAAATGAACTTTAGTGAAGCTCATATTCTGCAAATTCTGAGCATGATAGTATACATATATGACTGATTTATGAACATTAAGAATCATGAGTTATGATTTAAGGTTCCTTTGTTCATGACCAACTTGTTTAGGCTTTGAGTTAAATGACTTTTTCAAAGAAAACATGGCATATTGAGACTAATATCCTTGAATACCACATGGAGTATGTTTTGACCTTGTGAGTATGCAAACATGATTTAACTATACATGAAAAGAGATTTAAAGATGTTTTATGTGTTAGATTGCATTGTTCAAAGTTTAAAATGATTTCAAAAGTAAACACGAATATTGTTCAAACTAAATTACATTTGTGTGAGTAGTTAAGTATTGAATATTGAAGATGGCATGTTTATGTTCATTGTGTCTCTAAACATGATTCTTATGTGTTAGACGTAATGAAAGTTAACCAAGCATGAGTTGAAGCATGTTTTAAAGTGATAAACGATGCTAGCTATGAATAAATGATGTGAACACTTACAAGCATGCGTAGTACAGATTATGTGATCTCTTTATATGGACATATGGGTAACCTAGTAGGCATTGTGATTCTATGAGCCTATTTGACCTAAACTCCTTGGAAATCCTAAACTAAGGCCCTAACATGTAAAGGTGAGCTTAGGATGGTTATACGTGTATGTAAAACCTTCTAGCATGTATGCATGATAAGTGTAATTGTCTTATTGTGCTAAGGAATGGGACAGAAACAGGAAATGCAAAGCTCAACTCTAGTCAGGCTAGAGGACAGCGCAACTGCACCGTCCCTAAGCTTAATCAGGGCGCAGCTGCGCCACCCTGCAGTAAAGACTACCTAATCTGTTTGTAATCTGAGATGTGGTGCAAGCTTGTATTATTGTCTTAATATGAAATACATGTCTAAATATAGTATTCAAAGTATCAATAAGCATGCTAATGATAAAAATCATAGATTGGATATGTATTTATAAACTTTCGAACGTTAAGTCAAAAGAGGATTACGAACTATGTTATTTGATTTCATAGTGTCTTACAAACTAATTTTGTGCTATGTGTATGTAAGGTACGTGATGACATACGTATGGAACTATAAGACTAAGTTTAACTCTTATGTATGCATTTAAACTTACATATCAAGTATGGGTATTGAATGTACGTAACTAATGAATATCCTATACGTGTAACTATGATATAATAGGATTCGAAAAGTATCGATAAGCTAAAGGTTGATAAACTACGCTTAAGGCAAGTTTTCTATCTTACACAACTTTGAATTTGTGCAAGTACTCGAATCCTACTATTTATTGAGCATTACTTGAGCTTGTACTATTATTGGTTGTACAAGTAAACAATTGAAAGTATGATTCTTATCTTATGACATAATGTTTCATAGTTAGAATAGAGATGTTTATACTCTTTGAACTTTGATTTCGAGTATTGAACTTATAATTGTTCTTGTATACATTTAAAGAGCAGTCTATGCCATTTGATTCGGCTAGACCTAAATCATAATTTGAAAGCAATCCAAACAAATTGAATTGGTGCGGACTCTTATAATTGACTGAGATGAACAACCATCCTTGAAGGGGAATTATATATTTGTCGGGAGACCGGCGTGCGCACATGAGTATGATTAAATGTTATGCATAACGTAGGGTAGTTTAGGCTGATCACTTATTGTACTCGTTTTGTTGGATTATCAGTATATTACTGTTAATTCTAGTAGAAATTCATAGTCTTTAGTGACTTCTCAGTATTCATTACTTCGAAATTCCGAATTGATTAAGTATTGAATCTTATTGATAACTTTGTGTCCTTAGCAACTATTGTTAAGAACCATTGATACTTCTTGTTATCCTTAAACTATCATATATTGATGTACTCTTGAGAAATTTAAAACTATATTGAACACCCTTATTACTATATTACTTATTGAGCAAACTTGTTACTCATTCTTGCTTTCCCTAAAAATATTTCAGTTAAGAAAGAGCAATGCGGACCCTCGAGTACTGATAAGGGAAAGGGCAAAGCTACGGAGTAGCTTCATGTTTATTTAGAAGTTTTATGTTTATGTAAAGACATAAATTGTATTATGTATTAGTTATGCCTAAGCTATGTTTATGTATGTTTTAGGTATGTAAGAGATGATTAAGTTACGAAACCTTGGGACATGAATGATTATATTAAATAAATGTAATCTATTCTGTTATTTCCATTGCATGAGATGTATTTAGTCATTAGATTTGTAGCATGTGGCGAACCGAATTGGAGACATGAGTGGTCTGAATTTGGGGGCGTCACAAGTATCAGATGAACTGCCTACCATCAAAAAAGCCTTAATATCATGACATCAAAGAATATCTTCGAGATGGATCTACGCCCGATGGGACAAGTCAAGATGGAAGAAAGCGAATCCATAAAATGGCCCTGAAATTCTATTTGAGTGGAGATGCACTTTACAAAAGGGATGCTGGAATAGGCCTTTTAAGATGCCTGGACAAAGATCAAGCCCAAAGACTCATGGATGAAGTCTATGGTACACACATGAGTGGTCCTTTACTTGCCAAGAAGATATTAAGAACAGAGCATTACTGGATATCTCTCAATGCTGACTATGATGATCACGTCAAGAGATGTTATCAATGCCAAATCTATTGAAATGTCATCCATGCTCCTCCAAATGAACTACACAATATGAGTTCACCGTGGCCCTTTTCAATGTGGGGAATGGACATGATTGGGCCTACAGAACCCAAAGCCAGCAATGGTCATCGATTTATCTTCACAATGATCAACTACTTCACCAAATGGGTTAAAGTTGCATCCTTTCCCAAGGTCACTAAAGAGTTAATCATTGGTTTTGTCAGAAACAATATCAACTGTCGATATGGACAACCGGAGGTGATCGTATCAAACAATGCCAAAAATACGAACAACCAGATGATGAAAGAATTATGCAACAAATTCCACATCAAACATCTTAACTCCGTCATCTATCGTCCCAAAATGAATGATGCAGTCGAAGAAGCCAACAAGAATATCAAGAAAATTATGCAAAAGATGTCCGCCAATCACAAGGGATGGCCTAACTTATTGCCTCTTACTATGCTAGCCAACAGAACGCCATGTGCACTTCTACTGGGACTACCCCCTACTCATTAGTATATGGCATAGAAGCAGTACTCCCCATAGAAGTAGAGATGGAGTCGTTAAGAGTGTTAATAGATGCTCATATAGAGGAAGACCAATGGTTACAAGAGCGGTACCACCAATTATCTCTGATAGATGAGAAGAGGACTACAGCTACCTTTCATGGTCAATTATATCAGCAGATGATTGCTCGATCATATAACAAGAAAGTCCGAGTTGGTGTTAACAAAGATCCTCTCAAATTAAGATGAAGCCAAAGGAAAGTTCACCCCGAGTTGGGAAGGCCCTTTTATTGTCAATGAGGTATTGACAGGAGGAGCCCTCAAACTGTAAGAAATGGACGGCGAAGAATTTTCCTAGCTTATCAACGCGGACGCCGTGAAGAGGTACTATGTCTGAAATTCTTACAACCTCCATCCTGGTAAAATGAAGAAAAAAATCAATCAAGTTAATTCAAGTTTTCACTACAAAGCTTGAACTACGAAAGACATGATCTCCCCCCATCAATGGGAGTACGTAGGCAGCCATCTATGGTGCTGCCAAACCAAATAGAAAAATTCAAAAACCTCACAAACCAAGCTCAAACCCTAATAAATACCTCTCAAATTCCCAAAATATTTCTTTACCTGCACAAAGTACCAGCTTCAGACCATTCAAACCATGCCTGAACTACATAAGACCTGATCTCCCTCCAGGAGTACGTAGGCAACCATTTATGGTGCGGTTGAACCCTCGAAAGAAAGCCAAACACTTTGTCTAAACCTTAACAATATCAAAAGACCAGTCCCAAGACACAAAAAGCTGGTACACTAGAAAATTCTAAAGATTAACGACCCATTCTGAGAGATCCTAAGACATCTCAAGGTCAATCCATCAAAGAGAAGTTTGGGACACGTCAGGATAACAAGTCATGAGGAAAATGGCAACTATCAAGCAAGTTACAAGACATATCTAAAAGGGGAGTGAATCAAAATATATTTCCTTGCCATATAATATTGTTTGATATATACAATTTATCATATGCATGACATAAAATGCTAACCTAGTCTATGCAGGAAAATAAAAGCTAGTATATAAACCCACAGATAAACGAGATAACAAGTCCAACATGGAATCCCTCGCAGAAGATGGAGGCGAATCTATAAGCTCATGTCCTAAGGTCTCCATGCGAGCCAGAAGATCCACAACCATCTGCATAGTGCTACCGTGATCATCTATGAATGCACTCATATCTGTAATAATGCTAGTCGTGTAGGATCTAAGTACAGTACTATCAGCAATAACAACATCCCGGGTAGCTTGGGCCTCATCCCTATTAACAAAAGTTGCATCCCGAGTAGCTCGAGCTATGACAACCCGAGAATTTAGACAAATTAATAAAATCTTAAAAGATTGAATAAAGGTTAAATAATAGACCTAGACAGAAAATAAGTGTATGGATCTGACAATTTTGTGAAGGATTTTTATGGATTTAAAATTTTTTGGTGAAGACTTATAGGGATAAGTGTATGAGTGTATATGAATTTGATATATGTGATTATATGTGTATAGTATGTGGTTAAGGATCAAGAGTTGATCAGATAAATTATATCAGTGACAGACCCTAATGTTATGTTAAGAACTTCAACGTTCAGTTAAGAAATCCTAACAAATTGTCAGAAACCCTAATACCGGCTCTAGAAGCCCTAATTTCATCCAAGAATTAGAAACCCTAACTAGGAATATTAAAATCCTAATTTGTAAGCCTTAATGTTGATTAGGAAACCTTAATCCTAATTTTTAAGCACTAATGTGATTGGGAAACCCTAATTTGTAATTTAGAAAACCTAAATTTCCATTTTAAACCCTAATTAGAAAATCCTAAAAATTCAAATTTTGCAAAACCTTAGGGTTAAACCCTAAGGGTTAGGTCAAATGACTTGAATGCCATTAAAATTGTGTGCAAAATGACCAAAGTACCCTTTTTATATTTCTTTATTGAGATGGAGTGCAAATCTTTCCATATAATTGGTAAGTCACCAACTAATATCTCCCATATGCTTAAAAATCTCAGCAATCTCAGCCAACTTGCAATATTAGATACATTGAATCAAAATAAAAGATTTAAAGAGAGAGAAAGTCCAAAAAGTTAGGCCATTTGTGATCTTACACTTAACCAAACTCTTCTCTCCCCCAAGCTTCGAAAATCTTTTGTGGATCAGTCCCTAATCAAACCCCAAGATCAGCTCATGAAGATCAGAATCAAAGATTGTGCTTTAAAGATGTATAAACCTTAAACTTGCTAAATCTTGTAATTTGTTTTATATGTTATGATTTGTTGTTTAAAGTTGTGTTTAAGGATGTTATATAGTGATCTAAGATGTTTCATCAAGGATACATAACATCTAGATTCACGAAAATAGGATTTTAAGGACTAATCATGAACCCTAAAATTATGGTCTAATAGGCATATGTCAGGGCCCATAGATCTCAACTTGTTATAGGTGTTATGTGTGTTAGATGTTATAGATTTGTTCTCTGTCATGAGGAAAGTAGACTGGAAGTGGAATCAAGTCCATTCCATGTCTATATCTCAAGATAATGATGGTCAAACAGGGTTGACCGAGCACGAAAACTATTTCTGGGCAACCCAGAAATTTCCCAGATTTCCCAGAATTTCTGACAAGCTTTTTAAGGCCTCTGATGTTGCATATGTTAAGTAGTTTGGCCATGTTTGTTTATTGGTTTAGTAGACTGACATATAGACTACAAGTCCATGCCATTAGAACACCAAAATCATGAACAGAATCAAAGTTATGAGTGGTCAAAGTAGGGTTGACCATCTGCCCCAAGAACAATTATGGAAAACCCAGATCCTTCAAGAACAGTTTTCTGACAACAGTTTGACCGACCTAGATCTTATTGTTGTGATGATGATAGACTAATCTAATGTTGTATTGTTTTTCATTGAGATCACTACTACATGTTTAAACCATTAGTTCACACTAACAAGATATAGAATGCAAGTTATAAGGATCGAAAAGTAGGTACCTGGACTGTTCTTCATTTATGGGTAACCCAGAAAATGAAGAACAGGCCTGACAAAGTTTTTGATGGCCAATATCTATCTGATTTGTTGTAGTTTAGCCATGAAATTGATTGGTAATTGTAGTATTATATATATACTACATAGCTAACACAATTACAAACCCAAAAAACCTTAAGATCAAGGATCTAATGATGGTCAAAGTAGGCATCCGGTTAACTGTCCATGAATGTTCTGGGTTGCTGAAGAACACCTATAGCGACAGTTTTGTCGCTTTAGCCACCTTTAGCGACAGATTAATTATAAAATAAATTATTTTTTAAAATAATTATAATTAAATGATTATTAATTATGAAAAATACATAATAAATTTGTAAAAATTATTTTAAAGCTTAAAAATGGATTTTTAATTATTTGAGATATATTTCATTAATATTTTAATTTATTTAAATATTAATGATATATAATTTATTTAATTATTATATTAAATAAATTACTTAAAAATGATTTTAATATTTTAAAAATATATTAAAGTGTTAGAAAATAATTTAAGTTATTTTGAATGAATTTTAATATTTTGTGATGAATTTCATTAATAATTTAATATTAATGAAAATTAATTTATTTAATAATTATATTAAATAAATTATGGAAAAATAGTTTTAATGATTTAAAAATTATATAAAAATGATTTAAGGGTTATAAAAATATTTGAAGTTATAAAATATAACTTTTGATATTTTGTCAAGAAATACATTAATAATTTTAATATTAATGGCAGTTATTTAATAATAGTTTTAATTACTTTATAATCATTTAAAAGCAATAATAAAGTATTAAAAATACTTTGAAATATTATAAATAATTTGTAATATTATGTTGTGTATTTCATTAATATTTGACATGTAATAAATAATAATGATAATGGAATTATATGGTATTTAAATCATATCAATGATTGAAAAATCATTTTAAATGATAATAATTACTTAAAAATTATTATGAGCTTGTGAAAAATATTTTGACTGAATAATAAATTATTTAAGTTTATATTAAAGCGTTTAAGCAGAGTTTTGTTGATATTAGGCTCAATTATTATCTAATTAGGCAATCGGGAGGTCAAAATAGTACCGAACTCAACTAAGACTGAAATAGTTTGACTTGATACTAGTACCGAACAAACATCGGGAAGGTCTGGTGATTTCATAAACATCATTCTCAGTAGAAATGTAGAAAACATCTCAATTTATATTCATCAAACAAGCATCGGCAACACCGACAAAAATCAAACCGTTGAAGTTAACACCAACATAGACATCAGCAATAACCAGTAAAGGTAAAGCGATTTGCGATGTACGAAGTGCAATTTACGATTTGCGATATGTGATGTGCGATTTACGAAGTGCGATTGGCCAAATGCGAAGTGCAGAGAGTAGAATGCGAAGTGCGATTTATAAAGTGCAATTTGTGAAACATTTTAACATTCATCATAACAATCATTGCATTGCGATTTGCATCATTAAATAAACCTTATCATATTTTAAGTGTCTAGTAATTTTTATCATGTTCATTTCATTGCATTGCATAAACATGATAAAGAGGGGCATCTGTAGACACTCAAAATTTCGTTCTCCAGTTACTAACTATACAGGAGGGCAAAAGCGTCTTTTTCACACTCTAGAGATAACCCTAGAGGATAATAACATCAAATCTAACCACGAAGACATCCCTGTGGAACATCAAATAAATCTTAGATATCAGCCTTAAGGAAAAGAAAAGTTGGCAGCAATCAAACCCTGAAGATAACCCCGAAGGACAGCTAAAAGCCCCGTTAACCTTGGAGATAACCCCTAGAAGGGCAAAACGGTCATTTTGACAAGTCAACTTCAATAACCCTACTACAGTTGCAAATAGGGTCAGAAAGAGCCATTACAGCACTTCTGAGCGCAAACTACGTAAAATAGCTCAACGGATTGCCTGCGAAGACCCGAAGATGCCATTTTGGTCATGGACCCATCTTCCTGGATTCGAAAAAGAGAAAGCCTTATGTATTTGTGTAGGTCTCAAAAAAGAATTTTTGAAAAGGTATAGCATGCCTCCATCGGATTCCCAGATTGAAAGTTATGAAAGTTCGAGCAAACAGCGTGTTGGTCAGAGTGCACGTAATTCGAGACGACGAGACCCACTAGGCCTGGGCCTATCCGGATCAGCCGTAGGTAGACCCGCGGCTATTTTGGTCTATAAATAAGACCCCCCATCTGCCAAAAAAGAAAAAAAATAGAAAATAGAGGGAATTTCGTCCATTTCAGCTCTTAACCCCTCCTATAGTGTTCCAAACTTTGATATTCTTCTTTGTAAACACTTATATACATATATATTACAACATATCAAATTTTAACCAGTGAAAACGGAGTTTTCAAGCTTCAAAAGCGGTTTAAAGCTCTCCTCACTACACACTATAAGATCCTTTCAGATCTGAAGAGACGAGTAAAACATTTGCTAGTGTGTCCTACCTAAACTTATTTGTTATTTAATTGGTCGGTCAGATTATAGGAATAATATGTGGCATGTCAATTTCTTTAATTAACTCTTATTTTATGGCAGTATTTGAGAATGGCATATGAAAATTTTGAGATAAGCAATGGAGCACATACGACCATTGAGACACCGCCAATCAATATCCAGGATAATGAGCATCAAGAAGGTAATAATCCTCCTGTAAACAACAACACCAACCAAATGATGAACGATGGGATATTTAGGAGCTTTCTACAATTCATGAAACACCAAACGAGAGAGATTCTCATATCCCTAAGCTCTGATACCAACTGTGATGCCCCCAAAATAGGTCCATACAACCCATTCTGAGTCGCCAAATACATGATACAAAATTTAAATATAAATTTTGTTTATACAACTATTAATTATCGTCAAAAATACGATAAAATATACGCTGTGAGTTTTAATACAAATATTATCTCGTAGACAATATCCAAACTCAAATAAAATTCTTATTACAATTATTGTTCCACTATTTTATAAAATAGTGAGGATTACTAAAATAACCATCTTGGACCATTATTTCACTCCCCGACTAATCCTAGCTACATTCTCACCTCCTGAGAAGAACAATGGAACCAAAAAAAAAAGGTGAGCTCAACTAGCCTAGTAAAGAATATTATGACTAAGATAATGTAGAACAAATTATCATTAGTCCTCAACAGGAAAAATATGATAGAATACAATAGACAACAAATTTTAGATCAACAACTGCAGCGAAAATAACAATCCATTAGAAGAGTCAAGTAGAGCATGATGTCTACTTTCTTCAATTATTTAAAAGTCCATCATCAATATTTTATCCTTGTAACACCAATCAATAAATATTTCAAATCAACGAATTATCCATGCATTACGGGCCAAGGATATTCATTCGTATCATCAGTGGTCATGATCATGCCAAACAACTGTCCATATATGCACTACGGGCCAAAGAGGACCTTCACCATAACATTTGTCTATAACATTATAGGTCATGATTATACCAATACACAATTCTTGGTCATAATCATACCAATCAACAGTCCATCTATGTACTACGGGCTAAATATGACTTTTACCACAACATAAGTATGAGGATGATGACAATGATATAAGGAATCAATCAAGTGAGATCAATGATAAATATTAGAGATTTATAATTCAATTTATCTAGAGTTCAAGAATGTCCAAATTTCCAACATGATAATTAATTGTGGAGTAAAATTCAAGAATGATATTCATGTATAAAAAATAATTTGGACAGAAAAAAAAACTAATTTTGTCGTGAATAGCATCCCGTAAATAGTACCCCGAGTGAATAGTACTCGAGTGAATAGTATCTCAAGTGAATAGTACCTCATGAATAGTACCCCGAGTGAATAGTATCTAAGTGAATAGTACCTCGTGAATAGTACCTCGGGTAAATAATATCCGAGTGAATAGTACCCCGTGAATAGTATCCCGTGAATAGTACCATGAATGAAAATATAAAATTTAATAAGAAAGTTCATACAAATATTCCAATGAAACGATACTAGATGAAGTGAAAAACTCAATGATATTCTACTAATTTCAGGGATTATAGAAGTAATACTTACCATAGTAAGTTTAGATTTATGAATATGAAAAGAAATAATATACGAAACTGCAAATGAATTTTCACCCGTCATGCGGTAATCTGTGTAGACATATCTTTTTCACAAATAAAGAATAAGTACAAAGGGTTATTCAACATGTATGCGGTAATCCGCGTAGATAGGTTATTCCCACATAATAAAGAATGAATACGAATGGTAATTCACAATGCATGTCATAATCCGCGTAGACAGGTTACTCCAGCAGATTAATAATGAATGAATATGAAAAATAATATCTCTTACCTTAGTAGGAGATTGGATACTGCAATAGTGAAGTAGCAAAATACTCTTCTTTTTTCTCTCTATAGTTTCTCTCTCTATAGTTTTAGTGAATTCGTAAGAATGAATGAAGAAATGAGCTTCTATTTATAGGAGAATGGACTGAATAGTAACTGATTCACGGACGGTCCAGATTGATTTACTATTAAAACGGACGGTTCATATTAATTTACTATTAAAACCTCAACTGACGGTCCATATTGATTTACTACTAAAACCTCAACCGACGGTCCATATTGATTTACTATTAAAACCTTAATCGACGGTCTGAAAAATTAGTACATCTCCCCATGGAATAATAAGTCAAACTTACAACAAACGCCTCATGACAAACCCCTCTATTTATATCAAAAATTGAATAAATATTTACCACAAATCACTTATATTCAATAAACACATTTTTAATCTTTCAACAATTATTCATCATTAATATTATAACTCACAATATTGACAACCAGATCGTTCCTAGGAAAGAGGGGGCTTTCCGATAAGAATTTCTCCTTACTGGCGCACAATTAAATAACCAAACCCCTTTTCTCGACAGAACTTTCTAGACATTGTCAATAATGCAAATAATAATATGAATAATTGTGACGTCTTAATTATTGATTTAATAATATAAAATATTGTGCAGATGATACTGTGACAATAATTAAATCAATAATATGAGATACCATGCAAAAATTACTGTTGCAATAATTGAATAAAACTGAGTGACTTCTTACGTAAGTATCAACAATCAGAGATACTGTGCAATACTGTGTGCTACTGTTCAACAACGCGTATTACTGTTCTTTTATCACCGGTATTTCAACAGTTAACGATAAAAGTTTTACCGTTATTTTTATAAAAAAGCTATTTTTGTCGCTTTCTATATCCGACAGTCATTTTGTTGTGGGGTCCACCAATAATTGTGTCGTCGTACGGATATTCCCCGATAAAAAGAATATTCCCCGACCAAACGAATATTTTATGACAACTTACTTACTTTGTAAAATTTGCACATATCACCCATAACTATAGCATTATATCAAATCAACACCTTATTATTTAAAATAATATTTAAAGAAAATTAAATCTTTATTCATATAAAGTTGGAGTCTTACAGTAACACTTTGGCATTTTATATAAGACTTACTGTCAGCAGTTTAATAAAACGAACGCAAATGTTTAGATTGACCTAACATTCGTAGTATTAAACTACGGACATAACTAACTTTAAAAACGACATCGTTTAAGTATTGTCCATACCTATCGTCCGCAGTTTAATATTGCGGACGGAGAACTTGTACTAGGAGGGATATTTTGGTCATCTGTTCCATCGAAAATATTAAATTGCGGTATACTAAAGATTAAAATACGGATGTGGACTCTATTTAACCGTTTGATCAACGGATGGACGGTCACGATGTGTTATAAGAATAATTTTATCCTTACAACCTTGCCTATGAATCAATCTCATATATATATATATATATATATATATATATATATATATATAGAATCTTAGTAAAGCAACCTTTCACCTGAACAAGCTTACTTACTAATAAGGCGGCAACAACAACCAGCTCTTTAGAGACAGTCCCACAGTCTCTCCTCTGCATGCATCCTATTAGATGCATCTAGTTTATTGCTTTAAAAATTTTCCATTTTAGCCTATCATTCTTTAGGTTATTAGCCGTATTAGTCTTCTGAGCCCTCTTCTTATTAGAAAAGAAGATTAGAAGTCAGATTACTGGAGGGAAAGTTGGGGAAAAGCATAGAGCGTGCGGACTCAACTCTCGCCCTCCTCCCATTCGCGAAGTTGAGGGATCAGAAAATGGCAAAATGTCTCTTGAGATTTTTTTAAAAACAACTAATCAATAGTTGGGCGGAGTAGCTCGAATAGGGGTGGATGAGATCGATCGAGTGGTCTCAGTTAGGGATGGGTTTACACGTGTTTATGGATTGAACGAAATTCAAGCAAGTGAAATGGTTGAATTTGCCAACAACGTCAAATATATAGGGGAGGCTCTTCAAAAGAGAAATGAGACCCTACCCATATCTAAATTTAAAATTTAGTAGGTAAAGGGTTTTGCCTAAAGATAAAATAGATAAAAGAGAGAGTAAAATTAAAATTTAGGAGGTTAAGGGTATTGGCTAAAGAGAAAATAGATAAAAGAGAAAGTAACAAATTTCAAAGTACTAAGGTTTGTAATTCATTGTACTTGTACTAAAATTCTTCCAAAAATATGGGCGTTTGAAAAAAATTTAAAATACTATTTTTATTCTAAATTACAAGATTATTATTAATTGTTGAAAGTCATTTTAAAATACTTTCAAAATCAAAATTGAGTGATTCAATAAATATTATGATAAAATAAATCTTATATAGTTAAATATTTAGCTAATGTTAAGATGTCAAATTTTTAATTTTAAAAAGCTTCTTAAGTAATGTGTTATTCATATATTATTTAAGTAAATCTTTTGTAATTAATTAATTATATTATAAAAATATTTAATACCACAACATTTGAGACTTAAAATTTTAGTCACATAACATTGCTCAAAAACTTTTTATCCCTCCCAAACAAGTTCATTTTTTAAGAAATATAAAACCTTCTAGTAGATGAATTAGGCAGTTAATTATGTATAAATAATTTAAAATAAAATCAATCATAACTAGCATATACATCCCGGCTAAAGTCTTATTGAGAGATATGATATTATTGATTTTTTATTATATTTTTTATAAAGATAGTGTTATAGGTCTCAATTTTTTGTCACAAAAGTGTCCCAAATATTGTGTTATTATTAAATTAGTTGTGTAATATGCAATGTCGTAAAATATTATTCCATCTGTTTTGAAAGTGGATAAATATTTTTTTGGTCACTCTACTTTAGGTCAACTTACAAATGAATCACTAAATTTAATTTTTTTTACAGTCAACTCACTGAACTTTTGTTTACTAACAAACCGTTACAAAAAGTCTCTTGACCCTTAATTGACTAACAAATTAATGATGTGGCAATGGTGACATGATGCTAATTTCTGATATGGCAATTCTTAAATGAAAATGAAGGAAATATAGGAGTTGGTAGTATAAAAATTAAAATAAATAATGACATTTAGGAAAAAATGAAAATTTATCTTAAAAAAAAGTAAAGAAAAAGAAAAAATATTATTATTATTATTATTATTATTATTATTGTTGTTGTTGTTGTTGTTGTTGTAGTTGTTGTTGTTGTTTATTATAATTATTATTATTATTATTATTATTATTATTATTATTATTATTATTATTATTATTATTTATTACTGTTATTATTATTATTAGTAATATTATTATTACTATTACTATTATTATCATTTACTATTGTTATTATTATTATTTATTTATTAATTATTATTTATTACTTTTATTATTGTTAGTAATATTATTATTATTTATTATTTTTATTACTGTTACTATTATTATTTATTATTATTATTGTTACTATTATTATTATTTTCCGCATATTAAAGGTCATGTTGTATAATTTTGCCACAACTTTTTTTATTTACAACTCAGCAATGTGTCAAATTCCATTAAAGTCAAAAGACTTTAAAGGTTTTTGTAACGGTTTGTAAATAAACATTAGTTCAGTAAATAGACTGTAAGAAAAAAAGGTTTAATGTCTCATTTGTAAGTTGACCTAAAGTAGAGTGACAAAAAAAATATTTATAATGTTTTGAAAAACTAGCTTAGTTTGATTTTTTTAGCCAAATTGATCATTTTTTTAATCAAAATGTATACTATTTTCTTAAAAATATAGGTGGAGAAACTATAACCATAAAAAAACTATATCAAATTTACTATTACCTCCAATTTTTATGAGTTAAAAAATATAAATAAATAAAATTATTTTTTAATCTAAAATTAGTCAATTTGATTAAAAAAAATCAAACTAAACGATCAAGTTTTTCAAGAAAGAATGTTAACATAATTTGACTAGAAAAGTGAACCAACTTTTTAGGAGGGATAGTATTAAAATATTTAATTTCACATCATTTCAGACTCATTCATATGAGTCTCGTAATAATTACTTTATTTTTATAAATATTTTACTAAATAAAGTAATTTTTTTAATTATTTCTTTAGCAATTAAATTATATGGTTGGTCAATATATTATATTTATAATTATATTTTATTAATATTAATAACTTAATATTAGGTAATAATTTTATCTAACTAATAATATATATCTAAGTAATAATTTTAATAACAATAACAAATTCAAGTTAGGAAAGACGTACGATCTTTGTGAAAAAATTATTTTGACGTAGTAATAAAATTTTACTCCTTCCGTCTTATTTTTGTCCTTAAAAAGATGAGATAAAATATATTAAGTGAAGGGTAATTATGTCATTTAGTGGGGTCTATTAGTTTAAAAAATAAAATTACTCATCACTTTATAAATTTTGTGGAGCCACTAAGGTTAAATTTGAAATTTTATTTATTCCCTTTTCTCTACTTTTATTTTTACTTTTCTTAATATGTGTGTAATTTGTATTATATCCATTCTTTTGAGGACAAATGAAGTATTTATAATGATACAAATTAATATTAGGTAAAATGATCTTATGATTTATTTATTTTTTACATCACTTTTTTATTGTTCAATATATAGTAATAATATTTGTGCACATAAAATTACTCTATTAGTAATTCTTGTTTTTGAGATATTTTTCATTTTATTCTTACCAATTGTTTTTAGACATAATAATTCAATTTTATTTTATTAGTTAATAGTTGAATATATATATATATATATATATATATATATATATATACACACACACACACACTTTATTTTAATGCTAGTAACAATTTGATATTAGGTAATATAAACTTGAATATTTAATTATATTTATATTTTAATAATAGATTATAACAAATTCATGTTAGGTAAAATAATCTTTATGAAAGTTTATTAGTTAATAGTTGAATTATATATATATATATATATATATATATATATATATATATATATATATATACACACACACACACACACACACACACACACACACTTTATTTTAATGCTAGTAACAATTTGATATTAGGTAATATAAACTTGAATATTTAATTATATTTATATTTTAATAATAGATTATAACAAATTCATGTTAGGTAAAATAAACTTTATGAAAGTTTTTTCCTAATTCTAAAACTATATAATCTAAGTCATACTAATATAAATATATCGGTAATAGTAATAAATTAATATTCAGTAAGATGGTATTATTTTCTTGTAAAATTAATTTTGGTTGAATAAACGTAAGAAAGTTGAACTAACTTATAAATAATAAAAATTAACCTAACACAGGAAAAGTAAAAGGTCAAACTGACCAAAAAAAAAGGAGAGAAAAAAAAATGAATCAAATTGTCTATTAAATTATAGTATAATTTATTTTTATTTTTTTTGTGTATATATATATATAAGGAAAAGGTAGTATATTGTTACATGTACATAAGATCATGTAGTATATTATTACATGTACATGATCAGATCATGCATGGTGAGGAGTGTTTCGTCATATTCTGAAAAGGTTAATTAGCTACTTAATCGGGTGTGCTTTATTGGCATTTAAGATAGAAAAAGAATAATAATAAATTTGTTAATTATCAAATAACTAATCAATTGCTGAGGGTTTAATGACGAGCAAGCCCACTAATCTCTCCCCCCTCTCTTTCTCCTTTTGCATGAGAGGACTTAGAAGCTGAGGAGTTACACCATCTCCAAACCTAGGCCGTTAGATGAGCATCCAGATCAACGGCTAGAAGCACGTCTAGCTCATCCCAAGCCTTACTTCAAGCCCTTTTGTCCAAAAAAAACAAAAAAAAAACTATAGTCATGGAGCTCTTCTCTCTTACAAGTAGCTACTCTTTCCCCTTAAAACTAGTCCCATAAAAACTATCACTCCTTTACTGTTTATTTTCTTTTCTACTTTTATTTCTCCTTCAAGCCTCTCTTTTCATGGAAGGAGTTGGTGGTGTTTTCGGGAATGGAATTTCACCAAACAATAGTAATAATTTTCGACCTATGTCTCCATTATCAGCCATTGATAGATTCCTTTGGGGTCAAAATCTGAGTCATTTTTCTCACCAAAACAAAGATTTTTTTGGTTATGGCAATGGGGTTTCGGAATTTTATTCTAATAGTTCTTATTCTTATGGAGGTGTGATCCCTGTAATTAGTACTAGTGATTATGATCAAAATATAGGCGGGCTTGTTTGGGAAAGCTTTCAAGCTCATGATGGTGTTTTCATGGATGGAAGTGAGACTCAAAATTGGGATATGAATCCGAAACAAGAAGAAAAAACACCACTCAAGAAAAAGAGAGTTAAAGGTGGATATCCTTCGAATTTGATCAAGGGACAGTGGACTGATGAAGAAGACAGGTTTTTTATTTTATTTATTTATTTTAATTTGCTAAATGATGAAGAAAACAGGTTGTTATATCATATCATATAATATATATATATATATATATATATATATATATATATATATATATATTATACTACCTCTCTTACAAAATATAAGATTCTTCGTATTTTATAGATGGATTATTATGATTTATATTTATATTTTTTTGGTTTTTTAAGGGTGATATATTTATATTCTTGTTTAATCAATATTGTCTTTATGAATGAAAAAAATATATATTATGATATAACTGATTAAATGTTTTTCTATGAATTTTTATATTTTTGGATGAAGGAAACTTATTAGGTTGGTGAAGCAATTTGGAGTGAGAAAATGGGCTCAGATCGCCGAAAAGATGTTCGGTCGTGCGGGAAAGCAGTGTCGTGAGAGATGGCAGAACCATTTGCGCCCTGATATCAAGGTTTTTCTTTTGCTTCTGTGAAAAAAAAAAAAGGAAAGCAAGTAAAGAAAAAAATAAAAAAAAAATAGAAAAAGGGGTCCTTCTATTCTGTTGTGAGTTATTTATTTAATTGTTTTCCCCCTTCTTGTTACCAGATCTCCAGTTCCAAATAATGGGTGATAGATCTCTAATAATATCTAAGAATTGGATTTTGTCCAACGTTTCTGTAATTATATTTTCGTTAACAAGAAAACCCTTATATATGTTGCCCTAATTTTTATTGTGTCCAAGGATTTCCAGATGTTGAAAGATTATTATATCACTTTGGATTAATGGTTTTGTCAATTAGACCTGTTTTTCACTTTTCAATGTCAATATATTTATAACTCATCAGATAAACATCCTAGGGTTTGCTCCTTTAAGTTTATGACACACACCATGCCAACTCTAATTTCCAAAATTTGAGGTATTTTTCATGTTTGTTGCCACTTGCCCCCGTTCACACCTCAACCACCTTCTTCCTTAATTCTTCAGTTTTTCCATATATTCTTACCTATATACATACATACGTACTGCATACATATATATATATATAATATATATATATATATATATATATATATATATATATATATATATATTCTTGTTTCTTTTACATGGGTTATGTTCTTTTTCATTATTTAGTTTATGCTTCAAATATATCTAGGGTTAGACATGCAAATCATGTTTCTTTTCCGCTTCTAGTTCACTGTTCATTTCATGTGATTTTGGAACAACTTTTTAAGGACAAAACATCATAATCTGTTAGAAAAGGATCCACTTTTTTCCATGCAAAAGTATATGATTGGATTTTTTAAGTACTATCTTTTTCCATAAAATATGTTTGATTATGCACTTTTTCCATCATAACATATTTGTTGCTGTCGTTTTTGTAGAAAGACACTTGGAATGAAGAAGAAGAGAAGATGCTAGTTCAAGCTCATCAAAATGTTGGGAATAAATGGGCAGAAATAGCCAAACGAATTCCAGGAAGGAGCGAAAACTCCATTAAAAACCACTGGAATGCTACCAAAAGAAGGCAGAATTCAAGGCGCAAAAGCAAGAAAAATGATGGCAAAACTGGAAAATTCTCCTCCCAACCATCTCTATTACAAAACTATATTAAGAGCAAGATTTTGGAAGAAACTAATAATTCCACCTCAACTATCACTACCTCCACTACAACTCCCACTAATTCCACTACCTCTGATGATCCATCCATCAAATTCGACGTACTTTTTCCACAATCTCCTTGTGAGGACTCCACTTCCTTGATTACACCAACTTATGATGATGAATTGAACTTCATGCAATGCCTTTTCGCAACCAACTCAAAGGATCCCTTGATTGATGATGGTAAACTCTTGGCTCCTGAAAAACACTTGTTTCTTAACAATATTGTCCCGAAAGAAGTGGCACCAGATGATATGCAGCATATTTGCAATAATGTCGTCGCAAAACAAGTGGCACCGGATAATATTATGCTGCCTGACCATTATCTTGCTTTTCTTTTGGATGGAGGCACTAATTCTTTGCCTCAAAATGCTGATTATGGCTACAATGACATTAACATGGACTTTGAGCAGATGATTGATCAAGCTTCGTCAAGTGGAACAAATAAGGAGATGGATTTGATTGAGATGGTTTCGGCTTCTCAGTTTTCCCATAGAATTTAAGTAGTTAAGATTACTAAATTTGTGATCTGACTATATGATTGATCTCCCTAGTGCTTTTCTTTGGTTATGGTAATGTGGTTTAATTTCCTAAAGAATTATTTAAGTTCTTCACAGAGCAGATAAGCGATATGATATTAGTAAGTGTTTTTATGTTCTAATTAAAAGTACCTCTTTTTGTTTTGCTATGACTTCTGCTATGTTTAAGAATTTTGTTCTAGGTTTTTCTTAATGATGAATATTTTAGTTTTTGATAGAAATGAGAAAATACCTATGAACTCCTTAATTATAGACTAAAGGAATTAAAATTTTCACAAATAAAAATGGTATTTTCACAATTTGATCTTTTCAAATGAATAGTAAATTATTCCCATTATAAAAGACACTCTAAAAATATCAATATTTACTTATAAGAATAACAATTATCATAGACTTATTGTTCTCTAATATATTTTTGATAATGCAATAAGTATTAAACTACAAATGTTAATAGTACAATTTGGTCCAATTTTTGTGCACTACTGTAACGCTCGAGAAAATAGGATCTTTATGTGAATTAAATTTTATTTGATTATTTGAATTAAATGAATTTAATTGATTATTTGAATTAAATGAATTTAATTGATTATTTATGTGAGTACGCTATTTGAAGGTCGTTCTATGACCTAGAATCTGCGGATGTGGTTAGTATTCTGGCTATGTGCTAGGATTAATTGTTTTCAATTTCTAAAACGAAAATAATAGATTTTTGAGAAATATCCGTAAAAATACTATTCATCCGTTTTTGCTCGAACATTAAGTTTAAATTTCTGAGAAACGCGTAATGATAAAATACGAAGACGTGATGGAATATTCAATAATATTTCAGTTATGGCAAACGAAATTTTCGCTTGCGGACTTAAAACCTAAAGGTTAGGAAAAGTGAGTTCTAAGAATTTAATGTCTACGTATAATGATTATGATTATTATACGTGAGGAATACGAGTATGATACTAGTAATTATATTAGTATAGTACGAAGATTATTACGACGTATAATACGAATATCGTACAAACTATATACGAAGAGAATACGAGAATTGTATGAATAGAATACGATTAGTTCTTAATGGACTTTGAGTTTATGGACTCTATAAAATCCAATTGGACTTGAATTATGTCAAGCCCAATGTATTGTGAAATCAAGCCCAAGATAGGCCCAATTTGAATTTATTCTAAGGCTCAAACCAAGAAAATTAACCGCGGATTGAACCGATGGGTCACCGGATGGGTCACCATATGGGTAAAACCCATGGGGCAACCCATGGGCCATGTGGGCCGGCACTTGGTCACCAAGTAAAGTGGTTACTTGGTGGCTAAGCCATGAATAGTAAGGAGGTTAGCTTAATGACCAGTATGCCCTCCATTAGATTTTCCTATATAAGAGAGGCTTGGGTTGGTTCATTTGAATGTTTTCACCAACTCTAGAAAATATATTGAGAGAGAGAAGAAGAGATTTAACAAGTAATCGATATCAATCCAAAGCAAAACATACAAGTTTATTCATGAACGCGAAGAACGTTAAGGTAATATTTCATAAACATTAGTCTTCGATCTTTTTCAATTTCTTCTTCGTAGAGAAGTATGAATTGGTGGAGCATGTCTCTTCCGGAGTAATAAGGATGGCTAATAGTGGATTAAACCATTATAAGTCATGTATGATTAGTAATCATAAGTGTTTAAGTAAGTTTAAATCAAAGAAAACCGTTAAGCGTTTATTTGGTTGTTGATGGACAAATTGAAAACCATCATAGAGTATGTGCATCTTGTTTGGTTAGGATGTAGATGATGAATTAGTGGAGTTGTTCCATTTGATTTGGTGTATAGAACTCGAGTAACGAAGTTTTGGCGAAATTTACGGGATTAGGCGTTAAACATTGAAAACGTAGAAATTCTGGATTAGTAGTCAAAAGTTGCCATTTAAGTTGGAAACCTTGGTTTTCAATGACATAACGTAGAATAAGGTATTCAAGAGTCGTGGCCTCAAGAATCGTCAAATTCTGACTTAGAACGAAGAAACGAGCTATGAACGTTCACGAACGTTAAACGAACGCATAATAGGACGTTAAATAGTGAATTCATTGTTAACGGATTTAAAAACTATATTTATTCAAATGAAATCGAAGTACATGAGATATGTGAGATAACGACTTTTGAATGAGACAATTCCGACTTATAACGACCAAGTTAGGAGTCCGGAAAGAATTGAACTAAGAAAAAGACTTAGAATTCCAAGGCTCAGGGTCGGCGCCGCAGTGCCACTCCAAACTTACAAACCTTGCGCTGCAGCACCGGGTCGGATGAGTAGATACTATAGAGTCGCACCGTAGCGCCACTCTTGTATAGTAAGTCTCGTGCCGCAGCGCCGAGACCTAGGGTTAGCTACTGTTAGTTGGCGCCGCAACCCCAATAATGTACTTGGAGATGGCGCCGCAGCTCAAAGACAAGGAAAAAGATAGACTTGATTGTTTTTGAACCCAATGTTACAAGATAATTATGTGGCAAGTGTATATACTTCATATGCATGTTAAGACCAATCCTATGTCACATATAGAGTGATGACTTTAGGAATTCAATGTTGTTTATTAGTAATGAAACGATGAACGATAACAAGCCGTAAGGGTGGATAAGTACTTAAAACGAGTTTTATTAATGAAATAAATTCGGTTAAGTTATAGAAGGGAAAGAAGTTGGTAAAAACAATGTGATTAGATTGTTTGGTAGCTAATTACAGTGTGCTATGTGAATATATCATGTAGAGACTGTAAAGACCGAGAATTGTTGAATATTTATTTGAAGACGTTTGAAGGCAAGTTTTCTTAACGCTTGTCTAACCTTCGTGTTAGCCAAGTTTTCTGTGATTCATGATATGAGATGCATGAATTGTTTTACGAAAGGGTCGACGCCAGTTTTAACTCTGCTAGACTAATCTTAAGAGTTTGATTGATTTGTTTACAAGTCTTTCAATATATAATTGATAACGATATGCTATGCCAATTGTTTGGTACGGATTCAAAGGTAAGCCTGAGTATGAATAAACAAATGTATTTTACATAGATTATTCGATGGGCACGCGAGGTTGCCAAAATTTAAACATAAATACGTTTAATGGATGAGTGTTGATCAATATAGAGTACTATAGGGATCACCTAGAAGTGCTCGTAAGATATATCGAACTTACGAACTTAGTGTCAGATTGTCCTTTTTTATGAATGAAAACTAAAGAGAATGTTCATGGTCGTTTGACCTACTCAGAATTCCTAAGTTACTGTATGTACTTTGGAATTGTTTCATGACAATGAAAAGTGCTATCCAATGTTTCATAATACTTCATAGCTATTTGTTCAGTTATTGAAGAATAATCATATGATTCTTGACGTGGTATTTAAATAATATGTTGCTAGACCTGCTGAGCTAGTTATGCTCACTTCTTGCTTGAATTATATGATTGCAACTAAGGCCGAACGAACCGAGGGTTCTAAGAAAGATAAGGGCAAGGCTAAGATGGATAATTAGTTTATCATGTAATAAACTAGTATATTTGTATGTATTATACTTATGAACAACAAAGAATGTATTCAGTTTCCAAACTTTTGATTTATTATTATTGTAATAAGAATGTAGTTAATATACTCATTTTGATGTTGTTTCAATGGAATGAATGTATAGTTATGAGTACCGTGTAGCACCATCTGTCGGGTTGGAAGATATCCGGATTTGGGGGCGTCACAACTACAACAAAAAGGCTTATCAGCGATCGCATATTTGCGACCGCATCTGGTCGCAAATAAGTAGTAGCGACCAAATGCGGTCGCTGATATTCGTTGCAGATAATCTGGTCGCTGGATGGACATCAACGACCATTATTAGCAACCGACTTAATTGCCACATGCCTTACTTAAACCCAAATACATAAAAACATAGTGTATACTAGCATGAATATACCTTGCAATGGTACGGCGGTGGTGAAGGCGACGGGCGACGATGTTGGTGGTGAAGGCGGCAATATCCTCCCTCTTCTCTTCTTCCCCTACTCCCTCTTCTCACACGAACTGTTTCTCCCCTCTCTTTTTTTTCTTTCGTACTGATTCGAGCGAATGCCTGAATCAGATTAATTCACTACTAAAAAAATGGTCATTTGTGATGGCCAAAAGTCATCACAAAAAGTAAGAAAACCATCACAAAAGGTTTACGTGATGGCTTTAAGCATCACAATGGTCGTCTTGTATACACCCATCATGAAAGATTTTACGTGATAATTTTGGCAATCACGCAAACGCTTAGTGCTTTTGTGATGATTAATACAATCACATTAACACGTAATCTATTGTGATTGTCAAAGTCATCACAAAAAAAAGACTTTAGAGATCAAATATAAGAACGTGAATATCTATTTATGTATAATTTATTTCACTATATTAATTGTATCTATATTAATTGTATCAAATGATACTTGTAGGATTCAAACCCTCTCCCATTTATAAACTAAATAACGAGTATTACCACTACACCAAAGTCCAGATCATGATTATATTTTTAAAACAAAATATAAAAGGAAACATATGTGAGTTGACTTACTAAACAAAATTACTTCCACATAAGATTTGGTGATTGCAATGGCAGTCACAAATACTCTATAATGATGATAAAATTAGTTATCACTAAGAGCCATCATATATTTTATTATTTTGTGATGACTTGAAAATTCCATCACAAAATACCTACTTTTTGTAATTGCAAATAAAAGTCGTCACAAAAATTTATCTTTTTTAATGATTGTCACGACTGTCATAAAATATTGTTTTAATTATTTCTTACATTAAAATATTAGTGATAGCTTAAATGCAATCACGAAAAGGGTATATCTATAAGTGATGACTTAGTGCGTCATTAAAAAAAAAGTATTTTACGTGAAAAAATTAGTGTGATTGACATGGTCATCACAATTATAATACAGTGATGGCAAGATTAGTCATCACTAAGAGTCATCATATATACTATTATTTTGTGATTGCTTAAAAAGTTCATCACAAATTACTATTTTTTGTGATTGTTTTTAAAAACTGTCACAAAATTTCGTCACGTATTCTTGTTTTTCTAGTAAGTTTATGAGAATCAGCGATCACCATCAGCGACCGCATGCGGTCGCTAATTTTTAATGACGTAGACGTCTCAGCGATCGCTAGGCAGTCGCTGATAGAGATTGGTCGCACAAAACAAACGCGCTAACGTTTCGCACCAAATTTTGGGAGGGTAATTCATGCCAGCGACCGCTGTCGGTCGCTGATATAAACTAGCGACTAGAATCAATGCCGGTCGCAGATGGCGGTCGCTATTACTGATACCAGCGACTATATAGTGCGGTCGCTGAAATGTTTGGTCGCAGATAGAGATTTTTTCTGTAGTGGTAACAAGTACTCCTACAATTTCTTTTAAAATAAATCATATTACTAACATATCTTAGGGGTATATTTGCATAATAACATTTACAACGCTATTGTTTAGTGCTTGTGGGGGGTCGAAAATGTAGAGAATTATTAATATTTGTCCATTACATTTGAGTCACAAACATTGCATTGTGAGTTACATATATATGTTGCATTTGAAATAAATTAAGTGGTTGTACACGAAAAAGAGTTTTAAGTGCATTTGTCCTTGCAAACACTCCATAAGCTAGCAAAACAACAAACACTAAAACACAACAATTGATACCTTTATATTAGTACATTAAAAAATGGTCGAATTACAAAAGTATCCCTCCAAATTAATTTTCAATTTGGTAAATCTCAATTTATTCCTTCAAGTGGCAATTTTGAATAAATTTAGTTTTTCGTGGCAAATATCTCAACTGAGCCAAAGTCAACACATCTGGAGTGTGTCACTGTATTGAATCAAATTGACCACTTGAATGACTCAATTCAAATTTTTATTAGTTAAACGGTCAAACTAAAATTGGGTGGCAACCTAAAAGAAAACTTTTGTAATTAGGCGTTAATGAATTAAGTTGAATAATATCACAGGATTACATAGTGAGTCTTAAGCTTTATATATATTTAATAAACACATTTCAACTTTGGTCAACCTTTTTTATTTATTATAACTTTTATGATTTGATGAATTTTGTTACTTAATAGAACTTCCATATATTCGTTGCAAGCTGTTGTTTAAGCAAATTACCCTTGGCGATAAAAAGCTAATGAACTCCAAAATTTCAATTAAGAATTGTTTAGAGAAATATAATATGCAAACTAAAAAAAACGTTTATCATTTGAAATAAAAGGTAATGATGAAGGTCATAATTTTAAAAATTATTAAAATCTTGAATTATAAAAGTATTAAAAAGTTGTTTTGTTTTCCAACAACTATGAGTTTGTTTTTTTTTGCAATTAATATTGCGGCGGTATCATATGTAGCGTTTGGACTTTCAAACGCATCACATCATTTTTGATAATGTGTTTGAGTCTTAAATATTACGTTTGTGAATTGAATAAGTTATATTATTTAAAGATAAGTTGCTGACCAAAATTTTCAAATGAATGTTCCAAATTAATATTATGTAAACAAACACTATAAATTCCTAGTGGTAGAGTAGACAAAAGTTTAAAAAAAAAATAATGTAGACATGTGTGAACACAATTCTGGACTAGCACTAGCAGTTAATTAAGCACCACCAATGTAATAACCCATATTTTTTTAAATTAAATATTAATTAATTTTATGTTATACAATTGTATTTAAATTGGAAAAGGTAAGTGACTATTTTTATTTCTTCTTTTCTTCCTTGTTTTGTTTGGAAAGTTAAATTGTTTTAGCAAATAATTAAATAATCGATTAAATTAAAAATGGGAAGTCCATTAGAGTTTTGGTAGCTCCTATATTGAGTTATATTTATATTGGGTAAAATACAAGGTTGACCACTGAATTTTAGGGATTTTTGGGGCTCGAAGTCCAAATTTTTTATTTAACTTGAACCCGAAAAAAATTTGTTGCTGCATAGATTCGATCTCCAAATTTCTAAGTTGAAATTTTGGTCTAATGCCCAACCAAGCTACAAGGACTAATTATTATAGTGTTGCAAAGATTAATATTTATAACTAAACAACTAGATCCCCAAATTAAAAGACAAAACAGATCTCCAAATTACATAATTTACGTTAAAATATTACATTATGTAATAATTATACTAATTATACCAATAATATTAATAATAATTATACTACTACTAATAATAATTATTATAATAATAATAATAATAATAATATTAATTATACTAATAATAATAATATTAATAGTATTAATAATAATAGTAATAATAATTATAACAATAATAATAATAATAATATTAATTATACTACTAATAATAATATTAATAGTATTAATAATAATAATAATAATTATAACAATAATAAGTCTAAGATTTTGCCTGCCTGATCATTTTTTTCGTTACCCTATTCGTCTGGTTATGCACACTATGGATACCATTTTTAATAAAGTATTGGTTTAGTTGGAAAATCTGAAAAAAAAAAAAAACATGTAAACAGAGTTCTTAATTTTGGTAGTAATTAAGCACTACTTACGATCTTAAATAAGTTTTGATTTTTTCTTTTAAATAATTAAATAAAATGAATTTTTCAAAGGTGTAAATTTTGTAAATTATTTTTTTATGGTACACATTACTTTTTAAATTCTCGGCAAGTAATACTGAAAATAGAAACACAAATATTTATTTGTCTTTATCCAATGTTTTATTTAAAAATGAATAATATTATAATATTTATACAATGATTTATAATAATTTTTATGACTAAAACAGAAAAAATTCTCTTTAAAATTTTAAAATATCTTATGAGTACTGAGTTCTGAGGCAGAGAACCAGACACAGAATATAGAACGAATATGGGGAAGAAAGATCAGCAACAACAAGAGCTTCTAAAAACGCTAGGAGATTTCACCAGTAAAGAAAATTGGGACAAATTCTTCAGCATCAGAGGCACTGATGACTCCTTCGAGTGGTACGCCGAGTGGCCTCAGCTTCGTGGCCCTCTTCTTTCTCACCTTTCCGACAAGGAGACACCATCGCCGCCACAGGACGCCTCCACTAGCAGCACCACCACCACCGGAGCACAGATTTTGGTTCCCAGCTGTGGCAATTCCCGACTCTGAGCACCTATACGACGCTGGATTTCGTGACGTAACGATTTGGCTTGCTAACCACATGATCTCTCGGGGAAACGGCCATCGAGCGTCCGGGAGAGCTTGATCTGCATCCAATAGATCTACAAGGTCTACTACATTAGAGCACTAAATAGAACTGAAAATAAAAGCAAAGAAATAGAGAAAAATAAATTGGTTGGGTTGTTTTCTTAGATGGGGATGACCATGGGAGATGGGGATGATGAATAGAATGGTTGTTTTCTTTTTCCCCAAATCCTTTTACTTATCTAACTTAAATCTCGTTCTCTCGTCTTTGATTCACCATTATAGATCTGGAACTTATGATGTTGGATTGTGAAACTGATGATGTTGGATTGTGAAGTTGAGTATGGATTACGATGTTAGACAATTTGTTAGTTGAATATATTATTATTTGAAGAACAATGGTTTTTGAGTTTTGAAATTTTTGTATTTAATGAGTACATGATGATGAATGGTTTTGAAGATTTTTGGGTTTCTGGATTTCATTTGAAGATGTGAAAGATAAGAAATATATATTTTTTATTTATTTATAAAGCACTTGTATATAATTTTGGTTCTTTAATTTTTTTATTCTTATTTTTTGATATTTTTAATTTTTAAAAATGAACGGTTAATATATAATCATTTTTTTCTCTATGTTTTTACTGTTTTAATAAGTCAATTACTCTATTTAAATATTATTTGGGAAAATGAATTGATTTGGTATAAATATTAATTCTTTTGATAAAATAATTGTAAGTTTTATGTAGCTTAGTTGGTTTGATGACCAAAATTTTAATTTTGAGGTTTTGGGTTCGATTATTGGAAAACCAAGTTTTTTAACAATTAATTGAGAAATGCACATGTAAGTAGTTTCACGTGGTAAAAATGTCTACGTCAGCGGTCAACGCCCATGTGGCACATGAGACTCAATATCCAAATTTTTGAATAAAAAGGAGCTCGATTTGCGTTGACCAAAAGAAAGTGGCTCAATATCCAAAAACACCTAAAGTTCAATGGCCATATTTGTATTTTACCCTATTTATATTTAAAGAGTGAAGTTGTAACTTTAATCCTATTCTAATTTCATTAGTAGAATACTTATAAGCGCTGCAGTCTATTAGAAAAATTATAATTAATTCATCTGATGTCGGAATTGAGTGAATCCAAATCAGGTTCCTTTAGTTTTTCATTCTCTACAATTTTGAAGAAGTAAGCAACTTGAGATAATTTTAGATTGCCAAAAGCGGGTTATGAGGAGGAAGACAATCCCATTTGTTAAAATTTTGTGAAGGAAAAAAAATCATCTGAAGCCCGTAGTTACTTGGGAGATTGAGGAGTCTATTCGAGCGGAGTATCCGCATCTCTTTGAAAATTAGATACGTTCCATTCTTTTGAATTCTAAGGACGGAATTCTTTTTAAGGGGTAGGTAATATAATACCCAGAAATAAATAAATAAAAAAATAAAAGACATTTAATTTCATATTTTTTAAAATATTTTAATTGACCTTTCTTATGTTTGGATAAAACATTGTATTTAATTTATGTGGACTAAAATAAGTAAGAGATTACATTAAATTGGGCCTTAAAATTAGACTGGGTTTAATTTATATGTGGGTAATATCTAATCCTATTAAAATTTGGAAAATTAATTAAATATAATAATAAATAAATGAAATAAAAAAAAAACTTAAAACCATATATATTGTACGCTACTTTATTCGTCTGATAAAAGAAAGAAGAGGGGAGAGGCTGCCGCTTAAGGAGAAAAGGAAAAAGAAGGGATTTTCATATATCATTGATTTAAAGAAGAAAAACAGGTGTCTTTTCTCTTCTTTTTGTTTTATGTATATCATGACTATTAGGTATTGAATCTTATCATGTATTATAATAAAACAGTCATGTGATGATTGGTTTAAAAAAAAAATTCGTTAACATGATCAGTACTTGATATGGAGCATTAATTGATGTGTGTGTGTGTGTGTCTATATATATATATATATATATATATATATATATATATATATATGTTTGTATGTAATACTAATTTGGAAAAGGTTGCTATATGAGATTTGATATCCTGTAGATAGTTAATTATTGAGTTCAGAAGGAAAAGATACATATAAGTCAGTTGTCCTCCATAATACGAAAATAAAGTATATCTGATTTAGAGGCTTTCTTAATTTAGTTTGGATTTATTTTTGTAAAATTAATATAATTGAAAATTAATTTTATATTACTATAAATATAATTATTAAGTAAATTATAAACTTATGTTTATTATTATGTTGTTTAATTAGTTCGAACGGAAGTAATTTAACGAGACAAATTTAGAATTTAAATTCTGGGTATTACTTTGCTTAATTCAGGTACAGATTTCGTACTCTTTCAGCGATACTCTTGTTAAATTTGATTTGTTCGTTTTGTAGCTTGTTCGAATTTCGTTATTATTTCACATAATTGTTTCCTTGTGAAATAAATATATTAGTTTCATTTTGGAGTTGATACATATGATTCGTATTTGTACTCTTTGAATTAGGTTATCATGTTTAGTACTATTTATTTTTGATAATTGTAGAGCGGTACATGTTGCTACCTTCTTTTTGAAATCTTGTGACTATAATTTGATTTGGTTCAACATGTACATATAGAACCCTTTTGTTGGTATTATGTCGTATATGTTGTGACATGACATTTTTGCTAGAATATACCGTAGGGTATACCTGAGCTATAACTACCTATGGGGGTACCACATGCATGTCGTCTTGGTACAAGAGACATGACACTTCCCGTGGCGGTGTGATTAGTCCACGACGTCTCCGTTTGGGCTCCGGAGGAAGTGGGCTATTTGGTGTTTTATTGTGGGAGGCGTATGGGTTAACCCTAATTTTTTATTTTACGGATTTGTGATGTTGTGACAAACACACTTATCCGATTTGCATACATTTAGATTTGCTGTCCAATGTGTGATTTTCCTGTATGACATTATTTTGGTTGCCTGTGTGACATTATTTTACTTGCTTGTGTGACATTATTTTGATTTGCCTGTGTGACATTATTTTGACTTGCATATATGGCAATGTATATTTCTGAGCTCATTCGGTATGAAATAACACTCAACCATTTGATTCAGCCTATTATTTTATTGTATTAATTTTGTTTGTTTCTGTTCAGTTCAATCCATTGAGTTAGTTACTTCAGTTCGTTATTTCTTTACTCTTCTATTGATTTTGTCAATTTTGTTGATTTTGATATATTCCATTAAGATATTTGGAGATTATATTTTGGTCAGTATTTACACTTGAGGCTTTGTTCAGTATTTTGTCTCAGTTGTATATCTTTTGTATATCTGTATCCGTACTGGACAATTGGCTCATGCTGTGTTTTTCTTCCAGCAGGTTTGCAGGGTTGATTCAGGGCTAGTGTGATGAGAGAGTTGTCTTTGACCATCTAGATTGTTTTGAATTTTGGTTTCGGTTATTTTAACTCTAGTTGGAGAATTGTATTTAATACTTCATTGATGGATATCACTATTAATATTTTGAAGTTATTAGTGCTCTGTTTATTTATTTTTTGAGATTTGTTGTACTTTACACGTGACCTCTCTTTCTTTTTTTGGAAAGGGCGTGTTACAACCAATGTGTCTTCTTCATTGTTATTCAGCTTACATTCAAAACGATTTTTGTTAAAGAACAAAGAATTGCCAAACATAATAACAAATCAATTCAATTACAAATTTGACCGTGAATATCAACAAAATAACAAATACCATTAATTATCCAATACATAAAAATGTTAAAAATTACCTCCAATTAAAAAATTATTGTAATTAACTATTCTTGTTGGAATTCCTTATTTATAAAATATAGTATCCTAATAATAAAGTCCGGTGCAAGCATGATTCTGCAGATGTAACGAATTTTGCTATCGTTTCAGTTAATGTTGATCAGTATAAGAAGAAGGTTGTAATATCTCAGATTTTTAATAATATAATTAAAGTATTTTAAAAAGAAAATAAGTACTTGATAATTAATATCAATATTAATTAATAAAATAATAAAATTAATTGAGTAGTCACTTATGTATGAATAATTATAACAAAAGATAACTAATTAGAGCGATATTGATTTTTTTGAATTTCAAAATGATTCTTCTCGTGACAACTAGTTATCTTGTAGATTAAAAAAAAAGAGTTATTGTTATAATAAATAAGACAACAAAATTAAAACGTAGGAAACATTAAAAGTACTTCGGACTAATTTGGTTGAGAGAAAGAAGAAGAGAGAATATAGAAAGATGGGTGGAGAAGGATTTGAAGATGGAAACTTAAAATTTGGTAATATATATATATATATATATATATATATATATATATATATATATATATATATATACATACACACACACACACACACACACACACACACAACACACACACACACACACACAGGTGATCCAGTCCGGGAGTCCGAATTTTGTTTTTTTTGCTTTTTTTTTAAAAAAAAAAATTAAAAATAAAGTTTAATATTTTATGGAACTGAAAATTTTTCATAATACATTATTTTTCCATAATACAGACCTGTTTTGTTATATGTATCCAAATCACACCAAAAATACTGTATTATGAAAAAATTTCAGTTCCATAAAATATTAATTTTTTTTAGTTATTTAAAAAAAAAGCCAAAAAAAAAGGTCCGAATTTTACTCTCGTACGGGAGTCTGGACCTGATCCTGACCCTATATATATATATATATATATATATATATATATATATATATATATATATATATATATTGTATTCTGGAGATTTGGAGATTTTTTTAGGAGATTTGGAAGTGAAAATCAATGGAAATTAGCGAAGGAAAAGAACTCCACTGAAGGTAAGAAACTTAAATCTAAAAATCTATTTTTTATAGTCCGTTGCGTGCTCAATAACTCTTAATCTGATCGATGGATCATTCTAAATTTTGGATATGTTATAGTTTTATAAGTTGTGAACTTGTCCACCAATTTTGAACCGTTGAAGTTAAGTATTTTATTTATTATTAAATTTAGGACATTGCTGATCTGGATCTTTTGTAGTTTTATATCTAATTTGAGTGATTCTAAGGGCTAAATTGTAGCCCTTTAAGTCTAATTAATTCCTGTTTATAATTTTAGGTTTAGAAAATAAGTTACATATGAGAGAATTTTGATAGAAATAGTGACCTGAGGTCTTGATGATGTTAGAATCTGCATATTTTATTTGATGATGAGTGTGATTAATGTATATCACTACAAGAAAAATGCTTAACAGCGGCCAATACTATCAGCGACCGCACCATCGGTCGCTGATATTATTAACAGCGACCGCCATCTGTGACCAATATTTAATATGGTCGCTATATTTTAACAGCGACCGCACGCGGTCGCTAGTCAGTCGCTAGTACAAATTTGCCTCCCAAAATTTGGCTGGAAATGTTGGCGCCAATGTTTTATGCGACCACTTAATATCTGCGACCGCATGCGGTCGCAGATAAGTCCATGTCATTAAAATCAGCGACCGCATATGGTCGCAGATAGCGGTCGCTGATCAAACTTAATATTAACAGATTCAGTCACTCGCTCGACACAGCAGAGGCGGAGAAAAAGAAGAGGGAGACAGAGAGAAGAGGGAGAAAGGGGGGAGAAGAGAAGAAGAGGAAGAGAGACTCCGGCCACCGCCACCGGGACACCGGTCCACCGCCATCAGGAGGTACCACCGCCGCACCACCGCTGCACCACGCCGGTAACCCCTTAATCCCTAAATCTCTAAATTAGACCCCTTAATCCCTTAATACCTTAAACAGAATGTTAATCTTGTGATTATTATACTTTAATCGATTTGTTTTTAGTTGAATATTGCAATAAGGTAGTACTATTAGAGTAAACATTGTCATTAGAGGAACTCAATGTTAAATGAGTTGTGTGAGGGCATATATGTTGTTTATATATTTTTTCAGTAATATTTTCAAAAATATTTGACGAGTCACCAACTCATCAACACAAATTACCAGCAACTTAATGAGGACCATAATATATTTAATTGATGAGTAATATTGTAGTACTAATTTATAATTGATTGATACATAATACTTCCTCCATTTCAAAATATAAAACAATGATAATTATTTTTTTGAAGTCAATACATGAATTTTCTTCATTTTTAGTTAAAAAAAATGATAAATATTGTAAAATATTTAAAATTATACTCATTGTAAAATTTATAATTGGAAATATATATGACGATATTTATTTATGTTTTAGATCTAAGTTGCATATCTTTTAATATTTACAGGGTTACTAATTGATCACGTGTTATTACTTTTTTGAATGTTTCATGCTATAATCTCAGTTTCTATCTAGTTTTCAACTGATATTGGATGGAGATTTTGTTTCTTTTGGATACAGTACTAGTACTGATTCCTGGTTTATGTCTTGGGTGCCTAGAAATGACCTTATATACATGCCGTCGTGCATGTGGCTAGTCTATATTACAGGGGAGACTCTGGCCAAATTTTTTTATTGGTCTGGTAGTTGCAAACATTTATACTATTAACGAGCCTATTGGTGATCCAGTAGAGCCTATTAAGGGGATGTTGGAGCTGATGGGCTGGGCTTAGGTCCGCGAGTCCATACGAGGCCACGCCAAGCTTAGCCAAGCCTCACGGGGTCAAGCCAAGCTTGGTTGTTAATTAGGGTGCTGTTAAGCCAAAATAGACAGTGCTAGGGAACTGCTAGTGCATTCTCTGAATCCTGATGACTTGGCAAAGGCAGTGGCGGAAGCAGCAGCATCACAGCATCAGGGTGGCGACCAGGTACTTTTAATGTTTCATTACGTACATTGTCTATTATTTAGCTTTCCCCAAGTCATAGCAGTATCAACACATGTAACATATATGTTTTATTCTTTTGTTAATTACAGGGTACTAATTTGAATGATCCATGAAGAGCTAGACCAGTCATGCATGTTAGATTTGTAAAGCCTTGTTAGACTTGTTTTTTAGATTTTTAAAGCCTTGTAATCTTTTAAACTACTTATCTTTGGACTGTATTGGTTTACGATTCTATTATATGGATGTTTACGATTGTATTGTGTTGTGTTGATTTAGATTCATTCTTTGGACTGTATGTATGGATGGATGTTTATCATATAGTAGTTATCATGGATGGATGCTTATATATACTGCTGTGTGTTGGGATAAAAAGCAGGTACAAAGCAGGTTATTTTTGGGAAATCAATAAAACAGGAAAAATATTTAAAAAAAAAACAAAGTCAGCGACCGCGTGCGGTCGCTGATACAGTATTAGCGACCCAGTAAGGTTCGTCTACTTCAGCGACCGCATGCGGTCGCTATTACCAGTCGCTGACACGTGTACCACATCACGTCTGACGCATGACTCAGCATGAGTCAGAATAGCGACAGCTGAGGTCGCTGATTGCGGTCGCTAATAATGCGGTCGCTATTGTTGGTCGCTGATGTCTTTTTAGCGACAAGATTTTCTGCGACTACTATTAGCGACTGCATCCGGTCGCTGATACCCATCTGCGACTATATGCGGTCGCAGATGTGCGGTCGCTGATAAGCCTTTTTGTTGTAGTGTATTTATATCAGTCTTAATGATGGTATGATGTACATACTTAGAATAGAAAGATCAACTTTGTTAGGTTGATCTTATTGTTAGAGTCTACATATTTGATTTAATGATGATTAATGTATATTTGTACTAGTAAGTTTTGTAAAATCCTTAACAATGATATGATGTACAAGGATTTAGAATAAAAAAATCAAACATGTTAGGTTGATCTTATTAAGTTGATTTAATTTATAGTTAATATGTCTAAATTGATCGTATAGTTACTTTGCCAGTTTGTAAAATCATCATGGATTGTAGAGTTAACTTATCCTTAGTAATGCATCAGATGTTCGATCGCAAAGCTCTTACACTTGTCCTATAGATCCCTTCAAGGAGTAAAGAAAAGATCAGATCGTAAAGTGAATCAAGAGAATAGAAGAGCTGAGTAAAGATCATATAATGAAGACTGAACGTAGAGTACACTCTGAAGTTGTTTAGTGAAGACTAGTTCGAAGAGTTGGCTTTGAAATCGTAAAGTAAATCTTCATAGAGCTGATCGTAGAGTATACAATCGTAGATTGCTTCTCCCTTCATAAAGAAATCATCGAAGAACAAATCGCAGAGCTCAGGACGTAGAGTAAAGTTACTTGTAAACTCTACTTTTCTCACTAAACTCTACGACTTATCCTCTTCATAGAGCAAGTCAAATCCGACAATAAGACTGACAAGGGAGCGTTGCTGATTGAAGGTCCCGAGGCATTCACCAAATATCCTTAGTTGAAATTGAAGTTCGAAAGTTGTGTCTAACAGCTAGTTTGGTGAAAACGACAACTACTAGGTGGTAGGTAATGTTGCAGTCTGATGTGACAGGTTCAAGCCTTAAAGCAAGCTAACACACCATCTTAAAATGTCAACATTAAGGATCCTAGAGTATCTTAGCATTAAATGTGCCAACGGAAACCTTACAACGAGAAGACTCTCAGACACACTATAAAAAGGTAACAAAGATTAACATTCAAAGAATAAACAACACTGATCAAAAAGCCAAAGCTCTGCCAAAGTCTAAATAACTCACTCTACAAATCTGAACAACTTATTCAAGCTGCTAAGTACTTTAGAAGAGAAGCTTATTACCAACTTAGCAGCACGTCTCAACATCATTCAATCAATAGTGAGTCATTGTCTGTGTGACAATCTTCCAAGTCTAAGTGACTTGAAGATGTCTTAGAGATCTAAGACTAAGTATCCTTATTTTGAGACTTAGTGACTCAAAGGAACCTAAGTGGTTCAATTGAAAAAGATTCGTGTGATCTTCATCTTTAGTGGACTTTCTACTTGTGGAAATAAAAGAGTAGACTATTAATTATTCAGTCTCCGAACCACTTAAAATTTGCTTGTGCTATTTACTTTTTAGCATTTACTTTCCATCATATTATTTATCTTGTTTGTGTGACCTAATATCCATGAAAACTAAATTTAGAACTAAGATTTCATTAAATCTTTAAAGGGAGTTTTCAAACTGATATTCCATTGTGTTAAGATTAATTGAACTAATCAATCATCTGGTAACTAATCTTTAACTAAGCAAAAGTTTTTAAAGATCTATTCAACCCCACCTTTAGATCTCTATTGTGCTTTTGGGAAATAATAAGTGGTATCAGAGCAGGTTCTCACAAACATATAAGCTTAAACTTTGAGTTGATCGTATGGCACACAATAAAATCGGTTATGAGCTTGGTGTAGACACTCAAAATTTTTGCATTCCTGTTACTAACCTTGCAGGAGGGAAGAATCGTCTTTTAGAGATAACCCTGGAAGATAACTCAACTCTGTCCTGGAGACAACCCCGAGATACTCAGTTTTCTGTCTCGGAGATAACCCCGAGATATTCAGTACAGTCTCGGAGACAACCCCGGGAGATTCAGTTTCAACCTTAAAGACAACCCCGAGGAATGCAGTTCCAGTTCCGGAGACAACCTCGAGATGTTCAGTCCCAATCCTGGAGACAACCCCGGGATCTTCAATCCAACCTCGGATACAACGTCGAGGGATGCAATTGTAGTTCCGGCGGAAATGTTCTTTTCCACTCCCAGCAATCAGCTTCAACACTCGGCGATAGCCCCAAGGCACTCATTCCCTAAGCCCGGAGATAACCCCGGGAGGTCAGGCACACCTCAGAGACAACCCTGAGGACGGTCAACACATGCAGCAGTCCAATCTCAGAGATAACCCTGAGCAACGGTTCCTAAATCAGCTTAAATCGGAGAAAACCCCGGTGAGGGGTAGCATCATCATTTTGCCATCTCGATCCCACATTGCGCCATATCCATAACATTCAAACATATATTCTACACAGAAATGTCTTACAAGAACCAAATAGCTCTAATCCCGAGTGACTACTACACAAGACAGCACACCGGATAGAATGTAACAACCCGATATTTTCTACATAAATAAATATGAAATTTTGCGTATAAATTTTTTTATTATTATTAAGGATGAGGATTTGTACAAGATAATATATATATGTATTTATGTGGTAAATAAAAATATATTTATTACATAAATGTTTACAAATAATTTTTATTTTAGAATGATTGATTTTTATAAAGTACATTCTTATAATAATTAATTTTATATTAGAAATATTTTTATTAATTATTTTTCATGAAAATATAATCATATATTATATAAATAATATATGGAGTGATTTTTAGAATAAATATAATAATTATTTTATTATATGAATTTTTAGTACAGGCAATTAAGTTAATTATTTTACCTTAATTATTAAGGTTAAATAGGAAGAATAAATCAGATATGGAATTCAAACCCTAATTTTGGATTATTGTCAAGGTATGAGAATAATAATATAATATTAATTATATTTTAATTTTTCAGTGCTATGAATATGTACTGTATTTTAGTAGGTCAATTACGGTGTATTATGACCAAACCCTAGTAATAATGCTAAACCCTAATTTGAGATCCAAATTAGAGTGCAAGATTATTTTATAGGTGTGTTATATAATTTATGTGGTGTATTAAATGTATTAATTAGGTGAACCCTAATTAAAATTCTAGAAACCCTAATTTTTAGAAAACCCTAATTATAATCTAGAAACCCTAAATAATTTTTGAAAATAAGGAACCCTAATTTGAAATTTAAATTAGAGTTCGAGATTGGTTGTAATTGTGTTAATGTGATTAATTAGCAAGTATTATAATCTCAATTGCTAATTTTGGAAATCCTAAAATTTTAAACCCTAATTTGATAATTAAAAAACCTAATTATAAATTGTTAACCCTAATTATCAAAATCGTAAACCCTAATTGCTATTTTAGCAATGTTAATGATAATTATATGATATTAATCCCTAATGTTCCTGTATAGCGCAATTAGAAAATTATTCATAATTAAGAAATCCTAATTTCAAAATTTTAGAAACTAAAATTTATTTAATTTTTATTTAATTTTTATTTTTGTGCATACCCTAGTGGGAAAATCCTACATTTTGTGCTAAACCCTAAGGGTCAAACCCTAAGGGTTTAACGAGTACCAATTTTGCCATTAAAATGATTTACAAAAAGACCAAAATACCCTTTTGTGCATTAAAGAAGCTAGCATGTAGGTTTTGTCAATAGGTGGAGTTGTTCACCAAACCAACCACCCCATGTGCTCTTTAATCACAGCAACAAGTCACCTAGCTCAGCCATTCATGCATCATATTTGTCTATTTAAGGATTGAAGAGAGAGAGAAAATCATTTTTGTTCACTTATTTTGTCCAACACCCAAACCTTCTCTCTCAAGCTCCAAACCTCCGAAAATAAAAGCTATATTAGTCCCATAATCAAGCCCCACGGTTATCTAAACCAAATCAGAAACATAGAATCAATAATTGCTCATTTAAAGGTATAAACAAACTCTAGAATTTCTGTCCAAAAATCTGTGTTAGATGTTATGATTAAGTGTTAGAATATGTTGTTTATAGTGTCTAATGATGATCTGGGTTGCTAGATGTTAGATCCATAACATCTAGAGGCTCGGATTTGAAGATTTGAAAAATCTGAAAAAAACTTGGTTCTGTGATCTGACAGCGAATGTCAGAGGCCACAGATCCTTGCTCGATTATGTTTTGTGTTGTTTTTAAGTTGTTAGTAGCAACCTGCAATGTTGTCTTTAATCTACAAAAAGAATCAAAGTCATATCTGTTGTAGATTAAAAGTTATTTAAGGTCAAAGTGGGTTGACCGGCATTGACCGGCTGTTTTTGAAACCCAGAATTTGCCCAGAAAGTCTGACAAGAAATGTCAGACCTTATATCTCTATGATTTTTAATGTGTTTTGTATTTTGAAAGTTGGTAGTTGTAGTCTAGTATGTGATCTTGGATCTGGGCTTAGAATCAAGCTTAGATCGTATGTATATTGCAAGTTATGGAAGGTCAAACTGCGTTGACCGACCATGACTTGCAAGGTTTCTGGGTAGCCCAGATCAGGCCCAGAAGCGTCTGACAGGATGTTCTTGGGCTCTGATCTGTCAGGTTTTTGATGTTTTAGTCATGATATTGTAATAAGTTTATAGTTTGTTACAAGGACTACATGCTTATGCTCTTATATCACTTAAAATGTAAACCGATTGGATTTGGATTAAGGTCAAACCAAGCATAAAGCTCACGGTTTGTGTTTTCTGGGTAACCCAGAAAACACAATAGCATGATGTCTGACATGGTTTGACCGGACTTTTTACGTTTGATCTGTTGTTGTTTTAGTGATATAATGTATTATAACTCTTCCTTGTCATGTTGGGTATACACTGAATGCATTATATCACAGAAACATTTCATATCATACAAGTTGTGAAAGCTCAAAGTAGGCCTCATAAACTGTTCTTCATTTCTGGGTAACCCAGAAATGAAGAACAACTCTGACAGCTACTTTGGACGATTAGATCTATTTGGTTGTGTGATGTATGAACATGTTGGTCGTTTGATCTTGTAGTCTTGCACTAGTTCTACATGATCTGCTCAATAGAATTCCTAGAATCACAGCACCCACTGAATCATTCTTGGTCAAACGTGGTACCTGACAAACTGCCTATGAGTTTCTGGGTTTGACAAAGAACATGAAGAACACCTATAGTGACGGTTCTGTCGCTATAGGTGGTCTTTAGCGACAGATGATATATTATTTTCCGAAAATTAATTAATAAATAGAAAAAAAATAGTTTTTAATTATTAAAAATACAAAATAAATTATAAAAAATTATTTTAAATTCCAAAAATTAGTTTTTAATTATTTTAAATATATTTCATAAATATTTAATATTTTTAAAATATTAAAAGTATTTAATTTATTTAATTATTATATTAAATAAATTATTTAAAAATAATTTTAATATTGAAAAAATCATTAAAAATTATATTATGATATAAGAAAATATTTTAAGTTATTTTTAATGACTTTTAATATTTTGTGATAAATTTCATTAATAAATTGATATTAATGGTAATTAATTTATTTACTAAATTAATTAAAAATGATTTTAAATGAAAATAAAGTGTTTAAAAATATTTTAAGTTATAAAATATAACTTTTAATATTTAAAGGATAATTTCATTAATAATTAAATATTAATGATTATTAAGTTATTACTAATGATATTAAATTTATTTAATAATTATATTAAATAAATAGTTTATAAATGGTTTTATTAATTTAAAAATCATTTAAAAGGGATAGAAATAAATTAAAAATATTTTAAGTTATGAATAATAACTTTTAATATTTTGATAAATAGAACATTAATACTTTAATATTAATGATAATTACTTAAAAATAATTTTAAATGTTTTAAAAATCATTTAAGGGTAATATTAATACTTTAAAAGTATTTTAAGTTATTATACATAACTTTAATATTTTAGAAATGATTTCATTAATAGTTTAATACTAATTAAATATTAATGATAATAGAATTGAGTAGTATTTAAATCATTTAAATATGATTCCAATGTTTGAAAATTCATGATAAATCATAATAAATGTTTTAAAATTATATTAAGTCATTTAAAAATAATATGACTGATACGTACTGATATTAAGTTACAGAGTAGAGTCTTAGACTCGATAATTACCCGATAAAGTTGTCGGTACACCGACATGTTTCAGAAATTGATCTGAACTTAGATAATGTAATTAGATATGTGATTATTTGTGATTCAATGGTTGTTAAATATATGTGCCAATGTGATTAGGGTATGTGCTGACTGTAATAAGCAGTGTTATGTGTTATAGTATGTTGTTCTAATAGAACGAACGATCTTATTAATGATAGGTCGTGAGATAAGCGATAAATCTAAATTGCAAACTGTAAGCAGCGCTTCAGGCAAGTATCTAACCTTTGCATTTTTTTTATGCAATGGACATGAGTAAGAATGTTTCTAAACTATATTATTACTGTACATATTATTAACCTTATATTATATACGCTCAGTGCTTATCAACATGTTAGTATATGGTAACTCAAATATATATATTCTGTTCGTTAATTTCTAGAAATGGTTAAACAAGTGTCCCCACTTGGATAATCATTGTATTTAATCACATGTTGATATACCTTTGTCAATTACCCGTATATATATATATATGTTGAATTATAGATTATTGTTGAAATAAGATAAAACCTTTGATTTGAAACCCAGACAAGTATGAACATCCCTATACGGGAAAACTTTTTATGCACCCAAGGTGGAACAGAGTGAACGATCCTATCGTTCTTGTAATGTAGTATTGATCAATGTAGGGCATAACGGGCTGATCATCCCCGTGCCTGTAAGTTATGTCGGTTTACAGTTGAATTTTTGTTTAACCTTTTCGAAAATGAAAACAATGTTCATGGCATGTCACCATAACCCCAGTTATAGTCATTATGTAGTTTCAAAAATTTGAAAGAGAGTTGTTATGTTATTATTATCGGTTCAGAATACTTCACAACTATCGACTGGTTGTAGAAGAATAGTACAAAGAAAACATTTAAATCTTTTCAGCTTATATATATATATATATATATATATATATATATATATATATATAATTGCTATTACTTGCTGGGCACTCAAATGCTCATCCTTGCTTAAATTTAAATGTTTTCAGTTAAGTGCGAACGACCAGAGAGCTCTGCTAAGAAAAAAGGAAAAGGGAAGGTTGCTGAATGATCAAATTACTATGTTATGTAATAGTTTGATGATATTAAGACAAGTATGATATATATTATCTATCATGGGTTGTAATAAATGTTTAAAGGTTACGTACTTGGGAGCTAGACTCTGATAATTATGTAAATTAAGTTGATCTTTTATATTATTGTTATTATTATTAGTATTATTCCGTTCATAGAAATGGCATCGTGAAGAACCGAGTTCGGCTTTCAAGTACCCGAGTTTGGGGTCTTTACAAGTTGGTATTAGAGCTTAGGGGTTAAAAACCTTAGGTGGGCTAGACCTTAGGCTATAACCTTAGAACAGAGGAAAATGTTGAAAATACAAATAACTCATATAGAGTTTAAAAAGAAGATGAATTGAATAAATTCATCGTCAAACCAAATAAAAGATAACTTATATAAAACTCTTATTTGTTGTGTGTATATACTATATGCTAATTAGGATAATTTATGTGTGTAGATGTCAGGTGAAAAAGGATTCGATTACCCTCGGATCGTAAAGAAGGAGCCAATATCGAAGCCGATAGCTGACATAGAGGCTCACAACGAAAATAACTCAGAAGATGTGGTTATTGTGGAAAATATAGTACCAGATCCGGAGATGGTGGAGCTGACAGATAGTGATTTGGACACTAAAGTTGAAGCTGATCAAGCATCAACAGAGGTACAGAATCTGAAGAACAATGTTTCTTCTCTGGAAAGGCTGTGGGAGATAGAAAAGCTGTTGAATAGTCAGTTGTGTCAAGTGTTAATAGAAACAATGGAAGGACAAGATAAGCTTAAGATCCAAATTGGTCAGATGGGAGCCACAAGCAACACATCGTGTGCAGCTCCGGACAAGAAGGGGAAAAGAAAGATAGAAGACCATGAATTAGGAAAATCTAATAAGAAGAAATGGAAAAGAATATGTTATCTCTGCGGCTATGAGGGACATACTACTCTGTATTGTCCTGACTACAAAAAAGGAGCATGTTTTATCTGTGGGATAGAAGGTCATCAGGCGAAAAGTTGTCCATTGAAAAAGAATAATAAATAAGTAGTATAGGTTCTGTTGTGATGTAGGTATGTTTAATATGTGTGCTTAGTATGTCTGTGTAATGTAATATTCTAAAACTTTTGTGTTGGTCAGGTTTGTAAATCCCGACTTTTGTAGTCACAAAGGGATGAATGATGTTAAAAGCAGTATGTGCTATGCTATGTAAATATTCGTTAAATGAATATGAAGCTATGTTTGAGAAATTAAACAAGTTTAGAATATTAAACTTATATGATAAGGTTTAGAATGTAAGTTAAATTTATGATTTTATTTAATCAGATAATGCCGCCAATACGTCGAACTCGAAATCAAAGGGCAAAAGAATCTGTCAACAACGTAGAAGGACAACAGCAAGCAGACCCAATGCAGTAATTTGCAAACATGTTAGCTCAGGCTATGCAACAGGGAATACCAGTCGCTGAAAACCAGCCGAACAACCGCTTAGCGAACTTCCAAGAATTTAAGGCTGTAGGACCACCGGAATTCAAAGGTACAACTGACCCTGTTGAAGCCCAAACTTGGGTCAAAGAGATTGAGAAGGCATTCGTGATAGCTAGGGTAGCTGAGGGGAAAAAGACCGCTTTTGCCACCTACATGATGAAGGGGGAAGCAAATTTTTGGTGGGAAGCGAATCAGGCTAGGGCAGGAGAAGGTGTAGTCACATGGGATAGATTTAAAACTTTGTTTTTCGAGAACTATTTTTCACCAAGTATGCAGGCGAGGATGGAGGTTAAATTTTTAGAGTTGAAGTAGGAGAATATGACAGTGTCTGAATACACCGCCAAATTCAATGAGTTAGCTAGGTTTGCCCCGCATCAAGTCGATACGGAGGCTAGGAAAGCGAGAAGGTTTGAGCTGGGATTGAAATCCTGGCTCTACAACAAAGTGGCGGTGTTGCAAATTCCTACATTTGTAGCACTCATGGAGAAAGCGATCATAGCTGAGGAGGGAAGTGAGGCCATGAGCCTTTACAATAAGGAGAGGAAGAATAAGGGTAAGACCGAAGGAGCTGGAAAAGTAGGAGTTAATAGTGGGAGCAGGAGTGAAGATGGTAAGAGAAAGGTGAGCAGTTTTGGAAGTGTGCAGATAAAGCAAGAAGGTGTTAAGAAACAGATAGTGCCATGTAAGACATGTGGGAAGAATCACTCGGGGGAGTGTTTAAAAGGAAAATTTATTTGCTACAAGTACGGGTAGGAGGGCCATATCACTCCCAACTGCCCCAATCCTAGGATGAATAGTGGATGTTTTATATGCGGATCGACATAGAACAGGGTGAAAGATTGTCCGAAGAGGAGGGTGGAGACAGGTAGTGTGAACATGGGCACTGGCAGTGGGACGTTAGCAATCACGGGACCGACTTCGTCGAGCAAGCCGATAAAATCTACGGCAAGGGAACACAACATGACAGTCCAGGACACGGCAGCAGCTGGCAATGCAACTCTAGGTATTATTCGTATAACTTTTATTTTATTATACATGATTTTCCTATTTTTAGTAAATTAGTTTATAAAGAAATTTTGAGGAGGAATTTGAGTTCTTTTAGAAACAAAATTTTCCGTTTAATCAGAAAGACAAGCTTTATGTGAATAGTTAAAGATCAGTTCGATCAAAGTTGATCGAGATCTACTTGCAATGATTGTGTATGTTATGTACCCGTGTATGTATAGGTTTTAAAACGGTGATTCCGGGGACGGAATCTTTATAAGGGAGGGTGAATATAACAACCCGATATTTTCTACATAAATAAATAAGAAATTTTGCGTATAATTTTTTTTTATTATTATTAAGGATGAGGATTTGTACAAGATAATATATATATGTATTTATGTGGTAAATAAAAATATATTTATTACATAAATGTTTACAAATAATTTTTATTTTAGAATGATTGATTTTTATAAAGTACATTCTTATAATAATTAATTTTATATTAGAAATATTTTTATTAATTATTTTTCATGAAAATATAATCATATATTATTTAAATAATATATGGAGTGATTTTTAGAATAAATATAATAATTATTTTACTATATGAATTTTTAGTACAGTCAATTAAGTTAATTATTTTACCATAATTATTAAGGTTAAATAGGAAGAATAAATCAGATATGGAATCCAAACCCTAATTTTGGATTATTGTCAAGGTATGAGAATAATAATATAATATTAATTATATTTACTATGAATATGTAATGTATTTCCGTAGGTCAATTACGGTGTATTATGACCAAACCCTAGTAATAATGCTAAACCCTAATTTGAGATCCAAATTAGAGTGCAAGATTGTTTTATAGGTGTGTTATATAATTTATGTGGTATATTAAATGTATTAATTAGGTGAACCCTAATTAAAATTCTAGAAACCCTAATTTTTAGAAAACCCTAATTATAATCTAGAAACCCTAAATAATTTTTAGAAATAAGGAATCCTAATTTGAAATTTAAATTAGAGTTCGAGATTGGTTGTAATTGTGTTAATGTGATTAATTAGCAAGTATTATAATCTCAATTGCTAATTTTGGAAATCCTAAAATTTTAAACCCTAATTTGATAATTAGAAAACCTAATTATAAATTGGTAACCCTAATTATCAAAATCGTAAACCCTAATTGCTATTTTAGCAATGTTAATGATAATTATATGATATTAATCCCTAATGTTCCTGTATAGCGCAATTAGAAAATTATTCATAATTAAGAAATCCTAATTTCAAAATTTTAGAAACTAAAATTTATTTAATTTTTATTTAATTTTTATTTTTGTGCATACCCTAGTGGGAAAATCCTACATTATGTGCTAAACCCTAAGGGTCAAACCCTAAGGGTTTAACGAGTACCAATTTTGCCATTAAAATGATTTACAAAAAGACCAAAATACCCTTTTGTGCATTAAAGAAGCTAGCATGTAGGTTTTGTCAATAGGTGGAGTTGTTCACCAAACCAACCACCCCATGTGCTCTTTAATCACAGCAACAAGTCACCTAGCTCAGCCATTCATGCATCATATTTGTCTATTTAAGGATTGAAGAGAGAGAGAAAATCATTTTTGTTCACTTATTTTGTCCAACACCCAAACCTTCTCTCTCAAGCTCCAAACCTCCGAAAATAAAAGCTATATTAGTCCCATAATCAAGCCCCACGGTTATCTAAACCAAATCAGAAACATAGAATCAATAATTGCTCATTTAAAGGTATAAACAAACTCTAGAATTTCTGTCCAAAAATCTGTGTTAGATGTTATGATTAAGTGTTAGAATATGTTGTTTATAGTGTCTAATGATGATCTGGGTTGCTAGATGTTAGATCCATAACATCTAGAGGCTCGGATTTGAAGATTTGAAAAATCTGAAAAAAACTTGGTTCTGTGATCTGACAGCGAATGTCAGAGGCCACAGATCCTTGCTCGATTATGTTTTGTGTTGTTTTTAAGTTGTTAGTAGCAACCTGCAATGTTGTCTTTAATCTACAAAAAGAATCAAAGTCATATCTGTTGTAGATTAAAAGTTATTTAAGGTCAAAGTGGGTTGACCGGCATTGACCGGCTGTTTTTGAAACCCAGAATTTGCCCAGAAAGTCTGACAAGAAATGTCAGACCTTATATCTCTATGATTTTTAATGTGTTTTGTATTTTGAAAGTTGGTAGTTGTAGTCTAGTATGTGATCTTGGATCTGGGCTTAGAATCAAGCTTAGATCGTATGTATATTGCAAGTTATGGAAGGTCAAACTGCGTTGACCGACCATGACTTGCAAGGTTTCTGGGTAGCCCAGATCAGGCCCAGAAGCGTCTGACAGGATGTTCTTGGGCTCTGATCTGTCAGGTTTTTGATGTTTTAGTCATGATATTGTAATAAGTTTATAGTTTGTTACAAGGACTACATGCTTATGCTCTTATATCACTTAAAATGTAAACCGATTGGATTTGGATTAAGGTCAAACCAAGCATAAAGCTCACGGTTTGTGTTTTCTGGGTAACCCAGAAAACACAATAGCATGATGTCTGACATGGTTTGACCGGACTTTTTACGTTTGATCTGTTGTTGTTTTAGTGATATAATGTATTATAACTCTTCCTTGTCATGTTGGGTATACACTGAATGCATTATATCACAGAAACATTTCATATCATACAAGTTGTGAAAGCTCAAAGTAGGCCTCATAAACTGTTCTTCATTTCTGGGTAACCCAGAAATGAAGAACAACTCTGACAGCTACTTTGGACGATTAGATCTATTTGGTTGTGTGATGTATGAACATGTTGGTCGTTTGATCTTGTAGTCTTGCACTAGTTCTACATGATCTGCTCAATAGAATTCCTAGAATCACAGCACCCACTGAATCATTCTTGGTCAAACGTGGTACCTGACAAACTGCCTATGAGTTTCTGGGTTTGACAAAGAACATGAAGAACACCTATAGTGACGGTTCTGTCGCTATAGGTGGTCTTTAGCGACAGATGATATATTATTTTCCGAAAATTAATTAATAAATAGAAAAAAAATAGTTTTTAATTATTAAAAATACAAAATAAATTATAAAAAATTATTTTAAATTCCAAAAATTAGTTTTTAATTATTTTAAATATATTTCATAAATATTTAATATTTTTAAAATATTAAAAGTATTTAATTTATTTAATTATTATATTAAATAAATTATTTAAAAATAATTTTAATATTGAAAAAATCATTAAAAATTATATTATGATATAAGAAAATATTTTAAGTTATTTTTAATGACTTTTAATATTTTGTGATAAATTTCATTAATAAATTGATATTAATGGTAATTAATTTATTTACTAAATTAATTAAAAATGATTTTAAATGAAAATAAAGTGTTTAAAAATATTTTAAGTTATAAAATATAACTTTTAATATTTAAAGGATAATTTCATTAATAATTAAATATTAATGATTATTAAGTTATTACTAATGATATTAAATTTATTTAATAATTATATTAAATAAATAGTTTATAAATGGTTTTATTAATTTAAAAATCATTTAAAAGGGATAGAAATAAATTAAAAATATTTTAAGTTATGAATAATGACTTTTAATATTTTGATAAATAGAACATTAATACTTTAATATTAATGATAATTACTTAAAAATGATTTTAAAAATCATTTAAGGGTAATATTAATACTTTAAAAGTATTTTGAGTTATTATACATAACTTTAATATTTTGGAAATGATTTCATTAATAGTTTAATACTAATTAAATATTAATGATAATAGAATTGAGTAGTATTTAAATCATTTAAATATGATTCCAATGTTTGAAAATTCATGATAAATCATAATAAATGTTTTAAAATTATATTAAGTCATTTAAAAATAATATGACTGATGCGTACTGATATTAAGTTACAGAGTAGAGTCTTAGACTCGATAATTACCCGATAAAGTTATCGGTACACCGACATGTTTCAGAAATTGATCTGAACTTAGATAATATAATTAGATATGTGATTATTTGTGATTCAATGGTTGTTAAATATATGTGCCAATGTGATTAGGGTATGTGCTGACTGCAATAAGCAGTGTTATGTGTTATAGTATGTTGTTCTAATAGAACGAACGATCTTATTAATGATAGGTCGTGAGATAAGCGATAAATCTAAATTGCAAACTGTAAGCAGCGCTTCAGGCAAGTATCTAACCTTTGCATTTTCTTTATGCAATGGACATGAGTAAGAATGTTTTTAAACTATATTATTACTGTACAGATTATTAACCTTATATTATATACGCTCAGTGCTTATCAACATGTTAGTATATGGTAACTCAAATATATATATTCTGTTCGTTAATTTCTAGAAATGGTTAAACAAGTGTCCCCATTTGGATAATTATTGTATTTAATCACATGTTGATATACCTTTGTCAATTACCCGTATATATATGTTGAATTATAGATTATTGTTAAAACAAGATAAAACCTTTTATTTGGAACCCAGACAAGTATGAACATCCCTATACGGGAAAACTTTTTATGCACCCAAGGTGGAACAGAGTGAACGATCCTATCGTTCTTATAATGTAGTATTGATCAATGCAGGGCATAACGGGCTGATCACCCCCGTGCTCGTAAGTTATGTCGGTTTACAGATGAATTTCTGTCTAACCTTTTTGAAAATGAAAACAATGTTCATGTCCTGTCACCATAACCCCAGTTATAGTCATTATGTAGTTTCAAAAATTTGAAAGAGAGTTGTTATGTTATTATTATCGGTTCAGAATACTTCACAACTATCGACTGGTTGTAGAAGAATAGTACAAAGAAAACATTTAAATCCTTTCAGCTTATATATATATATATATATATATATATATATATATATATATATATATATATATATATAATTGCTATTACTTGCTGGGCACTCAAATGCTCATCCTTGCTTAAATTTAAATATTTTCAGTTAAGTTCGAATGACCAGAGAGCTCTGCTAAGAACAAAGGAAAAGGGAAGGTTGCTGAATGATCAAATTACTATGTTATGTAATAGTTTGATGATATTAAGACAAGTATGATATATATTATCTATCATGGGTTGTAATGAATGTTTAAAGGTTACGTACTTGGGAGCTAGACTCTGATAATTATGTAAATTAAGTTGATCTTTTATATTATTGTTATTATTATTAGTATTATTCCGCTCATAGAAATGGTATCGTGAAAAACCGAGTTCGAGTTTCAAGTACTCGAGTTTGGGGTCTTTAAATAGAATTTGAAGCCTGAAGACCAAGGGCATGGTCCCATCTTCCTGTCTTCGTACAACCTCTAATCCCATGTCATTGTGTAGCTCTCGATAACAACATGCCAAAAAAGGTCTTATACACCTCGATTGAATGCCCGGATTGAAGTTCTAAAAGTTCGAACGGATAACATATTGCACGCGTGCACGTACTTCGAGATGGTGGGACCCATAGAGCTCGGGACACCCAGGGCTGTCGCAGGTGCATCTGCGGCTGCCGTAGGTACACCTACGGCTCCCCGCCTCTATAAATAAAGGGCTTGGGGCAGCCATTTTGCATAGAGAAAAGGCGAGGAAGCCCTATCTAATTTGCTCTGTACACACTATAAACTGAGTGCTTTCTCATTTTAAACACTTGTGAGCTTCTATATTGCTATATTTTTACCGGTGGGAGCTGAGTGTTCATCCATTTAAAGCTATTGAAGTTTTCTTTGACAGTCCACTGTAAGCCTTCTTACACTTTTTAAAGCCTTTCTCCACTACTGTGCACACACAGTTCTTCACGTTGAGGGTCGTGTTGCGTGTGTATGCCCGGACTTCGGTCCGTGACTTTTATTTTTTTTTGTGTGTATATATATATATATATATATATATATATATATATATATATATATAAGAAATAAACGCTCCGGATGTAAATCCAGGCTCAATGTAAATCCAGGCTCAATTGAGCCTGGATTTACATTCGGAGCGTTTATTTCTTATATATATATATATATATATATATATATATATATATATATATATATATATATATATATATATATATATATATATATATATATATATATATATATATAAACTGTGGTCGAACTCTGTTCGATGTGCCTGGATTTACATCCGGAGCGTTTCCTACTTTTGTATATATATAAATACTTATATATATGTTGTTGCTATCAAACTCTATTTGATTGAGCTTGGATTTCACATCCGGTCCGTTTACTGCTTTTATACATACATACATACATACACATATATATAAGCGATAAACGCACTGGATATATATCGATCCAAGCTCGTTTCGTTAATTCGCGGTCGAGGATATATATATATATATATATATATATATATATATATATATATATATATATATATATATATATATAAATATACATCTCAGTCTGGCCTGGAGTTTACTTCGTGGCCTTTTACTGCTTTATTTACATTTCTGTCAGGCCTGGAGTTTACTTCGTGGCCTTTTATAGCTTTATGTACATTTTGTCCCGCCTGGAGGTTACTTCGAGGCGGTTGATCATTTTATTGCTTTATTTATATTTTCTCAATCCCTCATGGAGGTGCTTTGTGGTGGTTGATTGGGTTTTACTGCTTTATTTACATTTCTCAATCCCCCATGGAGGTGCTTCGTGGTGGTTAATTGGGTTTTACTACTTTATTTACATGTTTTAATCTCCCATGGAGGTGCTTCGTGGTGATTGATTATCTGTATATATATATATATATATATATACACACACACACACACACACACCACGGATCAAGTTCGGACTCCCGGACCTGATCAAATCCGGACAATATATTTTTTTTTTTGCTTTTTTTTAAATAACTAATTTTTTTTAATATTTTATGGAACTGAAATTTTTTCATAATACAATATTTTGGGCGTGATTTGGATAACTATACTAAAAAATGTATGTACAGTCTGCACAGACCTGTTTTGTTATACGTATCTAAGTCACATCCAAAACACTATATTATATAAAAATTTCAGTTCCATAAAATATAATTTTTTTAGTTGTTTTAAAAAAAAAGCAAAAAAAAAGAAGTCCGTATTTTAAAAAAGTCTGCGAGTCCGGATAGGAATCGGACTATATATATATATATATATATATATATACACACACACACACACACACACACACACACACACACACACACTACAGATCAGGTCCGGACTCCCGGACTTGATCAAATTCGGACTTTTTTTTTTAAAACAACTAAAATAAAAAATTTAATATTTTATGGAACTGAATTTTTTTCATAATACAATGTTTTGGGCGTGATTTGGATACCTATACCAAAAAATGTATATAAAGTCTGCACAGACTGTACATACCTATTTTGTTATACGTATCCAAATCACATCCAAAACACTGTATTATATAAAAAATCCAGTTCCATAAAATATATAAAAAAATTTTAGTTGTTTTAAAAAAAAAAGCAAAAAAAAAAAGAAGGTCCGTATTTTAAGAAAGTTCGGGAGTCCGGATAGGAATCAGACTCATATATTTACTGCTTATATATATATATATATATATATATATAACTATTTACAGCTTTCATACAAATTACTACATCATGTGAGTCTAAGAATCATGTGATCACAGATTCAGTTTACTGAATCTAGATTCGGTTCCCATGATGGACATTTTCAGCTGTACACGGCTTGTAAATTATTCACGGTGTTTGAATTTTCTTAGAGAGCTCTCATGCCCACAAGGAGTTCGACACTGCCTTTTATTTTATTTTCTCGAAGATGCTTCGCATCTTGAAAATAAAAGCAATCAAGCCGAACACATAATAAAATGGAAGTATCAAAGGCCTCAATTACTATTGAGCATAAGGGTTTTAAAAATCTCTTTTTACAAAACATCACTGCAATATCTTGTTAAAACTGGATTTTTATACAAAAATTCAAACCTTTTGTATATAGGTGCGAACGAGGCATATCACTATTTCCAGATAATTACACATTGATCCACACACGCACACATTCATATAACAGTTTAAATGAAAAGTGGTAGTCACCGTGGCAACACGGATGTCGGGGGGGGGGGTGCCAAACACCTTCCCTCTGCATAACCAAGTCCCCGGACCCTAACGAATCTCGGTTTCACAGACCCGTTAAACAGTGTCACATCACTGGATTAATGTGCAAATATTTTCTCGGTTGTGTTGGTACAACCATTTAAAAAACCAACTGGCGACTCTTACAGTCCAAATCATCGACATATACATGTCGGACCTTTTCACAACTTATTTTTTCAAACAAATCTCACCTAACATGAGAACACCAAAAGACAAGAACAGAAAAGGGACAAATAAAAATCTCGACGTCGGCAGGTGGCGACTCTGCTGGGGACTTCTGGTAAGCAGACTTAAGCCGCTATTACAAGCTTTTCAAAACTGTTATATGCTTGTGTGTGGATGTTGCATTTACATTTGATGGATGTGTACGAATGCATTTACTTACTGTACTTAATGCTTTACACTATATCTGCTTGTGATATTAGTGCTTCGCATATGTCATCATTTTCATAAACGGTGAGACACGTTGCATGTGAATGTATGTTGTGTGGTTCCTCCATCAAGAGGCTATCCTATCGATGTTTGATTATTGGACTCGTAGGAAGACTAATTCCAATGAGGCTTAGGAAAGGCACCACCCAAATTCGCTCCAGTTAAAAGACCAGATTAACTTCCCGTCGAGTAAATTGCAATGATTTGGGAACCTTCATGCCAAAAAGCTGCGAGAGTAGCCTAAGATAGGTCAGCCTCTGATAAACCAAACGTAGAGGAAAGTCTCTTCATACTTTCCCATTTCAAAATTACTCGTAAAGTCAATTACTTGTAATTTCATTCCATATTGATCTCCATGTAATGAGAAATATGAAGAAATATGTGTACACACATATTTTTAAATATTAACATGCTATCCTGTATTACAAACAGTTAACATCCATTTTGAAGGACAATACTCCTAAAACGGATACATCATATAGCATGTAAACATTTATACATTCCCTAAAACTAAACTACTACAGTTTTTTTGTAGGGAAATAATTGGACTTATTACCCGTTCAAAATCCAAAAAGGCCACGAGCCCACAACCAAATATGTCTTCATCTGACCAGACTAATCCTAATCCTGTCTCCCGCGAAGAATTCGATGGATTAACTAAACAAATCACAGATTTGGCTGTTCTGCTTAAAAAACTACACCAATCTACTTAGGGTACAAGGATATCCATACATACTGAATCCTCTGCATATGGAGGAACACAAGGTACGAACAAAGAAGCTCTCGTATCTGATTCTCAGTTGGATAAAACCAACAAACTCTATGATAACACCCATCTCAAAGAAGATCTAGACACCGGTGATATTAGAAAGAAAGTCTTACAGATGGAAGAGACCATCCATTCTATCAAAGGGATTGGAACACGTGGGAGTGTTTCATATACTGACCTTTGTATATTCCCTGGTGTGCATTATCTAGAGAAGTTCAAGACTCCTGACTTTGAAAAATATGACGGGTTAGGGGATCCTTACACACATTTGAAGGTATTCATCAGAGAACTCAGATCTTATGCCAAGGATGAGAAGCTTAGAATGCAACTGTTCTAGAAAAGTCTGACTGGAGAAGCCCGATCATGGTATACCAGATTAGACAACTCCAAGATCTATAGCTGGGAGGAGCTAGCTCATGCCTTCCTCAGTCAGTACAGGTTCCAGTCACAGATGGCCCCTGACCGGTTCCAAATTACTAAAGTCAAGAAACAAATCAATGAATCTTTCAGAGTGAATGCTCAAAGGTGGAGGCGCCTTGCTGCTCAAGTTGTTCCCTCTATGAATGAGTCTGAGATGGTAATGACCTTCATAGACATACAAGAAGCTCCTTTCTACGAGAGAGTCTTAGCTGGAATTGGCAAACCATTCTCTGAAATGATTAAGCATGGGGAGATGACTGAGATGGGATTTAAGTTAGGAAAGATTCAAGACCTAGCTGCTTTTAAAGCTATTGCTGAGCACATCCAGTCCGAAAATTATGGAAACAACCCCCGGAGGGTCCATAAAAAGAAAGAGGAGGATATTCCTTGATATTACAAGGTCAGAAGGGCAGTCAGAATATGCCTATCCAAAGGAAAAATTACTACCCCTTTAAAGCACAACCTTCGAACCCTTCGTTGCCAAAGGGTGGAGAAGTCAGACGCACTCGAGTGTTCACACCCTTAGGGGACTTACTCGAGAACATTCTCAATCTTCTGACCACTCAGAAGAAAATTACTCATCTTCTTCCACCAGTAAATCCGAATGGGAGAGGTTTCAATGCTAGTCAGAAATGTGCTTATCATGCTGGAGCTCCAGGACATGATACTCAAGATTGTTGGACCTTGAAACACAAGATCTAGGATTTGATTGATAATGGTGAGATCGTGGTAGCTAAACCCGACCAACCCCATGTGCAAGATAATCCTCTTCCTTAACACAAAGAAGAAGAGGTTAATATGATTAATTAGAGTAGTGGACAGAGTTCTAATCAAGGTGGTGGATCCTCACAAACCAGCAAAGATAGTGCTGACAAATGGGATTTTGCACAGTTCCAGTTTACGATGGAACAGAAAATGAAGACTCTCTGTGAGCAAGTTAACCAATTGTCAGAACTGGTGGTCCATCAGCACCAAGTCACACGCCAATTAGTTAGTCAGAAGCATGCTAGTCTCCTTCCTCTTGTTATAAACACTCCACCACGTACTCCAAAAAATGAAACACTGGAAGATAAAATTACAAAAAGAACAAATGCCAAAGCCCGTCGGGACTTCACTAATAAAAGGGAATTTACGTACTTAGGCCAACCGATGGAAGAAATATTGCAGATGCTGATCAATGAAGGATGAATCACAGCTCTGTTACCTCCAATCAGCCCGCGTTCAAGACGATTTGATTTCAACATGGTGTACCAATATCACTCCCACTCTCGTGGTCACAGCACAGAAGAATACAGGGCACTCCACCACCTTATTCAGAATTTAATTGACAGCGGTGTCCTACAGATGGCAGATGATGATGTTGTAGTACTAGAGAGTGGGGACGTGTTTCCTACAAAGTGGAAGGAAGTCTTAGCAGTTATATCTTCTGAGACAGATGCAGCTACTCCCTCACATACAATTCAACCAATTCAACTCAAAGGAGTTGACAATCCTTTGAAAGTGGCTGCGCCAGAGCCAATTATCTTGCCATTCAGACCACAATATCTTGTTGTCAGCCTACAGAAAGTTCCATGGAATTATGGAGGGGCTGAAGGATCCATATCTCATATAACTGTTGCAGTGTCGAGGGATAATCCACTGTATCTTCCCCAATGAGTGATGAAGCCTACCATCAAGTCAAAGGGGAAGATTCCCATGAAAAAAGTGGAAGAATTTCTCCGTACTATGGGCCATAATGAAGACAAGGTGGTTTTAAGCTTAAGAAAAGCTCCACATCAAGTTTCCATACTGGACTTAGTTTTCTCTTTCGAGGATCATCGGAAGGTATTGCTCATGGTGTTGGAAGAAGCCCAATTGCCTAAGTCATTAGATGTTGAGAAATTCTAGCATCTGGTGGATCACATTTTTAACAATAATGTGATATCTTTCATTGAGGATGATACACCTCCCGAAGGGACCGGTCATTGCAAGCCGTTGCACATAGCAGTTTTATCTTCCGAATACATGGTGGGAGGAGTTTTGATAGATGGAGGATCATCCTTGAATATCTGCCCTTATGCCACTTTGATGAAGATGAATATCAATCTCAACAGAATCTGAAGAAGCCATACAATCATTAAAGCTTTCGACGGATCCCAACGAAACGCTGTCGGAGAGATTGAACTGCCAGTGGAGATTGGTCCACATACATTCTGCATATCTTCTCACGTGCTCAAAATAGATACAAGATACAACCTGATCTTGGGAAGACCGTGGATTCATATGGCCAGAGCTGGCCCCCTCCACCCTTCACTAGCAACTTAAATACATTATCAACAATAGCCTAGTCACTGTCGATGCTGAGGCAGAATGTCCTGAACAAGGTGACATGCCACTCATCAGCTTCAATTCAAAAGTTAAACCGGTCAGTTTTCATGCCCTGGAGGTGAGCAAAACTCATTACCATCCTATTGGGGCGCCACCTCTCATACCCCATATTTTTGCCGAAGTAATGTCGGCCACTCAAGAAATGATGTCATTGGGTTATCAACTTGGACAAGGGTTGGGCAAAGATCATCAGGGCATTATGCGCCCAATTCAAGTTCCCAATCAAATAGGGACAGCCAGACTAGGCTATACTGCCAGTTCCAGTCGCAGGAATCCTCATAAGCACAAATAGGATCCTTCATCTTCAGCCATACGGCGATTGCCTGCACCTAAAGTTCCTAAGCATGTATGGTCTTTGATAAAGGTGCCTACCCATGTAATTGCTATGTTATTCCCTAAACCGATACCGATAAAGGAAAAAGAAGTTCTGGTTCCAGATCCCGAAGTGGAAGAAGAGGAACGGAGACGTAAACAAGACATCGCTAGGATGATGTCAAACATACACATCATTATCCATGATGATCACACAAATAGATACACCTTAGACGATGATTATCCAGACGTAATGGTCATCATTCAGGAGAAGGAGGACGATGTCAGCCACTCCATTATTGCCATTTATCAGGACTTCACCCTTGACAATTGGAGCAGGACTCCTTTCATTGGTCGACAAGGGTAAAACGGGTAGAAACTCCTTCTGCCTTATAGATAATAATAACTGCTTACTTTTCTGTACAATATTAGCGGTTATTTTGTCAGTACATGCTAACACTTTATATGATTGAACAATTTCATATATTAAGTGAAATCATATTTTGTTTCAGGACTCTAAATTTAGATGTGCCTATACTTGCTGATAAGGTGCCTTTTCTCCACAAGGATTGTAACTTTGATGAAAAGTTGGACTCAAACTTGATGGAAATACAAGAGGACATTGAGATACCTCAGGAGATCAAAGAATGGGTCAAAGACAAACCCAAACCAAACCTTGATCAAACCACTTCATTCAATCTCAGAACCTTAGAATGCCCTAAACTAATCCAGATTGGTACAGACCTCACCCCAAACCAAAGAAATAACATGGTTACACAATTAACCCAATTCCAGGATGTGTTTGCATGGTCTCATGAAGACATGGTGGGTTTGTCCACTGACATTGTCATTCATCACCTCCCAGGGATTCAAGCCAGTCAGGCAGAAGCTCTGGCGATTAAAACCTGAGTGGAGTTTAAAGGTTAAAGAGGAAATTGTGAAACAATTTCAAGCAGGCATCATTATGGTGTCCACATACCCTGAATGGCTATCCAACATAGTCCCCGTGCCTAAACCAGGAGGAAAGGTGTGAGTTTGCGTAGATTACTGGGATCTGAATAAAGCTTGCCTTAAAGATAGCTTTCTCGTGCCATTTATCCACATACTTATTGACAATACTGCTCAATACGACATGTACTCCTTTGCTGATTGCTTCGCGGGGTACCATCAAATTATGGTTGCTGAAGAGGATCGTGAGAAAACTACATTCATCATGCCTTGGGGAACCTTTTGTTATAGACGGTTGTCTTTCGGCCTCACCAATACCGGAGCTACCTACCAGCTAGCCATGATGGCTCTTTTCCACGATTTAATGCATAAGGAGATAGAGATATACGTGGATGACATCATTGTCAAGTCCCGAAGGGAGGAAGACCACTTAGACCATCTCAGAAAGCTCTTTAACAGGTTGCATAAGTATAACTTGAAGTTGAATCCAGCCAAGTGCGCCTTTGGCGTTAAATTAGGTAAGTTACTAGGATTCTTAGTCAGCCACAAGGGAATTGAGCTGGATCCCACCAAAATCCAGGCCATCACGAAAATGCCCATTCCTTAGACAGAGAAGGAAATACAGGGATTTTTGGGAAGAATTAACTTCATTAGCAGGTTCATTTCTCAACTCACAGCAACTTGTGAGCCTATTTTCAAGTTGTTAAGGAAGAACTCCTCCATGAAGTGGAATGATGAGTGCTAGAAGGCCTTCCTTACAATCAAAGAGCAGCTAGTTAAAGCTCCTATTTTGGTACCACCCAGGGATGATGTTCCCCTATTCATGTACCTGTCCATAAGTGACAATACCATGGGCTGCATGCTAGGACAGAAAGACGATAGAGCCCAAGAGCGAGTTATCTACTACCTCAACAAAAGATTCAGCAGCAGTGAACACAAGTACACCTTGATTGAGAAAACTTGTTTTGCTTTAGCATGAGCTTCCATGAGGTTACAACATTACCTCCATGGTCACACAACCCATCTTATATCCCGTGTGGATCCTCTCAAGTATGTGTTCAATAAACCCATGATGAATTTCTGACTGTCCAGATGACAGTTGATCCTATAATAATTTGACATCGTCTACGTGACGCAAAAGTCCATTAAAGGTCAAGGAATTGCGGATCAACTGGCCGCTGAACCTTTAGTAGACTTCAAACCTTTGGAAACATACTTCCCCGACGAAGGGATAATGGCAATTCAGCAACACCATCAGTACGTGCACACTAAACATGGAAGATGTATTTTGATGGAGCTGTAAATATGGAAGGTTCTAGAGCTGGAGCAGTTCTAGTGTCCGTTAAGGGGGAGCAACATCCCGTCGCATTCAAAATGTAGTTTGCTAACACCAACAATATAGCTAAGTATGAAGGTTGTATCATGGGGATAAAACTTGACCACTCAATGGGCATCAGGCAGTTAACTGTCTTTGGGGATTCTGAGTTGGTAATCAGACAAACCACTGGAATCTATCACACCAAAGGTTTACATTTGCTGCCTTACCATCGACAGGTTCTACAGATGGCTTCAGAGTTTGAAGAAATATCCTTCCTCAACATTCCTCAGAATAGGAATGACTTTACGGATGCGATAGCAACCTTGGCCTCCTTGATCTACATATCTGACAAGGAAAACATGCCAACCATCACATTTGCCTAACAAAAGGCTCTAGCCTATGGGAATTACATTGGAGAAGTATTGGATGAGCTACCTCCCATCCCACACCCTTGGTATCAGCATATCAAGGAGTATTTATAAGATGGATTTACACTCGCTGAGGTAAGCCTGACTGAAAGAAGGCGGATTCATCGACTGGCTATGAAATTTTACCTGAGCGGAGATGCACTCTATAAAAGAGATGCAGGACTAGGTCTCCTCAGATGTTTGGACAGGGACCAAGCTCAGAGGATCATGGATGAAATCCATGGTGGAGTATGTATGTGTCCCACACATGAGCAGCCCTTTACTTGTTAAAATGATCCTCAGAATAGGGCATTATGGACTCTCTCTCAAAGCGGACTGTGATGATCACGGCAAGAGATGTTACCAATGCCAAATTCATGGGAATGCTATCCATGCCCCTCTAAGGGAGCTCCACAATATGAGTTTGCCCTGGCCCTTCTCAATATGGGGAATGGATGTGATCGGGCCCATCAAGCCCAAAGCCAGTAATGGGCATCGATTTATCATCACCATGATCGACTACTTCACCAAGTGGGTAGAAGCAACCTCCTTCCCCAAGGTTACCAAAGAAGTCATCATTGCGTGCATCAGAAATAGTGTCATTTGTCGATATGGACAACCAGAGGTAATTGTATCAGACAATGCTAAGAACCTCAATAACAAAATGATGGAGGAGTTGTGCAGTAAATTCCACATCAATCATCTCAAATCCGTCATCTACCGTCCAAAAATGAATGGTGCTGTTGAAGCAGCTAACAAAAACATCAAGAAGATCATGCAAAAAATGTCCGCCAACCACAAAGGATTGCCTGACATGTTGCCTCTGACTCTGTTAGTCTTCAGAACATCAATGCGCACTTCCACTGGGGCAACCCCCTACGCATTAACCTATGGGATGGAAGCAGTGCTCCCCGTAGAAGTGGAAATGGAATCCCTCAGAGTGTTAATAGACGCTCAGCTGGATGAAGACCAATGGGTATAAGATAGGTATCATCAATTGTCTCTAATAGACGAAAGGCGAGCCTATGCTATCTTCCACGGTCAGTTATACCAACAAAGGATAGCCAAGTCCTATAATAAAAAAGTCCGGCTATGGCAGTTTAAACAACACGACTTGGTTTCAAAAAAGATCATTAACAACCAAGATCAGTTCAAGGGAAATTTTTCCCTAAACTGGGAAGGCCCGTTTATTGTCAAGGAGGTATTGATAGGAGGTCTTTTCAGATTACAGGAAATGGACGGCGATGAATTTCCACAGCTTATCAACTCGGACACCGTAAAGCGGTACTATATCTGAGGTCACCATCAAGCAAACATCCTGGTCCGGTCGCAATAAACCAAAAATAACAAAAACATTTCTACACCCTTCTCATTACAAAAACAAAAACAACAAAAACAATTCTACACCCCTTTCATAAACAGCGTTGAACCTCCACGCCAGGTTCAAACTACGCAGACCTGATCTCCTATTCAATAGGAGTATGTAGGCAACCATTCATGGTTCAGTCTTACCCCCTACTAAAACACAAACATTTGTCAAATGGTACTGGGATCATCCTTCAATCCACCATATTTCATTGGCTTCAGACCAAAGGGATGGAACTACCTGACCTCCTCATGTAAACGGGAGAATCGGCGACCATCTAAGTTGCGGTTGACTCCTCAAAGAGAAACACCAACCCATAAGAGATGGAACTAACTGGGCTCCCCCATACAAAAGAGTACTGGCGACCATCTGTGGTGCGGTCAACCTCAAAGAGGAAAGCCACATTCCTCTCCACATCTACATACAAAAACCAGTCCCAAGACACCAAAGAGGGTAGGGGATATACACAGATCAACGATCCATTCTGAAAGATCCTGAGACATTTCAATGTCCATCCATCAAGGAGGAGATCAAAATACATCGAGATCACAAGCCCTGAAGAAACAGGCAAATATCAAGCAAGTAACAATGCATAGCTAAAAGGGAAGTGATCGAAATATATTTTTCTGCTATATATAATATTGTTTGATATATACAATGTGAACTGTACATGACAAAATGGCTAAGCTAGTCTGTGTAGGAAAATATAAGCCCATCTACAAATCAGTATATATACAAGCTATCAAGTCCAACATAGCATCTCTCTCAGAGGAAGGGGGTAATGCTGTGATCTCCTGTACAAGGGTCTCTACGTGAGCTAATAGATCTACAACCATCTGCATAGTGGCACTGTGCTCATCAATATACGTGCTCATCTCTGTAATGATGCTAGTAGTAAGGGACCTCACTGTGGTACTATCTATAACGGCTACATCCCGTGAAGATATGACGCGATCACGCTCGACTATCACTGCATCTCTGGCTAATCTGGCCTCATCTCACTCAATGATAGCGATATCTATACGAGCTAAGGCATCATCTCTCTCGGATAGAGCGACATCTCTCCAATCAAGTGCTGTCAACATCAGGGCTCTAGCCTGATCTCACTCGAAGGTCATCAGATGAAGTCTCTGCTCAAAATACTGTGCTGAATGCTAAATCACAGTAGTACTCGTATTGGGAGAATCTACAAGAGCTACTGGCAACCCAGTGAATGGCTCCTCCTCGGTGTGGGAATCAATGTCCTCTATGGGCTCTCCATCATCTGAATCAATACTCAACACTGTGGATACTACCGCAGCCGATGAAGTCTCTATCTCCATCCACGCAGAAAACTCTGACGAACAGCCCAGATGGCTAACAGAAAACTTAGCACTCTCACGCTGATCCCAACAGGCATACACACCAGATCGTTCCTCTGCTGATACATGGCGAGAAGCCACACGCTGACCTAACACCCCCTCAAAAGGATGGAAGTCTTGGAACTGGCTAAACTGTGACATCACAGCCAGTGGGTGGTAGGTAGTCATGCCCCTTAAACCAGCCAGAGGGAGACAAGCCAGAGGGAGATAATCTATGCTAGGGGCATGAGTAATAAAACTGTAGGGTGAACTGAGCCCAGTACACAGTAGGATGCGAAATGGATCTCCAATCCCTGCCAAGAATACTGACCAAGACATAGCGTCTATACACTCTGGTGGCTGAAAGGAGTAAGACATAGCTATATCATAGGTAAAGCAGTACCCATGTCGTCGGAAAGTGCCAACCGGTCTCAAGTGTGATATAAACCACATATATAACATGTCCGAGCTGCTTGTAAATACCCCTACAGGGTAGGTGCTGCAAAATGTGTCCGACCTCAACGTCTCTGCCACAATCATCTGGATGATGGTATGACCCTCCCTAAGAGCTCTCGCTGCCATGATAACATCGATGTTTAGCTCATTCATATACCATGGCATGTACACATATGCCACTATACACATCACGAGTACATCCACTCTGGCCAAATGCCACTGATCCTCTGGTGTGGTAAAATCCCCGGAGTGCTGAGCATAGCTGTCCAATGAGCCGAATCTGTCTATTAGGAAACTCTGGGATAATACATGGCCGGATGTAATCTCATCCTCTACTACTCTACGCCGCAACCTGGTGAGGGTCATGAACTACCAACGCATATCTCCAATAGTCATTCGAGTGCAAGGTCTGTCTAAGGGCAAAGCCGTCAACCGCTCGTACTCCTCTAATGTAGGAGTTAACTCCTAGGTCCTAAACCGGAAAACCTTCCTCTCTGGTACCCAATGCTCTAGCATGCTGTGACGCCCCCAAAATTAGGTATACATCACCCATCTTGGGTCGTCAGATACATGGTACAGAATACAAATACAACTTACTAATACAACTGTCGTGTACAATATGACAAAACATAACTGTGAGTTTGAATACAATTATTGTCTACTAGAAACTATACAAACTCAAAAGGAGTCCTCATTACAATTATTGTCATACTATTTAACAGAATAGTGAGGACTACTAATACTACCATCTGGTCCATCACTCCGTTTTCCGACTCGTCCCATCTATATTCTCATTTCCTGAAGAGAACAGTGAAAGAAAGGGTGAGCTCAACTAGCCCAGTAAGAAATATTATGACTAAGATAATGCAGAATAAATTATCATTAGTCTTCAACAATGTTAAACTGATAAAATACAATAGACATCAAGTTTAACTGCAGCGGAACAAGCAATCCATTGAAAGAGTCAAGTAGAAAATAAAATCTACTATCTTCTATGATTTAAAAGATTTTTCAACACTGTTATCGCTGGGACTCAGCTTAACAAAATAATCCACATCATCGAATCACCCCTGCACTACGGCCAAGGATATTCTTTAGTATTACGACCACAATTATCCATACACTACGGGTCAATAATATTTGTGTATTCATTAATGGTCATGATCATGCCAACAACTGTCCATCAATGCACTACGGGCCAATGAAAACTTTTACCACATCATTTGTAACATTACGGTCATGATTATACTGAATAATCCCTGGTCATAATTATACCAAGTCCATCTATGCACTACAGGCCACAAATGACTTTCAACATTTTATAAACATGAGGATGATGACAATGATATAAGAATTCAATAAAATAAGTTCAAGAATTAATTTATCAAAGAATTAACAACGTCCAAATTGTCAACATGATACTGTTTTGTGGAGTAAAATTCAAGAATGCTTAGAAGAATATTTTTATGAAAAGATATTGGATGAACCGCAATTATCAAAGATATTCCACTAATTTCATGGAGTATAGAAGTTAAAACTTAACCAACTGAGTATAATAAAGAATGGAATAACAAAAGAAATCACCCGACATGCGATAGACCGCATAGACAGGTTATTCTAACATAATAATAAACAATGGAACCAGGTCCGGCGTAAACGCACAGACAGGATATTTCGATAGAATAATAAATAATGGAACCAGGTCCGGCGTAAACGCACAGACAGGATATTCTGACAGAATAATAAATAATAAAACTAGGTCCGGTGTAAAACACACAGACATGATGTTTCAACAGAATAATAACAAGACGGAACCAGGTCCGGTGTAAAATACACAGACAAGATATTCCAACAGAAAAAAACGGAACCAGGTCCGGTGTAAAACACACAGACAAGATGTTCCAACAGAATAATAGAAGAATGTCACCAAGTATAGGGTAGACCGCGTATACATGTTATTCCAACAGAATAATAAGAAATGGAATAACAACAGTTCTCTTCATGAATAAGAAAGAATAACACCCCTTACCGTTTTAAAGAAGAACTAAAATAAGGAAGTAGTTAAGTAGTAGAATATTTTTCTTCTCTCTCTCTATAGTTTCTCTCTATAGCTTCTCTCTCTAGAGTTTAGTAAATTCGTAAGAAATAATGAAGGAATGAGCTGCTATTTATAGAAAAATAGAATGCATAGTAACTAATCCATGAACGGTCCAGATTGATTACTTTAATCTGACGGTCCATATTTAAAGAAAAATCTTTTAAATAAAATATAATATATTCTATTTATAGAATAACTTTAATAAAGTATTCTGTTTTATATAAAAAGATGTTTCTGTTTTATTACGTTAATAATACGAATAAAACAAAACTTCATTATCGCTAAATAATTCATATTATTAACTGACAATAATTGAATCAAACTGAGTGACTTCTCACATAAGCATTAATAATCAATATCGTGTGCTACTATGCAACCACACGTATTACTGTACTTTTACTATCGAGTAGTTCAACAGTATCAATGGTAAAACTTTCGCCATTATTTTTAATAAAATATTTTTGTCGTTTTCTCAATCCAACAATAATTCCGTTGTGGGGTTCACCAATGATTGTGCCGTTGTACGAATATTTCCTGTTAAAACGAATATTCCCCGACCAATCGAATATTATATAACAACTTGCGTACTTTGCAAAATTTATAAATATTACCCACAACTATAACATTATATCAAATTAACTCCATAATATTCAAAAATGATATTTATAGAAAATTCATCTTTATTTATAAAAGTTGGGGTCTTACACATGCCATCTACAACGCCCGAAGGAACCTGAAACATCAAGAGGGTCATAGAATGCTGTAATAGCTGATCTACGGTCACCCTATCTGGGGGTGACATACTATCATACCAGGATCTCAGACGGGATGCCACCAATACTAGTGGGGTGTGATCTATGCGGCTGACTGTTGAAGAAGACATCTGTGTGGGCCATATCATAAGACCATCCAGGGGTCAATGCTGAATATCTCTGGACATACATACATATGCATAACATGATAAATGCATGGCAAACAATAGATGACAATATGATGTAGGGAATGGAAAACAGTACGTACATTCCTAGGTACATCATCATTTATATACATCATCTCTGTACAGCTAAAAATACAGAGAAATGGGGCACAGACGCCCTACTACTAACAGAGGCCTATCAAAAGATATAGCGAGAATGGGGCACAACCACCCAATATCTAACAGAGGTCTATTATAAGAGATATTGAGAATATACATCAGAAGAAGATAATGGTGTCAATATCAACATCATCAATCCTGTCCACCTGATGTAACTCCTCCTGAGTCACTGGATCTCTATCAATAGGGATGTCAGGCCTATACAATGGCGGATCTGCACCGACAAAGCCATATGGGTCGCCTGAGGGGCCAGCGCCTGAGCTGGAAGGCTCAAAAGTATCTGCCTGTGAAGGATCTCTGCCTAAGTGCCGGATAAAAAACTGTAGGGTCAAACTGTCAATCTGTGTCAAATGAGTCGGATCTCAGACACAGGTCAGTAAATCCGTCATCATCACGGATCCAGGAATAATATCCCCCATAAACTAAGTGGCACGGGTCTAGGCTCCAATGGTACAAGGGGACCACCAGTGATAGAATGTATCCTGAGTATGTGAACCCTCTGACAAAGTGTAGCCGTCAATACCCATCAATGGGATGTCATCGACGGGCGACTGCAATACTGGCCAATAACGTCTGGCAGGAGGCAAGATCGGCACACGAATATCTCCTATCTCCTAAATAAAGCTCCTATCCTCCATCTGTGAAGAGAGGAATCCTACGAGTGGATATCACATGCTCGACACCAGTCGGGAATCCATCCTCAAATCCAATGGTTAAATATTCCCCAGAGTAGCGGACCCAAGTGATTACATCAACTGTCAACAACTTTAACTGTAAGCGACAATGGGTGAAACCCTAAGCTACAGGAACCTCCACCAAAATAGAGTGATGACATTGCCGTCCTCGTGGATAGGTCTTTAAACCTAACACACTCACATGACACAAACATGGTAGCCTCTCATAGGCCCAAAACTGTCAACACAAAGGCAAGCATCTGCTGTCAGTAAACACTCTTAACCTGTACATGGGAAATTAAAAGAGAAATACTCACTAGCAGAAATGGGTAAAATCCTAGCCAAGCCTCTGTCAAGCCCTGCGAACGTATACGCATTCCCTTGAGGAAATATGTAAAGGTATAGGAACCCCAATCATACCCTCTAATACAGTCCACCTCCTGAGTGGCGCTAATCAAAGCGAATGGCACCGTAGAAGAGTTATCAGCTATGAAACAACCCCTAATACTCACCAAGAATAATCGCCGAAGAATGCGATCCCTGACTCTCACACTAGTGGGTATGGGCTCACTCAACAGCCCACTCATAACATCTACGCTCAAAGGAACCGTACGGATGGTCTTGCCCTTGAGCGCTTCGGTCGGAACTCTTAGCAAGGATCTGACGGTAGTCGGGATAATATTCGCCGTACATGGCACTGGCGCCCCTCCAAACTTCATACTGGTGATAAATCGCCAATCCATCGGTGTTATCATCATCTCATAATCCAATAAATGGAGAGACTGAGCCTGGTGAAACCAGCGCTCAGATAATGCCCTAAGGTAACCCCAGGGACAACGACGGGGAAGATTTGAAAAGAACGCCCCAAAGCCCCAACCATGCATAATACCTCGATAATCTAGAGGCAGAGCCTGATACAGGGAGTGTATTCTGAACCATTTTCCTCGAGGCTGGGTAAAGCCGGGAACCTACATCACATGTAAATTAATGTCAAAATCCTTGCTCCTCCTCAATAGAAAAAATGAATATCAAATCCAACTTTTACCTCATTTGCATGCAAGTAAACTGAGGGGTGGCGACTCAAATCACCCAGAAGCTCTAGAATAGCCACCTGAATTCTTGGAAAATCGATACGGGGAACATTAGCAGCAGGAGCTGGAGCCACTACCGGTACATCCTCCTCTTCGTCCTCGACATCCGGTACATCTACCTGGATAGGACGTATCACCGCCTCCACCAGATGATGAGGCTGTCTAACTGAACGGGGTTGAGGCACTTCAGAAGCCCTCCTCTGTACACTTGAAGTGGTCTTGCGAGAACTACTCGGCTGATCCAAATCCATAATATCTGGACACAAGTCTCCAAATCACCTCAGAAAGGGTGTGGTAAATTCTAACCTGGATCATTTTTATGCATGTTTATGACTATATGTATGCATGCATTACTTTAACATACGCCTACAGTAGAGTTAAAAATGCATGTCTACCCAATGCCTAGACTTTTAGAAAATTTTGCCAAAGTCTCCTTTGTAAATAGGATTATCCATATGCACATAGGCATGACTAAGTGGCCATTCAGTAGCACACCTGCCCACAGTCATAAACATCCTATAATGCATGAACATATCAAAGTCCCAATCCATGACGGTAGACTAATTATCAGGATTGCTTTGCTTTACTACCTTTGCTCATTTATCCTCAAATAGGATAAGAAATAGTAGAAAAAAGGTACCAATTTGACTGTTTCAAAAGTCAAAATTTTTCACATCATTATGTTCAACATAGTTTAATACAAACATTTACTATGTTGAATATTTTTTATCAAGACATATGAGCATGCATATTCACTACTATGTGTTTAGACGTATTTCATATAAAAAGTAATTTTTCAACGGATAGAAATTGGAAAAGAAGACATGCATACGTTACCAGGACAGTGTAGAACACTTGTACGGTGACAAAATTTGCAGAAAGACGCCCGAACTCAGTAGATCTGAAGAAGAGCTCTCTAATTTCCTATGCGACACAACTTAAAAATGACTTATGAAAGCCACAGTTGCCTTAAAGGCCACCCACGGCTGGCCATAGGTGTACCTGTGGCTCCCCTTGGTGGAGCCCACCCCTTCGGCTCAGTTCAGTTCTAGTTACAAAGGAGTTCTCACAAGCTGAAAAGGCCAAATTAGGGATAAAGATGCTATGCGATTAAGCGAACTAGCCTAAAATCCTGGTTTTCAGAGACCAAATTATAGGTCTACGTGGCAATCATTGGTATTCACCCAGATGCCAGCTTACTATATCAATGATTACAATTGTTGTAAACTACATTCGATAATACTTCATGAAGGTCCAATGCCGTCAGTTCGGGGTCATCACTCCAAAACACTTCTCCCCGACGGGGGTGTCACACATTTCTGCCGTTGAAGCACATTTCAACGAAGGTCAAGCAACCTTGACGTCACTTCAGCAGTTGGCAAGTAAATCCAACGAAGCATCGAAAGCTGTCCGATGATTTCAGCTATTGATGCACACGTCAGCGAAGGTTAAGCAGCCTTAACGTTATCCTCATCAGGGATTTCATCCGTTGATGTACATTTCAGTGAGGTTCAGGTAACCTTGATAAACACAGACTGTTGGCAGTAACTCCAACAGAACACTAGAAAGACTTGGTAATACAAACCAGGGAAGAACTTCCTCATCGGGGTGGACCGATGATAGAATATGTTATACGCATGCTCAAAAGGTAAAGTACATCCCCACAGAGTCTCTTGGACATGAGAGGAACATCTATGGCGGAAAATATGTACCAAGGATTAAGGACTTTGGTGATAACCCCAACGTCAACATCCTTGAAGTTCCTGAGAACTTTAGTATTTGAAGCCTGAAGACCAAGGGCATGGTCCTATCTTCCTGTCTTCGTACAACCTCTAATCCCATGTCATTGTATATCCCTCGACAACAGCATGCCAAAAAAGGTCTTATACACCTCGATCAGATGCCCAAATTGAAGTTCTGAACGTTCTAGCAGATAACACGTTGCACACGTTCACGTACTTCGAGACGACATGACCTGCGGAGCCCGGGGCACCCTGGGCAGCCGCAGGTGGACCTGCGACTGCCGCAGGTGCACCTACGGCTCCCCCCTCTATAAATAAAGGGCTTGGGGCAGCCATTTTGCATAGAGAAAAGGCGAGGAAGCCCTGTCCAATTTGCTATGTACACACTATAAACTGAGTGCTTTCTCATTTTAAACACTTGTGAGCTTCTATATTGCTATATTTTTACCGGCGGGAGCTGAGTGTTCATCCATTTAAAGCTATTGAAGTCTTCTTTGGTAGTCCACTGTATGCCTTCTTACACTTTTTAAAGCCTTTCTCCACTACTGTGCATACACAGTTCTTCACGTTAAGCGTCGTGTTGCATGTGTATGCCCGGACTTTGGTCCGTGGAACATCTATGGCGGAAAATATGTACCAAGGATTAAGGACTTTGGTGATAACCCCAACGTCAACATCCTTGAAGTTCCTGAGAACTTTAGTATTTGAAGCCTGAAGACCAAGGGCATGGTCCTATCTTCCTGTCTTCGTACAACCTCTAATCCCATGTCATTGTATATCCCTCGACAACAGCATGCCAAAAAAGGTCTTATACACCTCGATCAGATGCCCAAATTGAAGTTCTGAACGTTCTAGCAGATAACACGTTGCACACGTTCACGTACTTCGAGACGGCATGACCTGCGAAGCTGGGCAGCCGCAGGTGGACCTGCGACTGCCGCAGGTGCACCTACGGCTCCCCCCTCTATAAATAAAGGGCTTGGGGCAGCCATTTTGCATAGAGAAAAGGCGAGGAAGCCCTGTCCAATTTGCTATGTACACACTATAAACTGAGTGCTTTCTCATTTTAAACACTTGTGAGCTTCTATATTGCTATATTTTTATGAGTGTTCATCCATTTAAAGCTATTGAAGTCTTCTTTGGTAGTCCACTGTATGCCTTCTTACACTTTTTAAAGCCTTTCTCCACTACTGTGCATACACAGTTCTTCACGTTAAGCGTCGTGTTGCATGTGTATGCCCGGACTTTGGTCCGTGGCTTTTATTTCTTTTTGTATATATATATATATATATATATATATATATATACTAACATTATCGAGTTATGCCTCGATTGAGCCTGGATTTACATCCAGAGAGTTTATTGCTTATATATATATACTCTCTGGATGTAAATCCAGGCTCAATCGAGGCATAACTCGATAATGTTAGTATATATATATATATATATATATATATATATATATATATATATATATATATATATATATATATATATATATATATATATATAGGGAGCAGATCCTATCCGAACTTCCGCATTTTAACAAAAATGCAGACCTTTTTTTTGTTTTTTTTTTGCTTTTTTTTAAACAACTAAAAAAAAATATTTAATATTTTATGGAATTGAAATTTTTTCATAATAAAGTGTTTTGGGCGTGATTTGGTTACGTATAACAAAACATGGTGGTACAGTCTGTGCAGACTGTACCATCATTTTTTGGTATAGGTATTCAAAACACGCCCAAAACACTTTATTATGGAAAAATTTCAGTTCCATAAAATATTAAATTTTTTTTTAGTTGTTTTAAAAAAAAAAGAAAAAAAGAAAAAAAAGTCCGTCTTTTACTAAAATCCGGGATCCCTGATAGGATCCTGGTTGTATATATATATATATATATATTTTAGTCTGTCCTGGAGTTTACTTTGTGACCTTTTACTGCTTTATTTACATTTCTGTTAGAACTGGAGTTTACTTCGTGGCCTTTTGCAGTTTTTTTTATATTTTGTCCCGCCTAGAGGTTACTTCGAGGCGATTGATCATTTTATTACTTTATTTATATTTTCTCTATCCCCCATGGAGGTGCTTCGTGGTGGTTGATTAGGTTTTACTGCTTTATTTATATTTCTCAATTTCCCATGGAGGTGCTTCGTGGTGGTTGATTGGGTTTTACTGCTTTATTTACATTTTTTAATCCCCCACGGAGGTACTTCGTGGTGGTTGATTATCTGTGTGTGTGTGTGTATATATATATATATATATATATATATATATATATATATATAACTGTTTACAGCTTTCATACAAATTGCTACATCATGTGAGCCTAGGAATCATGTGATCACAGATTCAGTTTACTGAATCTAGATTTGGTTCCCATGATGAACATTTTCAGCTGTACACGGCTTGTAAATTATTCACAGTGTTTGAATTTCCTTAGATGGCTCTCATGCCCACAAGGAGTTCGACACTGCTTTTTATTTTATTTTCTCAAAGATGCTTTCACATCTCGAAAATAAAAGCAATCAAGCCGAACACATAATAAAATGGAAGTATCAAAGGCTTCAATTACTATTGAGCATAAGGGTTTGAAAAATCTCTTTTTACAAAACATCACTGCTATATCTTTTTAAAACTAAATTTTTATACAGAAATTCAAACCCTTTGTATATAGGTGCGAACGAGGCATAACACTATTTCCAGATAATTACACATTGATCCACACACACACACACACACATTCATATAACAGTTTAAATGAAAAGTGATGGTCACCATGGCAACATGGATGTCGGGGGGTGCCTAACACCTTCCCTCCGCATAACCAAGTCCCCAGACCATAACGAATCTCGGTTTCACAGACCCGTGAAATAGTGTCACATCACTGGGTCAATGTGCAAATTTTTTTTCGGTTGTGTTGGTACAACCATTTAAAAAACCAACTGGCGACTCTTACAGTCCAAATCGTCGACATATACATGTCGGACCTTTTCACAACTTGTTTTTTCAAACAAATCTCACCTAACATGAGAACACCAAAAGACAAGAACAGAAAAGGAACAAATAAAAATCCCAACGTCGATACTTGGTGGTGGGAATAAGCCACCTCTCCTAAATAGAGAAAAGTTTCCTAATTGGAAAGTATGTATGAAGGCCTATATGGACACGATTGATGATGAATTGTTCAATTTTATCCTACATGGTCAGTACATTCCTACCAAGATGGCTCTAACAATAGATGGTCCCAACAAGGTTGCTGCCAAACAGCGAATCGAGTGGACCGAGAATTAGAAGAAGTTGATGCAACTAGATAAAAGGGAAAAGAACATTATGTTCATGGCTCTGGAAGATGAGTTGTTTGAGAATGTTGTCAACTACTGTTGAAATCTTTATTTGGGTATTATATCAATCACATCACACACAAGTGCACATAGTCAACAAGTAATATAGAAGAAGTAGAGTATCGATCCCACGAGGAATAATAATTGTAATCTAATCTATCAAGCACCGACTTTATAACTATTTCGATCTCTTTAAACAGATGAAGTTGTTGTGATTTATCTAAAATTAACTATGAATCAAATTAAACTAATTAACAAAATATTAAATCAGATAGAGGAGAATTGAGATTATAATTACACTTATTGCTTCACTTAGGTTGACCCGCTTCCTATTAATACCAATTGATTACTTCAGATTGTTAATCGAGAATACGAATGTAAAATATAGCCATTTTTCAATGCACCATATCCATATCAGATTATATCCATATATGATAGAAATAATAAGACCACCTTTGTAAGACCCCAACTTTTTATAAATAAAATTAAATTTCATGTAATTATTATTTTGAATAAAAAGGTGTTAATTTGATATAATACTTTGGTTACGGGTGAAATGTGCAAATTTTACAAAATAAGCAAGTGGTTATAAAATATTCATTGTTGTCGGGGAATATTCGTTTGGTCGTGGAATATTCTTGCTGCCGGGGAATATTCGTACGACGGCGCAACCATTTGTGGGCCCCATAACAAAAAATGGTCGGATAAAGAAAATGACAAGTTTGAGTTTTTTTTATAAATAACGGCGTAGTTGTTACCATTAACACTGTTGGAATACCTGGTGGTTAAAGTACAATAATACGCGTGGTTGCACAGTAACACACGGTATTGCACAATATTTTTGGATTATTGATTCTTACGTAAAAAGACACTACTCAATAATTATTATAATAATTACTGTTCAATATTTTATTTTATTGATTCAATAATTGCTACGTTGATATTTTATATTATTATTACTTCAATAATTGTCACTACACATTATTTTCTATTATCAGATCAATAATTCATATTATTTGAATAATATTATTAGATAGAATTATTGGCAATGTCTAAGGAAGTTTTGTCTAGGAAAGGGGTTTGGTCACCTAATTGCGCGCCAGTAAGAAGAAATCCTTATCGGAAAGCCCCTCTTTCCTAGGAACGAGCTGGTTGTCATTATTGTGATTTTGTAATATTATTTGTGAATAATTAATTATTAATTTATATGATAAGAAAATATTTATTTTATGTGGATATAAATGAAAGAATTAATGCTGAGGAGTTTTATCAGTATTTTGTCAGAATGAAGGTATTAAAAATCATCCGTATGTGGATTTCGGTCATTTTTTGTTTGAAATTTGAAAAAACTTTCTTCTACAAAGTTGCGGAGAATTAAATTTCCTATGGAATGGACATAAAATTTGCATTTTTTTTGATAAAAGGGTTATTTGTTATGAATTATTAAAGTTTTTGAATATCATTTAAATTTAAAATATTTTTAAAAATTTTCTAGAATGGGTGGACTCCACTCTTGTCCTTGTAGGTGTGCTGAGAATTTTTTTCAATGGCGGTGTGCGTGAATAGCAGCAGGTAAACCCATCAGGTAGCAGGTTAAGTCTGCTTTGGTGTTCTAGCATTTTCCTATAAATAGGGTGCTTAGGTTAGAATTGAGAATCACACCAGAAACTGAAGTTTTCTCTCTGTATAATATCGAGCGTATTTTTGTAAGTATTTAGATACTTTGAGAGTTGCTATTCAGTGCAAGTTTTCTTCAACATTATATCCGATATTCCATTCAAAAGTACTGTTCTTTTGAGGTAAGGGATGCTATTTTCTTCGTAAATGGTGTTATTTCTTTCAATATCATTATACCATAATATTGGTATGAATTCTATTATAAAATTATTCCTTTTCATGTCGAGATTACTATTCATATATATGACACTATTCACGTATACGACACTATTCACGAATATGGTACTATTCACGAAGTATAATTTTTCTTGTGAAATTTTTACCTTTTTATGTCGGTGTTACTATTCACGTATACGCCACTATTCACGTATACGACACTATTCACGAATACGATACTATTCACAGAAAAATAAAATTTTCTCTTCTTTGTCCAAGAAGTCTATTATAGTTACTATCTTTGATTGTATCCATGTTTTGATCTTCATTCTTAAATTTTACTCCACTATGGTTTATTATGGAGTATTTTTGAACTCGGATTATCTAAAGTACGAATCCCTAATCTTTGTCCTTTTATCTCATTGGATTCGTTTCTTTAAAATAATTTTCATTATCCTCAGTCTTAAATGGTGATACTTGATGAATATCTTTGGCCTGTAGTGCAAAGATGAATGATTATATGATGAATATCTTTGGTCTGTAGTGCAAAGATGAACATGTGTTGAGATGAACATGACCAACTGGTGATACAAATGAATATCTTTGGCCCGTAGTGCAAAGATGATTATTTGGTTCAAGATGTATATTGATTGATGTTATAGGGATAAAATAATAATGATGGACTTGTAAATTATAGAAGATAGTAGACTTCATTCTCTACTTAACTCTTCTAATGAATTATTATTTTCGCCGCGAATATTGATCTAAAACTTATTGTCCATTATATTTTATCTGATTTGTTGAAGGCTAACGATAATTTGTTCTACATTATGTTAGTCATAATATTCTTTACTGGGCTAGTTGAGCTCACCCTTTTCTTTTTTGTTCCATTTTTCTTCTCAGGAGGTGAGAATATAGCGAAAACTAGTCGGAGTGTGGAGTGATGGGTCTAGACAGTTATTTTAGCAGTCCTCACTATTTTGTAAAATAGTGTTTCAATAATTGTAATGAGGACTTGTTTGAGTTTGGATATTGTCTAGAAGACAATATTTGTATTTAAACGCATAGCATATGTGTTGTCGTATTTTGCACGACAATTGTAATAATGAAGTTGTAGTTGTTTCTATACCACGTGTTTGGCAACTCAGAATGGGTTATGTGGACCTATTTTGGGTGCGTCACAGTCCTAAGTAACTAACTCACTATATCTCTAAGTGAATTATAATTAAATAGGGTTTAAGCACAAGGTCTCAATTGATTACATGCGTTGATTAAGTATATCTCTATCCTAAGCATGAATCATATATTCTATCATTATGTAGAATTCACGAACATATGCTATCATGATTAGATCTAAACCTATAATTCATCTCTCGAGTTCATATAAGTTATCACGGTAATTCGTGATCAAGTAATTAAACAATTAAACCAAATCATGATAGACAATCCATTCATAATCAATAAGATATCAACAAGAAAGCAAACCAATCTCAACTATGCAATAAGATTCATTATAATCCCAAAATGGAGTTTAGTTCATAATAGAAGCAAGATCTATTATCCACAATTGATTATACATGAAAACTACAAGTAAAAGAATAGAGAAAAGTTAGGAAATGTATTGCAATTATGAGGTTTCTCTGTAGTTTTAGCCTTGAATCTTCAATAGCCTTCAATTGCTTCAAACCCCAAAATCCAAGCTAAACTAGTCTAGAAATGGAAAATAGCAACTAAGGTGAATAACCAAAAAGGAATATACACTAAGGAAAAGCTAGATTCCCTAAAATAGCTAAAAAGACGTTATATATACTCTGTCTTAACTTCAAATAAACCCTAGTTTTAGAAACAATCCAATTGGTCCATTAAATAAAAAGTCAGATTTGCCCCTACATGGATTGGCGCGTTACGTCATGCTTATGCTTTAACTGGGCGCAGCCGCGCTACAGGGTAGTTTGGCCAGTCTTGGACGCAGTTCTACTTGCCTTCTGGGCGCAACTGCGTAAAAAAATTTCTGCAGATCCTGTTGTTGTTGTTGTTGTTGTTGTTGCTACTACTCCTCCTTCATTTCCTTGCACGCATTGATCACTTAATCTTTCCACTACTTTAGTTTCCATCCACTTTGAGCTGCTCTAAGCACCATTTGTTGTCCAATGCCACCAAGAGAGTTCCTGAGCATGAAGCCTACAAAACAAGACTAAAATGCATGAAAAGCAACTAAAATATGTAGGGATAAGCAACAATTGGAGTTAGTTGATACTGGATAAGTGGGTATAAAACTAACTTATCAAATATATTCCCAAACTTGAACCGTTGCTTGCCCTCAAGAAACACAAGATAATGGAAAGATATCAACTAACTAACATTCAAGCTAAAAATAAAATGCCTACGAATCCCAATAAATTCCAATAAAGATGCCTTAGAGAAACTGCATTAACCATCCGAACAGAATATCATAAATAGACATGTCACTAAGTCATAACACTTTGAAAACCAAAATTTGTCATTAATGATGTAGTGTGTAGTGTGCGTAGCAACTATAAAGCTTTCCATAATATAAGTTCTTCACATAATATGCTTTTTAGATGGATAATCACAGTTCATATTCAAGAATATCAGTAGGTGGGACAAGTATAGGCTATGATTTTACATAGACCAAGCTAAAAATCAGAAAGGGATTAGCTTAGCTATTATTCACTCACAGGGGGCAATTTTTACACTTTTCCCGTGTTTTCACCTGACTGTGCAATGTTTAGTTCTCTTAGGCTTTTCAGTGATACCCGCGTAGCGAGCTTTCGACTAATGACTCTCAAACCAGACGACTTTAGGGCGCTGGGTGTAGAGACATCCCATAGGGCGTACTTAGTCAAGTATTAAAGACCATAAAACTAAGCTAGCAAAGCAATTTATTCATCGTTCATTTTCTTTAATCCCAAAAATAACAAGAATTAAACTAAACTATCATTTTAAACTAAATAAACTAAACTAAGCATGCAAATAAACTAAAAACTAACTACATGAACTAACTAATTAAACTAAGAATGCAAACTAAACTACTACGAAACCAATACCCCTAGACTTAAGATATTCAATGTCCTTATTGAAAGGTAATGGTTAAGGAAACTCCCTTAAGTGTCCTCGTCATTTCCACCCGCTTTGTCTTGCTCAGGTGGTGTGTCTGGTGGAGGGTAGGGAACGACGAATCCATAGACAAGAAATTGGACTTGCACTCCCAATCAGCCAAAAACTTGGGATAATGCCCCAAAGAAATCAGTAGTGTTGGCATGGAAGTTGGTGTGCATAACATCCATCCTCCTCTGTAAATTCTGCATCTGCCGCTCTTACCGGGTAAGGAAATCTGGAGGAATCCCTACAGTTGGTGGAACCGGGACATCCTCTTCTTTCTTCTTCTTCTTCCTCTGTATTCTCCTCCCCAAATATTTTACTTCTGAATGGTTATATGATCAATGTCGTGCATTGGCAGCTATAGAGCTTCATTGTCCCAGCCTACTCCCACAGCTGAGCATAGCTGAGTGATGATCGATCCATGTGGAATTCCCCCTGAAGTACTTCCCCTCATGTATTCTAACATAGATTGGTTGATGATATGCCCTATATCATTTGATTTCCCTTTAATGATGCCATATAGAATTACAACCCTCTCAGTAGTGACATCTGCATGATGGGTAGTAGGCAGCAAACTCGCACAGATAAAACTCTTGGCATACCGACTTAAGGCTGTCTGTGGGAAATGGACTTTTCTATCGGTTCCTGCCTTAGTGGTCCACTTAATGCCTGACTTGCATAACTCTTCTATCAGCATGTCTAGGTCAGTTTTGAAACACTGAGATTCCACCCAATTTGTGGCACCAGATAGGAGAGTATCCTTGTGAAATAGTTCATTAATTGCTTTCTTGGTGTATGGCACTTGCTTTTCTCTCACATAGGATATACCATTATGCGTTTCTCGAGCATTGGCATAAAATTCTTTCACCACTACCATTGGTGCTGCCAAGGGTGTAGCAATAAATGACGCCCAACCATGCCCGATAATTATATCTTTCATCTCCCCATCCTCTTTGCTCGGCTTCAATCCCCTTTCTTGCCCAAATGACTTCCCTACCAAGACATCCTAGTAGTAATGCTGAGCGGATAAGTTAACGAATTTGGTAGAATCCAAAACATCTCTGCTACTTCCCTCTCTATTATTACCACTGCTTGATGAAGAAGATGATGGAGTGCACACTCTCTTAGGTGCCATGGCTAGAAACTAGGGCTTGAAAATGAATTGAACTTGCGCTTGGCGAAAGGATTACCCCAAACTACTTAATGCTACCAGACTCTCTCTCAGAACTTCTACCGAACACTTGATATGAAACCCAAACTTCTACCTTGTTCCATGTTTCTAAGATATAGAATGGGAATAAGAGGGAAGAATCTAGGGTTTATATAAGAGAGAGAATGAAGGGTTTTAGAGGTTGATTAGGATTAGGATTGAAGTGTTCGAGGTTAATGTTGAAGAGAAGTAGGAGGTTGGTACTCTATTTTTGCTTTGAGAGGGAGACCTGCCAAGATTGATTTTGAATTAGAAATGTTATAAGCTGCAGGCTCGGCCCTTTTTTAAAAAATTAATTTGAGGTTTGGGAGCAGTTGTGTCGGGTTATACTTGGATTTCTAGACTAGCAGAGGGCGCAACTGCGCTGACTTTTGTGAGGGCCCTAGATCTGGGTCCCGAATCACTGCGAATCTAGTACACTATTTCTATTACTATTGCGAAAGATATAAACATAACTTATTTATACATTAAACTTTACACATAAATCACCAAGTTTGAGTAACTTTAACTTATACATAATTCATAACCTATCTAACTTACAATGTTATTATCATACATTACTGTTACATATTTTATCTATACCATCAACCAATGCTGGACTTATCTTTGTCTTTTCTTGTATCCGATGTATTCATTCTAATCAGCAATGTTTATCATAATATAGCAAGGGTAAGCAACAAGTTTGCCCAGCAAGTAAAAGTTCAATAAATTATGGATATATCATGATAGAAAGAATTGAACAATAAGCTGGCTAAAGTTCTACAATATAATTCTGAACTAGCATGAACAAATTTTCATAGCTGAACGAACATTGAACATGAATAACTGTATCTAGACCAAATGGTAATGAAGGTGATCAGCCTTACATACTTGATGAACACATGCAATATGCACATAGTGCGATTCAACAATTCATAGACGTGATAATCATCAATGATTAATCACAAGCATATACGTAAAATTATAACTCAGGGTTGAGTTAAAGAAAACTTGCACAATAAATGAGTATAAGAAACTTGCCTGAAGCACCGACTACTGCTACACAATTTATTTGGCTTTGTCTAAAAACCTAATATACAAATAATAGATATATACAAATTAGAATAATATCATCACAGTATAAAATAACCTAAACACATTATCACATAATCCTATCAGTCTATAAAACACATAAGACCTAGTATCAAGTCAAACTATTACAGTCTGAGCTGAGTTCGATACTATTTCGACATCCCAACGGCCTAGTCGGATAAATATCGAGCATATTTTCCTTAAGACTCTGCCTAAACGCAACACAATTATCTTAGATAATTATATTATCAATCAAAATAATTTTTCAAGTCTCATAATATTTTTTAAATAAATATTATCATTTATCATAATTTTTCAATCATTAATGTCGTATTCATACTATTTAAATACCACAATATTCTATTATCATTAATATTTATTTAATATTAAATATTAATAAAATACATGTCATAATATTATAAAATATTTATAATATCTCAAAGTATTTTTAATACTTTATTATTGCTTTTAAATGATTTAAAATAATTAAAACCATTATTAAATAACTGCTATTAATATTAAAATATTAATATTTCTCATGATAAAATATCAAAAGTTATATTTTATAACTTCAAATATTTTTATAACACTTAAATAATTTTTATATGATTTTTAAATCATTAATTCTATTTTTTCATAATTTATTTAATATATTTATTAAATAAATTAATCACCATTAATATTAATTTATTAATGAAATTCATCACAAAATATTAAAAGTCATTAAAAGTAATTTTAAATATTTTCTTATACCATAATATAATTTTTCATGATTTTTCAAGTATTACAATCATTTTTAAGTAATTTATTTAATATTATAATTAAATAAATTAAATACCTTTAACATTCTAAAAATATTAAATATTAATGAAATATATTCTAAATTATTAAAAACCCATTTTCAGGCTTTAAAATAATTTTTAGGAATTTATTTTGTATTTTTCATAATTAAAAACTAATTTTCTCTATTTATTTAATAAAATAATTAATTTTCAGAAATTAAGTGTCTCTAAAGGCCCCTATAGCGACAGAATCGTCGCTATAGGTGTTCTTGGGTAAACCTAGGTCTTCACGTCAGTTGCCGAGTTACCAGGTTTGACCAACATTTGATCCATGACCTTAATGTTTTCTAGGAAGCTAATGTTGTTACACATGTAGTATAAGTGTACTACTACACACACAAATAGGTTTCATGGTCATAGAACAACAGACTATAGACCTCCAAAAAGTCTGACAAAGCTGTTCTTCATTTATGGGTTTCCAAAAAATGAAGAACAGTTCATGGTGCTATATTTAGATCTTTATATCTTATATCCTGGGCTTGCTTAATCATGTGATATAAAGGTTCAATCGTGCAGATTATATGTCAAAGAACAATTCTATAACATAATATCAGTCTAACATTAACACATTTAAGAGATCAAGGCAGGTCAAACTTTGATAGAAAATTTGTTCTTGAAGGCTCTGGGTTTTCCAGAAACCTTCATAAGGCAGAATGGTCAACGTACTTTGACCTTGCATAAATTTTATTCTATACATGTTCTGGTTGTTCTAAAGGCTTGGATAAGTAGTTCATATATCAGTCTACAACACCAAAACAACAAAATGACTTAACTATTAAAACACAGCAAGATCAGAGGCTCGAAAAATATTGTTAGACGAAATCTGGGTTTCTAGGTTGCCCAGAAACTCAGTTTTCCTGATCGGTCAAACCACTTTGACCATTTATATCTTGAGTTCCAGACATGATCTGACCTTGATTCAAGTTCCAAATCATAGTCCACATGGCATAGAACAGATCCACAACATAAAACACACATAACACCTAACACACACTGATCTAAAAGCCCTGACATTTGCTTGTCAGACCATATTTTCCAACTATTACAGATTTTTGAAATCTTTAAATTCGTGCATCTAGATGTTATGGATCTATGTTATTACAACCCAGATCACTTAATAACATCCTATTACACAACTTTAAACAATAAAAAACAACAAATAACATGAAATCATATGATTTTTAAATTTTAGGGTTTTATACCTTTATGCTGGATTATTGATTCTGTTTATGGAAAGCTAAAGGCTGATATTAGTTCAACTTTTCACTAACTCTCACTCTACATTTCGAAATTTGTAGAGAGAGAAGGTCTTGGTTGGTTTTAAAAAGTAAAGTGAGTTACTTTTCTCTTTTTTTTTTAACTTTTAATCTTAGTTCAATGAATTTGTATGATATAGCTGTTGATTTGCTGAGAGTTAGAGCACATGGCTGATATATAGTTGATGAACTACCCATATATGGCAAGATCTACACTCCAACCTAATAAAGAATTGCAAAAGGGCATTTTAGTCTTTCTCCTTGTAATTTTAATGGCGTAATGGTCAATTAGTTCAACCCTTAGGGTTTAACCCTAAGGTTTTACCAAATTTAATTTTTAAGGATTTCTAAGTATAGCAAAAAATGAAAATTTTAGCTACTAAAATGTAAATTAGGGTTTCCTAATTAAATTAGGTTTCCTAATCACTTAGGACTTGTAATTAGGATTAATATTTCCTAATTAACATAAAACTTTCTTAATTAGCAATTAGGGTATCTAATTAGCAATTAGGGTTTCTAAATTACAAATTAGGGTTTCTAATGTACAAATTAGGATTTTCTAACTAATTTGTTAAGTTTTACCCTAATTGAGTTTGTAATCAATACACTTGAGCCTTTGAGTTCCCAATTTATGGTTTTCCACTTCTGAATTAGGGTTTCGGGTTCCTGGACTGACTAGGGTTTCTAGAGCCAATTTTTAGGATTTGTTATTAATCGCTAGAGATTTCTAACTGAACGTCGAGGTTCTTAATATAATATTAGGGTTTGACACTGATATAATTTATTTGGTCAACCCTTGACCCTAATCCACAAACTGTACTCATTTATGACCATACACACAGAATATATACACTTATATACTTAATCTTGAATAATTCACTAATTTTTTTAAATCCATAAAATTCCTTCCCGAAAATGTCAAATTCATACACTTATTTTCTGTCTAGGTTTATTATTTAACCTTAATTCAATCTTTTAAGATTTTAATAAGTATCAAAATTCTCGGGTTGTCATAACTTTGGCTTAGGGATGGGCGCAGCTGCGCTGCCTTGAGCCCAGGCCAGCTTTGCCTTCTGAACTTTTTTGTCATGTAATCTTTTGGCCAATGGATTTACACCTGAGAAGTGACACAAGCAAACTAATAAGATGATTTAAATCAAAAATCTACTACTAATAAAGTTGTAAATGAGAATTAAACAAGGAAGAAGATAGATTTGAAATGTAGCATAGAATTAAATAAGGGGGAAGAATGATTGGATGGGGTGCCTCCCATCGAGCGCTTGGTTTATAGTCATGTAGCTTGACCATTCCTTATTTTTAGTCGGGATGTCTTGGGCACCCTGTAAGACCCCAACTTTTATAAATAAAGATGAATTTTCTATAAATATCATTTTTGAATATTATGGAGTTAATTTGATATAATGTTATAGTTGTGGGTAATATTTATAAATTTTGCAAAGTACGCAAGTTGTTATATAATATTCGATTGGTCGGGGAATATTCGTTTTAACAGGGAATATTCGTATAACGGCACAATCATTGGTGGACCCCACAACGGAATTATTGTCGGATTGAGAAAACGACAAAAATATTTTATTAAAAATAACGGCGGAAGTTTTACCATTGATACTGTTGAACTACTCGGTAGTAAAAGTACAGTAATACGTGTGGTTGCATAGTAGCACACGGTATTGATTATTAATGCTTATGTGAGAAGTCACTCAGTTTGATTCAATTATTGTCAGTTAATAATATAAATTATTTAGCGATAATGAAGTTTTGTTTTATTCGTATTATTAACGTAATAAAACAGAAACATCTTTTTATATAAAACAGAATACTTTATTAAAGTTATTCTATAAATAAAATATATTATATTTTATTTAAAAGATTTTTTTTAAATATGGACCGTCAGATTAAAGTAATCAATCTAGACCGTTCATGGATTAGTTACTATGCATTCCATTTTTCTATAAATAGCAGCTTATTCCTTCATTATTTCTTACGAATTCACTGAACTTTAGAGAGAGAAACTATAGAGAGAGAGAGAAGAAAAGTATTCTGCTACTTAACTACTTTTTTATTTCAGTTTTTCTTTAAAACGGTAAGGGGTGTTATTCTTTCTTATTCATGAAGAGAACTTTTGTTATTCCATTTCTTATTATTCTGTTGGAATAACCTGTATACGCGGTCTACCTTATACTTGGTGACATTCTTCTGTTATTCTGTTGGAACATCCTGTCTGTGTGTTTTACACCGGACCTGGTTCCGTTTTTATTATTATTCTGTTGGAACATCCTGTCTGTGTGTTTTACACCGGACCTGGTTCCATTATTTATTATTCTGTTAAAATATTCTGTCTGTGCGTTTACGCCGGACCAGGTTCCATTATTTATTATTCTGTCGGAATATCCTGTCTGTGCATTTACGTCAGACCTGGTTCCATTATTTATTATTCTGTTGGAATAACCTGTCTGTGCGGTCTATCGCATGCCGGGTGATTTCTTTTGTTATTCTATTCTTTATTATACTCAGTTGGTTAAGTTTCTATACTCCATGCAATTAGTGGAATATTCTTGATAATTGCGGTTCATCCAGTATCTTTTCATGAAAATATTCTTCTAAGCATTCTTGAATTTTACTCCACGAAGCAGTATCATGTTGACAATTTGGACGTTGTTAATTCTTGGATAAATTAATTCTTGAACTTGTTTTATTGAATTCTTATATCATTGCCATCATTCTCATGTTTATAAAATGTTGAAAGTCATCTATGGCATGTAATGCATAGATGGACTTGGTATGATTATAACTAGGGATTATTCGGTGTAATCATGACCGTAATGTTACAAATGATGTGGTAAAAGTCCTCATTGGCCCTTAGTGCATTGATGGACAGTTGTTGGCGTGATCATGACCATTAATGAATACACGAATATCCTTGGCCGTGGTGCAGGGGTGATTCGATGATGTGGATTATTTTATTAAGCTGAGTCCCAGCGATAACAGTGTTGAAAAACTTTTTAAATCATAGAAGATAGTAGATTTTATTTTCTACTTGACTCTTTTAATGGATTGCTTGTTCCGCTGCAGATAAACTTGATGTTCGTTATATTTTATCAGTTTAACACTATTGAAGGCTAATGATAATTTATTCTGCATTATCTTAGTCGTAATATTTCTTACTGGGCTAGTCGAGCTCACCCTTTCTTTCACTGTTCTCTTCAGGAAATGAGAATATAGCTGGGACGAGTCGGGGAACGGAGTGATGGACCAGATGATAGTATTAGTAGTCCTCACTATTCTATTAAATAGTGTGACAATAATTGTAATGAGGACTCCTTTTGAGTTTTTATAGTCTCTAGTAGACAATAATTGTATTCAAATCACAGTTATGTTTTGTCGTATTGTACACGACAGTTGTATTAGTAAGTTGTATTTGTATTCTGTACCATGTATCTGACGACCCAAGATGGGTGATGTATACCTAATTTTGGGAGCGTCACAGTTGGTATCAAAGCTTAGGGATATGATCCCTGGCTAAGATGTGAGAATAGAACTAGGAGGGGAGAGACAGGGAATTCCTTCGCTAGTATGATCTACCTAAGTTTATTTGCATGGTATTTAATTGGTCGGTCAGAATGTAAGGATAATATATGACATATCAATTAACTTTTGTTTTGTGGCAGTATCTGAAAATGACATCTGAGAATGTTGAGAATAACAATGGAGCACATGCGACTGTTAACTCACCACATATCAATAATCAGAATAATGTGCATCAGGAAGGTGACAATCCTCATGCAAACAACAACACTGATCAGATGATGAATGATGGAATGTTCAGAAACTTTATGCAGTTCATGCAACAGCAGGCGATAGTGGCTCTTGTCCAAAATATAGGTGGAAACACTGAAAACTCTCGGACGGTCACCGCTAAACAGTTCAAGGAGCTGGGACCACCGGAGTTTAAGGGAGAGCCAAAACCACTTATAGCGGAAACATGGATAAAGCAGATCACCAAGATATTTGATGTCGTGGGATGCTCCGAGGAGTAAAAGGTTCCCTTTGCCGCCTTTATGTTGCGAGGAGAGGGAGATTACTGGTGGGAATCGATTAATCGTACTCAACCTGCCGCACTGAAGATGTCTTGGGAGAAGTTCCAAGAACTGTTCAATGACAAATACTTTCCTGAAAGTGTTCGTCACATGAAGGAGGTGGAGTTCATCAAATTGGAGCAGAATAATATGACCGTGTCGCAGTATGAGGCTAAATTTACTGAGTTGTCCCAGTTTGCGTCCCACTTGGGGGATAATGAAGAGCGAATGATGCGAATGTTTTTGCGAGGTTTGAAACCTGAGATACGTCAACATCTTATTTCTCATAAACTGTGTTTGTCTTCAGATGTTGTGAAAAGGGCTCAGTTAGTGGAGTGCGATAACGAATCAACGCAACCAAAAGAGAGCAGTCGGTAAAATGATAATACCAGTGAGAGCAGTCATCGAAGCGGTGACAACAAGTATGGAGGGAATCAACAGGCCAGAAATGGTAACCACTTCAGTGGTAATCAGGGCCAAAATAATAAGAACGGTCATTTCAAGAAGAGGAGATTCAACAATGATGGAAAGACGTCAGCACCAGCACCCGTTGTTAAGGAAGGAGAACGACCACCTATCATATGTTTCAAATGCGGAGGGGAGGGGCATATCAGTCCAAACTGCGCGATGCCGTCTAAAGCATGTTATAATTGTGGAAGAGAAGGTCATTTAGCTCGATTTTATCGTTTACCAAAGACAAGTTCAGCCAAGATGGAGACACCAAAGGCCGTCCCAGAAAAGTTAAAACCGGTAGTGCAAGGGAGAGCGTTTGTTGTGACCTCCCAGAAAGCAAGGAACCCGAATGAGGTCATCACGGGTAAGCTTATCATAAACTCTAACGTAGTCTATACTTTATTTGATACCGGTTCTACCCATTCTTTTATTTCTCCTACTTGCGCTCATCGATTAAATTTGACTCCAGAGAAATTAGACTTTGACTTATCTGTTGAAACTCCATTGGGAGAAACCTTCATTACATCCATGGTTTATAAGTCTTGTTTGGTTCAAGTTGGTACCCAAACATTACCTGTCGATCTTATTTCATTAAAAATACTTGCATTTGACGTGATTCTAGGGATTGATTGGTTAACTACTCATCATGCAAAAATTGATTATTTTCGTAAGGTTGTTAGCTTTCATATTCCTAATCGACCTATTATGTGAATTCAAGCAACCAAACCATTAAAATCAATCGCTGTCATCTCAAGCCATAAAGCTATTCGTTTATTGAAAAACGGATGTCAAGCTTTCTTAGCTCATGTCACGGATCAAAACAAAAATACGTCAGTTTTGAATGATATTTCTATTGTTAATAAATTCCTTGACGTATTCCCTGAAGAACTTCTTGGCCTACCCCCAGAGCGTGAAATTGAATTTTGTATCGACCTTGAACCCGGTACAAAACCCATTTCCAAAGCCCCATATTGAATAGCTCCTATTGAACTTTAGGAGTTAAAGATCCAACTGCAGGAATTGTTAGACATTGGCTTTATTCGTCCTAGTACTTCTCCTTGGGGTGCTCCTGTGCTATTCGTGAAGAAGAAAGATGGAAGTATGCGACTTTGTATTGATTATCTGGAGTTGAATCATATCACCATCAAATACAGGTACCCATTGCCACGTATTGATGACCTGTTTGACCAGTTGCAAGGAGCACAATTCTTTTCAAAGATCGATCTTCGTTCTGGGTATCATCAGCTGAAGGTTAGAACTGAGGATATTCCAAAGACGACTTTCAGAACTCGGTACGGTCATTATGAATTCCTAGTCATATCCTTTGCATTGACTAATGTTCCTGTTGCCTTCATGGATATGATGAACCGGGTATTCAAAGAATATTTGGATCACTTTGTGGTCGTCTTTATTGATGACATCCTTATTTATTCCAAAAGTCGTGAAGATCATGAGCAACACTTGAGGCTGGTACTCCAAAAGCTTCGTGAATACAAGCTTTATGCCAAGTTGAAGAAATATGAGTTCTGGCTGGAGGAGGTAGCATTCCTTGGTCACGTAGTATCAAGTCATGGAATATCGATTGACCCGGCAAAGATTAAAGCTATTCAAAGCTAGGAGCAACCTAAATCAGTGACCGAAGTACGTAGCTTTCTTGGTTTAGCTAGTTATTATCGGAGATTCGTGGAAGGATTTTCTCGAATCGCAACTCCATTAACTCAGCTGACTCGAAAAGATATAAAGTTTGGTTGGAGCGAAGAATGTGAGAAGAGTTTTCAAGAACTCAAGAGGAGACTCATTTCAGCACCTGTTCTAACAATACCATCTGGCTCGGAGGGATTTGTCATCTACAGTGATGCTTCGAGCAAAGGGTTGGGATGCGATCTCATGCAACATGGAAAAGTCATAGCCTATGCATCAAGACAACTTAAGGAATATGAGAGGAATTATCCTACTCATTATCTAGAGTTGGTAGCTGTTGTCTTTGCACTTAAAATTTGGAGGCATTACTTGTATGGGGAGAAGGTGGAGATCTTTACGGATCAGAAAAGTCTCAAATATTTTTTCACTCAAAAGGAACTCAATATGCGACAACGACGTTGGCTTGAACTGTTAAAAGATTATGATCATACCATTCAATACCATCATGAAAAAGCGAACGTGGTAGCTGGCGCATTGAGTAGAAGATCATATGCAAGTACGAGTGCGATATTGTCAACACAAACGCCCATTTTGTGTGACTTACAAAGGATGGAGATAGAGTTAAAGACTCCAGGGACCCATGTGATGATGGCGAATATACGAGTAGAACCGACTTTAATCGATAAAGTTAAAGCTGCTCAAGCTACAGACCTGGAGCTGATGCGTATGAGGAAGAAAGTGCAAGAAGGTGCTATGCCGAAAGCAAGAATCAATGAAGAAGGAATACTTCGAGTCAACTCTAGACTTTGTGTTCCTAACAACCCTGATTTAAAGTATGAAATCATGATGGAGGCGCACAACACACCATTTGCAATCGATTCTGAAAGTACCAAAATGTATCATGATCTTCGTCATACATTTTGGTGGAGCAATATGAAGAGAGAGATAGCGCTGTTTATCTCAAGGTGTCTAACTTGTCAACGAGTCAAAGCGGAGCATCAAGTACCAAAAGGTCCATTGCAACCACTTGAAATTCCAGAATGTAAGTGGGAGCACATTACCATGGATTTCGTTACCGGTCTTCCTAAGGTTTCTTAAGGTATAGATGCGATTTGGGTCATTGTTGATAGATTGACCAAGTCTGCTCATTTCTTACCGATACGAGAAACTTATACACTTGAACGTCTTGCTCGTATGCACATAAACGAGATTGTAAGACTGCATGGTATGCCAGTATCCATAGTTTCTGATCGAGACCCAAGATTCACTTCACGATTTTGGGTTAGTTTACAAAAAGCTATGGGCACGGATTTATGATATAGTTGGGCATATCATCCTCAGACGGACGGACAATCAGAGAGGACTATTCAAACTCTAGAAGATTTATTAAGACTCTGTGTCCTTGACTTCAAGGGAAGTTGGGACAAGTTCTTACCATTGGTGGAGTTTTCCTACAACAACAGTTATCAAGCAAGTATTGGCATGACTCCATTCGAAGCATTGTATGGAAGAAAATGTCGTTCTCCAGTATGCTGGGATGAGGTGGGTGAAGCAACGTTGTTGGGACCGGAGTTGGTATGTATGACTACAGAAAAGATTCAAATGATCCGACAACGTATAAAAACCTCACAAGATCGACAAAAGAGTTATGCCAATCTTCATCGAAAGGACGTGGAAATTGATATAGGAGATCATGTGTTCTTACGTGTTACTTCATGGAAAGGAGTTACGAGATTTGGAAAGAGAGGAAAGCTCAATCCTCGATTCATCAGTCCATTTTTAATCCTCGATCGAGTAAGAAATGTGGCTTATAGACTCGCTTTACCGCCAAGTATGTCTCGTGTTCATAACGTTTTTCACATATCCATGTTACGTAAATATGTGGAAGACCCGAACCACATTATTGAGTTAGAACCGGACGAAATAGCGGAGGATTTGACGTATGAAGAAGTTCCTATTCAAATCTTGGATAAGAAGGAACATATTCTACACTCCAAGGTTATACCTCAGGTCAAAGTTTTGTGGAGAAATCACGATGTTGAGGAAATGACTTGGGAGTTAGAATCTGAAATGAAATCAAGGTATCCTTATCTCTTCGACATACCAGGTACGTACCCTAATTTTGAGGGCGAAATTTCATAAGAAGGGGAGGTTGTAAGACCCCAACTTTTATAAATAAAGATGAATTTTCTATAAATATCATTTTTGAATATTATGAAGTTAATTTGATATAATGTTATAGTTATGGGTAATATTTATAAATTTTGTAAAGTACGCAAGTTGTTATATAATAATCGATTGGTCGGGGAATATTCGTTTTAACAGGGAATATTCGTACAACGACACAATCATTGGTGGACCTCACAACGGAATTATTGTCGGATTGAGAAAACGACAAAAATATTTTATTAAAAATAACGGCGGAAGTTTTACCGTTGATACTGTTGAACTACTCGGTAGTAAAAGTATAGTAATACGTGTGGTTGCATAGTAGCACACTGTATTGATTATTAATGCTTATGTGAGAAGTCACTCAGTTTGATTCAATTATTGTCAGTTAATAATATGAATTATTTAGCGATAATGAAGTTTTGTTTTATGCGTATTATTAACGTAATAAAACAGAAACATCTTTTTATATAAAACAGAATACTTTATTAAAGTTATTCTATAAATAAAATATAATATATTTTATTTAAAAGATTTTTCTTTAAATATGAACCGTCAGATTAAAGTAATCGATCTGGACCGTTCATGGATTAGTTACTATACATTCTATTTTTCTATAAATAGTAGCTCATTCCTTCATTATTTCTTACGAATTCACTGAACTCTAGAGAGAGAAACTATAGAGAGAAACTATAGAGAGAGAGAGAAGAAAAGTATTCTGCTACTTAACTACTTCCTTATTTCAGTTCTTCTTTAAAACGGTAAGGGGTGTTATTCTTTCTTATTCATGAAGAGAACTGTTGTTATTCCATTCCTTATTATTCTGTTGGAATAATCTGTATATGCGGTCTACCCTATACTTGGTGACATTCTTCTGTTATTCTGTTGGAACATCCTGTCTGTGTGTTTTACACCGGACCTGGTTCCGTTTTTATTATTATTCTGTTGGAACATCATGTCTGTGTATTTTACACCAGACCTGGTTCCATTATTTATTATTCTGTCGGAATATCCTGTCTGTGCGTTTATGCCGGACCTGGTTTCATTATTTATTATTTTGTCGGAATATCCTGTCTGTGCATTTACGCCGGACCTGGTTCCATTATTTATTATTTTGTCGGAATATCCTGTCTGTGCATTTACGTCGGACCTGGTTCCATTATTTATTATTCTGTTGGAATAACCTGTCTGTGCGGTCTATCGCATGTCGGGTGATTTCTTTTGTTATTCTATTCTTTATTATACTCAGTTGGTTAAGTTTTAACTTCTATACTCCATGAAATTAGTGGAATATCCTTGATAATTGCGGTTCATCAAGTATCTTTTCATGAAAATATTCTTCTAAGCATTCTTAGATTTTACTCCACAAAACAGTATCATGTTGACAATTTGGACGTTAATTCTTGGATAAATTAATTCTTGAACTTGTTTTATTGAATTCTTATATCATTGTCATCATTCTCATGTTTATAAAATGTTGAAAGTCATCTATGGCATGTAATACATAGATGGACTTGGTATGATTATAACCAGGGATTATTCGGTGTAATCATGACCGTAATGTTACAAATGATGTGGTAAAAGTCTTCATTGGCCCGTAGTACATTGATGGACAGTTGTTGGCGTGATCATGACCATTAATGAATACACGAATATCCTTGGCCGTGGTGCAGGGGTGATTCAATGATGTGGATTACTTTATTGAGCTGAGTCCCAACGATAACAGTGTTGAAAAACCTTTTAAATCATAGAAGATAGTTGATTTTATTCTCTACTTGACTCTTTTAATGGATTGCTTGTGCCGCTGCAGTTAAACTTAATGTTCGTTATATTTTATCAGTTTAACACTGTTGAAGGCTAATGATAATTTATTCTGCATTATCTTAGTCGTAATATTTCTTACTGGGCTAGTCGAGCTCACCCTTTCTTTCACTGTTCTCTTCAGGAAATGAGAATATAGCTGGGACGAGTCGGGGAACGGAGTGATGGACCAGATGATAGTATTAGTAGTCCTCACTATTCTATTAAATAGTGTGACAATAATTGTAATGAGGACTCCTTTTGAGTTTTTATAGTCTCTAGTAGACAATAATTGTATTCAAATCACAGTTATGTTTTGTCGTATTGTACACGACAGTTGTATTAGTAAGTTGTATTTGTATTCTATACCATGTATCTGACAACCTAAGATGGGTGATGTATACCTAATTTTGGGGGTGTCACACACCCTGCTTGGTTGATGCACAGAACCAACATTATTTTACCATGTGCCCCTTTATCTTAGATACAAGAGGAGAAATTGACTTAGGATCTCCATTAAGAATTATTAAACTAATGCCTTCTCGAGAATCTTTATGAGTCTCTTCTGTATAGGTAACAACCATTTCATACTCTTCCTTATCATTTGGGACTGGAATTTCCTTGAACACCTTGATTCTTATCTCCTGATCGAACAATCTCGTGGTCAATTCTTAATTGGGCACATCGATTAGTGTTCGACTGGTTGCAAGGAAGGGTCTTCCCAATATGATAAGAATGTTTTCGTCTTCTTCAAAGTCTTAAACCACAAAGTCCGCTGGAAATATCTATGTATCCACTTTGACTAACACATTTTCAACTATTCCCAATGGATATGTAACTGACCTGTCTACAAGTTGTAAAATGGCGTTGGTTGGTTTTACTTCCTTTAAACCCAACTTTTTGTAGAAAGACAGTGGCATGAGTTTATGCTTGCTCCTAGATCGCATAACGCTTTCCCAACAAATTGATTGCCTATCGAGTAAGGGATGTTAAAGCTGCACAAATCTTTTTGTTAGGTTTGCTAGAAATAAGAGCATGTAATCAAATCACATAAAAATAGCGGAAGTGAAGTAAAAATAGATTTTTAATTTTTTCTTACAAACCATAAACCAAGATCGTTCTTGTGCTTAGATTATCAGTCTATAAAAGAGTAAGAGAATCAGAATCATACCCTTGAAGATCCGAGCTTTCTTAGGTATAAATTCAACTCCTATTCCTTTGTGCTCTTCTTGAATACGCGAGTTTGGTTCCCTTTGATTAACGTTAGCCACCTAAGCGTTTAGCCTCTGGAGGTGATCCACCAAGGAAGAACAAGAATCAAGAAGAAGGGTGTTTTGGCTCAAACCCTAGTTTTCTATCTGTATAGAAAAAGACGTACTCTCCAACTTTTGGAATCACGTATTTCACACACACTGATATCTAATATAAGACACCTCTTATATAGATATCAGTTAACCTATTTTAATATAATTAAAATAGAGTATTATTTAATTAATTAAACTTCTTTAATTAATTAGGCTCCCAAATCTAATTAGGGATAATTAATTAAACTCATTTAATTAATTTGCCTCCTAATCTTATTAGGAATAAATGAGAGTACTAATATTAAATTAATTTCCAAACTCCTTTAGAAATTAAAATAATAATAATTGTAATAATATTAATAAGACTCCTCTTATTAATTTATATTTAATATTTCTCAAATATTAAATAATAAATATTAAGCTATTTAATTTATTTTATCACCATAGATTAAATTAAATATACATAACTTATTATTACGATTATACCATTAACTTTTTAAATAATTGCTCTCCCTTTTATGGTGTGACTCTTTAGGTTCTCCATATTAAACCGGTTGTGAATAAATCAATTAGAACAATTCTAATCTTATTTAAATAAATAGATTAAACTATAAATTTATTTAAATAAATAATATTTATTCTACAATAGGAAAAAGCCTCCCTAGCGATCAACGACTTTCCAGATAATATAGATTTCAAAATTAATCATAAAAAAACCTTTGAGTAAATAATTACCATACAATTCAATCCTTCCACCATGCAATGTCCAAATTAAATATAAGACATTTTATTACTGTCAAGTCTTATTTTATATAATTATATGTATTTCGATTCCTAAATGCAAAACTCCTAATGAATGCAAATTAAAAACTATTTTCTAATTTTATTCCACCTTGGCCAAGGATTCTTGGGTTGTCATTTATTGAATCACACATGACATATCTCTTTTTTTCCTAGAAGCGGTAGATTCTTTATTGATCATTCATTATCTCCATATATAACTCATTATTCCCAAGCATACCTTTTAATATACCCTGAGGGTGGTCTTAAGGAATAAGTCAAAGTATAAATCATTATATACAAGATACTATGATGATCTCAAGTCTAAGGATCACTTGTACTACTATCACTTCATGAATTCCTATTGACAGGAAAGTAAAACTCCATTAGGTATTTCTTAGTGAGTCACATTCAGTGAACTTATTCTCCAATAAGCACCTACATACTTGCTTTAGTGTCTTCACACAAATGATCATGAGATCAACCATCCTCATCCAATGAGCAAGCAACGTATGCACCAATCTATCCGGATTCACTAATCCCCTTATTAGTAATCCATTGATTGGAAACATTTTAGTTTTTATGCTATCTAAGAATTTAGATCTCATTAGCATGATCTCATCACGGTTCTAAAAGCATTACTTAAAACTATGAGTTTATCACATATTATTAAAATAGTATCATGTTGATAATCAAATGCCTTTAGTAAATTAATACTTTTATTAATAAATAAATAAAATTGATTACAAATTATATGCTTTATCATCATACATGATTGGCTTGTATGAATACTACTTTCAATCTTCCACTTGCACTAAAGCCAATCGCCATGGTATTCCATACTCATCTTCTCTAAGTGACCATTGAACTACTGTTGTGTTAACACATTAGTAAATGGATCTGCAATGCTGTCTTGAGAGCCCACTGGCTCCAGGGTGACGTCTCCTCTTTCAATGATCTCTCTAATCAGATGAAAGCGCCTCAACACGTGTTTGGATTTCTGATGAGACCTGGGTTCCTTAGCCTGCGCAACAGCTCCGGTGTTGTCACAAAATAAAGGTACTGGTCCTCTAATGCTAGGAACCACATCAAGCTCGGTTATTAACTTCTTCATCCAAACAGCCTCCTTTGCAGCTTCACTTGCAGCTATAGACTTTGCCTCCGTCACTGAATCAATAACTGTTTGCTATTTGGAATTTTTCCAACTCACTACGCCACCATTCAAGGTAAACACATACCCCTAAATGAATTTATTGTCATCTTGGTCTGTTTCAAAACTTGAGTCTGTGAAGCCCTCTAGTTTCAATTCAGACGCACCGTAGACAAGAAATATATCCTTAGTTCTTCTTAAGTACTTTAGGATATTTTCCACTACCTTCTAGTGTTCTTCTCCTAGATTCGGCTGATATCTGCTTGTTACACTAAGTGCATGAGTGACATATGGTCTAGTACATATCATACTATACATGATAGATCCTATTGCTGAAGCATAAGGAATCTTACTCATACTGTCTCTCTCCTCAGGTGACTTTGGGGCCTGTTTCTTGGAGAGATGTATTACATGACTCATCAGCATGAGACCTCTTTTGGAATTTTCCATGCTAAACCTCTTTAGCATCTAGTCAATGTACGTACCTTGAGACAAGACAAACATCCTTTTAGATCTATCTCTATAGATCTTTATCCCCAAAATATAGGATGCTTCTCCCAAGTCCTTTATGGAGAAGTGTTTAGATAACCAGATATTAATTAATTGAAGCATAGGAATATCATTCCCTATTAGTAATATATCACCAACATATAATACAAGGAATGAAACAACACTTCCACTAACCTTCTTGTACACATATGGTTCATCCTCATTTTTGATAAAATCAAACTCTTTGATTGTCTCATCAAAACGGATGTTCCATCTACGAGAAGCTTGCTTCAATCCATAAATGGATCGTTGTAGCTTACAGACTTGATTTGTTCCAACCGTTGAAACAAATCCATCTGGCTGTGTCATATAAACATCCTCCTCAAGTTTCCCATTGAGGAAGGCCGTTTTCATATCCATTTGTTAGATTTCGTAGTCATGGTAAGCTGTAATCGCAAGCAAAATTCGAATAGACTAGAGCATAGCTACTGGTGAGAAGGTTTCATCATTGTCAACTGCTTGTCTTTGTTTGAAACCTTTTGTGACCAGTCGGGCCTTATAGGTCTCTACTTTGCCGTCTGCTCCAGTCTTTCTTTTAAAGACCCATTTACACCAATTATGCTTAATGCCTTCAGGTCGTGAAACCAAGTCCATACTTGGTTTTCATACATGGAGTCCATCTCGGATTTCATGGCTTCTTGTAACTTCTTTGAGTCTTAACTACTCATAGCCTGTTCGTGATTCAATGGATCATCATCATCTATGATGTGTACCTCAGCGTCATCCTCTTTGACGAATCCATACCTATCAGGTATCTTTGGTACTCTTCTAGATTTACGAATAGGGTGTGTTACAATAGGTTTTTCCACTTGGTTAGGTACCTGACTTTGATCAATAGTATTTTGTGGTTCTTAAACTTCTTTATGATACATCTTACTCCCACTGACCCCTTCAAGGATAAACTCCTTTTTCAAGAAAGCAACATATTTCGCAACAAACACCTTTTGATTAGTTGGATGATAGAAATAATACCCTGATGTTTCTTTAGGGTATCCCACAAATCTACACTTATCAGATTTAGTCTGTAGCTTATCATTTTCAAACTTTTTAACATAAGCTAGACAACTCCAAATCTTAACATGCTTAAGATTTGGTTTCCTCCCTGTCCATAACTCATATGGGGTCTTAGGGATAAATTTGGTAGGTACCTTGTTAAGTAGGTATGTAGCCGATTCTAGGGCATATCCTCAGAAGAAAACTGGAAGGTAGGTAAAGCACATCATGGATCGAACCATATCCAACAATGTTCAATTTTTCCTTTCAGATACACCATTTAACTGTGGTGTCCCTGGTGGAGTCCATTGTGAGATAATACCATTTTCTTTGAGACAATTAAGAAACTCACCGCTTAAGTATTCTCCAACTCGATCTGATCGAAGAATCTTAATACTTTTGCCAGTTTGTTTCTCTACTTCACTTTTGAACTCTTTGAACTTTTCAAATGATTCAGATTTGTATTTCATTAAATACACATATCCAAATCTTGAGTGATCATCAGTGAATGTAATAAAATAAGAATACCCTCCTCGCGCAGTCGTTGTCATGAGTCCACATACATCTGTGTGTACTAATGCTAACAACTCTGTAACTCTTTCTCTTTTTCCAATAAAAGGAGATTTAGTCATTTTTCCCATGAGACAAGATTCACAAGTTGGATATGATTCATAATCAGATAGTTCTAAGAGCCCATCCTTGTGTAACTTGGATAATCTTGCTTCATTAATATGACCGAGTCTACAGTGCCACATATATGTATAATTAACATCATCTCTTTTCCCCTTTCTTAGTTTGTTCAATTTGAAGTATATTTTCATGCAAGTCAAGTATATAAAGTCCATTTCGCAAATTACCAACACCATATAAAACATTATTATTATATATAGAACAACTGTTGTTTTTTATTATAATTTCAAAACCATCCATATCCAATACATAAATTGAAATAATGTTTCTAATGATATTCGGAACAAAATAACAATTATTTAAATTAAAGAATTTGCTCGTAGGCAGTGCTAAACAATAAGTCCCTACAGCTAATGTAGCAACCTTTGCTCTATTTTCCACTCGTAGGACGACCTCATCCTTGCTCAGCTTTCTACTTCTGAGTAGTCCCTGCATATTATTACATATGTGAGAACCACATCCAATATCCAATACCAAAGTAAAAGATTGACTTTCAGAAAAATTAATTTTAATCATAAACAAACCTTGATTAGGATTCGAAACTTCTCTAATCTTCTTCTGCTTTTGTTCCGCAAGATAATCCTTGCAGTTCCTCTTCCAGTGATCCGGCTTGTTACAATGGAAGCAAATTCCTTTGCTAGCTGGATCAAGTTTCTTTTGACCCTTCACTTTCGCCTTACCTTTAGCCTTCTTGGATTTCTTCTTTTTAGAAGATACCTTGGGTCTCTTCCTTTTCTTAGAAGAATCATCCACTATTAAGACATGGTCCTTCTTGGATGGGAAGTGAACTTCAATAGTTTTCAACATATTAAGTAATTCAGGGAAGATGACATCTAATTTATTCATGTGAAAATTCACAACAATTTGTGAAAAGGTGTCCGGGAGTGACTGCAAGACTAAATCTTGACTCAACTCCCCATCCATGACGAACCCAAACTGTCCAAGATGTTCAATCAGATTGACCGTCTTTAAGACATGGGTCTTAATGGTAGGACCCTCGTTCATCCGAGATCGGAAGAGCTCCTTAGATATTTCATATCTAGCAGTCCTACTTTGCTTACCATACAGCTCTTGCATGTGCAGTAACATAGTAGGAGCATCCATGATTTCATGTTGACGTTGAAGCTCGTTACTTATGGATTCGATCATGATACATTGAGCCACAAATACATCATCTTGCCACTCTTTTAAAGTAGCAATCTCTTCCTTAGAGGGTGTCTCTGCAACACTTGCAGGTACGGGCGAATTTAGGACATAAGAAATCTTTTCAGCAGTAAGAACAATTTTCAGATTCCTTAACCAATTCGTGTAATTCGGTCCAGTCAGTTGTTAGCATCAAGTATGCTACGCAGTGAAAATAGTGAATGTGACATTTTCAAATTCTATATGTAAAAAGACAACATTTTAGTAAACATTCATTTAATTTATTTATTTTACCAAAATAAATTAGGTCTTATTTTAAATTGGTATCTCCCACTATTTTTCTTCAAACTATATTACCCTCATCGATATAGTTCGACAATATCTAATTAAAAATTTGCTAGTGAGAATAAGGATCCCATTTCAAATGTATATAGCCTTGTGGTGACACAACAAACTATATATAAATAAATAGGTAGACAACTCCTTGTCAATTACATCATCATGTAACTCCTTATGTTTTGCCTCTTGGAATATTTTGATCAAGTGGTGGCACATTCGGATCAAAATTATCTAAGTTAAGTCCAACCTAGCATTTCCATATATTTAAAAAAGAAAAATATTGTCCTTGTGGTGACACAACAAAACAATATTGTTCAATTTTCTTTATAAGCATCAAAATGTGATAAATTAACATCTTAAATACTTAATACTTGCCTTGTGGTGACACAACAAACTCATATTAAATATTTAATACTCTATTAATTTTATCATGCTAGAAGGCAACGTTCGATATTCCAAATATCTTTGAACGGTTAGGAATTAATATAAATTCTTTGAGGGGTTTGTTATTATTTGTCTCATCTTGTTTAGCCCTCATGCATATATATATATATATATATATATATATATATATATATATATATATATATATATATATATATATAATACTAGCATACAAATATAGAATACTATATTCTACTCGAATTGATTATTGACTTTTATTCTAGTTTAGTTCACTAGAGCCACCAAGTAAACCAAAAGGTCAAACCCTAAGGTGCAAGAATTAACATTTAAATATAACTATAACATTTAAACCCGGGCTCCATTACAAATGGTTCTTCAAGCACTCCTTGTTCCTTGATCTCTAGTTCTTCGTGAAATTCTAACTAATCCTATTACATAAACTATTTCATTTAAATAGAAACCTTGATCAACAGTTAAGGGGAAGTACATAGGAGAGAGATAGAATTTACAACATGAAGAAAATCAGAAAAGACGAGGTACGCAAACCCCATTTAATAAAACTCATACATTCAAGCATCCATCAAAATAAAATCCAATCACATTGGTTATAGTCCATAATCAATCCCATTTATTATCATACATATCATCATATGTATCAATAAATAACATTCATCCCATGAAAATAAATCCATTCCATATATGCATTAATATCAATTAATGGGCAAAATTTCGCTAAACTTTAGTTTTTAACAAAATAAATTTTTTATTTTAATCAAAAGCCAATTCCAAATTGAACTCTTTAATTTTAGCAAATTTGAAATCATATTTCATATAAAATAAATATTTTATTTTAAACATTTATCAATTAAATAAACCATTTATTTAATTAAAGAAAATAAAAGTTTTTCAGATTCTACCCAAGGACACAGCTGCGCCTAGAATGAACTGGGTCACGGCGCAGCTGCGCTTAAAAGCCAAAAACTGATTTCCAGGTAACGGCGCAGCTGCGCTTAGAATGAACTGGGACTCAGTGTAGCTGCACTGCTCGTCCAGGAAACTGGATCTGGGTAACGGCGCAACTGTACAATGTCGCAAAAACAGAAAACTTTTCTCTTGCCCAGAAATCCGATCTTATCGCATATTGCACATATATGGAATCATAAAGACTAATAATTAGCACAAGATTGGCTTTGATACCACTGCTAGGTTTGCTAGAAACAAGAGCATGCAATCAAATCACATATGTAAGACCCCAACTTTTATGAATAAAGATTAATTTTTCTCGAAATATATTTTTAAATATTATGGTGTGGATTTGATATAATGTTATAATTGTGGGTAATATTTATAAATTTTGCAAAGTAAGCAAGTTGTTATAAAATATTCGATTGGTCGTGAAATATTCGTTTTAACAGGGAATATTCGTACGACGACACAATCATTGGTGGACCCCACAACGGAATTATTATCGGAGTTAGAAAAAGATAGAAATATCTTTTTATAAAAATAACGGTGAAAGTTTTATCGTTAAACTGTTAAAATAACCGGTGGTAAAAGTACAGTAATACGCGTGGTTGTATAGTAGCACATGGTATTACACAGTATCTTTGATTATTGATGCTTACGTGAGAAGTCACTCAATTTTATTCAATTATTGCCACAATAATTCCTGCATAGTATCTCTAATATAATTGATTCAGTTTTTATCACAGTATCATCTGCACAATATTTTATATTATTAAATCAATAATTGAGATAACAAAGTTATTCATATTATTATTTGTATTATTGATGATGTCTAGAAAGTTCTGTCGAGGAAAGGGGTTTGGTCACCTAATTGGACGCCAATAAGGAGAAATCTTTATCGGAAAGCCCCCTCTTTCTTGAAAATGATCTGGTTGTTAAATATTGTGAGTTATAATATTAATGATGAATAAGTTCGTGTTGATTAAAGATGTTTGTTCATTTGGTTTTCTTTAATTCTTCCGTGACCCAATTACCCTCAAAGGAGGTAATTCTGTGATTGGCTGGTTTTATTAACCAAACGGGCAATTAATCCGATAAATGAGCAATTAATTGCTATTGGTTCACATGCAAATTACTGTTGGTTCACATATATGTAACTATTGATTCACATGCATGTACTATTAGGGGAGGTGGTGCAAGATTGATAATACTTGAAGGACTAAATTAAAAATGGTGGTAATGATGAAGGTACTATATTATAATAATTCGAGCTCCTAAACGTGTAATTATCGAAACTATGTTTCCCTACAAATAGAAGCTCATTCTTCTTTCATTATGACCAATTCACTAAGACTCACAAGAGCAACTATAGAGAGAGAAACTATAGAGAGGAAGAAGAAGAGTATTCTGCAACTTCATTATTCCTGTATCCAGTCTTCTACTAAGGTAAGTGATGTTATTTATTTCTTATTCGTAAGGAATATTATTTTTGTTCAGTATTCGTGAGAAATAATATTTTCTTCCATACTCTGTAGTATGTGAGTAATATTATTTCGTTTCGTATTCCTAATTCTACACTCATTTTATTAAAGTATTGATTCTATACTCCGTGAAATTAGTAGAATATCCTTGAATTTTGCGCTTCATCTAGTATCGTTTCATATGCAAGGATATTTTTCTGAACATTTTTGTTAAATTTTAATCTTTTAGTATCGGAGTACTATTCACGGGGTACTTGTGACGCCCCCAAATCCGTGTAACATCGATTACAAGACATGATGCTCACGATACAACATACATAATCATCTAACTACATAAACTCTAAAAATAATAATAATAATATCTATTACATATCTATTCAAATAAAATCCCAAGTCTTTACAACCTTAATTAAACTGAAACTTAAACTTAGCATTTATCGCTACATTACATCATATGCGGAAATATAACTTATTACATAAATAACTCTCATCATTTCATATTAGACTTCTCCTTGTCCTTGCCCGAACCCTCATCGTTATCAGCCCTAACTGAAAGGTTTAAGCAAGAATGAGCACAAATTGCCCAGCAAGTCTATAAAGTAGTTTGAAAACATACATTTGGAGTAAAAGCATTTGTAGGAATATTTCTCAACAGTTGAAATAATTATCAAGAGAAAAACAGGAATATCAAGATAAGAGTTTTAGAAGTTTCAAAAATATACCAAGGGCTGTTAGATACCCTGAACATCACTTTGTTTCATCGAAAACCATCAAACGGTTTAATAATCAAATATATTGTAAACAGTCTCTACAAGTACTCTAGGTGATCAGTCTATCGTACCCTACATTGTGCACAAGTATAAAGTTTAAACGCATAAGCGTAAATGGGACTATATGCCCGACATTAGTTTTACCCCGTTATTCGGGTTGTTCAACTTAGTATTCATGTGGGACCGCACCAAAACAATTTGGATTGGTAGACTTTAATTAACTACAATGAATCTGAATAATTCAAATAATATAACGTTTCGCATCAATAATGTCTAGCCGGAAAAGGCCAGAAAGCATACTTGAAAGCAGTTCGTAAATAATTAAGAACTTTAAAGCATAACGATTGAAATAACAATTGAGTAATCATCAATAAAGCTTGTACAATGAATTTGTATAACTTACGTCATAAGAAACTTGTACATATTAATAAATAGCACAAGTTAAGAAACTCACGATCACTGAATAAGGATAGAATATTTACTCAATTAAAAGAGTAAAGTTTAGAAACTTGCTCATTGAAAAAAAAATAGAGTCAAGAAACTTGCTTGATAAGTCTTCTATAGTTAAAGCTATGTACTAGTTCTTCACGTAACCTATTCATTTAAGTCACACTAAGCAACTAAGTATTCAAATACTAGTTTTAAGGATAAATGATTCTTTTCATTTCAATTAGAATATATATTTAATTCTCATTCTATTATCAATACAAATTAATCACAAAACGTGTCGCATCACATAGGTAGAATTGTACAATTTTAGAATATGAGAAAAAAAGAAATTTTTTTTTCCGACCCGGCATTTAAATTTTCGTTTCTTGCAGCCACTTTTGCGATTTTATTCCCACTAATCTACAGATGATATGACCATGATACTTGGACACAATAAACTTCATACAGCAAGATATTTTACAAAAATATAACATTCATAAAACTAGCATGTTAAGACCACAAACCAACTGCATAGATAAGCGTGCGCAGACTGTTTCCAGAGTTAGAAAACTTTTTGGGTTTTCCAGATTTTTCTAGATTTTGATTATTTTCTTGCTAGTTCCCAAAATTCATATCTTGCTCGTTTTAATTCGGATTACATTCAAACTTGGTCAGGTTAGACATCATGCAACCTAGTATTATACAAAATTAGTACATACATCAAACTTGCATATTAAGACCACAAACTGGATGCCTAGATAAGCGTGCGTGGACTGTTTCCAGAGTTAGAAAAATTTCTGGAAATCCCAGAATTTGCATATTTTTCCTTATGAACATGCTTGCTACCGAATTTCATATCTTGCTCAATTTAACTCCGTTTCTTATGAAATTTGGTCTAATTATACATCATACTACATAGTATTTTACAAATTATTACATACCATAATCGGGTCACAGAAACCATGATTCTAAGGCTCCGAAAAATCCGAAAAGTCATAGATTTCAAGTTTTAACCAACTTTGACAAAAGTCATGATTTCGAATCTAGCATGCAAGGAATTAGTTCCTACTATCCAGATCATATAAACTCATATAATTACATATGTTACAACAATTGAACTCACTAAATTTCCTTGATATGATCAAATTAGCATCATTGAGTCATATTATCAAATATTTGGCAGGCATAACATAATTTCTTGATTCTCTATGATATCGAGGCATGACTAAGCCAGAACTTTTGTTCTTACATCTACATAACATTAACTAACAGTAGCATGGCATCACAAGGTCCAAAACAAATTGTTTGCAAAAAATCACATAAGTATATTCTCTCATTTTTACTAAAGAACATGAAAAAGAGAGTTCATGGTTTACCTTTTTGATGAATTCTTCTTGCTCGAACTCCTCTAATGATTCTCCTTGCTTGATTAGTCTCTGAAAACTCCAGTATTCGCCACCCTCTCAAGCTCTTTCCTCTCTCACTCTCAACTTCACTCACGGTAGGATTTTCACAAAATGGAAGAAGAGCTTAGATAGGTAGTATATATAAACATGATAACCATTGTTTTTTCTCAGCCCTTCCATCTCCAACATCAATTATATGTATTAAGTATATTGTATAAATTTAATTTAGTATGGGGTGGGGGTTAGAGAAAGGAAAGGTCTTGGTATGTAAGGAGTTTGTCACTCCCTCCCCACTCATTACCTTATAATATGAATACTCCCTCACTTGTCCCAATTTGGTTGTCACGTGGGCCCCATGGCTGCTGCACTTTTCTATTAAAATATTACTATAATCAATTTAATCGCTTAATACACTATTTTGACCATTTTGCCCTCCGTAGCCAAACGTTTCGATACTAATATTGATTCCTACTAAATTGACGTTTCGAACGTCATGAGACTATCCGTTTTGTCAAATTAGCCTCCAAAATTTGTGGTTGACTTTTTTACACAAAAAAGTCAACCGGTTGACTTTGACCAAAAAATCAATCGTGTAACATTTTGTGGTTACAGTCTATCTTGACTAATTTTGACGTTCCATACTCAAATACGCAGTCCACGTCTCTAAATTCTGCTCCAAAATCAATCTCACGTTCTAATCCCCTCCTACTCAATTAATTAATTTATTTACATTACCAACTCAAATAGTTAAATTAATCCAAACCAACTATTTACATAAACCCCATCACATAACTTAAAATTAAACATGTATGAATAACACATATACATCTAATAATAGAAATCACACAAGTGTTCCACATAAATTCTTTTATTGATAATTAGTAAATTACATAATAATCTCGGATATTACAGTAGTATTCACAAAGTACTATTCACGGGATACTATTCAAAATGTACTATTCCCAAAGTACTATTTACGGGGTATTATTCACTCGGGTACTATTCACCTGGGATATTATTCATGACAAAAATTGATTTCTTTTCTATCCAAATCATTTTTGATACAATATTATTCTTGAATTTTACTCCACAAAGCAGTATCATGTTGACAATTTGGTCATTATTAAATTCTGGATAAATTTAATTATAAATCTTTAAAAATTTATCCTTTGATTTCTTTTAATTGAATTCTTATATCATTGTCATCATCCTCATGCTTATATTGTGATGAAAGTCATCTTTGGCTTACGTACATAGATGGACTGTTGATTGGTATGATTATGACCAGAGATTATTCGGTGTAATCATGACCTGTAATGTTACAAATGATGTGGTAGAAGTCCTCATTGGCCTGTAGTGTATTGATGAATAGTTGTTCGTATGATTATGACTAATGATTATTCGGTATGATCATGACCAGTGGTGAAAACACGAATATCCTTGACCCGTAGTGCATGGATAATTCGTGGTTGTGTTACTAATGAATATCCTTGGCCCGTAGTGCATGTATAATTCAGTGATGTGGATTATTTATTAAGTTGAGTCTCAGCGATAAAATTGATGATAAACTTTTTAAATCATATAAGATAATAGATATCATGCTCTACTTGACTCTTCTAATGGATTACGTGTTCCACTGCAGTTAAACTTGATGGTTATTGTATTTTATCAATTTAAAACTATTGAAGGCTAACGATAATTTATTATGCATTATCTTAGTCATAATATTTCTTACTAGGCTAGTTGAGCTCATCCTTTTGCTTTCATTGTTCTCTTCAGGAAATGAGAACGTAGCCGGGACTAGTCGGGGAATGGAGTGATGGTCCGAGATGGTGGCTGTAGTAATCCTCACTATTTTATAAAATAGTGTGATAATAATTGTAATGAGGACTCCATTTGAGTTTGAATACTGTCTACTAGACAATATTCATGTAAAAACTCTCAGCTACATGTTTGTCGTATTGTATAAGGAAGTTTGCATTTAAATTCTGTACCATGTATTTGGCGACTCAGAATGGGTGATGTATACCTATTTTGGGGGCGTCACAGTTGGTATCAAAGCTTAGGGATATGATCATTGGCTGAGATGTGAGACTAGAACTAGGAGGGGAGAGACGGGTAATTTCTTCGCTAGTATGACCTACCTAAGCTTATTTGTTATTTAATTGGTCGGTCATGATATAGGGATAATATGTGGCATGCCAATTAACCATTATTTTGTGGAAGTGTTTGAAAATGGCATCTGAAAATATTGAGATAAGCAATGAAGCACACGAGACCGTTGAGTCACCAACGATCAATACCTAGGATAATGTGCATTAGGAAGACAATAATCTTTGTGTAAACAACAACATCGACCAAATGACGAACAGTGGTATGTTTAGGAATTTTTTAGAATTTATGCAAAACCAAATGATAGAGACTCCTGTTCAAAATATAGGTGTAAACACTGGCAACTCACTGTTGGTTACCGCTAAGCAGTTCAAGGAGCTGGGACCGCCGGAGTTTTTGGGAAAGTCCAAACCACTTAAGGCAGAGACGTGAGTAAAGTAGATCACCAAGATATTTGATGTCTTAGAATACTTAGAGGAGCAAAAGGTTCCCTTCGCCATCTTTATGTTGCATGAAGAAGTAGATTATTGGTGGGAATCTATAAAACATACTCAACCTGCTGGACTAAAGATGTTTTTGAGAGGTTTGAAACCCAAAATACGTTATTACCTCATTTCTCACAAACTTTGTTTATATTCAGATGTTGTGAATAGGGCTCAGTTATTAGAACGAGATTATGAGTCAGCTCAACCAAAAGGCAACGACCAACAACACGATAATAATCGTACCGGTGGCAACGACCATCGGAACAACGATAACCATCGTGGAGGAAATTATCATGCAAAGAATGGTAACCACTTCTGTGGTAATCATGGCCAAGATAATAGAAGCAAAAATTTCAAGAAGAGAAGGTTCAATAATGATGAAAAGACAGCAGCACCAGCACCCGTTTTTAAGGAAGGGGAACGACCACCGATCGTATGCTTAAAATGCAGAGGGACACATCAGTCCAAATTGTACGATGCAGTCCAAAGTATATTATAATTACAAAAGAGACGGTCATGTAGGTAGATTTTATCGTGTAGTGAAGTCAAGTCCAGCTGGGATGGTGACGCCAAAGATGTCCCAGACAAGTAAAAATCGGTAGTTTAAGACAAAGAATTTTTTGTGATGAGGAACCTGAACGAAGTTATCACAGGTAAGATAATCATAAACTCTTGCGAAGTCTATACCTTATTTGATACCAGTTCTACCCACTCTTTTATTTCTCCTACTTGCGCTCAACGTTTAAATTTAACTCCAAAGAAATTAGACTTTGACTTATCTGTTGAAACTCTGTTAGGAGAAACCTTCATTACATCCACTGTTTATAAGTCGTGTTTGATTCAAATCGGCAACCGCACATTACCTGTCGATCTTATCTCTTTGAAAATCTTGCATTTGATGTGATTTTAGGGATTGATTGGTTAACTACTCATCATGCTAAAATTAATTATTTTCGTAAGGTTGTTAGCTTTCATATTCCTAACCAACTTATTATGCGAATTCAAGCAACCAAACCACTAAAGTCAATCACTGTCATATCAAGCCATAAAGCTATTCGTTTATTAAAAAATGGATGTCAAGCTTTCTTAGCCCATGTCACGGATTTAAACAAAAATACGTCAGATTTGAATGATATCTCCATTGTTAATAACTTTTCTGACGTATTTCCCGAAGAACTTCCTGGCCTACCCCCAGAGCGTGAAATCGAATTTTGTATTGACCCCAGTACCAAACCCATTTCTAAAACTCTCAAATATTTCTTCACCTAGAACGAGCGTAACATGCGCCAAAGATGTTGGCTCAAGCTATTGAAAGATTACGATAATACCATTCAACACCATCCTAGAAAAACGAACGTGGAAGCTGACGCATTGAGTGGAAGATCATATGCGTTTACAAGTACGATATTGTTAACACAAAGACCCATTTCGTACGACTTACAAAAGATGGAGATAGAGTTAAAGACTCCAAGAACCTACGTGAAGATAGAGAATATACAATTATAATTGACTTTAATCAATAAAGTTAAAGCCGCTCAAGCTACAGACCTGGCGCTGATGCGTATGAAGAAGAAAGTGCAAGAAAGTGCTATTCTAGAAGCAAGAATCGATGAAGAAGGAATACTTCGAGTTAACTCCAAACTTTGTGTTCCTAATTTCGACGTCGGGATTTTTATTTGTCCCTTTTCTGTGCTTGTTCTTTGGTATTTTCATGTTAGGTGAGATTTGTTTGAAAAATAAGTGAAAAAGGTTCGACATTTATATGTCGATGATTGGACTATAAGAGTCGCTAGTTGGTTTTTTAACTGGTTGTACCAACACAACCGAGAAAAGGTTTTTACATTGACCCAGTGATGTAACACTGCTAAATGGGTCTGTGAAACCGAGATTCATTAGGGTCCGAGGACTTGCATATGCGGAGGGAATGTGGTAGGCACCCCCCGACATCCGTATTGCCACGGTGACCACCACTTTTTAAGAAACTATTATATAAATGTGTGTGTATGTGGGTCAATGTGCTATTTATTTGGAAGTAGTGCGAGGCCTCGTTTGCACCTATATACACGGGGTTTGAATTTATGTAAAAATTCAGTTTTAAGCAAGATACAACAATGACGTTTTGTAAAAGCAATTTTTTAAACCCTTTTTCTCAACAGGAATTGAGACCTTTTGATTCTTCTATTTTATTAAATGTTCAGCTAGATTGCTTTCATTTTCGAGATACGAAGCATCTTTGAGAAAATAATGTACAAAATGGTGCTGAATTCCTCGTGGGCATGAAAACCATATGAGAAAATCCAAACACCGTGAATAATTTACAAGCTGCTTATAGCTAAAAATATCCATCACGGGAACCAAATCTAGATTCCATAGACTGAATCTGTGATCACATGATTCCTAGGCTCACATGATACCGCAGTTTATATGAAAGCTGTCAGCAGTTATATATATAAAAGTTATAAATATATATATATACAGACATGATCAAACACCACAAAGCACCTCCATAGGGGATCAAAAATGTAAATATATAAAAGCGATATATATATATTGACATGATCAACCACCACGAAGCACCTCCATGGGGGATTAGAAATGTAAATAAAGCTGTAAAAGCGATCAACCACCGTGAAGTAAACTATAGGCGGGACGAAATGTAAAGAAAGCAATAAAAACGGTCAACCGCCATGAAGTAAACTCCAAGCGGAACGAAATGTATATATATATATATATATATATATATATATATATATGAAAATAAAAGCCACGGACCGAAGTCAAGACATACACACGCAACACGACTCTCAATGTGAAGAACGGTGTGTGCAAAGATGAAGAGAAAGGCTTTAAAATGTGTAAGAAGGCTTACAGTGGACTGCCAAAGAAGACTTCAATGACTTTAAATGGATGAACACTCGGCTCCAGCCAGTAAAAATATAACAGCATATAAGCTCACAAGTATTTAAAATGAGAAAGCACTCAGTTTATAGTGTGTAAAAAGCAAATTGGACATGACTTCCTCGCCTTTTCTCTTGTAAATATGGCCACCCCAAGCCCTCTATTTATAGAGGGGGGTATTGCAGGTGTACCTGTAGCAGCAGCAGGTGTACCTGCAGCTGCCCGGGGTGCCCCAAGCAGTGTGGGTCCCACCGTCTCGAAGTACGTGCACTCAGACAACGCGTTATTTACTTGAACCTTCATAACTTTCAATTCGGGAATCTGATGGAAGCGTGCCATACCATTTTAGAAAGCTCTTTCTGAGAGCTATGCAATGACATAGTATTTGCCCTTTTTTGATTCCGAGAAGATAGGTCTGTGATCGAAATAGCATTTCTGGGTCTCTGTCAGGCAATCTGGTGAGCTGTTTTGCGTAGTTTGCGCTCTGAAGTTAAGATATGGTTCTTGTGGAACTTCTTTTGAAGCAATTTGAGTTGAAATGAGTGTATTTGATTTAATTTGAGTTGAAGTTACATTGGTAAAATAACCATTTTTCCCCTCACGGGGTTATCTCCAATTTTTGCATAGTTGTAGCGGGTTTTTCCTAAGGCTATCTCTGACATTGTCATTTTGTTGACTCTGAGTGTCCTCAGGGTTATCTCTGAGGTTGGCTTGACCATTCTGGGTTAAATCCGGTCATTTAAACTTGATCTCCCGGGGTTATCTTCGGGGTTAAAACTGACTTTCCCGGCGTCATCTCCAGGGTTGGAAACTGATTTCTCGGGATTATCTCCGGGGTTGAAAACTGGATCTTCTGGGGCTATCTTCGGGGTTGGAATTGATGTTGTGGTCCTCCAGGGTCACCTCTGGAGTGTGAAACAGACACTTTTGCCCTCCTGTATAGTTAGTAATAGGAAAAGAAAATTTCGAGTGTCTACACCTAACGACCATGATTTAAAGTATAAAATCATGATGGAGGCGCACAACACACCGTTTGCAATCCATCCTGGGAGTACCAAAATGTATTATGATCTTTGACATATATTTTGGGGGAGCAATATGAAGAGAGAGATATAGGAGTTTATCTCAAGGTGTCTAATTTGTCAACAAGTCAAGGCGGAGCATCAAATACTAAAAGGTCCATTGCAACAACTTGAAATTCTAGAATAGAAGTGGGAGCACATTACCATGGATTTCGTTATTGGTGTTCCCAAGGTTTCTCAAGGCATAGATACAATTTGGGTCATTATTGATAGATTGACCAAGTCTGCTCATTTCTTACCTATACAAGAAACTTATTCACTTGAACGTCTTGCTCGTATATACATAAATGAGATTGTAAGACTGCATGGTATACCAGTACTCATAGTTTCTGATCGAGACCCAAGATTCACTTCACGATTTTGGGTTAGTTTGGAAAAAGCTCTAGGCACGAATTTACGATTCAATTCGACATATCATCCTCAAACGGACGGGCAGTCGAAGAGGACTATTCAAACTCTTGAAGATCTATTAAGACTATGTATCATTGACTTCAAAGGAAGTTCGGACAAGTTCTTGTCATTGGTGAAATTTTTCTACAACAACATTTATCAAGTAAGTATTGGCATGGCTCCATTCGAGGTGTTGTATAGACGCAAGTGTCGTTCTCTAGTATGTTAGGATGAGGTGGGTAAAGCAACGTTGTTGGGACCGAAATTGGTACGCATGACAACGAAAAATATTCAAATGACTCGACAACGTATAAAAACCTTACAAGATCGACAAAAGAGTTATGTTGATCTTCATCGAAAGGACATAGAATTTAATGTTGGAGATCATGTGTTGTTACATGTTGCTCCATGGAAATGAGTTATAAGATTTGGAAAGAGAGGAAAGCTCAATCCTAGATTCATTGGCCCATTTGAAATCCTCGATCGAGTAGGAACTGTGGCTTATAAACTCGCCTTATCGCCAAGTATGTCTCGTGTTCATAACGTTTTTAACATATCTATGTTACGTAAATATGTAGAAGACCCGAACTATATTATTAAATTAGAACCGGATGAGATAGCGAAAGATTTAACATATGAAGAGGTACTTGTTAAAATCTTGGATAAGAAGGATCATATTCTACGCTCCAAGGTTATACCTCAAGTTAAAATTTTGTGGAGAAACCACGATATTGAGGAAATGACCTGGGAGTTGGAATCTGAAATAAAATCAAGGTATCCTCACCTCTTCGACATACCAGGTACGTACCCCAATTTTGAGGATGAAATTTCATAAGAAGGGGAGGTTGTAAGAGCCCAACTTTTATGAATAAAGATTTTTTTTTCGAAATATATTTTTGAATATTATGGTGTGGATTTGATATAATGTTATAGTTGTGGGTAATATTTATAAATTTTACAAAGTAAGCAAGTTGTTATAAAATATTCGAATGGTCGGGGAATATTCGTTTTAAAAGGGAATATTCTTACGACAACACAATTATTGGTGGACCCTACAACAGAATTATTATCAGAGTTAGAAAACGATAGAAATATCTTTTTATAAAAATAACGGCGAAAGTTTTACCGTTAAACTATTGAAATACCCGGTGGTAAAATTACAATAGTACGCGTGGTTGCATAGTAGCACACAATATTGTACAGTATCTTTGATTATTGATGCTTACGTGAGAAGTCACTCAGTTTTATTCAATTATTACTACAGTAATTGTTGCATAGTATCTCTCATATTATTGATTCAGTTATTATCACAGTATCATCTGTACAATATTTTATATTATTAAATCAATAATTGAGACAACAAAGTTATTCATATTATTATTTGCATTATTGACGACGTCTAGAAAGTTCTGTCGAGGAAAGGGATTTGGTCACCTAATTACGTGCCAATAGGGAGAAATCCTAATCGGAAAGCCCCCACTTTCCTGGGAATGATCTGGTTGTTAAATATTGTGAGTATATTAATGATGAAGAAGTTCGTGTTGATTAAAGATGTTTGTTCATTTGGTTTTCATAAGAAGGGGAGGTTGTAAGACCCCAAGTTTTATAAATAAAGATTAATTTTTCTCGAAATATATTTTTAAATATTATGGTGTGGATTTGATATAATGTTATAGTTGTGGGTAATATTTATATTATAAAATATTCGATTGGTCGGGGAATATTCATTTTAACAAGAAATATTCGTACGACGACACAATCATTGGTGGATCCCACAACGGAAATATTGTCGTAGTTAGTAAACGACAGAAATATCTTTTTATAAAAATAAAGGTGAAAGTTTTACCGTTAAACTGTTGATTTACCCGATGGTAAAAGTACAGTAATACGCGTGGTTGCATAGTAGCACACGGTATTGATTATTGATGCTTACGTGAGAAGTAACTCAGTTACACTCAATTATTGCTATAGTAATTGTTGCATTATATCTATCATATTATTGATTCAATTATTGTCATAGTATCATCTGCACAATATTTCACTATTATTAAATCAATAATTGAGACGACAAAGTTATTCATATTATTATTTGCATTATTGACGATGTCTAGAAAGTTCTATCGATGTCGTGCAAAATACGACAACACATAAACTGTGAGTTTAAATACAAATATTGTCTAATAGACAGTATTAAAACTCAAAAGGAGTCCTCATTACAATTATTGATACACTATTTTACAAAAGTAGTGAGGACTGCTAAAACAACTTTCTAGAACCATCACTCCATACCCCGGCTAGTTCTTGCTATATTCTCACCACCTAGAAGAAAAATGAATCAAAAAGGAAAAGGGTGAGCTCAACTAGCCCAGTAAAGAATATTATGACTAAGATAATATATAACAAATTATCATTAGTCTTCAACAGTGAAAAATCTGATAGAATATAATAGACAACAAGTTTTAGATCAACAACTGCAGTGAAAACAATAATTCATTAGAAGAGTTAAGTAGAGAATGAAATCTACTATCATCTATGAATTTAAAAGTCCATCATCAATATTTTATCTCTGTAACATCAATCAATCTACATCTTGAATCAAATATTTATCATTGCACTACGGGCCAAAGATATTCATTTCTATCACCAGTTGGTCATGTTCATCTCAACACATGTTCATCTTTGCACTACGGGCCAATGATATTCATCAAGTAATCATTCATCTTTGCACTATAGGCTAAAGATATTCATCAAGTATCACCATTAATGACTGAGGATGATGAAAAACATTTTAGAGAACGAATCTCGTACGATAAAAGGACAAGGTTTAGAGATTCGTACTTTAGATAATTCAAGTTTAAAAATACTCCATAATAAAACATAATGAAGAAAAATTTAAGAATGACGATCAAAACATGGATACAATCAAAGATAGTAACCATAATAGACATCTGGGACAAAGAAGAGAAAATTTTATTTTTCGGTGAATAGTACCATATACGTGAATTGTGCCGTATACGTGAATAGTAACCCGACATAAAAAGTTTCAAATTTGATAAAAAATTTAGACCAATATTTCGGCATAATGATATTGAAAGAAATAATATCATTTACGAAAATAATAACATCCCTTACCTCAAAATGATAGTACTTCTGATCGGAATATCGGATATGATGCTGAATGAAACTTGTACTGAATAGCAACTCTCAAAGTATCTAAATACTGACAAAATACGCTCGATAATATACAGAGAAAGAAAACTTATGTTTCTGGTGTGATTTTCAATTCTAACTTAGCCCTCTATTTATAGGAAAATGTTAGCACACCGAAGCAAACTTGACCTACTACCTGATGGCTTTACCTGTTACTATTGCCACCCACCATATTTGAAATTCAATTTGAGCACATTTCTCACCAACCAAAAGTGGGGCCCACTAATTCTAGAATTTTCCACCAAAATGATAAATTTCGAAACTTTAACAATTTCTGAACCAGTCATATCTTAAAATTCATAACAAATCATACGTTAATTTTTAACGATTCAAAATTTGTGGACATATACTCAACTTATATATGTATAACATATCCAAAAATTACAACGATCCAACGGTCAGATTAAAAACTATAACTCACACAATATATCTCCAGAACATTGGTTTGATTTTTAATACCTCCATTCCGACAAAAATATTGATAAAACACCTCAACATTAATTCATTCATTTATAATCACATAAATAAATATATCATTTATATCTACATCAAATAAATATTTCCTTATCATATAAATCAATAATTAATTATTCACAAATAATATTACAGAATCACAATTATGACAACTAGGCCGTTCTCAGGAAAGAGGAGGCTTTTCAATAAGAATTTCTCCTTATTGGCGCACAATTAGGTGACCAAACCTCTCCTTGACAGAACTTTCTAGACATTGCCAATAATGCTATCTAATAATATTATTTAAATAATATGAATTATTGATCTAATAATGAGAAATACTATGCAGTGACAATTATTGAAACAACAATAATATAAACTATCAACGCAACAATTATTGAATCAATAAAATAAAATATTGAACAGTAACTACTGTAACAATTATTAAGTAGTGCCTTCTTATGTAAGGATCAATAATTCAAAAATAATGTGTAATACCATGTGCTACTGTGCAACCACGCGTATTACTGTATTTTAAACACCAGGTATTCCAACAGTGTTAACGCTAACAATTACGTCGTTATTTATAAAAACTCATACTTTGTCGTTTTCCTTCATCCAACCGTTTTTTGTTATGGGGCCCACAAATGGCTGCGCCGTCGTATGAATATTTTCTGACAAAAAGAATATTCCACGACCAAACGAATATTCCCCGACAAAATGAATATTTTATAACCACTTGCTTATTTTGTAAAATTTACACATTTCACCCATAACTGAAATATTCTATCAAATTAACTCCTTATTATTTCAAAATAATGAGTAGAGAAAATTCAATTTTATTTATAATAAGTTGGGGTCTTACAACCTCCCCTCCTTATAAAATTTCATCCTCGAAATTGTCATACGTACCTGATATTTCGAAAAGGTGAGGATACCTCACTTTCATTCCCGATTCTAACTCCCAGGTCATTTCCTCCATAGCATGATTCCTCCACAAAACCTTAACTTGTGGTATAATATTTGTGCGTAGGACATGCTCTTTCCTATCTAAGATCTTGACAAGTACCTCCTCATACGTTAAATCCTTGCCTATCTCGTGTAGTTCTAATGCAATAATGTGGTTTGGGTCGTCCACATATTTACGTAACATCGATATGTGAAAAACGTTATGAACACGCGACATACTTAGCGTTAAGGCGAGTTTATAGGCCACAGTTCCTACTCAATCGAGGATTTCAAATAAATCGAAGGTTTGAGCTTTCTTCTCTTTATCGACTCTTACTTCTAGAATAACGCCTTCTTGCACCTTTTTCTTTATATTCATCAGTTCCAGTGTGTAGCTTGAGCAGCTTTAACTTTATCGACTAAAGTCGGTTCTACTCGTATATTTGATATCATCACGTGGGTACTTGGAGTCTTTAACTCTATCTCCATCCTTTGTAAGTCGTACAAAATGGGTCTTTGTGTTAACAACATCGTTCTCGTACCCGCATATGATCCTCTACTCAATGCGTCAGCTATAACGTTTGCTTTTCCAGGATGATATGGTCAGAACATGTGCCGAAATGAGTCGCCTCGTGAGCTCTTGGAAAATCTTCTCGTATTCCTTGCTCTACATGAATTTTTTATCTTTCTGAGTCAGCTAAGTTAACGGAGTAGCAATTCGAGAAAATCCTTCCATTAATCTCCGATAATAAACAGCTAAGCCCAGAAAGCTACGTACTTTGGTCACTACTTCGGTTTCTCTCGATTGTGATTTGTGATGCCCCCAAATTCAGGTACTTGAAACCCGAACTCAGTGCTTCACGATACCATTTCTATGAGCGAAATAATACTAATAATAATAATAATAATAATAATACTAATAATAATAATAATAATAATAATAATAATAATAATAATATAGATTATCAAATTTAATTTACATATTATCAGAGTTTTCAATTCCAAGTACGAAACCTTCAAACATTCGTTTCATTAATATATATCATCATTACCCTAATAAAGTTTAGTTACTATAAAAGACAACCTTATCATTCATTCAGCGACCTTCCCTTTCCCTTTGTTCTTAGAAGAGCCTCCAGGTTGTTCACCTTTAGCTGAAAACATTTATATTTAAGCAAGGATGAGCATTTGAGTGCCCAGCAAGTAATAACAACAATAACAGTTAGCTGAACGAATTAAATATTTTCTTTGAACGATACTTTTACAACGAATCAACAGTTGTAAAGTAAACTGAATCGATAATAAACAATATCTCATTTTGATTTCAAATTTTTTGAAATTACGTACTGACTATAAATGAAGATCAGTTGACAAACTATGAACATTATTTTCTATTTTTGAAAAGGTTAAACAGAACTTCATCTGTAAACCGTCATTACTTACGGGCACGGGGGGTGATCAGCCCGTTATGCCCTGTATTGATCAATACTACATTAAAGGACGATATTTTCGTCCAGCATTCCTGCCTTAGGCGCATAAAAGTTTCCCATATTTGAGATGTTCATACCAGTCTTGAATCCAAACCAAAACAATTTAGTTGGATAAAGTTTTATTTTGTTCAACAACAACTTTAAATATATGTCTAGCTGGATCAAATAGCTTAGACGACTTTTAATTCAACTTATACATACTGAACAACGATAAGTATGTATCAACATGTGATAAAATATAATGATTATCCAAGTGGGGACACTTGTATAACCATGTTTTAGAAATTAACGATCAGAATATATAATTTGATCAATAATAACAGAATAAAGGAACTTGTACAACAATTATAGTTTAATAATTTACTTATACAGAATCATTGCATAAGTATATAAAAAGGTTGAAAAATTTGAACAATTGAAATGAACAATTCAGATATTATCTTACGCATGTCCGTTGCATAAAGTAAAGAATTAGATACTTGCCTTGTCTGCTGCTTACACAACTTAGATTTATCTTTTCTATCAAGCCCTATCATTAAATAGATCATTTGTCTGATTAGAATAACATATCATATCATATAATACTGCTTATTACAGTCAGCACATTCCCTAATCACATTGGCACATAGGTTTAACAACCATTGAATCACAAATAATCACTTATCTAATCACATTATCTAAGTCCAGATCAATTTCTGAAACATGTCGGTGTACCGACAACTTTATCGGGTAATTATCGAGTCTAAGACTCTGTACTGTAACTTAATATCAGTCATATTATTTTTAAATGACTTATAATAGTTTTTAAACATTTAATATTATTTATCATGAATTTTCAAACATCAGAATCATTTTTAAATGATTTAAATATTAAACAATTTTATTATCATTAATATTTAATTAATATTAAACTATTAATGAAACCATTGTCAAAATATTAAAGTTATTTATAATAACTCAAAATATTTTTAAAACATTAATATTACCTTTAAATGATTTTTACAACATTTAAAATTATTTTTAAATAATTATCATTAATATTAAGGTATTAAAGTTCTATTTATCAAAATATTAAAAGTCATTATTCATAACTTAAAATATTTTTAACTCATTTATATCCTTCTTAAATAATTTTTAAATTAATAAAATCATTTTTAAACTATTTATTTAATTTAATTATTAAATAAATTTAATATCATTTAATAATTAGTTAATAATCATTAATATTAATTATTAATGAAATTATTCTTTAAATATTAAAAGTTATATTTTATAACTTAAAATATCTTTAAACACTTTATTTTCATTTAAAATAATTTTTATAATATTAAAATCATTTTTAAACTAAATTATTTAATATAATTATTAGATAACCTTAATATCATTAATAATAATTAATTAATTAAATTTTTCTTTAAATATTAAAAGTTATATTTTATAACTTAAAATATTTTTAAATACCTTATTATTATTTAAAATGATTTTTAATATAATAAAAATTATTTTTAATTAATTTATTTGATTCATTTAGTAAATAACTTAATTATCATTAATATTAATTTATTAATGAAATTTATCACAAAATATTAAAAGTCATTAAAAATGACTTAAAATATTTTCTTATATCATAATATAATTTTTAATAATTTTTCCAATATTAAAATCATTTTTAAATGATTTATTTAATGTTATAATTAAATACTTTTAATATTTCAAAAATATTAAATATTTATGAAATATATTAAAAACTAATTTTCAGAATTTAAAATAATTTTTAATAATTTATTTTGTATTTTTAATAATTAAAAACTATTTTTTTTCTATATAATAATTAATTTTCGAAAAATAATAAGCTGTCTGTCGCTAAAGGCAACCTATAGTGACAAAACTGTCGCTATAGCTGTTCTTCATGTTCTTGAGCCTAAACCCAGAAAACATGTCAGTGGTCGAGTGTACTACATTGACCGGCTCCAGATATTTGGTTATCATGATTCTGGGCTTGTTAGTGTGTGGTTATTGTAGTGTAATTGCAAGTCTACCATTAACAATCGATATCATGGCCAGAACACAACGAATCAGAGAGTTATAAGGCCTCAAATAACTTGTCAGAGTTGTTTTTTATTTCTGGGTTTTCCAGAAATGAAGAACAGTTCATACTGCCTTCAATCGATCATTATAACTTTCTGTACATGTAAGATTTATGTGATATAACACTTTAAGTATGTAGATGATATGTTAATGAAGAGATCTAATACACAAAACACAAATAACATCAACAGAATCGATAGATACATGCCGGTCAAACCATATTGGAAAAATTGCTCATGAAGGTTCTGGGTTTCCTAGAAACCTTCATAAGACAGAACGGTCAACGTATTTTGACCAGGGTTAACATCGATCCCGTTCATGTTCTGGGTACTATAAAGGTATGAATGTGTAGTACTAATGTCATATTACAACATCCAAACAACATCATTGACTAACTATCAAAAATAAGCAAGATCAAAGACTTTTAAAATGGCTGTCAGAATTTTTGGAAATCTGGAAATTTTTTTCTGGGTTGCCCAGAATTCTATTTTCGTGACCGGTCAACCCTGTTTGACCACTTATAACTTTTACTTTATAACAGATCTGGATCTGATTTAAGTTTCACACGAAAGACCACATTACATACTACACGTACCAACCTTCAAACATCGAAAATACATAACAGATAAAGATTAAAGAGGTCTGACATTTGACTGTCAGACACAAAACAACAATTTCCAAGATTTTTGAAAATCATCAATTTAAGTACTTAGATGTTATGGATCTGCAAGATACCAACCCAGATCACTTAAATAGACTACAAACAACATGTTGTAACATAAAATCCTAACATCTAACATAGGATCAAAAGTCAGATTTCCGAATAGGGTTTTATACCTTCTTGATCGATTTTGATTTCTGGCTTCCTGATCTGTTAATGATTTTCGTGGGGCTTGGTTTTGTGACTGGTACACTTCAATATTTCGTGGGTTTTAGTGGGAGGAGCTCTTGGATATGTGTTTGTGCAAAATGGCTAACAATTGATCTTTTTCTCTCTCTTGATCTATTTATAGAAGGGGTAGATGCATTGTATGGCTGAGATAGGTGACTTGTTGTTGTGATTAAAGAGCACATGGGGTGGTTGGTTTGGTGAACAACTCCACCTATTGACAAAACCTACATGCTAGCTTCTTTAATGCACAAAAGGGTATTTTGGTCTTTTGATTTTCCAATTTAATGGCATTTGTGTAATCTTGACAAACCCTTAGGGTTTGGCCCTTAGGGTTTAACCCTAAGGTTTATCACAAAATATAAGATTTAGCAATTAGGGTTTGCACAAAAATAAAATTAAATAAAAATTAAATAACTTTTAGTTTTCTAAAATTTTGAAATTAGGGTTTTCTAATTATGATTAATTATCTAATCACATTATACATGAACATTAGGGTTTATATCATATAATTATCATTAACCTTGCTAATTTAACAATTAGGGTTTATTCTTTTGGTAATTAGGGTTACCAAATTATAATTAGGTTTTCTAATTATCAAATTAAGGTTCTAGATATTTAGGGTTTTAAATTGCTAATTAGGTTTTCCACAATTAACAATAAAATCTAATACTTGTTAATTAAACACATTAACACAATCACCAATCAATCTTGAACTCTAATTTAAATTTCAAATTTGGGTTCCTCCTTTCCAAAAATTATTTAGGGTTTCTAGATTATAATTAGGGTTTACCTAATTAATCAAATCATTATATAATACACATCATAAATTTTATAACACACTTATAAAACAATCTTGCACTCTAATTTGGATCTCAAATTAGGGTTTAATATTATTACTAGGGTTTAGTCATAATACACCGTAATTGACTTACCATTATCAATACGGAAATACCGTACAATACATTGCACTGAAAAATCAAAATATAATTAATATTATATTATTATTTTCATACCTTGACAATAATCCAAAATTAGAGTTTGGATTCCATATCTGATTTATTCTTCATATTTAACCTTAATAATTAAGGTAAGATAATTCACTTAATAACTTGTACTAAAATTCATATAATAAAATAATTATTATAATTATAAAAAAATCACTTCTTATATTATTTAAATAATATATGCTTATATTTTCATGGGAAAATAATTAATAAAACATTTCTGCCATACTTTAATTATTATAAGAATATACTTTTTAATAATCAATAATTCTAAAATAAATTTACTTGTAAATATTTATGCAATAAATATATTTTTATTTACCACATAAATACATATACTCATTATCTTGTACAAATCCTCATCCTTAAAAAAAAAAATTATACGCAAAATTTCATATTTATTTATATAGAAAATATCGGGTTGTTACATTCACCCTCCCTTATAAAGATTTTATCCCCAGAATCACCGTTTAAAAACCTATACATACACGGTTACATAGCATACACAATCATCGCAAGTAGATCTCGATCAACTTTGATCGAACCGATGTTTAACTATTCGCATAAAGCTTGTCTTTCTGATTAAACGGAAAAATGGGTTTCTAAAAGAACTCAAATTCCTCCTCAAACTTTCTTTATAAAATAATTTACTATATATTGGAAAATCAAGCATAATAAAATAAAAGTTATACGAATAATTACCTGGAGTTCTATTGCCAGCTGCCGCCGTATCTTGGACTGTCATGTTGAAGACCTTTGCAGTAGATTTTGTCGGCTTGCTAGATGATGTTGGTCCTGTGATTGCCAAAGTTTCGCCGCTTTTCCCCATGTTCCTGCTTTCTGCCTCCGTCCTCCTTTTTGGACAGTCCTTCACCTTATGCTCCTTTGATCCGCACAAAAAACACCCATTAATAGTTCTAGGATTGGGGCAGTTGGGAGAGATATGACCCTCCTGCCCACACTTAAAATAAACAAATTTACCTTTCAGGCATTCCCCCAAATGGTTATTGCCACAGTTCCCACATTGTACTAGCGGCTTCTTCTTTGTACCCTCCTGCTTCACCTGTATACCCCCAAAGTTGTTTCCCTTCCTTTTTTCACTCCTATTTCTATTGTTTATTTTCACCTTCCCAGATCCCTCAACCTTACCCTTATTCCTTTTTTCTTTGTTGTATAGGCTCATGGCCTCACTCCCCTCCTCAGCAATAATAGCTTTCTCCATGAGTGCTACAAATGTAGGGATTTGCAACACTGCCACCTTGTTGTAGAGCCATGATTTTAATCCCAGCTCAAACCTTCGTGCTTTTCTAGCCTCCGTATCAACTTGATGCGGAGCAAACCTAGCCAACTCATTAAACTTAGCGGCGTATTCGGACACCGTCATATTTTCCTGTTTTAATTCAAGAAATTTTACTTCCATCCTAGCTTGCATACTAGATGAAAAATAGTTTTCGAAAAATAAAGTTTTGAATCTTTCCCAAGCAACTATACTTACACCTGCTCCAGCCCTCGCCTGATTCGCTTCCCACCAAAAATTTACCTCACCCTTCATCATGTAGGTGGCAAAAGCGGTCTTTTGCCCCTCAACTACCCTAGCTAATACAAACGCCTTTTCAATTTCTTTAACCCAAGTTTGGGCTTCTACAGGGTCAGTTGTACCTTTGAATTCCAGTGGTCCTACAGCTTTGAAATATTTAAAGTTTGCCAAGCGATTGTCCTGTTGGTTCCCTGCGGCTGGCATTCCTTGTTGCATGGCCTGAGCTACCATGTTTGCGAATTGCAGCATTGGATCTGGTTGTGGTTGTCCCTCGACGTTGTTGACAGATTCTTCTGCCCTTTGGTTTCTAGTTTGACGTCTTGGCGACATTATCTAATTAAATAAAATCATAAATTTAACTTACATTCTAAACCTTATCATATAAGTTTAATACTTTAGGCTTGTTTCATCACTCAAACATAACTTCATTTTCATTAAGTCGTAGTAATTTACATAACATAGCACATACTGCTATTCCTTTGTGATTACAAAAGTTAGAATTTACAAACTTGATCATTACAAAAGTTGAGAACATAACCTTACACAGACATACTAAGCACATATTACATTAAACACACCTACACAACAGAACCTATACTGCCTATTTATTACACCTTTTCCTTGGACAACTTTTGCCTGATGACCTTCTATTCTACAATTAAAACAGACACATTGTGTTGGATTGGGACAATGAGGAGAGAAATGTCCCTTCTGTCCGCAATTGTTGCAAACATATTCCCCTTTTCTGCATACACCTTCATGTTTCTTGTCACAATTTGCACACCTTTTTATTCGATTAATTTTTCCTTCGTTGTTATCAGGATTTCTTATATCACGATCTTTCATCTTTCTTTTCCCCTTCTTGCTCGGAGCTGCGCATGCTTTATTGCTTTTAGTTCCAATTTGGTCAATTTGGATTTTAAGCTTATCTTGTTCTTCCATTGTTTCTATTAATGCTTTTCGCAGTTGGCTATTTAGCAGCTTTTCTATTTCCCACAACTGTTCCAAAGAGGAAACCTGGTCCCGCAGATTCTGCACTTCGGTTGATGCGTGATCAGCTCCAACTTCAGTGTCTGAATCACTATTGGTTAGTTCTACTATTTCCGGATCTGGTACGACATTTTCCACAATAACCACCTCATCGAGGTTGCTTTCACTCTGAGCCTCTATTTCAGCTATTGGCTTTGATATCGGCTCCTTCTTTACGATCCGAGGGTATCCTAATCCTTTTTCACCTAACATCTACACACATAAATTATCTTGATTAGTATATAATATACATATAACACATAATGGTTTTATATAAGTTATCTTTTAGTTTATTTGTCGATGAATTTATCCAAAGCATCTATTTTTAAACTCTATATGAGTTATTTATATTTTCAATGTTTCCCTCTGTTCTAAGGTTATCGCCTGAGGTCTATCCCACCTAAGGTTTCTAACCCTATAGCTCTGATACCATGATGTGACGCCCCCAAATTCAGGTACTTAAAACCCGAACTCAGTGCTTCACGATACCATTTCTATGAGCGGAATAATACTAATAATAATAATAATAATAATAATAATAATAATAATATAGATTATCAAATTTAATTTACATATTATCAGAGTTTTCAATCCCAAGTACGAAACCTTCAAACATTCGTTTCATTAATATATATCATCATTACCCTAATAAAGTCTAGTTACTATAAAAGACAGCCTTATCATTCATTCAGCGACCTTCCCTTTCCCTTTGTTCTTAGAAGAGCCTCCAGGTTGTTCACCTTTAGCTTAAAACATTTAAATTTAAGCAAGGATGAGCATTTGAGTGCCCAACAAGTAATAACAACAATAACAGTTAGCTGAACGAATTAAATATTTTCTTTGAACGATACTTTTACAACGAATCAACAGTTGTAAAGTAAACTGAACCGATAATAAACAATATATCATTTTGATTTCAAAATTTTTTGAAACTACATACTGACTATAAATGAAGATCAGTTGACAAACTATGAACATTATTTTCTATTTTCGAAAAGGTTAAACAGAACTTCATCTGTAAACCGTCATTACTTACGGGCACGGGGGGTGATCAGCCTATTATGCCATGTATTGATCAATACTACATTAAAGGACGATATTTTCGTCCAGCATTCCCGCCTTAGGCACATAAAAGTTTCCCATATTTGGGATGTTCATACAAGTCTTGAATCCAAACCAAAACAATTTAGTTGGATAAAGTTTTATTTTGTTCAACAACAACTTTAAATATATGTCTAGCTGGATCAAATAGCTTAGACGACTTTTAATTTAACTTATACATACTGAACACCGATAAGTATGTATCAACATGTGATAAAATATAATGATTATCCAAGTGGGGACACTTGTATAACCATGTTTTAGAAATTAACGATCAGAATATATAATTTGACCAATAATAACAGAATAAAGGAACTTGTACAACAATTATAGTTTAATAACTTACTTATACAGAATCATTGCATAAGTATATACAAAGGTTGAAATATTTGAACAATTGAAATGAACAATTCAGATATTATCTTACGCATGTCCGTTGCATAAAGTAAAGAGTTAGATACTTGCCTTGTCTGATGCTTACACAACTTAGATTTATCTTTTCTATCAAGCCCTATCATTAAATAGATCATTTGTCTGATTAGAATAACATATCATATCATATAATACTGCTTATTGCAGTCAGCACATTCCCTAATCACATTGGCACATATATTTAACAACCATTGAATCACAAATAATCACTTATCTAATCACATTATCTAAGTCCAGATCAATTTCTGAAACATGTCGGTGTACCGACAACTTTATCGGGTAATTATCGAGTCTAAGACTCTGTACTGTAACTTAATATCAGTCATATTATTTTTAAATGACTTATAATAGTTTTTAAACATTTAATATTATTTATCATGAATTTTCAAACATCAGAATCATTTTTAAATGATTTAAATATTAAACAATTATATTATCATTAATATTTAATTAATATTAAACTATTAATGAAACCATTGTCAAAATATTAAAGTTATTTATAATAACTCAAAATATTTTTAAAACATTAATATTACCCTTAAATGATTTTTACAACATTTAAAATCATTTTTAAATAATTATCATTAATATTAAGGTATTAATGTTCTATTTATCAAAATATTAAAAGTCATTATTCATAACTTAAAATATTTTTAACTTATTTATATCCTTCTTAAATAATTTTTAAATTAATAAAATCATTTTTAAACTATTAATTTAATATAATTATTAAATAAATTTAATATCATTTAATAATTAGTTAATAATCATTAATATTAATTATTAATGAAATTATCCTTTAAATATTAAAAGTTATATTTTATAACTTAAAATATCTTTAAACACTTTATTTTCATTTAAAATAATTTTTATAATATTAAAATCATTTTTAAACTAAATTATTTAATATAATTATTAGATAACATTAATATCATTAATAATAATTAATTAATGAAATTTTTCTTTAAATATTAAAAGTTATATTTTATAACTTAAAATATTTTTAAATACCTTATTATTATTTAAAATGATTTTTAATATAATAAAAATCATTTTTAATTAATTAATTTAATTCATTTAGTAAATAAATTAATTATCATTAATATTAATTTATTAATGAAATTTATCACAAAATATTAAAAGTCATTAAAAATAACTTAAAATATTTTCTTATATCATAATATAATTTTTAATGATTTTTCCAATATTAAAATCATTTTTAAATAATTTATTTAATATTATAATTAAATAAATTAAATACTTTTAATATTTCAAAAATATTAAATATTTATGAAATATATTAAAAACTAATTTTCGAAATTTAAAATAATTTTTAATAATTTATTTTGTATTTTTAATAATTAAAAACTATTTTTTTTTCTATTTAATAATTAATTTCCGGAAAATAATAAGCTGTCTGTCGCTAAAGGCCACCTATAGTGACAAAACTGTCGCTATAGGTGTTCTTCATGTTCTTGAGCCCAAACCGAGAAAACATGTCAGTGGTCAAGTGTACTACATTGACCGGCTCCAGATCTTTGGTTATCATGATTCTGGGCTTGTTAGTGTGTGGTTATTGTTGTGTAATTGTGACAACCCGAAAATTTATAAAATCTTGAATGATTAGAATAAAGGTTAAAGAATAAAACCTAGATGAGAATTTGAGGATTTATTTAAAATTTTCAAGTAAAACCTATATGGTTTGCTATTCGAAAGAGAATAGAGAAAATATGGGTTACAAAATTCTAAAACCCGAGAAATAAATTAATATGTACTTGAAGGAATATCAAGAATAAGGTATTGTGATACCTGTAAACTCGATGTGAACTGAAAAGTCTAAGAAATGTTATATAAATACATATAAAAATTTTATTAAGGAGATAAGATTTCACATGAAGAGATGCTATGAGGTTAAACGAAGATGAGTATATGTATAGAAATATATATACTTAGTAAGGTGCTATATATATTTTAGCAAGATGAATGATGAATTAAGTTAATGATTTAAGGATCAAGATAAAACTATGTTAGTAATTAGCATAGCTTGAATGTTGGCCTTGACTGGCAAATAAGAATTTGAATAAGTATAAAGTCGTTAGTTAATACGATTAGCAATAAGGAGAGAGTAATTTAAAACTCAAAAATTGAGTTAGAGATAGAATATTGAAGCACGGACTGCTCGGTTGCGTCCAGAACGTCAAGTTTAGTCAAAATGGGCAGTAAACACAAAATGTGTAAAGGTTGACTTTTGGTCAAAGTCAACAGTTGACTTTTTATGAAGAAAAGTCAAAATTAGTGTGAGAAGTGAATTATGGGTATGATTAAATAAATATACATTATATAATGTGAATACATTTATTTTGTATATAAAAGTGAATTAAGAATTAAGTTATGTAACCTAATATATATATTAGGTATGATAATTAAATAATCTAAGAGGTTATAATATGGGAGAATGTTAGTATATAAATATATATATATATACTAACATTAAGAGATTTATTTTATATATCTCAAATAATTAATTTTATAACCAAGTTTAATTGAGTTATGAAATTAAAATGACATAAGTAAGGAATTTAATTTCTAGTGTGAGAAATAAAAACTCTAATTAAATGATTAGGGTAAAATAGAATTAAAAGGTATTGGACTTTAATGATATCATATCCCAATAATTGAAATAGAGTCCAAGAGAATTAAATTTAATGGACTAAGGAAGTTTTATTATTTAAACAAGCCCAATTAATTAATTAAGCATGTGACTTGTAGATAAAGTGATTAAGGGCAATTAAATTATTTAATATAGCCAATATACTATGTGTGAGACAAGTATTATATTGGCCCAATCTAATTTGTAGAGGAAGCCCAATTTTATTTTATTTAGTAAGCAAAATAATAAAAATTGGCAAGTCCAATGAAATTAATTAAAAAGCCCAAATGAGTTAAGAGAGTGGCCCAAAATATTTTTAAAGCCTAATGAATGAGGACATGTTGGGCATTAGCTAAAGCAATTAAAAAAAAAGAAAAAAAAAGAAAAGAAGAAAGGAACGGATAAGAAGGATAAGAAGAGAGAGGAAAGAAGATAAGGAAGAGAAGAAAGCGAAAGGAAAAGAAACGGGAAAAGGGAGAGAAAAGGAAGAAGAGGGCGAAGCCATGGAGGAGGAAAAAAGGAAGTGGCCGAAGCCCTAGAAGAAGAAAGGAGGAGAAAATCCTCCATGGATGAGAAAGAAGAAGAAGAAGAAGGAGAAGAAAGGTATAAATCCTAAACTTTCTTCCTTTATTTCTTTTTGTAATTTGATGAAAAGGGAGTTTTTAATTTGGATGTTCAAACCCCTATGATCTATGTGTTTTTCATGGATTCAAGTATGGATCTACCCATTTTGGGTGATGATTTGGTTGGAATCAAAAAGAAAAGAAATTTTTTTTTCTAGTTAATGAAACCAAAATTTTTATTTACTTTGAAAATCCACCGTTTTAAATCTATAACTCCTTTTTACGATTCATCAAAGAGGGATGCTAGATATATGTATTTACTAGTTAACCCAAGTGGTAGCACTCAAAAATGTTGAGTTTTCATGGAGTAGTGGCTGTGGAAGCCAAAACAGTCCCGAATTTTGGAAAGAAAATAGGACTGTTTTGGGGCAGTATGAAACGGGGGCATTTTCATCCACTTTTTTTGCTTGAAAAATTCTGGAAAATTTTGGGGTGTTAATATCAGTAGATATGCAGGTTGTATAAAAATTTGAGAATTTTTGGCCATACGGTTTGAGAGTTATGGATTTTACGGTGGAGGACTATTTTTGTGAAGTCACCCAAATAACTCTCTGTGTATAAATCCAAAAATTACAAAATTTTTACTGGAAGTACATGGTTATAGCAGGATCATACTGTGTAAATTTCAGAAGTTTTGGAGTTAATCTCGATTTTTGAAAAATCAGAGAAGATTTGGCTATTATGGACTATTTAAATATAGTAAATCTATTTTAAAAATTCCGGAAAAAATATATGTTCAATATGAAACTATATTATGTCAAATCCTGGAGAATAAATATTTTTGGATGTGATTTGGTATTTTTTATCTAAATGATGAGAAATGGATAAATGGATTTAATTAAAGATATGATGTCCAAAAATATGAAAAATGCGATTTATGACTTGAGACCCTTGAGCATGGTTTATGCAAATATTTGATGAAGTTTTAGGGTCGGGTGTGAGGTGTTATAAAGTTTATGGCATTTTAGAATGCTTAAACTAATTATTTAATAAAAGGAAAATAATTGAAATAATTGTTTATTAATGTGATTAATGATTTAAATTATTTTTATATGACTAATAATATTAGATTAAGATATTATTAGTAGTATTTGACTGGAATGTTATTAAAAGGTTAATACCCTTAGCGTAAAATATTATTACATAATTAATAATATTCGACGGGAGATTAAAATAAGAGATTTATGTTATTTTTCAATATAATTGTTGAATTTGGTATTCAATGAACTATGTTATGCTTGTAATAGACTAAAATGAGAATTCATGGTGCTGAATTAGATTTTGGATTACTGAAATGATTTCAGTTTACTATAGATGATTTTGGTCTGCTGAAATGATGATTTCAGGATGCTGAAATGTAATTCGGTTTACTGAAATGATATTTCAGTTTACTGAAAGGTTATCTAGCTTACTAAGATAACATATAAAAGGGAAAACTTATAAGTATAAGTTAAGACATGATGAAAAGATTATCAAAGCATAATGATAATACTAAGATTAAGATGTAATGTCTAATAATTAACTTTGTGATTGAAGGTTAGACAAGTTAATATAATATGATGAGATTATAAGTAAGTAAATGAATATGGTGGTAAGATTATCTAATATTGACGATGTGATTAAGTGTTAGATAGTATTATAGAAAAAAGGTATGAGATACTAATTGAAAGATCAATCTTATATCTAATAGGTCTTTTCAATAAAGAGAATAAATTAAATTGCGTAGCGGTAATCGACTATGCAGGCAAGTTTCCTTAACTCAAACTCGAGTTATATTTCAAAGCATGTTAGTGAATGATTATTGATGATTATTCACGTCTAAACTGATTATTGATTCGCACTTAGTGTATGTTGCATATGTTCATCAGGTATGAAAGGCTGATCACCTTCATTACCCTAAGGTTCAGATAAAGTTATTTCTAGTCTTTGTTGACTTTAAACGTTATTGATTCAGTCATTCATTTATTGATGTCTTGATTCATGTTTCTTCACAATTATTAAATTGTTGAAAACGTGAAAGCTTATTATTCTTTCAATCATGATATATCTTTATTTAATTTAAACTTGCTGGGCAAAGTAGTTGCTCACCCTTGCTATATCATGATAATAAATTTCAGATAAAGGCGAAGGCTTGAAGAAGGACAGAGACAAAAGCAAATACAGTAATAGATCGTTACAAGAATAACTATTTAGTTATCTTATTGTAAACCTTTGTAATTTTAAAGGTATGTATTCAGTTAAGGTTAATAAACCTGGGAAAATGTTATAGAATTATGTAAAATAAACAATATATGTTTATTTGTTCCGCATTAGATGATAGAATATGTATGATGACGAAGTACCGTAACGTACCAAGTTCGAGGTTCAAAGTACCCGGATTTGGGGGCGTCACAGTAATTGCAAGTCTACCATTAACAATCGATATCATGGCCAGAACATAACGAATCAGAGAGTTATAAGCCCTCAAATATCTTGTCAGAGCTGTTCTTCATTTTTGGGTTTTTTAGAAATGAAGAACAGTTCATACTGCCTTCAATCGATCATTATAACTTTCTGTACAGGTAAGATTTATGTGATATAACACTTTAAGTATGTAGATGATATGTTAATGAAGAGATCTAATACACAAAACACAAATATCATCAACAGAATCGATAGATACATGCCGGTCAAACCATACTGGAAAAATTGCTCATGAAGGTTCTGGGTTTCCCAGAAACCTTCATAAGACAGAACGGTCAACGTATTTTGACCAGGGTTAACATCGATCATGTTCATGTTCTGGGTACTATAAAGGTATGAATGTGTAGTACTAATGTCATATTACAACATCCAAACAACATCATGGACTAACTATCAAAAATAAGCAAGATCAAAGACTTTTAAAATGGCTGTTAGAATTTCTAGAAATCTGGAAATTCTTTTCTGGGTTGCCCAGAATTCTATTTTCGTGACCGGTCAACCCTGTTTGACCACTTATAACTTTTACTTTATAACAGATCTGAATCGGATTTAAGTTTCACACGAAAGACCACATTACATACTACACGTACCAACCTTCAAACATCGAAAATACATAACAGATAAAGATTAAAGAGGTCTGACATTTGACTGTCAGACACAAAACAACAATTTCCCAAATTTTTGAAAATCATCAATTTAAGTACTTAGATGTTATGGATCTGCAAGATACCAACCCAGATCACTTAAATAGACTACAAACAACATGTTGTAACATAAAATCCTACCATCTAACATAAGATCAAAAGTCAGATTTCTGAATAGGGTTTTATACCTTCTTGATCGATTTTGATTTCTGGCTTCCTGATCTGTTAATGATTTTCGTGGGGCTTGGTTTTGTGACTGGTACACTTCAATATTTCGTGGGTTTTAGTGGGAGGAGCTCTTGGATATGTGTTTGTGAAAAATGGCTAACAATTGATCTTTTTCTCTCTCTTGCTCTATTTATAGAAGGGTTAGATGCATTGTATGACTGAGATAGGTGACTTGTTGTTGTGATTAAAGAGCACATGGGGTGGTTGGTTAGGTGAACAACTCCACCTATTGACAAAACCTACATGCTAGCTTCTTTAATGCACAAAAGGGTATTTTGGTCTTTTGATTTTCCAATTTAATGGCATTTGTTTAATCTTGACAAACCCTTAGGGTTTGGCCCTTAGGGTTTAACCCTAAGGTTTAGCACAAAATATAGGATTTAGCAATTAGGGTTTGCACAAAAATAAAATTAAATAAAAATTAAATAAGTTTTAGTTTTCTAAATTTTTGAAATTAGGGTTTTCTAATTATGATTAATTATCTAATCACATTATACGTGAACATTAGGGTTTAGATCATATAATTATCATTAACCTTGCTAATTTAGGAATTAGGGTTTATTCTTTTGGTAATTAGGGTTACTAAATTATAATTAGGTTTTGTAATTATCAAATTAGGGTTCTAGATATATTTAGGGTTTTAAATTGCTAATTAGGTTTTCCATAATTAACAATAAAATCTAATACTTGTTAATTAAACACATTAACACAATCACCAATCAATCTTGAACTCTAATTTAAATTTCAAATTAGGGTTCCTCATTTTCAAAAATTATTTAGGTTTTCTAGATTATAATTAGGGTTTACCTAATTAATCAAATCATTATATAATACACATCATAAATTATATAACACACTTATAAAACAATCTTGCACTCTAATTTGGATCTCAAATTAGGGTTTAACATTATTACTAGGGTTTGGTCATAATACACCGTAATTGACTTACCATTATCAATACGAAAATATCGTACAATACATAGCACTGAAAAATCAAAATATAATTAATATTATATTATTATTCTCATACCTTGACAATAATCCAAAATTAGGGTTTGGATTCCATATCTGATTTATTCTTCATATTTAACCTTAATAATTAAGGTAAAATAATTCACTTAATAACTTGTACTAAAATTCATATAATAAAATAATTATTATAATTATAAAAAAAAATCACTTCATATATTATTTAAATAATATATGCTTATATTTTCATGGGAAAATAATTAATAAAACATTTCTACCATACTTTAATTATTATAAGAATATACTTTTTAATTATCAATAATTTTAAAATAAATTTACTTGTAAACATTTATGCAATAAATATATTTTTATTTACCACATAAATACATATACTCATTATCTTGTACAAATCCTCATCCTTAAATAAAAAAAAATTTATACGTAAAATTTCGAATTTATTTATATAAAAAATATCGGGTTGTTACATGATTCATATCCCAATCTTGGATAACACGTCACAATGACACCTATTGTTTTACCACCACACAAATATAGAGTCTCCTACGGAGAGTTTGGCTTTGGTGCATTCCACAAAGGAAGTCACCAGATAGAGGCTTGGGTACCAACTTCTATAGTTGGGTTTTTAACTCCTGAAGTTCAATAGGAGCCATTCGATATGAGATTTTAGAAATGGGTTTTGTACCGAGTTCAAAGTCGATACAAAATTTAATATTACACTCTGGTGGTAGGCCAGGAAATTCTTCAGGAAATACGTCAGGAAATTCACTAACAACAGAAATATCATTTAAATCTGACGTATTTTTGATTAAATCCATGAAATGGGCTAAGAAAGCTTGACATCCATTTTTAATAAACAAATGGCTTTATGGCTTGATATGAAAGTGTTTGACTTCAATGGTTTGGTTGCTTGAATTCGCATAACAGGTTGGTTAGGAATATGAAAACTAACAACCTTACGAAAACAATCAATTTTGGCATGATGAGTAGTTAACCAATCAATCCCTAAAATCACATCAAATGTGACGCCCCCAAAATTAGGTATACATCACCCATCTTGGGTCGTCAGATACATGGTACAGAATATAAATACAACTTACTATTATAACTGTCGTGTACAATACGACAGAACATAACTGTGAGTTTGAATACAATTATTATCTACTAGAGACTATACAAACTCAAAAGGAGTCCTCATTACAATTATTGTCAAACTATTTAATAGAATAGTGAGGACTACTACTACTATCATCTGGTCCATCACTCCGTTCCCCGACTCGTCCCAGCTATATTCTCATTTCCTGAAGAGAACAGTGAAAGAAAGGGTGAGCTCAACTAACCCAGTAAGAAATATTATGACTAAGATAATGCAGAATAAAATATCATTAGCCTTCAACAGTGTTAAACTGATAAAATATAACGAACATCAAGTTTAACTGCAGCGGAACAAGCAATCCATTAAAAGAGTTAAGTAGAAAATAAAATCTACTATCTTCTATGATTTAAAAGGTTTTTCAACACTGTTTTCGCTAGGACTCAGCTTAATAAAATAATCCACATCATCGAATCACCCCTGCACTATGGCCAAGGATATTCGTGTATTCATTAATGGTCATGATCATGCCAACAATTGTCCACCAATGCACTACGGGCCAATGAGGACTTTTACCACATCATTTGTAACATTACGGTCATGATTATACCGAATAATTCCTGCTCATAATCATACCAAGTCCATCAATGCACTACAGGCCACAAATGACTTTCAACATTTTATAAACATGAGGATGATGACAATGATATAAGAATTCAATAAAACAAGTTCAAGAATTAATTTATCCAAGAATTAACAACGTCCAAATTGTCAACATGATACTGCTTTGTGGAGTAAAATTCAAGAATGCTTAGAAGAATATTTTCATGAAAAGATACTGGATGAAACATAATTATCAAGGATATTCTACAAATTTCATGGAGTATAGAAGTCAAAACTTAACCAACTGAGTATAATAAAGAATGGAATAACAAAAGAAATCACCATGCATGCGATAGACCACACAGACAGGTTATTCCAACAGAATAATAAATAATGGAACCAGGTCCGGCGTAAAACGTACAGACAGGATATTCCAACGGAATAATAATAAAGACGAAACCAGGTCTGGTGTAAAACACACAGACATGATGTTCCAACAGAATAATAATAAAGACGGAACCAGGTCCGGTGTAAAATACACAGACAGGATGTTCCAACAGAATAATAGAAGAATGTCACCAAGTATAGGGTAGACCGCGCATACAGGTTATTCCAACAGAATAATAAGAAATGGAATAACAACAGTTCTCTTTATGAATAAGAAAGAATAACATCCCTTACCGTTTTAAAGAAGAACTGAAATAAGGAAGTAGTTAAGTAGCAGAATACTTTTCTTCTCTCTCTCTATAGTTTCTCTCTCTAGAGTTTAGTGAATTCGTAAGAAATAATGAAGGAATGAGCTGCTATTTACAGAAAAATAGAATGCATAGTAACTAATCCATGAACGGTCCAGATTGATTACTTTAATCTGACGGTCCATATTTAAAGAAAAATCTTTTAAATAAAATATAATATATTCTATCTATAGAATAACTTTAGTAAAATATTCTGTTTTATATAAAAAGATGTTTCTGTTTTATTACGTTAATACTACGAATAAAACAAAACTTCATTATCGCTAAATAATTCATATTATTAACTGACAATAATTGAATCCAACTGAGTGACTTCTCACATAAGCATTAATAATCAATACCGTGTGCTACTATGCAATCACACGTATTACTGTACTTTTACTACTGAGTAGTTCAACAGTATCAATGGTAAAACTTCCGCCGTTATTTTTAATAAAATATTTTTGTCGTTTTCTCAATCCGACAATAATTCCGTTGTGGGGTCCACCAATGATTGTGTCGTTGTACGAATATTCCCTGTTAAAACGAATATTTCCCGACCAATCGAATATTATATAACAACTTGCGTACTTTGCAAAATTTATAAATATTACCCATAACTATAACATTATATCAAATTAACTTCATAATATTCAAAAATGATATTTATAGAAAATTCATCTTTATTTATAAAAGTTGGGGTCTTACAACCTCCCCTTCTTATGAAATTTTGCCCTCGAAATTAGGGTACGTACCTGGTATGTCGAAGAGATAAGGATACCTTGATTTCATTTCAGATTCTAACTCCCAAGTCATTTCCTCAACATCGTGATTTCTCCACAAAACTTTGACCTGAGGTATAACCTTGGAGCGTATAATATGTTCCTTCTTATCCAAGATTTGAACAGGAACTTCTTTATACGTTAAATCCTCCGCTATTTCGTCCGGTTCTAACTCAATAATGTGGTTCGGGTCTTCCACATATTTACGTAACATGGATATGTGAAAAACGTTATGAACACGAGACATACTTGGCGGTAAAGCGAGTCTATAAGCCACATTTCCTACTCGATTGAGGATTACAAATGGACCGATGAATCGAGGATTGAGCTTTCCTCTCTTTCCAAATCTTGTAACTCCTTTCCATGGAGCAACACGTAAGAACACACGATCTCTTATATCAAATTCCACGTCCTTTCGATGAAGATCAGCATAACTCTTTTGTCGATCTTGTGAGGTTTTTATACGTTGTCGGATCGTTTGAATCTTTTTTGTAGTCATACGTACCAACTCCGGTCCCAACAACGTTGCTTCACCCACCTCATCCCAGCATACTGGAGAACGACACTTTCTTCCATACAACGCTTCGAATGGAGCCATGCTAATACTTGCTTGATAACTGTTGTTGTAGGAAAACTCCACCAATGATAAGAACTTGTCCCAACTTCCCTTGAAGTTAAGGACACAGAGTCTTAATAAATCTTCCAGAGTTTGAATAGTCCTCTCTGATTGCCCGTCCGTTTGAGGATGATATGCCGAACTAAATCGTAAATCCGTGCCCATAACTTTTTGTAAGCTAACCCAAAATCGTGAAGTGAATCTGGGTCTCGGTCATAAACTATGGATACTGGCATACCATGCAGTCTTACAATATCGTTTATGTACATACGAGCAAGACGTTCAAGTATATGAGTTTCTCGTATCGGTCAAAAATGAGCAGACTTGGTCAATCTATCAACAATGACCCAAATCACATCAATACCTTGAGAAACCTTAGGAAGGCCGGTAACAAAATCCATGGTAATGTGCTCCCACTTCCATTTTGGAATTTCAAGTGGTTGCAATGGACCTTTTGGTACTTGATGCTCCGCCTTGACTCGTTGACAAGTTAGACACCTTGAGATAAACAGCGCTATCTCTCGCTTCATGTTGCTCCACCAAAATGTATGACGAAGATCATGATACATTTTGGTACTCTCAGTATGGATTGCAAACGGTGTGTTGTGCGCCTCCATCATGATTTCATATTTTAAATCAGGGTCGTTAGGAACACAAAGTCTGGAGTTGACTCGAAGTATTCCTTCTTCATCGATTCTTGCTTCCGGCATAGCACCTTCTTGCACCTTCTTCCTCATACGCATCAGCTCCAGGTCTGTGCTTGAGCAGCTTTAACTTTATCGATTAAAGTCAGTTCTACTCGTATATTCGCCATCATCACATGGGTCCCGGGAGTCTTTAACTCTATCTCCATCCTTTGCAAGTCACACAAAATGGGCCTTTGTGTTGACAATATCACACTCGTACTTGCATATGATCTTCTACTCAATGCGTCAGCTACCACATTCGCTTTTCCAGGATGGTATTGAATGGTATGATCGTAATCTTTCAACAGTTCAAGCCAACGTCGTTGTCACATGTTGAGTTCCTTTTGAGTGAAAAAATATTTGAGGCTTTTATGATCCGTAAAGATCTCCACTTTCTCCCCATACAAGTAATGCCTCCAAATTTTAAGTGCAAAGACAACAGTTGCCAACTCTAGATCATGAGTAGGATAATTCCTCTCATACTCTTTGAGTTGTCTTGATGCATAGGCTATGACTTTTTCATGTTGCATGAGAACGCATCCCAACCCTTTGCTCGAAGCATCACTATAGATGACAAATCCCTCTGAGCCAGTTGGTATTGTTAGAACATGTGCGGAAATGAGTCTCCTCTTGAGTTCTTGAAAACTCTTATCACATTCTTCGCTCCAACCGAACTTTGTATCTTTCCGAGTCAGCTGAGTTAATGGAGTAGCGATTCGAGAATATCCTTCCACGAATCTCTGATAATAACCAGCTAAACCAAGAAAGCTACGTACTTTGGTCACTGATTTAGTTTGCTCCCAGCTTTGAATAGCTTCAATCTTTGCCGGGTCAACAGATATTCCACGACTTGATACTACGTGCCCAAGGAATGCTACCTCCTCCAGCCAGAACTCGCATTTCTTCAACTTGGCATAAAGCTTGTATTCACGAAGCTTTTGGAGTACCATCCTCAAGTGTTGCTCATGATCTTCACGGCTTTTGCAATAAATAAGGATGTCATCAATAAAGACGACCACAAAGTGATCCAAATATTCCTTGAATACCCGGTTCATCATATCCATGAAGGCAACATGAGTATTAGTCAATCCAAAGGATATGACTAGGAATTCATAATGCCCGTACCGAGTTCTGAAAGCCGTCTTTGGAATATCCTCAGTTCTAACCTTAAGCTGATGATATCCAGAACGAAGATCGATCTTTGAAAAGAATTGTGCTCCTTGCAACTGGTCAAACAGGTCATCAATACGTGGCAATGGATACCTATTTTTGATGGTGACATGATTCAACTCCCGATAATCAATACAAAGTCGCATACTTCCATCTTTCTTCTTCACGAATAGAATAGGAGCACCCCAAGGAGAAGTACTAGGACAAATAAAGCCAATGTCTAACAATTCCTGCAGTTGGATCTTTAACTCCTGAAGTTCAATAGGAGCCATTCGATATGGAGCTTTGGAAACGGGTTTTGTACCTGGTTCAAGGTCGATACAAAATTCAATTTCACGCTCTGGGGGTAGGCCAAAAAGTTCTTTAGGGAATACGTCAGGGAATTTATTAACAATAGAAATATCATTCAAAACTGACGTATTTTTGTTTAGATTCGTGACATGAGCTAAGAAAGCTTGACATCCATTTTTCAATAAACGAATAGCTTTATGGCTTGAGATGACATCGATTGATTTTAATGGTTTGGTTGCTTGAATTCGCATAATAGGTCGATTAGGAATATGAAAGCTAACAACCTTACGAAAATAATCAATTTTTGCATGATGACTAGTTGACCAATCAATCCCTAGAATCACGTCAAATGCAAGTATTTTTAATGAAATCAGATCGACAGGTAATGTGTGGGTACCAACTTGAACCAAACAAGACTTATAAACCGTGGATGTAATGAAGGTTTCTCCTAATGGAGTTTCAACAGATAAGTTAAGGTCTAATTTCTCCGGAGTCAAATTTAATCGATGAGCGCAAGTAGGAGAAATAAAAGAATGGATAGAACCGGTATCAAATAAAGTATATACTTCATTAGAGTTTATAATAAGCTTACCCGTGATGACCTCATTCGGGTTCCTTGCTTTCTGGGAGGTCACAACAAACGCTCTTTCTTGCACTACCGGTTTTGACTTTTCTGGGACGGCCTTTGGTGCATCCATCCTGGCTGAACTTGTTTTTGGTAAATGACAAAATCGATCTAAATGACCTTCTCTTTCACAATTATAACATGCTTTAGACGACATCACGCAGTTTGAACTGATGTGCCCCTCCCCTCCGCATTTGAAACATATGATAGGTAGTCGTTCTCCTTCCTTAACAACGGGTGCTGGTGCTGACGTCTTTCCATCATTGTTGAATCTCCTCTTCTTAAAATGACCATTCTTATTATTTTGGCCCTGATTACCACCGAAGTGGTTACCATTTCTGGCCTGTTGATTTCCACCACGCTTGTTGTCAGCGCTTCGATGACTGCTCTCACTGGTATTATCATTTTGCCGACTGCTCTCTTTCGGTTACGTTGACTCGTTATCACGCTCCACTAACTGAGCCCTATTCATAACATCTGAATGCAAACACAGTTTATGAGAAATAAGATGTTGACGTATCTCAGGTTTCAAACCTCGCAAAAACATTCGCGTCATTCGCTCTTCATTATCCACCAAGTGGGACGCAAACCAGGACAACTTAGCAAATTTAGCCTCATACTGTGACACGATCATATTATTCTGCTCCAATTTGATGAACTCCACCTCCTTCATGTGTCGAACACTTTCAGGAATGTATTTGTCATTGAACAGCTCTTGGAACTTATCCCAAGACATCTTCAGTGCGGCAGGTTGAGTACGCTTAATCGATTCCCACCAGTAATCTGCCTCTCCTCGCAACATAAAGGCGGCAAAGGGAACCTTTTGCTCCTTGGAGCATCCCAAGACATCAAATATCTTGGTTATCTGCTTTATCCATGTTTCCGCTATAAGTGGTTTTGGCTCTCCCTTAAACTCCGGTGGTCCCAGCTCCTTGAACTGTTTAGCGGTGACCGTCCGAGAGTTTTCAGTGTTTTCACCTACATTTTGAATAGGAGCCTCTCTCGCCTGCTGTTGCATGAACTGCATAAAGCTTCTGAACATTCCATCATTCATCATTTGGTTAGTATTGTTGTTTGCATGAGGATTGTCGCCTTCCTGATACACATTATCCCGATTATTGATATGTGGTGAATCAACAGTTGCCTGTGCTCTATTGCTATTCTCAACATTCTCGGATGCCATTTTCAGATACTACCACAAAACAAAAGTTAATTGATATGTCATATATTATCCTTATATTCTGACCGACCAATTAAATACCATGCAAATAAACTTTGGTAGGTCATACTAGCGAAGGAATTCCCCGTCTCTCCCCTCCTAGTTCTATTCTCACATCTTAGCCAAGGATCATATCCCTAAGCTTTGATACCAACTGTGACGCCCCCAAAATTAGGTATACATCACCAATCTTGGGTCGTCGATACATGGTACAGAATACAAATACAACTTACTAATATAACTGTCGTGTACAATACGACAAAACATAACTGTGAGTTTGAATACAATTATTGTCTACTAGAGACTATACAAACTCAAAAGGAGTCCTCATTACAATTATTGTCACACTATTTAATAGAATAGTGAGGACTACTACTACTATCATCTGGTCCATCACTCCGTTCCCCGACTCGTCCTAGCTATATTCTCATTTCCTGAAGAGAACAGTGAAAGAAAGGGTGAGCTCAACTAGCCCAGTAAGAAATATTATGACTAAGATAATGCAAAATAAATTATCATTAGCCTTCAACAGTGTTAAACTGATAAAATATAACGAACATCAAGTTTAACTGCAGCGGAACAAGCAATCCATTAAAAGAGTCAAGTAGAAAATAAAATCTACTATCTTCTATGATTTAAAAGGTTTTTCAACACTGTTTTCGCTGGGACTCAGCTTAATAAAATAATCCACATCATCGAATCACCCCTGCACTACGGCCAAGGATATTCATGTATTCATTAATGGTCATGATCATACCAACAACTGTCCACCAATGCACTACGGGCCAATGAGGACTTTTACCACATCATTTGTAACATTACGGTCATGATTATACCGAATAATCCCTGGTCATAATCATACCAAGTCCATCTATGCACTACAGGCCACAGATGACTTTCAACATTTTATAAACATGAGGATGATGACAATGATATAAGAATTCAATAAAACAAGTTCAAGAATTAATTTATCCAAGAATTAACAACGTCCAAATTGTCAACATGATACTGCTTTGTGGTGTAAAATTCAAGAATGCTTAAAAGAATATTTTCATGAAAAGATACTGGATGAAACGCAATTATCAAGGATATTCCATAAATTTCATAGAGTATAGAAGTCAAAACTTAACCAACTGAGTATAATAAAGAATGGAATAACAAAAGAAATCACCATGCGTGCGAAAGACCGCACAGACAGGTTATTCTAACAGAATAATAAATAATGGAACCAGGTCCGGCGTAAAATGCCCAGACAGGATATTCCAACAGAATAATAATAAAGACGGAACCAGGTCCGGTGTAAAACACACAGACAGGATGTTCCAACAGAATAATAATAAAGACAGAACCAGGTCCGGTGTAAAACACACAGACAAGATGTTCCGACAGAATAATAGAAGAATGTCACCAAGTATAGGGTAGACCGCGTATACAGGTTATTCCAACAGAATAATAAGAAATGGAATAACAACAGTTCTCTTCATGAATAAGAAAGAATAACACCCCTTACCATTTTAAAGAAGAACTGAAATAAGGAAGTAGTTAAGTAGCAGAATACTTTTCTTCTCTCTCTCTCTATAGTTTCTCTCTATAGTTCTCTCTCTAGAGTTCAGTGAATTCGTAAGAAATAGTGAAGGAATGAGCTGCTATTTATAGAAAAATGGAATGCATAGTAACTAATCCATGAACGGTCCAGATTGATTACTTTAATCTGACGGTCCATATTTAAAGAAAAATCTTTTAAATAAAATATAATATATTCTATCTATAGAATAACTTTAGTAAAGTATTCTGTTTTATATAAAAAGATGTTTCTGTTTTATTACGTTAATAATACGAATAAAACAAAACTTCATTATCGCTAAATAATTCATATTATTAACTGACAATAATTGAATCCAACTGAGTGACTTCTCACATAAGCATTAATAATCAATACCGTGTGCTACTATGCAACCACACGTATTACTCTACTTTTACTACCGAGTAGTTCAACAGTATCAATGGTAAAACTTCCGCCGTTATTTTTAATAAAATATTTTTGTCGTTTTCTCAATCCGACAATAATTCTGTTGTTGGGTCTACCAATGATTGTGCTGTTGTACGAATATTCTCTGTTAAAACGAATATTCCCCGACCAATCGAATATTATATAACAACTTGCGTACTTTGCAAAATTTATAAATATTACCCACAACTATAACATTATATCAAATTAACTCCATAATATTCAAAAATGATATTTATAGAAAATTCATCTTTATTTATAAAAATTGGGGTCTTACAACCTCCCATTCTTATAAAATTTTGCCCTCGAAATTAGGGTACGTACCTGGTATGTCCAGTCTAATAAACTCTACCTCCTTCATATGACGAATACTTTCAGGAAAGTACTTGTCATTGAACAATTTCTGAAACATTTTCCAAGACATATTAAGTGGGGCAGGCTAGGTACGCTTCACAGATTCTCACCAGTAATCTGCCTCACCACGAAACATAAAGGTGGCGAATGGAACCTTCTGTTCCTCTGTGCATCCTAAGACATTGAATATCTTGGTAATTTGCTTGACCCACGTTTCTACCTTGATCGGATTCGGCTTTCCAAAGAATTCTGGTGGTTCCAACTCCTTGAACTGCTTGGCTGTGACGAACCGCGCGTTGCTATCATTTCCACCCGTATTTTGTATACGAGTCTCCCTCGTGTGATTTTGGATGAACTACAAAAAGCTCTTAAACATTTCATCATTCATCGTTTGCTCCATAGTGTTGTTTACAGGAGGAATATTGCCTTCCTGTTGCACGTTCTCTTGGTTGGTGATTGATGGTTGTTCCACAGTCTCATACACTCCATTGTTAACGTTCTCAGCTGCCATTCTTAAAAACTGCCATAAAATAAGGGTTAATTAAACAAATTAACATATAACATAATATCCCTATTTTATGACCGGCCAATAAATAAGCTTAGGTAGGACACACTAGCGAAGGATTTACTTGTCTCTCCCCTCCTAGTTCTATTCCCCGATCTCCGCCAGAGACCATATCCCTAAGCTCTGATACCAACTGTGATGCCCCCAAAATAGGTATACATCACCCATTCTGAGTCACCAAATACATGGTACAGAAACAAATATAACTTCATTACTACACTTATCGTGCAAAATACGACAACACATAAACTGTGAGTCTAAATACAAATATTATCTAATAGATAGTATTAAAACTCAAAAGGAGCCCTCATTACAATTATTGATACACTATTATACAAAAATAGTGAGGACTGCTAAAATAACTTTCTAGAACCATCACTCCATACCCCGGCTAGTTCCTACTATATTCTCACCTCCTGAGAAGAAAAATTGAACAAAAAGGAAAAGGGTGAGCTCAACTAGCCCAGTAAAGAATATTATGACTAAGATAATATACAACAAATTATCATTAGTTTTCAACAGGGAAAAATATGATAGAATATAATAGACAACAAGTTTTAGATCAACAACTGCAGCGGAAACAATAATTCATTAGAAAAGTTAAGTAGAGAATGAAATCTACTATCATATATGAATTTAAAAGTTCATCATCAATATTTTATCCCTGTAACATCAATCAATATACATCTTGAATCAAATATTCATCTTTGCACTACGAGCCAAAGATATTTATTTGTATCACTATTTGGACATGTTCATCTCAACACCTGTTCATCTTTGCACTACGGGCCAAAGATATTCATCAGGTAATCATTCATCTTTACACTACAGGCCAAAGATATTCATCAAGTATCACCATTAATGACTAAGGATGATGAAAAATATTTTAGAGAACGAATCCTGTACGATAAAAGGATAAAGTTTAGAGATTCGTACTTTAGATAATTCAAGTTTAAAAATACTCCATAGTAAAACATAATGGAGAAAAATTCAAGAATGACGATTAAAAGATCGATACAATCAAATATAGTAACCATAATAGACATCTAGGACAAACAAGAGAAAATTTTATTTTTCGATGAATAGTGTCGTATACGTGAATAGTAACTTCGACACAAAAAATTTCAAATTTGATAAAAAGTTCAGACCAATATTTTGGCATAATGATATTGAAAGAAATAATATCATTTACGAAAATAATAACATCCCTTACCTCAAAATAATTGTACTTCTGAACGGAATATCGAATATGATGCTGAATGAAACTTGTACTGAATAACAATTCTCAAAGTATCTAAATACTCACAAAATACGCTCGATAATATAGAGAGAAAGAAAACTTATGTTTCTGGTGTGATTTTCAATTCTAACTTAGTCCTCTATTTATTGGAAAATGTTAGCACGCCGAAGCAGACTTGACCTACTACCTGATGGCTTTACCTACTACTATTGCCACCCACCATATTTGAAATTCAATTTGAGCACATTTATCATCAACCAAAAGTGGGGCCCACCAATTTTAGAATTTTCCACAAAAATGATAAATTTTAAAATTTTAATAATTTTTGAACTAATCACCTCTTAAAATTCATAACAAATCATACTTTTATTTTTAACGGTTCAAAATTTGTGGACATATACTCAACTTATATATGTATAACATATCCAAAAATCACAACGATCTAACGGTCGGATTAAAAATTATAACTCACGTAATATATCTCTAGAACACTAGTTTGATTTTTAATACCTCCATTTCGACAAAAATACTGATAAAACACCTCAACATTAATTCCTTCATTTATAACCACATAAATAAATCCATCGTTTATATCCACATCAAATAAATATTTTCTTATCATATAAATCAATAATTAATTATTCACAAATAATATTACAGAATCACAATTATGACAATCAGGCCGTTCTCAGGAAATAGGGGGCTTTCCATTAAGGATTTCTCCTTACTAGTGGGCAATTAGGCGACCAAACCTCTCATTGACAGAACTTTCTAGACATTGCCAATAATGCTATCTAATAATATTATTCAAATAATATGAATTATTGATCTGATAATGGAAAATACTGTGCAGTGAAAATTATTAAAACACCAATAATATAAACTATCAACGCAATAATTATTGAATCAATAAAATAAAATATTGAACAGTAACTACTGTAACAATTATTAAGTAGTGTCTTCTTACGTAAGGATCAATAATTTAAAAATATTGTGCAATACCGTGTGCTACTGTGCAACCATGCGTATTACTGTATTTTAACCAACAGGTATTCCAATAATGTTAACGGTAACAATTACGCCGTTATTTATAAAAACTCATACTCACGGTAGGATTTTCACAAAATGGAAGAAGAGCTTAGATAGGTAGTATATATAAACATGATAACCATTGTTTTTTCTCAGCCCTTCCATCTCCAACATCAATTATATGTATTAAGTATATTGTATAAATTTAATTTAGTATGGGGTGGGGGTTAGAGAAAGGAAAGGTCTTGGTATGTAAGGAGTTTGTCACTCCCTCCCCACTCATTACCTTATAATATGAATACTCCCTCACTTGTCCCAATTTGGTTGTCACGTGGGCCCCACGGCTGTTGCACTTTTCTATTAAAATATTACTATAATCAATTTAATCGCTTAATACACTATTTTGACCATTTTGCCCTCCGTAGCCAAACGTTTCGATACTAATATTGATTCCTACTAAATTGACATTTCGAACGTCATGAGACTATCCGTTTTGTCAAATTAGCCTCCAAAATTCGTGGTTGACTTTTTTACACAAAAAAGTCAACCGGTTGACTTTGACCAAAAAATCAATTGTGTAACATTTTGTGGTTACAGTCTATCTTGACTAATTTTGACGTTCCATACTCAAATACGCAGTCCACGTCTCTAAATTCTGCTCCAAAATCAATCTCACGTTCTAATCCCCTCCTACTCAATTAATTAATTTATTTACATTACCAACTCAAATAGTTAAATTAATCCAAACCAACTATTTACATAAACCCCATCACATAACTTAAAATTAAACATGTATGAATAACACATATACATCTAATAATAGAAATCACACAAGTGTTCCACATAAATTCTTTTATTGATAATTAGTAAATTACATAATAATCTCGGATATTACAGTAGTATTCACAAAGTACTATTCACGGGATACTATTCAAAATGTACTATTCCCAAAGTACTATTCACGAAGTACTATTTACGGGATATTATTCACTCGGGTACTATTCACCTGAGATATTATTCATGACAAAAATTGATTTCTTTTCTATCCAAATCATTTTTGATACAATATTATTCTTGAATTTTACTCCACAAAGCAGTATCATGTTGACAATTTGGTCATTATTAAATTCTGGATAAATTTAATTATAAATCTTTAAAAATTTATCCTTTGATTTCTTTTAATTGAATTCTTATATCATTGTCATCATCCTCATGCTTATATTGTGATGAAAGTCATCTTTGGCTTACGTACATAGATGGACTGTTGATTGGTATGATTATGACCAGGGATTATTCGGTGTAATCATGACCTGTAATGTTACAAATGATGTGGTAGAAGTCCTCATTGGCCTGTAGTGTATTGATGAATAGTTGTTCGTATGATTATGACTAGGGATTATTCGGTTTGATCATGACCAGTGGTGAAAACACGAATATCCTTGACTCGTAGTGCATGGATAATTCGTGGTTGTGTTACTAATGAATATCCTTGGCCCGTAGTGCATGTATAATTCAGTGATGTGGATTATTTATTAAGTTGAGTCTCAGCGATAAAATTGATGATAAACTTTTTAAATCATAGAAGATAGTAGATATCATGCTCTACTTGACTCTTCTAATGGATTGCTTGTTCCACTGCAGTTAAACTTGATGGTTATTGTATTTTATCAGTTTAACACTTTTGAAGGCTAACGAAAATTTATTATGCATTATCTTAGTCATAATATTTCTTATTGGGCTAGTTGAGCTCACCCTTTTGCTTTCATTATTCTCTTTAGGAAATGAGAATGTAGCCGGGACTAGTAGGGGAATGGATTGACGGTCCGAGATGGTGGCTGTAGTAGTCCTCACTATTTTATAAAATAGTGTGATAATAATTATAATGATGACTCCATTTGAGTTTGAATACTATCTACTAGACAATATTTGTGTAAAAACTCTCAGCTACGTTTTTGTCGTATTGTATAAGGAAGTTTGTATTTAAATTCTGTACCATGTATTTGGCGACTCAGAATTGGTGATGTATACCTATTTTGGGGGCGTAACAACATAAATATAGAGGAAGCGAAGTAAAAATAGATTTTAAAATTTTTCTTATAAATCATAAACCAAGATCGTTCTTGTGCTTAGATTATCAGTCTATAAAAGAGTAGGAGAATCAGAATCATACCCTTGAAGATCTGAGCTTTCTCATGTACATGTTCAACTCCTATTCCTTTGTGCTCTCCTTGAATACGCGGGTTTAGTTCTTTCCTTTGATTAACGTTAGCCACCCAAGCATTTGGCCTCTAGAGATGATCCACTAAGGAAGAATAAGAATCAAGAAGAAGGGTGTTTTGGCTCAAACCCTAGTTTTCTATCTGTATAGAAAAAATGCGTACTGTCCAACTTTTAGAATCACGTATATCACACACACTGATATCTAATATAAGCCAGCTCTTATACAAATATCAGTTAACCTATTTTAATATAATTAAAATAGAGTATTATTTAATTAATTAAACTTCTTTAATTAATTAGGCTCCCTAATCTAATTAGGGACAATTAATTAAACTCATTTAATTAATTTGCCTCATAATCTTATTAGGAATAAATGAGAGTACTAATATTAAATTAATTCCCCAACTCCTTTAGAAATTAAAATAATAATAATTGTAATTATATTAATAAGACTTCTCTTATTAATTTATATTTAATATTTACAAAATTTTAAATAATAAATATTAAGCTATTTAATTTATTTTGTCACCATAGATTAAATTAAATATACTTAACATATTATTACGATTATGCCATTAACTTCTTAAATAATTGTTCTCCCTTTTATGGTGTGACCCTTTAGGTTCTCCATATTAAACCGGTTGTGAATAAATCAATTAGAACAATTCTAATCTTATTTAAATAAATAAATTAAACTATTAATTCATTTAAATAAATAATATTTATTCTACAATTGGGATAAGCCTCCCTAGTGATCAATAAATTTCCTGATACTATAGATTTCAACATTAATAATAAAAGAACATTTGAGTAAATAGTTATCGTACAATTCAATCCTTCCACCATGCAATGTCCCAATTAAATATAAGACATAGAATTACTGTCAAGTCTTATTTTATTTAATTATGTGTATTTTGATTCCTAAATGCACAACTATGAAAATTAGAAACTACTTTCTAATTTCATTCCACCTTGGCCAAGAATTCCTAGATTGTCATTTATCAAATCACATAGGACATATCTCTTTTTTTACTAGAAGTGGTAGATTCTTTATTGATCATTCATTATCTCCATATATAACTCATTATACCGAAGCATATCCTTTGATATACCCTGAGGGTTTAAGGAATAAGTCAAAGTATAAATCATTATATACAAGATACTATGATGATCTCAAGTCTAAGGATCACTTATACTACTATCACTTTAGGAATTCCTATTGATAGATAAGTAAAACTCTATTAGGTATTCCTTAGCAAGTCACGTTCAGTGAACTTATTCTCCAATAAGCACCTACATACTTGCTTTAGTGTCTCCACACAAATGATCATGAGATCAACCATCCTCATTCAATGAGCAAGCAACGTATGTACCAATATAATCAGATTCATTATTTCCCTTTTTAGTAATCCATTGATTGTGAACATTTTAGTTTTTAAGCTATCTAAGAATTTAGATCTCATTAGCATGATCTCATCATGATTCTAAAAGCATTGCTTAAAACTATGAGTTTATCACATATTATTAAAACAACATCATGTTGATAATCAAATGCCTTTAGTAAATTAATACTTTTATTTCTAAATAAATAAGATTGATTACAAATTATATACTTTATCATCATACATAATTGGCTTGTATGCATACTACTTTCACGTGTAACTTAGGAGGGAGCTTCCTTTGCAATACAACAATATAGTCTTCAGTCAAAGGTACCGTCTCATAATCCTCTAACTTTTTCTTCCTTGACAGAATTCCCTTTATAAACATGGCATAGCTCGGCATTTACTCTAAAGCCTTATCAAATGGTATGTTGATTTGCAACTTCATAAAAACTTCAAGAAATTTAGAGAATTGTTTGTCCAACTTCTGTTTCTGAAGCCTTTGTGGATATGGAACTGGCGGGTAGACTCTTGGTTGAGTAATATTGGGTTCCTCTGTGGTATCCTTATTTTCTAGCTCAGTTCCTACCTTACCATCTTTTTCCTCTGAATTCTCTTCATTTTTTGTGACTGGCAAAGGACACTGCTGCACTGTATCCCCTTGAAAACAGGCGCAGCTGTGCTATCTGGCAGAGTTTGTTTCCCACTTCTAGGTGTAATGGAGTTGTATTGTTCTTTCCATTCTCTCTTTGGGTTAATGTAAGACCCCAACTTTCATGAATAAAGATTAATTTTTCTCGAAATATATTTTTGAATATTATAGTGTGGATTTGATATAATGTTATAGTTGTGGGTACTATTTATAAATTTTACAAAGTAAGCAAGTTGTTATAAAATATTTGATTGGTTGGGGAATATTCATTTTATCAGGAAATATTCGTACGACGGCACAATAATTGGTGGACACCGCAACGGAATTATTGTCGGAGTTAGAAAACAACAGAAATATCATTTTTAAAAAATAACGGCGAAAGTTTTACCGTTAACTGTTGAAATACCCGATGATAAAAGTACAGTAATACGCGTAGTTGTATAGTAGCACACGGTACTGATTATTGATGCTTACGTGAGAAGTCACTCAGTTTTATTCAATTATTGCCACAGTAATTGCTGCATAGTATCTCACGTTATTTGATTCAATTATTGTTATAATATTTTATATTATTAAAACAATAATTGAGATGACAAGTTATTCATATTATTATTTGCATTATTGACAATGTCTATAAAGTTCTGTCGAGGAAAGGGGTTTGGTCACCTAATTGCGCGCCAATAGGGAGAAATCCTGATCGAAAAGCCCCCTCTTTCCTGGGAATGATCTGGTTGTTAATATTGTAAGTTATATTATTAATGAATAAATGTTGTTAAGAATATTGAGGGGATTTTTATGAAGCATTTGTTATAAATGTTGCTTATTATTTGGACCCCCATTTACCCATTTTTCAAAACTGTCGGTAGAAGTTATCTCAGTTTTACTTTATATATATATATATATATATATATATATATATATATATATATATATACCGGATCTTAAGCTCACCCCTTATTCGAGCTCACCCCCCTTCAGCGACGGACCCGACGGCGGTTCGGTCATACAACCGTCGTCTATACTTTTAGCGACGGACAACATATAGCGTCGCTAAATGTATAGACGACGGTTGTATGACCGAACCGTCGCCGGGTCCGTCGCTAAAGGGGGGTGAGCTCGGGTGAGTTGAATAAGGGGTGAGCTTAAGATACGGACCGTATATATATATATATATATATATATATATATATATATATATATATATATATATATATATAATATAATAAGTTTTATTTTTTATAAAAAATATAATATATTATATTTTATTATGTATAGTGCTTGCATAGTAAAATCATGTGATTTTTATCCGGCTAATTCGCGCCTATCAGAAAAAAATACTGTTCACCTGTGATTTTATTCAAATAGTATCCTTTCCATTCTCCTTTAAATAGGACACTTAGTTTAGAATTGAAAATCTCACCAGAATTAGAGAATTCTTCTTCTATAATATTGAGCGTATTTCTTTCGAGTTTTAGGAAGCTTTGAGTGTAGAATATAGTATAAGTTTTCTTCAAGATATCCCCGTCCTACCAGTTAGAAGTACTCTCTTTTTAAGGTAAGGGATATTATTTTTGTTCAGTATTCGTAAGAAATAATATTTTTTTCCATACTTTATAGTATGTAAGTAATATTATTTTGTTTCAGATTCCGAATTCTATACTAATTTTGTTAAAGTATGACTTCCATACTCCTTGAAATTAGTAGAATATCCCTGAAATTTGCGCTTCATCTAGTATCTTTTCATGAAAATATTATTCTGAATATTTTTGATAATTTTTAATCATTTCATGCCGGGATACTATTCACAGGGTACTATTCTCAGGGTACTATTCACTCGGGTACTATTCACCCGGGGCACTATTCATGATAAAAATTAATTTATTTTCTGTGACACTCCTAAATCCGGGTACTTCGATTCCACGGGATTTGGTGTTCACTGTACAAGCATCATCTATCTATCTACCCATAAATAATATCAAACCATACAATAGATAGAAATCATAATAAAATCTATTCCCTTAAGGGTTACATCAACTGAATCATAAATAAATCCCAGGTTACTCTAACCTTAAAACATCTGTGCGGAATTCTAAGCAAATATGTCTTAACATCAACATAACTCAAGTCTTAAACAAATACATCAGTTAATAAATAACAGGTCTTCATCATTTGCTAACTTTGCCCTTGCCCTTACTAGTGGAGGGTTCATCGCTTCTTTCATTCTTAACTGCAATGTTATTATTAAGCAAGAGTGAGCACAAATGCCCACAAGTATAAAAAAATGAAGCAACAGTATAACAACATGCGAATATCAATGACATCTGAATAAAGCTTAACTTTTGAATCAAGAATAAATAACATGAATCAAAAGAATACTGAGGGTCATAAGACCTTGAACTATGTCCTAGGTTAACAAGGGTTATACTTGAAACCTTTAACAGTCATAAGACTATGGACCTTCTTCTCGTACTTAGGGGGATCAGCCCTTAGTACCATACTGTGCACAATATCTTAACGCTAACGCATAAGTGAATCCCTTTTCAGGGTTGTTCATCTCAGTTTGACATTCGAGTCCGCACCAAACGAAGTTTGGTTTGGATAATTCAATAAGGGTTCTGAAATTTAGAACGTTCATCAACTAAGGACTAGCTGAATCATTAAGATTCACTAGTCTAAAAAGGTTCAACAATAATGATATTCAATATGATTAATAATCTCAAGAAATACACAATAGAACAATTATTGTATAACTGAATCATGCTTTGAAAGATAATGAATCTTTAATATAATACTCGAACTTGAATAATAGTTTAAATTTAGGAAATTTGCTCAATGTAAAAGATAGAGTTAAGAAACTTGCTCGACATAAAAGTAACGTTTAAATTTAAATAAACTTGCTCAATAGAATGGAGTTAGGGATAGGATACTTGCCTCGTGCGTAGATTACACTTTAACTAAGCACGTTCTTTGAATTAAATCCTACATACCATTCATATACACAATACCAGTTAATTATAAATTAACTAATCAATATAAACTCATTCTCGTCGTCTACTTTAATTATTGACTAAACTTAGTCAAATTATCACGTTGTCACATAATTTATACTTCATGAATTATCAAACTAATTATGTATTTAATAATTCAATTCACATATAATATTTTATTACATGTTAAACAACTATTTTATCATCTCATAATATCCCTAACCTGATTACATGTTCATTACATCAATCCACTAACACTTGTTAGACTTTAACATTTTAAAAATACATTTCTGACATTTTCTGGAGAGTGGCGCTGCGGCGCCACTAATGTGCTAAGGAGTCGCGCTGCGGCGCGGTGGCGCGGTGGCCGGGCCCTTGGCGCTGCAGCGCTGTGGCGCCGTGGCTCGAGTCTTGGCGCTGCGAGCGCTGTGGCACTGCGACGCGAGAAATCAGTTCTAGAGCTGGCGCCGCGGCGCGAGACCCCAAAAACTGAATCTCAGTTCGCGAAGAACACAGAGTTCAGCGAAATCAACACATTTTTAACACTAATTTCACCAAATCACATATACCCACATGTTATAATTCATGCATAATCATAATACAACATCTATAAAGTGATTTTAACCTATTAAAACATATAATCACATATTTAAATCATAAAAAATTTAGACTGTTCTTGAAGTTCTTGAGGATTTTGAGCAAAACTTATAATTTAACACTACGGATTCGTTATAAGGCCAAATCCGTTCGTTTAGAGCTTGATCACTTCGTATTAACATGCTCAATAATATAAGGGTGTAAAATTTAGGGATAATATATAATCAATACATCAATTATCACATATAAGGCCATATGGCCATATCACGTACTCTGTTTATTTTGAAATAACAAGTCATCAGATTACTACATGTTTTCATGAACTTGATGATATGAAATCATGTAATATATATATAAAACATGTTATGCTATTCTTACTATCACATAAATCCATATAATAGTACAATTCCCAAATCACAGAGATTAACAGAAGTTTTGAAAGCCAATTTATAAAAACTAAAAGACGTAAATGTAGAAATTGGGTTTGGGAGAATTACCCAGAGTATAGGTTAGGAGATGGTTAATGAAAGCTTTCTACAAGTACCTGTTAATTAAATACTTATAATATCTCTCACAAATTCTCACTTTCTCTCTGAACTCTCTCTCTGAACAATTTTAGACTTCGAAAAAATGAAAGGAATGAGAAGACGTCGATTGAAATAGAACTGACGCGATGTGGTCAGTTGCCCAGTCATGGGTTAACTGCCCATAACCTCCCTTAGTGCCATGTTTGGCTTAGCATGAAAATAACTCAAAGCTCTTTATTTTAATAAAATCTTTATCATATAGTTCAATAATGTCACCCTCTTTATAAAATAAATCCCATATTTTATTTAATTTACTTTAAATAAAATATAATAATTACTCATAAATTCACATAATCATATATTCAATTATCTCATTAATAAATAATGTCAATTTATTAATTCTCTAATTAATAATTAAATTAATTAAATAACATTATGCTTAATTAAATAATTCATTTAATTCAATAAGCTCACATAATCACATACTTGAATAATAAAATTCTCTACATTAATTTAATAATGTAACACATATGATTAAATTAATCTACCACAATTGCATCACTTAATTATTAAATCTAATAATTAAATCATCGAAAATATTTATTTAATTCAATAAATATTAAAATAAATTATAGAATTCTCGTTCGTCACATCTTTTCCCCCTTAAAAGGATTCTGTCCCCAGAATCACGACTCAATATATTTTGACCCGTTACATTCTCCCCCCTTACAAAGATTCTGTCCCCAGAATCGCTTACAAATAATTAAGTAAATAAATGAGGGTAATTCTTCATCATATTCTCTTCGAGTTCTCACGTAGCTTCTTCAGCGTTGTGGTTCCTCCAAATTACCTTAACAGAAGGTATTACTTTATTTCTCAGAACTTGTTCTTTTCGGTCGACAATCTGGACATGAATTTCTTTGTAAAATAAGTCTTTCTCAAAATGCAGGGGTTCGTATTCAATTACATGCTTGTAATCAGGTTTGTAAGGTCGTAACACAAAAACATGGAAGACGTTATGGATATTCTCGAGTGCTAGAGGTAAGGCTACCTCGTACGCAACTTCTCCAATTCTTCGCAATACCTCAAAGGGTCCAATAAATCTTGGGCTCAATTTTCCTTTCTTTCCGAACCTGATCTTTCCCTTCCAGGGAGAGACCTTCAAGAAAACATAACTACCTGGTTCAAACTCGATATTTCTACGATGTGGATCAGCGTATTTCCGCTGTCGATCTTGAGCTGCTACCAGTCGTGCTCGGATCACTTTGACTATTTCTGCCGTCTGCTGTACCAATTCTGGCCCTAGCAATTGTCTTTCACCAACTTCATCCCAATAAAGTGGAGTTCTGCACTTTCTGCCGTATAACGCTTCGTAAGGCAGTACCAATACTAGCGTGGTAACTGTTGTCGTAGCCGAACTCTACCAACGGTAGGTGATCATCCCAATTTCCTTTGAAGTCCATTACACAGGCTCGTAACATATCTTCCAGTGTTTGAATCGTTCGTTCGCTCTGTCCGTCTGTTTGAGGGTGGTAAGCTGTACTCATTCGCAGTTGTGTACCCATGCATTCCTGAAGACGTTTCCAGAAATTTGATGTGAAGCGCGGATCCCTATCAGAAACAATAGACACCGGCACTCTGTGCCTCGAAACAATCTCTTTCACATATAATCTTGCCAACTGATCTAAGTTAAATCTGATTTTGATAGGAAGGAAGTGCGCGGATTTCGTCAGTCGGTCAACGATAACCCATACTGCGTCGTAGCCTTTCTGAGTCGTCGGAAGGCCAACCACGAAGTCCATCGTAATATGTTCCCATTTCCATTCTGGGATCTCCAACGGTTGTAGCAATCCACTCGGTCTCTGATGTTCTGCTTTAACTTTCTGACATGTCAGGCATTTGGCAACACATTCTGCAATATCACGTTTCAAATTCGGCCACCAGAAATGTTGTCGAAGATTTTGGTACATTTTTGTACTACCAGGGTGAATCGAATATCTTGAACTATGAGCCTCACTCAAAATTTCTTCCTTAATTTCTTGTACTGGCGGAACCCAAATTCTGCTTTCAAATCTCAATATTCCTTCCTTATCCATCTTAAATCTTGGTTCGGTTCCTTCAGATATCTTCGATGTTACCTTTTTGCATTCATCATCCTGAAGCTGAGCCTCCTTCACTCTAACTAGTAGAGTTGTACCAGATTGCATCTGAAATAGCTTCTCATCAATCTCCATAGGATACTTCACTTCTAACTCCAGTTTCTCCATATCTGCAATTAGCTCCTGCTGAGCAGTCAACATCATCAATTTCTCACGACCCTTTCTACTTAAGGCGTCGGCAACCACATTAGCCTTACCCGGATGGTATAAAATCTCACAGTCATAATCCTTGATTAATTCCAACCATCTTCTTTGACGCATATTCAAATCTTTCTGTGTAAAAATATATTTCAGACTCTTGTGGTCCGTATATATTTCACACTTCTCCCCGTATAGATAGTGCCTCCAAATTTTCAAAGCAAAAACAACTGCAGCTAACTCCAAATCATGGGTTGGGTAACCCTTCTCGTAATCCTTCAACTGCGGTGATGCATACACAATGACTTTGCCGTTTTGCATCAGCACACAGCCAAGTCCTTTATGCGACGCATCGCTAAAAACAACAAAATTTCCTGTATCATCCGGAAGAGATAACACAGGCGCTGTACTCAACCTCTTCTTTAATTCTTGAAAACTCTCCTCACACTTCTCCGTCCAAACAAATTTCACAGCTTTTCGAGTTAAATTCGTTAACGGAGTTGCGATTTTAGAAAAATCTTGTATGAATCTTCTATAATATCCTACTAATCCAAGAAAACTTCTTACTTATGACGGCGTTCTCGGCTGATCCCAGTTAATCACAGCTTTTACTTTGGATGGATCTACCGAAATTCCATCTTTATCGATTACGTGACCAAGAAATTGTACTCTCTCGATCCAGAATTCGCATTTCGAAAATTTAACATACAACTTCTCCCTTCTCAATACATCCAACGTTAACCTCAAGTGTTCTTCATGTTCCTCTTTGGTTTTGGAATATACCAAAATATCGTCTATAAATACCACCACGAATTTGTCCAAAAACGGCTTGAATACACCATTCATTAGTCCCATAAATGCTGCAGGAGCATTCATAAGACCAAACGACATTACTAAAAACTCATAATGACCATATCGCGTTCGGAACGCTGTCTTCGGTACATCCTCTGGCCTCACCTTCAGTTGGTGATAACCACTCCTCAAGTCAATCTTGGAAAAGTATTTTGCTCCCTTCAATTGATCAAACAGATCATCGATCCTCGGTAATGGATATCTGTTCTTAATCGTGACCTTATTTAATTCTCTGTAGTCAATGCAGAGCTTCAGCGATCCGTCCTTCTTTTTCACGAACAACACCGGCGCTCCCCACGGCGATACGCTCGGTTGAATGTACTTTTTGTCCAACAATTCTTGTAGTTGTACCATTAATTTCTTCATCTCTACTGGCGCCATTCGGTATGGTGCCTTCGATATTGGAGCAGTTCCTGGCGCCAAATCAATCACAAAGTCTACTTCTCTATCTGGTGGAAGTCCTGGCAAATCGTCTGGAAATACATCGACGAAGTCCCTCACAATCAGTATCTCCTCTACCTTCGGGTTCTCTTTTCGACTGTCGACTATGTAAGCTAAATATCCTACACAGCCTTGTCTTAATAACTTCCTAGCGTGCAACATCGTCAGACAACTCGCTTGTCTAGGCGACTTGCTACCATAAAACACAACCTTTGACGGAGTCATAAGGTTAATACGCTTCTTTTGGCAGTCAATTACAGCCCCATAATTGGATAGCCAATCCATACCCAATATAACGTCGAATTCCCCCAATCGAATAGGGATAAGATCTACGTTCATGATATTACCCTTAATATCCACTCTACAATTCTTATACACATGCTTAACAGGAATTATCTCTCTATTCGCAATTTCTATAATCATGGGATATTCCAATTCATCCTTAAGCAAATCTAAACTATTAGCAAAGTGATCAGATATAAAGGAACAAGTAGCACCCGAATCAAATAAAACGTAAGCATTAATTTCATTGATCGAAATGATACCTGACACCACATCATGAGACTGGATTGCATCCTGCACCGTCATATTGAAAGTTCTGGAGGTTGGTCGGTTTGTTGCAGGTGGTCCGGTGATGGTTAAGGTATTTCCACTGCTATTTCCCCGGTTTCCTCCTTGTCCTGATCCTCCTGATCCTTTCTTGGGACAGTCTCTTGCTAAATGATCTTTCGAGCCATAGTTGAAACAAGCACCCTTCTTTGGGTTTGGACAGTTTGGTGCTATGTGGCATTCCTGACCACAATTGTAGCACACTCTCTTTCCCTTCAAACAAGATTATTATTATTCCCAGTATTACTTCCACCAGCCTTGTTATTACCTTCATTCTCACTCTTTTTCTTTTTCTGTTCTTGGTTGTACTTAGTCACTGCATCACTTCCTCCTTCCGCGAGAATGGCCTTTTCCAAAACTCCCGCAAACGTGTTAAGTTGAAACATTGATACCTTGCTGTATACCCAAGGCTTCAGTCCTTGTTCGAATCGTCTGGCTTTCCTCTCGTCAGTGTGTACTTGATACGGGGCAAACCTTGCCAACTCATCGAATTTAGCCGCGTATTCAGGCACGCTCATGTTTCCCTGTTTCAGTTCCAGAAATTGCACCTCCATCTGATTCTGCGAACTAGCTGGGAAATACATTTCGAAAAACATCTCTTTGAATCTCTCCCACGTAATTACACCTTCACCTCCTCGCATCTTGTTTGCCTGCCACCAGTAGCTAGCCTCAGACTTCAGCATAAATGTCGCAAAAACGGTCTTCTGATCTTCTCGAACCCTAGCAACGTCGAAAACCATCTCCATTTCCATCACCCACGTTTGAGCCTCGATTAGGTTTCTGGAACCTTTGAACTCTGGCGGTCCCACCGCCTTAAAATCTTTAAACGTTGTGCTAGGTGGAGCTTGCGGTTGGTTATTCATGACTCTAGTTAGTAAATTAACTAGCTGTTGAACTAGATTAACGTTGGCATTATTGTTATTATTGGTTGACTCTTCCTGAGCCGGTTAACGTTGTTGTCTTCTCCTTGGCGGCATTTTTCTGTTAAATAAATATTTATTAGAACTTTATTTATTTCTCTACATAGTTAAGACATTACTCAACAATTTAACATATCACTTAACACATCATCTCAAACAACTTGATATCTTTTCATTCAAATAAAAAAGTTTTAACATTAAACTATAGCATACTGCTATTTACATCATCTATCCTGGAATAAAGAATCCACAGGATTTAAAACATTCAAATATTAACATATTCCTTAGTTCATAAACACATCGAAATTTACATAAAACTATATAAGTCTTTCACATAAATAAATAGATTCTATTCCTGTCTTCCAAGGTGCTCAATAGCCTTACCACGCTCCTCATTCATGATACGAGACATCGTCCTGCGATCCAACATATACGATGGAAGTCCTTCAAACTGGACGGGGTACCTTAACACTCGCTCTTGAACCTCATCCATCGCATGATTAAGTGTGGCGTACGTGTCTTCAAGCTTTGCCTTCTTTGCACGACTATCATTTTCTGCACGATCTGCTCGATGTGATTCTCTTACCCATCCTTCCTCTGCTATTTTCAGTCTTCTGGAGGTTTCCTTCAGTTCCTTCTTCAGCTTCTCTATCTCCTCGGTCTTATCTTCGGTTTGACCCTTCTCATGAACCAGATCCCACTCCACGTTTCCTAAACGTGTATGAAGGGTCACAATCTCTCTATTCTTCTCCTCTAAAGTAGACTGCTGAACAGTCGCTCGCTCAGTCAATTCCTGAACCTCATCTTGTAACTCCACGTTACGATCATATAGTGTGTCATACATCTCAGCATCAACAGTGTACCGTGGTAGCTCCTGTTCTTCTTCCTCCTCATCAAACTCCTCCTCAGGACCCTCCTCAGGATCAATCTCAGGTTCATGCTCCTGACCAACAACGGTGATCAATGGAGATGAAACCCTCTGCACCAGCTGCTCCCTAACGACATGAATGTCTCGGGGCTCCTCCTCAGTCGGTCCTACAAGTACACGAGATCCCTCCTCAGTAGGTACTATAGGTAAATGGGGTCCCTCCTCAGCTTGACTAGCTTCTCCATCATTCGTCATCCTGACAACAAAATTTTAAGTTTTAGTTACTAAGTCATACTATCTAACGCATACTTAACACATAAACACATAATGTATTTTATTATCTTCAATGAATTACAAAAATTCATTACTTAGAACTCGATAAGAGTTTTCAATTTCTATCTTCTTCTATAAGGCTACTACCTAAGGTTGTTTCCCCCGCCTAAGGTTCATAACCTACAGCTTTGATACCAACTTGTGACACCCCCAAATCCGGGTACTTCGATTCCACGGGATTTGGTGTTCACTGTACAAGCATCATCTATCTACTACCCATAAATAATATCAAACCATACAATAGATAGAAATCATAATAAAATCTATTCCCTTAAGGGTTACATCAACTGAATCATAAATAAATCCCAGGTTACTCTAACCTTAAAACATCTGTGCGAAATTCTGAGCAAATAAGTCTTAACATCAACATAACTCAAGTCTTAAACAAATACATCAGTTAATAAATAACAGGTCTTCATCATTTGCTAACTTTGCCCTTGCCCTTACTAGTGGAGGGTTCATCGCTTCTTTCATTCTTAACTATAATGTTATTATTAAGCAAGAGTGAGCACAAATGCCCACAAGTATAAAAAAATGAAGCAACAGTATAACAACATGCGAATATCAACGACATCTGAATAAAGCTTAACTTTTGAATCAAGAATAAATAACATGAATCAAAAGAATACTGAGGGTCATAAGACCTTGAACTATGTCCTAGGTTAACAAGGGTTATACTTGAAACCTTTAACAGCCATAAGACTATGGACCTTCTTCTCGTACTTAGGGGGATCAACCCTTAGTACCGTACTGTGCACAATATCTTAACGCTAACGCATAAATGAATCCCTTTTCAGGGTTGTTCATCTCAGTTTGACATTCGAGTCCGCACCAAAGGAAGTTTGGTTTGGATAATTCAATAAGGGTTCTGAAATTTAGAACGTTCATCAACTAAGAACTAGCTGAATCATTAAGATTCACTAGTCTAAAAAGGTTCAACAATAATGATATTCAATATGATTAATAATCTCAAGAAATATACAATAGAACAATTATTGTATAACTGAATCATGCTTTGAAAGATAATGAATCTTTAATATAATACTCGAACTTGAATAATAGTTTAAATTTAGGAAATTTGCTCAATGTAAAAGATAGAGTTAAGAAACTTGCTCGACATAAAAGTAACGTTTAAGTTTAAATAAACTTGCTCAATAGAATGGAGTTAGGGATATGATACTTGCCTCGTGCGTAGATTACACTTTAACTAAGCACGTTCTTTGAATTAAATCCTACATACCATTCATATACACAATACCAGTTAATTATAAATTAACTAATCAATATAAACTCATTCTCGTCGTCTACTTTAATTATTGACTAAACTTAGTCAAATTATCACGTTATCACATAATTTATACTTCATGAATTATCAAACTAATTATGTATTTAATAATTCAATTCACATATAATATTTTATTACATGTTAAACAACTATTTTATCATCTCATAATACCCCTAACCTGATTACATGTTCATTACATCAATCCACTAACACTTGTTAGACTTTAACATTTTAAAAATACATTTCTGACATTTTCTGGAGAGTGGCGCTGCGGCGCCACTAATGTGCTAAGGAGTCGCGCTGCGGCGCGGTGGCGCGGTGGCCGGGCCCTTGGCGCTGCGACGCTGTGGCGCCGTGGCTCGAGTCTTGGCGCTGCGAGCGCTGTGGCGCTGCGACGCGAGAAATCAGTTCTAGAGCTGGCGCTGCGGCGCGAGACCCCAGAAACTGAATCTCAGTTCGCGAAGAACACAGAGTTCAGCGAAATCAACACATTTTTAACACTAATTTCACCAAATCACATATACCCACATGTTATAATTCATGCATAATAATAATACAACATCTATAAAGTGATTTTAACCTATTAAAACATATAATCACATATTTAAATCATAAAAAATTTAGACTGTTTTTGAAGTTCTTGAGGATTTTGAGCAAAACTTATAATTTAACACTACGGATTCGTTATAAGGCCAAATCCGTTCGTTTAGAGCTTGATCACTTCGTATTAACATGCTCAATAATATAAGGGTGTAAAACTTAGGGATAATATATAATCAATACATCAATTATCACATATAAGGCCATATGGCCATATCACGTACTCTGTTTATTTTGAAATAACAAGTCATCAGATTACTACATGTTTTCATGAACTTGATGATATGAAATCATGTAATATATATATAAAACATGTTATGCTATTCTTACTATCACATAAATCCATATAATAGTACAATTCCCAAATCACAGAGATTAACAGAAGTTTTGAAAGCCAATTTATAAAAACTAAAAGACGTAAATGTAGAAATTGGGTTTGGGAGAATTACCCAGAGTATAGGTTAGGAGATGGTTAATGAAAGCTTTCTACAAGTACTTGTTAATTAAATACTTATAATATCTCTCACAAATTCTCACTTTCTCTCTGAACTCTCTCTCTAAACAATTTTAGACTTAGAAAAAATGAAAGAAATGAGAAGACGTCGATTGAAATAGAACTGACGCGATGTGGTCAGTTGCCCAGTCATGGGTTAACTGCCCATAACCTCCCTTAGTGCCATGTTTGGCTTAGCAAGAAAATAACTCAAAGCTCTTTATTTTAATAAAACCTTTATCATATAGTTCAATAATGTCACCCTCTTTATAAAATAAATCTCATATTTTATTTAATTTACTTTAAATAAAATATAATAATTGCTCATAAATTCACATAATCATATATTCAATTATCTCATTAATAAATAATGTCAATTTATTAATTCTCTAATTAATAATTAAATTAATTAAATAACATTATGCTTAATTAAATAATTCATTTAATTCAATAAGCTCACATAATCACATACTTGAATAATAAAATTCTCTACATTAATTTAATAATGTAACACATATGATTAAATTAATCTACCACAATTGCATCAATTAATTATTAAATCTAATAATTAAATCATCGAAAATATTTATTTAATTCAATAAATATTAAAATAAATTACAGAATTCTCGTTCGTCACATTTTCGGTCCAAATCATTTTTGATACAATATTATTATTGAATTTTACTCCACAAAGAAGTAACATGTTGACAATTTGGACATTATTGAATTATGGACAAATTAAATTATAAATCTTTAAAATTTATCCTTTCTCTCATTTAATTGAATTTTTATATCATTGTCATCATCCTCATGCTTATATTGTGATGAGAGTCATCTTTGGCCCGTAGTGCATAGATGGACTGTTGATTGGTATGATTATGACTAGGGATTATTCGGTATAATCATGACCTGTAATGTTACAAATGATGTGGTAAAAGTCCTCATTGGCCCGTAGTGCATTGTTGGACAGTTGTTGGCATGATCATGACCATTGGTGATAACACGAATATCCTTTGCCCGTAGTGCATGGATAATTCGTGGATGTGATACTAATGAATATCATTGGCCCGTAGTGCATAAATAATTCAGTGATGTGGATTATTTATTGAGCTGAGTCTCAGTGATAAAATTGATGATAAACTCTTTAAATCATAGAAGATAGTAGATATCATGCTCTACTTGACTCTTCTAATGGATTGCTTGTTCCGCTGCAGTTAAACTTGTTGTTTATTGTTTAACACTGTTGAAGGCTAACGATAATTTATTTTGCATTATCGTAGTCATAATATTTCTTACTGGGCTAATTGAGCTCACCCTTTTGCTTTCATTATTCTCTTCAGGAAATTAGAATATAGTTGGGACGAGTCGGGAAATGGAGTGATGGTCTAGGATGGTGGCTATAGTAGTCCTCACTATTCTATGAAATAGTGTGATAATAAATGTAATGAGGACTCCATTTGAGTTTAGATACTGTGTATGAGACAATATTCGTGTAAAAACTCTCAGCTACGCTTTTGTCGTATTGTATAATTAAGTTTGTATTTGTATTCTGTACCATTTATTTGGCGACTCATAATGGGTGATGTATACCTATTTTGGGGGAGTCACAGTTGGTATCAAAGCTTAGGGATATGATCCTTGACTGAGATGTGAGACTGGAACTAGGATGTGAGAGACGGGTAAATCCTTCGCTAGTATGACCTACCTAAGTTTAATTGTTATTTAATTGGTCGGTCAGAATATATGGATAATATGTGGCATGTCAATTAACCCTTATTCTGTGGTAGTGTTTAAAAATGACATACTAGAATGTTGAGATAACCAATAGAGCACATGAGACTGTTGAGTCACTGACGATCAATAACTATGATAATGTGCATCAAGAAGGCAATAATCCTCAGGTAAACAACAACACCGACCAAATGATGAACGATGGGATGTTCACAGGCTTTTTGCATTTCATGCAACATCAGGCGAGAGAAATTCCCGTTCAAAATGTAGGTTGAAACACTGGCAACTCACGGATGGTCACTACTAAGCAGTTCAAGGAGCTGGGACCACCGGAGTTTTTGGGAAAGCCAGAACCACTTAAGGAAGAGATGTAGATAAAGCAGATCACCAAGATATTTGATGTCTTGGGATGCTCCTAGGAGCAAAAGGTTCCCTTTGCCACCTTCATGTTGAGAGGAGAGGCAGATTACTAGTGGGAATCTGTAAAGTGTACTCAGTCTGCCGCACTCAAGATGTCTTGGGAGAAGTTCTAAGAATTGTTCAACGACAAGTACTTTCCCGAAAGTATTCGTCACATTAAGGAGGTAGAGTTCATCAAGCTGCATCAAAACAATATGACCGTATCGTAGTACGAAGCTAAATTTGCGGAGTTATCCCGGTTTGCATCCCATTTGGTAGATAATGAGGAGAGAATGACGCGAATGTTTCTGCGAGGTTTGAAACCTGAAATACGTCAATACCTCATTTCTCACAAATTTTGCTTGTATTCAGATGTTGTGAATATGACTCAGTTATTGGAGCGCGATAATGAGTTAACCCAACCAAGAGAGAGCAGCTGGCAAATCGATAATACCAATGGTAGCAGTCATCGAAGCGGTGACAACAAACGTGGAGGGAATCAACATGCTAGAAATGGTAATCACTTTGGTGGTAATCATGGCCAAGACAATAGAAGTAGAAATTTGAAGAAGAGAAGGTTCAACAATAATGGAAATACAGCAGCACCAGCACCCGTTTTCAAGGAAGGAGAACGACCACCGATCGTATGCTTCAAAAGTATAGGGGAGGGACAAATCAGTCCAAACTATACGATACAGTCAAAAGCATGTTATAATTACAGAAGAGAAGGTCACCTAGCTCGATTTTATTATACAGTGAAGTCAAGTTTAGCTGGGATGGAGACACCAAAGGCCACCCCAAACATGTCAAAGCCAGTAGTTCAAGGGAGAGCATTTTTTGTGACCTCCCAAAAAGCGAGGAACCCGAACAAAGTTATCACAGGTAAGCTAATTATAAACTCTTGCGAAGTCTATACCTTATTTGATACCGGTTCTACCCATTCTTTTATTTCTCCTACTTGCGCTCAACGTTTAAATTGAACTCCAGAGAAATTAGACTTTAACTTATTTGTTAAAACTCCGTTGGGAGAAACCTTCATTACATTCACTATTTATAGGTCTTGTTTGATTCAAATCGACAACCGCACGCTACATGTCGATCTTATCTCTTTGAAAATACTTGTATTTGATGTGATTTTAGGAATTGATTGGTTACCTACTCATCATGCTAAAATTGATTGTTTTCGTAAGGTTGTTAGCTTTCATATTCTTAACCAACCTATTATGCGAATTCAAACAACCAAACCACTAAAGTCAATCACTGTCATATCTAGCCATAAAGCTATTCATTTATTAAAAAATGGATGTCAAGCTTTCTTAGCCCATGTCACAGATTTAAAAAAAATACGTCAGATTTGAATGATATTTCTATTGTTAATAAATTTCCTGACGTATTCCCTGAAGAACTTCCTGGCCTACCCCCAGAGCGTGAAATCAAATTTTGTATCGACCTTGAACCCGGTACAAAACCCATTTTCAAAGCCCCATATTGAATGACTCTTATTGAATTTCAGAAGTTAAAAAACCAACTGCGGGAATGGTTAGATATCGATTTCATTCGTCCTAGTATGTCTCCTTGGGGTGCTCCTGTTCTATTCGTAAAGAAGAAAGATGGAAGTATGCGACTTTGTATTGACTATCGGGAGTTGAATCATGTCACCATCAAAAATAGGTACTCGTTGCCTCGCATTGACGACCTGTTCGACAAGTAGCAATGTGCTAAATTCTTTTCAAAGATCGATCTTCGTTCCAGATATCATCAGTTAAAGATTAAAACTGATGACATTCCAAAGACTGCTTTCAGAACTCGGTACGAGAATTACAAATTCCTAGTCATGTCTTTTGGATTGACTAATGCTCCTTTTGATTTCATGGATATGATGAACCGAGTATTCAAGGTATATTTGGATCATTTTGTGGTTGTCTTTATTGATGACATCCTCATTTACTCCAAAAGCCGTGAAGATCATGAGCAACAATTGCGGCTGATACTCCAAAAGCTTCGTGAAAATAAGCTATATGCCAAGTTGAAGAAATGCGAGTTCTGGCTTGAGGAAGTGGCATTGCTTGGTCACGTGATATCAAATCACGGAATATCTGTTGACCCAGCAAAGATTGAAGCAATACAAAGCTTTCTCAGCTTAGCTGGTTATTATCGGAGATTCGTAGAAGGGTTTTCTCAAATTACTACTCCATTAACTCAGCTGACTCGAAAAGATACAAAATTCGGTTGGAGCGAGGAATGTGAGAAGAGTTTTCAAGAACTCAAGAGGGGACTCATTTTAACACCTGTTCTGATAATACCATCTGGTTCAGAGGGATTTGTCATCTACAATGATGCTTCAGGCAGAGGGTTAGGATGTGTTCACATGTAACATGGGAAAGTTATAGACTATGCCTCACGACAACTCAAAGAATATGAAAGAAATTATCCTACTCATGATCTAGAGTTGGCAGCAGTCATTTTTGCACTTAAAATTTGGAGGCATTACCTGTACGGGGAGATAGTGGAGATCTATACGGATCATAAAAGCCTCAAATATTTCTTTATCCAAAATGAACTCAACATGTGACAACGACGTTGACTCGAGCTGTTGAAAGATTACGATTATACCATTCAATACCATTCTGGAAAAGGGAACGTGGTAGCTGACGCATTGAGTAGAAGATCATATGTGGGGACGAGTACGATATTGTCAACGCAAAGGCCCATTTTGTATGACTTGCAAAGGATGGAGATTGAGTTAAAGACTCTAGGGACCCACGTGATGATGGAAAATATACGAGTAGAACCGACTTTAATCGATAAAGTTAAAACTACTCAAGCTACAGACCTGAAGCTGATGCGTATGAGAAAGAAAGTACAAGATGGTGCTATTCCGGAAGTAAGAATCGACGAAGAAGGAGTACTTCGAGTCAACTCCAGACTTTATATTCCTAACGACTCTAACTTGAAGTATAAAATCATGATGGAGGCGCAAAACACGCCGTTTGCAATCCATCCTGGGAGTAAAAAAATGTATCATGATCTTCGACATACATTTTGGTAGCAATATGAAAAGAGAGATCACAGAGTTTATTTAAAGGTGTCTAACTTGTCAACGCGTCAAGGTGGAGCATCAAGTGCCAAAAGGTCTATTGCAACCACTTAAAATTCTAGAATGGAAGTAGGAGCACATTACCATGTATTTTGTTACTGGTCTTCCAAAGGTTTCTCAAGGTATAGATGCAATTTGGGTCATTGTTGATAAATTAACCAAGTCTACTCATTTCTTACCTATACGAGAAACTTATTCACTTGAATGTCTTACTCGTATATATATAAATAAGATTATAAGACCACATGGTATGCCAGTATCCATAGTTTCTGATCGAGACCCAAGATTCACTTCACGATTTTGGGTTAGTTTGCAAAAATCTATGTGCACGAATTTACGATTCAGTTCGGTATATCATCCTCAGACGGACAGGTAGTCGAAAAGGACTATTCAAACTCTTGAGGATCTATTAAGACTCTGTGTCCTTGACTTCAAAAGAAGTTGGGACAAGTTTTGCCATCGGTGGAATTCTCCTACAACAACAGTTATCAAGAAAGTATTGACATGGTTCCATTCGAGGCGTTTTATGGACGCAAGTGTCGTTCTCTAGTATGCTGGAATGAGGTGGGTGAAGCAACGTTGTTTGGACCAAAATTGGTATGCATGACAACAAAAAAGATTCAAATGATCCGACAACGTATAAAAACCTCACAAGATTGACAAAAGAGTTATGTTGATCTTCATCGAAGGGATGTGGAATTCAATGTTGGAGATCATGTATTGTTACGTGTTGCTCTATGGAAAGGAGTTACAAGATTTGGAAAGAGTGGAAAGCTCAATCCTCGATTCATTGGCCCATTCAAAATTCTCGATCGAGTAGGAACGGTGACTTATAGACTCGCCTTACCTCCAAGTATGTCTCGTGTTCATAACATTATTCACATATCTATGTTACGTAAATATGTGGAAGACCTGAACCACATTATTGATTTAGAACCGGACGAGATAGTGAAAGATTTAACGTATGAAGAGGTACCTGCTAAAATCTTTTATAAGAAGGAACATATTCTACGCTCCAAGGTTATACCTCAAGTCAAAGTTTTTTGGAGAAACCACGATGTTGAGGAAATAAACTGGGAGTTAGAATCTGAAATGAAATCAAGGTATCCTCATCTCATCGACATACCAGGTACGTACCCCAATTTCGAGGATGAAATTTTATAAGAAGAGGAGGTTGTCCCTAACTTTCATGAATAAAGATTAATTTTTCTCGAAATATATTTTTGAATATTATGGTGTGGATTTGATATAATGTTATAGTTGTGGGTACTATTTATAAATTTTGTAAAGTAAGCAAGTTGTTATAAAATATTCGAATGGTCGGGGAATATTCGTTTTCACAGGAAATATTAGTACGACGGCACAATCATTGGTGGACCCCATAACAGAATTACTGTCAGAGTTAGAAAATGACAGAAATATCCTTTTATAAAAATAACGGCGAAAGTTTTACCGTTAACTATTGAAATACCCGGTAATAAAAGTATAGTAATACGCGTGGTTGCATAGTAGCACACGGTATTGATTATTGATGCTTACGTGCGGAGTCACTCAGTTTTATTCAATTATTGTCATAGTAATTGCTGCATAGTATTTCACGTTATTTGATTCAATTATTGTTATAATATTTTATATTATTAAATCAATAATTGAGATGATAAGTTATTCATATTATTATTTGTATTATTAACAATGTCTAGAAAGGTCTATCGAGAAAAGGGGTTTGGTCACCTAATTGCGTGCCAATAGGGAGAAATCTTTATCGGAAAGCCCCCTCTTTCTTGGAAATGATCTGGTTGTTAATATTGCAAGTTATATTATTGATGAATAAATGTTGTTAAGAATATTGAGGGGATTTTTATGAAGTATTTTTTTAAATGTTTCTTATTATTTAGACCCCCCACTTACCCGTTTTTTAAAATTGTCGGTAGATGTTATCTTAGTTTTGTTATATATATATATATATATATATATATATATATATATATATATATATATATATATTTCAGCCGACAAATTCGCGCCCGTGAGAAAAAAATACTATTCACCCGTGATTTTATTCAAATAATATCCTTTCTATTCTTTTATAAATAGGATGCTTAGTTTAGAATTAAAAACCACACCGGAATCAGAGAATTCTTCTTCTATAATATTTAGCGAATTTCTTTCGAGTTTTAGGAAGCTTTGAGTGTAGAAAACAGTACAAGATTTCTTCAAGAATATTACCGCCCTACTAGTCAGAAGTACTCTCTTTTCAAGGTAAGTGATATTATTTTTATTCATTATTTGTAAGAAATAATATTTTCCTCCATACTTTGTAGTATGTAAGTAATATTATTTCGTTTTAGATTCTGAATTTTACACTCATTTTGTTAAAGTATGGTTTCTATACTCTTTGAAATTAGTAGAATATCCTTGAAATTTACGATTCATTTAGTATCTTTTCATGAAAATATTATTCTGAACATTCTTGATAATTTTTAATCTTTTCATATCGGGTTACTATTCATGGGATGCTATTCCCGAAGTACTATTCATGGGGTACTATTCACTCGAGTACTATTCACCCGGGGTACTATTCATGATAAAAATTAATTTCTTTTCGGACCAAATCATTTTTGATACAATATTATTCGTAAATCTTACTCCATAAAGCAGTATCATGTTGACAATTTGGACATTATTGAATTCTGGATAAATTAAATTATAAATCTTTAAAATTTATCCTTTCTCTCATTTAATTAAATTTTTATATCATTGTCATCATCTTCATGCTTATATTGTGATGAAAGTCATCTTTGGCTCGTAGTGCATAGATGGACTGTTGATTGGTATGATTATGACAAGAGATTATTCGATATAATCATGACTTGTAATGTTACAAATGATGTGGTAAAAGTCCTCATTGGCCCGTAGTGTATTGATGGACAGTTGTTGGCATGATCATGACCATTGGTGATAACACGGATATCCTTGGTCCGTAGTGAATGGATAATTCGTGGATGTGATACTGATGAATATCCTTGGCCCGTAGTGCAGGGATAATTCAATGATGTGGATTATTTATTGAGCTGAGTCTCAGCGATAAAATTGATGATAAACTTTTTAAATCATAGAAGATAGTAGATATCATGCTCTACTTGACTCTTCTAATGGATTGCTTGTTCCGCTGTAGTTAAACTTGTTGTTTATTGTTTAACACTGTTGAAGGCTAACGATAATTTATTCTGCATTATCTTAGTCATAATATTTCTTACTAGGCTAGTTGAGCTCACCCTTTTGCTTTCATTGTTCACTTCAGGAAATGAGAATATAGTTGGGATGAGTCGGAGAATAGAGTGATGGTCCAGGATGGTGGCTATAGTAGTCCTCACTATTCTATGAAATAGTGTGATAATAAATGTAATGAGGACTCCATTTGAGTTCGGATACTGTGTATGAGGCAATATTTGTGTAAAAACTCTCAGCTACGCTTTTGTCGTATTGTATAATTAAGTTTGTATTTGTATTTTGTATCATGTATTTGGCGACTCAAAATGGGTGATGTATACCTATTTTGGGGGCGTCACAGTTAACCTTAGTGTTACTTGGCAGCGATCCTTGAGGTCTATTATTCAACACATTGGCCATTTGGCACACTTGATTCTCAAGATTCCGGATAGCTGTTGCTTGATTCTGTATCATCACCTCAGTGTTAACTATGTACTTCAACAGCATCTCCTCCATATCTGGCTTCTTTTCTAGTTGTGGAGGTGGAGCTTATTGATGTTGTTGATTTTAGAATCCCGGGGGGTATGTTGGTCGTGGAGCTTGTTGATGATTTTAGTTTTTACTCCATGAAAGGTTTGGATGGTTCCTTGCCCTAGGATTATAAGTGTTTTAGTATAGATTTGGTGGTCTATTGTAGCTACCCAGAAACTGTACTGCTTCAGGAGTGATGACACATTGCTTGGTCGGATGTGCTCCTTCACATAACTCACAAACAAAACTACTTGCTAAACTTCTGCCTCTACAATCGCATCAATCATCTTTGACATTGCTCACAATAGAGCTGCTATTGTTGTGATTGCATCGACCATTAATACTCCAGCTACTTTTTGTTAATTCACTCTAGAAGTTGAACATTGATAATTCACTCTAGATGTCCATGATGTGGACATCTTCTCAACAATTCTTTATATCTTTCCCAGGCTTTATACAGTGAATCTCCATGTTGTTACTCAAAGATAGTAATGTCATTCCACATTCTAGCAGTCTTTGCTGGCGGAAAGAATTTAGCCAAGAATTTTTGTGCTAGGTCATCCCAAGTAGTAATGGAGCCCGGTGGTAATGAGTGTAACCATCCTCTTACTTTGTCCCTTAATGTGAATGGGAATAATCTAAGTCTCACTGCATCTTCCGATACTCCACTAAACTTGAATGTATCACAAATATCTAGAAAACTCATTAAGTGCTCATTCGGGTCATCATTCACCATTCCCCCAAACTGTACTAAGTTTTGAACCATTTAAATTGTCCCCGATTTAATTTTGAAGGAATTAGTTGCTTTGGCTGGCCTTATAATACTTGATTGCAATTCATTGATCCGTGGTGTAGCATAGTCTCTCAATGCTTTGTGTTCTTCTCCAACCATGTTTACCGGTGTTTCAATTTCCTCTTGAATGTCCTTGATTCCCCTACTTAACCACTGAACCCTTCTATTAATGTCGTCCTTGTAAGGCAACAAAGCAGGCTTCTTAGATCGAGTTTGCATACACTATTCAAGAGTTCCTGAAACAAATAAAAAAATAAAAAAAATAAGATAAGAAGGATTATTTAACTAAGACCAATCTAATTTAAACTGATGATAAAAGTAATAAAAACAGTTTATATTCCCTGGAAACGACATAAAAAACTTGATGAAATCTTTGTTTGGGTATCAAATCAATCACATCACACGCAAGTGCACATGTTCAACAAGTAATATAGAAGAAGTAGAGTATCAATCCCACGAGGAATAGTAACTATAATCTAATCTATCAAACACTGACGTTATAACTATTTCAGTCTCTTTAAATAGATGAAGTTGTTGTGATTTATCTAAAATTAACCATTAATCAAATTAAACTAATTAACAAAGTATTAAATCAGATAGAGGAGAATTGAGATTATAATTTCACTTATTGCTTCACTTAGGTTGACCCGCTTCTTGTTAATACCAATTGATTACTTTAGATTGTTAATCGAGAACAAGAATGTAAAATATAGCCATTTCCCAATGCACCATATCCATATCAGATTATATCTATAGATGATAGAAATAATAAGCACACCCTAAGTAACTAACTCACTATATCTCTATGTGAATTACTATTAAATAGGGTTCAAGCAAAAGTTCTCAATTGATTATATGTGATGATTCGGTATATCTCTATCTTAAGCACAAATCGTGCATTCCATCGTCATGTAGAATTCACTAACACATGCTATCATGATTAGATCTAAACATATAATCCATCTCTCGAGTTCACATAAGTTATCACGGTAATTGGTGATCAAGCAATTAAACAATTAAACCAAATCATGATAGACAATCCATTCATAATCAATAAGATATCAACAAGGAAGAATGGGAGCTGTTGTTAGCACTCCTAAATTAATACCTTACTTCTACTCTACTATCACAAGAATGAGTATAGCTATAAGCAAGGATCGATCCCACATAGAGCGTATTGTTTTATATTTATCCAATTATTTTCCTATGAACTGGAGTTTTGTTTTGAATTACTAAATTAACAAAAGCAAATTGAAAAGAAATATCAATGAGTAAAAAGCTTCTATTCTTCAGTTCAGTATCACCTTCTCACAATTATGGATTAATTAAGTTTATCAATATTCACCATTTAATGAGATTAACAACCCTAGATAATCGCAATCGTTAATTATCCGAAATTCTCCTTCTGTATAAATCTAATTCAACGATCGCCAACAAAAGATCCTAACTATCACATAACCCAGAACTATCAATCTAGATTTAATACAATAAAACCATGAAGAATGAGAATTAGATTGTTCCAAACAATAATTACACAATCAGGAATTATTTAACTTGTCTTCTGAAAACTTTAATAATACTCAGAAGCTTGACCACAATAAAGTATGACTATAAGCTACTTATGATTAGATATACATCATTTGCTTAATATTTATCTTAATCTAGTAGATGATATCAATTCACAAATTTAATCCTGCAGAAAATAAATTAGTAGATTGAATAACATGCATGAACTTAATGTAGATAATCAGAATAAATTTCATAGGCAAAGGAATAAATAAAGAAACTTAATCAAATTGTTAATTCCGAATAAGGTTCAACATTCCTTTTGAATTAAATAAAGAAATTAGTTCCACATGCCTTGATTCTCCAAAACTAGGGTTTCAATGAAAGTAGAAGATGGTGCTCTAATGTTAAGTCTTACATGTATTTATAAAGACTAACAATGACCTAACAATACAAAAAATTCACAATCCAACTTGTATTAGAAGTCTGGATAAAACTTTCCAAAATCAGAAATTCGCTAACTTTTTTTCGACAATCTCGCTGGGGTGAGATTTTTATGCTACCAATCTTCGTCAGGATGAAGGCCTTCTTTTCTAGCTTTAAAAATTGATCTCTGCTGGGGCGCAGATTTCCTTTACAAAATATTCGTCGGGGCGCAGGTTGGGAGAGACGAATCTGCTGGGGCGGCTTCAATTTGGCGTTGGGGCAGAAAATGGTAGAGAGGTCTACATCGGGGCACAACATTTGGCCTACGAAATCTCGTCGGGGTGCAGATTCCTGAGTTTTGATTCCTTATCCTTTTTTCCATGCCATCAACTCCAATTCATCCCGATTTAGCACGTAAGCTCCATTTCACTCTTGAAATCCATACACAACCTTATTAGACTCGTGTTAACAACAAAACATGCCATAAACTATGCATAAAGGAATCAAAACAAATGAATATTATGCACTCGTTAAATTCCCCCATGCTTAGCTTTTACACGTCCTCGTGTATACCAAACCCAAGGTCATGCTATCATTCACATAATTCTATTCAACCATAGTACCAAAAAGTTCAAGTTACAATTCATGAATATCAATGTTTATCAACAAAAACCTATTTAGTACCTCGTCAATCAAATCATGACTACTAACTTTACCATCTCATCAATGAACTCCATCAAATCGAACCATATCCGCATAAGTGACCATCCCATAATCCATATACTTACCCAACTTAGTTATTATGAAGTAAAAACCATGCACACTATCTCATAACTCAAAACATATTTTTCCTGCTTTTTATTTTCTTTTCATAGAGCCTTCTTTTTAGCCCAGATGATTATATTTTGATGTTTTTCTCATATTTTTCCTTAACATGTGTGATATCTCTTTTCCTTGGGCTTTTTAGTGTTGCCCATGTAGCTAACTTTCAACCAACGACTCCCAAACCAGATGGTCTTAGGGCGCTGGGTGTAGAGACACCCCTAGGACTTACTTATTCAAGTAGCAAAGGCCACAAAAATTAACTAGTCAAGTTGGTTTAATCTATCACACTTCTCAGCGTGAATACCGATGTTTCCCGAGGCTTGGATTGTGACGAACGAGATTTTGTAATTTAATTTTAATATTTATTGAATTAAATAAATATTTTACGATGATTTAATTATTAGATTAAATAATTAATTGATGAAATTATGGTAGATTAATTTAATTATATGTGTTATATTTATTAAATAAATGTGGAGAATTTTATTATTCGAAGTATGTATTTATGTAAGCTTATAAAATTAAATGAAATATTTAATAAGCATAATGTCATTTTAATTAATTTAATAATTAATTTGATATTTAATAATTTGACATAATTAATCAATGAGAAAATTAATTATGTGATTATGTGAACTAATGATAAATTATTATATTTTATTTAAATTAAAGTAAATAAGATATTTGAGTTATTTTATAAAGGGGTGTGACATGATTTAAACTATAATATAAGAGAATCATTAAATTAAATGGTTTTGGAGCCTATTATTACCAGCCAAACGAGGCCCTAAGAGAAGTTAGTAGCAGTTAACCCATGATGGGTTAACTGACCACCACAACGCGTCAGTTCTTAAACCTTCATACATCTTCTTCTTTTATTATCTAAGTTTGGGAAAAAGAAGACAAACTTACAGAGAGAATTTCAGAGAATTAGAGAGAAACAGTGTGAGTTATTGTGATATTGTAGAAGAACGTGAAAGTTAGAAGAATTGTTTTAAGGGTAATCTCTTCAACCCAATTTCTATTTTACGATTGTTAAAGTTTTCATGAAAATGGCTTTAAGTTTTGTTAAAACCTCTGTAATTGGAAAAGGGTAGTGATTATGTGTTATATATGTGATAAGATGTTATTATAACATGTTTTACTGTATATTGTATATTTCCATATCATCAGTTTCATAAAAATTATGTCGTACATTACTTCTTCAAAATACAGAGTATAAAAAAATATGGCCATATGGCCTTACGTACCAAATTTGATACGTCAATCATATGTTAAATCATAAATTTATACTTATACATGATTATGTATATTAAAACGAAAAGATCAAACTTCGAATGGACAGATTTGGTGTTCTAACGAACCCGTAGTGGCAATCTTCATGTTTTGTTTTCAAAACTTTCAAGAACATCAATAACAGTGAAATTATATAATTTGATTCAAGTAATTATGTGTTTAAACATATTAAAATCACTCTATAAAGGTTGGATAATGATTATGTACGGATTCTAGTATGTGGGTAGGTTTAATTTAATGTATTTAATGATTATATAAGAATAATTGGCCTGACTCTGTGTTCTTCGCGAACTGGAAAATTGAAGTTTGGAATTTCGTGCCGCAGCGCCAACTCCATGCTTTATGTGCCGCGCCGCAGTGCCAAAGCTTAAGCAGCAGCGCCACCGCGCCGAGAATAAGCCTATCAGTGGTGCCGCAGCGCCACTCTCCAGATTGTCCAGAAATGAAAATTTTAAAGTGTTCAAGTCCATGAATGTGATAGTAACCTAATCTAATGAACATAAAAATATGTTAAAAGTATAATGAGACGTTAAAATAGATTCTTAGCATGTCAATAATGCATTTACATGTGAATTGAATTATTGAACGCATAGTTAGCTTATTGTTCGTGTAGGGTAATATTATGTGACAATAAGTGTGGTAATTTGACTAAGTATAGTCATAACCAAAGTTTAGACAAAAGAATGAAGTTGTGATGACTAGTTACATTATAATTAACTGGAATTATGAATGGAAATGATATGTAGGATTAAATCGAAGAACGTGTATAATTAGCGTGTAATCTACGCACGAGGCAAGTTTCCTAACCCTACTTGCTATTGTTATTTTAAGTATATAAACTTACATCGAGCAATTCTCTGTATTATTAATCAAGTTCAATTTGTTATACTAAAGATTCTTGATCTTTTCAAAGTATGATTCTTTTATACAATACTTATTCTATTGTATACCTCTTGAGATTTTTATTCAATTTAAATACCAGTTATTGTTGAATCTTGTTAGACTATCGAGCTCTTATTTGATTCGACTAGTCAATAGTTGATGAACGTTCTAAATTTCAGAACCCTTGTTGAATTTATCCAAACCAAACTTCCTTTGGTGCGGATTTAAATGTCAAAATGAGATGAACAACCCTGTATAGGGGATTACTTATGCTTTAGCGTTAAGATATTGTGTACAGTATGGTACCAAGGGTTGATCCCCCTAAGTACGAGTAGAAGAGTCCATAGTCTTATGACTGTTAAAGGTTTCAAGTTTAACCCTTGATAACCAAAGACGTAGTTCAAGGTCTTATGACCCTCTGAAATCTTTTGATTCTTGTTATTCATTCTTGATTCAAAAGTTGAGTTTTATTCCAGAAGTCTTTGATTCACTCACATGTTATTGTATTGTTATTTCATTGCTATACTTGTGGGTAATCGTGCTCACTCTTGCGTAATAATAACATTGTAGTTAAGAACAAAAGGTCCGACGAGCCTTCTACTAGTAAAGGCAAGGGCAAGGTTAACAAATGATGAAGACTTGTTATTTTATATGATTATGTATTTCTTTCTTAGACTTGTGTTAATGTTGTGTAAGACGATTAATTGTTAAGATTTAAGGTTAGTATGAACTGAGATTGATGTATTTATTTCTGATGATGTAACTCCTTAAGGAGAGGATTTATTTCTATCTATTTATGTTTTAATTATTATGGGTAGATAGACATTTGATATTTGAATAGTGAACACCAAATCATGTGGGGATTTAAGTACCCAGATTTGGGGGTGTCACAGGTTGTTATCAAAGCTGTAGGTTATGAACCTTAGGTGGGGGAACAACCTTAGGTAGTAGCCTTATAGGAAGAAAATAGTGATGGAAAACACTTATCGAGTTCTAAGAAATGAATTTCTTAATTCATTGAAGATAATGAAAGACTTTATGTGCTTATGTGTTAAATTATATTCTCGCTAGTACGGCTCAGTAACTAAAACTTAAAATGTGTTGTCAGGATTTCAGATGTTGGAGGACCTAGTCGAGCTGGGGAGGTGGAACCCCGAGTACCTATAAAGGAGGAGCCCCTAGACATTCATGTTGTCAGGGAGCTGTTAGTACAGAGAGAGCCATCTCCGTTGATCACTGATGTTGGTCAGGAGTATTAGCCTGAGACTGATCCAGAGGAGGATCCTGAGGAGGAAGAGGAAGAAGAGGAGTTCCCACTGAACTCCATCGATGCTGAGATGTACGACTAGTTATATGACTGTAACGTTGAGTTACGTGACACTGTCCAGGATCTGACTGAGCGGGCGATTATTCAGCAGATTACCATCGAGCAGAAGGATAGGGAGGTTGTGACTCTTCACACACGTTTAGGAAACATGAGTGGGATTTGGTTCACGAGAAGGGTCAAACCGAGGAGAAGTCCAATGAAATAGAGAAGTTGAAGAAGGAACTGAAAGAGAGCTCAGAAAGGCTGACCATAGTAGAGGAGAGCTGGGTAAGAGAATCACGTTGTGCTGATTTTACAGAAGAGGATTGTCGTGCGAAGAAGGCTAAGCTTGGGGAGACGTATTCTACACTTTAAAATGCAATGGATGAGGCTCAAGATCGAGTTATGAGATGCCCAATTCAGTTCGAAGGACTACCATCGTATATGCTAGATCGCCGAACAACGTCCTGCATCATGGAAGAGGAACGTAGCAAGGCTATTTAGCGCCTTAATAGGCAGTGATAGGATTTGTTTAATTATGTAAAAACTTATTTGGTATTTAGATGTAAATTCTGATGTGTTTATAAACAAAGGAATATTTTAATGTTTAAATCCTGTAGATTCTTTATCTCGGGATAGTTGATGTAAATAGCAGTGATGCTATCGTTTGATGTTAAAACTTTTGATTTGAATAATTATATCAAGTTGTTTGAGATAATGTGTTAAGTGATTATGTTAAATTGTTGAGTTAAGCCTTAACTATTTCAAGAAATTAATAAAGATCTAATAAGCATATATTTTAATAGAAATATGCCGCCGAGAAGAAGACAAAATTGTTGAGCAGCTCAAGAAGAATCGACGAATAATAACAACAATGCCAGTGCTCCATTCAACAATTAGTGAAATTACTAGCTGAAGCGATGAATAATCAACCTCAAGCTCCACCGAATACAACATTCAAAGATTTCAAGGTGGTGGGACCGCCAGAGTTTAAAGGCTCCATGAACCCGATAGAAGCTCAGACTTTAGTTATGGAGATGGAGAAGGTTTTCAATGTTGCTAGAGTCAGAGAGGACCAGAGAACCGCTTTTGCAACGTTCATGCTGAAATTCGAAGCCAGTTATTAGTGGCAAGCAAATAAGGGCCGTGGAGGAGAAGGTATGATCACGTGAGAGAGGTTCAAGGAGATGTTTTTCGAGATGTATTTTCTAACCAGCTCGCAGAACCAAATGGAGGTTCAGTTTCTGGAGTTGAAGCAGGGGAATATGTTCGTACCAGACTATGCGGCAAGATTCAATGAGTTGGCTAGGTTTGCCACATATCAAGTGCACACGGATGAGAGGAAAGGAAGAAGGTTTGAACAAGGACTGACTCGCTCCCGAATTGCTCTTTCTATTATCACGACCACGATTACCACCAGAGTGGTTACCGCTTTTATCCGAATGTTTTCCTCCCTGCTGGTTTTAATTGCTTCGATGACCGCTGCCACCTGTATGACCCTGGTTGTGTTCCCTCGGTTGAACATACTCATTATCTCGCTCTAATAATTGAGCCCTGTTTACAACATCTGAATATAAAGAAAATTTATGAGAGATAAGATATTGCCGAATCTCGGGCTTTAGACCTCTCAGAAACATCCTTGTCATTCGCTCCTCATTCTCTACCAAATGAGGTGCAAACCTGGATAACTCTGCGAATTTCGCTTCGTACTGGGACACCGTCATGTTGTTTTGTTCCAGTCTAATAAACTCCACCTCCTTAATATGACGAATACTTTCAGGAAAGTACTTGTCATTGAATAGTTTTTGAAATGTTTCCCAGGACATGTTGAGTGCGTCAGGCTGGGTACGCTTCACAGACTCCCACCAGTAGTCTGCCTCACCGCGGAACATAAAAGTGGCGAATGGAACCTTCTGTTCCTCCGTGCATCCCAAGACATCGAATATCTTGGTAATTTGCTTGACCCACGTTTCCGCCATGATCGGATCCGGCTTTCCCTTAAATTCTGGTGGTCCCAATTCTTTGAACTACTTAGCTGTGACAAATCGCGCGTTGTTATCATTTCCTCCCGTATTCTGCACACGAGTCTCCCTCGTCTGACTTTGCATGAACTGCAAAAAGCTCCTAAACATTCCATCATTCATCGTTTGCACGGTAACGTTGTTTACAGGAGGAATATTGCCTTCCTGTTGCACGTTCCCCTAGGTGGTGATCAAAGGTGTCTCCACGGTCTGATTTACTCAATTATTAACGTTCTCAGCTGCCATTCTTAAATACTGTCATAAAACAAGGGTTAATAGTCATGTCATATAGTATCTCTATACTCTGACCGACCAAATAAACACCAAATAAACTTAGTCAGGTCATACTAGCGAAGGAATTCCCCGTCTCTCCCCTCCTAGTTATTGTCTCACATCTCAGCCAGGGATCATATCCCTAAGCTCTGATACCAACTGTGACGCCCCCAAAATAGGTATACAACACCCATTCTGAGTCGCCAAATACATGGTACAGAAAGCAAACTACAACTTCAATAATACAATTGTCGTGCAAAATACGACAACACATACTGTGAGTTTAAATACAAATATTGTCTTATAGACAATATCCACACTCAAATAAGTCCTTAATACAATTATTCAAACACTATTTTATAGAAATAGTGAGGACTACTAAAACATCTTTCTAGAACCATCACTCCATACCCCGACTAGATCCTGCTATGTTCTCACCTCCTGAGAAGAAAAATGGAACAAAAAGGAAAAGGGTGAGCTCAACTAGCCCAGTAAAGAATATTATGACTAAGATAATATACAACAAATTATCATTAGTATTCAACAGGGAAAAATCTGATAGAATATAATCGACAACAAGTTTTAGATCAACAACTGCAGCGAAAACAGCAAACCATTAGAAGAGTCAAGTAGAGAAAGAATTCTACTATCTTCTAAGATTTAAAAGTCCATCATCAATATTTTATCCCTGTAACATCGATTAATAATCATCTTTAACCAAATATTCATATTTGCACTACAGGCCAAAGATATTCATTTGTATTACCAGTCGGTCATGTTCATCTCAACACCTGTTCATCTTTGCACTACAGGCCAAAGATATTCATCATACATCTTTGCACTATAGGCCAAAGATATTCAGTAATATCATCATTTAGGATTGAGGATGATGAAAAATATCTTAAAGAAAACGAATCCAGTGAGACAGAAGGACAAATAGTAGGGATTCATATAACAGTTTATCCAAGATCAATAATACTTCATAATAATCAATTGTGAAGCAGAATTCAAAAATAAAGATCAAAACATGGATACAATCAAAGATAGTAACCATAATAGACATCTTGGACAAAAAGGGAAAATTTTATTTTTCGGTGAATAGTGCCGTATTCGTGAATAGTACCGTATACGTGAATAGTGCCGTATACGTGAATAGTAATCCCGACACAAAAAGTTCCAAATTTGATAAAAACTCATATCAATATTTCAGCATAATGATATTGAAGAAAATAATATCATTTAAGAAGAAAATAATATCCCTTACCTCAAGATATCAGTACTTCTGGTCGGAATACCGGTATAAGGCTGAAAGAAACTTGCTCTGATGAATAGAAACTCTCAAAGTATCTAAATACTCACAAAATACACTCAATAATCTAGAGAGAGAAAGAGAGAAAACTTGTTTCTGGTGTGATTTTCAATTCTAACTTAGCCCTCTATTTATAGGAAAATTTTAGTAGGCTTGACCTGCAACCTGATGGCTTTACCTGCTACTATTCCCACCCACCACATTTAAAATATAATTTAGCACATTTTTTTACCAACCACAAGTGGGGCCCACCAATTCTAGAATTTTCCATCAAAATGATAAACTCCGAAAATTTAACAATTTCTGAACCAGTCATCTTGTACAATTCATAATAAATCATACGTTCATTTTTAACGGTTCAAAATTTGTGGGCATATACTCAACTTATATATGTATAATATATCCAAAAATTACCACGATCCAACGGTCGAATTAAAAATTATAACCCCCGTAAAATATCTCAAAAACCCTGATTTTTAATACCTCCATTCCGACAAAAATACGGATAAAAACCTCAACATTAACTCCTTCATTTTTAACCACAAAAATATATCCCTCATTTATATCCACATAAAATAAATATTTCCTTATCATATGAATCAATAATTAATTATTCACAAATAATATTACAGAATCACATTTATGACAACTAGGCCGTTCCCAGGAAAGAGGGGGCTTTCCAATAAGGATTTCTCCTTACTGGCGCGCAATGAGATGACCAAACCTCTCCTTAGACAGAACTTTCTAGACATTGCCAATAATGTTATCTAATAATATTATTCAAATAATATGAATTATTGATCTGATAATGGAAAATACTGTGCAGCAACAATTATTGAAACAACAATAATATAAAATATCAACGCAACAATTATTGCATCAATAAAATAAAATATTGAACAGTAACTACTGTAACAATTATTGAGTAGTGCCTTCTTACGTAAGAATCAATAATTGGTGCAATACCGTGTGCTACTGTATTTTAACCACCGGGTATTCCAACAGTATTAACGGTAACAACTACGCCGTTATTTATAAACAACTTATACTTGTCGTTTTCTTCATCCAATCGCTTTCCGTTATGGGGCCCACACAAGACTGCGCCGTCGTACGAATATTCCCCGACATCAAGAATATTCCACGACCAAACGAATATTCCCCGACAAAATGAATATTTTATAACCACTTGCTTATTTTGTAAAATTTGCACATTTCACCCATAACCAAAGTATTATATCAAATTAACCCCTTATTATTCACAATAATATTTAGAGAAAATTTGATTTTATTCATTAATAAGTTGGGGTCTTACATTCGCCAGACAGAGAGGTTGAGTTCATGATCAATTTGGTGCCAGGAACGACTCCAATATCGAAGGCACTGTACCGAGTGGCACCGGTAGAGATGAAAGAATTAATGGTACAACTATAAGAATTACTGAACAAGATGTACATTCAACCGAGCGTGTCGCAGTGGGGAGCGCCGGTGTTGTTTGTGACGAAGAAGGATGGGACGATGCGGCTCTGCATTGACTATAGAGAACTGAATAAGGTCACGATTAAGAATAGATATCCATTACCGAGGATCGACGACCTGTTTGATCAATTGAAGGGAGCAATATACTTTTCCAAGATAGACTTGAGGAGTGGTTATCATCAACTGAAGGTGAGACTAGAGGATGTACCGAAGACATCATTCAGAACACGTTATGGTTACTACGAATTTTTGATAATGTCATTTGGTTTAATGAATGCTCGTGCAACATTTATAGGCTTAATGAATGGAGTGTTCAAGCCATTTTTGGACAAATTTATAGTGGTATTTATTGATGACATTTTGGTATATTCGAACACTAAGGAAGAATATGAAGAGCATTTGAAGGTAACGTTAGAGGCGTTGAGAAGGGAAAAGTTGTATGCCAAGTTTTTGAAATACGAATTTTGGATCGAGCGGGTACAATTTCTTGGACATGTGATTGATAAAGATGAAATTTCGGTGGATCCATCCAAAGTCGAAGTCGTGATCAACTGGGATCAACCGAGAACGCCGTCAGAAGTACAAAGTTTTTTTGGATTGGAAGGATATTACAGAAGATTCATTAAAAACTTTTCCCAGATCGCAACTCCGTTAACGAATTTAACTCGAAAAGCTGTGAAGTTTATTTGGACGAAGAAGTGTGAGGAAAGCTTTCAAGAATTGAAATAGAGGTTTAGTACAACACCTGTGTTATCTCTTCCGAATGATACAGGAAATTTTGTGGTTTATAGTGATGCGTCACATAAAGGACTTGGCTGTGTGCTTATGCAAAACGGCAGGGTTATTGCGTACGCGTCACGACAATTAAAGGATTATGAGAAGGGGTATCCGACCCACGACTTGGAGTTAGCTGCATTGGTTTTTTCTTTGAAGATCTGGAGGCACTATCTCTACAGGGAGAAGTGTGAAATATATACAGACCACAAGATTCTGAAATATATTTTTACACATAAGGACTTGAATATGCGCCAAAGAAGGTGGTTGGAATTAATTAAGGACTATGATTGTGAGATTTTATACCATCCGGGTAAGGCAAATGTCGTTGTCGACGCCTTAAGTAGAAAGGGTCGGGAGAAATTGATGACATTGACAGCTCAAGAGGAGCTAATTTCAGAGATGGAGAAACTAGAGTTGGAAGTGAAGTATCCTATGGAGATTGACGAGAAGCTGTTCCAGATGCAATCTGGTACAACTCTACTGGATAAAGTTAAGGAGGCTCAACTTCAGGACGATGAATGTAAAAAGGTGAAAAGGAAGATATCCGAAGGAACCGAACCGAGATTTAAGATGGAAAAGGAAGGAATACTGAGATTTGAGAGCAGGATTTGGGTACCACCAGTACCAGAGATCAAGGAAGACATTTTGAGCGAGGCTCATAGTTCACGATATTCGATTCACCCTGGTAGTACCAAGATGTACCAAGATCTTTGACAACATTTCTGGTGGCCAAATTTGAAACGAGATGTTTCAGAATGTGTTGCCATGTGTTTAACATGTCAGAAAGTGAAAGCAGAACATCAGAGACCGAGTGGGTTGCTACAAAGTTTAGAGATTCCAGAATGGAAATGGGAATATATTACGATGGACTTCGTGGTGGGCCTTCCGACAACTCAGAAAGGTTATGACGTAGTATGGGTTATCATTGAACGACTGACGAAATCCGTACACTTCTTTTCGATCAAAATCAGATTCAACTTAGATCAGTTAGTGAGGTTATATTTGAAAGAGATTATTTTACGACACGGAGTTCTGGTGTCAATTATTTATGATAGGGATCCGCACTTTACATCGAACTTCTAGAAACGTCTATAGCAATGTATCGGTACGTAGTTGAGGATGAGTACGACTTATCACCCTCAGACAGATGGACAAAGTGAAAGAACGATTCAGACATTAGAAGATATGTTAAGAGCTTGTATAATGGACTTTAAAGGAAATTTGGATGATCACCTACCTCTCGTAGAGTTCGGTTACAACAACAATTACCACGCTAGTATTGGCATGCTGCCTTATAAAGCATTATACGGCAGAAAGTGCAGAACTCCGCTTTACCGGGATGAAGTTGGCGAAAGACAATTACTAGGTCCAGATCTGGTACAGCAGACATCAGAGATAGTTAAACTGATATGAACAAGACTGGTAGTAGCTCAAGATAGGCAGAAAAAATACGCCGACTCACACCATAAAAATATCGGGTTTGAATCGGGTAGTTATGTGTTTTTAAAAGTCTCTCCCTGGAAAGAAAAGATCAGGTTCGGAAAGAAAGGGAAATTAAGCCCAAGATTCATTGGACCCTTACCTCCAGCACTCGAAAATGTCCACAACGTCTTCCATGTTTCCGTTTTACGACCCTACAAACCCGATTACAAGCATGTAATTGAATACGAACCCCTACATTTTGAGAAAGATTTATCTTACGAAGAAATTCCCGCTCAGATTGTCGACAGAAAAGAACACGTTCTCAAAAATAAAGTAATACCTTCTGTTAAGGTAATTTGGAGGAACCACAATACTGAAGAGGCTACGTGAAAACTCGAAGAGAATATGATGAAGAGCTATCCTCATTTATTTACTTAAATTATGTTTAAGCGATTTTGGGGACAGAATCTTTGTAAAGGGGGGAGAATGTAACGGGTTGAATTGACTAAGTCGTGATTCTGATGACAAAATCCATCTAAGGGGGGAAAGATATAACGAACAAGATTTTGTAATTTAATTTTAATATTTATTGAATTAAATAAATATTTTACGATGATTTAATTATTAGATTAAATAATTAATTGATGAAATTGTGGTAGATTAATTTAATTATATGTGTTATATTTATTAAATTAATGTGGAGAATTTTATTATTCGAAGTATGTATTTATGTGAGCTTATAAAATTAAATGAAATATTTAATAAGCATAATGTCATTTTAATTAATTTAATAATTAATTTGAGATTTAATAATTTGACATAATTAATCAATGAAAAAATTAATTATGTGATTGTGTGAACTAATGTTAAATTATTATATTTTATTTAAATTAAAGTAAATAAAATATTTGAGTTATTTTATAAAGGGGTGTGACATGATTTAAACTATAGTATAAGAGAATCATTAAATTAAATGATTTTGGAGCCTATTATTGCCAGCCAAATGAGGCCCTAAGAGAAGTTAGTAGCAGTTAACCCATGACGGGTTAACTGACCACCACAACGCGTCAGTTCTTAAACCTTCATACGTCTTCTTCTTTTATTATCTAAGTCTAGGAAAAAGAAGACAAACTTACAGAGAGAATTTCAGAGAATTAGAGAGAAACAGTGTGAGTTATTGTGATATTGTAGAAGAACGTGAAAGTCAGAAGAATTGTTTTAAGGGTAATCTCTTCAACCCAATTTCTATTTTACGATTGTTAAAGATTTCATGAAAATGACTTTAAATTTTGTTAAAACCTCTGTAATTGAAAAAAAGGTAGTGATTATGTGTTATATATGTGATAAGATGTTATTATAACATGTTTTACTGTATATTGTATATTTTCATATCATCAGTTTCATAAAAATTATGTCGTACATTGCTTCTTCAAAATATAAAGTATAAAAAAATATGGCCATATGGCCTTATATACAAAATTTGATACGTTAATCATATGTTATATCATAAATTTATACTTGTACAAATTATGTATATTAAAATGAAGATATCAAACTTCGAATGGACAGATTTGGTGTTCTAACGAACCCGTAGTGGCAATCTTCATGTTTTATTTTCAAAACATTCAAGAACATCAAGAACATCAAGAACAGTGAAATTATATAATTTGATTCAAGTAATTATGTGTCTAAATTTGTTAAAATCACTCTATAAAGGTTGGATAATGAATATGTACGGATTCTAGTATGTGGGTAGGTTTAATTTAATGATTATGTAAGAATAATTGGCCTGACTCGGTGTTCTTGGCGAATTGGAAAATTGAAGTCTGGAGTTTTGCGCCGCGGCACCAACTCCATGCTTTATGTGTTGCGCCGCAGCGCCAAAGCTTAAGCCGCAGCGGCGAGAATAAGCCTTTCAGCGGCGCCGCAGCGCCACTCTCCAGATCGTCTAGAAATGAAAATTTTAATGTGTTCAAGTCCATGAATGTGATAGTAACCTAATCTAATGAACATAAAAATATGTTAGAAGTATAATGAGACGTTAAAATTGATTCTTATCATGTCAATAACGCATTTACGTGTGAATTGAATTATTAAACGCATAGTTAGCTTATTGTTTGTGTAGGGTAATATTATGTGATAATAAGTGTGGTAATTTAAGTAAGTATTGTCATAACAAAAGTTTAGACAACAGAATGAACTTGTGATGACTAGTTACATTATAATTAACTGGAATTGTGAATGGAAATGATATATAGGATTAAATCAAAGAACGTGTATAATTAGCGTGTAATCTATGCACGAGGCACGTTTCCTAACCGTACTTGCTATTGTTATTTTAAGTTTATAAACTTACGTCAAGCAATTCTCTTTATTATTAATCAAGTTCAATTTGTTATACTAAAGATTATTGATCTTTTCAAAGTATGATTCTGTTATACAATACTTATTCTATTGTATACCTCTTGAGATTTTTATTCAATTTAAATACCAGTTATTGTTGAATCTTGTTAGACTATCGAGCTCTTATTAGATTCGACTAGTCAATAGTTGACGAACGTTCTAAATTTCAGAACCCTTGTTGAATTTATCCAAACCAAAATTCCTTTGGTGCGGATTCGAATGTCAAACTGAGATGAACAACCCTGTATAGGGGATTACTTATGCTTTAGCGTTAAGATATTGTGCACAGTTTGGTACCAAGGGTTGATCCCCTAAGTACGAGTAGAAGAGTCCATAGTCTTTTGACTGTTTAAAGTTTCAAGTATAACCCTTGATAACCTAGGACATTGTTCAAGGTCTTATGACCCTCTGAAATCTTTTGATTCTTGTTATTCATTCTTGATTTAAAAGTTGAGTTTTATTCTAGAAGTCATTGCTACACTCGCATGTTATTATATTGTTATTTCATTGCTATACTTATGGGCAATTGTTCTCACTCTTGCATAATAATAACATTGTAGTTAAGAACGAAAGGTCCGACGAGCCTTCTACTAGCAAAGGAAAGGGCAAGGTTAACAAATGATGAAGACTTGTTGTTTTATATGATTATGTATTTCTGTCTTAGACTTAGGTTAATATTGTGTAAGATGATTAATTATTTATGTTTCCGCAGTTAAGATTTAAGGTTAGTATGACCTGGGATTGATGTATTTTTTTCTGATGATGTAACTCCTTATGGAGATGATTTATTTCTATCTATTTATGTTTTAATTATTATGGGTAGATAGACATATGATATTTGAATAGTGAACACCAAATCATGTGGGGATTTAAGTACCCGGATCTGGGGGTGTCACATGGATACCCAATTAATTCGTATAATGGACATTGAAGCAAATCAATATTCTTCTTTTACATCAATTTTATCATCATTTTTTTTCACTTTTCATTCAATTTTTTTTCACAAGGTTCTTTCATTGACTTAAGCAGTGAAAACAGTTCTAAAGCATAAAATCAGTGCACATAGACAACTCCACATATAACTAAATCAACAAAGCATGCTTCACATATTCAAATACTCGTGTATCAACAAATTCAATTCGAATCAAGCACAATGGTTAATGACTTAACTTTCATCATTCATGGATTAACGAAATACCAACAGATTTTGAAATTATGCATCAATTTTCAATCCTTGATTTTAACCTTTTAAACACTTAGGCAAATAGAATTATGGAAGCAAGCAAAAATTTTAGTAAATTTTCAAATTGTAGCAATTTTGGACTACTATTCCTAAAAATAAAAACTAAAACCCTAAATCTCCTCCCCCACACTCAAACCTTACATTGTCCCCAATGTAAGAAAATCATGCAAAGCAGAAAATACTATAACTAACAAAATAAAAAGAAGAGGGATAGAAAGATCAAATATGAATTTTTGGGTTACCTCCCAAGTAGCTGACCTTGTTTAATGTCATTAGCTCGACTGCACTCCTCTCAATCATCCTTGTGTCAGATCCATCAACATCACCATTTCAACATCCTCAATTTGACTGTTATCCAAGAAGGGTTTCAACCGATGTTCGTTCACCTTGAACACACTCCCTGTCTTCGGATTTTGTATATCCATAGCACCACGAGGAAACACATTAGTAATAACAAATGGACCTTCCCAATGAAAACGTAATTTACTTGGAAATAATTTTAATCGTGAATTATAAAGAAGAAATTTTTGCCCAATAATGAAATTTTTCCTCAAAATTTGCTTGTCATGGAAAGCTTTTGTCTTAGCCTTATACAATTTAGAACTCTCATATGATTCCTTATGCAACTCCTCGAGTTCATGTAACTGCAACTTCCTATGGACTCTAGCTTGATCCAAATTCTTATTGCATTGTTTGATCGCCCACAAAGCTCTATGTTCTAGCTCCACAGGTAGATGGCGTGGTTTTCCGGACACGAGCCTATAAGGAAACATACCAATAGGAGTTTTGTATGTCGTCCTATACGCCCAAAGTGCATCTTCCAGTCTAAGAATCTAGTCCTTCCTGCTTGGGTTGACTAACTTTTTCAAAATGGATTTGATCTCCCGGTTGGAGACCTCAGCTTGGCCATTGCTTTGCAGATGATAGAATGTAGATACCTTATAAAGAACATTGTATTTCCTGAACAAAGCCACTAACACCCTATTGCAAAAGTGGGTTCCGCGATCACTAATGACGACCCATGGTGCCCCAAACCTAACAAATATATTAGTCCAGACAAAACTGCAACAGCTTTCGAATTGTCAGTCCTGGTGGCTTTAGTTTCCACCTATTTAAAAACATAACCAACAACCAATATGATGTAAATATTACCAAAAGAAATAAGAAAAGGTCCCATAAAATCAATACCCCAAACATCAAAGATTTCAACAATTAGAATAGGGCTTTATGGCATTTCATGTCTGTATGATATATTTCTTGTTCTTTGACTATTTTTACATGATTTGCAAAACAGGTATGAGTCTTTAGAAATTGAAGGCTAAAAGAAACCACTCTCTAAAACCTTATGTGCTGTTTTTTTTGGTCCAAAATGACCTCCACAAGCATAAGAATGACAGAAAGTTAGAATAGATTGGAACTCATTATCGGGCACACAACGTCTAACTATCTGATCCGCACAGAATTTCCACAAATATGGGTCATCCCACATATAATGTTTTGCATCACTCTTAAGCTTTTCCTGTTGAGATGTGGAAAACTCACCCGATAAATACGCACTTACCAAATAATTCACAATATCTGCATACCAGGGGTTATATTGCCAATGAAAGTAGATGCTTATCTGGAAACTTATCCTGAAAGGGTAGTGCTTATTCCTCCTTAAGAATTCTGCTCAAGTGATCTGCTACCAAGTTATCCGCTCCCATTTTATCTTTAATTTCCAAGTCGAATTCTTGCAGCAGTAAGATACACCTTATGATTCTGGGTTTGGACTCCTTCTTAGTAAGAAAGTACCTGAGAGCAGCATGGTCAGAATAAACTATTACTTTAGTACTAAGCAAGTATGAACAAAATTTATCTAAAGCAAACACAACAGATAAGAGTTCTTTTTTAGTTGTCGAATAGTTTATCTGAGCCGCATTTATTGTTCTAGAAGCACAGTAAATGGAATGGACAACTTTGTCAATCCTTTGGCCCAAGACGGTGTCGACAGCATATTTGCTCGCATCACACATGATCTTAAAAGGGAACTTCTAATTTGGTGGATAAATTACAGGGGCTAACGTCAACAATTTCTTCAATGTATCAAAAGCCTCCTTGCATTCATCATCAAACTAGAATTCCATAACTTTTTGTAGCAACTTACATAGGGGCAAAGCTATCATGGAGAAATCCTTGATAAACCTATGATAAAATCCTACATTTCCTAGAAAAAAGTGTATCTCCTGCACGCTGACGGGGTACGACAATGCAAATATAATATCAATTTTAGCTTTATCCAATTCTAAACCATTAGCTGACACAACATAACCAAGTACAATTCCTTGTTGTACCATAAAATGACATTTTTCCCAATTTAGTACAAGGTTAGTTTCCAAACATCTATCCAAAACACAAGTCAAATTATCTAGACATGCATCCAAAGAGTTACCATGTACTATGAAATCATCCATAAAGACCTCAATGCATTTTTCTAAAAGATCGGAAAAAATACTCACCATGCATATTTACAAAGTACTTGGGGCTTTACACAGTCCAAAAGACATTTGTCGATTTGCAAAGGTATCAAAGGGACATTTGGATGTGGTCTTCTCTTGGTCCTCGGGTGCAATCACAATCTGGTTATAACTTGAAAAACCATCTAGAAAGAAATAATAAGTATTCCCAACTAAACGTTCTAACATTTGATTAATAAAAGGAAGTGGAAAGTGATCTTTTCTAGTTACAACATTTAATTTCCTATAATCAATACACGCTCTCCATCCTGTTTGCATTTGTGTGGGCACCAACTCATCATTGTCATTCTTGACAACTATGTGTCCTGATTTCTTTGGGACAACCTATACCGAACTTACCTATTGATTGTTGGAGATAGTGTAGATTGTTCCTGCATCAAGCAATTTTATTACCTCTTTCTTTACTACCTCCATTATTGGCGGGATCAATTTTCTTTGGGCGTCACTCGTGGGCTTAGCCCTATCATCTAATAGAATCTGATGCATTAACATTCGGGACTAATAGCCTTTTTGTCTGCTATAGTCCAACCAAAAATAGTGATATGGTCCCTAAGGACTCTCAGTAACTTTTTTTCCTGCACTTTGGTTAGATTTGTAATACCCGAGATTTTCTAAATATTATTAATAAATAATTAATAGGAGTCGAGTATTTACTTGTGTATAAATGAATATTGTTGTGGCATGGTTTATAGAAATCATATTAAATTAAGTTAATCGTTGAACGCTACGATAGTAAAGTAATGTGGTGAGATTGGTGAGGAGCTTGATATAAAGCTTATGAAAATTTGCTTAGTGTGGCAAAATGAAACTTACTAAGTGAATTAAGAAAGAAACAATTTAATATGAGGAAGATTAATTATGTGTGATTGTATAATTCCATGTATGGAATGAATAGACTCTTTAACTAGTAGTATTATCAATCTGGAGTTTAGTTCATGTTATATGAAACTAGTATGGTGATAGAAGTAGAAACGTGCATGAATCTAAACCAGTTTGACACTGCCAAGGATCGGCGTAACTACGCCCTCTCTGTAGTACAAACTGGCGCAGCTGCGCGCCAGTGGCCAGAACTTGAAGAGTTAGTTATTGTAGTGGCTGTTAAATGGAACATTATTGTAATGTGTGACATCATTAAAATAAGATGATAAGAGTACATTTAAATGGTATGAGGTGCCCAGTTGTCCAATAAAATCATATGTGACATTTTAATACAGAATTAATTAATTAACCGTGTATTCCAAAAATTTGGAAAGGGATTAAATGTTTAAAATGGACATTCAATATTGGATAGTGATATAATATTGATATATGTGCAATAATAATATTTGTGGGGAATACCCGAACAATAATACCTAACTGCGTTATTTTATCTACATTAAATATTAAATTATGTGGACCCAATGTACATGGATTATACGATATAGTTATATATTAAATTCCTAACTTTTCATATTGTAGTAGCATTAACAAATTAAAATTATATTTTGAAAATCAAAGAAACCAAACTAAGCATTATTTAACCATGTTGCAGCACTTAAATCATTGTCCCAAAATTAGTTACCAAATAGTAACCTATATTTTCCTTTACGTGATCTGCTAATCTATGAACCGTAAGCTACAATGGAGGTTATCATTGCTATGAAAATGACTGGGAGTGGTGGTTGAACAACCCTTCCATAACCATTGTGTTCTTCTTCTACCTCATGGACTCAGACTTTAGTGTAAAACAAGTAATTGGTCATGTATTCCTCTATATAAGGCATCTTCAATTATCATTTCCCGTTGTTGTACATTGTCTGTCAAAATCCAAGAATTAGAGTCTGAGTTGCTTGTTTAAAGAGGAGTTTAGCAATTGCAGAAGGTAGAAACTAGGCTAACTAAGCTTCTAAGGAGGTAAATTCTTGTTTTCAATACTTAATTTCAAAGTTGGCAAATCATGGAAATTCTACTAAATTCTTGCAAATTTGATTTGGAATTGTGCTACCAAAGTGTTTGTTAAGTGTGTATGCATGTATAGAACCTTTAATAATGAACTTGAGCATGTTTAAACTGAAGAAATCGAAGTTGGGTTGATACTCTGCAGAACAGAGCACCTTTCTGGTTCTGGTCCAAGAAGGGCGCACAGTTTGTATTAGGGTGCAGCGTAGCTGCGCCAGTCCCCAGAACCAAATTCTATTTTTTGTTGTACTGCGTTGTTTCTAACTTGGTATTATGACCTATACATTCATAAAAAGAAGTATAACATGTGGTATAAAACATTCTTATGAGATATGAATTGTCCAACATGGTTTAGTAGGAGTTCTATAACAAACAACTTAAAGTTTCAAAAATAAGTTTTGATGGAACTTGTATTCTGTAAATTCTGAATGTGGTAGTATACATATATGACTGATTTTTGAACATAAATGAGTATGAGTGGTGATTTATAGTTCCTTTGTTCATGACCAACTTGTTTAGGCTTTGAGTTAAATGACTTTTTTTAAAAGAAAACTTAACATATTGAAACTAATATGCATGAATACCACATGGAGTATGTTCTGACTTTGTGAGTATGCAAACAAGACTTAACTACACATGAAAAGAGATTTAAAGATGTTTTGTATGTGTTAGATTGCATTGTTCAAGTTTAAAAATGATTTCAAAAGTAAACTCAGATATTTTTCAAAATAAGTTGCATTTGTGTGAGTCGTTAAGTTCTGAAGATTTAAGATAACATGTTTATGTTCATTGTGTCTCAAAACATGATTCTTATGTATTAGATATAATGAAAGTTAACCAAGCATGAGTTTAAGCATGTTTTAAAGTGATAAACGATGCTAGTTGTAATAACCAAGAATTTCTGTGGTTCATTGTAAATAAATATATTAAATAATCTGTAATATATTATGGATGATTAAGTGTTTATATGAATAATATGCTATAATATTTAAAGGAAGTCTCACTAAGAAGTTAAATAAGTTAGTGAACTAACCTAAGTATATTATTAATCTAGAGAATAGATGTAAGGTGTTAAACCCTAATTAAATCCTCAATAAACTTGAATAAGTCAAGTCTAATTGGGTTATGTAAGTGAATTAATATTATTAATGAATAATAATATGGGGATATTAATAATAATGAGCATAAGCTCAAGAGTTATTAATGAAAGAAAAATAGGTTATTAAACAAGCCCAATTATATTTTGTTTTAGTGGGACTTGTAGATAAAATTAATTGAAGGGCAATTAGGTTATTAAATTAGCCCAAGAGGTTATGTATAAGATAATGATAATAATGGCCCAATTGAATTAATGGGGAAGCCCAAGTTCAAAATTTTTAGTAAGCATGATAATAAAGTGCAAGCCCATTAATCATTTAATTGCAAGCCCAATTGTTAAGCCACTTGGAAAGGTTATTATAGTAATTAATTAAGCTAGTTAATAACAACAAAATTGGTGAATAAGAGGGCATGTGGCCGAAAATGAGAAAGTGGGAAAAGGGAGTGGAATGTAATGATGGGTTTTACTTTATTAGGTAAACAACTTTTTAGTTGGCCACTTTTTATTTGGACAACACATTAGTTATTTCTTGCAAGCTAGCCTTTCCATGATGAGGGAGTAGGTAAGAGATGATGAGGTGTACTCTAATCATTTGGATTATGTTAGCAAAAATCTAGAACTTCCATATTTTTCTCTCATTTTAGCTACTAAAGAAAAAATATAGAGAGAGAAAAAGAAAATACTAGAAAGAGAGAGAGAAGAATTCGTGGGAAGAAGAAGGAGAAGGGAAGAGAGTCTAAGCTCATGCACAAAAAAATTCATAACCTACTTCGGGTATAGAAGGAAAGAAGCAAAGAAATCAAGGTACAAAAATTAAATTCTAGACTTTCTTTTCTTTCCTTTTCTTTTTCTTTTTATGGATTTAATGGAGGAAAGGGTTTTGTGATTTGGAAGTTAGAACCCTTTTATTTTTGTGTTTTATGTAGATTCATGTATGAATCTAACTTATTCAAGTATTTAAAAGTGGTTCAAAAGGAGAGAAATGAAACTAGGTTTCTAGAAATCTAGAAAACCAGAGCTTTCGCTTCCTTTGAAAAAATGGTATGATAAATCTAGACCTTCTTTTCATGATCCGATAAAGAGTGGTGCTAGATATATGTGTTAACTAGTTAACTCAAGTGGTAAAACTTGAAAATCACGTGTTTAACAGTTGTGGTATGAGATTTGTTCAAAACAGTCCATGTAGTGGAAAAAAAAACTTTAAAAAGTTTTCTAGCCAGTCTGCCACGAGGGCAGTTTCGTCCCCTTCATGTGCTTTAAAAATTCAAGGAAAATTTGGGGAGGTAATATCAGAGGTTAGGTAGCTCCTGCAAAAATTTGAGAATTTTTTGCCATACGGTTATGCATTTTACGGTCGGAGACTACTTTTAAAACTTTTATCGAATAACTCTCTGTGTAGTGGTCCAAAAATTATGAAATATTTACTGGAAGCACATGTATATAATAGGAGCTTACCCTGAAAATTTCAGAAATTTTGGAGTTAATTTCGATTTATGTAAAATCGGACAATATTTGGACAGTATAGATTATTTAAATATAGTAAATGAATTTTAAAAATTTCCAGAAAAAATTATTTTCATGAGAGGATTATATGTAGCTACTATCCAGAAAAGAAATGGTTTTTGAGTTGTTTGCTATTTTTCATATTATTGATGTTATATGCTTAAATGAATTTAATTAATTATATGATGTCAAAAATGTGAAAAATATGGTTTCATGACTTAAGATCCTTAAGTATGGTTGAGGCAAATTTGTGATGTGGATTTCGGTCAATGGTGAGGAGTGATTTTGTGTATGGTGTTTTAAAAAGATTTAAATGAGTTAATTAGTGAAAGAAAAAGTAATTAAATAAATTGTTTATTAATTCAATAAATGATTTAAAAATATCTTTATATGAATAATGATATTAGATTAAAATATTGTGGGTAATATTAGACTTAAATGTTATTAAAAGTTAATAACATTAGTTTGAAATATTATTATTTAATTAATAATATTAAACGGGAGATTAAAATAAGAGAAATTACTTTATTTTAATCGTAGTCATTGAATTTGGTAGGGAATGAGCTATATTATGATTGTAATAGATGGAATTGAGAAGTCAGGGTACTGAAATGGATTCAGGGTCACTGAAATAATTTCAGTTTACTGTAGCTGATTTTGGTCTGCTGAAATGATGATTTCAGGACACTGAAATATATTTTGGTTTTACTGAAATGATATTTCAGTTTACTGACATGCTATCTAGCTTATTAAGATGACATATAAAAGGGATAACTTATAAGTATAAGTTATGATATGATTAAAAGACTATCAAAGTATAACAATAACATTAAGACTTAGCGTATCGTCTAATACTTACTATATGTTAAAATGCTAAACATTTTAATATAAGATGATAAGATTATAAGTGAGTTATGTTATGACTAATCGAAAGATCAATTATAGGTCTTTTCTCTAAAGAAGTTAAAGTAAATTGCTTAGCAGTAAACCGCGATTAAGGCAAGTTCTCTAACTCAAACTTGAGTTATTCTTTTCAAAGCATTTGGTGAATAATTATTGTTTATTATTCACATCCATATTGATTATTGATACTCGCACTAGGTGCAATTAAATTCATGTTCTATTATTATTGAACTGTGAATTAGTTAAAGTTCTTTTAATCATGAACTGTTTAAGATATGGATCTATGCTTATTGTATCAGCTAGATCAAGTATGTTTAAATTTGTTAAATCAAATATGTTGTTAAAAGCTGTTCTTTACCAATTGATTTTGTAATGATTCAAGACTGAGAAAAAGAACAATTTGATTAAAGCATGATTGAAAAACAATCATTGCTCGTACATTAAGTGTTTATGCATAATACACCGGGTATGAAAGGTTGATCCCATTGATTACCAAAACTTATTAAAAGGACCAGTTTAAATACTGACAACCTTAGTATATGTTCATGGTCATTATGACCGCTCAGCATCTGTTATTCAATTATTCGAATATTCAGTTATCAAAACTTAATTCATGTTCTTTCGCAATTGATTTCTATTGTTGAACATTGAATGATAAATTCCTTGCTAATCATGATATATCGTCCTTGTATTTAAACTTGCTAAGCAAATTTGTTGCTTACTCTTGCTATATCATGACATTTATTTCAGCTATGCCAGAGACGTCCAAGAAGGACAAAGGCAAAGGAAAAGTGCAGGAATAGATAATAAGAATGTTTATGTATTATATTATATTATGTGCATTGGTAATGTAAACCTTTTGTGTTACTAATGGTAACTTAATTAAGGTATGTATAAGTTAAGGTTAATAGACCTTGGGTTAATGTTGGAAGACTTTATTATAATGAACAATGTTTGTTTATTATTCCGCAATAGTTTATAGAATGCTTATAATGATGATGGATTGTGAGCACCAAACCCGAGGTTTGAGAACCCAGATTTGGGGGCGTCACAGGTTGGTATCAGAGCCGTAGGTTATAAAATTTAGGATGCAAAAGCTAGGTTATAACCTTAGAAGAAAACTCGTATAGAATATGCTAAGAGGTGGATTATGTAGATTCATCTACTATAGATTGTACATAATAAAATATTGTTTCATTTTATCAATGAATATATTTTATTGTGATACTGATGTTGTGTTTGTTTGGTTATAGGATGCCTGAGGAAGGACAAGGTAGCCATACAGTTAAGCAAGAGCCGATAGATCCAGTAGAGGGTTATGCTGTTAGTGACGAGCGTGACGAGGATGTGATGGAGGTTTTGTTCGATGAGAACATGGCGCTGGAGAATAGAGTAACAGAGTTAGAGCAGGAAAATGCCACTCATCAGTTTATTGAAACTCAATACAAGGATCTGGCATATCAAGCTCAGAACGAGCTTGCTGAGATGAAGATACAGTTGCAGAAGCAGATGACCTTGGCTACGCATATGGTTGCCAAGAATGTTGAGCTGAGGGAGATACTAGAACAAGAGCAGAATAAGCTTGTTATATTGAGTATTGAGCATCAGGCGTTGCACCTGAGGTTTGACTTAGAGATCACTGACAGGATCAGAGTTGAGGATGCCTGGGTACAAGTAGCAAGAAGAGTGGATCAGTTAGAGGTTGAGGCAGAGGCTGGACGAGTTAGGATGGAGTCCTTGGGATGGGCTTTAGATGCAACATATACTGATCCCCAAGTAGGAGTGAGGAGATCCTTTGAGGTTGGCGAGTCGAGTCGATCTGTTAGACGTCGACTTATGGATGGACTCTTTCCACCAGAACAGGAGCATGCAGGCACACCCTCTCCAGACGCACAGGGATAGTTTAATAGCTTTCTATTGTATATAGATGCAGTAGAACCCCTTTTGTTTAATAGGATTTTATGCTTGATGTAAACCTCAAACTGTACGAGGTAGTATGTAAATATGATGTATCCCCATACTAGGTGTGTAGGGGAGTATGTCTTTTGATTGATCCCATCTCTGGATGTTAAGAATAGGATAGTTAACATTTATAGAAATATGCCAATTATGTAAGTGTATGATGCTAAAATTTGGTATATGAATATAAATGCGGTATTATGACTAAATGTTTGATTAAGTAGATAAATCTTGAGAATGAAAGTAGTAAGTTATCTCTATGATAATTGAAAGTTGTATTAAACTGAAAAGGTCATTTCGGCAAGCTGAAAAGAATATTTCAGTAAACTGAAATGGATAGTTTGGTAATTTGAACATGAAGATAATGTTATCAGTAGAGTTTAAATTACATGTTGTATTGTAAATACTTATAACATATAATGATACTCTAAGTATAAATTAAGTTATTGTTTAATCAGATAATGCTGCCAAGACGTCAAAATCGTAACCAGAGGGAGGAACGTTCTGTGAACAATGAAAGAAATCAAGATGACCCAATGCAGAATTTCGCTGATATGATAGCTCAAGCTATGCGAACTCATACACCTGCAGCCAGGGGGCAAGCGAATAATAGATTAGCAAATTTTAAAGATTTTAAAGTTGTAGGACCACCAGAATTCAGCGGAACTACGGAGCCTATAGCGGCTCAAACGTGGGTGAAAGAGATGGAAAAGGCCTTTATCATTGTAAGGGTAGCCGAAGAGCAAAAGACAGCTTTTGCTACATACTTTATGAAAGGTGAGGCTAATTACTGGTGGGAGACGAACCAAGCTAGAGCCGGAACAGAGGTAGTGACATGGACCAGGTTTAAGGAGTTATTCTTAGAAAGTTATTTCTCAGAGGCCATGCAAGCCAGAATGGAAGTGCAGTTTCTTGAATTAAAGCAAGAAAGCATGTCAGTTGCCGAATATGCAGCAAAATTTAATGAGCTAGACAGATTCGCACCTCATCAGGTGGATACAGAACTGCGAAAGGCGCGTAGGTTTGAAAATGGGCTGAAGCCATGGATTCACAGCAAAGTGCAGTGTTGCAAATTGCTACATTCTCAACACTGTTAGAAAAAGCCATCATTGCAGAAGGTAGTAGTGAGGCAGTTTCTAGATTCAACCGAGAGAAGAATAAGAAGAAAATTAAAGGTGGTCATCAGGGTGCGAGTAGTGGTGGCAGCAACAGCAAGAAGCGTAAGTGGAACAACAGTGGCAATGAATCAGAAACACAACCAAGGAATACTCAGCAGAAGAAGGTAGCATTTTCGAAGTGTGGAAAGAATCACTCTGGAGAGTGTATGAAAGGAAAAAACGTCTGTTATAATTGTGGCCAAGAAGGACATATTTCACCAAATTGTCCTAAGCCGAAGAAAGGTGGTTATTTTTCTTATGGAGGTACGGGGCACCGATTCAAGGATTATTCATTGAAGAAGAATACAGATGGAGGAAGTAGAAACAAGAGCAGTTCAACAAAGTTAACTATTGGAGGGCCAACGCAGCAGAGCAAACCGACAGCCCGAACGTTCAACATGACTGTACAAGATGCAGTTGCATCAAAGGAGGTAGTGTCAGGTATTATTCCGATCAATAATATAAATGCCTACGTATTAATTATTCAGGAGCTACCTGTTCATTTGTGTCTGATGAATTTGCTAGAAGATTAAACTTACCATTTGAAAAGTTAAAGAACCCAATGAATATAGAAGTTGCAAACAAAGAAGTAATTCCTGTAGAGTTTATCCATAACAACTGTGATGTGGAAATAAGGGGACATAAGTTAAGCGTGAATTTGATTCCGATACGCTTAGGAGAATTTGATGTTATCTTAGGGATGGATTGGTTATTTAATCATGAGGCAGTTATAGATTGCCAGAAAAAGAGCATACGACTTAAGACAGTAGATAAGTCTAAGGTTATATTTTATGGTAGCAAGTCGCCAAGGCAAACGAGTTGTCTGACGATGATGCAGGCCAGAAGAATGTTACGAAAAGGGTGTGAAGGTTATTTGGCTCATGTAGTGGATACACGAGTGGTGAATTCAGACATGGAGCAGATACCTATAGTTAATGAGTTTGGGGATGTCTTTCCAGAAGAACTTTCGGGACTTCTTCCAGATAGAGAAATAGAGTTTGTGATTGATCTAGTACCAGGGACAGCGCCGATATCGAAAGCGTCGTATCGAATGGCTCCGGTAGAAATGAAAGAGTTAATGATCCAGCTACAAGAGTTGTTGGATAAGAAGTACATCCAACCTAGTGTATCTCAATGGGGAGCACCGGTGTTGTTTGTAAAGAAGAAGGATGGTTCGATGAGGTTGTGTATGGATTATAGAGAGTTGAATAAGGTGACAATCAAGAACAAATATCCGTTACCAAGAATAGATGATCTGTTTGATCAACTTAAGGGAGCGAGATGTTTTTCGAAGATTGACCTAAGAACTGGTTATCATCAGTTGAAGGTGAGAACAGAGGATGTACCAAAGACAGTATTTAGAACTCATTACGGTCATTATGAGTTCCTAGTGATGTCGTTTGGACTGACTAACGCACCAGCTGCTTTTATGGACTTGATGAATAGAGTATTTAAATCGTATTTAGATAAATTTGTAGTTGTGTTCATTGATGACATTTTGGTGTATTCAAAGACTGAAGAGGAGCATGCCGAACATCTACGAATTGTATTGGAAACCTTAAGAGAAGAGAAGTTATATGCTAAATTTTCAAAGTGTGAGTTCTGGTTAAAGAGAGTTCAATTTCTGGGACATGTCATCGACAACGAGGGAATTTCTATTGATCCAGCGAAAGTAGAAGCGGTGAAAAATTGGGGGCAACCAAAGAGACCGACAGAGATTAGAAGTTTCTTGGGATTGGCAGGATATTATAGAAGGTTTATTCATGATTTCTCAAAGATAGTGACGCCATTAACTAATTTGACGAGGAAGACTGTTAAGTATGTGTGGACAGAGAAGTGTGAACAGAGTTTTCAAGAATTGAAGAAAAGATTAAGTGAAGCACCTGTGTTATCTTTACCAGATAGTACAGGGGGTTTTACAGTGTATAGTGATGCGTCACACAAGGGACTGGGTTGCGTGTTAATGCAAAATGGTAAAGTCATTGCGTACGCGTCACGACAGTTAAAGGACTATGAGAAGGGATACCCTACCCATGACCTTGAATTGGCAGCGGTAGAATTTGCCCTTAAGATTTGGAGACATTACCTCTACGGAGAAAAGTGTGAGATATACACAGACCACAAAAGTTTGAAGTATATCTTTACACAAAAGGAGTTAAACATGAGGCAGAGGAGATGGTTAGAATTGATCAAGGACTATGATTGTGATATTTTATATCATCCGGGAAAGGCTAATGTAGTAGCAGACCCTTTAAGCAGGAAAAGCAGAGAAAAGTTATTTGTATTGACAGACCAGGAAGAATTAGTAAGAGAAATGGAGAAAATGGAGTTGGAGGTGAAAAATCCGAAGGATTCGAATAAAGTAATAGAAATGGAAGTAAGACCGACTTTATTAGACAAGGTGAAAGAATTACAAGGGAATGATGAAGAATGCGTTAACATACAGAAGTGGTTGGCTGAAGGCGAAGAGCTGAAGTATAAGATCGACGGCACTGGATTGCTGAGATTTGAAGGAAGAATTTGGGTACCTGCAGTACCAGAGTTAAGAGAAGAGATTTTTTAAGAAATGAACAATACGAGATACTCAATACACCCAGGAAGCACGAAGATGTATCAAGATTTGTGTCAACATTATTGGTGGCCAAACATGAAGAAAGAGGTTGCTGAATGCGTCAGCCGCTGTTTAACTTGTCAAAGAGTCAAAACAGAGCATCAACGACCAAGTGGACTATTACAGCTGTTGGAAATTCTGGAAAGGAAATGGGAGCACGTCACGATGGATTTTGTGATAGGACTTCTAGCGACACAGAAGGGTTATGATGCTATATGGGTGATTGTTGACCGTCTTACAAAGTCAGCACACTTTTTGCCGATCAAGATCAGGTATACTTTGGATCAGTTAGCCAAGTTATATATCAAGGAAATAATTTCGAGACATGGAGTGCCAGTATCAATCGTGACTGATAGAGATCCGCGCTTCACGTCAAACTTTTGGAGGAGTCTTCAAGAAAGAATGAGGACACAATTAAGGTTGAGTACTGTGTATCATCCACAGACCGATGGGCAAAGCGAGAGAACGATTCAAATATTAGAAGACATGCTCAGAGCTTGTGTGATGGATTTTAAGGGAAGCTGGGAATATCATCTTCCACTAATAGTTATCATGCAAGCATTGGAATGCCGCCATATGAAGCCCTGTATGGTAGAAAATGCAGAACGCCCTTATGTTGGGATGAGGTAGGTGAATGAAGATTGTTGGGGCCAGAATTGGTGCAGCAGACTGTGGAAATCATCAAAGTGATAAGAGCGTGACTGGTAGCAGCTCAGGATCGTCAAAAGAAGTACGCAGATATTCATCGTAAGAAAAGAGATTTAGAAGTAGGAAGTTACGCATTTCTGAAGGTATCTCCTTGGAAGGGGAAAATAAGATTTGGGAAGAAAGGTAAACTGAGTCCAAGGTTTATTGGACCATTTGAAATACTGAAGAAGATAGGGGAAGTGGCGTACGAGGTAGCTCTACTTCCTGAACTGGAACATGTTCATAATGTGTTTCATATATCAGTGTTACGTCCGTATAAGCCAGATTACAAGCATGTGATATCTTACGAGCCAATTCAAGTCGAGAAGGACTTATCGTACGAGGAGGTTCCTATAGAAATTTTGGATAGGAAAGAGCAAAAACTGAGAAATAAGGTTATACAATCTGTCAAAGTGCTATGGAGAAACCACAGTGCTGAAGAAGCTACGTGGGAGCTTGAAGAAAAGATGAGGAAGAATTATCCGAATCTTTTTGAGTAACCTTAATGAAATTCCGGGGACGGAATTCCTATAAGGAGGGGAGAATGTAATAACCAAGAATTTCTGTGGTTCATTGTAAATAAATATATTAAATAATCTGTAATATATTATGGATGATTAAGTGTTTATGTGAATAATATGCTATAATATTTAAAGGAAGTCTCACTAAGAAGTTAAATAAGTTAGTGAACTAACCTAAGTATATTATTAATCTAGAGAATAGATGTAAGGTGTTAAACCCTAATTAAATCCTCAATAAACTTTAATAAGTCAAGTCTAATTGGGTTATGTGAGTGAATTAATATTATTAATGAATAATAATATGGGAATATTAATAATAATGAGCATAAGCTCAAGAGTTATTAATGAAAGAAAAATAGGTTATTAAACAAGCCCAATTATATTTTGTTTTAGTGAGACTTGTAGATAAAATTAATTGAAGGGCAATTAGGTTATTAAATTAGCCCAAGAGGTCATGTATAAGATAATGATAATAATGGCCCAATTGAATTAATGGGGAAGCCCAAGTTCAAAATTTTTAGTAAGCATTATAATAAAGTGCAAGCCCATTAATCATTTAATTGCAAGCCCAATTGTTAAGCCACTTGGAAAGGTTATTATAGTAATTAATTAAGCTAGCTAATAACAACAAAATTGGTGAATAAGAGGGCATGTGGCCGAAAATGAGAAAGTGAGAAAAGGGAGTGGAAAATAATGATGGGTTTTACTTTATTAGGTAAACAACTTTTTAGTTGGACACTTTTTATTTGGACAACACATTAGTTATTTCTTGCAAGCTAGCCTTTCCATGATGAGGGAGTAGGTAAGAGATGATGAGGTGTACTCTAATCATTTGGATTATGTTAGCAAAAATTTAGAACTCCCATATTTTTCTCTCATTTTAGCTACTAAAGAAAAAATATAGAGAGAGAAAAAGAAAATACTAGAAAGAGAGAGAGAAGAATTCGTGGGAAGAAGAAGGAGAAGGGAAGAGAGTCTAAGCTCATGCACAAAAAAATTCATAACCTACTTCGGGTATAGAAGGAAAGAAGCAAAGAAATCAAGGTACAAAAATTAAATTCTAGACTTTCTTTTCTTTCCTTTTCTTTTTCTTTTTATGGATTTAATGGAGGAAAGGGTTTTGTGATTTGGAAGTTAGAACCCTTTTATTTTTGTGTTTTATGTAGATTCATTTATGAATCTGACTTATTGAAGTATTTAAAAGTGGTTCAAAAGGAGAGAAATGAAACTAGGTTTCTAGAAATCTAGAAAACCCTAGCTTTCGCTTCCTTTGAAAAAATGGTATGATAAATCTAGACCTTCTTTTCATGATCCGTTAAAGAGTGGTGCTAGATATATGTGTTAACTAGTTAACCCAAGTGGTAGAACATGAAAATCACGTGTTTAACAGTTGTGGTATGAGATTTGTTCAAAACAGTCCATGTAGTGGAAAAAAATGATTTAATTACTTTAATATTTAAATATTAATGGTGCTGATTTAAAAATGATTTTAATTACTTTAAAAATCATTTAAGTAGAATATTGATGATTTAAAAATATTTTAAGTTATTAATAATCACTTTAATATTTTGACAAATATGTTATTAATATTTTTATATTATTAAATATTAATAATGATAAGATTATTTGATAATTAAATCATTTAAAAATGATTTAAGTGTTTGAAAAAGTATTATAAATTATAATAATTATTAAAAGCTTCCGAAAAATATTATAAACGATGTTTGGCTTATCTAAAATAATATTGAAGTTTAGAGACAAAGTTTAATTGACAATCAATGTGTTAATTGTCGGATAGAGTGACCAGAACAACGAGAATGGACCGAGGTCCAACCAGACCGAAATTGTTAGACTGGATAAGTGTTTATATAGGTTATAAACACTAATGTGGCTATGTGATAATGTGCCTAGGAGAAGTTTGACTATAAAATACAGTGTTACGTGTTATAAATGATTGTGCTAATTGTGAGACCGATATTATTGATTATAGGTCTTACTAAAGCAGATAAGTTTATTGTGTAGCTGTAATCAAAGCGAAAGGCAAGTTTTTTAACTCAACCTTGAGTTATATTCATTCAATTAATATAATGGTTAATTATTTTTAATTATACCATGTCCAGGGAATTTATTGTTGATTATTCGCAGTTAGTGCATGATTAATAATTAAATTAAATTATTGATTCGAAAAATATATATTCGTAGAATTACTGTTGTTGGATATTTATATCTGTAGAAACTAATATTGACAGTGCAGATAATTTCTGTTTATTGTCAAATTATATTGAGAAATGTCTTAGCTAATTATTCTAGCTAGACAAACATTTGTTAGAACTTGATAAATACGAGAAGAGAAATCAATTGTTATTGATAAATCGATGCCAGTTGTTTCGACTATATCGATAAGTAGATAGAATTTGAAATCACAGTATTTCGTTGTTAAATCAAAATCTTGATTCTGAAACTGAGAAGAACAACCTTTTATATAAAGGGAACATTTTGGGTCGTATATTCGACCATTGCGCGCTGTTAAGTATTATGCATAATATAGGGTACAAGGAGTTGGCCGGCTCTAAGTACTTGCAGAAGGGTATGATTTAATCTTTATGGTTATCTGATATGCCTGCGTATGTATCAAAGTAAATCTTTGATAGATACCCGAGAAAATAAGTTGTAAGATCTGGTGGGATCACTTAGCATAAATCTGGAAATTATTCCACTTTGTTATTGCTTAGAATTGATTCTTGATTATTCAATAGAATATCGTGAAAATTTTGAAAGCGTTGTACTCTTTCATTATAAAATTATTGCGTTGCCTAAAATACGAGAAGAATTGTTATTGATTAACTATATTTTCAGCTATTTCAAAGTTCCCTGAACTTTAGTTTCATTCTATCAAAATAGATAGTATGTTCTTGTTGATTCATATACCTTTATTGTATGTCTTAACTTGCGGGGCAAACTTTTTGCTCACCCTTGCTATGAATAAAACATTTCAGCTAAGAACGAAGAGGCCAGCGGGTCAAAGAAGAACAAAGGCAAAGGCAAGATGTTGGAGTAGTTATAATGAACAGTATTATGTTATATTGTATTGTAAACCCTTTTTATATATCTAAAGGGGTATTTCTGTAATGTTAAGGGTAGTGGACCTGGGACTTATGTATTAACAACTTATGTTAATGACTTATGTAATCCTATTTATATATTAATGGGTAGTTAAATGATATTTTATTGTGGATCGTGAACACCAAACTCGGGGGTCAGGTAACCTGGATTTGGGGGTGTCACAGGTTGGTATCAGAGCTGTAGTGACCAAGGTGTCACCAGTTAGTAGAAGAGCCGTAGGTTATAAACCTTAAGTGGGGTGAGAGAAAACCCTAGGAATATAACCATACGCGAGATAGAGAAAACTCATTTAGAGTTCTAAGTGAGGGATTACCGAAGTGCATCAATAGTGAGATAAGTGGACACATAGTGTGAGAAGTTTGTACTAATCAAGTTATTTAAACTGATTATAGAATGTCTGGAGAACGTGAAAAGAGTGCAGAGATGCTAGCGGCTGTTGCACCGGTGCCAGAAGCCGAGGTGCCAGCGCAAAGTGAATCAGTGGAGAAGGTGGGAGAAGATGAACCAATGGTCAATCTGGGGAGTGATCATGACGATTATCCTGAGATGTATCTGAGTGGATATGAGGAGGCAGAGTCTGAGCTGGCTAATGTGGATTTAAAGAATAAGACTAAAGTTGGAGAACGAAATCATGAATCTGCAAAAGTTCAGGAACTCCGGAGTAAAATATTTCTTCTAGAGGAGTTGTGGAAGACGGAGCGAGCATTACGCGAAATGATTGAAGAACGGAACGAGCTCAAGGCGTAGGTGGACAGAATGAAGGCGGAAGGTGGTGGATCACCTGAAGGAACTAGCAAGAAGGATAAGAAGAAGAGAAAGAGGGAAAAAGACAGCCCTAAATCTGAAAAATCAAGCCCAAAGAAGAAGCAAGCATGTAGCAAGTGTGGGAAGACTCACGCGGGAGAATGCATGATGCGGAAGAATGTGTGCTTTAACTGCAAGTAGGAAGGACATATTTCTCTGCATTGTCCTAAGCCGAATTTGAGGAAGTGTTTTTCATATGGGCAGACGGGTCACGAATTCAGCAAGTGTCTCATCAAGAAGAAGATTGGTGAAGGGAGTGGTCGGTAGATAACTTAGATATATGGAATAATATCTTTTGGGTAGAAGTCTATGATATTAAGTGTAGTAATATCGAGAACGATGTTTCAGCATATGTACATATATATGTTTGTATGAATGAAATCTTTATTTTCTATATGAATATAAGATTAAGATTAATTTGTGTGTTCTTAAAACTCATACTTATGGTAAGTTAATGACTCATAATTATATGAAGTGTTTTGAACCCCTCAGCGAATGGACGCCAAAGGTCTGACTAGGATAAGTTCATACTCTCGTATAATTGTGGCAAGTTCTTGAACTCATAAGTGTGGTAAGTTTGACGAACTGGTAATAACATTGTGTGAATGGAGAATTATAACTTTTTGTGTAAAGTTGTGTTATTAATCCTGTTATGATTTAAAAAGGGATAGTAAATATGTTAAGTACTATAAGTACTATGTGCTATTTGAATAAATATGCAATTATATGAGAATTATAAGTTGAATTCTTATTGTGTTAAGAATTTGTGTAAAGAAAGAGAATTAATATAAGATTTTTATTTAAATCAGATCATGCCGCCTAGACGACAAAATCGAAACCAACGGGAAGAGCAATCGATAAATAATGAAGGAGGTCAAGCTGACCTGATGCAAAACTTTGCGGTTATGATAGCCCAAGCTATGGAGAATAGAGCTCTCGCAGGAAGAGGAAGAGTGAGGAATCAGCCAGCTGATAGATTGGCTAATTTCAAGGACTTTAAAGCGGTAAGACCGCCTGAATTCAAAGGGACCACATATCCGATTGAAGCCCAAACTTGGGTAAAGGAGATGGAGAAAGCATTCATCATTGCACGAGTGGCAGAAGAGCAAAAGACGGCTTTTGCAACTTATCTGATGAAGGGAGAAGCTAATTACTGGTGGGAGATGAACCAAGCGAGAGCTGGTACAGAAGTGGTGTTGTAGACAAGATTCAAGGAGATGTTCTTTGAGAACTACTTCTCACCAAGTATGCAATCAAGGATGGAAGACAAATTCTTAGAACTAAAGCAAGAGAATATGTCTATTTCTGAATACGCTGCTAAATTCAACGAATTAGCAAGATTTGCACCTCATCAGGTGGATACATAAGCAAGAAAGGCGCGAAGATTTGAGAATAGGTTGAAGCCGGGAATATTCAACAAGGTAGTGGTATTGCAGATCAACACGTTCGCGGCCTTGATGGAAAAAGCGTTAATTGCGGAAGGAGGGAGCGAAGCTGCGTCTCGATTTCATCAAGATAAGATGAAGAAGACAAATAACGGTGGAAGCAGTGGTGGAAGTAACCCTAATAAGAGAAAGTGGAGTGAGAATACCCAATCAGGAGGTAAGACAGAAGATAATAGGAAAGGAAGGGAGCCATGTGCAAATTGTGGGAAGAACCATGCTGGAGTTTGCCTGAAGAAGAAGGGAGTTTGCTATAACTGCGGACAAGAGGGGCATATGTCACCCAATTGTCCTAGTTCGAAGAAAATTCAAGGTTGCTTTGGATGCGGATCGACTGACCATATTGTACGGAACTGTCCGAAGAAGAATGCAGAAAAGGAAAGTGTCAACAAGGGATCCGGTGGCGGAACCTTGGCGATTCGAGGACCTACACAGCCAGGAAGACCAACTACCCGTACATTCAACATGACGGCGTAGGACACTGTGGCTACTCAGGAGGCGGCAGTAGGTAATGATTTCGTTTAGAATTTAATTACGTGAGTAATATTGAGTTAGATATTACTGTGAACTGTTTTCTTTTATAGATTCAAGTCACAGGTTAGAATTTGAGACACAAATGAATATTGGGTAGATAAAAATGAATTGATGATACAACTTTAAAAGATTATAGAGAATAAGAAAGCTGTGATTCCGAGGACGGAATCCTTTTAAGGAGGGGTGAATGTGATAACCCGAGATTTCGAATAATTAAAATTTACGAATAATTTTTTTTTAATTAATATATATATTAATTATCAATTTTGTGACAAGTATCGGTGATACGTGTATCGAGAAAGTCAATTTGTGTATTGACTAATAAAATTAGAGTAGAGTTGTGTATAACAGCTTTAGAAATCCTAACCCTAATTTCTAGAAAGGGATTCGATAGAAAATATAATTAAAATAATTATATTACTGAGTACGTGTTTGTACTGTATAAAATTTTTGAACAATGATTGATCGGATAAGGTTTAAAAATTATAAACCTTAATAAGAGATTAGAAACCCTAATCTTAGGATTAGAAACCATAACGTACCGTTAGAAATCCTAATCGAAAGCCGGGAAACCTTAATTTTATATTCGGGAATTCTAAACCCTAAATTAGGAAACCCTAATCCTAATTGGCAAGCCTAATGTGGGTATTAAACTTAAATATGATTAGAAAACCCTAATTATATTTTTGTTATCTTAATTTCTATTTTATAAATCCTAATTGTAATTTAGAAAATTTATTTTTTTTATTAAAAGCCTAATTCGTGGGTTATAAACCCTAATGATCATTTTGACCCTAATTGCTAATTTAAGTAATTTTAATTAGGAATATAACTCCTAATTAGCAAGATTGAATTTTATGATTAGGAAATATTAATATATTTATTGAATCCTAATTATAATTTTGGAAAATTAATTTTCTATTTTGAAAACCGAAATTCGAAAATTTTGGAAATTAATTGCAAATCTAAAGGGTTTAAACCCTATACACTAGAGGATCCAAACCCTAACTCAAACCCTAAACCCTAAGGGTTTGTGCATTTATCAAGATTGCCATTAAATTCAATTTGCTAAAGACCAAAATGCCCTTTTTGGATAATTTAGTAAGCTAACTTATAGAAATTGCCAATACTTTAGTGGGTGACCAACTCTCTTGACTTTGGGACATGAAAATCTCATCAAAACCGCACATTTGTGCCAGCAACATCAGATCTAATGTACCTAAGTAATATATATATATATATATATATATATATATATATATATATATATATATAAAGAGAAACCTCCCTCTCATACAAAAACCTCCGAAAACCTATGGGAAATCAGTCACAATATCAGTCCTTAGAACAACCAAAAACAGATTGGAGAGCATAGATCAAGAATTGGACAATAAGAGGTATAACCCTAAATTAAATTTTTGATCTTGTATGCTAAGATAGAGTTAATGTTTATGTGTTTAGATTCATGTTAGAAAATGTTTTATGATGATCTATGTTGATCTAACATAAATCTATAGCATCAAAATGCTTTAACAAGGAGTTTTACAAAATCTGTCCAAGAACACAAATGTCATCTGACAAGTAAATGTCAGTAGCCGTAGATCCTTTTCCGTTTTTGATTTTTTGTGTTTTATGTTTTGGATCTATAGTCTGACATGAGGTCTTGGATCTAGAAGTGGTATAACAGCCATTCAATGTCAAGATTGTAAGATATTGACGGTCAAAACCCGTTGACCGGGCATGACCAGTCAAAAATCTGGGTAACCCAGAAATTTGAAATCAGCACCTGACAAGATTTTCCAAGCACCAAATATGACAGTTATGAAATATGGTTGTTGATGTTGTTATAACCAATTTGCAGCCTGTTGGTTTTACTATAGATCCATGCTTTGATATTCCTTATATCACTAACAGAATCGATATAGGGGGTGGTCAAACAAGGCCCCTCGATACTGACTTGCCGTTTCTGGGAAACCCAGAAACCGGAAGAACAAAATATCTAACAGCCTTTGACCGTCTTATAACTTTTGATTTTGTCGTTGTAAAACTAATCTGTTGATTTATTAAGGTTCCTCGACACCAGAACTATAATGTTAAACCATTAAACCACCAAAATGATGATCAGAACACTTAGCTAATAGAGCTCGAATAGTGACACTCGAACTGCCTTAGGTTTCTGGGTTACCCAAAAAACCCAGGCATGGTCTTACATCTACTTTGAAAGCCCAGATCGTCATGATGTGTTGTGTTATGATCTAGATGAAGGTTGGTTATTGAAGTATTACATTTCAGCTACACGATCAAGTTTCAAACTAATCCAAAACACGCCTGGGCTGTGAATACCGGTTGGTCAAACCATGAACCTTATCAAGCCGACTGTCAGTGTTCTTGAGCTCAAGAACACCAACAGCGACACTTTTTGTCGCTAAAGGCTATTAGCGACGGTTTATTTATTTTTTAATTTTTGAAATTCCAGAAAATGATTAAAAATTAGAAATAAATTCTAAAAATTACCAAAAATGATTTTAAAAATTATTTTAAATTATGAAAAATAATTTCTGACCAATTGTAATATTTTTATTTAATATTTATAATTATTTTAATATTAAAAGTATTTAATTTATTTAATTAGTATATTAAATAAATTAGAGAAAATGATTTAATATTATGAAAAATCATTTTAAATAAGAATAATGTATTTAAAAATATTTTGAGTTATAAAATGTGACTTTTAATATTTTTAGAGAATTTTCATTAATAATTTAATATTAATGATATTAGATTTATTTAATTATTAAATTAAATAAATAAGTTAAAAATGATTTTAATGATTTAAAAATCATTTTAAATAAGAATAAAGTGTTAGAAAATATTTTAAATTATAAAATATAATTTTCAATATTTTTGAAGAATTCTCATTAATAAATGATATTAGATTTATTTAATTATGATATTAAATAAATGAATCAAAAATAATTTTATTGATTTAAAAATCATTTAAAAGTGCGAAAAATGTTTTAAAAATATTTTAAGTTATAATTAATGACTTTTAATATTTTGATAATAATTACATTAATATTTAAATATTAATGGTGATGATTTAGAAATGATTTTGATTACTTTAAAAATCATTTATGTAGAATATTGATGATTTAAAAATATTTTAAGTTATTAATAATCACTTTAATATTTTGACAAGTATGTTATTAATATTTTTATATTATTAAATATTAATAATGATAAGATTATTTGATAATTAAATTATTTAAAAATGATTTAAGTGTTTGAAAAATTATTATAAATTATAATAATTGTTTATAAATTATTAAAAGCTTCCGAAAAATATTATAAACGATATTTGACTTATCCAAAATAATATTGAAGCTTAGAGACCAAGTTTAATTGACAATCAATGTGTTAATTGTCGGATAGAGTGACCAGAACACCGAGAATAGACCGAGGTCCAACCAGACCGAAATAGTTAGACTGGATAAGTGTTTATATAGTTTATAAACACTAATGTGGCTATGTGGTAATGTGCCTAGGAGAAGTTTGACTGTAAAATATAGTGTTACGTGTTATAAATGATTGTGCTAATTGTGAGACCGATATTATTGGTTATAGGTCTTACGAAAGCAGGTAAGTTTATTGTGTAGCTGTAATCAACGCGAAATGCAAGTTTCCTAACTCAACCTTGAGTTATATTCATTCAATTAGTATAATGGTTAATTATTGTTAATTATACCATGTCCAGGAAATTTATTGTTGATTATTCGCAGTTAGTGCATGATTAATAATTCAAATTGAATTATTTATTCGGAAAATATATATTCGTAGAATTACTGTTGTTAGATATTTATATCTGTAGAAACTAATATTGACAGCACAGATAATTCCTGTTTATTGTCAAATTATATTGAGAAATGTCTTAGCTAATTATTCTTGCTAGACAAACATTTGTTAGAACTTGATAAATACGAGAAGAGAAATCAATTGTTATTGATAAATCGATGCCAGTTGTTTCGGCTAGATCGATAAGTAGATAGAATTTGAAATCACAGTATTTCTTTGTTAAATCAAAATCTTGATTCTGAAACTGAGAAGAACAACCTTTTATATAAAGGGAACATTTTGGGTCGTATATTCGACCATTGCGCGCTGTTAAGTATTATGCAAAATATAGGGTACAAGGAGTTGGCTGGCTCTAAGTACTTGCAGAGGGGTATGATTTAATCTTTATGGTTATCTGATATGCCTGCGTATGTATCAAAGTAAATCTTTGATAGATACCCGAGAAAATAAGTTTTAAGATCTGGTGGGATCACTCAGCATAAATATGGAAATTATTCCACTTTGTTATTACTTAGAATTGATTCTTGATTATTCAATAGAGTATCGTAGAAACTTTGAAAGCGTTGTACTCTTTCATTATCAAATTATTGCGTTGCCAAGAATACGAGAAGAATTGTCATTGATTAATGATTTGTTCAGCTATTTTAAAGTTCCCCAAACTTTAGTTTTATTCTATCAAAATAGATAGTTTGTTCTTGTTGATTCATATACCTTTATTGTATGTCTTAACTTGCGGGGCTAACTTGTTGCTCACCCTTGCTATGAATAAAACATTTCAGCTAAGAACGAAGAGGCCAGCGGGTCAAAGAAGAACAAAGGCAAAGGCAAGATGCTGGAGTAGTTATAATGAACAGTATTATGTTATATTGTATTGTAAACCCTTTTTGTATATCTAAAGGGTTATTTCTGTAACATTAAGGTTAGTGGACCTGAGACTTATGTATTAACAACTTATGTTAATGACTTATGTAATCCTATTTATATATGAATGGGTAGTTAAATGATATTATATTTTGGATCGTGAACACCAAACTCGGGGGTCAGGTAACCCGGATTTGCCAATCTATTATTCGCTTGCCCCCTTGCTGCAGGTGTACGAGTTCGCATAGCTTGAGCTATCATATCAGCGAAGTTCTGCATTGGGTCATCTTGATTCCTTTCATTGTTCACAGAACGTTCCTCCCTCTGGTTACGATTTTGACGTCTTGGCGGCATTATCTGATTAAACAAAACCTTAATTTATTACATCGAGTTTAATTATATAATATATCTTCTAAGTGTTTAAAATATAACATGTAATTTAAACTCTAACAATCATATCATCGTAACATTGTATTAGCGAATTCAACCTGCTGAATTTACTAATTCAGCTTGCTGAATTAACGTATTCGTCTTACTAAATTCATATATTCAGCTTACTGAATTACACATTTAGCTTACTGAATTAACATATCCAGCTTGCTGAATAACACATTCAGCTTGCTGAATCAACATATCCAGCTTGTTGAATAACACATTCAGCTTGCTAAATTAACATATTCGATTTACTGATTTTTCAAATAGACAACTTCTCATTTTAATTCTTAATACTTTTCTATTTGATCCAACATGTAATTATAATAATGCATTTATATTCATATACCAAATTTTAGCGTCATACATTTATATACTTGGCATATTTTTATAAACGTTAACTATCCCATTTTTAAACATCAAAAGATGGGATCTACCAAAAGACATACTCCCCTATTCACATAAGATGGGGATACATCATATTTACATACTACCTCACACCTACTAAGGTTTACATCAAACATACAACCCTAATAATCAAAAGGGGTACTACTGCATCTATAAACAACAGAAAGCTATTAAACTATCACTGCGCGTCTGGAGAGGGTGCGCCTGAATGCTCCTGCTCTGGTGGAAAGAGTCCATCCATAAGTCGACGTTTAACAGATCGACTCGACTCGCCTATCTCAAAGGATCTCCTCACTCCTACTTGGGGACCAGTATATGTTGCATCTAAAGCCCATCCCAAGGACTCCATCCTAACCCGTCCAGCCTCTGCCTCAACCTCTAACTGATCCACTCTTCTCGCTGCTCGTACCCAAGCATCCTCAACTCGGATCCTGTCAGCGATCTCTAAGTCAAACCTCTAGTGTAACGCCTGATGCTCAATAGTCAATATCACAAACTTATTCTGCTCTTGTTCTAATATCTCTCTCAGCATAGCATTTTTGGCAACCATATGAGTAGCCAAGGTCGTCTACTCCTGTAACTGTATCTTCATCTCAGTAAGCTCATTTGGAGCTTGATATGCCAGTTCCTTGTATTGGGTTTCAGTAAACTGATGAGTGGCATTCTCCTGCTTTAACTCTGTCACTCTATTCTCCAGCGCCATGTTATTTTCAAATAAAACCTCCATCACATCCTCGTCATGCTCGTCACTAACAACATGATCCTCTACCGGATCTAACGGCTCTTGCTCGACTGTATGGCTACCTTGTCCTTCCTCAGGCATCCTATAACCAAACAAACACAACATCAGTATCACAATAAAATATATTCATTGATAAAATGAAATAATATTTTATTATGTACAACCAAAACTCGATGAATTTCCTTCATTCATCTCCTAACATACTCTATAAGAGTTTTCTTCTAAGGTTATAACCTAGGTGTCGCATCCTAAAGTTTATAACCTACGGCTTTGATACCAATCTGTGACGCCCCCAAATCCGAGTTCTCAACCCCGGGCTTGGTGCTCAATATCCATCATCAACATAAGCATTCTATATACTATTGCGGATAATAAACATACGTTGTTCATTATAATAAAGTCTTATACAATACCCCAAGGTCTATTACCTTAACATAAACATACCTTACTTAAGTTATATAAAGTAATACAAAAGATTTACATAAACATCAAACATAGTATTTCATGACACTTAAACATTTATAATAACTCTTCTTGGACCTTTCCCTTGGCCTTGTCCTTCTTACTTGAACTCTCTGGCTTAGCTGAAATAAATGTCATGATATAGAAATTAATTGTGAAAGAACATGAATTAAGTCTTGATAACTGAATATTCGAACAATTGAATAACAGATACTGAGTGGTCATAATGATCATGAAAATATGCTAAGGTTGTCAGTATTTAAACTGGTCCTTTTAATAAGTTTTGGTAATCAAGGGGATCAGCCTTTCATACCCAGTATATTATGCATAAACACTTAATGTACGAGTAATAATTATTTTTCAATAATTCTTTAATCAAATTGATCTTTCTCAGTCTTGAGTCCTTGCCAAATCAATTGGTGAAGAACAACTTTTAACAACATATTTGATTAAACAAATTTAAACATACTTGATCTAGCTGATACAATGAGCATAGATCCATATCTTAAACAGTTCATGAATAAAAGAACTTTAACCAATTCATATTTCAATAATAATAGAACAGGAATTTAATTGCACTAAGTGCGAGCATCAATAATCAATATGGATGTGAATAATAAACAATAATTATTCACTAACATGCTTTGAAAAGAATAACTCAAGTTTGATTTAGAGAACTTGCCTTGACTGTGATCTACTGCTACACAATTTAATTTAATCTCTTTATTGTAAAGACCTATCATTGTTAAGATTGATCTTACAATCAACATATCATACTTTATATCAGAATACAATTACTCTATCAGCAATTTACTTATCCACATAATCAATTACCTGAAAATATTTTTATTATTATCATTCTTTGATAATATATTATTTACTTTATCATATTCCTTATGATTTAACACTTAATCTTTTCCTTTTATTAGCTCTTCTTTGTAATCTAGTAAGCTGAATACTAACATCATAGCTTAGATTATTCAAGCATGCAATCCAGCAACCTGGATTGGCTAATCCAGCAAACTGAATTCAACAAACTTCTAATCCAGCAAGTCTGGATTCCAAATCCTACAATCCAGCAAGTCTGGATTCTAAATCTTTCAATCCAGCAAACTGGATTCAACATTTTTTCCAATCCAGCAAGCTAGATTCCATATCTCCTTTACGAAAATACCAAATCAACTTATTATTTTTCTATCCTTTGGCCATACTTATATACATGTATTTTATACATAAAAAGTATTTTTCCGTAATTTTTCAATTTCTTTTACTATTTTTAAAAAATCATTTTTAGTGCGTGGCTTAAGAAATTAGCCCCATCATGCTCAACTCCAGAAATTCTCATCTCTTGGCATAATCTCATACATGTTAATGTGACCCTCCAGTTTAAATTCCGTGGCCATCGGAGTTATAGAACTCCGGTTATAGCGATTTTTGTCCGAAAAACCTAAATATTGAAATGGTCATAACTTGGTCATTTTAAGTCGGAATGAGCTCATTTTTGGACAGGAGCTACTTTATGTCATATATTTTCATGTCTGAAAAGGCCGGAATTTATTCCATAATTTAAGTGGCTGGAACTGCCCTTTCAAAATTTTGGGCAGACTCCTTTTTGGGATTTTTAGCTTTTACCTACTTTGCTAAAATCAGTCCATACGGAAGTCTACAACTCCTTTTTAGGTGATTCCACTTGGGTTTGAAAGATAACTCATCATATTACTCTCCCAAATATTTCCAGAATTTTTAAATGCCAGAAAAATGACAAAAATTCCCCTTGCATTGACTGTCCAAAAATAGTTTATTTTTCTTTTAAAAGACCAAACTGTTTTTGCTAAAACAGTTGCTACCACTTGTGTATTCAACATTTTTGAATGCTACAACTAGAGTTTAGTAGTTAGCTTACATATCTAGCACCCCTCTTTGACGGATCACAAAAAGAAGGTGTAGATCAAAAACGGTAGTCGATCAAAGGAAGTAAAAAAACTAGAGTTTTCTAACAAAACAAAACTAGTTTCTTTTCTATACTTTTGATTTACTTTCTAACACTCAAATATGTTAGATCCATACATGAAACCATATAAAACAAGTAGATAGAGGGTTTTAGACCTCTAGATCATAAACTTTAGATCTCCAAAATCAAACAAAATACAAAAAAAAAAGTTAGATTAGTTTTCACCTTGATTTTTGGGCACACCTTCTTTCTCTCCCAAAGTATAGGATGAACTTAGGGTGCATCAAGAGTAGAACTCTTCCTCCTCCTTCTTCCTCTTGCTCCCACCGAACTCTCTCCCTCTTTTTCTCTTATGTTTTTGCTTTTTGCTTTTTGCCTGGTTAACTAGTAATGAGATGGAAGAGAATATGGGTTAAGTGTTTGGAAAAAAAATCTATAGAAATATTAGTATATCTACACATTATTGACTATCATATCTCCTCCCTTCTCTCTCCATATAACTTCCAATCTTTGCTAAATAGGGTGGCTAAGTCATGGAGTGGCACCTAAGGTAGTTGGTGACCAATTGAAGAAAAAGAAGACATAAGTCACATGTCCCTTTTTTTACCAATACATGGCCGGATCCCACCCCCCTTAAATCCTCATCTTTACATTATTTTTAATTACAACATATGCTAAATTAGATGACCATAATGCCCCACTTTAATTGGGCTAGGATTGGGCCAAACCTTTAATTCTTTTGGGCTAAAAATTAACTAGTTTGGCTTACTAATGCTAATGAACTTGGGCCTCCACAATTAAATAATTGTGGTACTAGCATACTTGCCCATTAAATTTAATATTTGGCTAGCTTAACAATCATCTAATCTACAAGTCCAATGCTTAAATAAATTATTGGGCTTGTTTAAATTACATTACATCCTTAGTAATATTAACCATATTATCACATGAACTATTACTCATTATTATTTATATTTACACATTCACATCAATCAATAATGTGAATTAACTTACATAACCCAATTAGACTTGTCTTGTTCAAGTTTATTGAGTATTTAATTAGGGTTTAACACCTTAAATCTATTTTCTAGATTATTAAAATACTTAGGTTAGTTCACTAACTTATATAACTTATTGGTGAGACTTTCTTTAATATTATATCATATTATCCACATAATCACTTAATCATTCACAATCTATTACAGATTATTTAATATATTTATTTACAATGTATCACAAAAATTCTTGGTTATTACACAAACAACTTACATGGCCAACACATAACAAATCTATGAGATCTAAGTTACAGAATATGTTGTCAAACATGTTCTTGAGTTTCTGGGTTGCCTAGAAACTCAAGTAGTAATAAGGATGCTACTTTGAAGCTTCATAATTTGCAGTCTGGGTCTAATTTATGAGATCTAATGGTTCCAACATGTAGTCCCAATGTTAGAGTACAATGTTATAACAACTGATCATCACAACAACAAAGAATCTAAGAGAAATGGGCCGGTCAAAGCGGTGGTTCGGAACTGCCCTTTGAAGATCTGGGTTACCCATAATCTTCTTCCGGCGAGTTGGTCAACATAGGTTTGACCACGAGTATCTATGAGTCTGTTATGGATATAAGTGATATAAAGGCATAATCATGTAGCGTATATTCCAGACGACAACATCAAACTAATAACTTGGCCAATAATCTCAAACACATGCAAGATCTGAGGCTCAGAAAACCTTGTCAGACGAAATCTAGGTTTCTGGGTTACCCAGAAACTCAGTTTTCGTGACCAGTCAACGCTGTTTGACCGTCTATAACATGAAATCTAGATATAATATGACCTTGATTCCAGTTCCAGATCAAAGTCTACATGGCATACTACACATCCAAAACATAAAACACACTAAACATCTAACACAGAAGAATCTAGAGGCCATGACATTAGGCTGTCAGGCCTTATATATTAATCCAATTTTTCAAATTTAAGAAATCTTCAATTTCGAGCACTTTGATGTTATGGATCTGGGATTTAACAACCCAGATCACTAAATGACACCTTAATACATAACTTTAAACAATAAACAACATCTAACATCAGATCATAAGATTTCTAGGTTTAGGATTTTTATACCTTTTTAATGCTCGATCTTGATTCTGATCCTTGTGATCTGATAATGGAAAGCTAAGGGCTGATATAGACTTAGCTTAACACTCAAATTCACTCTAAATCTCGAAATTCTAGAGAGAGAACAGTCTTGGACAAAATGAAAAGTAAAGTAAGTGGTTTTCTCTCTCTAAATCTATATATATGATATGATACAATGCACTTGGTTGTTGTGAAATGGCTGATGGCTGTGTTTTAGAGCACATGCTAGACTAGGGTTGGTCACCAACCAATTATCTTGGCAAGATTTGCACTCAACATAATAAATAAATACAAGAAGGGCATTAATGTCATTTGGCATTTAATTTTAATGGCTAACTTGACATTTACCCTAACCCTTAGGGTTTAGGGTTTAACCATTAGATTTTTGCAATGCAATTTCTAAGATTTTCAAATTTCGATTTTCAAAATAGAAAATTAATATTTCTAAATTATAATTATAATTCTCTAATTATATTAAAATTTCTTAATCATAATTCAAGCTTGCTAATTAGGATTAATATTTCCTAATTCAAATTTGCTAAATTAGTAATTAGGTCATAATGGTACATTAGGGTTCCTAATGAAATAATTAGGGTTTCAATCATTAATATTAGGGTTTTCTAATTAATAGAATTTCTAATCAATCTATAGGCTTATCCTTAATTAGATTTGTGATTAATACACAAAAACCTAATATATTGCATTTAAATCCCCAAATTAGGGTTTCAAATTTCTGAAACTGAAATTAGGGTTTCCAGAACCGGTTTTAGGGTTTCTTATCAATCGTTAGGGTTTTCTAACAGAACGTTGACGTTCTTAATATATATATATATATATATATATATATATATATATATAGGGTTTGACACTGATATAGTTTATCTGGTTAACCCTTGACCCTTAACCACATACTGTACACATATAATACCATATACACATACATCCTTAATCCTGAATAATTCATCACAAAAAATTTATATTCACAAAATTCCTTTTTGAAAATATCGAATCTTTTCACTTATTTTCCGTCTAGGCTTATTATTTAACCTTAAATCAATATTTTAATATTCTATAAATATCCAAATTCTCGGGTTGTCACAGGAATCAAGAAGGATGGACAGAAAAGTGGAGCCGCGACGCCCATTGGTGTAGAGCTGCGGCGCGTGGCTACACATGAGAAGAGCTGCGCCGCTTAGCATTTTGGGCCGCAACGCTGAAGCTATTTGTGGAAGGCACGTGAGACGTACGCGCTTGGTGGATTTAGAAGTTTAATTAATTATTTTGATTCCTAGTGGTAGCCGAAGCTTAATAATTGAAGTTAGGAAGGTCTCAAACTCTTAAAGGCTGGCACTGTGATTAGTTTACGATTATTTTGCATGGGTTAGAGACTTTTTATAAGATATTATAAAAAGACTAATGATTAAGATTTAGGATATGACTCATTATTATTCAGTAAGGGTTATCAGAGTTCAATTCGAGAAGAAAGAGAGAGAGCTGGAAAAGAATGCGAAATTTATCAGAGTTTTATTCTTTCTTATTATACTCTTATATCTTGTATTTTAGAATGACTTTTGATAAATCATTTATGTTTTTAGCTTTCATTATGAATTAATTTATTAGTTAAGGATTCAATGGAACCCGATGATGATTTAATTTAATATTATTTCTTATTTTTCATTAAGTTGATTATGGAGTGGATTGTTTATTATATCTTGTGTTTAATGTTATAATTGTCCGATCAACAATAATTATTGAGTGGCTTTAAGTGAAATTTGACAATGGATTCTAAATTAAGATCTAGATGTAATAACTTGTGATTATTAATTCTTCTTAGGAGTGAATGATAATTTGTAGATGGGATAGAAATATACCTAAATACCGTGAGCAACAAATGGAAAATGAATCTTATTGAGTTTATTATTATTATTTCTCATAGGAATAAATGGAAATTAATAATAATAGGTATGCAATATAATTATTTAGAAAATGATCATATTAACTATTAGTGATTTTCCGTTGTCAATTCTTAATAGTCAATTTAATGAAATAAAAATAATGTTAATTTACTGATTCATTAATGTTTTCATCCATTGAATTAATATTTTATTAATTAGCTTGATTATTCTGTTTATTTGTCTAAATAGAATTAAATTGGTAAGTAATTAGTAATTAGTGATTAAGTTATACATCACTCTTCGCGGGAACGATAATCTATTTGCCATTATATTGCATAAGTGATCACGTATACTTGCGTGCAATTACTAGTATTATTTTAGGCAAACAAGATTTTGGCGCCGTTGTCTAGGAGCAATTAATAGCTTAATTTGCTAATATTAATTTCCATAAGCTAGTTTTAATTTAGGTTTTATTTTGGTTTTACATATTTTGTCTCTTATTGAAGGTGCTTTTGACTCGTGTATGCAAACACGGTCGAAACGACTAGAGTTGCTTGATGAGTGAGATTTATACCCGCGAATCAGGCACTCTAAACCTTAAGAAGTTGTCTGTTTATTATTTTATATATTGCTTTATTATATTTATTGCTATTTTTGGCTTAAAAGTGCGTTGCAGGGATTATTAGGTCATTTCCAGTTGATTAAGGGCATACCTATCATTTTCTTGTAACCAGCACCATAGCGCCTGGTTTCCTTTGTAACGCGGCGCCGCAGTGCCACAAGCTTGCCACGCCACGCCACATCCCTTACGGCGTCCCAACGCGGCTGATTCTATGCAAAGGGGCCACTGCAACGTGACTTATTGACCAGACATCCTTGACTTGCGCTGCAGCTTCGGTCCAAGGCATAAAGGGTGGTGCCGCAGCGCCACCTCTGGTGTCCAAGCAGAGATCAACTTTTAATAACCTAAGAAGCTGAAGAATAAAAGAGATTAACATTCAGCAGCCTACTTTTTCCAGAGGGAGAATAGAGAAAGTAAAATAGCTAGATTTAGGAAGAGAGAAAGTTGAATCTTCAAATACTCCAAGTTCATTACTTCCTTCATTGCTCGGGCTCTAAAGAGAAGAGTTGGAGCTAGAAAACTTTAGAAGAGGAGTTTTCATTATCCAAATCTTTCATTCATTTGTGTATTTTTGAGCATGTTGAATACTTTGAAATTGTTTATTAGTTCTATAGTTATGAACTAATTACATTTTTAGGATTACAATGTAACCTAATGATTAGCTTAATTGAATTTCTCTCCTATTTATTATAAAGAATCATGTTTGAATAAGTTGATGTATTTCATGCTTATTTATTGATTGCTTGGCTAAGGAATTGATATAGGTATTAATTGATATTAGAAAATGGATGTTAATGCCTAACCCTAAAATACAATAACACTTGTTATGACCATGCCTATGGGAATGAGAGCATAAATTGCATAATAGAGTAATAATATATTTATTTGCCCTGTGTAACCTGTCGATGTTGGGATTTTTATTTGTCCCCCTTCTGTTCTTATTCTTTTGTGTTCTTATGTTAGGTGAGATTTGTTTGAAAAAACAAGTTGTGAAAAGGTCCGATATGTATATGTCGACGATTTGACTGTAAGAGTCGCCAGTTAGTTTTTTAAATGGTTGTACCAATACAACTGAGAAAAGGTTTGCACATTAACCCAGTGATGTGATACTGCTAAACGGATCTGTGAAACAGAGATTCATTAAGGTCCGGGGGCTTGATTATGCGGAGGGAAGGTGTTAGGCACCCGTCGACATCCGTGTTACCACGGTGACCGCTACTTTTTAAGAAACTGTTGTTGTGTGTGGGTCAATGTGAAGTTATTTGGAAGTAGTGCGAGGCCTCGTTCGCACCTATATACACAGGGTTTGAATTTATGTAAAAATTTAGTTTTAAACAAGATATAGTATTGATGCTTTGTAAAAAAAAGTTTTTCAACCCCTTATGCTCAATAGTAATTGAGACCTTTTACACTTTCATTTTTTATTAAGTGTTCGGCTTAATTATTTTTAATTTTCGAGATGCGAAGCATTCTCTAGAAAATAATGTACAAACCAATGTCGAACTCCTCGTGGGCATGAAAACCATCTGAGGAAATCCAAACACCGTGAATAAATTTACAAGTTACTTATAGCCGAAAATGTCCATCACGGGAACCGAATCTCGATTCAGTAGACTGAATCTGTGATCACATTATTCCTAGGCTCACATGATACCACAATTTATATTGAAACTGTAAGCAGTTATATATATAAAAACTGTAAATATATATATACAAACTTGATCAACCACCACAAAGCACCTCCGTGGGGGGATCGAAAATGTAAGTATATAAAAGCGGTAAATATATATATATATATATATATATATATATATATATATATATATATATATATATATATAGACATGATCAACCACCACGAAACACCTCCATGGGGGATCAGAAATGTAAATAAAGCTGTAAAAGCAATCAACCACCACGGAGTAAACTCCAGGTGGGACGAATCGTAAAGAAAGCAGAAAAAACGGTCAACTGCCACAAAGTAAACTCCAGGCAGGACGAAATGTATATATATATATATATATATATATATATATATATATATGTATACGAAAGCAAAATAAACGCTCCAGACGTAAGTCTAGGCTAGATCGAGACATACCTCGATAATGTTAGTCCATATATAAATATATGTATATACAAACTGAAATGAATTCACGGACCGAAGTTCGGGCATACACACACAACACGACTCTCAACGTGAAGAATGGTGTGTGCAAAGATGAAGAGAAAAGCATTAAAATGTGTAAGAAGGCTTACAGTGGACTGCCAAAGAAGACTTTAATAACTTAAAAGGGATGAACACTCAGCTCCCGCCGGTAGAAAAGTAGCTATATATAAGCTTACAAGTGTTTAAAATGAGAAAGCACTCAGTTTAGGGTGTGTACAGAGCAAATTTAACAGGGCTTCCTCGCCTTTTTCTCTTCTAAAATGGCCACCCCTAGCCCTCTATTTATAGAGGGGGACGCTGATGTACCTGTGGCTGCCTGGGATGCCCCAGGCTCTGTGGGTCCTGCCGTCTCAAAGTACGTGCATACATGCACCGTAATGTCTATTTGAACTTTTAGAACTTCAATCCGGGCATCCGATCGAGGTGTATATGACCTTTTTTTGGCATCCTGTTATCGAGAGCTACATAGTGATATGGGATTAGAGGTTGTACGAAGTCAGGAAGATGGGACCATACCCTATCTTTTCAAGCTTCAAATTCTATCTGGTGTACTGTCTTGTGCAGTAGTCACTCGGGATTGGCGCTCATTGGTTCTTATAGGACATTGCTATATAGAATGTATGTATGTTGTTGTTGTGATGGCGCGATTGTGGCATTGGAATGGAAAAATAACGGTTCTGCCCTTCACAAGGGTATCTCCGATTTGAGCTGTGTTCGCGATCGTTGCTCAGGGTTATCTCTGAGATTGGACTACTGTAGGTGTTGACCGTCCTTAGGGTTGTATCTTAGATTTGCCTTACTTCCTTGGGTTATCTCCGGGTTTGTGGAATGAGTGCCTCAGGGCTTTTGCCGAGTGTTCTAAAGCTATTCGCATGTATTTGAAACAAGCATTTCAGGGTCTAACTCCGGAACTGCAACTGCATTCCTCGGGGTTATCTTCGAGGTTGAAATCGAAACTCCCGGTGTTGTTACCGGGGTTGTGGTTGAAACTTCCGATGGTATCCGGGTCTGAGCTGGATGTCTCGGGGTTGTCTTTGAGATGGTGATACTAAGTATCCCATGGTTATCTCTGGGATTGAACTGAGCTGTCTTCGATGGTTATCTCTGAAAGATGATTCTGCCCTCCTTCAATGTCAGTAACAGGTATGCAAAAAATTTTGAGTGTCTACAGATGCCCCTCTTTATCATATTCATGCAATGCAATGGCATGGATAGGATAAAAAATCCTAGACACTTGAAATACAACAAGGTAAACATGATGACATGTACAACAACATGATGCAAATATATGTGGTTTGTTAGATTGTTCTCTAACATGGTGGGATGATTGCCGGCCCCCCTTGACTTCTACCAGGATTAGATGTATCTCTCATGTACAAGAGATTTTATGGGGATGCATTTTGCATGTTGAGGATGTGTTTAACATATTCCATCATCAGTCCTCCCCGATGAGGATGTTGTGTTGGAGTTACTGCCAACAGTGTATGCTTGTCAGGGTTACCTGACCTTTGTTAGATTGTACATCAACGGATGAAATCCCTATTAAGGATAAATGCCAAGGCTGCTTGACCTTTGTTGATGTGTGTATCAACTGATGCAATTATCGGATGACTTCCGATGCGTCGTTAGGTTTACTTGCCAACGGCTGAACTGATGTCAAGGTTGCTTGACCTTTGTTGATATGTACATCACCGAATAATATCCCTGTTGGGTAAACTGTCAAGGTTGTTTGACCTTCGTTGACTTGTGCATCAACGGAATATGTGTGACACCCCCGCCGGGGATATGTACTTTGACACATGAAAACACGTGATGCCCCTGTCGGGGAAACTGCTTGAGAATGCGTGCTGCCCCCGCCGGGGATGTGTACAGTAGAATACGTGATGCCCCTGCCGGGGAATCTGTATTTGGACAGATGACCATGCAGGATACCCCCGATAGGGACTCTCAAAAAGATTAGGGTGATGACCCTGTATTGGCGGCACTGGACCTACGTAAGGTATTACTGAGGGTGACTTGTAATAGCTGAGATCATCAGCATAGTGTACCCTGTGTTCGGTCGAACACCAATGAGTGATATTTAGACTCACGGTTTGGTCTGAGAAAATTAGGATTCCAAGTTATTCCGCTCAATTGCGTAGCATTTTTATCCCTGATTCGGCCTCTGTTAGTAGTAGGGCGCCTGTGCCCTATTTCCCTGTATTTTTATATGTACAGAGATGATGTATTAGATGATGATATACTTAGGAATGTATGTATAGTTTTTCATTCCCTATATCATATTGTGATCTATTATCTGTAATGCATGTATCATGTTTATGCATATGTGTTGGTCGTTTAGCCAATCAATATATGCGTGCAAGTATACACGGTCAACAAGTAATAAAGAGTAAGTAAAGTATCGTTCCCACGGAGAATTAACTAATAAAGTTTACCAAGCACTAACCCATAACTATTTCAGTCTTATTTAAACCAATGATTTAATATAGTTATGAAAACTATGAAATTAAATAATACTAACTACCCCTAGAATGAGACTAGATAATGAAGACTCGAGATTATAATTTCCCCTATTGAATCATTTAAATCAATGCACTCCATGTTAAGCCAAATTACTTGCATTAGATATCTAGTCGAGAACACGAAAGTAAAGTACAGCCATATCTCAATGTACCATAGTCATATCACATATAATCCACAATTGATAGAATACATATGAACACCCACATTACCTAAACCACTATACGTCTATGTGATTTACAAATAATTATGGTTTTAGCCCAAATTCTCAATTGACTACGAACGGTGCTTCGGTATATGTCTATTCTAAGCATAAATCATATATCCTAACACAATGTATAACATACAATCACAAGCTAATAAGGTCAGATCTAAACACATACGGCGTCTCTCAAGTTCATAAGGATTATCACAATAATTGATGGACAATCAACTAAGCAAATAAGCATAAATCTTAATAGACAATCTCATAACAATCAATAAGATTAACAATGAAGTATGTCAAAATAAACTAGGCAATAGATTCCATTGCAATCTCAAAATAGAGTTTAGCTCATCCTAGAATCAAAATCCATAATCCACAATTGAGTATACATTGAGAAATAAAGATAGAAGTAAAAAGAAGTTAGGGAATTGGGAATGCAAATCTGATCTCTCTTGCTCTAATTCTGAATTTCCTATGCTCTCCAATTGCTTCGATCTTCAACTCTAATCTAATCTAGGGTTCTAATCTAATCTACTATATTTGACTTATTGAAATTAAAGAGAGAAAGCAACAATAGCTACGTGATCCCCTAAGGGGTGGAATCCCCTTTACATACTGATAATACGTCTTATTTATAAGCCCTAATTGAACCCCCCCCTCTCAATTACGCTTCAATTGCACTATTTAGCGAAAAGTCAGCTCTGGTCAACACCAGAAGTGGCGCGGTCACGCTGGGAATGGCTTGGAGTTAGGCCTGCCCGCACCCAAGTATCAGGTCGCACTTTTTTGGTCTAGGGAATGGCGCGGTCGCGCCTAAAATACACTAGAATTCGCGTGCTACTGGTTTTTTGCTGCAGTATCCTCTGGTAAAACGGCCATAACTTTTGATCCGGGAGGAGTTACGGGGACTGCCACCTATCAAATCGAAGATCTCGACGAGATCTACAACTTTTATTCTTTGATAATTGAGAAATAATGGACGGATGAAGGCTGAAATTGGCTTGGAAGTGACAGCTTTGCAAATGGCCACCCAAAACAGTGACGTTCAACGTCCGTTTGTACAAAGGTCATAACTCTTGCATCCGAACTCCGATTTGAATGATTCATGATATTCCAGAGAGGTAAGAAGAAGCTCTACAACATAATCTAAGTTCCAAGCCAAGAACATGAAATGAACATGAAGCCCAAATGATGTCCGGATTGCTTTTCCTTGCGTTTTCATACCAATAGTCGCTCACATCGTTCCCAAGCATAAGATCTACAAAATAAACACAAAATGCATGAAAATTAGCTAAGAAACATGAGTATAAGCAACTAATTCAAGTAATAGATACAGAATAAGTAGGTATAAAACCTACTTATCAATATATATGTATGTCCAGAGATATTCAGCATTGACCACTGGATGGTCTTATTATACGCCTACACAGATGTCTTCTTCGATAGTCAGCCGCATAGATCATACCCTACCAGTGTTGATAGCCTCTCGTCTGAGGTCGTGGTATGATAGTATGTCACCTATAGATAGGGTGACCGTAGATCAGCTATTACAGTATTCTATAACCCTCTTGATGGTTCAGGTTCCCGCAAGATTTGTGGAGGGTATGCTGGAGTATTAGATACTGGAGAGACAGGTTTTCTACTTTGGTACCTAGGAGTTGACTCCTACATTGGAGGAATACAAGCGGTTGACGGCTTTGCCCTTAGACAGACCTTGCGCTCGTAAGGCTATTGGAGATATGCACCGACAGTTCATGACCCTCATCGGGTTACGATGTAGAGTAGTAGAGGATGAGATTACATCCGACCATGTATTGTCCCAACGTTTCCTAATAGATAGGTTTGGCTCATCGGACAGCTATACACGGTATTCTGGGGATTTCACCACACCAGAGGATCAGTGGCATTTGGCTAGAGTGGATGTACTCGTGATGTGTATAGTAGCATATGTGTACATGCCACGGTACATGGATGAGCTGGACATCGGTGTTATAATGGCAGTGAAAGCTCTCAAGGAGGGTCATACCGTCATTTCGATGATTATGGCAAAGACGTTGATGTCAGCCACGTTTTGCAGCACCTACCATGCAGGGGTATTTACAGGCAGTTCGGTCATGTTGTACGTGTGGTTTATGTCACACTTGAGACCGATTGGTACTTTCTGCCGACACGGGTACTGCTTTACCCATGATATAGCTATGTCTTACTCCTTTCATCCATCGGAGTGTACAGACACTATGTCTTGGTCGATATTCCTAGCAGAGATCAAAGATCTGTTTGGCATCCTGCCGTGCTCAGGGCTCAGCTCACCCTATAGCTTCATTGCTCATGCTCCGGGCATAGATTATCTCCCTCTGGCTGGTTTGAGGTGCATGACTACTTACCACCCACTGGCCGTGATGTCACAGTTTGACTAGTTCCAGGATTTCCATCGTTTTGATGGGGCGTTAGGTCATCGTTTAGCTTCTCGCCATCTATCAGCAGAGGATCGATCCTTGGTGTATGCATGTTGGGATCAGCGTGAGATAGCTGCTTTTTCTATTAGCCATCCGGGCTATTTGCCAAAGTATTCTGTGTGGATGGAGATAGACACTTCATCGGTTGTGGCCATATCCATAGTGCCGGGTATTGATTCTGATGCTGGGGAGCCTATAGAGGACATTGATTCTCCCACCGAGGAGGAGCCATTCACTGGGTTGCTAGCAGCTCTTGTAGATTCTCCCAGTACTAGCACTATCGTGATCCAGCATTCAACATAGTACTTCGAGTAAAGTCTCCATCTGATGACCTTTGAGAGAGATCATGTTAGAGCCTTGATGTTGACAGCCCTTGATGGGAGATATGCCGCTCTATTAGAGAGAGATGAGGCATTAGAACATAGAGATGCCGCTGTTGTTGAGTGGGACGAGGCCAGATCAGCCAGAGATGCAGTGATAGTTAAGAGGAGTAACACCATGTCTGCCTGGGATGTAGCCATCAAAGATAGTACCACAGTGAGGTCCCTTACCACTGGTATGATTGTAGAGATGAGCACATACATTGATGAGCACTACGTCACTATGCAGATGACTGTAGATCTGTTAGCTCGTGTGGATACCCTTGTACAGGAGACCACAACTTTACCTGCTTCATCGGAGAGAGATGTCATGTTGGGCTTGATAGCTTACATGTACACTGATTTGTAGATGGGCTTGTATTTTCCTGCACAGACTAGCTTAGCTATTTTTTCATGTAAAGTTCATATTGTATATATCAAATAACATTATATATAGTAGGGAGATATATTTTTGATCACTTCCCTTTTAGTTATGCCTTGTTGCTTACTTGATATTTGCATGTTTCTTCAGAGCTTGTGATCTTGATGTATTTTGAAATCTTCCGTGATGGATGGACATTGAAATATCTCCAGATCCTTCAGAATGGATCGTTGATTTGTGTGTATTCCCTACAATCTTTTTGGTGTCTTGGGACTAGTTTTTGTATAGAAATATGGAGAGGAATGTGGCTTCTCCTCTCTGAGATTGACCTCACCACAGATGGTCGCCAGTACTCCTATTTAGGAGGAGCCTAGTTAATTCCATCTCTTATGCATTGGTATTGCTCTTCGAGGAACAACCGCAGCTTAGATGGTCGCCGAGTCTCCCATTTACACGGGGAGGTCAGGTAATTTCATCCATTTGGTCTGAAGCCGAATGAAATGTGGTGGATTGAAGTTTGATCCTAGTACCAGATGACAAGTCTTTATGTTTTGGTAGCGGGCTAGACCGAACCATAAATGGATGCCTATGTACTCCTATTGAAGAGGACATCAGGTCTGCGTAGTTCGAACCTGGTGTAAGAGGTTCAACGATGTATGTGGCAAAAAGGGTGTAAAAAAGGGTGTAGAAATATTTTTATTGTTTTGTATTGAAAATGGTATAGAAATATTTTTGTTGTTTCTATTTTATTACGACCGGGCCATATAAAATGGTTGCCTATGTACTCTAGGGTATCGGGGAGATCAGGTCGATGTAGTTTGCCCCTCAGGACGATTTGTAGCCGATGAAAAGTTTGATCCCATGTGCAGGACAAACTGCGGGGGGAAAAGAAAGTTTAATCCTAAGTTCAGGACAAACTGTAAGTGTGAAAAAGTTTGATCTCATGTTTGGGACAAAATGTAAGTGTGAAAGGTTTAATCCATAATGGGATAACCGAAGTTGTATGAAAAGTTTAAAATGGAGTGGAGCCAGGCTGCTGGCTTGAAGAGTATGTTTCCCTGAGGGGCAAAGTGTGAAAAAAAGTTGTATGTGGTGAAGGGTTAAAGAACCGGAACAACTGGTGATATAATGATCCAAAACCAAGATGTTTGCTTGATGGTAACCTCAGACATAGTACCGTTTCACGGCGTCCGAGTTGATGAGTTGCAGAAATTCATCGCCGTCCATTTTCTGTAATCTGAGAGCGCCTCCTGTCAATACCTCCTTGACAATAAACGGGCCTTCCCAGTTTGGAGTAAATTTTCCCTTGGACTGATCTTGGTTGTCAATGATCTTCTTTAAAACCAAGTCATGTTGTTTAAACTACCGTAGCAGGACTTTTCAGTTGTAGGATCTAGCGATCCTTTGTCGATATAACTGACCATGGAAGATAGTCGCGGTTCGCCTTTTGTCTATTAGAGAAAATTGGTGATACCTGTCTTGTACCCACTAGTCTTCATCCAGCTGAGCGTCTATTAACACTCTGAGGAATTCCATTTCCACTTCTGCGGGTAGCATTACTTCCATCCCATAGGTCAATGCATAGGGGATTGCCCCAGTGGAAGTGCAAATTGATGTTCTGTAGGCTAACAGAGTAAGAGGCAATAAGTTAGGCCATCCCTTGTGGTTGGCAGACATCTTTTCATGATCTTCTTGATATTTTTGTTAGCCGCTTCAATAGCACCATTCATCTTTGGATGGTAGACGACAGAGTTGAGATGTTTGATGTGCAATTTGCAGCATAACTCCACCATCATTTTGTTGTTAAGGTTCTTAGCATTATCTGACACAATGACCTCTGGTTGTCCATATCGACAGATTACATTATTTCTGATGAAAGCAATGATGACTTCTTTGGTAACCCTGGGGAAGGAGTCTGCTTCTACCCATTTGGTGAAGTAGTCGATCATGGTGAATATAAAGTGATGCCCATTACAGGCTTTAGGCTCGATGGGCCCGATCATGTCCATTCCACACATTGAGAAGGGCCAGGGTGAACTCATATTGTGGAGTTCCCTTGAAGGGGCGTGGATTCTCATGAATTTGGCATTGGTAGCACCTCCTGACGTGGTCATCATAGTCAGCCTTGAGGGTAAGCCAGTAATGTCCTGTTCTAAGGATCTTCTTAACAAGTAGGGGGCAGCTCATGTGTGGGCCATATACTCTACCATGGACCTCTTCCATGAGTCTCTGAGCTTGGTCCTGTCCAGATGTCTGAGGAGACCTAGTCCTGCATCTCTTTTGTAGAGTGCATCTTTGCTCAGGTAGAATTTTATAGCAAGTCGATGGATCCGCCAATTCTTAGTCAGGCTCGCCTCAGCAGGTGTAGATCCATCTTGTAAGTACTCTTCGATATGCTAATACCAAGGATGCTGGATGGGAGGTAGTTCATCCGATACTTCTCCAACATAGTTCTCATAGGCTGGTGCCTTTTGCGGGATAAATGTGATCCTTGGTATGTGTTCCTTGTCAGGTATGTGAATCAAGGAGGCCAAAGTTGTTAGCGCATCTGCAAAGTCATTCTTGTTATAGGGAATGTGTAAAAAGGAGATCTCTTCGAACTCCGAAGCCATCTGTAAAACTTGCCGATGGTAAGGCAGCAAATTTAGCTCTTTGATTTGATAGATTCATGTGGATTGTCTGATTACCAACTCTGAATCCCCAAAGACAATTAACCGCCTGATGCCCATTGAACATTCAAGTTTTAGCCCCATGACAGAACCTTCATACTCAGCTATGTTGTTGGTGCTGACAAACTACAATTTGACGGTGACGGGATACTGCTCCCCCATACAGGATACTAGAACTGCTTCAGCTCTAGAACCTTCCACGTTTACAGCTCCATCGAAATATATTTTTCATGTATGGCATGTATCGTACTGATGGTGTTGCTGAACTGCCATTACCCCTTCATCGGGGAAGTATGTTTCTAAGGGTTTGAAGTCCCCTGAAGGTGCCGCGGCCTGTTGATCCGCAATTCCTTGTCCTTTAACGGACTTTTGCGTCACGTAGACGATGCCAAATTGTTCTAGGATCAACTGCCATCTGGACAGCCAATAATTTAACATGGGTTTACTGAACATGTACTTTAGAGGATCCAATCGAGATATGAGAAGGGTTATGTGACCATGGAGGTACTGCTGTAACCTCATGGTAGCCCATGCTAAAGCACAACAAGTCTTCTCAATCAGAGTGTACTTGTGTTCACTGCTGCTGAATCTTTTACTAAGGTAGTATATTGCTCGTTATCGGCCTCTATCGTCTTTCTATCCCAGCATGCAGCGCATGGTATTGTCAGTTATGGACAGGTACATGAACATGGGAACATCATCCCTGGGTGGTACCAGAACAGGAGCTTTGACTAGCTACTATTAGATTGTAAGGAAAGCATTCTGGCACTCATCATTCCATTTCATGGAGGAGTTCTTCCTTAACAGCTTGAATATGGGCTCACAGGTTGCTGTGAGTTGAGAAATAAACCTGCTAATGAAGTTGATTCTTCCCAAAAATCCCCATATTTTCTTCTTTGTCTAAGGAATGGGCATTTCCGTAATGGCCTGGACTTTGGTGGGATCCAGCTCAATCCCCTTGTGGCTGATTAGGAATCCTAGCAACTTGCCTGATTTAACGCCATAGGCACACTTGGCTGGATTCAACTTCAAGTTGTACTTACGCAACCTCTTGAAGAGCTTTGTGAGATGGTCTACGTGGTCTTCCTCCCTCCGGGACTTGACAATGATGGCATCCACGTAGATCTCTATCTCCTTATGCATTAAATCATGGAAAATAGCCATCATAGCTACCTGATAGGTAGCTCTGACATTTATGTGGCCGAAAGACAACTGTCTGTAGCAAATGGTTCCCCAAGGAGTGATGAATGCAGTGTTCTCACGATCTTCCTCAGTAACCATGATTTGATGGTACCCTGCAAAGCAGTCTGCAAAGGAGTACATGCCGTATTGAGCAATATTGTCAATGAGAATGTGGATAAATGGTACGGGAAAACTATCTTTAAGACAAGCTTTATTTAGATCCCGGTAATCCACGCAAACTCACACCTTTCCTCTAGGTTTAGGTACGAGAACGATGTTGGATATCCATTCCGGATAGATGGACACCATGATAATGCCAGCTTGAAATTGTTTCACAATTTCTTCTTTAACATTTAAACTCCACTCAAGTTTCAATCTCCTGAGCTTCTGCTTGACTGGATTGAATCCCTCTTTAATGGGAAGGCGATGAAGGACAATGTAAGTGGACAAACCCACCATGTCTTCATCAGACCATGCAAACACATCCTAGAATTGATCTAGTAGTGTAACCATGCATTCCTCTGGTTTGGAGTGAGGTCTGAACCAATCTGGACTAACATAGGGTTTTCTAAGGTTTCGAGATTGAAGGAGGTGGTTTGATCAAGGTTGGGTTTAGGTTTTTCTTCGACCCATTCTTTGATCTCTTGAGGTATCTCAATGTCCTCTTGTATTTCCATCAAGTCTGAGTCTAGCTTTTCATCAAAGCTAAAATCCTTGTGGAGAAAAGGCACCTTATCAGCAAGTATAGGCACATCTAAATTCAGAGTCCTGAAACAAAATATGCTTTCACTTAATATATATGAAACTATTTAATCATACAAAGTGTTAGCTTGTACGGACAAAACAGCTGCTAATAATGTACAAAAAAGTAAACAAATATTATAATCTATAGGGCAGAAGGAATTTATGCCCGTTTTACCCTTTTCGACCAATGAAATGAGTGTTGCTCCAATTGGCAAGGGTGAAGTCCGGGTGGACTGCAGTGATGGAGGGGCTATCATCGTCCTCCTTCTCCCAAAGGATGACCATTACGTCTGGGCAATCATCGTCTGGGGTGTATCTGTTTGTATGTTCATCATGGACAATGATGCGTATGTTTGACATCATCCGAATGATGTCTTGTTTGATTCTCTGTTCCTCTTCTTCCACTTTTGGATCTGGAACTAGGACTTATTTCTCCTTCTCCGGTACCGGTTTAGGAAATAACATGGCCATTACATGGGTCGACACCTTTACCAGAGACCGTACTGGTTCAGGAACTGAAGGTGGAGATAATCGCCGTGTGGCTGAAGCTAGAGGAATCTGTTTGTGCTTATAAAGATTTCTGTGGCTGGAACTAGTAGTATAGCCTAGTCTGGTTGTCCCTGTTTGACTGGGACATTAAATTGGGCTCTTGATGCCCTGATTCTCTTTGCCCAACCCTTGTCCAGGTTGATAATGTAAGACCCCAACTTATTAATGAATAAAATCAAATTTTCTCTAAATATTATTGTGAATAATAAGGGGTTAATTTGATATAATACTTTGGTTATGGGTGAAATGTGCAAATTTTACAAAATAAGCAAGTGGTTAAAAAATATTCATTTTGTCGGGGAATATTCGTTTGGTCGTGGAATATTCTTGCTGTCGGGGAATATTCGTACGACGGCGCATTCTTGTGTGGGCCCCATAACAGAAAGCGATTGGATGAAGAAAACGACAAGTATAAGTTGTTTATAAATAACGGCGTAGTTGTTACCGTTAATACTGTTGGAATACCCGGTGGTTAAAATACAATAGCACACGGTATTGCACCAATTATTGATTCTTACGTAAGAAGGCACTACTCAATAATTGTTACAGTAGTTACTATTCAATATTTTATTTTATTGGTGCAATAATTGTTGCGTTGATATTTTATATTATTGTTGTTTCAATAATTGTTGCTGCACAGTATTTTCCATTATCAGATCAATAATTCATATTATTTGAATAATATTATTAGATAACATTATTGGCAATGTCTAGAAAGTTCTGTCTAAGGAGAGGTTTGGTCATCTAATTGCGCGCCAGTAAGGAGAAATCCTTATTGGAAAGTCCCCTCTTTCCTGGGAACGGCCTGGTTGTCATAAATGTGATTCTGTAATATTATTTGTGAATAATTAATTATTGATTCATATGATAAGGAAATATTTATTTTATGTGGATATAAATGAGGGATATATTTTTGTGGTTAAAAATGAAGGAGTTAATGTTGTGGTTTTTATCCGTATTTTTGTCGGAATGGAGGTATTAAAAATCAGGGTTTTTGAGATATTTTACGGGGGTTATAATTTTTAATCCGACCGTTGGATCGTGGCAATTTTTGGATATGTTATACATATATAAGTTGAGTATATGCCCACAAATTTTGAACCGTTAAAAATGAACGTACGATTTATTATGAATTTTACAAGATGACTGGTTCAGAAATTGTTAAATTTTCAGAGTTTATCATTTTGATGGAAAATTCTAGAATTGGTGGGCCCCACTTGTGGTTGGTGAAGAAATGTGCTGAATTATATTTCAAATGTGGTGGGTGGGAATAGTAGCAGGTAAAGCCATCAGGTTGCAGGTCAAGCCTACTAAAATTTTCCTATAAATAGAGGGCTAAGTTAGAATTGAAAATCACACCAGAAATAAGTTTTTTCTCTTTCTCTCTCTAGATTATTGAGTGTATTTTGTGAGTATTTAGATACTTTGAGAATTTCTATTCATCAGAGCAAGTTTCTTTCAGCCTTATACCAGTATTCCGACCAGAAGTACTGATATCTTGAGGTAAGGGATATTATTTTCTTCTTAAATGATATTATTTTCTTCAATATCATTATGCTGAAATATTGATATGAGTTTTTATCAAATTTGGAACTTTTTGTGTCGGGATTACTATTCACGTATACGGCACTATTCACGTATACGGTACTATTCACGAATACGGCACTATTCACCGAAAAATAAAATTTTCCCTTTTTGTCCAAGATGTCTATTATGGTTACTATCTTTGATTGTATCCATGTTTTGATCTTTATTTTTGAATTCTGCTTCACAATTGATTATTATGAAGTATTATTGATCTTGGATAAACTGTTATACGAATCCCTACTATTTGTCCTTCTGTCTCACTGGATTAGTTTTCTTTAAGATATTTTTCATCATCCTCAGTCCTAAATGATGATATTACTGAATATCTTTGGCCTGCAGTGCACAGATGTATGATTACTTGATGAATATCTTTGGCCTGTAGTGCAAAGATGAACAGGTATTGAGATGAACATGACCGACTGGTAATACAAATGAATATCTTTGGCCTGTAGTGCAAAGATGAATATTTGGTTAAAGATGATTATTAATCGATGTTACAGGGATAAAATATTGATGATGGACTTTTAAATCTTAGAAGATAGTAGAATTCTTTCTCTACTTGACTCTTCTAATGGTTTGCTGTTTCCGCTGCAGTTGTTGATCTAAAACTTGTTGTCGATTATATTCTATCAGATTTTTCCCTGTTGAATACTAATGATAATTTGTTGTATATTATCTTAGTCATAATATTCTTTACTGGGCTAGTTGAGCTCACCCTTTTTCCTTTTTGTTCCATTTTTCTTCTTAGGAGGTGAGAACATAGCAGGATCTAGTCGGGGTATGGAGTGATGGTTCTAGAAAGATGTTTTAGCAGTCCTCACTATTTCTGTAAAATAGTGTTTGAATAATTGTATTGAGGACTTATTTGAGCGTGGATATTGTCTAGAAGACAATATTTGTATTTAAACTCACAGTATGTGTTGTCGTATTTTGCACGATAATTGTATTATTGAAGTTGTAGTTTGCTTTCTGTACCATGTATTTGGCGACTCAGAATGGGTGTTGTATACGTATTTTGGGGGCGTCACAGTTGGTATCAGAGCTTAGGGATATGATCTCTGGCTGAGATGTGAGACAAGAACTAGGAGGGGAGAGACGGGGAATTCCTTCGCTAGTATGACCTGACTAAGTTTATTTGGTGTTTATTTGGTCGGTCAGAGTATAGGGATAATATATGACATGACTATTAACCCTTGTTTTATGGCAGTATTTAAGAATGACAGCTGAGAACGTTAATAATGGAGTAAATCAGACCGTGGAGACACCTTTGATCACCACCCAGGGGAACATGCAATAGGAAGGCAATATTCCTCCTGTAAACAACGTTACCGAGCAAACGATGAATGATGGAATGTTTAGGAGCTTTTTACAGTTCATGCAAAGTCAGACGAGGGAGACTCGTGTGCAGAATACGGGTGGAAATGATAACAACGCGCGATTTGTCACAGCTAAGCAATTCAAAGAATTGGGACCACCAGAATTTAAGGGAAAGCCGGATCCGATCATGGCGGAAACGTGGGTCAAGCAAATTACCAAGATATTCGATGTCTTGGGATGCACAGAGGAACAGAAGGTTCCATTCGCCACTTTTATGTTCCGCGGTGAGGCAGACTACTGGTGGGAGTCTGTGAAGCGTACCCAGCCTGACGCACTCAACATGTCCTGGGAAACATGTCAAAAACTATTCAATGACAAGTACTTTCCTGAAAGTATTCGTCATATGAAGGAGGTGGAGTTTATCAGACTGGAACAAAATAACATGACGGTGTCCCAGTACGAGGCGAAGTTTGCAGAGTTATCCAGGTTTGCACCTCATTTGGTCGAGAATGAGGAACGAATGACAAGGATGTTTCTGAGAGGTTTAAAACCCGAGATTCGGCAATATCTTATCTCTCATAAATTTTCTTTATATTCAGATGTTGTAAACAGGGCTCAATTATTAGAGCGAGATAATGAGTATGTGCAACCGAGGGACCACAACCAGGGTCATACCGGTGGCGGCAGTCATCGAAGCAATGAAAACCAACAGGGAGGAAAACATTCGGATAAAAGCGGTAACCACTCTGGTGGTAATCGTGGTCGTGATAATAGAAGGAGCGAGTCGGGAGGAGATTTCAAGAAGAGAAGGTACAACAATGATAACGTGAAGACGTCAGCACAAACATCAACTGTTTCTAGGGGAGGAGAACGACCACCGGTCGTATGTTACAAATGTGGGAAAGAGGGACAAATCAGCCCAAACTGCCCACAACAATCTAAGGTATGTTATAACTGTAGAAAGGAGGGTCATATAGCTCGAGAGTGTTCTGTAGCAAAACCAAGTTCAGCGGGGATGGTGACTCCAAAAGTTGTCCCGGATAAGTCGAAATCAGCGGTTCCTGGAAGGGCGTTTGTCGTGACTGGCCAAAACGTGAGAAACCCAAACGAGGTGATCACGGGTAAGCTAATCTTGAATTCTTACGAAGTTTATACTTTACTAGATACCGGTTCTACCCATTCTTTTATCTCTCCTGCTTGTGCTCAACGTTTAAACTTGACTCCGGAGAAATTGGACTTTAACTTATCTGTTGAAACTCCGTTGGGTGAAACTTTCGTTACATCTACAGTTTATAAATCTTGCATGATCCAAGTTGGCACTATCACATTACCTGTTGATCTTATCTCTTTAAAGATACTTACTTTTGAAGTGATTTTAGGATTTGATTGGTTAACCACTCATCATGCTAAAATTGATTGTTTTCGTAAGGTTGTTAGTTTTCATATTCCTAACCAACCTGTCATACGAATTCAAACTACTAAACCACTAAAATCAGTCACTGTCATATCAAGCCACAAAGCTATTCGTTTATTGAAAAACGGATGTCAAGCTTTCTTAGCCCATGTTATGGATTTGAACAAAGATAAGTCAGATTTGAATAATATTTCTATTGTTAGAGAATTTCCCGATGTATTTCCTGAAGAACTTCCTGGTCTACCCCTAGAACGTGAAGTTGAATTCTTTATTGACCTTGAACCCGGTACAAAGCCCATTTCTAAAACTCCATATCGAATGGCTCCTATTGAACTTCAGGAGTTAAAAGTCCAACTACAGGAGTTGTTGGACATCGGTTTTATTCGTCCTAGTACGTCTCCTTGGGGTGCTCCTATTTTATTCGTAAAGAAGAAAGACGGGAGTATGCGACTTTGTATTAACTATCGAGAGTTGAACCATGTCACCATCAAGAATAGGTATCCGCTACCTCGCATTGATGACCTATTTGACCAGTTGCAAGGAGCACAATTCTTTTCAAAGATCGATCTTCGTTCTGGATATCATCAGCTGAAGATTAAAACTGAGGATATTCCAAAGACTGCCTTCAGAACTCGGTACGGGCATTATGAATTCTTAGTCATGTCTTTTGGATTGACTAATGGTCCTGCTGCCTTCATGGATATGATGAACCGTGTATTCAAAGAATATTTAGATCAGTTCGTTGTCGTCTTTATTGATGACATCCTCATCTATTCCAAAAGCCGTGAAGATCATGAGCGCCATTTGAAGCTGGTATTGCAAAGGCTTCGTGAAAACAAGCTATATGCCAAACTGAAGAAATGCGAGTTCTGACTTGAGGAAGTAGCATTCCTTGGGCACGTGGTGTCAAAACATGGAGTATCTGTCGACCCGGCGAAGATTGAAGCCATACAAAGTTGGGAGCAACTGAAGTCGGTAACCGAAGTACGTATCTTTCTGGGCTTAGCTGGTTATTATCGGAGATTTGTGGAAGGATTTTCTCGAATCGCTACTCCGTTAACTCAGCTGACTCGGAAAGATACAAAATTCGTATGGAGTGAGGAATGTGAGAAGAGTTTCCAAGAACTCAAGAGGAAACTCATTTCGGCACCTGTTCTGACAATACCATCTGGTTCGGATGGATTTGTTATATACAGCGATGCTTCAGGCAAAGGGTTAGGATGTGTTCTCATGCAACATGGGAAAGTCATAGCCTATGCCTCGCGACAACTCAAAGAATATGAGAGGAATTATCCTACTCATGATTTGGAGTTGGCAGCAGTCGTTTTCGCGTTGAAGATCTGGAGACACTACCTGTATGGGGAGAAAGTGGAGATTTATACAGATCATAAAAGCCTCAAATATTTCTTCACCCAAAAAGAACTCAACATGCGGCAGCGACGTTGGCTCGAGCTGTTGAAAGCTTACGATCATACCATCCAATATCATCCTGGAAAAGCAAACGTAGTAGCTGACGCATTGAGTAGAAGATCATATGCGGGTACGAGTGCAATGTTGTTAATACAAAGGCCCGTTTTGTATGACTTGCAAAGGATGGAGATAGAGATGAAGGCTCTAAGTACCCACATGATGATATCAAATATACGAGTAGAACCGACTTTAATCGATAAAGCTAAAGCTGCTCAAGCTACGGACATAGAGCTGATGCGTATGAAGAAGAAAGTGCAAGAAGGTGCTATTCCAGAAGCAAGAATCGATGAAGAAGGAATACTTCGAGTCAACTCCAGACTTTGTGTTCCTAACGATTTTGACTTGAAGCATAGAATAATGATGGAGGCACACAACACGCCGTTTGCAATCCATCTTGGGAGTACCAAAATGTATCACGATCTTCGACACACATTTTGGTGGAGCAATATGAAAAGAGAGATCGCGGAGTTTATCTCGAGATGTTTAACTTGTCAACGTGTAAAAGCGGAGCATCAAGTACCAAAGGGTCCATTGTAACCACTGGAGATTCCGAAATGGAAGTGGGAACACATTACTATAGATTTTGTTACGGGTCTTCCCAAGGTTTCTCAAGGCATAGATGCGATTTGGGTTATTGTTGATAGATTAACCAAGTCCGCTCATTTCTTGCCGATACGCGAGACTTATTCCCTTGAACGTCTTGCTAGTATGTACGTGAACGAGATTGTGAGATTGCATGGCATGCCAGTATCCATAGTTTCGGATCGTGACCCAAGATTCACTTCACGATTTTGGGTTAGCTTGCAGAAAGCTATGGGCACAGATTTACGATTCAGTTCGGCATACCATCCTCAAACAGACGGATAATCAGAGAGGACTATTCAAACTCTTGAAGATCTATTAAGACTTTGTGTCCTAGATCTCAAAGGGAGTTGGGATAAGTACCTACCATTGGTGGAATTCTCCTACAACAATAGTTATCAGGCGAGCATAGGTGTGGCTCCATTCGAGGCATTGTATGGAAGAAAATGTCATTCTCCAGTATGCTGGGACGAGGTGGGTGAAGCAACATTGTTGGGACTAGAGTTGGTACGCATTACTACAGAGAAGATCCAAACGATTCGACAACGTATATACACGGCACATGATCGACAAAAGAGTTATGCGGATCTTCATCGGAAGGACGTGGAATTTAATATTGGGGATCATGTATTGTTACGTGTTGCACCATGGAAGGGAGTTACAAGATTTGGGAAAAGAGAAAAGCTCAATACAAGATTTGTTGGTCCATTTGAGATTCTTGAGCGAATAGGAAATGTGGCATATAGACTCGCATTACCTCCAAGCATGTCTCGTGTTCATAATATTTTTCATATATCTATGCTTCGTAAATATGTTAAAGACCCGAACCACATTATTGAGTTAGAACCAGACGAGATAGCTGAAGATTTAACGTACGAGGAGGTACCTGTTAAGATCTTGGATAGGAAAGAGCATGTCCTACGCACGAAGGTTATACCACAAGTTAAGGTTTTGTGGAGAAACCATGCTATTGAAGAAATGACCTGGGAGTTGGAATCAGAAATGAAAGCGAGGTATCCTCACCTTTTTGAAACATCAGGTACGTACGTCAATTTCGAGGACGAAATTTCATAAGGAGGGGAGGTTGTAAGACCCCAACTTATTAATGAATAAAATCAAATTTTCTCTAAATATTATTGTGAATAATAAGGGGTTAATTTGATATAATACTTTGGTTATGGGTGAAATGTGCAAATTTTACAAAATAAGCAAGTGGTTATAAAATATTCATTTTGTCGGGAAATATTCGTTTGGTTGTGGAATATTCTTGCTGTCGGGGAATATTCGTACGACGACGCAGTCTTGTGTGGGCCCCATAACGGGAAGCGATTGGATGAAGAAAATGACAAGTATAAGTTGTTTATAAATAACGGCGTAGTTGTTACCGTTAATACTGTTGGAATACCCGGTGGTTAAAATACAGTAGCACACGGTATTGCACCAATTATTGATTCTTACGTAAGAAGGCACTACTCAATAATTGTTACAGTAGTTACTGTTCAATATTTTATTTTATTGATGCAATAATTGTTGCGTTGATATTTTATATTATTGTTGTTTCAATAATTGTTGCTGCACAGTATTTTCCATTATCAGATCAATAATTCATATTATTTGAATAATATTATTAGATAACATTATTGGCAATATCTAGAAAGTTCTGTCTAAGGAGAGGTTTGGTCATCTAATTGCGCTCCAGTAAGGAGAAATCCTTATTGGAAAGCCCTATCTTTCCTGGGAACGGTCTGGTTGTCATAAATGTGATTCTGTAATATTATTTGTGAATAATTAATTATTGATTCATATGATAAGGAAATATTTATTTTATGTGGATATAAATGAGGAACATATTTTTGTGGTTAAAAATGAAGGAGTTAATGTTGAGGTTTTTATCCGTATTTTTGTCGGAATAGAGGTATTAAAAATTAGGGTTTTTGAGATATTTTACGGGGGTTATAATTTTTAATCTGACCGTTTGAACCGTTAAAAATGAACGTATGATTTATTATGAATTTTACAAGATGACTGGTTCAGAAATTGTTGAATTTTCGGAGTTTATCATTTTGATAGAAAATTCTAGAATTGGTGGGCCCCACTTGTGGTTGGTGAAGAAATGTGCTGCATTATATTTCAAATGTGGTGGGTGGGAATAGTAGCAGGTAAAGCCATCAGGTTGCAGGTCAAGCCTACTAAAATTTTCCTATAAATAGAGGGCTAAGTTAGAATTGAAAATCACACCAGAAACAAGTTTTCTCTCTTTCTCTCTCTAGATTATTGAGTGTATTTTGTGAGTATTTAGATACTTTGAGAGTTTCTATTCATCAGAGCAAGTTTCTTTCAGCCTTATACCGGTATTCCGACCAGAAATACTGATATCTTGGGGTAAGGGATATTATTTTCTTCTTAAATGATATTATTTTCTTCAATATCATTATGCTGAAATATTGATATGAGTTTTTATCAAATTTGGAACTTTTTGTGTCGGGATTACTATTCACGTATACGGCACTATTCACGTATACGGTACTATTCACGAATACGACACTATTCACCGAAAAATAAAATTTTCCCTTTTTGTCCAAGATGTCAATTATGGTTACTATCTTTGATTGTATCCATGTTTTGATCTTTATTTTTGAATTCTGCTTCACAATTGATTATTATGAAGTATTATTGATCTTGGATAAACTGATATACGAATCCCTACTGTTTGTCCTTCTGTCTCACTGGATTCGTTTTCTTTAAGATATTTTTCATCATCCTCAGTCCTAAATGATGATATTACTGAATATCTTTGGCCTGTAGTGGAAAGATGTATGATTACTTGATGAATATCTTTGGCCTGTAGTGCAAAGATGAACAGGTGTTGAGATGAACATGACCGATTGCTAATACAAATGAATATCTTTGACCTGTAGTGCAAAGATGAATATTTGGTTAAAGATGATTATTAATCGATGTTACAGGGACAAAATATTGATGATGGACTTTTAAATATTAGAAGATAGTAGAATTCTTTCTCTACTTGACTCTTCTAATGGTTTGCTATTTTCGCTGCAGTTGTTGATCTAAAACTTGTTGTCGATTATATTCTATCAGATTTTTCCCTGTTGAATACTAATGATAATTTGTTGTATATTATCTTAGTCATAATATTCTTTACTGGGCTAGTTGAGCTCACCCTTTTCCTTTTTGTTCCATTTTTCTTCTCAGGAGGTGAGAACATAGCAGGATCTAGTCGGGGTATGGAGTGATGGTTCTAGAAAGATGTTTTAGCAGTCCTCACTATTTCTGTAAAATAGTGTTTGAATAATTGTATTGAGGACTTATTTGAGTGTGGATATTGTCTAGAAGATAATATTTGTATTTAAACTCACAGTATGTGTTGTCATATTTTGCACGACAATTGTATTATTGAAGTTGTAGTTTGCTTTCTGTACCATGTATTTGGCAACTCAGAATGGGTGTTGTACACCTATTTTGGGGGCGTCACAGATAACCCAATGACATCATTTCTTGAGTAGCTGACATTACTTCAGCAGAAATCGGGGATATGAGAGGTGGTGCCCCAAAAGGATGGTAGTGAGTGTTGCTCACCTCCAGGGCATGAAAACTGACCGGCTCAACTTTTGAATTGAAGCTGATGAGTGGCATGTCACCTTGTTCCGAACATTCCAGCTCAGGATTGACAGTAACTAGGCTATTGTTGATAATGTATTTAAGTTGTTGATGAAGAGTGTAGGGGATGGCCCCAGCCATATGAATCCACAGTCTTCCCAATAGAAGGTTGTCTCCTGTATCTATTTTGAGAATGTGAAAAGATACGCAAAATGTATGGGAACCAATCTCCACTGGCAGTTCAATCTCTCCGACAGAGCTTCAGATACGATTGAGATTGATGTTCATCTTTACCAGAGTAGCATAATGACATATATTCAAAGACGAACCTCCATCTATCAAGACTCCAGCTAGCATGTATCCGGAGGACAAAACCGCAATGTGCAACGACTTGCAATGACCGGTCCCTTCGGGCGGTATGTCATCATCAGTTAAAGATATCACATTGTTGTTAAAAATGTGATCAACCAAATGTTGGAATTTTTCCACATCCACTAATTTCGGCAAGTAGACTTCTTCCAAAACCTTCAGTAGAATCTTCATGTGATCCTCGGAAGAGAAAACATGGTCCAATATTGAAATTTGATGTGGAGCTTCTCTTAAGCTTAAAACTACCTTAGCTTCATTATGGCCCATAATACGGATGAATTTTTCAATTTTCTCCATGAGAATTTTCCCCTTTGATTTGATGGTAGGCTTCATCACCCGTTGGTGAAGATACAGTGGATTCTCCTTTGACACTGCAGCAGTTGTATACGAGGTGGATCCTTCAGCTTCTCCATAATTCCATGGGACTTTTTGTAAGCTTATAACAGGATATTGCGGTCTAAACGTCAAGAAAATTGGCTCTGGCCCAACCACTTTCAAAGGATTGTCAATTCCTTTGAGTTAAATTGCTTGTATTGTGAATGGTCTGACAGTCCGATCGGCCTCAACGGATATAACTGCTACAAATCCCTTCCATTTAGTAGGACTTGCATTTTCACTCTCAAATAGCACAGTATCGTCGTCTGCCAGTTGCAGGACACCGCTGTCAATCAGATTCTGAGTAAGGTGATGGAGTGCCCAACATTCTTTTATGTTGTGACTGCGAGAATGGGAGTGATACTAGAAAATCAGCTTATAGCGACGGTCGCCGACCGTCGCTAAAAGTTTTAGCGACGGTCGCCGGCTGTCGCAATAGAACCCGTCGGTAAAACTTATAGCGACGGTCTTTTGGCCTATAGCGACGGTCGCTGACCCTAGGTATAGGTCATGGAAAAATCGTGTATTTGCTCTTTACTAACGGTCGCTGAGAGCTATAGCGACGCTCGGTGACCGTCGCTATAGGGATGTGTTTTATAGAACACTATAACTACGGTCAATGACCGTCGCTATAGCCTTTTTATATTTTAAAAAAAAATGATTGTGTACATTTATCCAACAAATACAAATACAATATAAAATAAAACATAAAAAATTATTGTATACATGATTTAAAATCATTCACATTACAATTACAATAATTACAATTTTCTTCAGAGAAGGCTAACTACTGTATCAAACATTAAGTTACAATAACAATGAGAATGACCAAGATTCTATTACTGCAGAGCAGACTACAGATCATATTACTACAAATATCTGTTGACGACGCTTTGCTAGTGAGATTGCTGGATCCTGATCCTCCAACGCCTTCTTCTCTTTTTCTCCTATCTGCAACAAGGAATTTTGTTTAGTATCATGATTCAAATCATTAAGTATAAGTACAGCTGATAAACACGTAATTCATACATTTAATTATCCCTAATTTTGTCCTTTTAATTATATTAGTTTATTAAATTAATATGTTTTATTTTATTTTGTAGGATTTAATAATTGTTGCAATAAAATCAAAATCTTGGTGATCAAGGGATATTTAATGCTTTTATTCATATAAGGAATATCCAAGAAGAATCCTACAAGGAGTAGGAAAGAGGTTGAAAAATCTTGGTGTGCAAGTCAAACCCAACAAGAGAAGACAAGTATATCTAGAAGATCTTTTTGAGAAATTGATTGGGGACAAAACTGTCCAAGTTCAATTAGGGTTCCAAGTTATTTTCCCTATAAATAGGCCTCTTATTTTAGAGAGAAGGACACCACTTGTTATTTTCTTTTTCTTAGTTCTTCACTAGCGTAAAAGGGAGTAACATATTTAGAGTTTGTTTTTTTCTCTTATTCCAATCACGTGTGAAACTACTGTCAGGGAGTATTTGTATCTTTCTTTTATTTATATAATAGAAATTTTCTTTTTAATTATTGTTCTTATTTCATGCGAATTGTAGTACTAATATTATTTGTTTTTGTTTTTAATTCCATGGCTAGCTAAATTTCTAATACCTAGGATTATGATGAAACTAAGTATTTCATAATAATATTTTCTTTCCGTTCCAAAATTAATGCATAATTATTTTCGCCTTCATATTTTCCTCCGCATAAATTGCATATGATTTTTATATTGATTGCGAGGTTTTGATAAGTTATAGTTAATCTGTGAATTTTTCATAACTTATGCTTGCCCATATTAATTATATGAATCATTATTTTTAAAGGGAAGGGAGAATAATTTGGGAATTGATTTAGGAAATAAGAAATTGTTTATTATGTTAATATTTGGTGGATTCTGATTCCTAGGTATCTTTTCTCATTAATAGTTTCCGTTATTAATTAGTAGTTTGAATAATTTAGTTAATAAATTTTCTCCACCATATTTATTTCTAATTCGCCTAAAATATTAATTAAGGATATATTAAAAAATTAATCTAGTCTCTGTGGGTTCGACCTGTACTTGTCAGTTCTTCAATTTGACACTGTGCACTTGCAGTTACATATTTTTATCACATCAAGTTTTTGGCGCCGCTGCCGGGGACTAGAATTAATTTTTATTTATTCCTTAATTTTTATTTATTCGAATTAGCTTTAACTCTATATTTTTTTCCCAGGATTATTGAAGTTGGTCGAAGGAGCGAAAAGATAAAAATTTTGTTGCTGCGCTTTCTTCGGTACTTCGTATCTCCATATTTAAAAAAATAAAAAAAAAGTTTAGCTTTTATTATTATTAATATTTTTTTTATTTGCCGCATTCATGCATTCACTCACGTAGAGCACATCCTGTTAGGTTTGTATTTTTATTTATTATTATTATTTTTTTTTGTCAAATATAAACTGTGGTGATTGCTGGAGGATTGAGGTACGTCAAAATTTCTCATTCTTTCGTAATTCACATAGTTTTAGGACACTTTATTTGTTTACAGTTTTTTTTATTTGTGCATTTTCATCTTTAATCTAACAATAAGGGCACAACCCTTAACAAGATAAGGTGGGGATTTCATCACCCTTCCTTGGCCCACAAACAACCCAATTTGCATTTTGCATGACCATGACCTAATAAAATCAAGTAGACGTTGGCCCCTAGGACCCTCGAGCTCAATTAGGACAAGAAACTCCAAGAGGAGTCTGAATTTTAAATTAATCAAACTACTGGTGTCTAGGCAAGTGGTTCAAAAGGTATACGCCTAAAGATTGTGTGGTTAATCAATTAGTCACCGTTTCTACGGAGAGACTCCCACCTTTCTTACACTTACCTGACTAGTGGTGTGATTAATTTCGAATTTGGTGAACCTTGCGGTGTAACTTGGAACAGTTAGGAGCTGTCTAGATTTTAATTAGGTTGACCTTAGAAGTAAATTTATTTTTATTTTCTTTTTATTTTATTTTATTATTATTATTATTATTATTGTTTTTTTTTTGTTTTTTTTTTGTGCTTATCTGCTTATTTGTTAATTAGTGTATGCAAAAAGTGTGGATTAGGGACGAAACATCCCGATTAGTGAGAACACTTGATTTTTCGGATTTCACTTTAAAAGATCTCACTTTAAGAAAAATGGAGGGCGCACAAACTGTTTCTTTAAGGGATCGATGTTATCCTTCCCGCTCTGCCCAACCTTCATGTATCAGTCTACCACCGGTAACTGGTAACAATTTTGAACTTAAGCCACATTTTATAAATATGTTACCTAGGTTCACAGGGATAGAAGATGCATATTTATTTATTCAGGAATTTGAGGAAGTTTGTGCCCTAATGAAAATTCAACAATTGTCTGATGACTCAATTAGGCTAAGATTTATAACATTTGCTTTAAAAGATAATGCTAAAAAATGGTTATATAGCCTACCAAATAATTCCATATCAACCTGGGAGGGATTTGTTGTTACATTTCTAAAAAAATATTTTCCAAATCATAAAACTGCTAAAATTCGGACTGCAATTCATCAATTTTGCCAACATGAAAAAGAGTCATTTTGGAAATATTTTGATAGATTTAAAAATTTGTTATCCCAATGCCCACACCACGGAATTGAGAAATGGAGATTGTGTCAAATTGCTTACGAAGGTTTAGACTATCCCACTAAGACAATGTTAGAGTCAATGCGTAAAGGGGATTTTTTGAATAATGATGAGGAAAAGGCTTAGGAATTTTTAGAAAACTTAGCAGAAAAAACCATGCAATGGGAAACCACCCGAGAGACAGATAAACCTAGTTCATCTAGGGGTGTTCATACAATTGATAATTCAATTGCTACCGAAGTTAAGTTGGCTGGTGTACTTAAAAGACTTGAAGCTTTAGAAACTAGGGGACAATCACACGTGAACCAAGTCTCAACACCAACACCTTTATGTCTAAGTAATTCACCAAGCCATGTGATTGAGGAATGTCCTAGAGTCATGTCCCAACTCGAAGAATATGAACAAGTCAATTCAATGTTTCAAAGACCTGCGAATGACCCATTTGCACCCACTTATAATCCAGGTTGGAGAAATCATCCTAATTTTACATGGAACCAAGGACCCCACCCGAATAACTCTTCAAATCAGGTCAATCAGTCTCTAAATCAATCTTTTCAACCTTACCAAAAGTCAAATCCTGGTCCGTACCAAAATTCAAATCCAGCACCTCAATATCCACCAGTTTTTTCTAATGAAAGTGAGAGGAGACTTAGCACCTTAGAGAAAAGTGTGAGCACCTTAGAGAAGAGTATGGAAACTGTAATAAAATCCATTTCTCGCCTAGAGATCCAAATGAGTCAATTGGCCACTACAGTTAGTGAAAGAGAGAAGGGTAAACTTCCTAGTCAACCCGAGACTAATCCAAAATTTTCAGTTCCTACTCAAAAACCTTATCATGTTAATTCACTTGAAAACAACCAAGTCAATCATGTGAATTCTATAATTTCTTTAAGGTCTGAAAATTATTTTAATAATCATGCTGACATTGATAATGAAGAAGAGAAAAATTTAAATGTTGAATCTAACAATCCATCTTCAAAGTTAGCCCTACCTGAAAAGCCCACAAACTCTGAGTCAGTAGGCCCACCTACTAAGCTTGTGTCAAAAGATGATCAAACCACACCTTATGAGTCAATTGAAAAAGTCTTTAAACCAAAAGCCCCATTCCCTCAAAGACTTATTTCAAACAAGCAGCCAGCTCAGTTGGACAAAATTCTAGAAGTGTTCAAACAAGTTAAAATTAATATTCCTCTTCTAGATGCCATTCAACAAGTTCCCTCATATGCTAAATGTCTAAAAGATTTGTGCACACATAAAAGAACTACTCATGTTCCTAAAAAAGCTTTTCTAACAGCCCATGTTAGTTCTATCTTGTCATGTCAAGTCCCTGTGAAGTATAAGGACCTCGGTTGTCCTACAATCTCATGCATCATAGGTGACACATTAATTGAAAAAGCTTTGCTTGATTTAGGAGCTAGTGTGAACCTGTTACCATTTTCTGTGTATCAAACCTTAGGCTTAGGGGAGTTGAAAAAGACAAGTGTCACACTCCAACTAGCTGACCGTTCTGTTAAAGTACCAAAAGGAATAGTTGAATATGTACTCATTAAGGTTGGTGATTTTGTCTTCCCTGTTGACTTTATTGTCCTTGAAACCCAGCCTGTTGCCAATCCCAAGGGTCAAATTCCTGTCATTTTAGGTAGACCATTTCTAGCAACTTCTAATGCGTTAATCAATTGTAGAAATGGACTGATGAAATTGACATTTGGGAACATGACAATTGACTTAAATGTGTTTAATGTGGGAGAGCAACCTAGTGATTTGTTTGACCAGTCCGTTGAAGTGAACATGATTCAACAAATGTCGGGAAATGAGCTTATGGGGGAAGATGAAATTATTAACTTTTGTCTAAATCATTTTGGTCAAAATTGGGATGAAACTGAATACTTGAATGAGGTCAATGAGATGTTGGACTCCACAGTCCAAAAATCTTACTCTAGATTGGAACCTATAGTTGAATCAAGTTTGACACATTTTGAGCATTTTCACGAGAATCAAATTGACCTTCAATCCTCTTATGATCATTTTGAGTCTACCTTGGGTTCATTCGAAGCGCTTTCCAGAAACACTAAATGTGATTTAACAAATAAACCAAAGGTTGTGGACAATGATAATATTCCATGTTTAGATAATGAGATCATATCTCCCATTTCAGATAATGCATGTGTTAATCAAGTGGTGTCTAAACATCTTGGTCTAACAGTTATTCAAAATGATGAAAATGTTTTAGTGCCCCATGGTAACAAATATGGATGGCAAGTTTGGATAGATTTTATGAAGTTAGAATTTTTCAAAAGGAACCATCATTTTTCGTTATCATTCTTTGACTCAATTTTAAAAGAATCAGTCGGGTATGCTCACAATTGTTCTTCTGTTGCAAATTTTAACTATTTCCAATTACCCAGACCTCTTGAAAATCATACGCAATCCACTCTAGGTTGTCTGTTTGTATCCCTGATCATTTACAGCCGCATAGTTTTTAGGATGCATAAAATTTGTAGATATGTACATTTGTTTTCTTTCTCACCACATTTTCTTGCAGAACAGATGCCCCGCATCCAAGGTATAATTTTTTTCACATCTTTGTTCTCTTTTCTTCATTTGCATACATTGAGGACAATGCATGATTTAGGTATGGGGGGAGTTTGTTTGTATTATTGTATTATATTTTTTATTTTTTTAATTTTTATTTCTCTTTTTAGGAAAAAATAGTAAAAAAAACACGAAAAAAGTAATAAAAAAAAATTTGTTTGACTTTTTATGGATTGAATTAATTCTAATAAGTGTTTGTGGAGCAAAACTCATGAGTAAGATTGAAAGATTTAGAACTCTTGAATCTTTGATAAGGTACAAAATCTTAGTTCGAAACACCATCTGGATTAAAATTGATTTCACAAGCATTTTTGCACTTCACGTTTACACTAATTCTTAGTTCTGGGGTATAAACCATGATTCGAGTAATTTCAAAGAAAAAAAAAGAGAGAAGAAAGAATGAAAAAAATGAAGTTGAAAAAAGTTGAAAAAAAAAAGAAAAAGAAATAAATAACTGCTTCAATGTCCATTAAACGAAATAACTGGGTATCCCAGCCTCGGGAAGCATCGATATTCACGCTGAAAAGTGTGATGGATAAAAGCAGCTTGACTAGTCTAATTTTGTGGCCTTTGTTACTCGAGTAAGTAAGCCCTTAGGGGTGTCTCTACACCTAGTGCCCTAAAGCCATCTGGTTTAGAAGTCATTGGTTCAACGCTCGCTCTACATGGGTAACTCTGAAAAGCCTAAGAAAATGAGACATTGCACAAGTCAAGAATCAAAATTGAAAAAAAATGGAAAAAAAGAAAAAAAATGAGCTTGCTTGATTTTCATGGTAAAAATTCCTACTAAGAGTTACATCATATACACATGCATGCATCAATGGAATTGATTTAATGAAGGATGGTGTCTAAAATAAAAAGATTGAGTATTTTTGATAAGGTGAAAGTGTGATTTTGAATTTAATCTTGCTTATGTATAATGCCCATAAATATTTAGAAGTTTTCTTTCAATTTCATAATTTGTTGAACCCAAAAAATATATTTTTGAATTTTGTGGGTATATTCACTGCAAACCCTCACGAGACACAACTCGTCCACTTGGGGTAACCTTGGGGTTTAAAGGCTTGTTGCACATGCTAAGTGCAATCGTGTTTCCTACGGAAATGGGGTAGTGTAATTTTTATTTTATTTTATTTTTATTTTACTCGAGGACGAGCAAAAGCTAGGTATGGGGGTATTTGATAAACACGTAATTCATACATTTAATTATCCCTAATTTTGTCCTTTTAATTATATTAGTTTATTAAATTAATATGTTTTATTTTATTTTGTAGGATTTAATAATTGTTGCAATAAAATCAAAATCTTGGTGATCAAGGGATATTTAATGCTTTTATTCATATAAGGAATATCCAAGAAGAATCCTACAAGGAGTAGGAAAGAAGTTGAAAAATCTTGGTGTGCAAGTCAAACCCAACAAGAGAAGACAAGTATATCTAGAAGATCTTTTTGAGAAATTGATTGGGGACAAAACTGTCCAAGTTTAATTAGGGTTCCAAGTTATTTTCCCTATAAATAGGCCTCTTGTTTTAGAGAGAAGGACACCACTTGTTATTTTCTTTTTCTTAGTTCTTCACTAGCGTAAAAGGGAGTAACATATTTAGAGTTTGTTTTTTTCTCTTTTTCCAATCACGTGTGAAACTACTGTCAGGGAGTATTTGTATCTTTCTTTTATTTATATAATAGAATTTTTTTTTTTAAGTATTGTTCTTATTTCATGCGAATTGTAGTACTAATATTATTTGTTTTTGGTTTTTAATTCCATGGCTAGCTAAATTTCTAATACCTAGGATTATGATGAAACTAAGTATTTCATAATAATATTTTCTTTCCGTTCCAAAATTAATGCATAATTATTTTCGCCTTCATATTTTCCTCCACATAAATTGCATATGATTTTTATATTGATTGCGAGGTTTTGATAAGTTATAGTTAATCTGTGAATTTTTCATAACTTATGCTTGCCCATATTAATTATATGAATCATTATTTTTAAAGGGAAGGGAGAATAATTTGGGAATTGATTTAGGAAATAAGAAATTGTTTATTATGTTAATATTTGGTGGATTCTGATTCCTAGGTATCTTTTCTCATTAATAGTTTCCGTTATTAATTAGTAGTTTGAATAATTTAGTTAATAAATTTTCTCCACCATATTTATTTCTAATTCGCCTAAAATATTAATTAAGGATATATTAAAAAATTAATCTAGTCTCTGTGGGTTCGACCTGTACTTGCCAGTTCTTCAATTTGACACTGTGCACTTGCAGTTACATATTTTTATCACATCAACAGCCACGAGAAAATATGAAAATCATTAAGTATTAGTACTAGTGGCCCTGACCCTGACATTGTTAACAATTGAACTGTTATGGCAATGGAAAGGATGATCTTATTCTTCCTAGTCCTTTTCCTCCCTGTTCCAATACTCCCCAACTATACCATCATGCAAGAAAGCATTCATTCAATAATTTTTCAAGAGGTAAATCAAATATTAGAATTTCAATATTTCACAGCAAGGCAAAACTATTGATCAATGCCCGATTTGTAGTATGAATCATATTTATCCGACTTGTACCCCTGAAGATAAATAAAATCTTTTATTGCATGGCAATCTCTAGTCTCACTACAATCACGAGGACTAAGTATTTCATTAAGATTCATTCAATCAGAAAATAATAGAGTTAATAAAGTTTTGAGAACAGCATATATAAAGCAGAATGAAAGACTTACTTTCTTAATGCAGCATATGCTTCAGCCTTTTCAAGGGGGTACCCAGAGGAATAAAAGGCAATCAAGCAATCACATATAGGCCAACTGTAAAAATAAAGACAAGAACAAAATGTAATCACTATTAGAAACTGAACTGTCTCCTACATCCTAACAATTTAGGCAAAGTAAAAAAAGTAGGAGTGACTATGGTAATTAATAAGATTCAAGATTCCTGTTTTAAATTATTAAATGACTAATAGTATCTCGTCAAAAGATTAAATAATTCGAAATTACGTTAAATTAAAACAACGTAATTTAATCCCAAGTATATTTTTTATAAACAAACATGGCCTAAAAGTTTCAATTATAACGTAAAAAAACATTGGTTAATTATATTGTACTATTATTTACGTCAGTACAATCAATTAATTAATGTTTTGTCTAAATTAATATATCGTGGGTGATATATTGAATATCAATCTACTCTAATGGCAATCAGATAGTGATTAATTAATCCCACTATATTGTGGTGTAAATTTAATGTGTATGTGAAGAATGGTAAGGCCAACAGTTCCAGCAATCAAACCCATAAGGTCAAATCACTGAGATAACATGTTTCCCTTTTGTATTCATAATTATGATACCCAGATGCATAATTCCACCCTTGTTCACTTATGCTGCAACACCTTTCTAGTCTCTCCTTATTTCTCACTTGTTCCATTCTTTGCCTCAGAATTCTCAAACTTGCATCTACCATATTACTTGATCTCCCTGTCCCAAATTAAAACAAAATAAACCCATTAACTTCAATTTAAAACTTAAACCTTAAGCCTGCAAACTATTATTTTAACTCTATGAATATATGTAACATTCCAGATTTTTTTTTAAATGTAAGTTATAAATATTTATTGATTTATATAAATATTTATTGGATGTGTTTATTATATAATTGTTCAATTTGATTGAGTTGATTTAGTTAATTATTTATTTGTTAAATAATTAATGTGATTAGTTAATTATTTATTTGTTAAATAATTAATGTGTTATGTGGATTGAGTTATGTGATTAAATAATTGATTTAATAAATTATTATTAAATAAAGTGTGACAAATAACTATGTTATAAGAGTTATTAAAATAAATTAAAGTAGTTTATTTTAGTTTTACCCAAACAAAGCTTAAGGATATAACCTATTTTATTTTAAAGGGATTTGTCAAACAAAGCCCTATGACTTTTGAATTTTTGAAATTTAAATTGTTTATAAAATAAACTAAATAATATATATATATATATATATATATATATATATATATATTTATAAATGGTACGTTATATATTTTTATAACTGATGTTATTATTGATTAGACTTATTATGGCCATGTTCGTTTTATGTTACACATATTGGATATCAGTTGAGTTACGTGGTTAGTAGTCTTAATTATTACTGAGAAAAGAAAGAAGGGCTAGAGAGAGTTTTGAGAAAAAGATAGAAGTTCAGAGTTTGAGAGAGAACGTGATTCTCAAAGCAAGTCCGTTAACAAAGATTTGCAAGCAAGCAAAAAGGTGGGTTTCTTTAACCTTAATTTATGTATATATATATATATATATATATATATATATATATATATATATATATATTGTGGTTTCATGATGCCTAATGTCTCTGTGTTCTTCAACTTTACGGTGTATAAGATTTTTACAAAACTAAAACTATGTTTGTATAATTGGTTAGAGAAGCATGTATATGTATAGTTGCAATTGTTATCACTAGCATGTATATATATATATATATATATATATATATATATATATATATATATATATATATATATATATATATGATTGTATGCTAATTATAGGCTAAAGGAAGAAATTGACTTATTCAGTGAAGTATATATATACGAATATATATTTTGTAGAAATATCAAAAGTTATGTACGCTAACTGAGGAATTGAACTATACATGCTAATTTGTTATATGTTGGTATACTTGTATTTCAAAGGAATCAAATTTGGTTGATAACAGTGAAAATTTTGTTCACTGTACTTTAGATATCAATAATGGAGTTTTGAGTTTTAACCAAATATTATTTTAGTGATTTAAGTCTTTTAAATTTGTTGTTCAATTGTTGGAAATTGGTATATGGATGATTGTTAGCAATTATGTGTAGTTTATATTAGTTATACATGTTGTTTGGGGCGAATTGTTGTTACAAATTTAAGACAATAGCTTTGGTTCTGTTCTTCGTTTTGGTTCTGTGAGTTTCGGGGCCCCAGCGTCAACATTTACGCTCCAGTGCCAAATTTCGTGCCCCAGCTCCAAAAATAGGCCAGAAGTTCACGCCCCAGCGCTAGAATTCGTGCCCCGATGCTGGAATTTGCTCCCCGACGCCACTGTCCCGCGCCCCAGCGCTGGAAAAGTGGTCTGGGTCGGACAGTTTTGACTTCCTGTAGTAAAACGGCCATAACTTTCTCATACGAACTCCGATTGAGTTGATTCAAGATGATCCGGAATGAGGACGAATAGACCTACAACTTTCATGCTTTATGTGTTTTAATTTGAGGTATATAACAGTAGTCAAAATGGTCATCTTTAGGACTGTTGTGTATTTGGAGCCAATCGGAGGGCGTCGAGATGCGCGAATGCAAGTGTAACCCTTTGTGTATTAGTATAACTTAATAATAACATGTTGGACATGTAATATGATGTTGTATCAAGTTGTTAATGTGTATGTGGTGCAATGACTTGATCACTTAAGCAGTTGTAATAAAGCTAAATAGTGATGTTCATGAAAAGATGTGATATTGTTAGGAAGTTATATGAAACTAATATTAGTGTAATGTGTATTGTCAATACATATGGTATGTGTAGGACTTGTGGTGAACGTGAGTAGTGATTGTTTAACCTACGCATGAGGCAAGTTCCCTAACCTTTGCTACTTTATTATTCAGCAAGGTTACTGTTCACTGTTATGTTATACTTATGCAAATTCTCTATTTCCAATCTATTGTTTAACGATTTATTGTCATGCAAGTTTTTTAACCCTCATTTATTGTTGAGCAAGCTAGTTAATCTTTGTTTCTTTATTAAAAGTCTGTATTATTATTGTAAGAAGTGTGATTATTCAGCTACTAATAACTGTTGTTTGATCTTTGTTCTTCAATATCACTGTACTATCTTACGTTATTGTACCGAACTCTAAGTTGCTTAGCGATTCTTTACCAATTCAACTAATCCTTAGTTGATGAATGTTCTAAACTCTAAATTACTCTTGAAGTCTACCCAAACCAAACTTCCTTTGGTTTGCATATGTACTCACACAAATTTTGAAAGCATGTTGTCGATTATAACATTTGTTTAATTTAGAAATTATTAATACTCTAGCTCTTATTGATTTATCGATATACCTTGTTCATATAGATATTATAATCAAACTCTTGAATAGTTATTTGTTTCTATCTGATTCAACCAGTACTTGGTTGATGAGAATTCTAAAGATCTAGAATTCCTTGAAAGCTAATTCCCAATCAAGCTTCATTTGGTTCGGAACTTGATGATCTAAGCTGAGATGAACAACCCTATTATTAGGGGATTATTTTAGAAATACGCAATAGCGTTAAAATGTTTGCACAATACATAGTACAAAGGGCTGATCACCTGGAGTACGAGATGATGGTCCATGTAGTCGTTTAGACTGTTAAAGGTTACAGTAGAAACACCTGTGAACCTAGGACATAGATGATGATTATAGTCTTTTAGACTGTTAAAGGTTAAAGTAAAAATACTTGTAAACCTAGAATAGAGTTCGTGGTCCTGTGACCCTCAGTATATTCTTTGATGTTGTTATCTATTGTTAACTTAAACGTTCATTATTCCTTTGAACTCATTGCTGTTGAATTAAAGTTTCTTGTTCCGGTAAGAATACTTTACCATTGAAAGCTTAGTTAATTGTCATTCATAAAACGTTATTGTATATTATCCTTCTTGTGAGCAATTGTTTGCTCACTCTTGCACAAAACAATGCAGATGAAGTTACGAAGTTTGAAAAGCTTTCTACAAGCAAGGGCAAGGACAAAGTGCTTGATTAGACGACAACGTTTAATTTATATTTTTATTTATGAAGCTTATGTAATGGATTTAATTATAATCATGTTTTAATTTTCCGCTGGTGATTGTAATAAAGGTTATATGACCTGAGATTTATTTGAGATTATGCAGCCCTTTAATGGGAGATTTATTATTTTAACTTTTGAGTTTAATATTATCCTTTGGATATGGGTAGTTAGTTATGATTTAATTGGACAGTGAACACCAAATCTGTGGGATTGAAGTGACCAAATTTGGGGGTGTCATAATATATCTTGGCAGTGTTGAATGTATATACCTCTAAAATAATATAAGTTGTTAGTTAGTAGTCAGGTATAATATAAGTTGTTAGTTAGTAGTCAAAGTAAAAAAAAAGGACTTGTATGTAAAATATATATAGCAAATGAGAGTGTTTACCTTCATCTCTAAAGCTCTGAGCTCTCACTTGTAAATGTGATGTATGGTAGTTGTGAGAATGAGTTGGTGAAGAGGCCACCGTATAACTAATGTTTGTACGCCGGCTCTTCAATGCACAGATTGGTTTGACCTCCGCAACTTTTACAGATATGCAACTCTTACACATACAACTCTTACAACTCTACAACCTTTAGAATTTCATTTGAACCGTCTCTATTCACTACTACTGGACGATCAAGTCAAACAAGACTTGAAAAAAGATTTTAATATGAAAAAAATATAATTACAATATAGTTTGATTTTCAAACTAAAGGAGATTAAGAACAAGACACAAATAGTAGCTAAAATTTTTATTTGAAAGCTCTTTTATATCGGTAGATGTATTGTTGTATCTTTTATTGCCGAGAAGGAATAATATATTTACAATATTTGAACCAACAACTATATAGAAAAGTTGTTTTTCAGAATTCTCAGATCACGGTTGAAATAAAATATATATTTTTAGCAGTTAAATATTATCCAACGGATATGACAGTATTGTTTTCCAATTGAATATTTATAAATCAATTTGAAAAAGCTTAATTGAAGGAAAGAATATCAACAAACAGATTTGATAAGGAAACATAGTAATGAATAAGCCACACAGATTTTTTCAAAAAAAGTACATAAATCCACGAGAAACAATGGAAATTAATAAGATTTAAGATTTACATCATTGCCCTACTAGATAACTTTTACTGAATAAGAATATACTCTACACCAAGAATCAAGAAAAAAGGGTGACATGATTTTAATATCAATTTAGGCCACCCAACCAACATTACAAGGAATGGCAAAAAGTAGTCCCTCGGCCCAATTTGCATCTCAATGTACAATACGAGTTGTTTTTGTTAGGATAACTTTTGTATTTATTTTAATTTTGCTGACATGATTTTGTCTCACTCAACATAGTCCTTTCTAATATTTTTTGCATGGCCAACTCTATTAAATTTATGAAAACCCATATATGTTGTGTTTCCAAAAATTAAAATTAAAAGAAGAGAAAAGTTTGAACACATAATATACATACAACCAATTCTAAAACAAGTACCCAACACCAGCAGCAGCTCCTCCGGTCATTCGCCGATCAACCCTTTTGACAGGCTGCCTCTCGGGCGATCATGGTGATGCAACGGAGTGGTATTGGTGTCGAGGTAATGTAAGAGCAAAACCATAGCCACCGAGGTAGCAAACATAGAAATTGGACCAAAAAACCATAACAACAAACTAAGTGCAAAATAAAGTGCTCTAAGCCCAAATGACCAAAAATCACCTACCCTTATAACAACTACCTCAACATTTTTGGCAGGAATGTTCCTATCAGGTGTGCTTATTAGATAGGTAGCATGGATAAAACTCCTTGAGGATTGAATGAAGCATGAAAATGCCAAAATGAAGCACATTAGGAGACTTGTGTACTTTATACATGTGGTCTTATAAGGGTGCTGCTGCTAAATGTCAAGAAAAAAACAGATCTTAACAGAAAGAATTCTCTAATATGATGGCTAAAATGAAAAAGATGCTCAAGCCATAAAATCTAAACAGATACCAAAAGGAGATAAAAGTGGCCCACCAACATAATGAGCATCTAGAATCTAGGCAAAAAGTAGAGAAGAATTTGGAACACTGCTGGGTGTTCAAAATCAGCACAATCATAAAGAAGAATAAAAATTAGAAAGTACAACTACACGTTCAATTCCAATCTAACCCAAAAAATTGCAACATAGACAAGTGTTCCTCCATACAACCAACTTGTTCACAAATTTTCTTCAACTCAAAATAATTAATACTCCTAGAACCATGTACGAACCTCACCATCACCAAATTAGGGGTTTTCCCTTTTATCATAACCAAGAGAGAAATTGGGGGTTCTTGTTTTCAGTTGTATAATAAAAATTAAAACACAAACAGTACATTATAGTCAACAATACAGAAATTATTACTGTTTATTCAGTTTATATGATAGTGAAATTTTCAACGAAAATAAATTGAAAACCTAGCGATTTTGCGGTCGATACCACTGGTGGATTCGGTGATGATGCAAGTGATATCATTGAGAGGAGGAAGAGGTAAAGGATTCTGTAAATGGCTGGCCTCTATTCTCTGAAAGAGCACTTCTTCACAGTACCAGCCTCTCCCCTTCCACCGATTTCTATCTTTAACAAATCTATTCTGCAAATGGTTTGATTTAGTGCACAAAAAATTGAAATAATTAAACAAAAAAAACAAACCCTAAATTTTTCTCTAACAGATCGATTAGATTGACTTGTATTTCTGGTCTTACTATCAGAGCGACTTGTGCTCCGGTATCTTCATCTTTGTCGGCAACAGTTTCTTCCTCTTCTTTTTGCTCTGAATCGTTGCTGGCCATTTAGGGTTGGGTAAAATGATTTTGTCTTATGACATTTACGGTTGGGTATGAGAGATTTAGGGATGGCTGAGATTTAGAGACTTGAGAGGGATCGAGATTTAGTATATTGATATCTTTTTTATGTCTATGGTGTTGGTCAAGCGGCAACCCTCGCAATAGAGCTCTATTTTCTCTCTATACTGACGGCCAATCCGTGACCGTTTCTATAGACACCCTATACCGACGGTTCTGTCTCGACCGCCGCTATAGCTCATCGCTATAAGTTAAATTTCTAGTAGCCTGAACGTGGATTTGTTGGAGGTAGAAGTGAGGTAATCCTTCCTTTATGGATCATCATATGAAATATCTCCTCTATGGGTTGACCCAGGTATATAAATTCCCTTCTACAAGCAAAATCCCGACGGGCTTTGGCATTTGCTCTCTTCGTAACTTTGTCCTCCAGTGTTTTATTTTCTGAAGGTGATGATGGAGTATTCATAACAAAAGGGAGGTGACTAGCATGCTTCTGGCTGACTAATTGGCATGTGATTTGATGATGAAGGATCACCAGTTCTGCCAATTGCTCAATTTGCTTACATATGGCTTTCATCTTTCGTTCCATCACAAACTGGAATTTTACGTAATCCCATTTGTCAATACCGTCTTTGATGGTCTGGGATGATTCACCATTAAAATTGGAACTCTGTCCATTGCTCCAATTAATCATATTGACCTCTTCCTCTTTGTGTTGAGGAAGAGGGTTGTCTTGCACGTGAGGTTGATCTGGCTTTGTGACCACGATCTCACCGTTGTCTATTAAATCTTGGATCTTGTGTTTCAAGGCCCAACAATCCTGAGTATCATGTCCAGGTTCCCCGTCATGATAAGCACACTTTCGAGTAGCATTGAAACCCTTCCCATTCGGGTTGGCTGGCGGAAGAAGATGTGTGATTTTCTTCTAAGTCGTCAGAAGCTTGAGAATGTTCTCGAGTGAGTCCCCCAGGGGTGTGAACACTCAAGGGCGTTTGCTTCTTCACCCTTAGGCAATGGAGGGTTTGAAGACTGTGCTTGAAAGGGAGTGTAATTTCTCCTTTGGATAGGCATATTCTGATTGCCCTTTTGACCTTGTAGTATCAAGGAAACATCTTCCTCTTTCTTTTTATGGATCCTCCGGGGTTGTTTCCATAATTTTCGAACTGGATGTGCTCAACAACAACTTTAAGGGCAGCTAGGTCTTGAATCTTTCTTGACTTCAATCCCATCTCGGCCATCTCCCCATGTTTAATCATTTTAGAGAATGGTTTCCCAATGCCAGCTAAGACCCTCTCATAGAAAGGAGCTTCTTCTATGTCTATGAAGGTCATAACCTTTTCCGACTCCGTCATAGGAGGAATAACTTGAGTAGCAAGGCACCTCCACCTTTGAGCATACTCTCTGAAAGACTCATTGGACTGTTTCTTGACCTTGGTAATCTGGTACCGGTCAGGAGACATCTGAGACTATAAGCTATATTGAGTGAGGAAGGCATGAGCTAGCTCTTCCCAACTATAGATCTTTGAGTTGTCTAATCTGGTATACCACGAATGAGCTTCTCTAGTCAGACTCTTTTCGAACAGCTGCATTCTGAGCTTTTTGTCCTTTGTATAAGATCCAAGTTCTCCAATGAACACCTTCAAATGTGTGTAAGGATCTCCTATCCCATCATACTTTTCAAAGTCATTAGTTTTGAACTTCTCTGGATAATGCACACTAGGGAATATACAAAGGTCTGCATATGAGACACTCCCGTGTGCTCCAATTCCTTTGAGAGAACGAAAAGTTTCTTCCATCTGAAGAATCTTATTTTTGATATCACCAGTGTCTAGATCTTCTTTAAGATGGGTGGTATCATAAATTTTGTTAGATGTATCCAACTGCAACTCAGGTACTGTAATGGCTTTATCCAAACCTTGGGTTCCTCCTTTTGAGGAGGATTCAGCATGTACGAGTATCCTTGTACCCAGAGTAGACTGGTGTAGTTCTTTTAGTAGAACAACCAAATCTGTAATTTGTCTACTTAACCCGTCAAATTCTTCACGAGAAACGAGATTAAGGTCAGTCTGGTCTGATGACGACATGATTGACTGTAGGCTCGTGGCCTTTTTGGATTTTGAACGGGTAATAGGTCCGATTGTTTCCCTCCGAAAGACTTGCATAGTTTAGTCTTAGGGAATGTGCAAATGTTTACATGCTATGTGATGTATCTCTTTTAGGAATATTATACTGCAAAACGGATGTTAGCTGTTTGTAATACAGGATAACATGTTAATTTAAATATGCACGTGCACATATTTCTTCATATTTCCCATTACAATGAGATGAATATGTCATGAAATTATAAGTAATTGACTTTATGAGTAATGAGAAAGCATGAAGAGACTTTTCTCCGCGTTTGGTTTATCAGAGGCTGACCTATCTTAGGTTTACTCTCACTGCTTTTTGGTATGAAGGTTCCCAAATCATCACAATTTACTTGACATAAAGTTAATCCGGTCTTTCAACTGGAGCGAATTTGGGTGGTGCCTTTCTTGAGCCTCGTTGGAATTAATCTTCCTACGAGTCCAGTGATCAAAAACCGACAGGATAGCCTCATGGTGGAGGAACCACACAACATACATTCACATATAATGTGTCTTAACGTTTATGAAAATGATGACATGTGCGAAACACTAATATCACAAGCAGATATAGTGTAAAACATTAGGTACAGTAAATAAATGCATTCGTACACATCCATCAAATGTAAATGCAACATCCACACACAAGCATATAAAAATTTTGAAAAGATTGTAATAGCGGCTTAAGCCCTCTTATTGGAGTCTCCAGCAGAGTCGCCACCTGTCGACGTCAGGATTTTTGTTTGTCCCCTTTCTGTTCTTGTACTTTTGCGTTCTCATGTTAGGTGAGATTTTATTGAAAAAACAAGTTATGAAAAGGTCCAACATGTATATGTCGATGATTTGACTGTAAGAGTCTCCAGTTGGTTTTTTAAATGGTTGTACCAACACAATCGAGAAAAGATTTGCACATTGACCTAGTGATGTGACACTACTAAACGGATCTGTGAAACTGAGATTCATTAGGGTCCGGGGGTTTGATTATGCGGAGGGAAGGTGTTAGGCACCCCCCGACATCCGTGTTACCACGGTGACCGCCACTTTTCAAGAAACTGTTATATGAAGATATGTGTGTGTGGGTCAATGTTCAGTTATTTGGAAATAGTGCGAGGTCTCGTTCACACCTATATACACAGGGTTTTAATTTATGTAAAAATTCAGTTTTAAACAAGATATAGCAATGATGTTTTGTAAAAAAAGTTTTTCAAACCCTTATGCTCAATAGTAATTGAGAACTTTTACACTTCCATTTTTTATTAAGTGTTCGTATTAATTGTTTTTAATTTTCGAGATGCGAAGCACCCTCGAGAAAATAATGTACAAAGCAATGCCGAACTCCTCATGGGCATGAAAACCATATGAGGAAATCCAAACACTGTGAATAAATTTACAAGCTGCTTACAGTCGAAAATGTTCATTACGGGAACCGAATCTAGATTCAGTAGACTGAATCTATGATCACATGATTCCTAGGCTCACATGATGCCACAAGTTATAAGAAAATTGTAAGCAATTATATATATAAAAGCTGTAAATATATATATATACAAACTTGATCAACCACCACGAAGCACCTCCATGGGAGATCGGAAATGTAAGCATTTAAAAGCGATAAAAATATATAGAGGCATAATCAACCACCACGAAGCACCTCCACGGGGGATCAGAAATGTAAATAAAACTGTAAAAGCAATCAACAGCCATGGAGTAAACTTCAGGCGGGACGTATCGTAAAGAAAGCAGAAAAAACGATCAACTGCCACGAAAAAAACTCCAGGCAGGACGAAATGTAAATATATATATATATATATATATATATATATATATATATATATATATATATATATATATATATATATACACGAAAGCAAATAAACGCTCCAGACGTAAGTCTAGGCTCAATCGAGGCATAACTCGATAATGTTAGTCCATATATAAATATATGTATATACAAACTGAAATGAAACCACGGACCGAAGTCCGGGCATACACACACAACACGACTCTCAACATGAAGAATGGTGTGTGCAAAGATGAAGACAAAAGCTTTAAAATATGTAAGAAGGCTTACAGTGGACTGCCAAAAAAGACTTCAATAACTTGAAAGGGATGAACACTCGGCTCCCGTCGGTAGAAAAGTAGCTATATATGAGCTTACAAGTGTTTAAAATGAGAAAGCACTCAGTTTAGGGTGCATACAGAGCAAATTTGACATGGCTTCCTCACCTTTTTCTCTTCTAAAATGGGCATCCCAATCCCTCTATTTGTAGAGGGAGGAGCCGCTAGTACCTGCGGCTAGCTGCAGATGTACTTGCGGCTGCCCGGGGTGCCCCGGGTCTGCGGGTCCCATCGTCTCAAAGTACGTGCACACGTGCACCGTAATATTTGCTCGAACTTTCAGAACTTCAATCCGGGCATCCAATCGAGGTGTATAAGACCTTTTTTCGGCATGTTGTTGTCGAGAGCTACACAATAACACGGGATTAGAGGTTGTACAAAGACAGAAAGATGGGACCATGCCCTATCTCTTCAAGTTTCAAGTTCTATCTGGTGTGTTATCTTGTGTAGTAGTCACTCGAGATTGGCGCTCCTTGGTCCTTGTAGGACTTTGCTGTGTAGAATGTATGTATATTGTTATTGAGACGGCACGATTGTGGCATTAGGATGGAAAAATAACGGTCCTTCCCTTCACCGCGGTTATCTCTGATTTGAGTTGTGTTAGCGGTCGTTGCTCAGGGTTATCTCTGAGATTGGACTACTGCAAGTGTTGACCGTGCTCAGGGTTATATTTAAGATGTGCCTTAATTCCCGGGGTTATCTCTGGGTTTGTGGAATGAGTGCCTCGGGGCTTTTGCCGAGTGTTCTGAAGATGTTTGCATGTATTTGAAACAAGAATTTCCGGGGTTATCTCCGGAACTGCAACTGCATTCCTTAGTGTTATCTCCGAGGTTGAAACCGAAACTCCCAGTGTTGTCGCCAGGGTTAAAGTTGAAACTTCAGGTGGTATCCGGGTCTATGCTGGATGTATCGGGGTTATCTCCGAGATGGTGATACTGAGTATCCTAGGGTTCTCTTCGGGATTAAACTGAGCTGTCTTCCAGGGTTATCTCAGAAAGACGATTCTGCCCTCCTACAATGTCAATAACAAGTATGCAGAAAATTTTGAGTGTGTACATAACTATTGAGATTAAGCTTAATGACCCTTAGTCTAGTTATTTTCACCATAGGAATATTGTGATCCATCTAGCTAAGGGATTTGCATTTGACCATCGGAAGAGGATTATGTGTACTTAGTGGTCTCGGTTAACCATTCTTGTTATTTGTTAGATAAATAAAGAGTTAGGAGATTAGGTGATGCATTAGGGGAGTTGTAATCCTAACTTGCCATACTTGTTGCAACTTAATCTCATAATTTACTATTTTAATCATATAGTAATAAACACATCATCTTTATCCACTTGTTTAGATAAGATCATTTTGTTACAATTTTAGTAGTTGAATAACGTTAGTACTTTGTCCTCGTGGGTATGACACTCATCTTATTACTGTATTACTAGGTAGACCACGTATACTTGCTTGTGTTTATTGATCGGTAATCCGATCAACAAGTTTTTGGCACCGCTGCCAGGGACTTAGTATTTTTTTCCCAATATTAATACTAATTCAAAACGATCTTAATTTAAATTGATCTATATGTTTAATCTTCTTCTTAGGTACTCTGGATTGTGTATTCCACCTCGTAGGAATCATAATATAATACCTCTCGATCTTGAGGTAGACAGAACTTTTAGATGACTTTGAAGAAAAAGAACTCGGGATATACTTCAATTATAATGGCCGAGGAAACCAAAAAATCTCTACGGGAGTATGCCATGCCCCACATCGCAGATTTACAAGCAAGCATTCTAAGGCCCACGATTTAAACAAATAACTTTGAAAACAAACCGAGTATAATTCAAATGATACAAAACAATGTTCAATTTGGAGGGTTGCCGAATGATGACTTGAATGATCATTTGATAAACTTCTTGGAAATCTGTGATACCTACAAATGCAACAGAGTTTCTGATGATGGTATCAGACTCAGACGGTTCCCATTTATTCTTCGGGACAAAGACAAGAGTTGGTTGCATTCAATTCCTATGGGGTCCATTACCACATGGGCCGACTTGGCTCAGAAATTCGTGGCGAAGTTCTTTCCGCCCGCGAAAATAGCAAGGCTCAGACATGATATCACATCTTTCGTACAGTTTGAATATGAATCTCTTTACGACTCATGAGAGCGATTTAAGGACCTATTAGGTCGATGCCCACACCATGGATTGCCTGAATAACTTTCAATTTAGACCTTCTATAATGGCTTATTCGGTTCTACTCGTTCGAGTATTGATGCCGCATCTGGTAGGGCCTTTATGTCGAAACACCATGCTGAAGAGTATGACTTGGTGGAGACCATGGCTGTAAAAAATTATTAGTGGCCTAGCGATAGGCAAGCACCGAGAAAAGTGGCAAGGGTGTACAAGGTTGATACAGTTATGACACTGTCTGCTCAGGTTGCTGCTCTTACTAAAAGGCTTGAAGCTATGGGTGTGAAAATAGTGCAAACCGTGCAAAGTGTAGCATCACCATGTGTGTGACGAACGAGAATTTTGTAAATTATTTTAAATACTTATTGAAGTAAATAAATATTTTTCGATGATTTAATTATTAGATTTAATAATTAATCGATGCAATTGTGGTAGATTAATTTAATTATATGTGTTACATTTATTAAATTAATGTGGAGAATAATTATTATTCAAGTATGTAATTATGTGAGCTTGTCGAATTAAATAAGTTATTTAATTAAGCATGATGTTATTTAATTAATCTAATTATTAATTAGAGATTTAATAAATTGTTATTATTTATTAATGAGAAAAATTAATTATGTGACTATATAAATTTATGAGAAAATATTATATTTTATTTATAATAAATTAAATAAAATATTAGAGTTATTTTATAAGGAGTGTGACATTTATTAAACTATATAATAAAAGGTTTATTAAAATAATGAGCTTTGAATTTATTTGCTAAGCCAAACATGGCACTAAGAGAGGTTATGTGCACTTAACCCATGACTGGGCAACTGACCACATCGCGTCAGTTTTATTTCTTCGACGCTTCCTTCTTCTTCTTCATAATTTCCTAAGTCTGGCATTATTTTCAGAGAGAGTTCAGAGAGAAGGTGAGAATTTTTGAGAGAATTTGTGAGTGTGTAATTACAGGTTATTGCAAAAAGGGTTATCTGATCATCTTATACTCTGGGTAATTCTCTCCAAACTCAATTTCTACATTTACGTCTTTTAGGTTTTCATAAAATGGCTTTCACAGTTTTCTAAAAAAAATCTGTGTTTGGTATATGAGACGAGTATAACTTTATATATGTGTGTTATGTTATACCGAATAGTGTTTAATTATATATACCATGTAAGCCATGTGATCAGTTTCATGAAAGCATGTCGTACGTATGTTTTTCAAAATAAACAAAGTACGTGATATGGCCATATGGCCATATATGTGATAATTAATGTATTGATTATATATTATCCCTAAATTTTGGACTTGTATGTTGTTATGCATGTTAATACGAAGAGTTTAAGCCTTAAACGAACGAATTCGGTGTTGTAACGAATTCGTAGGGAGAATTTTCACATAAAGTTTTCTAAAACTTCATGAACATCAAAGTCAGTGAATTGTTAGGCTTTAAATCTGTTATTAAGTGTTTAAAATTAGTTTTGTCAGTATATAAATATTGGGTATTAATTATATATGAATTCCAACATGTGGGTATGTTTAATTTGGAGAATTAATGATTTTGTAGTAATTATTTTCGCTGAATTCGGTGTTCTTCGCGAACTGGAAAAAAAAAATAAAAAAATAAAAAAATGAGCTTTTAAATTTTTTAAGTCTAACAATGGGTTAGTGTATTAAAATAATGAACATGTAAATATGTTAGAAATATTATATGATGATAAAATATTTGTTTAGCATGTAAATAACATAATTACATGTGAATTGTATTATTAAATACATAATTAGTTATTCATTCATGACGAACAAATTAGGTGTCAACGTGATGATTTGACTAAGTTAGTCAATTATTAAAGTAGACAACGAGAATAAGTTATGATGATTAGTTAATAATTAACTGGTATTGAATGTGAATGGTATGTAGGATTTATTTCAAAGAACGTGATTAGTTAAAGTGTAATCTACACGCGAGGCAAGTCTCCTAAACTTAAACTCTTAAATTGAGCAAGTTTCTTAACTCTATTTTTACATTGAGCAATTTACTTAAACTTAAATTATTATTCAAGTTCAAGTATTATATTAAAGATTGATTATCTTTCAAAGCATGATTCAATTATACAATAATTGTTCTATTGTATACATTTGAGATTATTATTCAAATCGAATATCATTATTGTTGAACCTTTTTAGACTAGTGAATCTTAATGATTTAGCTAGTCCTTAGTTGATGAACGTTCTGAATTTCAGAACCCTTATTGAATTATCCAAACCAAACTTCCTTTGGTGCGGACTCGAATGTCAAACTGAGATGAACAACCCTGAAAAGGGATTCACTTATGCGTTAGCGTTAAGATATTGTGCACAGTATGGTACTAAGGGCTGATCCCCTTAAGTACGAGAAGAAGGTCCATAGTCTTATGACTGTTAAAGGTTTCAAGTATAACCCTTGTTAACCTAGGACATAGTTCAAGGTCTTATGACCCTCAGTATTCTTTTGATTCATGTTATTTATTCTTGATTCAAAAGTTGAGCTTTATTCAGATGTCGTTGATTATTCGCATGTTGTTATACTGTTGTTTCATTTTTTTATACTTGTGGGCATTTGTGCTCACTCTTGCTTAATAATAACATTGCAGTTAAGAATGAAAGAAGCGATGAACCCTCCACTAGTAAGGGCAAGGGCAAAGTTAGCAAATGATGAAGACCTGTTATTTATTAATTGATGTATTTGTTTAAGACTTGAGTTATGTTGATGTTAAGACTTATTTGTTTAGAATTCCGCACAGATGTTTTAAGGTTAGAGTAACTGGGATTTATTTATGATTCAGTTGATGTAACCCTTAAGGGAATAGATTTTATTATGATTTCTATCTTATGTTTGGTTTGATATTATTTATGGGTAGATAGATAGATGATGCTTGTACAGTGAACACCAAATCCCGTGGAATCGAAGTACCCGGATTTGGGGGTGTCACAAGTTGGTATCAGAGCCGTAGGTTATGAACCTTAGGTGGGGGAAACAACCTTAGGTAGTAGCCTTATAGAAGAAGATAGTAATTGAAAACTCTTATCGAGTTCTAAGAAATGAATTTTTGTAATTCATTGAAGATAATAAAATACATTATGTGTTTATGTGTTAAGTATGCGTTAGATAGTATGACTTAGTAACTAAAACTTAAAATTTTGTTGTCAGGATGACGAATGATGGAGAAGCTAGTCAAACTGAGGAGGGACCCCATTTACCTATAGTACCTACTGAGGAGGGATCTCGTGTACTTATAGGACCGACTGAGGAGGAGCGCTGAGACATTCATGTCGTTAGGGAGCAGCTGGTGCAGAGGGTTTCATCTCCATTGATCACCGTTGTTGGTCAGGAGCATGAACCTGAGATTGATCCTGAGGAGGGTCCTGAGGAGGAGTTTGATGAGGAGGAAGAAGAAGAGGAGCTACCACGGTACACTGTTGATGCTGAGATGTATGACACACTATATGATCGTAACGTGGAGTTACAAGATGAGGTTCAGGAATTGACTGAGTGAGCGACTGTTCAGCAGTCTACTTTAGAGGAGAAGGATAGAGAGATTGTGACCCTTCATACACGTTTAGGAAACGTGGAGTGGGATCTAATTCATGAGAAGAGTCAAACCGAATATAAAACCGAGGAGATAGAGAAGCTGAAGAAGGAACTGAAGGAAACTTCCGGAAGACTGAAAATAGTAGAGGAAGGATGGGTAAGTGAATCACATCGAGCTGATCGTGCAGAAAATGATAGTCGTGCAAAGAAGGCAAAGCTTGAAGACACGTACGCCACACTTAATCATGCGATGGATGAGGTTCAAGAGCGAGTGTTAAGGTACCCCATCCAGTTTGAAGGACTTCCATCGTATATATTGGATCGCAGGACGATGTCTCGTATCATGAATGAGGAGCGTGGCAAGGCTATTGAGCACCTTGGAAGACAGGAATAGAATCTGTTTATTTATGTGAAAGACTTATATAGTTTTATGTAAATTCTGATGTGTTTATGAACTAAGGAATATGTTAATATTTGAATGTTTTAAATCCTGTGGATTCTTTATTCCAGGATAGATGATGTAAATAGCAGTATGATATAGTTTAATGTTAAAACTTTTTATTTGAATGAAAAGATATCAAGTTGTTTGAGAAGATGTGTTAAGTGATATGTTAAATTGTTGAGTAATGTCTTAACTATGCAGAGAAATAAATAAAGTTCTAATAAACGTTTATTTAACAGAAAAATGCCGCCAAGGAGAAGACAACAACGTCAACCGGCTCAGGAAGGGTCAACCAATAATAACAATAATGCCAATGTTAATCCAGTTCAACAGCTAGTTAATTTACTAACTGGAGTCATGAATAACCAACCGCAAGCTCCACCTAGCACAACGTTTAAAGATTTTAAGGCGGTGGGACCGCCAGAGTTCAAAGGTTCCAGAAACCCGATCGAGGCTCAAACGTGGGTGATGGAAATGGAGAAGGTTTTCGACGTTGCTAGGGTTCGAGAAGATCAGAAGACCGTTTTTGCGACATTTATGCTGAAGTCTGAGGCTAGCTACTGGTGGTAGGCAAACAAGATGCGAGGAGGTGAAGGTGTAATTACGTGGGAGGGATTCAAAGAGATGTTTTTCGAAATGTATTTCCCAGCTAGTTCGCAGAATCAGATGGAGGTGCAATTTCTGGAATTGAAACAGGGAAACATGAGCGTGCCTGAATACGCGGCTAAATTCGATGAGTTGGCAAGGTTTGCCCCGTATCAAGTACACACTGACGAGAGGAAAGCCAGACGATTCGAACAAGGACTGAAGCCTTGGGTATACAGCAAGGTATCAATGTTTCAACTTAACACGTTTGCGGGAGTTTTGGAAAAGGCCATTCTCGCGGAAGGAGGAAGTGATGCAGTGACTAAGTACAACCAAGAACAGAAAAAGAAAAAGAGTGAGAATGAAGGTAATAACAAGACTGGTGGAAGTAATACTGGGAATAATAATAATCAGAAGAGGAAGTGGACGGATAACTCGACAGCTGGAAGTCAACACGGAGGGCAGAAAAAGAAGATAGAAGCATGTCTGACTTGCGGCAAGACACATCTAGGAGTTTGTTTGAAGGGAAAGAAAGTGTGCTACAATTGTGGTCAGGAAGGCCACATAGCACCAAATTGTCCAAACCCAAAGAAGGGTGCTTGTTTCAACTGTGGTTCGAAAGATCATTTAGCAAGAGACTGTCCCAAAAAGGGATCGGGAGGATCAGGACAAGGAGGAAACCGGAGAAATAGCAGTGGAAATACCTTAACCATCACCGGACCACCTGCAAAAAATAGACCAACCGCCAGAACTTTCAATATGACGGTGCAGGATGCAATCCAGTCTCGTGATGTGGTGTCAGGTATCATTCCGATCAATGAAATTAATGCTTACGTTTTATTTGATTCGGGTGCTACTTGTTCCTTTATATCCGATGACTTTGCTAATAGTTTAGATTTGCTTAAGGATGAATTGGAATATCCCATGATTATAGAAATTGCGAATAGAGAGATAATTCCTGTTAAGCATGTGTATAAGAATTGTAGAGTGGATATTAAGGGTAATATCATGAACGTAGATCTTATCCCTATTCGATTGGGGGAATTCGACGTTATATTGGGTATGGATTGGCTATCCAATTATGGGGCTGTAATTGACTGCCAAAAGAAGCGTATTAACCTTATGACTCCTTCAAAGGTTGTGTTTTATGGTAGCAAGTCGCCTAGACAAGCGAGTTGTCTGATGATGTTGCAGGCCAGGAAGTTATTAAGACAAGGCTGTGTAGGATATTTAGCTTACATAGTCGACAGTCGAAAAGAGAACCCGAAGGTAGATGAGATACCGATTGTGAGGGATTTCGTCGATGTATTTCCAGACAATTTACCAGGACTTCCTCCAGATAGAGAAGTAGACTTTGTGATTGATTTGGCGCCCGGAACTGCTCCAATATCGAAGGCACCATACCGAATGGCGCCAGTAGAGATGAAGGAATTAATGGTACAACTACAAGAATTGTTGGACAAAAAGTACATTCAACCGAGCGTATCGTTGTGGGGAGCGCCGGTGTTGTTCGTGAAAAAGAAGGACGGATCGATGAGGCTCTGCATTGACTACAGAGAATTAAATAAGGTCACGATTAAGAACAAATATCCATTACCGAGGATCGATGATCTGTTTGATCAATTGAAGGGAGCAAAATACTTTTCCAAGATTGACTTGAGGAGTGGTTATCACCAACTGAAGGTGAGGTCAGAGGATGTACCGAAGACAGCGTTCCGAACGCGATATGGTCATTATGAGTTTTTAGTAATGTCGTTTGGTCTTACGAATGCTCCTGCAGCATTTATGGGACTAATGAATGGTGTATTCAAGCCGTTTTTGGACAAATTCGTGGTGGTATTTATAGATGACATTTTGGTATATTCCAAAACCAAAGAGGAACATGAAGAACACTTGAGGTTAACGTTGGAAGTATTGAGAAGGGAGAAGTTGTATGCTAAATTTTTGAAATACGAATTCTGGATCGAGAGAGTACAATTTCTTGGTCACGTAATCGATAAAGATGGAATTTCGGTAGATCCATCCAAAGTAGAAGCTGTGATTAACTGGGATCAGCCGAGAACGCCGTCAGAAGTAAGAAGTTTTCTTGGATTAGCAGGATATTATAGAAGATTCGTACAAGATTTTTCTAAGATCGCAACTCCGTTAACGAATTTAACTCGAAAAGCTGTGAAATTTGTTTGGACAGAGAAGTGTGAGGAGAGTTTTCAAGAATTAAAGAAGAGGTTGAGTACAGCGCCTGTGTTATCTCTTCCGGATGATACAGGAAATTTTGTTGTTTTTAGCGATGCGTCACATAAAGGACTTGGCTGTCTGCTGATGCAAAACGGCAAAGTCATTGCGTATGCATCACGGCGGTTGAAGGATTACGAGAAGGGTTAGCCAACCCATGATTTGGAGTTAGCTGCAGTTGTTTTTGCTTTGAAAATTGGGAGGCACTATCTCTACGGGGAAAAGTGTGAAATATATACGGACCACAAGAGTCTGAAATATATTTTTACACAGAAAGATTTGAATATGCGTCAAAGAAGATGGTTGGAATTAATCAAGGATTATGACTGTGAGATTTTATACCATCCGGGTAAGGCTAATGTGGTTGCCGACGCCTTAAGTATAAAGGGTCGTGAGAAATTGGTGATGTTGACTGCTCAGCAGGAGCTAATTGCAGATATGGAGAAACTGGAGTTAGAAGTGAAGTATCCTATGGAGATTGATGAGAAGCTATTTCAGATGCAATCTGGTACAACTCTACTAGATAGAGTGAAGGAGGCTCAGCTTCAGGATGATGAATGCAAAAAGGTAACAACGAAGATATCTGAAGGAACCGAACCAAGATTTAAGATGGATAAGGAAGGAATATTGAGATTTGAAAGCAGAATTTGGGTTCCGCCAGTACAAGAAATTAAGGAAGAAATTTTGAGTGAGGCTCATAGTTCAAGATATTCGATTCACCCTGGTAGTACAAAAATGTACCAAGATCTTCGACAACATTTCTGGTGGCCGAATTTGAAACGTGATGTTGCAGAATGTATTGCCAAATGCCTGTCATGTCAGAAAGTTAAAGCAGAACATCAGAGACCGAGTGGATTGCTACAACCGTTGGAGATCCCAGAATGGAAATGGGAACATATTACGATGGATTTCGTGGTTGGCCTTCCGACGACTCAGAAAGGCTACGACGCAGTATGGGTTATCGTTGACCGACTGACGAAATCCGCGCACTTCCTTCCTATCAAAATCAGATTTAACTTAGATCAGTTGGCAAGATTATATGTGAAAGAGATTGTTTCGAGGCACGGAGTGCAGGTGTCTATTGTTTCCGATAGGGATCCGCGCTTCACATCAAATTTCTGGAAACGTCTTCAGGAATGCATGGGTACACAACTGCGAATGAGTACAGCTTACCACCCTCAAACAGACGGACAGAGCGAACGAACGATTCAAACACTGGAAGATATGTTACGAGCATGTGTAATGGACTTCAAAGGAAATTGGGATGATCGCCTACCGTTGGTAGAGTTCGGCTACAACAACAGTTACCACGCTAGTATTGGTATGCCGCCTTACGAAGCGTTATACGGCAGAAAGTGCAGAACTCCGCTTTATTGGGATGAAGTTGGTGAAAGACAATTGCTAGGGCCAGAATTGGTACAGCAGACGGTAGAAATAGTCAAAGTGATCCGAGCACGACTGGTAGCAGCTCATGATCGACAGAAGAAATACGCTGATCCACATCGTCAAAATATCGAGTTTGAATCAGGTAGTTATGTTTTCTTGAAGGTCTCTCCTTGGAAGGGAAAGGTCAGGTTCGGAAAGAAAGGAAAATTGAGTCCAAGATTTATTGGACCCTTTGAGGTACTGCGAAGAATTGGAGAAGTTGCGTACGAGGTAGCCTTACCTCCAGCACTCGAGAATATCCATAACGTCTTCCATGTTTCTGTGTTACGACCTTACAAACCTGATTACAAGCATGTAATTGAATACGAACCCCTGCATTTTGAGAAAGACTTATCTTATGAAGAAATTCCTGTCCAAATTGTCGATCGAAAAGAACAAGTTCTCAGAAATAAAGTTATACCTTCTGTTAAGGTAATTTGGAGGAACCACAACGCTGAAGAAGCTACGTGGGAACTCGAAGCGAATATGATAAAGAATTACCCTAATTTATTTACTTAATTATGTGTATGCAATTCTGGGGACAGAATCTTTGTAAGGGGGGGGGGAGAGTGTAACGGGTCGAAATTATTGAGCCGTGATTCTGGGGACAGAATCCTTTTAAGGGGGGAAAGATGTGACGAACGAGAATTTTGTAAATTATTTTAAATACTTATTGAAGTAAATAAATATTTTTCGATGATTTAATTATTAGATTTAATAATTAATCGATGCAATTGTGGTAGATTAATTTAATTATATGTGTTACATTTATTAAATTAATGTGGAGAATAATTATTATTCAAGTATGTAATTATGTGAGCTTGTCGAATTAAATAAGTTATTTAATTAAGCATGATGTTATTTAATTAATCTAATTATTAATTAGAGATTTAATAAATTGTTATTATTTATTAATGAGAAAAATTAATTATGTGACTATATGAATTTATGAGAAAATATTATATTTTATTTATAATAAATTAAATAAAATATTAGAGTTATTTTATAAGGAGTGTGACATTTATTAAACTATATAATAAAAGGTTTATTAAAATAATGAGCTTTGAATTTATTTGCTAAGCCAAACATGGCACTAAGAGAGGTTATGTGCACTTAACCCATGACTGGGCAACTGACCACATCGCGTCAGTTTTATTTCTTCGACGCTTCCTTCTTCTTCTTCATAATTTCCTAAGTCTGGCATTATTTTCAGAGAGAGTTCAGAGAGAAGGTGAGAATTTTTGAGAGAATTTGTGAGTGTGTAATTACAGGTTATTGCAAAAAGGGTTATCTGATCATCTTATACTCTGGGTAATTCTCTCCAAACTCAATTTCTACATTTACGTCTTTTAGGTTTTCATAAAATGGCTTTCACAGTTTTCTAAAAAAAATCTGTGTTTGGTTATCTGATCATCTTATTCTTTTGATTCATGTTATTTATTCTTGATTCAAAAGTTGAGCTTTATTCAGATGTCGTTGATTATTCACATGTTGTTATACTGTTGTTTCATTTTTTTATACTTGTGGGCATTTGTGCTCACTCTTGCTTAATAATAACATTGCAGTTAAGAATGAAAGAAGCGATGAACCCTCCACTAGTAAGGGCAAGGGCAAAGTTAGCAAATGATGAAGACCTGTTATTTATTAATTGATGTATTTGTTTAAGACTTGAGTTATGTTGATGTTAAGACTTATTTGTTTAGAATTCCGCACAGATGTTTTAAGGTTAGAGTAACTGGGATTTATTTATGATTCAGTTGATGTAACCCTTAAGGGAATAGATTTTATTATGATTTCTATCTATTGTTTGGTTTGATATTATTTATGGGTAGATAGATAGATGATGCTTGTACAGTGAACACCAAATCCCGTGGAATCGAAGTACCCGGATTTGGGGGTGTCACAATGTGAATTGTGTACAGGGGGCCACCCAACTAATCAGTGCACCATTAGCCTTAAATCAATTCAGTTTGTCTCAAATTACGGGTAGCAGTAGAATTCCAATCTTCCTACACACTATCACTCTGGACTGAGAAATCACCCAAATTTCTCGTAGAGCAACAATAACAGCAACCAAGCCAACCCTCTACCGCCAGACCAACATATTTAAATCTTCCCATTTTTAATCTCAGAACCAACACCAACAACATCCACAAGGCTCTTACCATCCCCACCTCCATAAGATAGAAAGCCTAATTTGGATAGTATCTTCTCGAGATACATTGCTCAGAGTGAAACAAGGAGCAATAATCAAGAGGCATCCATCCAGAATTTAGAAGTCCAAATGGGACAAATGGCAACTTCTTTGAATAACCGTCCTCTAGGCACCTTGCCAAGTGACGCGGATGTCAACCTAAAATAGGATGAGAAGGAACAATGTAAGGCATTCACTCTCTTGAGTGACAAGACAGTTAATGAAGCTGGAAGAGAGACATTAACAGTGCAACAGAAAGTTGTTGTAGAGGAAAGCAATGTTTAGCATATTTGTGACAAGTCAGAGGGAGAAAAGAATGTGCAAGAAGAAATTATAACACCAACCCCTATTGTTAACAAGCCTAGTCTTATAGTCTAATAGTTACCATTTCCCCAATGCCTTCAGAAACAAAAGCTGGATAAACAATTCTCGAAGTTCTTAGAAGTTTTTAATAAACTTCATATCAACATCCCGTTTGTGGGTGTGCTGGAACAAATGCCCAACTATGTGAAATTCATGAAAGACATCTTGTCCAAAAAGAGGAAAATAGGGGACTATAAGACAGTGGCACTTATGGAGGAATGTAGTGCAATTCTACAGAATAAGCTTCCACCAAAGTTAAAAGACCCTGGGAGCTTTAATATACCTTGCTCTAATGGGAATCAGTTCATCAGAAAAGCCCTATGTGATTTATGAGCTAGCATCAATCTGATGCCCCTATCTATCTACAAGAAGTTGGGGTTGAATGAGGTCAAGCCTACCATTGTGACTCTGCAGTTGGCCGATAAATCCCTCACTTATCTAAAGGTATTGTGGAAGACGTGCTTGTCAAGGTTGACAAGTTCATCTTCCCCGCAGATTTTATTATTATGGACTTCGAGGAGGATAGGGAGGTCCCTATTATCTTAGGTAGACCATTTCTAGTAACGGGCACATTGATAGATGTGCAGAAAGGGGAACTCACAATGAGAGCACAAGACCAGGAAGTAACTTTCAATGTCTTCAGGTCTATGAAGTACCCCAGTGCCTCTAAATATTATTTTCGAGTCAATGTGATTGACGAAGTTGTGTGAGAAGTATTCTCTAAAAACTTCCTTTCTAACCTGCTTGAGGCCACTTATACTGGCGTAAGTAGTGTGGAAGAGCCTACTTATCTCGAGTATGTTAATTGGTTGAATGCACCCCCGAGATCAAAATCAGTTCCAGAGACAATTCGAATCTTTAATTGGTTAAGAAGCATCTACCTCTAAGTTACATCCCTCAATTATAGAACCACCTGTCCTTGTTCTAAAGCCATTATCGAGCCATTTTTGGTATGCCTATCTAGGTGAACCATCCACCTTGCCAGTTATAGTTTCTGTATCTTTAGATGAGGCACAAGAAGAGAAGCTCCTTCAAGTTGTCAAACAGTACAAAACAACTTTGGGGTGGTCTATCTCTGATATAAAAGGTACCAGTCCCTCGTTCTGCATGCATAAATCCTCCTCGAGGAGGGGTCTAAGCCTTCCATTGAACATCAGAAGCGGTTAAGGAGGTGGTCAGAAAGGAAATAATCAAGTTACTGGATGCGGTCATTATCTACCCGATCTCTGACAGTCCTTGGGTTAGCCCAATACAATATGTGACAAAGAAGGGCAGCATGACAGTGGTACCTAACGAGAATAATGAGCTTATTTTCATCCAGACAGTGACTGGATGCAGGGTATGTATGGACTATAGGAAATTGAACAAGTCAACTTACAAGGATCACTTCCCTCTGCCCTTCATTGACCAAATGCTTGATAGACTAACCGGGCATGAATTCTATTGTCTTCTAGATGGGTACTCGGGTTACAATTTAATTACAATAGCGCCCGAAGATCAGGAGAAAACTATATTTACATTTCCATATGGGACCTTTGCCTTCCAGAAAATGTCTTTCAGGATATGTATTGCTCCTGCTACATTTCAGTGTTGTATGATGTCCATCTTTTTTGATATGGTGAAACATACACTTGAGGTGTTTATGAATGATTTCTCTATTTTTGGGACTTCTTTTGAGGCCTATCTATAAAATTTGACTACAGTTCTGAAATGATGTGTAGAGACTAACCTAGTTTTAAATTGGAAGAAATGCCACTTCATGGGGAGCGAGGGGGGATTATTTTGGGGCATAGAGTGTCTGCTAGTGGGATTGAAGTAGACAAAGAAAAAATTGATGTCATTGATAATCTTCCACTGCCATTATCAGTAAAGGGAGTTAGGAGTTTTCAGCGGCACGCCTGGTTTTATTGGCGGTTCATAAAAGACTTTTCTAAAATTACTAAGCCGCTCCATAGTCTAATGGAAAAAGACGTGCTTTTTAAGATTGACGAGGTCTGTCCAGAAGAATTTAAACTATTAAAGGAGCGGCTCGTCTCAGCTCTTATTGTAGTGGCTCCTAACTGGACTTTCCCTTTTGAACTCATGTGCGACGCCAATGATTATGCTATTGGGGTAGTGTTGGGACAACGAAGGGATAAAGTGTTTCACACTATATACTACGCCAGTAAAACCTTAACAGATGCTTAGCTTAATTACACCACTACTGAGAAAGAGCTTCTGGCAGTAGTATATGCTTTTGATAAGTTCTGCTCGTATCTCATTGAAACCAAAGTCACTGTGTATACAGACCATTCGACAATCGAATATCTAATCTCTAGGAAAGATGCAAAACTAAGATTGATTAGATGGGTCCTTCTCCTCTAAGAATTTGATTTAGAGATTCACGATAGAAAAGTTACTGAAAACTAAGTTGTGGATCACCTATCGAGATTGGGGAATCTAACTCACTCGGGGGAAAATGAGATGGATATCAATGATTTCTTCTAGGATGAGCACTTGTATGTGGTTCATAGTGTAGCACCATGGTATGCAGACTTTTCTAATTATGTCACTTGTAATTTGCTACGTCCTAACATCAACTATCAGAAGAGGAATAAATTCCTGAATGATTTGTGTAGAAACTCGAAATTTTTTGCATACCTGTTACTGACATTGCAGGAAGGCAGAATCGTCTTTCAGAGATAACCCTGGAAGAAAACTTAGTTCAATCCCGGAGATAACCCTGGGATACTCAGTATTGCCATCTCGAAAATAACCTCGAGACATCCAGCTCAGTACACCTGCAGCTCCCCCCGCTATAAGTAGAGGGCTTGGGGTGCCATTTTAGAAGAAAAAAAGGCGAGGAAGCCCTGTCAAATTTGCTTTGTACACACCCTAACCTCAGTGCTTTCTCATTTTAAACACTTGTAAGCTCATATATTGCTACTTTTCTACCGGCGGGATCCGAGTGTTCATCCTTTTCAAGTTATTGAAGTCTTCTTTGGCAGTCCACTATAAGCCTTCTTACACACATTAAAGCCCTTCTCTTCATATTTGCACACACCATTCGTCACATTGAGAGTCGTGTTATGTGTGTATGCCCGGACTTCAGTCCGTAGTTTTATTTCAGTTTGTATATACATATATTTATATATGGACTAACATTATCGAGTTATGCCTCGATTGACCCTAGACTTACGTCTGGAGCGTTTATTTGCTTATATATATATATATATATATATATATATATATATATATATACTTATATATATGATCACCAGTCGTTTCAGTTCTTTAATCCTTCACCACATACAACTCTTTTTCACACTTTTCCCCTCAGGGAAACATACTCTTCAAGCCAGCAACCTAGCTTCACTCCATTTTAAACTTTTCATACCACTTCAGTTATCCCACTAGGGATTGAACCTTTCACACTTGCAGTTTGTCCCAAACACGGGATCAAACTTTTTCACACTTGCAGTTTATCCTGAACTTAGGATCAAACTTTTTTTTCCCCCGCAGTTTGTCCTGCACCTAGGATCAAACTTTTCATCTGCTACAAATCGTCCTGAGGGGCGAACAATATTGACCTGATCTCCCCGATACCCGGGAGTACGTAGGCAACCATTTTATATGGCCTGGTCGCAATAAAACAAAAACAACAAAAACTTTTCTACACCTTTTTCATTACAAAAACAACAAAAACATTTCTACACCCTTTTTGCCACATACAGCGTTGAACCTCTTACACCAGGATTGAACTACGCAGTCCTGATCTCCCCTTAAATAGGAGTACATAGGCAGCCATTTATGGTTCAGTCTAGCCCCCTACCAAAACACAAAGACTTGTCATCTGGTACTGGGATCAAAATTTAATCCACCACATTTCATTCGGCTTTAGACCAAAGGGATGGAATTACCTAACCTCCCCATGTAAACGAGAGAGTCGATGACTATCTAAGCTGCCGTTGTTCCCCAAAGAGAAATACCAATCCATAAGAGATGGAATCTCAAAGAAGAAAAGCCACATTCCTCTCCACATTTCCATACAGAAACCAGTCCCAAGACACCAAAGATGGTAGGGAAAACACACAGATCAACGATCCATTCTGAAAGATCCAAAGACATTTCAATGTTCATCCATCAAGGAAGAGTTCAGAATACATCAAGTTTATAAGCCCTCAAGAAACAAGCAATTATCAAGCAAGCGACAAGGCATAACTAAAAGGGAAGTGATCAAAAATATATTTCCCTGGTATATATAATGTTGTTTGATATATACAATATGAACTGTGCATGACAAAATGGCTAAGCTAGTCTGTGCAGGAAAATACAAGCCCATCTACAAATCAGTGTATATGTGAGCTATCAAGCCTAGTAAGGCATCTCTGTCCGAAGAAGGAGGTAAAGTTGTGGTCTCCTGTACAAGGGTATCCACCCGAGCAGACAGATCTACAGCCATCTGCATGGTGACTCTATGATCATCAATGTATGTGCTCATATCTACAATCATGCAAGTGGTGAGGGACCTCACTGTGGTACTATCTGTGATAGCTACTTCGCGGGCAGATATAGCGCTATCCCTCTCAATTATCATTGCATCTCTGGCTGATCTGGCCTCGCCTCGCCCAATAACAGCAAAATATCTACGTGCTAATGCCTCATCTATCTCTAATAGAGCGGCGTCTCTCCCATCAAGGGCTGTCAACATCAAGGCTCTAACCTGATCTCTCTCAAAGGTCATCAAATGGAGACTCTGCTCAAACTACTGTGCTGAATGCTGGATCACGACAGTGCTAGTATTGGGAGAATCCAAGAGATCTACTGTCAACCAAATGAATGGATCCTCCTCGAGGTGGGAACCAATGTCCTCCATGGGCTCTCCACCATCTGAATCAATACCCGACGATGTGGATACTGCTGCAGCCGATGAAGTCTCTGTCTCCATCCATGTAGAATACTCTGGCGAACATACCGGATGGCTAACAGAAAAAGCAGCTATTTTACGCTGATCCCAACATGCATACACTCGGGATCGGTCCTCTACTGATAGATGGCAAGATGGCGAGAAGCTAAACGCTAACCTAACGTCCCATCAAAAGGATGGAAATCCTAGAACTGGTCAAACTGTGACATCACGACCAACGGGTGGTAGGTAGTTATGCCCCTCAAACCAGCCAGAGGGAGATAATCCATGCCCGGAGCGTGAATAATAAAGTTGTAGGGTGAGCTGAGCCCTGTGCACAGCAGGATGCCAAACGAATCTCTGATCTTCGCAAGGAATATAGATCAAGACATAGCGTCTATACACTCTGATGGCTGAAAGGAGTAAGACATAGCTATATCATGGGTAAAGTAGTACTCGTGTCGGCGAAAAATGCCAATCGGTCTCAAGTGTGACATAAACCACATGTACAATATGACCGAATTGCCTATAAATACCCCTGCAGGGTAGGTGCTGCAAAACATGACTGACCTCAACGTCTCCGCCACAATCATCAGAATGATGGTATGACCCTCCCTGAGAGCTCTCACTGCCATGATAACACCGATGTCTAGCTCATCCATATACCGTGGCATGTACACATACGCCATTACGCACATCATGAGTATATCCACTCGGGCCAAATGCCACTGATCCTCTGGTGTAGTGAAATCCCCAGAATACCGTGTATAGCTTTCTGATGAGCCAAACCTATCTATCAAGAAATGCTGGGATAATACACGGTCGGATGTAATCTCATCCTCTACTACTCTACACCCTAACCCGATGAGGGTTATGAACTGCCGGCGCATATCTCCGACAGCCATATGAGTGCAAGGTCTGTCTAAGGGCAAAACCGTTAACCGCTCGTACTCCTCCAATGTAAGAGTCAACTCCTGGGTACCGAATCGGAAAATCTATCTCTCCAGTATCCAATGCTCCAGTATACCCTGCACAAATCCTGCGGGAACCTGAAACATCAAGAGGGTCATAGAATGCTGTAATAGTTGATCCATAGTCACCCTGTCTGTAGGCGACATACTATTATACCACGACCTCAGACGGGAGGCTATCAACACTGGTAGGGTATGATCTATGCGACTGACTATCGAAGAAGACATCTACGTAGGCCGTATCATAAGACCATCCATGGGTCAATACTGAATATCTCTTGACATACATACATATGCATAACATGATACATGCATTACGGATAATAGATGGCAATAAGATATAGGCAATGAAAAATTGTACATACATTCCTAAGTATATCATCATCTAATACATCATCTCTGTATAGCTAAAAAATACAGGGAAATGGGGGCACAGAAGCCCTATTACTAATATAGGCCTACCAAAAGATATAGCGAAAATGGGGCACAACCTCCCAATATCTAACAGAGGCCTATCAAAAGAGATAACGAGAATACACATCAGAAGAAGACAATGGTGTCAATATCTACATCATCAATCATGTCCACCTGATGTAACTCCTCATGAGTTACTGGATCTCTATCAACAGGGATGTCAGGTCAATACAATGGAGAATCTGCGTCGACAAAGCCAAATGGGTCATCTAAGGGGCCAGGGCCTGAGCTGGAATGATCAAAAGTATCTGCCTCTGCCGAATCTCTTCCCAAATGCCGGATAAAGAAATGTGCTCGGTCTAGTCGCTGGGTCAAACTGTCAATATGTGTCAAATGAGTCGGATCTCTGACACAGGCTAGCCAATCCATCATCATCATGGATCCAGGAACCATATCCCCAATGAACTGAGTGGCGCGGGTCTGGGCTCCAATGGTACGAGGGGACCAACAATGCTAGAATATCTCCTGAGTGCATGGACCCTCTGACAGTGCAAAATCGTCAACACCCAACAATGGGATATCAATGATGGGCGACTGCAACACAGGCCAATAACTATTGGTAGGAGGTAAGATCGATATACGGATCTCTTATGTGGTGCTTCTAATAGCATGCTCTCCTAAATAGAGCTCTCATTCTCCATCAGTAAAGAGAGGAACCCTACGGGTAGAAATCACATACTCAATACCAGTAGGGTACGCATCCTCAAATCCAATGGCCAAGTGCTCCTCAGAATAGGGAATCCATGTGATGACATCAGCTGTCAATAACTACAGCTATAGGTGGCAATGAATAAAACCCTCAGCTACAGGGACCTCCGCCAGTATGGAATGATGCCATCGACGTCCTCATGGATATGTATCCAATCCTAACACACTCATAAGACACAAGTATGGGAGCCTCTCATAGGCCTATAACTGTCAATACAAAGGCAAACATCTACTGTCAGTTAACACTCTTAACCTGTGCATGGGAAATTAAAAGAGAAATACTCACCAGCAGAAACGGGTAAACTCCTAGCCAAGACTTGGTCAAGCCCTGTGAACGCATGTGCATCCCTTGAGGAAATATGCAAAGGTGTAGGAGCCCCAATCATACTCTCCGATATGGTCCACCTCACACGTGGTGCTAATCAAAGCGAATGACACCGTAGAAGATTTGTCTGCTATGAAACAACCCATAATAATCATCAGTAACAGTCGCCGAAGAATGCGATCATTGACTCTCACATCAGCAGGCATGGGCTCACTCAACAGCCCACTCATAGCATCTACTCTCAAAGGACCCGTACGGACGGTCCTGCCCTTGAGCGCCTCAGTCAGAACTCTTAACAAGGATCTGACGGCAGTCGGGGTAATATCTGCATTACATGGCACTGGTGCTCCGCCAAACTCCATACCGGTGATAAAACTCTAATACATCAATGTCATCATCACCTCACAGTCCAACAAATGGAGTGACTAAGTTTGGTGAAACCAGCGCTCAGACAATGCCCTGAGTTAACCCCAGGGACAACAGCGGGGAAGGATGGAAAATAACGCCCCAAATCCCCAGTCATGCACAATAGCTCTATAGTGAATGCTATACCAGTTCTCTCTGGGTTGTGTAAAGCTGGGAACCTACATGAAATGTAGATCGACATCAAAATCCTTTTTTCCTCGTCAATAGGAAATAAGAAAGATTAAGATCTAACTTTATACCTCGTTTGCATGCAGGAAAAACTGAAGGATGTTGACTCAAATCACGCAGAAGCTCTGGGTTCGCCACCTAAATGCCTGGAAAATCCATACAGGGAACATGTGCAGCTGGAGCGGGGTCCGCAACTGGAACATCCTCCTCCTCGTCCTCGACGTTTGGCACATCAATCCGGACTGGACGTATCATCGCCTCCACCAAACAACGAAGCTGTCTAACAAAATGGTGTCGAGGCACTTCAGAAGTCCTCCTTCGTACACCAGAAGTGGTCCTGCGGGAACTACTCGGCTGATCCAGATGTATAATATCTGGACAAAAGTCTCCAAATCACCTCAGAAAGGGTGTGGTAATTTTTAACCTGGTGCTTCCTTTTTGAAAAATGTATTTTATGACTACATGCACGCATGAATTACTTTAACATACATCTATAGTAGAGTTAAAAATGCATGACTACTCAATGCCTATATTTTTGAATTTTTTTGCCATAGTCCCCTTTATAAATAGGGCTATCTACATGCATAGGCATGACTAGGTGGCCATTCAGTAGCACATCTTCTCATAGTCATATACATACTATATGTATCTAAATGTCAAAGTCATCAATCCATAAGGGTAGTTTAATTACCATGATTAGTTTACACTCTCACGTCTTGCTCATTTATCCTTAGATAGGATAAGAAATAGCAAAAAAAGGTGTCAAATTGACTATTTTAAAAGTTAATTTTTTTCACATCATTATGTTCAACATGATTTAATACTAACATTTACTATGTTGAATATTTTTTATCAAGTCATATGGGCATGCATATTCACTACTATGTGTTTAGACGCATTTCACATAAAAAGTCATTTTCCAACCGATAAAAACTGGAAAAGAAGACATACATATGTTACCAGGGCAGTATAGAACACTTGTACGGTGACAGAATTTACAGAAAGAAGTCCGAACTCAGCAGATATGAAGAAGAGCTCTCAAAATTCCTTCGCGGTGCGACTTAAAAATGACTTGGGAAGGCAACCATCCCATTTATGGGCATTCACGATTGGCCGCAGGTCCACCTGCGGCTGCTGCAGGTGTTCCTACATCACCCCTACGTGGGTCCCAACCCCTGGCTCGGTCCAGTTTGAGTTGTAAAGGAGATCTGTGGCACCCCCAAATCCGGGTATCTTCCAACCCGACAAATGGTGCTACACGGTACTCATAACTGTATATTCTTTCTAATGAAACGACATCAAAATGTGTGTTCCAACGACATTCTTATTACATTAATAATAATAAATCCAATTCCCAGGTTATTAAACTATTACATTCTTTGTTTCATCATAATGTAATACATATACTTACTAGTCTATTACAAGATAAACTAATCATTCAACTTCAAGCAAATTTTAGAGATGATTGTGAACCCTAACCAGAAGGACTGGTCTAAGAAGTTGGATGACGTATTGTGGGTGTATCGCAATGCCTACAAAATGCCTATTAGAATGTCTCCGTATAGGCTTGTTTATGGTAAGGCGTGCCATCTCCCCATTGAGTTAGAGCATAATGCGTATTGGGCGATTCAAAAACTCAACTTCGATTTGGATGCAACGGGTGAGAAAAGACTGTTATAACTTAATGAAGTAGACGAGTTTCGACTCCAAGCGTATGAAAACGCAAAGTTGTATAAGGAGAAAACAAAGCGGTGGCATGATAAAAAGATAGTTTAAAGAGAGTTTGAGTCGGGGCAAAAAGTGCTTCTCTTCAACTCCTGACTGAAACTTTTTCCCGGGAAATTGAAGTCCCGATGGTCGGGGCCTTTCAAAATAACGAAGGTATATCCACATGGTGTGATTGAGGTTGGTGACCTAAACTCTGACAGAACTTTCAAAGTAAATGGGCAATGCCTTAAGCACTACTGGGGCAACGACGTCGACCGTCAAATGACTTCTATTACACTTGGTGACCCAGTATGAGCCGGGGGAATAGTCAAGTTGCTTACTCTAAAACAACCTTCTATGTGCAATATATCTTGAAATTACATTCCTTACCCATCCGCACACATAGCTAGGCCACATTCACATGTTCACAAAGTCAGAACTTAAAAGACACAAAGTTCATCAAGTTTCATTTTCAAACTTTAAGTTTTCTTTAAAAAATCATTAATAACAAGCTAACACAACTCATTATACACAAGGTAACTTTAAAACTACATTTCATGCACGTTGATATGCGTACATAGGGTCCAAGGTCAAAACTCAAAGGACACCAAATCCATCAACTTTCGTTTCTCAAAAACTTTAGGTTTTCTTTTAGAAAATCATTGTTAAAGCATTCCATTAAGAGTAAAGTAATCATTGTTACATGACATGTCTATTATCATGCATAGTTATGATTTATCACTTAGAATAACATATTCCATCGTCCGGAGCACTACACTTGCATACGTGCATGCCCGACGCCCTTCGATTGCCTCCTAATACACATTAGTCCTAAATATGACTATTTTGACCCCTTATAATGACCTCAAATTGAACAACTTAAAGAACAAAAGTTGTAGCTCTATTCGTTTTCATTCCGTATCTTCTTGAATTGCCTTAATCGGAGTCCGTATGAAAAAGTTATGTACATTTTACCAAGACATGTCAAAACAGTCACACAAGTCACACTTTGGGTTCGGTCGGGCCCATTTTCTCCCCGATGCCAGCACGCCAATGCCATTAGACAGCACCCAGCTGTGCGCTTGCGCTTCTGGGTGGCGCGCCCGCGCTTGGCCTCGCCCAGTTTACAATTTTTGCCATAACTTCCTCATTTTAAGTCCGAATTAGGTTGTTTTTGATTCGTTGAACTCGTTAAACTCTTAGCTACCCATTTACAAAATAATTATAACACTTCAAAAATATTAACTAACCCAAATATTAATCCAAAACTCATGTTCATACGAAGTTTTCATGTTTTTGACAAATTTAGCGAATTCATTCACTATGAATTTGTTTCTAAACGAAATTGGTCCGTTTAACTCTCGTTGTTTTCGTTTTTAACTGTATTAACAGCATCTAGCAACAATCCATGGATTATAACAATCCTTAGCCATAAATTTTGTGACTCAAAATCAACTTTTCTTGACATTTTTAAGGAATTTCAAACTTAGGAAATCAAGAACATATATATTAGAATCATACCTCTTGAATGCTTAGTTTGCTTAATTTCTCCCTTCTGAGATTGCTAGACTCCTCTTTGAACCACAAATTCTTAGACTCAATTTCTTAAGGTTTCACAGACAAAACTCAGTAACGTAAAAATGAAAAATGGAGTTGCTTTATATAGAGAAATGAGGGACTGTGTATTGGGTTTATACTGAGGTTGGAATCCATGGTGCATAAGAAAGAAACAATGGTTAACAAAGAGTTGTTCAACCACCACTTCCCAACCATCTTCATAGTCAATCATCACCTATGCATAGCCAATGTTCAATACTCTACTGGTTACATAAAGGAAACTTGGACACTGATTTTGAGATATGGTTTAAATCCCAACAACTAGCTTAGTTTAGTTCCTTTAATTTCCAAAATGAAATTTTAATGTGTTAATGCTACTACACCAAGTAAAATTAGGGATTATTTATGTACTCACATCATATAATCCATGTACATTAGTCCACATAATATTTTAATCGGGATAAATATAAATTAGTTGGATATTCTCAATCCATCATTTTCTATAAAATAATTAATATGTACAATACCAATATTATATTATAATTCTTCAATTTCTTTCTCCCACAAATTGTCCCAACACAATTTTCTTTAACAACCACATAAAGTATTAACTTAATGCATCAATCTCTAACCAACAATTACTTATAACTATATTGGTTCTTTTCTTTTATTAATCATTTATCTTTCAAATATCAACCCTTTTATATATTACAATACTATATAATATATTAAAAATATCAAATATTAATTAACTTATTTCTTTCATCCACTTTTGTTAAACACATATAATAATTCATCGTCTTATGTAAGTGAATTAATCATTTCTATTAAATTTAATATCACGCCACTGCCACACAAGGCTTTAATACTTAAATTATATTATTTTATAATATAATTTTTCACTTAATTTAAGTTAACTAATATTTATTCTTGTGTAGTTAATTTTCATAACTAACTCTCATTCAATTCATGGTCACTATCTCAATCCCTTCACGGGCAATACCAATATCAAATATGACCCATATGATACCATATTAGCCATTAATATACAATCCCTATAGTTCAGATTACACAACTCACTATGACCCATCTGTAGACCGGCGCGGCCGTGCTGGTCTTAGGCTTGAGAGTGGCGCAGTTGCGCCACCTTAAGTTAGGATGCATCCATGTTATGCTTCAATAGAAACAGAGCTTAACTTGCAAATCTTTTAACATGCTCCATACATGCTATCTCATTATACTAACCAAAATAAATTTCCAATAACTACATTCTTCACTAATTTAGAGATTAGTCTTCAAGTTCAACTCTTCTTTCTTTAATCTATACATTTAACTATATTCCAATATTTTTCAATAAATCTCTAACTAATATTTATCTAAAGATATATCGATTTTCTTCTCTCGTCAACAACGTACATATATACACGTCCAAACCTAGCACACATCGAGTTTTTAATGGTATTCAATATAGTACAGTGAGTGGTTTTTCACAAATAACTAACAAATTAGTTTCCCTCTCATCTACACTGTTTTCACAGTGAGTTAGATCGGTTACTAATTTGTATATACATTTGCTCTCTGAAGGAATTGTTTAGCCTGGCTCCTATACATCCGCAATTAAAGGGTACGGCTGCACTACCTTAGACTTGATACCTACACATACATATACTCAAGGAATTGGTGATTATCAAAGATATTGAATGTCACCAACTTACTGTGATAAAATAATTTCACATAAATTATTTAATATCAATAGATAAATTTCTATCCATCTTCTTTACTTCAAATAATTCGCCTCTTCAATAAATAACAAATATATAATAATAACATATTTATTAAACTTAGAAATCACTTATTGCGTAGTTTATATTACCCCATGCAACACCATACCACATACCTCACAACGCATATATATATATATATATATATATATATATATATATATATATATATATATATATATATATCTTATTCGAACCCTTCTCGTGCCTTAAAAATTTTATTTACTAAATTCTTATTTTAATATTTTCTGAAAATTCGGGTTCTTATAATTTCCACTGAGGGAAATCGGGCTAGGAAATTTTCAAATAGAGTTTTGCAAAGTGGGGTTAGGGCAGCGCACGCTAGGTGCTCGACAAAAAGCCTCAGTAAGCATTGGCATTGATTTTAGCTATTGTTAGTGCAGTTTGGCTTCATTTTCTCTTGCGATTGTATTTGTCATCCTCTTTGGTTCAGCTTGACATACAATTTGATTGGCATTAATGGGAAAATCTCAGTTATCATTTTGGACATAGCTTGGCACGACGTTGGGCTTAGTGACTATGTGTTGTTGGGCATTCTGTGGCACGCCTTGACGTTGATTACATATTCAGTTGAAACATCTCTGACATGAATTTAAAATGCCAACGAATTGAGGGTAGTTCATCCTTATTGACGCATAAATGGGACCAAAGAAAATTTGTTACCTCCGAGGCTTAGAACAAGTATAACTCTATCATTCTCGGTAAGAGTATGGTGTCAGAGAGAGGTCTTCGGCCAGACCCGAGGCAAGACGGCGAAATGTGGCCAATGATTTTTAAGAATAAATGGGTCCATTTCACATTTTCACTAGAGAATGTCGTCATAGCATTGGTCTGCAAATTATATGCCAATGCTAGCACGGAAGGACCCGTTGAGGTCACGATTAGAGGGCAGAAAGTGACCTATGACCTGACGATCAATGCTTATTTCCAAGTGTTGACCCAAGATAGGGACTACCTAGAAAATGGACTTTCTTCCTATAATTTGGACGACATTATCAACCGCCTATGAAAGCTGGGGAGAAGCTGGAAAATGAACCACTACACGGGAGAGAGGACAAGTTTCCCTCAGGTGGCGCTCAGCAAGTATAGCAAGGCTTGGTACAGCTTCATATGTGCCAATATCATGCCTACCCGCCACCTCGGTGATGTTACCAAGGAACTGGTCATAGTTCTCTTTGCTATCGTCATTGGGCTAAAAGTGGATATTGAAGTCGCAATCCAAGACTCCATTCTCAAGGTAATTAAAAGAAATTCGTCGGGATGGCTCCCACACCCTTCTCTGATCACCTGGCTGTGTAAAAGGGATAATGTTCAGTGGCATGCAAAGGAGATGGTTGATTTTCCCATGATAACCATAGATCACGCGCTCATCCAGCGATATGGCGTTTGGGACGGAGCTAAGTCTCACCCTCGCGGTGAAGGGTATTTGCTTGCTACTCAGCCGCCACCTTCTAAGGCTGGTCCTTCGGTTCAGACTCCCGAGATTGGTGCTTCATGTTCTGGTCCGCTGACAAAAATCTTGGCATCTCTAAACCTTCTGGATAACAAGAGTAAGAGGATCATCAGGAGAATAGACACAGTTGCCCAAAGGAAGGATATCTTTAAGTGGTATTATGTTGAGTTTGCCACCACCGTGTTAAACATTTACTCACAGTTCAGGGAGATGATCTGGAGTCCGTACCATTCTATTCCCCCAAATGCCTCTATTCGCTCCATATCCACAACCATCTCCTGAGGTAGACATCGATGACCAAGGCGGCGATGAGTGATTTTATAGCCACGACAGGCCCTCCAATTTTGATTGCTACATTACTGGACAATGAGGCATTGCCTGCTTCAAGTTTGGGGGAGATTTCATTTCTTTTCTTTTATATATATGAGCTATTATGGTTGAACTGTAGTTGGATATCTTTTGGGTTTTTGTAGCCTCACACTTACTTTATTTTGGGTTTTATGACGTATGGATGCATGAATAGTTTCTTTTTAATAGTATGATTTTATTTAGTTATGTATGGATGGATGAACATTTTTTATTATTAGCATGTTTTGTTTATAGCCATCTTTTGGGACTTACATAGATTGGTATACTTGATTCCATGTTATGACCTTACTACCCTATTTTGAGCTGATATTAGTGCAAAGGTATACATTATCTTTTATCTTTCCATGCTATGGTTTTTGATTAACCCTATCTTGAACTGTTCATATGATGGGAGTGGGTTATATATACTATAAATTTTTGATTGTGGCTACTGATAAGCGTGTTGGTTTACGGCTATGTCAAAGAGTTATGTGTTAAGAATGTATGGATGATGGGTTAGTTTAATCGGTAGCTGAGACTATTATTGATTCGTTCTTCTTAGTGAGCACCAACCAACTGTTCTAGCTAGTTGTTTTTTAGATATAGTTTGCATGGTTGTTGTATTGAAATTGCGTTTCCTCTTTTTAACTTAAGCAATTACAAGATAATATTCTAATTTAGACGTTGATGCTAGTTCGAATCTTGGATTTTTGGCATGTATTTAAAAAAATGAATTAAAAAGATAAATAACAAGAACCTTAGTTGACTAAGCCTGATTACATGGCCTTTGTTGTTCGAGTTATTAGGTCCATAGGGGTGATCTACACCTAGTGCCCTAAATAGCCTAATGTAATTAAGCATTACATTGTCATCCTAAAGGTCCTGATTATTAAAATATATTGAATAACAGTCTAATTTGGCTTAATTTTGATTACGTGGCATTTGTTGCTCTAGTTATTAAGTCCATAGAGGTGTTCAACACCTAGTGCCCTAAAGCCATCTGGCTTGGGAGTCATTAATCAAAAACTCATTCACGAGTAACTCTGAATAACCTAAGGTAATTAAGCGTTGCACAAGTCAGATTTAGATGTCTTCATGCTGATGCGCCTTGTGATCCTTTCTTGCATATGTATCTTGTTCTTAACGCTTGTTGTTATTCGAGTTTGAAAAGTTAGCATATTTTTCTATTATAATCGATTGTGTGAGCTTATTTCGAGCTATGATAAGTTAGGATAGTTGGTATTCACACACACACACACACACACACGTATAGATTGGATCAAAAATACAGTCTTATGCTTGAGACTTATATAACCTTTACTCATAATGGTGTTTTTCTTATTCTTTGAGAGTAGTTGTTTTGATTTTAGAAGCCTTATTACGGGTATATAGTAGTTCAACGCTTGATGTGTATTTATATTAGTTTTTCTTGTTATCTTTGTTCAGATATTTTTGCTTTGGGACAAGAAAAAGCTTAAGTTTGGGGGTATTTGTTGAGTGGAATTTATACTCGCGAATTGGGCACTCTAAACCTTAAAAAGTTGCATGTTTATTATATTCTATACTGCTTTATTATATTTATTGCTATTTTTGGCTTAAATGTGCGTTGTAGGGATTATTAGGTCATTTCCAATTGATTAAAGGCATAACTATCATTTTCATGTAACCGGCGCCACAACGCCCGATTTCCTTTGTAACGTGGCACCGTAGTGCCACGAGCCTACCACGTTACATCCCTTACGGCGCCCCAGCGCGACTAATTCTATGCAAAGGGGGCGCTACAACGTGACTTATTAACCATACAACCTTAACTTGCGCTGCAGCGCTGGTCCAAGGCATAAAGGGTGGCCCTGCAGCGCCACCTCCGGTCTCCAGGCAGAGATCAGGTTTTAATGACCTAAGGAGCTGAAGACTAATGGAGATTAACATTCAGCAGCCTCCTTTTTTCATAGGGAGAATTGAGAGAGTAGAATAGCTAGATTTATGAAGAGCGAAAGTTGAATCTTCAAGTACTCCAAGTTCATTACTTTCTTCATTGCTCGGGCTCTACGCGGAGAAGAGAAGAGTTGGAGCCAGAAAACTTCAAAAGAGGAGTTTTCTTTATCCAAATCTTTCATTCATTTGTGTATTTTTGAGCATGTTGAATATTTTGAAATTGTTTATTAGTTCTATAGTTATGAACTAATTACATTTCTAGGATTACAATGTAACCTAATGATTAGCTTACTTTAATTTCTCTCCTATTTATTATAATGAATCATGTTTGAATGGGTTATTGTATTTCTTGCTTATTTATTAATTGTTTGGCTAAGGAATTGATATAGGTATTAATTGATATTGGAAAATAGATGTTAATGCCTAACCCTAAAATGCAATAACACTTGTTATGACCATACCTATGGAAATGAGAGCATAAATTGCATAATAGAATAGGAAATATCTATTTGCCTTGTGTAACCATTGAGATTAAGCTTAATGACCCTTAGTCTAGTTATTTTCACCATATGAATGTTATGATTCATCTAGCTACGGGATTCGTATTTAACCATCGAAAGAGGCTTATGTGTACTTAATGATCTTGGTTGTCTATTCTTGTGATTTGTTAGATAAATGGAGAATTAAGAGATTCGACAAAGCATTAAGGGAGTTGTAATCCAAGCTTGCCATACTTGTTGCAACTCAATTTCATAATTTACTATTTTAATCATACTTTAATAAACACATCATCTTTATCCATTTGTTTAGAGAAGACTGTTTTGTTACAATTTTAGTAGTTGAATATCGTTAGTACTTTGTGTAAGGTTTTCTGAAGATCAAAGTAGCAATTAAATTGCAAAAATAGTTGAAGCAAAGTAAAATCAGATTTTAAATTTTTTCACAAACCAATTACCCGGATCATCCTTTATGCATATTATTAATTAAAACGAAGAACAAGAAGTTATGGAATCATACCCTTGTAGATACGAGCTTCCACATGTACGAGTTCAACTCCTACTTCTCTGCGATCTCCTTAAATCTCCAGGTAGATTCCTTCCTTTGATCAATGTTAGCCACCCAAGTGTATGACATCTAGAGGTAATCCACTAAGGAAGAAGAATTTTCAAGAAGAATGGTGTATTGGCTTAAACCCTAATTTTTCCTATCTCTATAGAAAAAGGGGGCATACTCTCCAACTTTTAAAATTATGTATATCTGATATCTAATATAAGACTCCTTTTATAAAGATATCAGGTAACCCTATTTAATTAAAAGAAGGTATTATTTATTTAATTAAACTCGTTTAATTAATTGGGCTCTTTAATCTTATTAGGGATAATTAATTAAACCCATTTAACTATTTTTGCCTCCTAATCCTATTAGGAATAAATGAGAGTACTTATATTAAATAAATTCATAAACTCTTTTTAAAATTAAAAATAATAATTGTAATAATATTAACAAGACTCCTCTTATTAATTTATATTTAATATTTCTAAAATATTATATAATAAATATTAAGCTATTGAATTTATTCTATCACCATAGATTAAATTAAATATGCCTAACATATTATTACGATTATGCCATTAACTTTTTAAGTAATTATTCTTTCTTTTATGATGTGACCCTTTAAGTTCTTCATATTAAACCGGTTGTGAATAAATCAATTAGAATAATTCTAAACTTATTTAAATAAATAAATTAAACTACTAATTTAATTAAATAAATAATATTTATTCTACAATAGGGATAAGCCTCATTAGCGATCAACGACTTTTCAAATAATATAGATTTCAACATTAATTATAAAGGAACCTTTGAGTAAATAGTTACCGTACAATTCAATCATTCCACCATACAATGTCCCAATTAAATATAAGACATGGAATTACTATCAAGTCTTATTTTTTTTAATTATATGTATTTCGATTCCTAAATGCACAACTCCTAATCAATGCAAATTAGAAACTATTTTCTAATTTTATTTCACCTTGGCCAAGGATTCCTGGGTTGTCATTTATCGAAACATATAGAACATTTCTCTTCTTTTACTAGAAGTGGTAGATTCTTTATTGATCATTCATTATCTCCATATATAACTTATTACACTCTAGCATACCCTTTGATATACTCTAAGAGTCTTAAGGAATAAGTCAAAGTGTAATTCATTATATATAAGATACTATGATAATCTCAAGTCTAATGATCATTTGTACTACTATCACTACATGAATACCTATTGACAGGCGAGTAAAACTCTATTAAGTATTCCTTAGCGAGTCACATTCAGTGAACTTATTCTCCAATACGCACCTACATACTTGCTTGAGTGTCTCCATAAAAATGATCATGCGATCAATCATCCGCATCCAATGAGCAAGCAACGCATATATCAATCTATCCGGATTCACTAATCCCTTTTTAGTAATCCATTGATTGAGAACATTTTAGTTTTAAGCTATCTAAGAATTTAAATCTCATTAGCATGATCTCATCATGATTCTAAAAGCATTTCTTAAAACTATGGGTTTGTCACATATTATTAAAACAATACCATGTAGATAATAAAATGGCTTTAATAAATAATTCTTTTATTAATAAATAAATAAGATTGATTACAAAGTATATGCTTTATCATCATACATGATTGACTTGTATGCTTACCACTTTCAATCTCTCACTTGCACTAAAGCTAATCGTCGTGGTATCTCATACCCATCTTCTCTAAGTGATGCTCGAACTGCTATTGTGTTAACGCTTTAGTAAATGGATCTGCAATATTTTCTTGAGAGTCCACACGCTTCAGGGTGACATCTCTTCTTTCAATGATCTCTCTGATCAAATAAAACCGACGCAACACATGTTTGGATTATTGATGAGACATGGGTTCCTTAGCCTGCGTAACAGCTCCGGTGTTGTCACAGAATAAAGGTACTAGTCCTGTAATGCTAGGAATCACACCAAGTTCAGTAATGAACTTATTTATCTAAACAGCTTCCTTTGCAGTTTCACTTGCAGCTATGTACTTTGCCTTTATCACTGAATCAATAACTATTTGCTGTTTGGAACTCTTCCAACTCACTGTGCCACCGTTTAAGGTAAACACATACCCCGGAATAGATTTACTGTCATCTTGGTCCTTTTGAAAACTTGAGTCTGTAAAGCCCTCTAATTTCAATTCAGACCCACCGTAGACAAAAAACACATCCTTAGTTCTTCTTAAATACTTTAGGATATTTTTCACTACCTTCCAGTGTTCTTCTACGGGATTCAATTGATATCTTCTTGTCACACTTAGTGCATAAGTGACATTGGGTCTAGTACATTTCATACCATACATGACAGATCCTATTACTGAAGTATAAGGAATCTCACTTATATGGTCTCTCTCCTCAGGTGTCTTTGGGGCTTGTTTCTTGGAGAGATGTATTCCATGGATCATCGGCATGATACCTCTTTAGGAATCTTCCATGCTAAACCTCTTTAGTATCGAGTCAATGTACGTTCCTTGGGATAAGCCAAGCATCCTTTTAGATCTGTAATGCCCCGAAATCCGGTCTATTTTCACACCCGGATTCCGTACGTCACGATTCCATCTCCTTACAAACATACATCATTATATAGCTAAATACAACAAAATATATTCTCAAATCCCAGGTTCTAAGACCTTATAACCTCTTTCATTATAAATAATGATAATTACATTATTCTTTACATCTTACAAGAGTGACTTTTATCCGCCACCAAGGATACATATAAGTTTATTAAACTAGTCTATAGTTCAATTTAGCTATTCTACATTACAAGTCTTCGCTTGATCTATAAGCACATTCATATACTGAATGACAATTTGTCTGGATACTGTGACGCCCCCAAATTCTGACCTCCATTTGGTCACCCGAATTCGGTTTGTCACGTTTTCATGGAATCATCATAATAACTAAAATTATACATTCACATCGGAAAATTTAATTTAGAATAATGTACAACGATTTATTATAATTATTCTCCAAAGTCTCGCAACCTACAGTGCTTAATAGATTACATAATAATATCGAATAAAGACTTATTACATAATCCTACATAAGCTTAAACATAGTCTGTAAATAGTCTTAAAACAACATAATAGATTAAACATAAAAAGGGACAAGCTAATCGGTAGCTTTGCTCTTGCCCTTGTCTGCTCCAGAGACACCTCCCTGTTCTTCCTTAATTGAAAAGTTTAAATTAAGCAAGGATGAGCACAAATTGCCCAGCAAGTAATATACAACAAGGGTGTAGGATATATATATATATATATATATATATATATATATATATATATATATATATATATATCACAAGGCTTGAAATAGCGAAGTGTCTTTTCTAAGATAGTTCAAAGTGTTGGAATAACATCAGGGATAAGAAATATCAACAATTCTTTAAATAATAATGATAATTCAATATAAATTAACAAATATATATGAATTCAATGGCTATCAAGGTATCCAACTGAATAAACAATTTATACCGAGTAGTCACTAAGGACTATTGAACTTCCACTAGAGTTACCAATATTAAACTGATAACCCAAAAATATCAAGTACCATAGATGATCAGTCTACAATACTTTACGTTATGCATAACACCACAGTAATAATATACTCATTTGTTGGGGTTTCCAATAACATACAATCCCCTTACCATAACGGTTGTTCAACTCAATTTTCAAGATTTCCGCACCAGTCAATTGATTTGGACAGCTTTTATAAGAATGCATATAGTCTAGCCGAATCAAATGGCATCGACTCTATCACAATATTCCAGAATATTACTAAGTTCAACATACCTAATATCTTTCACAAGGGTTTAAGCATATTAGCTCATTTGAACGAGAAAGTAATCTAACTTGTATTCAAAAGGGATAAGCTTACAGTATTTGTCGAATAATATAATGCAATGATATTGCACAACAGTAATAGTAGGGTTCAGATACTTGCACAATATAATTTGAATACGGCTAGGAAACTTGCTCAATAATAAGATAGGTTTAGAAACTTGCCTTACGCGTAGTTTATCCTCGTTTAAGAATTCAACACTTTCGAATCCTATTTATAACATATTATATGTTAAAGATGTTCATTAGCTAATATAGTCTTTAATCAAGCTTGTCGTGATACAAGTAGGCATGTAAGGTAAAAAATAAGTTTATACGTCATCATAAATCAAATACTTAGTTACTTTATAACCAACTCGAGAATGCTCAAGGTTAAGACCTCCTTACTTATGGGCTTTTCATTTCAATGCAACACCAACTTTTTGACTAAGCACCACACGTATATATACACATCAGTAGGTTTTAGATCACATTTAGTATTATAGGCATCATACAAGTTACTGATCAAAAGTCAGAACTCACAAACTGTAATTCCAGACTGGCGCGGCCGCGCCTGATTTGCACTGAGGAGACGCGCGGTTCCCAGTTCAAACCAGGGATGAGCAGTTATTTGCTTGGCCTAGCTTGTCCATCCTTACATACATAACACATATTAACATGTTAAAGGTCCTTTCACACTTGTCTAGTTTAATCTAGGTCTCGTCTTACACAATACAGTTCTATGTTGGACATCTCAACAATTTAAGGTTATTTAAGTCCAACATGCTTGATTCCTAAACATATAAGGTAGTCATATAAATCATATTAGACATGCTTGTGAGTATTCATATCACATACGTGTATTTAACATTGTTTTATTTTGAAATATGATTTGTTTATGATTACGATACCTAAGCATGGTACATGTACATTTATGATACATGAGTGTGTCTAAGGATATCATCTCACATGTTCATAATCATCATATTCTAACTTTGAAAGTAGCACATTAACGTTCACGTTCCAAGTTTGCATTTTCATTAGCAAAGCTTACTACTAAGTCTAACATGTTAATGCTTCAATATGAAATGCATATACTTAAGTTAGTATGTCCGACATGAATTTCAAAACCATACTAGCATGCTTGCAAGATCAGGACATGCATTATTCAAGTTTACCATTTCTAGCTTTTCCAAAACTTGAAGTTTTGTTGAAAACTTAGCTCAAATCAAGCTAAAACAACATAACATGCTCAAAACAATATTTAACCACATGATAGGGTCATTTATAGGCTTAACCTAACTACCATAGCATGCTCAAAACAAATCAGAAACCTCAAATCAGTATCTAATAAAAGTATCACGCGCGGCCGCGCGGTATAAGCCTATGGAAGTGGCGCGACCGCTCCACTTCGGACAGATTGAAAAAAAATGGCTCTGTAGAAGCAGAGCTTTAACACAAGAGATGCTACACCTGCAACCAGACCAGCTACCATGTTCCATAACATGTGTACCAACTCAGATAACACAATAGCATGCTACTCTACATCAATTAACAGATATTTCATACAATTGCAAGAATTTGAAATTTCAAGAATAAAACTCCATTTTTACAGAAAATGAAAATGGCAACAAGGAAAAAGGAGTTATACCTCTGTAAATGTGAAAAGAACTTGCTCCAAATGAACTTCTAAGCTATAGATTACTTGTATGCTCTCAACTCTCACTTAGCAAATTCTCAGGCAAATCTCAGCAACAAGAATGAAGAAGCACATCTGCTATTTATAATGAAAACTTGGACTGGATAATGACTTAGCACTGAGGTTGAATTCATGGTGCAATGTAACGAAACAATGGTTCAAGAAGGGTGGCTCAACCACTCCATACCAACCATCTAGCTAGCCATGATCTCTTATGATTTAGCAGCTAGAAAGTTTACCTAATATAGCTTCAAGTTACTGTTCATTGTACTTGGTCACACTCATTATGGGACAAGAGAAAAATCCCAACATTCTTGATATCTAGGCTTAGTTTGGTCTATTTAATTTCCGTAATGAAATCTTAATGTACAGTTGTTACCATATTAGAAATTTTATGGATAAATTATACACTCACATCATATAGTTCATGTACATTAGTCTAGTCTAAGTATTATATGTATGGACTTCGTTTAATTACCCACTAGTAATTAATATCCCCGTAAAATTTTATTATTTCAAGTAGACCCACTTATTGAGATAATTAAAACTCTTTGACAGAGTATGTCTTTTAATATTTCTACTCATACTTATTGTCACGTAAATAATTGTTTATGTAACTTATAATTCCTTACACTTATTATATAGTTTATATATATTTCATGGTCATACCAGTGTGTCACACCACATCCTCTTATTAATTGTAAGAATTATATAATATCACATGTCTTGTACACATAATTTAAGTGAATAATATCATTCTAATTATGCAATTTACTTTACTCATAATAACAATTAATAATCACATAACAATAATTAATTACCAATAAAAGTTAATTAATATTCCACAATAACAATTGACAATTAATTGTTCACTTGATAATTCCTTCGTCGACTAATATTACTATTAATATTTAACCGAAATTCTTTAATAACTAATAACAATTAACATAGATTAATTGTTCGCTTAACAATTCTTTCGTTAATTAATATAATCACTATTATATCTCATCATGGTGCCACACAAGGCATTTAACGAGTTCATCACAAATTCCATGTATTCTCAACAATTCAGTTATTTAATATAATTGAGTTATCTCATTTCCTAACACAAAATTGTTCATATTCAAATAAATATTCATTTTCATTAATATATTCATTTAATAATATGTGAAAATTCTCGGGTATTACATCCTCCCCCCCCCCCTTACAAAAATTTCATCTCAGAATTGCTACAAGGTTATACGAATAGATGGGGATAATCTCTCATCATCCTATCTTCTATCTCCCACGTTGCCTCCTCGGCATCGTGGTTACGCCAAAGTACTTTTACAGAAGAAATGACTTTGTTTCTTAAAGTTTGCTCTTCCATATCTAAAATTTGGACAGGTATTTCTTCGTACGCTAAGTTCTTCTCCGTGACACCCCCAAATCCTGGTACTTCATTTCCTCAAGATTTGGTGCTCACGTAATCAAAACATTCATTTACTAACTACCCATTCATAATAGAATTGAATAATAAAAGAAAACCTGCCTATACAGGATTAAACTTAAATAAAATCTCCTAGGTTATCTAACCTTTAACAACAATCATTCAAATGCGGATAATTAACTAACTTCATTACAATCATTAAACCAAAGTTTGAAAATAAACTATCAAACTATTACATGTCTTCAGCACTTATTCATGTTTCCTTTTCCCTTACTGGTGCTTGGTACGTCACCAGTTTCAACTTTAGCTGTAAGAAATTTACAGGCAAGAGTGAGCAAACAAGACCCACTTGAAATAACAATAAGTAAATCTTTAAACTTTTACATCAATTGACAATATTAGTATCAATAGAACTGAACAATATATTCTATTAACTTTCTGAGAGTTATAACATTCACTGAGGGTCTAATGACCACGAATCATGTCCATAGTTATAAGTAATCTTTCAATTTTAACTTTAACAGTCATAAGACTATAAGGACTCCACGTACTTAGGGGGATCAACCCTTCGTACAATGTATTGTGCACAACCATTTTACCGCTAAGCGTAAACCTCTATTAAAAGAGTTGTTCATCTCAGTATTTAGAATACAAGTCAACACCAATGTAAGTTTGGTTTGGATAAGCTTTCAAGGTAATTTGGAATTCAACGAACATCAACTACGGAGTAGTTGAATAAAGTCCATGACATTATACTTATAGAATAATCATAATTGAATTAATCATAGTAACTATAATAATGCTTTAGGAATAATCTAATAGCATACAATTTGAATACTATAGCATACCTTGCTTGAACAATACTAAGCCAAGGTTAATTAGAACTGAATATTAAACATGCATAGAAGTCTATTTATGCATGCTAACCAAAAATTGAATTTCAAGAATAACTTTTTCAACATCAAATAGTTCAATAAGACAAAGGATTAGAAAACTTGCTCAATTATAAAATAGAGTTAGAAAACTTGCCTTTAGCACAAGCTACTCCCTTACCACTTGAATTTCAATACCCTAAACATATGTCATCGTGACATAGTTAGTCATTATCACATAACCAATACATTCACCACGTAGGTTTGATTATTCAATCACATAATCAAACTATGTTAATACTAATTAACTCTTGGTAACATGCTCATTCATAGTCTAATACTACTGAAATCATCATTTAACATTCGTATTATTAACACATAACATTTATTTTTAAAATTTGTATACTTAAACAAAATTGTCATAACATTCTGCTAACTCGCGCCGCGGCGCCACAGTTTACACTGTGGGTCGCGCTGCGTCTCTGAGTCGGCGCTGCGGCGTAGTGAATGAACTTACGAAGCCGCGCTGCGGCGTGATGATGGCGCTGCGGTGCCACTAATGCACTGTTGGAGCCGCGTCGCGGCGTGAAACTGCAGTTTCGACTGACAGCTTTGGCAACCGTGCAAGAAAAAGCCAAAATTGGCCAAAAAGGTCGAATCTAATAGACTGATTATCATGTAATTTACATATAAACTTCATATAAACATATTGTGAAGACTTCTAACATGTTTCTACTCATTAAATAACTTAAACATCAAATATACAACACCCAATTTCAATGTTTTTTGGCAAAAACTCCATGTTTGATATTTTTAATGAAAATCAACACTGTGATTTTATTTTTTTTCAATCAAAATATAAATTTCAAAACATTATAGTTATGAATTTACATACTCTATCAATTCCAACAATCAATTATCAATTTAACAACTAATAAAACCTTAATTTATAATTTAAATTAAGCCATATTCATATATATTTCCTGTAAACACTTTAATATACTTTCTTCCATAAAACACATATATACATGAATTACTATGTCTATAATCATATATAAACTCATGAAATAACCATATAATCAATAATCATACCAAACTATATACATAACAACAATTTATCCTTTATAAAAATTTCACAGAGAACTTTTTGGAAGAAAAAGAAACAAACTAAACTTTAAAGAAAAAGGTTAAGCTCCTACATTTGATTAAGAAGATGATGGCTATTCTTTTCTCCAATTATTTTCTCAAAAACCTGTTAGAATCACTCCCTTTCTCTCTAGAATTTTCTCAAACTTTTCTCTGTGATATTCTTCTTCTTCTCTCTTTTCTTCTGAGCTTTCTTTCTTCCTAACTCTAACATACGTAAACTAATATAACGTATATAGATATAATGTATATATTAAATATATAATATAACTCTAACTTAATTGACATCAGTTATTTTTATTTTAAAAATCAAAAGTCATAAGGCTTGTTTGGCTAATCACTAAAATATAACTCATTAAATCCTTATGCCTTGTTTGGTAAAACACAATTATATTAAAGACTTAATATGCAATAAGACTTGTTTGGCTAAACTAAAATACACTCTTTTAATTTATTTTAATAACTCTTTTATAGCAAGGTTATTAGTCACACTTTTATGTAATTAATAAATCAATTAAAACATTAATCTATTAAATTACTTTAGTACATAATTTGATATCACATAACTATAATTTCTTTTATAATTATAATTCTATTTAACCAACTAATATTTTAAATTATAATTTCCCATTTAAAATATTATAGTTTATTTAAATCACTATAAACTCTCTAGCTTACTTAATAAATTCAATTATTATATAATCTTATAACAACTAATTTTTTTATCTCCTTAATTATTTATTCAACAAATAAATAACTAAATCACATCAACTCAATTTGCCATATAATTCAATAAATATTTAATATTGCAAATAAATATTTATTATTTAATATTTAATTATTTATTCAACAAATAAATAACTACACCACATAAACTCGAATTGAACAATTATTTATTCAAAAATAAACATATCCATTAAATATTTATATAAATCAATAAATATTTAATATTATATTTTAAAATTCTAGAATGTTACATTCTCCACTTGAATAGGTTCATAAGAAATCACGTGTTTGTAGTCAGGCTTGTACAGACACAACACGGATATGTGAAACACATTATGGATGTGCTCCAACTCGGGTGGTAGTGCAACTTTGTACGCTACCTCGCCTATTCGCTTCAGTATTTCGAACGGTCCTATGAATCTTGGACTCAGTTTCCCTTTCTTGCCGAAACGGATCTTTCCCTTCCATGGAGATACCTTCAAGAATACAAAACTGTCGATTTCAAAGTCTCGATCTTGCCGATGCAAATCTGCATACTTCTTCTGGCGATCTTGATATGGCACTAGTCTAGCCCTTATCACTGCCACCACATCCACGGTTTGTTGTACTAACTCTGGTCTGAGTATTCGTCGTTCTCGGACTTCATCCCAATATAATGGCGTTCTGCACTTCCTTCCGTAAAGAGCTTCATACGGTGGCATGCCGATACTCGCATGGTAACTATTATTATACATAAATTCGACTAAGGGCAGGTGGTCGTCCCAATTTCCCTTGAAGTCCATCACGCAAGTCCTATGCATGTCCTCTAGCGTTTGTATTGTTCTCTCACTTTGTCCGTCTGTCTAAGGATGATAAGCATTACTCAACCTCAACTGTGTTCCCATCCTCTCTTGCAAACTTTTCTATAATTTTGACGTGAAACGAGGGTCTCGGTCAAAAACAATTGACACCGGCACTCCATGTCGTGAAACGATTTCCAATACGTACAGACTCGCTAATTGATTTAAACTGTAGTGGATCTTGATAGGTAGAAAATGTACAGTCTTCATAAGTCAATCCACGATGACCCAAATGGCATCCAAACCTTTCTATGTGATTGGAAGTCCTACCGTGAAATCTATCGTAATATGCTCCCATTTCCACTGTGGTATTTCCAACGGTTGTAATAAACCACTCGGTCGATGATGCTCTACCTTGACTCACTGACACGTAAGACATGTACTAATGTACTCTGCAATTTCCCGTTTCAAATTTGGCCACCAAAAATGTTGCTTTAAGTCCCGGTACATTTTTGTGCCTCCCGGATGAACGGAATATGCCGTATTGTGTGCCTCGTGCAAAATTTTTTCTCTCAACTAAGTTGTCGCCGGTGCCCACACTCTCCCTTCGAATCTTAAGACACCGTCTTTATCTATTCAAAATTTTTCTTTCTCATTTTTCGTGATTCTTTTTTTGATTTTCTCACATTCTCCATCTCTCTCATGTGCTTCCTTTACTTTATCCAACAATGTTGGATAAGCTTCCATTATAAAAAATTTCTCTTCAGACCTATCGGGTCCCTTCACTTGTATTTCCAGCTTCTCCATCTCTTATTAACTCCTCCTGAGTCGTTAGTTGACAAAATTTCTCCCTTCCTTTCCTGCTCAGAGTGTCGGCAACTACATTTGCCTTCCCCGGGTGATAAAGAATATCACAGTTATAATCCTTGATTAATTCAAACCACCTTCTTTGACGTATATTCAACTCCTTCTGTGTGAAGATATATTTGAGACTTTTGTGGCCTGTATATATCTCACATTTCTCTATGTACAAATAATGCCTCCATATCTTCAACGCAAAAACTACAACCGCTAACTCTAGGTCATGAGTAGGGTATCATTTTTCGTAATCATTCAATTATCGTGATGCATACGCAATGACTTTGCCGTGTTGCATAAGCACACAACCAAGTCCTCTATGCGACGCATCACTGTACACCACAAATCCTCCCGTATCATCTGGTAATGATAATACAGGAGCCTCGCTCAATCTTTTCTTCAATTCTTGAAAACTCTATTCACATTTGTCGGTCCATACAAATTTCACCGTCTTCCTCATCAGATTAGTCAATGGGGTCGCTATCTTAGAAAATTATTGGATGAATCTTCGATAGTACCCACTTAACCTTAAGAAACTTCTCACTTCCGTCGGTGTTCTCGGTTGTTCCCAACTACTTACTGCTTTGACCTTTTCGGGGTCTACTGAGATTCCATTATCATCCACTACGTGGCCTAGGAATGAACATTCTTCATCCAAAATTCACATTTTGAAAACTTTGCATACATCTTCTCCTTTTGTAGTGCCTACAAAAAAATCTTCAGATGTTCGGCGTGTTCTTCCTCTGTTTTCGAGTAGATAAAAATGTTGTCGATGAAAACTACTACGAATTTATCCAAATATGGCTTGAAAACTCGATTCATCAAGTTCATGAATGCTGCCAGAGCATTAGTCAAACTGAATGACATTACCAAGAACTTGTAATGTCCATAACGGGTTCAAAACAAAGTCTTTGGTATGTCCTCATCCCGTACTTTCAGTTGGTGATATCACGTCCGCAGGTTAATTTTCGAGAAACACTTCGCTCCCTTCAATTGATTAAAGAAGTTGTCTATCCTCGGTAGCGGATATCTGTTCTTGATCGTTACTCTGTTCAATTCATGATAATCGATACAGAGCCTCATCACTCTGTCCTTTTTCTTCACGTATAACACTAGTGCTCCCCATGGAGATACACTCGGTCGAATGTAACCTTTATCCAGTAACTCTTGAAGTTGTATCATCAATTCCTTCATTTCTACTGGCGCCATACGATATGGAGTTTTCAAAATTTGTATCGTTCTCGACGCTAAGTCTATTACGAATTCGATTTCTCTGTCTGGCGAAAGGCTAGGCAGATCGTCCGGAAACACATCCTGAAATTCACTCACTACGGGTATATCTTTAATTTCTACTCCCTTTTTTCGAGTATTCACAACGTAACAAATCTCAGCAACAAGAATAAAGAAGCACAGCTGCTATTTATAATGAAAACTTGGACTGGATAATGACTTAGCACTAAGGTTGAATTCATGGTGTAATGCAATGAAACAATGGTTCAAGAAGGGTGGCTCAACCACTCCATACCAACCATCTAGCTAGCCATGATCTCCTATGATTTAGCAGCTAGAAAGTTTACGTAATATAGCTTTAAGTTACTATTCATTGTACTTGGTGACACTTATTATGGGACAAGAGAAAAATCCCAGCATTTTTGATATCTAGGCTTGGTTTGGTCTATTTAATTCTCGCAATGAAATCTTAATGTACAATTGTTACCTTATTAGGAATTTTATGGATAAATTATACACTCACATCATATAGTTCATGTACATTAGTCTAGTCTAATTATTATATGCATGGACTCCATTTAATTACCCACTAGTAATTAATATCCCCGTAAAACTTTATTATTTCAAGTAGACCCACTTATTGAGGTAATTAAAACTCTTTGACAGAGTATGTCTTTTAATATTTCTACTCATACTTATTGTCACATAAATAATTGTTTATGTAACTTATAATTCCTTACACTTATTATATAGTTTATATATATTTCATGAACATACCAATGTGTCACACCACATCTTCTTATTAATTGTAATAATTATATAATATCACATGTCTTGTACACATAATTTAAGTGAATAATACCATTCTAATTATGCAATTTACTTTACTCATGATAACAATTAATAATCACATAACAATAATTAATTACCAATAAAAGTTAATTAATATTCCATAATAACAATTGACAATTAATTGTTCACTTGATAATTCCTTCGTCGACTAATATTACTATTAATATTTAACCGAAATTCTTTAATAACTAATAACAATTAACATAGATTAATTGTTCGCTTAACAATTATTTCGTTAATTAATATAATCACTATTATATCTCATCATGGTGCCACACAAGGCATTTAACGAGTTCATCACAAATTCCAGTATTCTCAATTATTTAGTTATTTAATATAATTGAGTTATCTCATTTCCTAACACAAAATTGTTCATATTCAAATAAATATTCATTTCCATTAATATATTCACTTAATAATACGTGGAAATTCTTGGGTATTACATCCTCCCCCCCCCTTATAAAAATCCTGTCTCGGAATTGCTACAAGGTTATACAAATAGATGGGGATAATCCATCATCATCCTATCTTCTAACTCCCACGTTGCCTCCTCGACATCGCGGTTACGTCAAAGTACTTTTATAGAAGAAATGACTTTGATTCTTAAAGTTTGCTCTTTCCTATCTAAAATTTGGACAGGAATTTTTTTGAACGCTAAGTTCTTCTCCACTTGAATAGGTTCGTAAGAAATCACGTGTTTGTAGTCAGGCTTGTATGGACGCAACACGGATATGTGAAACACATTATGGATGTGCTCCAACTCAGGTGGTAGTGCAACTTTGTACGCTACCTCGCCTACTCACTTCAGTATCTCGAACGGTCCTATGAATCTTGGATCCCTTTCTTGCCGAAACGGATCTTTCCTTTCCATGGAGATACCTTCAGGAATACAAAACTGCCGATTTCAAAGTCTCGATCTTGTAGATGCAAATCTGCATACTTATTTAGCGCAAAGTGTAAATTAAGCGTAACCTCTAATAAAAAAGGTGTTCATCTCAAAATTTAGAGTGCAAGCATTCAGTTGAGGGTCTAATGACCACGAACCATGTCCACAGTTATAAGTAATCTTTCTATTTTAACTTTAGCAGCCATAAGACTATAAGGAATCCACATACTTAGGGGGATCAATCCTTTGTATAATGTATTATGCACAAACATTTCAGCGCAAAGTATAAACTAAGTGTAACCCCTAGTAATATGGTTGTTCGTCTCAGCTTTTCAACATCTGAATCCGCACCAAAACAATTTGGTTTGGCATAACTTCTCAAGAAACTCTTGAATTTCATTAATATTTTTCAATATTCGTCTAGCTAAATCAAATAGCATAGACCTCTACAATAATTCGGACATCAACCGAAATATACATATACATATATACATATATATTCTCATATCGTAAAGAAATCTCAAAAATCTTTTTATGACGTCATGATACCGCACTGTATTTACAGTCCGTTGAGGATTCCGTCTTTTGGTGATTTTATCATACTACATCATACCATAGTGGGTTGACGATCCTCAGATCACATCCAACACTAAGTAGTACTTCATTGATGGCTCCATCATTTTTATCATCTCTGCACCAGGTTCCATGACGCATTGATGATATATAAAATACATTTTGATATATTTTAATTCATTTTTGTCTAGCCGAGGCAATTAGCATAGACATATGAATAACGATGTTGTTGTTAAAACTCATTGGTATTAACATTTGATCCAATATTTTTCAAGATAAATAGAAGTGTAAACATCAGCACGAAGTCAATAAATTTCGAAAGTCTGGCATAGCTAGTAGATTTAGAATATCTAAGTATCCATCAACTTCAATCTTTAATCCATTACTTCATTACTTAACCATTCTATTAATCTTCAACTTCATCAATGCTCCCTATACTATAATCGTTGTCTACCCAATATAGTTTATCAAACTTAATACACTTTGGAAGTTCAGGAACTTACCACAATAATATGAGTTTAAGAACTTATCCTAGTTAGACCATAGGCGTCCATTCACTGAGGGGTTCAAAACATACCATATTATTATGAGTCATGAACTTACCATGTGCATTAGTTTTAAGAACCGCACCTAATCCTAATAATATCTAACTAATCTTAATAGTTTCTAACTATCAAATATACTCATGAGAAAAGAATCACCTTTTCACCACATATACATTGATAGCACGACACCAACATTCTAATGATTATCAATGTGATAAACTGAGCGCAAGCACAAAACCCTCACCCATACAAAGGTTTGTACAGCTCAGCCATCACATGAGTCCTAAATTGAAATTCTAACTAACTCTATCTTTCTCATAACTTGCTCTTTGCTCGATACGAATTCCTCGTATCACACTATCTATAACTCCTCGTGAGTTCATCTTGTTTTATTTCATAGTACAATATCTTCATTGCATCAAGCTATACTTATTCAAACATCACAAACCATCTTTCTTTTATAACTTTAATAGATCGCGTCATGATCTTATTCTATAATCATCTCCCTTAAAAAAAAATTCTTAACTCGTGATCGTTTTGTTTTACGATCCCCTTTCTTTCCCTTTTTCATCATTTATGATATTATTTGTTATCTTGGCTATTGGAGTTAGGAAACTCCCATTTCTTATCTTTATATCTCTTCGAGATTCTTCTTTGAATTCTCTTATTTATAAACCAATTCTTCCTTAAAGAATTTCTAACTTCGTTTACATCAACATTTTATTCGAGTTCCACATTTTCATTATACGTAACCACTTTCTGTACTTGGTACATATCGAGTCTCTAACAGTTTCAATATGGTACGCTGAGTGGTTTCCCACAAACAACCAACAAACTAGGTTCCGAGTTGCTAGTTCGTATATACCTCCGCTCTATGAAGGAATCGTTTAGCCCAGATAACATACATCAACTATTAAATAGTACAATTGTACCATACTTAAATATAACTTTTTGATTCTTAACTTCTTTATCACTCTCTTTTTATAGACATTGTCTATTTATTATCACCTTACATCCTTATTATTGGAGTTGGGTAACTCCACATTCATATTCCTTATAACTCTGCGATATTCTTCATTGAATCCTCTCACGCATGTTCTAATCTCTTCTTTATAAATTTCTTAAATTACTTCTTATTGTTCAAACTTTATCTAAGTTTATTCTTTCATTATCTTCACCTCTCTTCTCTAAGGCTATAGCCTAAGGTACCCCTACCTAAGGTTTATAACCTACAGCTTTGATACCAACTGTAATGACCCCAAAATTCATACAATAATATCCTTCTTCTCGATCGTTACCAATACAATTTTAATATATATTTACATCATTATTCGATAATAAATTACTAAATATGCGGAAAATTTTTAAAACATTTATATATTTCCTTCTATATTGCCCTAAATCGCAACCTTTACATTACATCTCTTCGATTTAAACTTATATCATGAATCGTTACAACAAAATGACTATACAAAGTCTTACATCATAACTAAATATCCATATACATTGGATAGCTCAACTTACAATTCAACAATATGTTACATTCAAAATATGAAATACATTTCTCATAAAACATAAGTAATCTTCGTGAATATAGATCTCTATAACTCACTTAGCACATATCTTCACCTTAAAATCTTGACCTGCAAAAGTGGTTATTTACAAGAGTGAGCTTGACAGCCCAGCAAAATCTAACATTTTTCATGCATCACATAACATATAATAATATGCTCAACATACATCTCATAATAATTAAAGTAACATGGCATACATGTTTTTAATTCACAAAGCAAATATAAGGATTGAGTTCCTTACTCAATCATCATTATTTAACTAAAATAATGTAGTCATAAATTGACTTTATCATTTCATAATTTCAACATGTATAACATATTATGCAATTTAAAACAGTTCATCAAGTTCATGTAGAAAATAGGAACCGAAAGACTTTCCTTGATCGTTGTTTAACAGTAACAGTTTAACAACTTACAGTTATCTGCACTTCACGTTCCCTACACAATTATATAACCATACACATCAACTATTAGTCACATAGCAACACATAATAATTGTAATGTAAACTCTACTCCACATCTAATAATCTTTCCTATTAATTAGCACACGATGTTCAATTAGATTGTGTTAACTTTTCGACTTATGAAATATTTGAAATTCATTCAAGTGTTTAAATCTTGCTAGGAACCATTATTGGTTTTATTTAAAATCCATTTCATATTTTATAATATCCATTTCATTTTAGTTAAAACACTTTGCATGTTCATTAACACTTATCACGACGTTTCGACATTTATTCGTCGCACGCCCGATTTGCCTCTCTTGTGTATGCTTATTATGTTTCAATAACTTATCCAATACATTATTTATTAATGTTAAGCACTATTATGTTTACTAACATTCATATTTTATAACTTAGAATAACATCTTTTATCGTCAGAAGCACTACACATGCATATGTGCATGCCCGATGCCCTCCGATTGCCCCCGAAAACACAATAGTCCTAAAGATGACCAATTTCATTACTGTTACAAACCTTAAATTGAAAAACTTAAAGAAAGAAAGTTGTAGGTATATCCGTCCTCGTTCCGAATCATCTTGAATCACCCCAATCGGAGTTCGTATAAAAAAGTTATGATCGTTTTACTATAGGAGGTCAAAACTGTCCGACCCAGACTATTATTCCGGCGATGGGGCGTGAGAACTAAGTCAAGCATTGGTGCTGGGTCGCGAATTTCAGAACTGGGGCTCAAATTTTAGCACTGGGGCACGAAAATCACAACTGAAGCGCAGATTTTGTCGATGGGGCGCCAAAACTTACAGAACCCAACCACAAAGAACGTAATAACTAAATTCTGGACTAATTACTACTGCTAACATCTAAATTAAGACATAAAACTTATATAGATCACTCATAAACATTTACTTATCATACATATACCAATTTAAAGCAATTAAACAATAATTTAAATCCTTGAAACCATAGTTTAAAGCCCAACTCCATCGTTCACGTTGTTTTACAAGGTTTAACACTGTAAACCACAATTACCCAACAAATTCATTCCTTTGAACTACATTCTCATTAAGTTCTTACTTAATTAACATGCATTAGGTTCAATTTCACAATTAACATATACTAATTTTGTTATCCTACATAACATGTTCATGTACATGTAATCACTGTAAAACTAATTTCTTTTATGCATACGTAGTTTAGCATACAATCACACACACACACACACACACACACACACACACACACACACATATATATATATATATATATATATATATATATATATATATATATATATATATGCTAGTTATAACAATTATCATTACAAATACGCATAATTTCATAATCAATTGTAAAAACATGGTTACAGAAAATTTTGTAAAACGTATATAGTGTTATGATTATGGAAAATACCTCTTGTTGCTTTGAAAATCCTTTCACCGAGAATCGCTTGAGCACTCAGAACTTGTTTTGAAATCCCAACATTTTCTCTCTCAAACTCCCTCAAATTCTTTTCTCTGTAATCTTTGTTCTATTTTCTCTTAAGCCAATATCAGACCCAAAACCCTTTTACGTGAAATAAAACAAAGGCAACGCACGTATTTTCAAAACGTCTAAAACCGACGTCTTACTAATGATCTTATTAAATCAGCGGTTACCAAAAATTATTATATATTATTTATATTTTATTTATTTAGTTTATTATAATTCAAAAATCGAAATAAAACCAAAAGCCATAAGGCTCCGTTTGGCAAAACTCTTTAAAAATTAAAGACTTAATATATTTAAGCCTTGTTTGGCAAAACTAAATTAAACTCCTTTAATTTATTTTAATAACTCCTTTATAATATAGTTAATTATCACACTTTATTTAATTAAGTTTTCATACTTAATTTAATTAATTCTAATAACAATTTATTGAATAAATCATTTAATCATTATAAACTCTCTAACTTAATTATTAAATTAAATTAGAATATTATCTTATAACAATTCATTTCCTTAACCCATTAATTATTTATTAAACAAATAATTAACCAAATCAAATCAAATCAAATTAAACAAATATTTATTCAACAATAAACACATCCATTAAATATTTAAATAATTCAATAAATATTTATAATTACAATTAAAATTCTGGATTGTTACATTAATCACATCACAATAAGAATTTCAATTATTAAATTCTTATTTTAATAACTTATGAAAAATTCGGATTGTCACATCATTCCCTCCTTATAAGGATTCCGTCCTTAGAATCAACGAAACCTCCCTTACTCGGTTTTTACCAAATCTGTTTTCAAAAATTTGTCGTTGAATATCTTCAACACATTACCTTAATAAAGATTTTATATTTCCGACTACATTCATTACTTCAACAAATTTTAGGTTTAATTTCATAACTTTCACTTGAACTCAATTATATTCTGAGTATTATATATTCTTTAACCCCTTCATTCTTTTTTTTAAGGATCGTTATCATAAACACTCAGGATATTACATTCACCATTTCTTCTAAGAATTTCCTCCTCGAAATTTTATCTATTATCAAAATAGATTTTACGTTAATACTATATTCATTCCTTGGGTTTTATAACCACTTCTTTTCAGAAAGATCTTTCTACAATTATTAAACTTTTCTATTAAAAGTTTCACATTATTCTTTGATAACTCTTATCCTTCTCACTTCAAAATCTCTTTTCTCACTTATTCAACATACTCATCATTTAGTGTCGCATTCTACGCCTTACTTCTTTCTAAGAAATACTTTCCTTTCCATATTCACTTCAGAATAACATGAATCCTCCACAATTGCTCAATAATTGGGAAGCAGTATGAATAACTCAGGATTTTAAAAGATTATCCAATCATGCTAAGCGTAACCTCTAATAAAAGAGTTGTTCATCTCAGAATTTAGAGTGCAAGCATTCAACTGAGGGTCTAATGACCACGAACCATGTCCACAGTTATAAGTACTCTTTCAACTTTAACTTTAACATGCATAAGACTATAAGGACTCCACGTACTTTGGGGGATCAATCATTCGTACAATGTATTGTGCACAAACATTTCAGCGCAAAGTATGAACTAAGCGTAAACCCTAATAATAGGGTTGTTCATCTCAGTTTTTCAACATCTGAATCCGCACATAAATAAATTGGTTTGGGATAACTTCTCAAGAAACTCTTGAATTTCATTAACATTTTTTAATATTTGTCTAGCTGAATCAAATAGCATAGACCTCTCTAACAATTCGGACATCAACCGAAATATTCATATACATACATACATATGTATTCTCATATCGTAAAGAAATCTCAAAACTCTTTTTATAACGTCATGATACCGCACTGTATTTACAGTCCGTTGAGTATTTCGTCATTTGGTAATTTTATCATACTACATTATACCATAGTGGGTAGACGATCTTTAGATCACATCCAACACTAAGTAATACTGCATTGATGACTCCATGGTTTTTATCATCTCTACACCAGGTTCCATGATGCATTGATGATATATAAAATATATTTTGATATATTACAAATCATTTGTGTCTAGCTGAAGCAATTAGCATAGACATACGAATAACGGTGTTGTTGTTAAAACTCATTGGTTCCATCATTTGATCCAATATTTTTCAAGAAAAATAGAAGTGTAAACATCAGCACGAAGTCAATAAATTTCGAAAGTCTGGCATAGCTAGTAGATTTAGAATATCCAAGTATCCATCAACTTCAATCTTTACTCCATTACTTCATTACTTAACCATTCTATCAATATTCAACTTCATCAATGTTCCCTATATTATAACCGTTTTCTACCCAATATAGTTCATCAAACTTATTACACATTAGAAGTTCAGGAACTTACCACAATAATATGAGTTTAAGAACTTATCCTAGTCAGACCATAGGCGTTCATTCGCTGAGGAGTTCAAAACATACCATATTATTATAAGTCACGAACTTACCATGTGCATTAGTTTTAAGAACCGCACCTAATCCTAATAATATCTGACTAATCTTAATAGTTTCTAACTATCAAATATACGCATGAGAAAAGAATCACCTTTTCGCCACATATACATTGATAGCACAACACCAACATTCCAATTATTATCAATGTGATAAACTGAGCGCAAGCATAAAACCCTCGCCCATACAAAGGTTCGTACAACTCAGCCATCACATGAGTCCTCAATTGAAATCCCACTTAACTCTATCTTGCTCATAACTTGCTCTTTGCTAGATACAAATTCCTCGTATCACACTATCTATAACTCATCGTGAGTTCGTCTTGTTCTATTTCATAATACAATATCTTCATAGGATCAAGCTATACTTATTCAAACATTACAAATCATCTTTCTTTTATAACTTAAATAGATCACGTCGTGATCTTATTCTATAATCATCTCCCTTAAAATTCTTTTTTTAACTCGTGATCGTTTTGTTTTACGATCCCCTTTCTTTCTCTTTTTCGTCATTTACGACATTATTCGTTATCTTGGCTATTGGAGTTAGGAAACTCCCATTTCTTATCTTTATATCTCTTCAAGATTATTCTTTGAATTCTCTTATTTATAAAACAATTCTTCCTTAAAGAATTTCTAACTTCGCTTACATTGCTCAACATTTCATTCGAGTTCCACATTTTTATCATACGTAACCACTTTCTATACTTAGTACATATCGAGTCTCTAACAGTTTTAATATGGTACGTTGAGTGATTTCCCACAAATAACCAACAAACTAGGTTCCGGGTTGCTAGTTCGTATATACCTCTGCTCTATGAAGGAATCGTTTAGCCCAGATACCATACATCAACTATTAAAGAGTACAATTGTACCATACTTAAATATAACTTTTTGATTCTTAACTTCTTTATCACTCTCTTTTTATAGACATTGTCTATTTATTATCACCTTACATCCTTATTATTGGAGTTGAGTAACCCCATATTCATATTCCTTAAAATTTTAAGAGATTCTTCTTTGAATCCTCTCACGTATATTCTAATCTCTTCTTTATACATTTCTTAAATTACTTCTTATTGTTCAAACTCTATCTGAGTTTATTCTTTCATTATTTTCACCTCTCTTCTCTAAGGTTATAGCCTAAGATACCCCTACCTAAGGTTTATAACCTACAGCTTTGATACCAACTGTAACGACCCCAAAATTTATACAATAATATCCTCCTTCTCTATCGTTACCAATACGACTTTAATATATATTTACATCATTATTCGATAATAAATTACTAAATATGCGGAAAAATTTTAAAACTTTTATTCATTTCCTTTTGTATTGCCCTAAATCGCAACCTTTACATTACATCTCTTCGATTTAAACTTATATCATGAATCGTTACAACAAAATGACTATACAAAGTCTTACATCATAACTAAATATCCATATACATTGGATAGCTCAACTTACAATTCAATAACATGTTACATTCAAAATATGAAATACATTTCTCATAAAAATATAAGTAATCTTCGTGAATATAGATATCTATAACTCACTTAGCACATATCTTTACCTTAAAATCTTGACCTGTAAAAGTGGTTATTTGCAAGAGTGAGCTTGACAGCTCAGCAAAATCTAACAGTTTTCATGCATCACATAACATATAATAATATGCTCAACATACATCTCATAATAATTAAAGTAACAAGGCGTACATGCTTTTAATTCACATAGCAAATATAAGGATTGAGTTCCTTACTCAATCATCATTATTTAACTAAAACAATGTAGTCATAAATTGACTTTAACATTTTATGATTTCTACATGTATAACATATCGTGCAATTTAAAACAGTTCATCAAGTTCACGTAGGAAATAGGAACCGAAAGACTTGCCTTGATCGTTGTTTAACAATAACAGTTTAACTGTTTACAGTTATTTGCACTTCACGTGCCCTACACAATTATATAACCATACACATCAACTATTAGTCACATAGCAACACATAATAATTGTAATGTAAACTCTACTCCACATCTCACAATCTTTCCAATTAATTAGCACACAATGTTCAATTAGATTGTGTTAACTTTTCGACTTATGTAATATTCGAAATTCATTCAAGTGTTTAAATCTTCCTAGGAACCATTATTGGTTTTATATTAAACCTATTTCATATTTTATAGTATCCATTTCATTTGACTTAAAACACTTTTTACATTCATTAACACTTATCACGGCATTTCGACGTTTATTCGTCACACGCCCGATTTGCCTCTCTTGTGTATTCTTACTATGCTTCTATAACTTATCCAATACATTATTTATTAATGTTAAGCACTATTATATTTACTAACATTCATATTTTATAACTTATAATAACATTTTTTATCGTCAGAAGCACTACAGATGCATATGTGCATGCCCGACGCCCTCCGATTACCTCCGAAAACACAACAGTCCTAAAGATAACCATTTTGACTACTGTTAAATACCTCAAATTGAAAAACTTAAAGAACAAACGTTGTGGGTCTATTGGTCCTCGTTCCAGATCATCTTGAATTACCTTAATCGGAGTTCGTATGAAAACGTTATGGCCGTTTTAATACAGGAGGTCAAAACAATCCGACCCAGACTATTATTTCGGCTCTGGGGCGTGAGAACTAAGTCCGACATTAGCACTGGGCTCAAATTTTAGCACTGGGGCGCGAAGTTCTAGGCTATTTTTGGTGCTGAGGCGCGAAAATCACAGCTAGGGGGCAGATTTTGGCGCTGGAGCGCCAAAACTTATAGAACCCAACAACGAAGAACATAATAACTAAATTCTGGACTACTTACTACTGTTAACATCTAAATTAAGATGTAAAACTTATATTGATTACTCATAAATATTTACTTATCATACATATACCAATTTAAAACAATTAAACAATAATTTAAATCCTTGAAACTATAGTTTAAAGCCCAACTCCATTGTTGACATTGTTTTACAAGGTTTAACACTGTAAACCACAATTATCCAACGAATTCATTCCTTTGAACTACGTTCTCATTAAGTTCTTACCTAATTAACATACATAAGGTTCAATTTCACAATTAGCATATACTAATTTTGTTATGCTACATAACATGTTCATGTACATGTAATCACTGTAAAACCAATTTCTTTCTTGCATATGTAGTTTATCATACAATAACATATATATACTTATATATATATGCTAGTTATAACAATTACCATTACAAATACGCATAATTTCATAATCAATTGTAAAAATATGGTTTACAGAAAAATTTATAAAAACTTTATATTACAATCAAGAACACAGAGAACGTAAAACGTATATAGTGTTATGATTATGGAAAATACCTCTTGTTGCTTTAAAAATCCTTTCACTGAGAATCGCTTGAAAACTCAGAACTTGTTTTGAAATCTCAGCCTTTTCTCTCTCAAACTCTCTCAAATTCTTTTCTCTGTAATCTTTGTTCTCTTTTCTCTTAAGCCAATATCAGACCCAAAACTCTTTTACGTGAAATAAAACAAAGGCAACGCACGTATTTTCAAAACGTCTAAAACTAACGTCTTACTAATGATCTTATTAAATCAGCGGTTACTAAAAATTATTATATATTATTTATTTAGTTTATTAGAATTCAAAATTCAAAATAAAACCAAAAGCCATAAGGCTTCGTTTGGCAAAACTCTTTAAAAATTAAAGACTTAATATATTTAAGCCTTGTTTAGCAAAAATAAATTAAGCTCCTTTAATTTATTTCAATAGCTCCTTTATAATATAGTTATTTATCACACTTTATTTAATTAAGTTTTCATACTTAATTTAATTAATTATAATAACAATTTATTGAATAAATCATTTAATCATTATAAACTCGCTAACTTAATTATTAAATTAAATTAGAATATTATCTCATAACAATTATTTTTCTTAACCCATTAATTATTTATTAAACAAATAATTAACCAAATCAAATTAAACCAATATTTATTCAACAACAAACAAATATTTATTCAACAATAAACACATCCATTAAATATTTATATAATTCAATAAATATTTATAATTACAATTAAAATTCTGGATTGTTACATTAATCACATCGCAATAAGAATTTCAATCATTAAATTCTTATTTTAATAACTTATGAAAAATTTGGGTTATCACATTACTTACTACCTTCATCAACATCTAAGTCATACAACTAGTGTACACTTAGAACGTTCGTTCGACGCGAATATGATTCACGAGGATCATTTACGTATTATGTGTTCATGTTGTTCGTCTCTTAATCTCTCATTCAACCTTTACTCAAGGTTTTAATTGATTTCAATCGTTATCCATCCCATGAACCCCATGTTCATTATTCTTTCTTAATGTCGAAGTCATACGATTCGTTGTATGTTAAGTCCGCTCGTTCATCGCAACTGTGTTGTGTTCACAGCGTCTATACGCTTTACAGTTAACTCTTATTATGACATCATAATATCAAAATTTTATACATCATCCTCGTCACTCAATGTCTAAGGAATCACCATCATAGCAATACCACACTTTCGTTTTATCATGACTATGGTCCTCGGTTATCGGTTACGTAATCTAGCGTTTACTTTCTTTGCTTCTTAATCCCGTTAAATCTTTCCTTCAACCTTTACTAAAGATTTAAATCACTTATTTAAGTGTTACATTACTTGAAATAAATGTTTATTATTCTTTCTTACACATCTCCTAGGAATTGAGCAATTAAACTCTCTTCACTAGGTCTTGCCCTGCACCGGCACTGCGGCGCCGGGTCCTTCCTTCTTCCTTGCGCTGCAGCGCAAGTCTCCAGTGCCTTCTTCCCCGGTCTAGCGTTGCGGCACCAAACCTTCTCTCACTCTCACGTTGCGGTGCCACTAGGCAGTACCGAATTGCCTGGGCTGGCGCTGCGACGTCGCCTCCCAAAGCTTATCCGGCGCTGCGGCGCCAAGCATGAAACCTAGAAATTTTTCTAAGTCTTTGAACTGATTTGAGACACTTACTTTACAATCTCATATCTTCTTCGTTATAACTCGGAACGAGGTCGTTCCAAAGCCATTCTCTTCCTTATCTTACGTACTTCAACCATCCTTAGATAAAAATTTATTCTGAATCCGTTAACTTGCCATTCAATTGGATTAATCTTCATCCTTTGTTCGTTTTACGTTATTAACGTTCTTCGTCCGTTCGTCCGTAATTCGGTCACCCGAACTCAAAACTTGTTTGTTCTTGAGTCCACGACTCACGTTTTCTACGTTCTCTTACATTCTTATGAAACTCTACCCATTCGGGTTCATTTAGATACTTTCTACTTCTCGTTTATCTTTTACAAAATTTTCACTATAACTTTGTTATAGCTAAGTTCAATCCGTTCTTCAGGAACGTTTCTACCATTCTTAACCAAGCAATAAGCAACTAACTTATACGCGATGGTTTTAAACTTGTCAATCAACAACAAGTTATATCACGATGGTTTTAAATTTGTCCATCAACAACGTTCTTCGTGTTCTTCACATGTTTATAATCCGTACTTTGATTATGATTTCACTTTTTTCTTGGACTTTGATGTTATAAAACACCATTCCTTACTAATATCACCGAATCGTTCATATGATTCATTCGGATCGTTCAAATTCATTGCGAATCTTATACTTCCTTACGAAATTTATAAATTAAATTTCTAATTATTATTTCTTCGTTTTCTCATGATTTCAACCATATGAAACCATTCTTACCATCTTTTACTCCTATTCTCATTAAGCTATATTTTTAACATAGAAAACTTAATGAAAAATTACTTAGAAGTAAGGTTTCGGATTACCTTTCTTCTTTAATCCTCTTCAGTTGGACAAAGTTTACTCGCGAGCTAGCTTTTCCTCTTCCTCTTCCTCTTTATTCGAACTCTCTCTCTCTCTCTCTCTCAAGTGTTGGAGAATTTTTCATTAACCAACAAATGAGCTTAAGCTCTCCTTTTATAGAAAATCCAAGCTAGGGGCATTTTAGTAATTTGACCAAGTCTCCTTACTCCATCTCCTTACTATTCATGAAGCTTCCCTCGGAAGATTTGTGCTTCTGTCTTGCGAAATTCGTCTGACAGTTTTAAAAATTGCGATTCTCAGAATCCAAATATTTTTGGATATTTCGTCTTTCCTCTACATTTTAACTTCTACGCATTCTTCAGAACTCTGAAAAACTGAAAAACACTTTTTGATGTTAGGTGTTTTCCTTAACGTGTTTCCATAACGTAGTTAAACGAATGAAAAGTACATAACAGTACTTTTCATCTTTTTTATTTCGTCTGATTTCTGCACGTTTTTTGAGAAAAACTTTTATCGGCTTACTTAACTTTTCACGATATATTATCGTCAAATCTTTTGACGAAATGTCATTTCGACATACCAAACTCTCAGAAAGGCTTAGGTTATTCAAACTCTAACCCTTAGGTTTCGTCGGGTGAATAGTGCATATTTCATCTTTTTCTTGGAAATATATTTGTTTCCGAAAATTTTTTATTTTCGTCTTGAAAATTCTTACTCGTTCAATCTAGCTCATAGCTAGAATCCTCCCGACTTATAATCATCATAGGTTCTAGAACGATTAATAAACACATAGCACATAATATTATTAATAAAAATTTATTTTATTAATAACTAATTCTTTAAACTTAAATTCTGGACAATCCGATTTTTCGGGTTATCACATTCTTCCCCCCTTATAAAAATTCCATCATCGGAATTTTTTAAAACCACACCCATACTCGGGTCCTCACATTCTCCCCTTCTTCACAGAATTTCGTCCTCAAAATTTTAGATTACTCTTCTTCTCAACTTCTCTTCAAAGAAGTTCTTATCTTTCAAACATTCCCTAACCTCCATAACTTATCAAGAATTAACAAGTAGAATGAATAATGAGGAACATAAGAATTCCTTTAAAACATTTCATACTTTTGCTGAGTGGTCAAATCGACCATGAACTTTTACTAGATTTAACAACTTTTCACCGTAAACCCTTCTATCACGGTCAGTTTACAATCATCAAGAAGGTAAACTACCTCTTCCATGCGCATGCGATCAACCAATCGTATAACCCCATTTCGGGGGGTGTTCACCTTAGACTTAATCATTAGATTCTGCACCAAAATAATTTGGCTTGGCATAACCTCTTCAAAGAAAGCTCAATTTTCTTTTAAACATGACATACCATTTGTCTTAGCCAAATCAAATAGATTTAGACCATACCAATACATTGGACATTAACTTGAAACATTCGTCTAGTCAAATTAATTGACATCGACTACTTCTTTAAATTCTTTCACAATACATCAAAACATTTTATGACGTCATGATACCATACTTTTCACAGTACATTGAGGACTTCGTCAGTTTATGACTTCATCATTATACGTCATACCATAACGGGTTGTTGATCATAAGATCACATCCAACACTAGGTTCAAGTGCATTAATAACTCCATCCTTTTACCATCCTTGCATCAAATGCACTGATGATATAAAATTTATTTTGATATTTCAAATCAATTTATGTCTAGCCAAAATAATTAGCATAAACATATAAAGACTAGTTCTTTTTAAAATCCATTGGTTCCAAAAGTTGAACCAATTTTTTCCTTTTTAAAACGCACATATAAGCACAATTTCAATAAACTTCGAAATCTAGCATAGCTAGATGACTTGGAATATCCGATTTCCACATCTTCCTTCATTGTCTTACTTGAGACAATACTTAATCTTCTCTTAGCACCTTTGTGAAACCCCATATTTTATGAATAAAGATTTATTTTTTTTAAAATATTTTTTTAAATATTATTGTGTGAATTTGAGATAATGTTATAGTTGTGGGTAGTATTTATAAATTTTGCAAAGTATGCAAGTTGTTGTATTATATTCGATTGGTCAGGGAATATTATTTTTGTCAGGGAATATTCGTACGACGACACAATTATTGGTGGACCCCACAACTGAATTATTGTCGGATTGATAAAACGATAAAAATATTTTATGAAAATAACGGCGGAAGTTTTACCGTTAATACTGTTGAACTACTCGGTAATAAAAGTACAGTAATACGTGTGGTTGCATAGTAACACACGATATTAATTATTGAGGCTTACGTGATAAGTAACTCAGTTTTGTTTTATTGGTATTATTAATGTAATAAAACAGAAAAGTTTTTTATATAAAACAGAATACTTTTATAAAGTTATTCGTTTTATTAGGCTAATAGTAAAATCTTTTTATATAAAATATAATACTTTTATAAAGTTATCTATTTTATTAGACAATAATTAGAATATATTTTATTTTATTATGCATAGTACCTGCATAGTGTTTGCATAGTAAAATCTTTTATAAAGTTATTCGTTTTATTAGATTATAAATAGAATATATTATATTTTATTTAAAAGATTTTGCTTTAAATATTGACCGTCAGATTAAAGTAAATCAATCTAGACCGTTCATGAGTTAGTTACTATGCAGTCCATTTTTCTATAAATAGAAGCTCATTCCTTCATTATTTCTTACGAATTCACTGAAACTCTAGAGAGAGAAAATTATAGAGAGAGAAGAAATGTGTTATGCTACTTCACTACTCCTATATCCAGTACTCTTCCTTTCAAGGTAAGGGATATTATTTGTTGTACTCGTAAAGGGTATTCTTTCTTTCTTATTCATGAAGAGAACTTCTGTTATTCTATTCTTTATTATTTTGCTGGAATAACCAGTATACGCGGACTACCCTATACTTGGTGACATTCTTCTATTATTTCGTCTTTACTATTTTTTTTATACAATGAGGACATTGCATATGTTAAGTTTGGGGGTGCATTCTTCCAGTTCCAGTTGCATTCATTTAGTATTCATTTTGTAGTTTTTCATGTAGTTTTCATTCTAATTTCTTAAAAAAAAAAATTAATAACATGTTCCAGCTGTTAGATAGTTTAAGTCTATTTTGGCCAATTATGAGATTGGAATTGAGTAGACAAGTATAGTATTGACTGTTAAGACTTTGATGTGATTTCTTGTCATGATTTGAATCTTTACCTGTTTGAAACTGATATAATAAGAATAGCACAGTAAAAACAACTATGTTGACTGATTGAGTCTAAATTGGCACGTAATGGACTTCTTGAGGATAATACTAGTTTGAATTAATGAAAGACATGAATAGGCGGAGATGACTGAATTTAGATAAAAACTTAAGTTTGGGGGAATATTTGGGGTACATAAGCTAAAAAAAATGAAATGAAAAAAAAAGATATTGAGTTGAATAAATTGAGTCCTGTGGTGGGTCGAGTGAAATACACTCCCCATAAACACAGGTGTGAGATGGAGCATAAAACACACTCACTATCCATCATTGAAAAAAAAAAGAAGAGAAAACGGGAAAAGAAAAAAAAAAGCCCCCGTAATGATAAGTAAAGCATAAGTATTCCGGATTGGACTCTTGAATTTGGTGGATGTTTGACTTTAGTTGGATCTAGCTTGTTCGTGAATTTTGTGAGTTTACACTGTATGATGCCTTTAAAGAGATCTATTATGTGTTGTATTTAGCATTATATTAGTTAGCATTGTTGTTGAGCACACACGCACTATACCAGTAATGACAAGGTAAGATTTGATGATTGACTAGGAAATTATTGATCTGTTTTAGTATGTTGTACTAGCATGTTTATTGTGATTTCTCTGAGGCTTGATGAATAGATTTTGTTTTGTTTGGCTGCTGGAATTTTAGGCATGTAGATATTTGCATTTGCATTTGTATTGCATGTTTAGTTATTGCATTGTGTTTTGTTGCTTGGGGACAAGCAATTGGTTAAGTTTGGGGGTATTTGATGAGTAGGTTTTATACCTACGAATCCGATATTATTAAACTTAATTATTGCTATCTTTAATTATTTTTTAGTATCTTTTTATGTGTTTTGTGTTTATTTCTTGTAGGTTGGAGCTGGAGGGACAAATTGGTCATTTGGGAGAAGAAAAAGGTCAAAAATCATGAAAATTAGAGCTGAGTGCCATTTTTGTAATTACGTTGTCCTGAGCAAGCGCCTAGGCGCTTGGAAATGGCCTATGTTGAGCGCCTAGGCGCTCATGTGCGGAAAAAGGAGAGTTTTTCTATTGCTAAGTGGGTTTTTGAAGCCAACAAGGAATCTAAAAATAGGCCAGATCTAATACAAATAGGGGACGACTTTAGAAAAGGAAGAAACAACTTAATTTCTCAAGAGATTTGCAGAAAGAACAACGAAGAAAAACACGAAGGAGAATTGCAAGGGTTGAAGATTAAAGAGAGATTATTGGAGCAAATTCAGAGTTTCTTCTTCTCTTCTCTAGTTTTATCTTTTGTAATTATCTGGGATGTTTGGATTATTCATCTGGATGATGTTTTTCTTTATTATTATTATGAACTAAATTTTCATTAAGATTGCAACGGAACTTGGTATGAAGTTTAAATTAAATCTTCCCATTGAATGAAAGTTGATTTTTATTGAATTATTTATTATATCTTTTGCTTATTGATTAATTGTTTGGCCAACAATTATTGTGATAATCTATATAAAATTGGAAGATGGAGTATAGATTGAGATCTGGATATGATAACATCTGTTCATATAATCTGAATAGGGTTAATATGATTAGCATGTAGGACAGGAATATACCTATGTGTCTTTTGTATCCTTTGAAAGAATTTGTGCATAAAACCCTAATTAACTTGATTCACATAGGAATATAGTGAGTTGATTAACTGGGGTGTTCCTTGTAATTCTGCGTCTTAAGGATTGGAGTTAGGAGGATTTGTTCACGTGTTTTGGAAAAAGTGTGTGAATTAGTTCTATAAAGCATTCTTGGATAATGATTCATATTAATTAATTGATTTAAATGGGAAGTAAATTGGTTTAAATGAAATATTAAGGGAAGTTGTAATCTTAATCTGTTAAATCTGCAGTTATTCTTGTGAAATTCTTATTTTAATTGTTAGTTTTGTTAAGTTTAATTTTCAAATCATAAACAAAATTTTGAAGTTTAAAATAGGATTAATTGCATTGAAATTAGTAATTGATAAATATTAGTCTATTTCCTCGTGGGAACGATATCCTTGCTTGCTGAATATTACAATTGAACGCGTATACTTGCGTGTTAAAGTGCTATTAAAAAATTTGGCAACAAGTTTTTGGCGCCGTTGCCGGGGAAATTAGTTTAATATTTTGTCATTATTAATTTCAATTAAATTAATCTTAATTTAAATATTTTTTTTATTTTATTTTATTTCTTTCTCTAGTCTAATTCTTTTTCAGGTACCATGGACAACTATGACTATCATTGGCCATATTCGAGAATGACTCGGCCAAGGGAGGCAGAGAATTATGGACTCGATGAATTGTCAGCACAATTTGGGACACTTTCGAGGAATATTAATGCTTCATCAGCATAACTTATTCAAAGTGTAGCGGTAATATGTGAGTATTGCGGTGGAAACCATCCGAGTCATCAATGTGCCATCAGTTTTGAGTCGGTACAATATAGTGGCAACTTGGATGATTACCCTAATAATTATGAATATTCCAGTAATTATCATCATGACTGGGGGAATCCGCTAAAGTTTTCATGGAGAGATGACAATCTGGCCCAACCCTTTGCTCCAAGCCAATCATACACTCCTAAATTACCAGTTCAAGCTCCTAATCATGAAGAAGAAAGGATTTTAAACTTGGAGGGACTTATTTCCAAGTTCATGGTTTTGATTGAGGAGCAGACGAATAGTCAGGAGATGTCGATTCAAAATCTTGAGAACCAGGTGGGACAACTTTTCAACGACATTATCAATCGCCCTCAAGGTGAAGTGTCAAGCAACATGGTTCCCGAGACTGATGGATTACCCACGCTAAATCTAGAACCGGATGTGCCAAAAGAAAAGGACGTGGAAAGGGAGGAGACAAGTGGGGAGCAGGAAAAGAAGGTCGCCAAAGATCTAGCCTTGAGTTCCGACATAGATGAACTGATTTTGATAGTGCCCCATATATCTTCTCCACCAAAGTTTAAGGATCCGACTAGATTTGCAATCTCGTGCCCAATTGGTAGCCATTTTTTTGATAAAGCTATATATGACATGGAAGCTAGCTTAAAGTTGGTGCCATGGTGTGAAGAGAATGGGAAGAGAGATGAAGAACCAGTTGTTCTGGAAAAGGTTCAACGCAAAAATTCGTTCACAGATACAACTCGGAAAATGCCTAGTTATTTGAAGGTTGTAAAAGAAAATCTATCTAAAAAGAACAAGCTAGGTGAATTTTTATCAATAACCCTTACCGATGGGAAACTCTTGGAAGTTACGTTATTACTAATGGATGGAGGGTTTCTCAATTTTCGAAGGGGAATTGGATAGAGAAAGTTGAAGGAGTCGGGCTGAGGACATTAAACTAAGCGCTCACTGGGAGGCAACCTAGACTTACATTTTATCTCCTTACAATTTAGTTCAATAATTTTATTTTAGTATTTTATTTCATTTAGCTATATATTTTGTCTTAGTTTAGGGTTGTATGTTCAGTTGTAATTTCCTTGCAAATGATAATTGAGAATTGGGTTCATGGCTTGCAGGTTAGAAGGATAAAAGAGCACAAAATTTGGCTAAGGCTGGCCCAAGCGCCTAGGCGCCCAAAACAAGCCTATTCCAAGCGCCTAGGCGCTTAACTGCAGAATGCCCAGACAAGCCCAAGCGCCTAGGCGCCCACTCCAAGCCATTTTCAAGCGCCTAGGCGCTCACCATCACCATCAGATTCTGTTCCCAAGCGCCTAGGCGCTCTAACCTTCACAATTTCAAGCGCCTAGGCGCTCTACCTGTGCACTTGAAAAAAAAACAAAGCCCTAAGTAAGGCAATTCTAATTCAAACCCAATTCCTTTCACTCCTAATTCAAAAGCAACTCCTTCCAAGCCCTTGCACCACAATAACACCAACTCTTGCACTCTCCCAATCAAAATCTAATTCATCTTCTCCAAACCGCAATCAAGAAAAAAGCAAGCTAAAGTCAACTTCTTTATCTCCTACTTGGATTCTAACTGCAACAATTCAAAGCAAAGTTCAAGCTTTAAGATTTGCTCTAATCCAAGTTTGGGGGAGGTTCACATCGGGGTCTAAGCTTGCAAGTGATTGGCGCTCCATAACAGTTCCCACCACCTCCACCCTTGTCCGTGTACCCTCCCGACTGACTTAGCTCCTGAGGATGATGCTAATACAGAAGAAGTAGATGATGCTGATGAAGAGTAAAGCTTCAATCTTTCAGGGAAGTCCTCAGTGCCTAATTTCTTGTGTTTTTTTTATACAATGAGGACATTGCATATGTTAAGTTTGGGGGTGCATTCTTCCAGTTCCAGTTGCATTCATTTAGTATTCATTTTGTAGTTTTTCATGTAGTTTTCATTCTAATTTCTTAAAAAAAAAATTAATAACATGTTCCAGCTGTTAGATAGTTTAAGTCTGTTTTGGCCAATTATGAGATTGGAATTGAGTAGACAAGTATAGTATTGACTGTTAAGACTTTGATGTGATTTCTTGTCATGATTTGAATCTTTACCTGTTTGAAACTGATATAATAAGAATAGCACAGTAAAAACAACTATGTTGACTGATTGAGTCTAAATTGGCACGTAATGGACTTCTTGAGGATAATACTAGTTTGAATTAATGAAAGACATGAATAGGCGGAGATGACTGAATTTAGACAAAAACTTAAGTTTGGGGGAATATTTGGGGTACATAAGCTAAAAAAAATGAAATGAAAAAAAAGATATTGAGTTGAATAAATTGAGTCATGTGGTGGGTCGAGTGAAATACACTCCCCATAAACACAGGTGTGAGATGGAGCATAAAACACACTCACTATCCATCATTGAAAAAAAAAGAAGAGAAAACGGGAAAAGAAAAAAAAAGCCCCCGTAATGATAAGTAAAGCATAAGTATTCCGGATTGGACTCTTAAATTTGGTGGATGTTTGACTTTAGTTGGATCTAGCTTGTTCGTGAATTTTGTGAGTTTACACTGTATGATGCCTTTAAAGAGATCTATTATGTGTTGTATTTAGCATTATATTAGTTAGCATTGTTGTTGAGCACACACGCACTATATCAGTAATGACAGGGTAATATTTGATGATTGACTAGGAAATTATTGATCTGTTTTAGTATGTTGTACTAGCATGTTTATTGTGATTTCTTTGAGGCTTGATGAATAGATTTTGTTTTGTTTGGCTGCTGGAATTTTAGGCATGTAGATATTTGCATTTGCATTTGTATTGCATGTTTAGTTATTGCATTGTGTTTTGTTGCTTGGGGACAAGCAATTGGTTAAGTTTGGGGGTATTTGATGAGTATGTTTTATACCTACGAATCCGATATTATTAAACTTAATTATTGCTATCTTTAATTATTTTTTAGTATCTTTTTATGTGTTTTGTGTTTATTTCTTGTAGGTTAGAGCTGGAGGGACAAATTGGTCATTTGGGAGAAGAAAAAGGTTAAAAATCATGAAAATTAGAGCTGAGTGCTATTTTTGTAATTACGCTGTCCTGAGCAAGCGCCTAGGCGCTTGGAAATGGCCTATGTTGAGCGCCTAGGCGCTCATGTGCGGAAAAAGGAGAGTTTTTCTATTGCTAAGTGAGTTTTTGAAGCCAACAAGGAATCTAAAAAGAGGCCAGATCTAATACAAATAGGGGAGGACTTTAGAAAAGGAAGAAACAACTTAATTTCTCAAGAGATTTGCAGAGAGAACAACGAAGAAAAACACGAAGGAGAATTGCAAGGGTTGAAGATTAAAGAGAGATTATTGGAGCAAATTCAGAGTTTCTTCTTCTCTTCTCTAGTTTTATCTTTTTTAATTATCTGGGATGTTTGGATTATTCATCTGGATGATGTTTTTCTTTATTATTATTATGAACTAAATTTTCATTAAGATTGCAACGGAACTTGGTATGAAGTTTAAATTAAATCTTCCCATTGAATGAAAGTTGATTTTTATTGAATTATTTATTATATCTTTTGCTTATTGATTAATTGTTTGGCCAACAATTATTGTGATAATCTATATAAAATTGGAAGATGGAGTATAGATTGAGATCTGGATATGATAACATCTGTTTATATAATCTGAATAGGGTTAATATGATTAGCATGTAGGATAGGAATATACCTATGTGTCTTTTGTATCCTTTGAAAGAATTTGTGCATAAAACCCTAATTAACTTGATTCACATAGGAATATAGTGAGTTGATTAACTGGGGTGTTCCTTGTAATTCTGCGTCTTAAGGATTGAAGTTAGGAGGATTTGTTCACGTGTTTTGGAAAAAGTGTGTGAATTAGTTCTATAAAGCATTCTTGGATAATGATTCATATTAATTAATTGATTTAAATGGGAAGTAAATTGGTTTAAATGAAATATTAAGGGAAGTTGTAATCTTAATCTGTTAAATCTGCAGTTATTCTTGTGAAATTCTTATTTTAATTGTTAGTTTTGTTAAGTTTAATTTTCAAATCATAAACAAAATTTTGTAGTTTAAAATAGGATTAATTGCATTGAAATTAGTAATTGATAAATATTAGTCTATTTCCTCGTGGGAACGATATCCTTGCTTGCTGAATATTACAATTGAACGCGTATACTTGCGTGTTAAAGTGCTATTAAAAAATTAGGCAACAGTAGTCCTCACTATTCTATGTAATAGTGTGATAATAATTGTAATGAGGACTCCTTTTGAGTATGGATACTCTCTAGAAGACAATATTTGTATTCAAAACACGACAGTTGTATTTGAATTATGTACCATGTATCTGGCGACTCAAGATGGGTGATGTATACCTAATTTTGGGGGCAACACAGTTGGTATCAGAGCTTATGGATATGATCCCTGGCTGAGATGTGAGACAAGAACTAGGAGGGGAGAGATGGGGAATTCCTTCGCTAGTATGACCTACCTAAGTTTATTTGATATTTAGTTGGTCAGTCAGAGTATAGAGATAATATGTGACATGTTAATTAACCCTTGTTTTGTTGCAGTATTTGAAAATGGCATCTGAAAATGTTGAGATAAGCAATGGAGCACAGGAGATCGTTGAGTCTCCATAGATCAATAATCAGGACAATGTGCAACGTGATGGCGACAATCCTCCTGTAAACAACAACACTGATCAATTGACGAACGACGGTACGTTTAGGAGTTTTTTATAATTCATTCAACATCAGGCGAAGGCGGCTCCTGTTCATAATACAGGAGGAAACAATGGTAACCCACGGTTGGTCACTGCTAAGCAATTCAAGGAGCTGGGACCACCGGAGTTTTGGGAAAGCCAGAACCACTTAAGGCGGAGACGTGGTTTAAGTAGATCACCAAGATATTTGATGTCTTGGGATGCTCCGAGGAGCAAAAGGTTACCTTTGCCACCTTTATGTTGCGTGAAGAGGCAGATCACTTGGTGGAAATCTGTAATATGTACCCAGCCTGACACACTCAAGATGTCTTGGGAGAAGTTCCAAGAGCTGTTCAATGACAAGTACTTTCCCGAAAGCATTCGTCACATGAAGGAGGTGGAATTTATCAAGTTGGAGCAAAACAGCATGACCGTGTTGCAGTACGAAGCTAAGTTTACCGAGTTGTCCCGATTTGCGTCCCACTTGGTTGATAATGAGGAGAGAATAACGCGAATGTTTCTAAGAGGTTTGAAACCTTAGATACGTCAATATCTTATCTATCATAAACTGTGTTTGTATTGTTAATAGGGTTCAGTTAGTGGAGCACAATAATTGAGAAGGAGAAGGCTCTATTTATAGCAAATCTAATACTTAGTTAATAGTTTTGCACAAGGAATTAATCGAAGGGGAGGAAGATGAATCCAGTAGATGCTAGAGAGTCGGTTACCAACTATTCCCTAGCCATTCTTATAGCAATCATCAGATCTACTTCTTAATAATGAAGGAATAGAATAGGGCAATGGCCTATTCATACGGTAGTTATATAAAAGTGACACTGATTTTGGTACACAGTTTAAGTCCAGCAATAAAGCTTAGTTTGGTTCCTATAATTCCCAAAATGAAATTTTAACGTACCATTGTTACCATATTAGGAATTTAAAGATAAATTTTATTCTCTCATCATATAATCCATGTACATTAAATACATGCAATAAAATAACACGGTTAGCTATTATTGTCCTAGTAGTTCCATAATTATTTCTACTACTCACAACCACATTATAACCTTGTGTAGCGCCCCCAAATCTGGGTATCTTCCAACCCGACAGATGGTGCAATACTATACAACATTCATACATTCATTCAATTGAAAAGTCTCAAAGAGCGAATATAACTTCTATATATTAAAGTAATATTTACAATTTCCCAGGTTCTATACCCATTACAAAGGTTCTTTGTTATAATATCATTTTACATTACAACAATAGACCTATACTATTACAAGACAGCTTAACAATCTACCTTAGCTTTTCCTTTATCCCTCTTTGATCCTTCGGGACGTTCAGTCTTAGCTGCATTCATATGTTTCAAGCAAGAGTGAGCATGGCTAGCTCAGCAAATATAACAATTCAATAACAACATGCTTGACACGTATGAATCGTATATCTTCAATAACTGAACAATAGTTATGAAGTACTATTGATAATTCAAAGTAGCACTTCACCTTTTCTTTCAAAATGTTTTACAATAATAACAATGTTTAGTAAAACATTCACTCCGGTCAAAGACCTCGAGTATTCATTCTTTCTTGGAAAAGGACAACCCAGAACAAATTTTGTTAGCCCGATATTACTTACGAGCACTTCTAGGTAATCAGCCTATTGTACTCTATGTTGATCAACACTACATCCATTAAACGTATGTACGTTTAATCATTTAGCAACCTCACGTGCGTGTCGTTTTACCGACAAAACATGTGTTTAACATTTCAATCTTCTTTTGAAAACCATATCAAGTAGTTGACAAAAGATAGCAACATTTGATAATACAAGAGTAGATTATCAAGTCTAGCCAAAAGGATTGACTTTAATCTCAACATACCTCAATTCATGCGAAAGAATACATGAATCTTAAACTTGTTCAGATTGAACTGATACAAAAGTTAGAATACTTGCCTTTAGCGTCTGCTACTGTATATTAACTTTATGTTTAAGTCTTTCAAGTCCCTACAGTACATGATCACATAATGCCTTATATTAGGTCACATATAATCAAGTATGTATATGACTATATCTTACCTTTCTTCTCAATCTAATTGTGTATTAGATTCAGTTACTATTCGTTCCGGTTTATCATTACCATTGCATTTATCCTTGAGTAAGCTATCTTAACCTTTACATTACATTCCTTAAGGTTTAACAAAGTTTACCAATGTTACATTATCGACCTTAAGTTATGTTTACTTTCCATCAATTTAGGTTTTCTTTTCTTTGTACATAGAAACCTTTCTTTCTATCTTTGTTCTGAGACTGGCGCTGCGGCGCCGGTCTTATATTCACATCTCGCGCTGCGGCGCGAGCCTTATTCTAGCATGTCCCGGACTTGGCGCTGGGGCGCGAGTCCTTATGTAATGGTCTGCGCTGCGGCGCGACTCTCCAGAGGTTTTTCGTACTGTGCATGGTGCTGGGGCGCGGGTATTTTGTCTTGGGTTGGCGCCGCGGCGCCAACTCTGTGCACCAGAAAATAATTGCAGTTTTGAAATTTTGCGAACTTCGCGGACGCATTACTTCTTCGTTATAAGTCTGAATTGGCTCGTTAAAAAGCCTACGGTTCACAAATTTCGTAATCTACATGATCATCCAAGAATTTTATCTATTAGACTTCGTTTGCTAAAAATTTACCTATCGGTTCATTTTTAACGAAAACGATAACATTCGTGAACGTTCAACGCTCGTTTCTTCGTTCTAAGTCGGAATCCGGTCATTTTTGAGTCTGCAACTCTTAAATGCCAAATATGACTTAACTCCTTTGTAAAGCAATAATTCCGTGATAAAACACAAAATTTGACTTCCATTCCGAGAATTTTACGAATTCGACGATTGTCGTCCAATCGTGCAATTTCCGGCAAATCTTCATTCTTACGATTTGTTCAACATTACACATGAACTTCATTCATCATGTGAACATCTCCCCATACATAATACAACAACTTATTTTCATTGTTGGACTTTAACTCCTCATGAGCTTATAACTCATCAAATTATAAACTACTTAAGATTGGATTATTCAAGACTTATGACAATTAGAGTTTCTTAATCATCGTCTTTGCATGTGCTTCACATATAACTTTACTTAGGTATACATGATACATATGATCATATAAATTCTTTTACCTTCATATCAATTCTCTTAATAAACTCCTTATAAGTTCATATTATCTTCACATAAGTTTATAACTTATGTTAGCTTAAATGACTTATTACCAACTTATGTGGCTTAAGTCCATGAACTACATATTCTTCTTGCTTCTTATCATTCATGTTTCTTAATCCATCTTTTCTTATCAACCTATCATGATAGAGATAGAAGATAATTGGAGAAGAAGTCTTACTTTTGTGAAGTCTTTGTAAGTAGCTTGCTTCTTCTTCTTGGTTTATGGAAGTGACTTATTGCTAGCTTATTCTCTCTAACACTTAAGCACTTTAGTAGTCTAGATTATTTGAACAACCAACAAATGGCTAGCAAAGCTCTTCTATTTATAAACTTTCCAAGGTTAGGGTATTTTTGTCTTTAAAACATCCCACCTCCTTACTATTCATTACTTGATAACCACTCTCTTATCCTTTGCTTGGTCTTTACTCATTTAACTTGGTGATTAATTCAAAGTCTTGATCACCACTTATCTTGGCCATTACTTTACTTGGTCATTACTCCTACTTGATCATCACACTTACTTGATTACCACCTCACTTGGTCACCACACATTAACCATATTAATATGGTTTGCCCCATGGGTCATACAATTCAGGGATTTTAGCTTGTGCTTGGATTAATTAAATCCTTGGGCTTTGCATTAATAAACACCAATTGGTTCATTAATTAATAATTGGGCCTCTCCCTTTAATTCACTTGGACTTGTATATAATTGTTAACCAATCTTCCAAGTCCATTAACATTTCTTAATACATATACTCATAATTTATGTATTATTTTCGTATTCTAATTCCTATAGAATTTATATACTAAATTTCATCCTTCATATAACTCGTATAATACTTCATATTATACTCATTCTCATTTCTTTGTACAATATATAAGTATCATACCATTATTAAATATTCATTACTATTTCGCCTTCCTTAACGTTTATAAATTAAGCCCACAAGCGAAATATCATTTTTTTCATAACTATATTTTTATTACATAATCCATCTCACCTTATTATTCCATCATTACGTATTTCTCAGAAATCCAAAATTATATCCCGAGCAAATACCGATGAATAGTATTTTTCGGAAAATTTCTCGGAAAACTTTTATTTTCGTCTTAGAAATTCAAACACTTTAATTCATCCACTTAGCTCAAATACTACGACATTCCAACGTCACTAGGTTATATAACGACAACAATCTTGATAACACATAGAATAAGATTTTATTATTATTTACATTAATAAAATCATTTTACAATAAGATCTGAATTTCTCGGTCGTTACATTCTTCCCCCCATTATAAAGATTCTGTCCCCAGAATCCCGTCTTACTTTAAGCAAATAGATGTGAAAAATTTTTCTTCATCTTTTCTTCTAGTTCTCACGTTGCTTCTTCAGCATCGTGGTTCCTCCATAATACCTTCACTGATGATATTACCTTGTTCCTAAGAACTTGTTACTTTCTATCAATGATTTGCATCGGCAACTCTTCATACGTTAAGTCTTTCTCGATATGAATTGGCTCATACTCGATTATATGCTTATAGTCCGGCTTATATGGACGTAATACAGATACGTGAAACACGTTATGTATTCGTTCTAGGTCTGGAGGTAATGCTATCATATAAGCAACCTCTCCCACCCGTTTTAACACTTCAAAAGGTCCTATAAACCTTGGAATTAACTTTCCTTTCTTTCCAAAGCGTATCTTTCCTTTCCAGGGAGATACCTTTAGAAATACATTCGAATGCTAAGTCTAAGAGGATGTTTACATGATATCAAACCATGATACGTGGGTTGAACTTGTGATGACTTATAAGCTAATTTTTTACCTTACGTGCCTACTTGTATCATGTCAAGCTTGATTAAAGACTATGTTAGCTAATGTACATCTTGAACATATAATACGTTATAAATAGGATTCGAAAGTGTTGAATTCTTAAACGAGGATAAACTACGCGTAAGGCAAGTATCCGAACCCTACTTTTATTGTGCAAGTATCTTTGCATTCTTTATTCGACGAATACCGTAATCTTATCTCTTTGAGTGCAAGTTATATTGTTTTCTCGTTCAAATGAGCCATTATGCTTAAAGACTTGTGAAAATTATTATTCATGATAAAATTGGTATTGTTCTTTCATATTGCAATAGAGTCGATGCCATTTGATTCGGCTAGACTATATGCATGTTTATAAAACTGTCCAAAACCATTTGATTGGTGTGAAAAATCTTAAAAACTGAGTTGAACAACCCTTACGGTAAGGAGATTGTATGTTGTAGGAAACCTCAACACATGAGTATATTATTACTGTGGTGTTAGCATAACGTGGAGTATTGTAGACTGATCCTCTACATTACTTGATTTTTTTGGATTATCAGTTTAATATTGGTAATTCTAGTAGATGTTCAATAGTCCTTAGTTACTGCTCAGTATAAATTGTTATCCAGTCGAATACCTTGATAACCTTTGAATTCATATATATCAGTTGATTTATACTGAATTATTGATCTTAGTCTAAGTATTGTTGATATTCATTATTCATGATATTATTCTGACACTCTGAACTATCCTAGAAATGACACTTCGATATTTCAAACCTTGTGATATTATATCCTACACCCTTGTTGCATATTACTTGCTGGGTAATTTGTGCTCATCCTTGCTTATTCAAAACCTTTCAGTTAAGTAAGAATAGGGAGGTGTCTCTGGAGCAGACAAGGGCAAGGGCAAGGCTACTGACTAGCTTGCCCCTTTTGTGTTTAAGATTATTATGTTGTATTAAGACTATGTTTAAACTTAAGTAAGATTATGTAATAGGTCTTTATTCGATACTATTATGTAATCTATTAAGTACTGTAGGTTGCAATACTTGGGGGAATAATTATAATAAATCATTGTATATTATTCGTAATTAGATCTTTCGTTGTGAATGTATAATTTTAGTTATTATGGTAATACTTTGAGCACGTGATGAGCTAAATTCGGGTGACCAAGTGGAGGTCAGAATTTGGAGGCGTCATAGGTTGGTATCAAAGCTATAGTTATAAACCGTAGGAACGAGAGTCCTTATATTATAACTTAAAAAAACTTAGAAATTAGGAAGGGGATAAAACTCATATAGAGTTTTCCTTGAGAGACTTAGTGTGTTATGAAATGTAACTTCATTCTATACAATGAACTTATGTTTATTTAACATTCCGATGGAGTTGTTGTTTGTCTTGTCTTATGTTAGTGATTGTAGGATGACTGACATGGGAGGACTTAGTCGAGTAGTATAAGAAGAACCGCGTGATATCCACATAGTCTATGAGGCACCCTTGATAGCGGAGCCTATATCGGTAGTTGCCCCTATTGATGATGATGACGAGGAGGAGAAGATAGAGCCTCTACCTGAGGAGTCTGATCCGGAGGAGGAGCCTATGGAGGAGGAACCCATGGAGGAGGAACCCGAGCCCATGGAGGACTCTGACGAGACCACTTTCGAGGATTGGATGTGGAGAGAGTATGAAGAACAAATTCTAGAATTAGGATGTAGAGTCGAGGAGCTAGAGACTGAGACTCTTGAGAGACAACTAGTGATACAGGAGATGGAGGTGGAAATTGCTTACCATAAGGAGGCAGGGATCCAGATGGGAGCCTTATTTCACCGATCGGTGGCGAGGAACGTTGAGTTGACAGGAAAGCTAAAAGAAATGGAGCAGAGGGTTTTGAGTGAGAGGACGGAGAAGGAGGCTCTCCAAACTCAGTTAGAGATGGAGGTGATGGATAGGATTCACTTCGAGGAGAAGTCGGAGGATTCCAATGATAGCGTGAATGATTTAGAGGATGAGGTGCGGTACAAAAGGAAGAAAATGAACAAGATGGGCTATGCTCTACGTACGGCCATGGAGAGATTGATCGATGGGGTGAATCACTACCCAGCTGAGTAAGGACAGACCCGGCATACCATAAGTCGGGATATGGTAGCACACATTACGCAGAAGGAGTATCAGAGCGCCGTGGAGCGTGGGATGTTAGACTGAGTCTAGAGGGAAAAGCTTAGTAGTATAGTAGTTTTAGTTATGTGTTGTTAATATGTTGTTGTAATCTCCGTCTTTTGTGTAAGATGTGAGACAGTGGTAACCCCAAACTTTTGAAAAATGTTAGAGGGGTAGTAAGTTAGTGTTGTCCCCGTCTTTTGTGATATTAGGGGATATGTGTTTTCATTTATAGCAGTATGCTAGAAAAGAACATGTATTGTAACCATTTGGCATATGAATATAAATGATCTTATTTCAGAAGCGTGTTATACAACTTCTAGTTCTTTCCATTTGAGAAGTATCTAAATATGACGGTTAGATAATAAAATGAAAGTTTTGTGATGCAGAAAATGCTGCCCAGACGTAGAATAACTGTCCAAGAAGAGTCAGTTAATGATGAGAGAGGACCTGTAGACCCGATACAACGACTTGTAGATTTATTGGGAGAAGCTCTGAGGGGAAGAAACGAACCCGTACCACCCATTCCCCAAGTTGTCCCAGTAACAACCTTCAAGGATTTTAAGAGTGTAGGACCATCAGAGTTTATAGGAACTACTGACCCGATAGTTACGCAAACCTGGATCAAGGAGATCGAGAAGGCCTTCACTATAGCTAGCGTGGGTGAATACCAGAAGACAGTATTTGTCACATACATGATGAGGGGCAAAGCGAACTATTGGTGAGAAACTAATCAGCAGAGAGCGGGGGAAGGAACGATAACTTGGGAGAGGTTTACAACGCTATTTTTTGAGAACTATTTCCCGAAGATTATGAAGAGTAGGATGGAAGTAAGATTCCTAGAGTTAAAACAAGGTGATATGAGGGTGGAGCAATACGCTGCGAAGTTTAATGTACTAGTGCGATTTGCAGAGCACCAAGTTGTGGATGAGGAGAGGAAGGCGAGACATTTTGAGCAAGGGTTGAAGCCGTGGTTGTATAATAAGGTATCGGTCTTCCAGATTGATTCCTTTACAACATTTTTGGAGAAGGCAATCATTGCGGAAGGTGGCAGTGAGGCCTTAAGTCTATATCATAAGGAGAAGAAGAATAAGAACGCTGGTAGTGAGCATTGTGGAGGGAGCAGCAGCGGAGGAAATAACTCTAAAAAGAGGAAATGGGAAAACAATAACAGCAGAAACAATAACCAAGGCGGGAGTCACAAGGGAAACTTTAAGAAGAGGACCGAAGCTTGCAACAAATATGGGAGAAGTCATCAGGGAGAATGCTGGAAGAGAAAAAGCACATGCTATAATTGCGGCTAAGAGGGACATATCTAGCTAAATTGCCCAAAGCCAAAGAAGATCAGAGGATGTTTTGCTTGTGGATCGACAGAGCACTAGATAAAGGATTACCCAAAGAAAGGAAGCAGTGGAGCTGGAGGAAGCCAGCGAGGATGAAGCAATTTAATGATTGGTGGACCTGCCCAACCCAACCGATCGACCGCTCGAACCTTTAACATGTATTATTTAATTCAGGTGCGACCTGTTCTTTTATATCTGAAGAATTCGCTAGTAAACTAAATACACCCCGAGAACGTTCGGAAGATTCCTTGAGCGTAGAAGTTGCGAATAAGGAAATAATCCCCAAAGAATACGTTTATCGAAATTATCGCGCAAACATTAGAGAACATGAACTGAGCGTAGACTTGATTCCTATTAGACTAGGAGAATTTGACGTAATACTGGGAATGGATTGGTTATATAACTATGCCGCGACAATTGACTGTCAAAACAAATATGTGAACCTTTAGACTCCGAGTAAGTCTAAGGTAGTGTTTTATGGTAGCTCATCGCTTAAGCAATCGTGTTGCGTTACGATGATGCAGGCCAAGAAATTGTTAAATAAAGGTTGTGTAGGTTATTTAGCTTACATTATAGATACTCATAAAAAGGGAGTAGAGATTAAAGATATACCCGTAGTGAATGAATTTTGAGACATGTTTCCGGACGATCTGCCCGGTCTTCCGCCAGACAGAGAAATCGAATTCATAATAGACTTAACACCCGGAACGGCACCAATTTCGAAAGCTCCATACCGTATGGCGCTAATAAAAATGAAGGAATTGGTGATACAACTTAAAGAATTATTGGACAAGGGTTACATTCGACCGAGTGTGTCCCCTTGGAGAGCACCAGTGTTATTCGTTAAGAAAAAGGACGGATCGATGAGGCTCTGTATTGATTATCGAGAATTGAACAGAGTAACGATCAAGAATAGATATATGATACCTAGGATAGATAACTTGTTTGATCAACTAAAGGGAGAGAAATGTTTCTCGAAGATCGACTTACGGACATGATATCATCAACTGAAAGTGCGTGATGAGGATATACCGAAGATTGCGTTTCGAACCCGTCATGGACATTACGAGTTTTTGGTAATGTCATTCGGTTTAACTAATGCTCCGACAGCATTCATGGACTTGATGAATCAAGTTTTTAAGCCATACTTGGATAAATTCGTAGAAGTTTTCATCGACGACAACTTGATCTACTCGAAGACAAAGGAAGAACACGTCGAACATCTGAAGATTATTTTGGAGGCACTACGGAAGGAGAAGATGTATGCAAAGTTTTCAAAATACGAATTTTGGATGAAGAAGGTTCAATTCTTAGGCCACGTGGTGGATGAGAATGGAATCTCAGTAGACCCCGAAAAGGTCAAAGCAACAAGTAGTTGGGAAGAACCGAGATCACTGGCGGAGGTGAGAAGTTTCTTAGGGTTAGCTGGGTACTATCGAAAATTTATCCAGGATTTTTCTAAGATAGCGACCCCGTTGACTAATTTGACGAGGAAGACGATGAAATTTGTTTGGACAGACAAATGCGAAGAGAGTTTTCAAGAATTGAAGATGAGATTAAGCGAGGAACCTCTTTTATCCTTACCAGATGATATGGGAGGATTTGTGGTGTATATTGATGCATCGCATAGAAGACTGGGCTGTGTGCTGATGCAACATGGCAAAGTCATTGCGTATGCATCACGACAATTGAAGGATTACAAAAAATGATACCCTACTCATGACTTAGAGTTAGCGGCAATAGTTTTTGCATTAAAGATATGGAGACATTATTTGTACGGAGAAAAATGTGAGATATACACGGACTACAAAAGTCTAAAATATATCTTCACATAGAAGGAGTTGAATATGCATCAGAGAAGGTGGTTAGAACTGATCAAAGATTATGACTGTGAGATTCTTTATCACCCGGGGAAGGCAAACGTAGTTGTTGACGCTCTAAGTAGGAAAGGAAGGGAGAAATTATTTCAACTGACAACTCAGGAAGAGTTAATAAGCGATTTGGAGAAGTTGGAAATAGACGTGAAGGTACCCGAGAGGTCTGAAGAGAAATTAATTGTAATGGAAGCTCGTCCGACATTGTTGGATAGGGTAAAGGAAGCACATGAAAAAGATGGAGAATGTGAGAAAATAAGAAGTAGGATCGCAAAAAATGAGGTAGAAAAATTTCGAATAAATAAAGACGGTATTTTAAAATTCGAAGGGAAAGTGTGGTTACCGGTAGTAACCGAGTTGAGAGAAGAGATTTTGTATGAGGCACACAATACGACATATTTCATTCATCCAGGAGGCACAAAGATGTACCAGGACTTGAAGCAACATTTTTGGTGGCCAAATTTGAAAAGACAAATCGCGGAGTACATTAGTAGATGTCTTACGTGTTAACGTGTAAAAGCAGAGCATCAGCGGCCAAGTGGTTTTCTACAATCGTTGGAAATATCGAAGTGGAAATGGGAGCATATCACGATGGATTTCATGGTAGGACTTCCAATCACGCAGAAAGGTTTGGATGCCATTTGGGTTATCGTGGATCAACTTATAAAGACCGCACATTTTCTGTCAATCAAGATCCGCTATAATTTGAATCAGTTAGTGAGTCTGTACGTGAAGGAGATCATTTCACGACATGGAGTGCCAGTGTCAATTATTTCTGATCGAGACCCACGTTTCACGTCAAAATTCTGGAAAAACTTGCAAGAGGGGATGGGAACACAGTTAAGGTTAAGTACTGCTTATCATCCTCAGACAGACGGACAGAGTGAGCGAACAATACAAACGCTAGAGGACATGCTTAGAACTCGCGTGATGGACTTCAAGGGGAATTGGGACGACCACCTACCCTTAGTCGAATTTGCGTATAATAATAGTTACCATGCGAGTATCGGCATGCCACCGTACGAAGCTCTTTATAGAAGGAAGTGTAGAACGCCGTTATGTTGGGATGAAGTCAGAGAACGACGAATACTCGGACCAGAGTTAGTACAACGAACCGCAGATGTGGTGACAGTGATAAGAGCCAGACTAGTAGCAGCTCAAGATCACCAGAAGAAGTACGCAGACTTGCATCGGCAAGACCGAGATTTTGAAGTCGGTAGTTTCGTATTCTTAAAGGTATCTCTATGGAAGGAAAAGATCTATTTCGGCAAGAAAGGAAAACTGAGTCCAAGATTCATTGGACCATTCGAGATACTAAAGCGAGTGGGTGAAGTAGCATACAAAGTTGCACTACCACCTAAGTTCGAGCAGGTCCATAACATTTTTCATATATCCGTGTTGCGTCCGTACAAGCCTGACTACAAACACGTGATTTCTTTCGAACCCATTCAAGTGGAGAAGAACTTAGATTACGAAGAAGTTCCTGTCCAAATTCTAGATAGGAAAGAACAAACCTTGAGAAATAAAGTTATTTCTTCTGTAAAAGTGCTTTAGCGTAACCACGATGTCGAGGAGCCAATGTGGGAGTTAGAAGATAGGATGATGAGGGATTATCCCCATCTGTTTGTGTAACCTTGTAGCAATTTCGGGACTGAATTTTTATAAGGGGGGGAGGATGTAATACCCGAGAATTTTCACGTATTATTAAATGAATTTATTACTGGAAATAAAATTCTGTGAATAAAGGTGTTATTATTTTGTGAGTTGGTTAATTCAATTGATTCGTATTAGATCAAATGTGTATTAAGAAGTGTAGTTTGACAATGAGAAGTGTGAAATGCCTTGTATGGCCTATTGTAAAACGAGTTAGCGTTGGAAACTGGCACGGGCTGAAGCTGCACCAGTCTTGGCACTGTCAGGGCACGGCGCAGCTGCGCCGTCCCAACAGTACAAACTGGCGCAGCTGCGCTAGTGGTCAGTTGGAGAAAAATTTATTCTTCTATCTTGGAAAATTAAATGAACCAGTATGTGGTGTGTGTGACATTAATAACCCATGGAATAAAGTGGGCAATTAAGTAATATTAATTGTTAATTGTTATATTAATTAATTGTTAATGGTCCTGATAGAATATTATATTCTTAGTAATTAACTAATAAAGTGTGATTACTATGATTTGCAATGTATTATGGAAATCCAGTAATCAATAATGGATTAATTAATATTGTTGTTAATTAATTAAGGGAGTGCATGAAATATTTATTTAACATAAATTAGTAAGTTAGTAATATAATAATATTATATTGACGGTTATGTGTATATACAACTATACTATATAATGCGGTGTGACATTTATGTTACTATATATTAAGTCTTCTAAAACAATATTTGTATGGGGCAATGTGATTAAATATATTGGAACTATATGTTATAAATACGTTATGAAATATCCATGTGACAATATGTATGTGGGTACATATTAAAATAAAATACCATGAACATATTGTAAATTATGATTTTAATGATGTGTACCAATGTGATAAAAATGTACATGGATTATACGTATAATACATTTTCATATTACATCTACTACCTTGGAACATTAATTATTAAATTGTGACATTAAGTTGTAGCTAATGTATGGTTGATATAGCATAAGGTTAGAAATGTGAACAAGTGTATGGACTAAGTGTTGCAAGTATACTGAGTTAATTTATTTGTCCCAAAATGAGTGTCCAAATTGCCTCATTTCACAGTTACGTATAAACCAAAAAGGCTAAGCCTATTTCTTCTTCCAAGCTTCTAGCTAATGATCATGGGGGGAGTGGTGTTCATGATGCAAACCAACAACCAATTACCAACTCCTTATTAAGCTTCATGCAATCCTGCAATCCATGGGTTTGATTCAATAGGAAAATGCAATGTCTGGTTTTATGATCTTCTATAAATAGCAGTTATACTTCTTCATTTCTTGTTGTTGAGAATTGTTTGATAAATTGCTAAGTACTAGAGTAAGTGCATTCTAAGAGCTTAAGAGTTCAATTAGCAGCAAGTTCGTTCATTTTTCAGAGGTATAATCCCATCCCTTGCTTTCCATTTTCAATTTCTGATTAACATAGTTCGTAGGTATTGAAATTTCAATTTCTTGATTTCATGAAAATAGATGTTAATGAGGTTGGGTATGAGTTATATAGATGTTATATGATCATATAAGCATGTTGCAAGTGATACATGAGCGTTTAGAATCAATTTCGTGGGTAAATTCTGTGTTTGGGCTAAACAGTTGCTGAAGCAGACTGTTCCTGGTTTGAACCAGGCACAGCGCAGCTGCGCCGTAATTACACTAGGGTGCAGTGCAGCTCCGCCGGTTGCTGGATTTTATTTTGAGCTTCTGTTGTGCAGATTGTTACAGTACCATGTAGTGTATTAGCATGCAAGCATGTATTAGGGGTATATATAGATATATGAGCCTAATGGGAGCATGTTAGACTAGCTTAACATGATTAAATGAAGTATGTAGCTTAAAAATGAATTTGAGGACTTAATAACGAACTTATTATGTATATATGCCATGTATGTATTCTGACTTTGCAAGCATGATAGTATGACTTAGAAATGCATGAATAAACCTTTAGGTTGTGTTTATATGATTACAAAGCAAACATGAGCATATTGATCATATTAGCAAGCTTTGAATGTGAATATTGTCAAGATACCATGAGGACTAGAATCTAACATTTGCAATCATGTTTGATGACATTCTTAGACTTACTCATGTAGTTTAAACATATATATGCCATGCTTGTGTATCGCATTTCAAGAAAAGCGTAAACGAAGCCTATTTTCAACTAAAGCGGTATTAGTTCCACATATATGTTATGAATACTCGTATGCATGCTTAATATGGGTGTTATAACTATCTTGTATGTTTAGAGAGCAAGCATGATAAGTTTTGTGGTTTCACGACCCTAACTTGTTGAAATAGCTAATTTAGGAATATGTTGTTATGAATAGGAACCTAGATTGAGTTGAGAAGCATGAGAGGACCTTTAACATAACATATATAACATGTGTTAGAGTTTTGGTCAAGACAGACAGAAGCCACAAGGCAGAAGCTGGGTCTTGGCATAGCCAGAGGACAACGCAGCTGCGCCGGTCCCAGGCTTAGCCATGGGGCAGCTGCGTCGTGTAGTAGTCACATGTCGATTCTGTTTTTAGTCTGATGTTTGGAGCATGCTTACAGGATTACTTTAGTTGATCTTATATGACTAATGTGCTAGTTAATGTGTTAAGGAGCATGCTATATGATGTAAATAAAGGTTAATTTCGACTTTCGAATGCTAAGTCTAAGAGGATGTTTACATGATATCAAACCATGATACGTGGGTTGAACTTGTGATGACTTATAAGCTAATTTTGTACCTTACGTGCCTACTTGTATCATGTAAAGCTTGGTTAAAGACTATGTTAGCTAATGAACATCTTGAACGTATAATACGTTATAAATAGGATTCGAAAGTGCTGAATTCTTAGACGAGGATAAACTACGCATAAGGCAAGTATCTGAACCCTACTTTTATTGTGCAAGTATCTTTGCATTCTTTATTCGACGAATACCATAAGATTATCTCTTTGAGTGCAAGTTATATTGTTTTCTCGTTCAAATGAGCCATTATGCTTAAACCCTTGTGGAAATTATTATTCATGATGAAATTGGTATTGTTCCTGAATATTGTGATAGAGTCGATGCCATTTGATTCGGCTAGACTATATGCATGTTTATAAAACTGTCCAAAACCATTTGATTGGTGCAAAAAATCTTAAAAACTGAGTTGAACAACCCTTATGGTACGGGGATTGTATGTTGTTGGAAACCCAAACACATAAGTAAGGGGATTGTATGTTGTAGGAAACCTCAACACATGAGTATATTATTACAGTGGTGTTAGCATAACGTGGAGTATTGTAGACTGATCCTCTACATTACTTGATTTTTTTGGATTATCAGTTTAAAATTGGTAATTCTAGTAGATGTTCAATAGTCCTTAGTGACTGCTCAGTATAAATTGTTATCCAGTCGAATACCTTGATAGCCTTTGAATTCATATATATCAGTTGATTTATACTGAATTATTGATCTTAGTCTAAGTATTGTTGATATTCATTATTCATGATATTATTCTGCCACTCTGAACTATCCTAGAAATGACACTTCGATATTTCAGATCTTGTGATATTATATCCTACACCCTTGTTGCATATTACTTGCTGGGCAATTTGTGCTCATCCGTGCTTATTTAAAACCTTTCAATTAAGTAAGAATAGGGAGGTGTCTCTGGAGCAGACAAGGGCAAGGGCAAGGCTACTGACTAGCTTGCCCCTTTTATGTTTAAGATTATTATGTTGTATTAAGACTATGTTTAAACTTAAGTAAGATTATGTAATAGGTCTTTATTCGATACTATTATGTAATCTATTAAGTACTGTAGGTTGCAATACTTGGGGGAATAATTATAATAAATCATTGTATATTATTCGTAATTAGATCTTTCGTTGTGAATGTATAATTTTAGTTATTATGGTAATACTTTGAGCACGTGATGAGCCAAATTGGGGTGACCAAGTGGAGGTCAGAATTTGGAGGCGTCATAGGTTGGTATCAAAGCTATAGTTATAAACCGTAGGAACGAGAGTCCTTATATTATAACTTAAAAAAACTTAGAAATTAGGAAGGGGATAAAACTCATGTAGAGTTTTCCTTGAGAGACTTAGTGTGTTATGAAATGTAACTTCATTCTATACAATGAACTTATATTTATTTAACATTCTGATGGAGTTGTTGTTTGTCTTGTCTTATGTTAGTGATTGTAGGATGACTGACATGGGAGGACCTAGTCGAGTAGTATAAGAAGAACCGCGTGATATCCACATAGTCTATGAGGCACCCTTGATAGCGGAGCCTATATCGGTAGTTGCCCCTATTGATGATGATGACGAGGAGGAGAAGATAGAGCCTCTACCTGAGGAGTCTGATCCGGAGGAGGAGCCTATGGAGGAGGATGTAAGACCCCAATTTTTATAAATAAAGATGAATTTTCTATAAATATCATTTTTGAATATTATGGAGTTAATTTGATATAATGTTATAGTTGTGGGTAATATTTATAAATTTTGCAAAGTAAGCAAGTTGTTATAAAATATTCGTTTGGTCGGAGAATATTCTTTTTGTCGAGGAATATTCGTACGACGGCACAATCATTGGTGGACCCCACAACGGAATTATTGTCGGATTGAGAAAACGACAGAATTATCTTTCTATAAAAATAACGGCTGAGGTGTTACCGTTAAAACCGTTAAAACTGTTGAACTACTCGGTAGTAAAAGTACAGTAATACGCGTGGTTGCATAGTAGCACACGGTATTGATTATTGATGCTTACGTGAGAAGTCACTCAGCTATACTCAATTATTGCTACAGTAATTGCTGCATCATATCTCTTAAATTATTGTCATAGTATCATCTGTATAATATGTTATATTATTAAATCAATAATTGAGACGTTGTGGTAAGTTTGGTTATTTTATGGGGGGCCATATGTCATCATCTAAGAGTCTCTTCGTCAATAGTAATTACCGTCGTCAATAGTAATTACCGTCGTCAATAGTATTTACCTTGGTCAATAGTAATTACCTTCGTCAATAGTATTTACCTTCGTCAATAGTAATTACCGTCGTCAATAGTAATTACCGTCGTCAATAGTATTTACCTTGGTCAATAGTAATTACCTTCGTCAATAGTATTTACCTTGGTCAATAGTAATTACTTTCGTCAATAGTAGTTGTCCCTTCAATATTACCAAGAGTCATTTGACCCTTCGTTAAGACCAAGAGTCATTTGACCCTTCGTTAAGACCAAGAGCCACCCTCGGTTTTTCTATAAATAGAGGCCTAGGGCTTCATTATTTTTCACGAATTCATTCAAGCTATAGAGAGAGAAAGTATAGAGAGAATAAGAGAGAGAGAATAAAAGTATTCTGCTACATCACTTTTCCAATATCCAGTTCTTTTAAGGTAGGGAATATTATTTCTTTTATATTCATGAAGAGAACTTCTGTTATTCCATTCGTTATTATTCTGTTGGAATAACCAGTATACGCGGTCTACCCTATACTTGGTGACATTCTTCTATTATTCTGTTGGAACATCCTGTCTGTGTGTTTTACACCGGACCTGGTTCCGTTTATTATTCTGTTGGAACATCCTGTCTGTGTGTTTTACACCGGACCTGGTTCCGTTTTATTATTATTCTATTGGAATATCCTGTCTGTGTGTTTTACACCGGACCTGGTTCCATTATTTATTATTCTGTCGGAATATCCTGTCTGTGCGTTTACGCCGGACCTGGTTCCATTATTTATTATTCTATTGGAATAACCTGTCTGTGCGGTCTATCGCATGCATGGTGATTTCTTTTGTTATTCCATTCTTTATTGTACTCAGTTGGTTAAGTTTTGACTTCTATACTCCATGAAATTTGTGGAATATCCTTGATAGTTGCGTTTCATCCAGTATCTTTTCAAGAAAATATTCTTCTAAGCGTTCTTGAATTTTACTCCACAATGCAGTATCATGTTGACAATTTGGACGTTGTTAATTCCTGGATAAATTAATTCTTGAACTTGTTTTATTGAATTCTTATATCATTGTCATCATCCTCATGTTTATAAAATGTTGAAAGTCATCTGTGGCATGTAGTGCATAGATGGACTTGGTATGATTATGACCAGGGATTATTCGGTATAATCATGACCGTAATGTTACAAATGATGTGGTAAAAGTCCTCATTGGCCCGTAGTGCATTGATGGACAGTTGTTGGCATGATCATGACCATTAATGAATATACGAATATCCTTGGCCGTAGTGCAGGGGTGATTCGATGATGTGGATTATTTTATTAAGCTGAGTTCCAGCGATCACAGTGTTGAAAAACTTTTTAAATCATAAAAGATAGTAGAGTTTATTTTCTACTTGACTCTTTTAATGGATTGCTTGTTCCGTTACAGTTAAACTTGATGTCTATTATATTTTATCAGTTTAACATTGTTGAAGGCTAATGATAATTTATTCTGCATTATCTTAGTCATAATATTTCTTACTGGGCTAGTTGAGCTCACCCTTTCTTTCACTGTTCTCTTCAGGAAATGAGAACGTAGCTGGGGCAAGTCGGGGAACGGAGTGATGGTCCGAAGAATAGTATTAGTTAGTAGTCCTCACTATTCTATGTAATGGTGTGTTAATAAATGTAATGAGGACTCCTTTTGAGTATGAATACTCTCTAGAAGATAATATTTGTATTCAAACTCACAGTTTATGTTTTGTCGTATTGTACACGACAGTTGTATTATTAAGTTGTATTTGTATTCTGTACTATGTATCTGACGACCCAAGATGGGTGATGTATACCTAATTTTGGGGGCGTCACAGTTGGTATCAGAGCTTAGGGATATGATCCCTGGCTAAGATGTGAGAATAGAACTAGGAGGGGAGAGACGGGGAATTCCTTCGCTAGTATGACATACCTAAGTTTATTTGCATGGTATTTAATTGGTCGGTCATAATATAAGGATAATATATGACATATCAATTAATTTTTATTTTGTGGCAGTATCTGAAAATGGCATCTGAGAACGTTGAGAATAGCAATGGAGCACAGACGACTGTTGATTCACCACATATCAATAATCAGGATAATGTGCATCAGGAAGGTGTCAATCCTCATGCAAACAACAACACTGACCAAATGATGAATGATCAAATGTTCAGAGGCTTTATGCAATTCATGCAACAACAGGTGAAAGCGGCTCCTGTCCACAACGTAGGTGGAAATACTGGAAACTCTCTGGCGGTCACCGCTAAATAGTTTAAGGAGCTGGGACCACCGGAGTTTAAGGGAGAACCCAAACCACTTGTAGCTGAAACATGGATAAAGCAGATCACCAAGATATTTGATGTCTTGGGTTGCTCCGAGGAGCAAAAGGTTCCCTTTGCCGCCTTTATGTTGCGAGGAGAGGCAGATTACTGGTGGGAATCGATAAAGCGTACTCAACCTGCCGCACTGAAGATGTCCTGGGAGAAGTTCCAAGAGCTGTTTAACGACAAATACTTTCCCGAGAGTATTCGTCACATGAAGGAGGTGGAGTTCATCAAATTGGAGCAGAATAATATGACCGTGTCGCAGTACGAGGCAAAATTTGCGGAGTTATCCCGGTTTGCGTCCCACCTGGTGGATAATGAAGAAAGAATGACGCGGATGTTTTTAAGAGGTTTGAAGCCGGAGATACGTCAACATCTTGTTTCTCATAAACTGTGTTTGTATTCAGATGTTGTAAATAGGGCTCAGTTGGTGGAGCGCGATAACGAGACAACGCAACCAAAAGAGAGCAGCCGGCAAAATGATAATACCAGTGAGAGCAGTCATCGAAGCGGTGACAACAAGCGTGGAGGGAATCAACAGGCCAGAAATGGTAACCACTTCGGTGGTAATCAGGGCCAAAACAATAAGAATGGACATTTCAAGAAGAGGAGATTCAACAATGATGGAAAGACGTCAGCACCAGCACCTGTCGTTAAGGAAGGAGAACGACCACCTATCATATGTTTCAAATGCGGAGGGGAGGGGCACATCAGTCCAAACTGCGCGATGCCGTCCAAAGCATGTTATAATTGTGGAAGAGAAGGTCATTTAGCCCGATTTTGTCGTTTACCGAAGACAAATTCAGCTAGGATGGAGGCACCAAAAGCCGTCCCAGAAAAGTCAAAACCGGTTGTGCAAGGGAGAGCGTTTGTTGTGAACTCCCAGAGAGCAAGGAACCCGAATGAGGTCATCACGGGTAAGCTTATTATAAACTCTAAAGAAGTTTATACTTTATTTGATACCGGTTCAACCCATTCTTTTATTTCTCCTACTTGCGCTCATCGATTAAATTTGATTCCGGAGAAATTAGACTTTGACTTATCTGTGGAAACTCCGTTGGGAGAAACCTTCATTACCTCCACTGTTTATAAGTCTTGTTTGGTTCAAGTTGGTACCCACACATTACCTATCGATCTGATTTCATTAAAAATACTTGCATTTGACGTGATTCTAGGGATTGATTGGTTAACTACTCATTATGCAAAAATTGATTGTTTTCGTAAGGTTGTTAGTTTTCATATTCCTAATCGACCTATTATGCGAATTCAAGCAACCAAACCATTAAAATCAATCGCTGTCATCTCAAGCCATAAAACTATTCGTTTATTGAAAAACGGATGTCAAGCTTTCTTAGCTCATGTCACAGATCTAAACAAAAATACGTCAGTTTTGAATGATATTTCTATTGTTAATAAATTCCCTGACGTATTCCCTGAAGAACTTCCTGGCCTACCCCCAGAGCGTGAAATTGAATTTTGTATCGATCTTGAACCCGGTACAAAACCCATTTCCAAAGCCCCATATCGAATGGCTCCTATTGAACTTCAGGAGTTAAAGATCCAACTGCAGGAATTGTTAGACATTGGCTTTATTCGTCCTAGTACTTCTCCTTGGGGAGCTCCTGTTCTATTCGTGAAGAAGAAAGATGGAAGTATGCGACTTTGTATTGATTATCGGGAGTTGAATCATGTCACCATCAAAAACAGGTACCCATTGCCACGTATTGATGACCTGTTTGACCAGTTGCAAGGAGCACAATTCTTTTCAAAGATCGATCTTCGTTCTGGATATCATCAGCTGAAGGTTAGAACTGAGGATATTCCAAAGACGGCTTTTAGAACTCGGTACGGGCATTATGAATTCCTAGTCATGTCCTTTGGATTGACTAATGCTCCTGCTGCCTTCATGGATATGATGAACCGGGTATTCAAGGAATATTTGGATCACTTTGTGGTCGTCTTTATTGATGACATCCTTATTTATTCCAAAAGCCGTGAAGATCATGAGCAACACTTGAGGCTGGTACTCCAAAAGCTTCGTGAATACAAGCTTTATGCCAAGTTGAAGAAATGCGAGTTCTGGCTGGAGGAGGTAGCATTCCTTGGGCACGTAGTATCAAGTCGTGGAATATCGGTTGACCCGGCAAAGATTGAAGCTATTCAAAGCTGGGAGCAACCTAAATCAGTGACCGAGGTACGTAGCTTTCTTGGTTTAGCTGGTTATTATCGGAGATTCGTGGAAGGATTTTCTCGAATCGCTACTCCATTAACTCAGCTGACTCGGAAAGATACAAAGTTTGGTTGGAGCGAAGAATGTGAGCAGAGTTTTCAAGAACTCAAGAGGAGACTCATTTCAGCACCTGTTCTAACAATACCATCTGGCTCGGAGGGATTTGTCATCTACAGTGATGCTTCGAGCAAAGGGTTGGGATGCGTTCTCATGCAACATGGAAAAGTCATAGCCTATGCATCAAGACAACTCAAGGAATATGAGAGGAATTATCCTACTCATGATCTAGAGTTGGCAGCTGTTGTCTTTGCACTTAAAATTTGGAGGCATTACTTGTATGGGGAGAAAGTGGAGATCTTTACGGATCATAAAAGCCTCAAATATTTCTTCACTCAAAAGGAACTCAACATGCGACAACGACGTTGGCTTGAACTGTTGAAAGATTATGATCATACCATTCAATACCATCCTGGAAAAGCGAACGTGGTAGCTGACGCATTGAGTAGAAGATCATATGCGGGTACAAGTGCAATATTAACAACGCAAAGGCCCATTTTGTGTGACTTGCAAAGGATGGAGATAGAGTTGAAGACTCCAGGGACCCATGTGATGATGGCGAATATACGAGTAGAACCGACTTTAATCGATAAAGTTAAAGCTGCTCAAGCTACAGACCTGGAGCTGATGCGTATGAGGAAGAAAGTGCAAGAAGGTGTTATGCCGGAAGCAAGAATCGATGAGGAAGGAATACTTCGAGTCAACTCCAGACTTTGTGTTCCTAACAACCCTGATTTAAAGTATGAAATCATGATGGAGGCGCACAACACACCGTTTGCAATCCATCCTGGAAGTACCAAAATGTATCATGATCTTCGTCATACATTTTGGTGGAGCAATATGAAGAGAGAGATAGCGTTGTTTATCTCAAGGTGTCTAACTTGTCAACGAGTCAAAGCGGAGCATCAAGTACCAAAAGGTCCATTGCAACCACTTGAAATTCCAGAATGGAAGTGGGAGCACATTACCATGGATTTCGTTACCGGTCTTCCTAGGGTTTCTCAAGGTATTGATGCGATTTGGGTCATTGTTGATAGATTGACCAAGTCTGCTCATTTCTTACCGATACGAGAAACTTATACACTTGAACGTCTTGCTCGTATGTACATAAACGAGATTGTAAGACTGCATGGTATGCCAGTATCCATAATTTCTGATCGAGACCCAAGATTCACTTCACGATTTTGGGTTAGTTTACAAAAAGCTATGGGCACGAAGTTACGATTTAGTTCAGCATATCATCCTCAGACGGACGGACAATCAGAGAGGACTATTCAAACTCTTGAAGATCTATTAAGACTCTGTGTCTTTGACTTCAAGGGAAGTTGGGACAAGTTCTTACCATTGGTGGAGTTTTCCTACAACAACAGTTATCAAGCAAGTATTGGCATGGCTCCATTCGAAGCATTGTATGGAAGAAAATGTCGTTCTCCAGTATGCTGGGATGAGGTGGGCGAAGCAACGTTGTTGGGACCGGAGTTGGTACGTATGACTACAGAAAAGATTCAAACGATCCGACAACGTATAAAAACCTCACAAGATCGACAAAAGAGTTATGCTGATCTTCATCGAAAGGACGTGGAATTTGATGTAGGAGATCATGTGTTCTTACGTGTTGCTCCATGGAAAGGAGTTACGAGATTTGAAAAGAGAGGAAAGCTAAATCCTCGATTCATCGGTCCATTTTTAATCCTCGATCGAGTAGGAACTGTGGCTTATAGACTCGCTTTACCGCCAAGTATGTCTCGTGTTCATAACGTTTTCCACATATCCATGTTACGCAAATATGTGGAAGACCCGAACCACATTATTGAGTTAGAACCGGACGAAATAGCGGAGGATTTGACGTATGAAGAAGTTCCTGTTCAAATCTTGGATAAGAAGGAACATATTCTACGCTCCAAGGTTATACCTCAAGTCAAAGTTTTGTGGAGAAACCACGATGTTGAGGAAATGACTTGGGAGTTAGAATCAGAAATGAAATCAAGGTATCCTTACCTCTTCGACATACCAGGTACGTACCCTAATTTCGAGGGCGAAATTTCATAAGAAGGGGAGGTTGTAAGACCCCAATTTTTATAAATAAAGATGAATTTTCTATAAATATCATTTTTGAATATTATGGAGTTAATTTGATATAATGTTATAGTTGTGGGTAATATTTATAAATTTTGCAAAGTAAGCAAGTTGTTATAAAATATTCGTTTGGTCGGAGAATATTCTTTTTGTCGAGGAATATTCGTACGACGGCACAATCATTGGTGGACCCCACAACGGAATTATTGTCGGATTGAGAAAACGACAGAATTATCTTTCTATAAAAATAACGGCTGAGGTGTTACCGTTAAAACCGTTAAAACTGTTGAACTACTCGGTAGTAAAAGTACAGTAATACGCGTGGTTGCATAGTAGCACACGGTATTGATTATTGATGCTTACGTGAGAAGTCACTCAGCTATACTCAATTATTGCTACAGTAATTGCTGCATCATATCTCTTAAATTATTGTCATAGTATCATCTGTATAATATGTTATATTATTAAATCAATAATTGAGACGTTGTGGTAAGTTTGGTTATTTTATGGGGGGCCATATGTCATCATCTAAGAGTCTCTTCGTCAATAGTAATTACCGTCGTCAATAGTAATTACCGTCGTCAATAGTATTTACCTTGGTCAATAGTAATTACCTTCGTCAATAGTATTTACCTTCGTCAATAGTAATTACCGTCGTCAATAGTAATTACCGTCGTCAATAGTATTTACCTTGGTCAATAGTAATTACCTTCGTCAATAGTATTTACCTTGGTCAATAGTAATTACTTTCGTCAATAGTAGTTGTCCCTTCAATATTACCAAGAGTCATTTGACCCTTCGTTAAGACCAAGAGTCATTTGACCCTTCGTTAAGACCAAGAGCCACCCTCAGTTTTTCTATAAATAGAGGCCTAGGGCTTCATTATTTTTCACGAATTCATTCAAGCTATAGAGAGAGAAAGTATAGAGAGAATAAGAGAGAGAGAATAAAAGTATTCTGCTACATCACTTTTCCAATATCCAGTTCTTTTAAGGTAGGGAATATTATTTCTTTTATATTCATGAAGAGAACTTCTGTTATTCCATTCGTTATTATTCTGTTGGAATAACCAGTATACGCGGTCTACCCTATACTTGGTGACATTCTTCTATTATTCTGTTGGAACATCCTGTCTGTGTGTTTTACACCGGACCTGGTTCCGTTTATTATTCTGTTGGAACATCCTGTCTGTGTGTTTTACACCGGACCTGGTTCCGTTTTATTATTATTCTGTTGGAATATCCTGTCTGTGTGTTTTACACCGGACCTGGTTCCATTATTTATTATTCTGTCGGAATATCCTGTCTGTGCGTTTACGCCGGACCTGGTTCCATTATTTATTATTCTATTGGAATAACCTGTCTGTGCGGTCTATCGCATGCATGGTGATTTCTTTTGTTATTCCATTCTTTATTGTACTCAGTTGGTTAAGTTTTGACTTCTATACTCCATGAAATTTGTGGAATATCCTTGATAGTTGCGTTTCATCCAGTATCTTTTCAAGAAAATATTCTTCTAAGCGTTCTTGAATTTTACTCCACAATGCAGTATCATGTTGACAATTTGGACGTTGTTAATTCCTGGATAAATTAATTCTTGAACTTGTTTTATTGAATTCTTATATCATTGTCATCATCCTCATGTTTATAAAATGTTGAAAGTCATCTGTGGCATGTAGTGCATAGATGGACTTGGTATGATTATGACCAGGGATTATTCGGTATAATCATGACCGTAATGTTACAAATGATGTGGTAAAAGTCCTCATTGGCCCGTAGTGCATTGATGGACAGTTGTTGGCATGATCATGACCATTAATGAATATACGAATATCCTTGGCCGTAGTGCAGGGGTGATTCGATGATGTGGATTATTTTATTAAGCTGAGTTCCAGCGATCACAGTGTTGAAAAACTTTTTAAATCATAAAAGATAGTAGAGTTTATTTTCTACTTGACTCTTTTAATGGATTGCTTGTTCCGTTACAGTTAAACTTGATGTCTATTATATTTTATCAGTTTAACATTGTTGAAGGCTAATGATAATTTATTCTGCATTATCTTAGTCATAATATTTCTTACTGGGCTAGTTGAGCTCACCCTTTCTTTCACTGTTCTCTTCAGGAAATGAGAACGTAGCTGGGGCAAGTCGGGGAACGGAGTGATGGTCCGAAGAATAGTATTAGTTAGTAGTCCTCACTATTCTATGTAATGGTGTGTTAATAAATGTAATGAGGACTCCTTTTGAGTATGAATACTCTCTAGAAGATAATATTTGTATTCAAACTCACAGTTTATGTTTTGTCGTATTATACACGACAGTTGTATTATTAAGTTGTATTTGTATTCTGTACTATGTATCTGACGACCCAAGATGGGTGATGTATACCTAATTTTGGGGGCGTCACAGAGGAACCCATGGAGGAGGAACCCGAGCCCATGGAGGACTCTGATGGGACCACTTTCGAGGATTGGATGTGGAGAGAGTATGAAGAACAAATTCTAGAATTAGGAAGTAGAGTCGAGGAGCTAGAGACTGAGACTCTTGAGAGACAACTAGTGATGCAGGAGATGGAGGTGGAAATTGCTCACCATAAGGAGGCAGGGATCCAGATGGGAGCCTTATTTCACCGATCGGTGGCGAGGAACGTTGAGTTGACAGGAAAGCTAAAAGAAATGGAGCAGAGGGTTTTGAGTGAGAGGACGGAGAAGGAGGCTCTCCAAACTCAGTTAGAGATGGAGGTGGTAGATAGGATTCACTTCGAGGAGAAGTCAGAGGATTCCATTGATAGCGTGAATGATCTAGAGGATGAGGTGCGGTACAAAAGGAAGAAAATGAACAAGATGGGCTATGCTCTACGCACGGCCATGGAGAGATTGATCGATGGGGTGAATCACTACCCAGCTGAGTAAGGACAGACCCGGCATACCATAAGTTGGGATATGGTAGCACACATTACGCAGAAGGAGTATCAGAGCGTCGTGGAGCGTGGGATGTTAGACTGAGTCTAGAGGGAAAAGCTTAGTAGTATAGTAGTTTTAGTTATGTGTTGTTAATATGTTGTTGTAATCTCCGTCTTTTGTGTAAGATGTGAGACAGTGGTAACCCCAAACTTTTGAAAAATGTTAGAGGGGTAGTAAGTTAGTGTTGTCCCCATCTTTTGTGATATTAGGGGATATGTGTTTTCATTTATAGTAGTATGCTAGAAAAGAACATGTATTGTAACCATTTGGCATATGAATATAAATGATCTTATTTCAGAAGCGTGTTATACAACTTCTAGTTCTTTCCATTTGAGAAGTATCTAAATATGACGGTTAGATAATAAAATGAAAGTTTTGTGATGCAGAAAATGCTGCCCAGACGTAGAATAACTGTCCAAGAATAGTCAGTTAATGATGAGAGAGGACCTGTAGACCTGATACAACGACTTGTAGATTTATTGGGAGAAGCTCTGAGGGGAAGAAACGAACCCGTACCACCCATTCCCCAAGCTGTCCTAGTAACAACCTTCAAGGATTTTAAGAGTGTAGGACCCTCAGAGTTCATAGGAACTACTGACCCGATAGTTACGCAGACCTGGATCAAGGAGATCGAGAAGGCCTTCACTATAGCTAGCGTGGGTGAATACCAGAAGACAGTATTTGTCACATACATGATGAGGGGCAAAGCGAACTATTGGTGGGAAACTAATCAGCAGAGAGCGGGAGAAGGAACGATTACTTGGGAGAGGTTTACAACGCTATTTTTTGAGAACTATTTCCCGAAGATTATGAAGAGTAGGATGGAAGTAATATTCCTAGAGTTAAAACAAGGTGATATGATGGTGGAGCAATACGCTGCGAAGTTTAATGAACTAGCGCAATTTGCAGAGCACCAAGTTGTGGATGAGGAGAGGAAGGCGAGACATTTTGAGCAAGGGTTGAAGCCATGGTTGTATAATAAGGTATCGGTCTTCTAGATTGATTCCTTTACAACATTGTTGGAGAAGGCAATCATTGCGGAAGGTGGCAGTGAGGCCTTAAGTCTATATCATAAGGAGTAGAAGAATAAGAACGCTGGTAGTGAGCATTGTGGAGGGAGTAGCAGCGGAGGAAGTAACTCCAAAAAGAGGAAATGGGAAAACAATAACAACAGAAACAATAACCAGGGCGGGAGTCACCAGGGAAACTTTAAGAAGAGGACCGAAGCTTGCATCAAATATGGGAGAAGTCATCAGGGAGAATGCTGGAAGAGAAAAAACACATGCTATAATTGCGGCTAAGAGGGACATATCTAGCCAAATTGCCCAAAGCCAAAGAAGATCAGAGGATGTTTTGCTTGTGGATCGACGGAGCACTAGATAAAGGATTGCCCAAAGAAAGGAAGTAGTGGAGCTGGCGGAAGCCAGCGAGGAGGAAGAAATTTAATGATTGGTGGACCTGCCCAACCCACCCGATCGACCGCTCGAACCTTTAACATGTATTATTTAATTCAGGTGCGACCTGTTCTTTTATATCTGAAGAATTCGCTAGTAAACTAAATACACCCCTAGAACGTTTGGAAGATTCCTTGAGCGTAGAAGTTGCGAATAAGGAAATAATCCCCAAAGAATACGTTTATCGAAATTATCGCGCAAACATTAGAGAACATGAACTGAGCGTAGACTTGATTCCTATTAGACTAGGAGAATTTGACGTAATACTGGGAATGGATTGGTTATATAACTATGCCGCGACAATTGACTGTCAAAACAAATATGTGAACCTTTAGACTCCGAGTAAGTCTAAGGTAGTGTTGACTGAATTATTGATCTTAGTCTAAGTATTGTTGATATTCATTATTCATGATATTATTTTGCCACTTTGAACTATCCTAGAAATGACACTTCGATATTTCAAACCTTGTGATATTATATCCTACACCCTTGTTGCATATTACTTGCTTGGCAATTTGTGCTCATCCTTGACCTTTCAGTTAAGGAAGAACAGGGAGGTGTCTCTGGAGCAGAAAAGGGCAAGGGCAAGGCTACCGACTAGGTTTCCCCTTTTATATTTAAGAATATTATGTTGTATTAAGACTATGCTTAAACTTAAGTAGGATTATGTAATAGGTCTTTATTCGATTCTATTATGTAATCTATTAAGTACTGTAGGTTGCGAGACTTGGGGGAATAATTATATTAAATTATTGTATATTATTCTTAATTAGATCTTTCGTTGTGAATGTATAATTTTAGTTATTATGGTAATACTTTGAGCACGTGATGAACCGAATTCGGGTGACCAAGTGGAGGTCAGAATTTGGGGGCGTCACAATTACTGTAATAATTATTGAGTAGTGCCTTCTTACGTAAGGATCAATAATTAAACAATAATGTGCAATACCATGTGCTACTGTGCAACCACGCGTATTACTGTACTTTAACCACCGGGTATTCCAACAATGTTAACGGTAACAACTACGCCGTTATTTGTAAAAATTCAAACTTGTCGTTTTCTTCATCCGACCGTTTTCCATTATGGGGCCCACAAATGGCTACGCCATCGTACGAATATTCCCCGATTGCAAGAATATTTCACGACCAAACGAATATTCTCCGACAACAATAAATATTTTATAATCACTTGCTTATTTTGAAAATTTTGCATATTTCACCCATAACCAAAGCATTATATTAAATTAACACCTTATTATTAAAAATAATAATTAGAAGAAATTCGATTTTATTTTTGAATAAGTTGGGGTCTTACATGTGGTGATATTGATAAGAACTCGACTAGTAGCTGCACAAGATCTCTAGAAGAAGTATGCAGACTTGCGTCGTCAAGACCGCGACTTTGAAGTTAGAAGTCACATTTGCTTAAAAGTATCTCCCTAGAAAGGAAAAATACGATTCGTCAAGAAGGGAAAATTATGTCCGAGATTAATAGGACCATTCGAGATACTGAAGTGAGTGGGCGAAGTGGCATACAAAGTTGCATAACCACCTGAGTTGAAGCAGATCCATAACGTGTTTCACATCTCTGTGTTGTGTCCATACAAGCCTGACTACAAACACGTGATTTCGTACGAGCCCATTCAAGTAGAAAAGAATCTAGCATTTGAAGAAATTCCTGTCTAAATATTAGATAGGAAAGAGCAGACATTAAGGAATAAAATTATATCTTCTGTAAAAGTATTTTGGCGAAACCACGATACCGAGGAAGCCACATGGGAATTAGAAGATAGAATGTGAAAGGATTATCCCCATTTATTCATGTAACATTGTACCAATTCCGAGGATGAAATTTTTATAAGGGGGGGGAGGATGGAAGAACCGAGAATTTCAGGAATAAATATTATTTTGATAAAATAAGAGATTGAATATTTATTTGAATATAAATATTGATGTGTTGTGAAATGAATAATTCAACTAATTTAAATTGAATTTATAAGAATGTGGATTTGTGATGAGAATTGTGAAAATGCCTTATGTGGCATGAAAATGGAGATTTGAGGAATTTATTTAATTAAAAAGTGAAGGATTAATTAATAGTATATTATTAATTAATTATTATTGTGAGCAAAGTAAATTACAACATTAAAGTATGTATTATTTATTGTGTAAGATATGTGGTAACCTATAATTCCTACATTAAAAAGAATGTGTAGTGAGACATTGTGTTATGACTATATAACATGGAAACTATATAATAAGATTCATGAAACGTGTAAGTTATACAATTGATGTCTATGTGACCATGTAATATGTATAGTGCATTAATACATATTTTATGGAATATCAACTTAGACTATGTGAATAAATAATATAATGAGGGTTATGATAATGTCGTGTGTCACTACTTAAATAAATCATAATTTGGCATTACCAAAATATACATGGATTATATTTAATACCCTAAATTGCTAGCATAATATTGCTATATCATTTAAACTCATGTATGCACCCAATTGGATTTAAAACCTAAGTGTGTGTGTGTGTGTGTGTGTGTGTGTGTGTATATATATATATATATATATATATATATATATATATATATATATATATATATAGTGTGTGTGTGTGTGGCATTAGTTAACTATCAAATGCTGAGATTTGGATTGTCCCATTTTGTGAGTCACTCTTCTTCCACACGTGAGGAACCACTGGCCTAAGGCTACCTATTCCCTTCATCTCTCAAACTTTCCAATAGCTAGCCATGATGAAGAAGGATGTGGGTGATGGGGGTGGTTGGCCACTATTGCACCAACCCTTGATTACCCAATGAATTCTCCTTCCATCTCTTGGTTTAATTTCTTGGGCAATGGTTCGGCATGGTTAGTAAGTTTTCTATAAATTGAGCACTCTACTTCATTTTCTATGTTGCTGAGAATTACTTGTTTAGTTGTTATAGAGAGTTGGAGGGAGTAATCTGAGTTTGAGAAGAAGTTCTTTCCAATTCAAAGAGGTATAATTTCTATTTTGTTCTTAGTTTAAGTTTGTCAAATTCTTATATTTTTCAAGATTTCTCTGTTAATTGATATAGAATAGCATGCCATTGTGTTGTCTGAGTTTGTTTGCAAGTCTAAGAACTTTATAGTTGTCTGGATATAGGTTTGACATGGGTTGTGATAAAGCTCTGCAGAAGCAGAGCCTTCATTTCTTTGTTCTGCTCGAAGTGGTGCGGCCGTGCCACTTCTATAGTACACGAATGCGCGGACGCACCGGCTGCCAGTCATGTGCACTGCTTTTGTAGTCTTGTGTCATTTTGAGCATGCTATGTCAGTAAGAATATGCATACAAATAACCTTAACATGTGGACTAAGGTTGTTATGTATATAGTAAGCCATGATAGGTTTGTTTTAATTTGGATATTCAAAGAAGGCTTAAAGATTGGAAAACTATAAATTGTATACATGGAGTAATATACGTTCTGACCTTATGAACATGTGTAAATAACGTAGATATGTATGTAAAGAAGTCTAACATAAGGCATGTGTTTGCTTCATGTATGATAAGTTTTGATAGCTTGGCTTTAAAGGACTTTTCTAAAGGAAAACTTGAAGTATTGAAAAACAAAGCATGATGAATAACATGCCTTTAAATTCTGATCTTTCTAGCTATGTGTAAATGAAATATGTGTACACCAAGTTTTTAACTCGAAAACATGTTATTATAAATTGGTTTTGTAACAAACCGATATTTTCTATATAAATAAATTAGAAATTTTGTGTATAAAATTTTTATTATTATTATTTTAAGGATGAGGATTTGTACAAGATAATGTGTATAAGTAATTATGTGGTAAATAAAAATATATTTATTACATAAATATTTACAAATAAATTTATTTTAGAATTATTGATTATTATAAAGTATATTCTTATAATGGTAGCAGAAATGTTTTTATCAATTATTTTTCATGAAAATATAATCATATATTATTTAAATAATATATGGAGTGATTTTTAGAATAAATATAATAATTATTTTATTATATGAGTTTTAGTACAGATTATTAAGTTAATTATTTTACCTTAATTATTAAGGTTAATTATAAAAGAATAAATCAGATATGGAATCAAAACTCTAATTTTGGATTTTTATCAAGGAATGATAATAACAATATAATATTAATTATATTTTAATTTTTCAGTGCTATAAATATGTATTGTATGTGCGTATTGATGATGATTGGTCAATTATGGTGTTTAATTTTAAAACCCTTTTATTAATTGATTAAACCCTAATTTTACTGGGGGAAACCCTAATTGGAAAATCAACTGTGAGTTTAAGACTGTTATATAATTATGTTATATATTTTATGTTGTGTATTAAATGATTAAATAGGTAAACCCTAATTAAAATTCTAAAAACCCTAAATGTAAGACCCCAACTTTTATAAATAAAGACGAATTTTCTATAAATATCGTTTTTGAATATTATGGAGTTAATTTGATATAATGTTATAGTTGTGGGTAATATTTATAAATTTTGTAAAGTACGTAAGTTGTTATATAATATTCGATTGGTCGGGGAATATTCGTTTTAACAAGGAATATTCGTACAACAGCACAATCATTAGTGGTCCCCACAACAAAATTATTGTCGGATTGAGAAAACGACAAAAATATTTTATTAAAAATAACGGCGGAAGTTTTACCATTGATACTGTTGAACTACTCGGTAGTAAAAGTACAATAATACGTATGGTTGCATAGTAGCACACGGTATTGATTATTAATGCTTATGTGAGAAGTCACTCAGTTTGCTTCAATTATTGTCAGTTAATAATATGAATTATTTAGCAATAATGACGTTTTATTTTATTCGTATTATTAACGTAATAAAACAGAAACATCTTTTTATATAAAACAGAATACTTTATTAAAGTTGTTCTATAAATAGAATATATTATATTTTATTTAAAAGATTTTTCTTTAAATATGGACCGTCAGATTAAAGTAATCAATCTGGACCGTACATAGATTAGTTACTATGCATTCCATTTTTTCTATAAATAGCAGCTCATTCCTTCATTATTTCTTACGAATTCACTAAACTCTAGAGAGAGAAACTATAGAGAGAAACTATAGAGAGAAAGAAGAAGAGTATCCTGCTACTTAACTACTTCCTTATTTCAGCTCTTCTTTAAAACGGTAAGGGGTATTATTCTTTCTTATTCATGAAGAGAACTGTTGTTATTCCATTTCTTATTATTCTGTTGGAATAACCTGTATACGCGGTCTACCCTATACTTGGTGACATTCTTCAATTATTCTGTTGGAACATCTTATCCGTGTGTTTTACACCGGACCTGGTTCTGTCTTGTTATTATTCTGTTGGAACATCCTGTCTGTGTGTTTTACACCGGACCTGGTTCCATTATTTATTATTCTGTCGGAATATCATGTCTGTGTGTTTACGACGGACCTGATTCTATTATTTATTATTCTGTCGGAACATCCTGTCTGTGCGTTTACGCCGGACCTGGTTTCATTATTTATTATTCTGTCGGAATATCCTGTCTGTGCGTTTATGCCGGACCTGGTTCCATTATTTATTATTCTGTTGGAATAACCTGTCTGTGTGGTCTATCGCATGCCGGGTGATTTCTTTTGTTATTCCATTCTTTACTATACTCAGTTGGTTAAGTTTTGACTTCAAAACTCCATGAAATTTGTGGAATATCCTTGATAATTGCGTTTCATCCAATATCTTTTCATGAAAATATTTTTCTCAGCATTCTTGAATTTTACTCCACAAAGTAGTACCATGTTGACAATTTGGACGTTGTTAATTATTGGATAAATTAATTCTTGAACTTGTTTTATTGAATTCTTATATCATTGTCATCATCCTCATGTTTATAAAATGTTGAAAGTCATCTGTGGCCTGTAGTGCATAGATGGACTTGGTATGATTATAACCAGGGATTATTCAGTATAATCATGACCGTAATGTTACAAATGATGTGGAAAAGTCCTTATTGGCCGTAGTGCATTGGTGGACAGTTGTTGGCATGATCATGACCATTAATGAATACACGAATATCCTTGGCCGTAGTGCAGGGGTGATTCGATGATGTGGATTATTTTATTAAGCTGAGTCCCAGCGATCACAATGTTGAAAAACTTTTTAAATCATAAAAGATAGTAGAGTTTATTTTCTACTTGACTCTTTTAATGGATTACTTGTTCCGCTGCAGTTAAACTTGATGTCTATTATATTTTATCAGTTTAACATTGTTGAAGGCTAATGATAATTTATTCTGCATTATCTTAGTCATAATATTTCTTACTGGGCTAGTTGAGCTCACCCTTTCTTTCACTGTTCTCTTCAGGAAATGAGAACGTAGCTGGGGCAAGTCGGGAAACGGAGTGATGGTCCGAATGATAGTATTAGTTAGTAGTCCTCACTATTCTATGTAATAATGTGTTAATAAATGTAATGAGGACTCCTTTTGAGTATGGATACTCTTTAGAAGATAATATTTGTATTCAAACTCACAGTTTATGTTTTGTCGTATTGTACACGACAGTTGTATTAGTAAGTTGTATTTGTATTCTATTCTATGTATCTGACAATCCAAGATGGGTGATGTATACCTAATTTTGGGGGCGTCACGGTTGGTATCAGAGCTTAGGCATATGATCCCTGGCTAAGATGTGAGAATAGAACTAGGAGGGGAGAGACGGAGAATTCCTTCGCTAGTATGACCTACCTAAGTTTATTTGCATGGTATTTAATTGGTCGGTCATAATATAAGGATAATATATGACATATCAATTAACTTTTATTTTGTGGCAGTATCTGAAAATGGCAACTGAGAATGTTGAGAATAGCAATGGAGCACAGGCGACTGTTGATTCACCACATATCAATAATCAGGATAATGTGCATTAGGAAGGTGACAATCCTCATGCAAACAACAACACTGACTAGATGATGAATGATGGAATGTTCGGAAACTTTATGCAGTTCATGCAACAGCAGGCGAGAGCGTCTCCTGTCCAAAATATAGGTGGAAATACTGAAAACTCTCGGACGGTCACCGCTAAACAGTTCAAGGAGCTGGGACCACCAGAGTTTAAGGGAGAGCCAAAACCACTTATAGCGGAAACATGGATAAAGCAGATTACCAAGATATTTGATGTCTTGGGATGCTCCGAAGAGCTAAAGGTTCCCTTTGCCGCCTTTATGTTGCGAGGAGAGGCAGATTACTGGTGGGAATCGATTAAGCGTACTCAACCTGCCGCACTGAAGATGTCTTGGGAGAAGTTCCAAGAGCTGTTCAATGACAAATACTTTCCCGAAAGTGTTCGTCACATGAAGGAGGTGGAGTTCATCAAATTGGAGCAGAATAATATGACCGTGTCGCAGTATGAGGCTAAATTTGCTGAGTTGTCCCGGTTTGCATCCCACTTGGTGGATAATGAAGAGCGAATGACGCGAATGTTTTTGCGAGGTTTGAAACCTGAGATACGTCAACCTCTTATTTCTCATAAACTGTGTTTGTATTCAGATGTTGTGAATAGGGCTCAGTTAGTGGAGCGCGAGAACAAGTCAACGCAACCAAAAGAGAGCAGTCGGCATAATGATAATACCAGTGAGAGCAGTCATCGAAGCGGTGACAATAAGCGTGGAGGGAATCAACAGGCCAGAAATGGTAACCACTTCGGTGGTAATCAGGGCCAAAACAATAAGAATGGTCATTTCAAGAAGAGGAGATTCAACAATGATGGAAAGACGTCAGCACCAGCACCCGTTGTTAAGGAAGGAGAACGACCACCTATCATATGTTTCAAATGCGGAGGGGAGGGGCACATCAGTCTAAACTGAGCGATGCTGTCTAAAGCATGTTATAATTGTGGAAGAGAAGGTCATTTAGCTCAATTTTGTCGTTTACCAAAAACAAGTTTAGCTAAGATGGAGACACCAAAGGCCGTCCCAGAAAAGTCAAAATCGGTAGTGCAAGGGAGAGCGTTTGTTGTGACCTCCCAGAAAGCAAGGAACCCGAATGAGGTCATCACGCGTAAGCTTATCATATACTCTAACGAAGTCTATACTTTATTTGATACCTGTTCTACCCATTCTTTTATTTCTCCTACTTGCGCTCATCGATTAAATTTGACTCCGGAGAAATTAGACTTTGACTTATCTGTTGAAACTCCACTGGGGGAAACCTTCATTACATCCACGGTTTATAAGTCTTGTTTGGTTCAAGTTGGTACCCACACATTACCTGTCGATCTTATTTCATTAAAAATACTTACATTTGACGTGATTCTAGGGATTGATTGGTTAACTACTCATCATGCAAAAATTGATTGTTTTCGTAAGATTGTTAGCTTTCATATTCCTAATCGACCTATTATGCGAATTCAAGCAACCAAACCATTAAAATCAATCGTTGTCATCTCAAGCCATAAAGCTATTCGTTTATTGAAAAATGGATGTCAAGCTTTCTTAGCTCATGTCACGGATCTAAACAAAAATACGTCAGTTTTGAATGATATTTCTATTGTTAATAAATTTCCTGACGTATTTCCTGAAGAACTTCCTGGCCTACCCCCAGAGCGTGAAATTGAATTTTGTATCTACCTTGAACCCGGTACAAAACCCATTTCCAAAGCCCCATATCGAATGGCTCTTATTGAACTTCAGGAGTTAAAGATCCAACTGCAGGAATTGTTAGACATTGGCTTTATTCGTCCTGGTACTTCTCCTTGGGGTGCTCCTGTGCTATTCGTGAAGAAGAAAGATGGAAGTATGCGACTTTGTATTGATTATCGGTAGTTGAATCATGTACCCATCAAAAACAGGTACCCATTGCCACGTATTGATGACATGTTTGGCAAGTTGCAAGGAGCACAATTCTTTTCAAAGATTGATCTTCGTTCTGGATATCATCAGCTGAAGGTTAGAACTGAGGATATTCCAAAGACGACTTTTAGAACTCAGTACGAGCATTATGAATTCCTAGTCATGTCCTTTGGATTGACTAATGCTCCTGCTGCCTTCATGGATATGATGAACCGGGTATTCAAGGAATATTTGGATCACTGTGTGGTCGTCTTAATTGATGACATCCTTATTTATTCCAAAAGCCGTGAAGATCATGAGCAACACTTGAGGCTGGTACTCCAAAAGCTTCGTGAATACAAGCTTTATGCCAAGTTGAAGAAATGCGAGTTCTGGCTGGAGGAGGTAGCATTTCTTGGGCACGTAGTATCAAGTCGTGGAATATTGGTTGACCCGGCAAAGATTGAAGCTATTCAAAGCTGGGAGCAACCTAAATCAGTGACCGAAGTACGTAGCTTTCTTGGTTTAGCTGGTTATTATCGGAGATTCGTGGAAGGATTTTCTCGAATCGCTACTCCATTAACTCAGCTGACTCGGAAAGATACAAAGTTCGTTTGGAGCGAAGAATGTGAGCAGAGTTTTCAAGAACTCAAGAGGAGACTCATTTCAGCACCTATTCTAACAATACCATCTGGCTCGGAGGGATTTGTCATCTACAGTGATGCTTAGAGCAAAGGGTTGGGATGCGTTCTCATGCAACATGGAAAAGTCATACCCTATGCATCAAGACAACTCAAGAAATATGAGAGGAATTATCCTACTCATGATCTAGAGTTGGCAGCTGTTGTCTTTCCACTTAAAATTTGGAGGCATTACTTGTATGGGGAGAAGGTGGAGATCTTTACGGATCATAAAAGCCTCAAATATTTCTTCACTCAAAAGGAACTCAACATGCGACAACGACGTTGGCTTGAACTATTGAAAGATTATGATCATACCATTCAATACCATCCTGGAAAAGCGAACGTGGTAGCTGACGCATTGAGTAGAAGATCATATGCAAGTACGAGTGCGATATTGTCAACACAAAGGCCCATTTTGTGTGACTTGCAAAGGATGGAGATAAGGTTAAAGACTCCAGGGACCCAAGTGATGATGGCGAATATACGAGTAGAACCAACTTTAATCAATAGAGTTAAAGTTGCTCAAGCTACAGACCTGGAGCTAATGCGTATGAGGAAGAAAGTGCAAGAAGGTGCTATGCCGGAAGCAAGAATCGATGAAGAAGGAATACTTCGAGTCAACTCCAGACTTTGTGTTCCTAACAACCCTGATTTAAAGTATGAAATTATGATGGAGGCGTACAACACACCGTTTGCAATCCATCCTGGAAGTACCAAAATGTATCATGATCTTCGTCATACATTTTGGTGGAGCAATATGAAGAGAGAGATATCGCTGTTTATCTCGAGGTGTTTAACTGGTCAACGAGTCAAAGCGGAGCATCAAGTACCAAAAGGTCCATTGCAACCACTTAAAATTCCAAAATGGAAGTGGGAGCACATTACCATGGATTTCGTTACTGTGACGCCCCCAAATCCGGGTACTTAAAACCCGAACTCGGTGCTTGACGATACCATTTCTATGAGCGAAATTCTACAAATAATAATAACAATAATATAAATAACAACTTAATTTACATAATTATCAGAGTTTATCTCCCCAGGTACGAGACCTTAAAGTACATTCCAAACAATACATGATATTATTTATATATATATATCATTGTCTTAATAATATAAACTATTACAGCAACTACCACAAATCTTATTCAATTAGCTTTCCTTTTCCTTTGTTTCTGCACGAGCTTTCTGGTTCTTCAAACTTAACTGAAAACATTTAAATTAAGCAAGAATGAGCATTTAAGTGCCCAGCAAGTAATAACAATAATATATATTAGCTGAAAGAATTAAATGTTTTCTTTAAAAGACACTTCTACAACGAATCAACAGTTCTGAAGTAAGCTGTACCAAGAATAATAATAACATAACAACTCTCTTTCACATTTTTGAAACTACGTATTGACTATAAGTAGGGTTAAGTGACATATTATGAATATTATTTTCTTTTTTTTTCGAAAAGGTTCAACAGAAATTCATCTGCAAACCGTCATAACTTACGGACACGAGGGTGATCAGCCTGTTGTGCCCTGCATTGATCAATACTATATTTCAAGAACTCTCTCCGCCTTGGGCGCATAAAAGTTTTCCCTATGTAAGAGATGTTCATACTTGTCTGGGTTCTACAGCAAAGGTTTTATCTTGTTCTATAATTCAACATATATATATATATATAAGGGTAATTCACAAAGGTATATCAACATGTGATTAAATACAATGATTATCCAAGTGGGGACACTTATATAACCATTTTATAGAAATTGACGAACATAATATATATAACATGTTGATAAACAATGAGCGGATATAGAATATGTCGCAGTAGAGTTGATAATATAGCATAATAATAATTTAATTCTGAAACTTCTTACTCATGTCCATTGCATAAAGGAAATACAAAGGTAGGATACTTGCCTGAGCTGCTGCTTACAATAACGCAACTTAGATTAATCTTTTATACAGCGACCTATCAGTAATAAGATCATTCGTTCGATTAGAATAATATACTATAACACATAGTACTGCATTTCGTAGTCAGCACATAACCTAATCACATTATCACACATATCCAACAGTCATTGAATCATAATTAATCATTAATACAGTCAAAATATCTAAGTCTAGATGAATTTCTGAAATATGTCGGTGTACCGACAGCTTTATTTAATAATTATTGAGTCTAAGACTCTATTCTGTATCTCAATATTCATAAGTATCAGTCATATTATTTTTAATTGACTTAAAATAATTTTTAAACACTTATTATAATTTATCAAGAATTTTCAAATATCGGAATCATAATTAAATGATTTAAATATCAAATAATTTTATTATCATTAACATTTAATCAATATTAAATTATTAATGAAACTGTTGCCAAAATATTAAAGTTATGTATAATAACTCAAAATGCTTTTAAAACATTTATATTACTCTTAAATGATTTTTAAAACATTTAAAATTATTTTTAAATAATTACCATTAATATTAAAATATTAATGCACTATTTATTCAAATATTAAAAGTTATTTATTATAACTTAAAATATTTTTAATTCATTTATATCCTTTTTAAATGATTTTTAAATAAATAAAACCATTTTTAAACTATTTATTTAATATAATTATTAAATAAACTAAATATCATCAATATTAAATTAATAATATTTTTCATGACAAAATATCCAAAGTCATATTTTATAACTCAAAATAATTTTATGATACTTTAAATGATTTTTAAAATCATTAATTCTATTTTCCATAATTATTTCATACATTTATTAAATAACTTAAACATCATTAATATTAATTAATTAATGAAATTTTATCACAAAATATTAAAATTCATCAAAAATAACTTAAAATATTTTCTAACACAATAATAAAATTTTTCATGATTTTTCATGAATTAAAATAATTTATTTAATATTATAATTAATTAAATAAATACTTTTTTATATTACAAAAATACTAAATATTTTTGAAATACACTCAAAATAGTTAAAAACTATTTTTTAGACTTTAAAATAATTTTTCAGAATTTATTAAGTATTTTTAATAATTAAAATCTAATTTTTCAAATTTTTAAATCATTTTCGGAATTTTCAGAAATTGAAAATTTTAAAATAAATCAAAACCGTCGCTAAAGGCTTTAGCGACGCTTATCTGTTGCCTTAGGTGTTCTTGAGCCTCAAGAACACTGACAAGGCAGTTATCAAGGTGCCTAATTTGACCGATTATAATTCTCAATCCATTACGTTTCTGGACAATCTAACACTTGGATCTTGTAGTGCTCATGTAATACTACAATTACCAACAAACATCATGACTAAAAAAAACATCAGATCTAAGAGTTATTAGCCATCAAAAAGTCTGACAAGGCTGTTCTTCGACTGAAGAACAGTCGAGGTCCCTACTTTGGATCCTTATAACTTCCAATCTATGTATTGTTTGTGTGATCTATCAATTGGAGTGTGTAGACAACATGTAGGACTACAACTTCAAAGCATCATAACACATTAACATCATAACATGAGCAAAATCTAGCTGGTCAAACTTCAACACGGAATCTGCTCAAAAAAATTCTGGGTTTGTGTTCTTCAGCGTTTTCGGTCAACGGGTTTTGACCATGAATAACTCTCGATCTACAAAAGCTATGAACTTGATTCTTTTTGCATATTAAAGACCACATATCCGACTACACATAACAACTTTTAAATAACAAAAATCGCGATCGAGCAAAGATTTATAAGCTCTGACATTTGCCAAAAAATATTTTCTGGACACTTAGAATATTTTCTGGGTTTGAAGAACAGCCGGTCAATGTCGGTCAACCCACTTTGACCTTAAATAACTTTTGATCCAAAATAGATATGGACCTGATTCTTTTTGGAGATTAAAGACCACATAACAAGCTACACATATCAACTTTTAGAACACAAAACACATTAAAGATCACAGAGATATAAGGCTTGACATTTGCCAAAAAATCACAGAAAATGAAATTTCTAGATTTTGGAAATCTTCAAATCCGAGCTTCTAAATGTTATGGATCCAACATCTAGTAACCCAGATCATCCTTAGACACTATAATCAACATGTTCTAACATTTAAACATAACATCTAACACCAACAATTTTTATAAAAATCAAGCTAGAATTTATATCTTTTCTAAGCTTTGATTCTTGATTCTAGCTACTGATTTGGTTATGGCTGATCGTGGGGCTTGATTATAGACTGATATATAATGATATTTTCGGAGGTTCTAGAGAGAGAAGCTCAAGGATAAGAGTAGGACAAAATGTTAGTGCATGATTACATTTATTTAACTCCAATCTATTTATAGACCAAGTGGATTGCCTTGGATGCTTGAATTGAATGATTCCATCTCATTTATTGAGCCTTGGATGCTAAGTGGGTAGGGTAGGAATGTTGTCTAGCAATGATACACCAATAATTCATTAATAATACACTAAAAGGGTATTTTGGTAATTTCCATTAAAACTGAAGGGCATTCTTGTCCAATGTGATTAAATCTAGGGTTTAATCACTAGATTGTAAATCTTAAAATTACCCAAATAATTCCTAGGGTTTGACAATTTAAAATAATTGTACAATAACATTTTAATTAAACACAATAAATTAAAATTAGGGTTTTTAATTAGAAAAATAGGGTTTCTTAATATTAACAATTAGGGTTTCCTAATTAACCATTAGGGGTTCCTAATTGTCTGTATATTTTACTAACACATTAATTACGATTTCTAATTTCAACCAATTAGGGTTATTTAAATAATAATTAGGGTTTCTCCTAATTATGGAAATTCTAATATACACAATAAAATTCATATAACGCAATTTCTACTCAGTCTTGAACTCACAACTGAGTTTAACAATTAAGGCTTAAAAATACGATATAAGGGTCATGATATAAATTTACCATAATTAACCAATCATTATCTGTCCACACATATACAGTACATATATATAGCACTGAAAATTCAAAATATATATAATATTATATTATTATTCTCATCTCTTGATAAAAATCCAATTTAGGGTTTGGATTCCATAACTGACTTATCCATCGTATACAACATCAATAATTAAGTTAAAATAATTAACTTAAATATTCTGAACAGATTCATATAATAAAATATTTATTATCATAATTCTAATTGTCTCTTCATATATTATTTAAATAATATCCAATCATGTTTTCATGGAAAATAATTAATAAAAACATTTCTGCTTACAGAAATTAATTATCATAAGAATATAATTTGTAGTAATTAATAATTCTAAAAATTATTTCTAATTTTTCAAGTAATAAATATATTTGCATTTATCGTACACATTACTTGACACTTATTCAAAAAAAAAAATTCATATGCAAAAATTCCTTATTTATTTTTATAGAAAATATCGGGTTATTACATTCACCCTCCCTTATAAGGATTCCGTCCCCGGAATCATCGTTTTAAAACTCATATATACAAGGGTACATAGCATATATAATCATTGTAAGTAGACCTCGATCATAATTGATCGAACTGATCTTTTACTATTCAGCATAACGCTTGTCTACCTGATTAAACAGAAATTTGATTTTTAAAAGGACTCAAATTCTTCATTCAAAATTTCTTTATAAATTAATTTACTATATATATAAGAAAATCATATAAGATATATAAGTTATTCGAATAACACCTGGAGTTCCATTTCCAGCTGCCACGGTATCCTGGACCGTCATGTTGAAGACCCTCGGAGTTGCTTTTGTTGGGTTATTGGTTGAGGTCGGTCCTGTGATTGCTAAAGTCCCACTGCCTTTCCCCGTGGTTACATTTCCTGCCTCCATTCTCCTCTTTGGACAATCATTCACCTTATGTTCAGTCGATCCACATATAAAACACCCACTGTTCATCCTTGGGTTGGGGCAGTTGGGAGAGATATGACCCTCCTGCCCGCACTTGTAACATACAAACTTACCCTTCAGGCACTCACCAGAGTGATTCTTCCCGCAATTCTTGCACTGCACTACCTGCTTCTTCACACCTTCCTGTTTCACCTGAACATTCTCAGAAAAATTTCCCTTTCTTTTCTCACCCCTATTTCTACTATTTCCTTCCACCTTCAAAGATCCTTCTGCCTTGCTTTTGTTCTTCTTCTCCTTGTTGTAGAGGCTCATGGCCTCACTCCCCTCCTTAGCTATGATAGCCTTCTCCATGAGTGCTGCAAAAGTATTGATTTGCAATACTGCCACCTTATTGTAGAGCCAGGGTTTTAAGCCCAGCTCAAACCTCCTTGCCTTTCTAGCCTCCGTATCAACTTGATGTGGAGCAAACCTAGCCAACTCATTAAACTTTGCGACATACTCCGCAACAGTCATGTTCTCCTACTTTAAATTCAGAAATTTCACCTCCATCCTAGCTTGCATACTAGCTGAGAGATAGTTTTCGAAAAATAAAGTCTTAAACCTATCCCAAGTAACTACTCCTTCTCCTGCCCTAGTTTTATTTGCCTCCCACCAAAAGTTGGCTTCCCCTTTCATCATATAAGTGGCAAAAGTAGTCTTTTGCCCCTCATCTACCCTAGCAATTACGAACGCTTTTTCTATTTCATTAACCCATGTTTGGGCTTCTATAGGGTCAGCTGATCCTCTGAATTCCGGTGGTCCTACTGCTTTGAAGTCTTAAAATTTTGCCAAGCGATTATCTGGTTGGTTCCCTGCGGCTGGTATTCCCTGCTGTATTGCCTGAGCTACCATGTTTGCAAAGTTTTGCATCGGGTCTTGTTGTTGTTCCTCAGTATTGTTGAGAGATTCTTCTACCCTTTGGTTTCGAGTTTGACGTCTTGGCGGCATTATCTGGTTAAGTAAAATCATAAATTATACTTTATTAACTTACATTCTGAACCTTATTGCATAAGATTAATATATTAAACTTGTTTTATTTCTCAAACTTAGATTCATATTCATTCATTGAATATTTTACATAACATAGCACATAATGCTTTAAACACCAGCTATCCCTTTATGACTACAAAAGTCGGGATTTACAAACTTGACCAACACACATATTATATTAAACATACCTACTCAACATAACCTAAAGCTTTTTCTTGGACATCTTTTCGCTTGATGACCTTTCCTCCCACAAATAAAACATGAACCTGGTTCAAGGTAAGGACAATAAGGAGAAGTATGTCCTTCACGTCCGCAATTATAATGTGATTAGGTTATGTGATGACTGTGAAATGCAGTACTATGTGCTATAGTATATTGTTCTAATCGAACGAATGATCTGATTTATGATAGGTCGAAATATAAACGACAAAACTAAGTTGTGAACTGTAAGCAGCGCATCAGGCAAGTATCTTACCTTTGCATTTTCTTTATGCAATGGGCAAGAGTAAGAATGTTTCTAAATTATGTTAATACTGTACAGATTATTAACCTTATATTATATATGCTCATTGATTATCAACATGTTAGTATATGGCAATTCAGATATACATATATATATATATATATATATATATATATATATATATATATATATATATATTCTGTTCGTTAATTTCTATAAATGGTTATACAAGTGTCCCCACTTGGATAATCATTATATTTAATCACATGTTGATATACCTTTGTCCATTACCCGTATATATATATATATATATATATATATATATATATATATATATATATATATATATATATATGTTGATTTATATATTATTGTTGAACAAGATAAAACCTTTGATTTGGAACCCAGACAAGTATGAACATCCCTACACGGGAAAACTTTTATGCGTCCAAGGCGGACAGAGTGAATGATACCCTCGTTCTTGCATGTAGTATTGATCAATGCAGGGTACAACGGGCTGATCACCCCTGTGCCCGTAAGTTATGACGGTTTGCAGATGAATTTATGTTTAACCTTTTCGAAAATGAAAACAGTGTTCATAGTATGTCCCTTAACCCTATTTATAGTCATTACGTAGTTTCAAAAATTTGAAGGAGAGTTGTTATATTATTTTTATCGGTTCAGATTACTTCACAACTATTGAATTGTTGTAGAAGGGTAGTATAAAGAAAATATTTAAATTCTTTCTGCTTATATATATAATTGCTATTACTTGCTGGGCACTCAAATGCTCATCCTTGCTTAATTTAAATGTTTTCAGCTAAGTGTGTAGAACCAAAAAGCTCATGCAGAAACAAAGGGAAAGGAAAGCTAACCAAATAAGATTTGTGGTAGTTTATGTAATAGTTTGATATTATTAAGACAAGTATGACATATATTATCTATCATGGGTTGTAATGAATATATCAAAGGTTGCGTACTTGGGAGCTAGACTCTGATAAATATGTAAATTAAATTTGATAATCTATATTATTGTTATTATTATTAGTATTATTTCGCTCATAGAAATGGTATCGTAACGCACCGAGTTCGAGTTTCAAGTACCCGTATTTGGGGGCGTCACGTCATGGTATCAGAGCTTAGGGTTAAAAACCATAGGTGGGTTAGACCTTAGGCTATAACCTTAGAACAGAGGGAAATGTTGAAAATATAAATAACTCATATAGAGTTAAAAAGAGGTGAATTGAATAAATTCATCGTCAAACAAAATTAAAGATAACTTATATAAAGCTCTTATTTGCTGTGTGTATATACTATATGCTAATCAGGATAATTTATATGTGTAGATGTCTGGTGGAAAAGGCTTGTTATATGCATATAGCATGAAGAAGGATCACACCCATACACCCGAGCTGATATCGAAACCAATAGCTAAAATAGAGGCTCACGATGAAAGTAACTCAGACGATGGGGTTATTATAAAAAACGTAATACCATATCCGGAGATGGTGGAGCTGACAGATAGTGATTCAGACACTAAAGTTGAGGCTGACCAAGCATTAACGGAGGTGCAAGATCTGAGAAACAAGGTTTCTTCTCTAGAGAGGCTATGGGAAATAGAGAAGCTGCTAAATAGTCAACTGCGTCAGGCGTTAATAGAAATAATGGAAGAACAAGATAAGTTTAAAATCCAAATTGATCAGATAGGAGCCACAAATAACTCTTCATGTGCATCTCCGAGCAAGAAGGGGAAAAGAAAGTTAGGAGACCAGGACTTAGGAAAACCTGATAAGAAGAAAAGGAAAAGAATATGTTGCCTTGCGGTTATGAAGGACATACCACTCTGTATTGTCCTTACTACAAACCAGGAACATGTTTTATCTATGGGATAGAAGGTCATCAGGCGAAAAGTTGTCCAAGAAAAAAGGCATAACGAATAGGTTGTATAGGTTTGGTGATATAGGCGTGTTTAATGTAATATGTGTGATTAGTATGTATGAGGATATATTCTAAAACTTTTGTAATGATCAAGTTGTAAATCCTGACTTTTGTATTCACAAAGCGATGAATGATGTTAAAAGCAGCATGTGCTATGTTATGTAAATATTCATTAAATGAATATGAATCTGTGTTTGAGTAATGAAACAAGTTAAAAATATTAAACTTATATGATAAGATTTAGAATGTAAGTTAAATTTATGATTTTATTTAATCAGATAAATGCCGCCAAGACGTCGAACTCGAAATCAAAGGGCAGAAGAATCTGTCAACAACGTTGAAGGGCAACAACAAGCAGACCCAATGCAGAACTTTGCGAACATGATAGCTCAGGCTATGCAACAAGGAATTCTAGCCGCAGGGAACCAGCCAGACAACCGCTTGGCGAATTTCAAAGATTTCAAAGCTGTAGGACCGCCGAAATTTAAAGGAATAACTGACCCTGTAGAAGCCCAAACTTGGGTTAAGGAGATTGAGAAGGCGTTCGTAATAGCTAGGATAACTGAGGGGCAAAAGACCACTTTTGCCACCTACATGATGAAGGGTGAGATAAATTTTTGGTGGGAGGCAAATCAGGCGAGGGCAGGAGAGGGTGTAGTCACATGGGATAGGTTTAAAACCTTATTTTTTGAAAATTATTTTTCACCTAGTATGCAGGCGAGAATGGAGGTTAAATTTTTAGAGTTGAAGTAGGAGAATATGACGGTGTCTAAATACGCCGCAAAATTTAATGAGTTAGCTAGGTTTGCCCCGCATCAAGTGGATACGGAGGCTAGAAAAGCGAGAAAGTTTGAGCTGGGATTGAAACCCTGACTCTATAACAAAGTGGCGGTGTTGCAGTTTCCTAAATTTACAGCACTCATGGAGAAAGCGATTATAGCTGAGGAGGGAAGTGAGGCCATGAGCCTTTACAACAAGGAGGGAAAGAATAAGGGTAAGACCAAAGGAGCTGGGAAGATAGGAATTAATAGTGGGAATAGGGGTGATAGTAGCAAGAGGAATGTGAGCAGTTTTGGAAGTGTGCAGGTGAAGCAAGAAGGTATGAAGAAACAGACTGTTCCGTGTAAGACTTGTGGAAAGAACCACTCTGGAGAATGTTTGAAGGGGAAGTTCGTGTGCTACAAGTGCGGGCATGAGGGCTATATCTCTCCCAACTGTCCCAATCCTAGGATGAATAGTGGATGTTTTCTGTATGGATCGACGGAACACAAGGTGAAGGATTGTCCGAAGAGGAGGGTGGAGGTAGGTAGTGTGAACACTGGCACTGGCAGCGGGACTTTGGCAATCACGGGACCTACGTCATCGAGCAAGCCAACAAAATCTACTGCAATGGTCTACAATATGACAGTCCAGGATACGGCAGCAGCTGGTACTAGAACTCCAGGTATTATTCGTATAACTTTTATTGTCTTATATATATGATGTCCATATATATAGTAAATTATTTTATAAAGAAATATTGAGGAGGAATTTGAGTTCTTTTAGAAATCAAATTTTCGTTTAATCAGGAAGACAAACTTTATGTGAATAACTAAAGATCAGTTCGATCAAAGTTAATCGAGATCTACTTGCAATGATTATTTATGCTATGTAACCGGGTATGTATGAGTTTTAAAATGGTAATTCCGGGGACGGAATCTTTATAAGGGAGGGTGAATGTAACAACCCGATATTTTCTATAGAAATAAATTAAAAATTTTGTGTATAAATTTTTATTATTATTATTTTAAGGATGAGGATTTGTACAATATAATGTGTATAGGTAATTATGTGGTAAATAAAAATATATTTATTACATAAATATTTACAAATAAATTTATTATAGAATTATTGATTATTATAAAGTATATTCTTATAATGGTAGCAGAAATATTTTTATCAATTATTTTTCATGAAAATATAATCATATATTATTTAAATAATATATGGAGTGATTTTTAGAATAAATATAATAATTATTTTATTATGTGAGTTTTAGTACAGATTATTAAGTTAATTATTTTACCTTAATTATTAAGGTTAATTATGGAAAAATAAATCCGATATGGAATCCAAACTCTAATTTTGGATTTTTATCAAGGAATGAGAATAACAATATAATAGTAATTATATTTTAATTTTTCAGTGCTATAAATATGTACTGTATGTACGTATTGATGATGATTGGTCAATTATGGTGTTTAATTTCAAAACCCTTTTATTAATTGATTAAACCCTAATTTTACTGGGGGGGAACCCTAATTGGAAAATCAACTGTGAGTTTAAGACTGTTATATAACTGTGTTATATGTTTTATGTTGTGTATTAAGTGATTAATTCGGTAAACCCTAATTAAAATTCTAGAAACCCTAAATAATTTTTAGAAAACCCTAATTATTTAAAAAACCCTAAATTTTAATTATTAAGTTCTAATTAAAATTTTATTGAACTTTAAACTTAAATTTTTAAACCCTAGAAATTATTTGGAAAACCTTAAGGTTTAAGATCTATTGATTTTAACCTAGATTCAAGCATCATGGACAAAAATACCCTTAAATTACTTTGTTAGTTTATTAAAATACCCTTTTGAATTTATTTTTAATAGATTTCTTGCAAATCATTCCATATCTTGTAAAGTCACCATTCTAGATTATAGCACATGCTCTATATATCATCCAAGCTTATCCTCTTTGACACCTTGCAAGTTAGATACATTGAATCTAAGAATTATAAATAGGCTAGGAGAGAGAAAAGTGCACATATTTGCTCATTTGTGCTCTTACACTTCACCAAGGCCATCTCTCTCTAAACCCACGAATTTCCAGTGCTAGACCAGTTCTTGAATCAAGCCCCACGAATTTCAAAACCAAATTAGTAGCCAAGAATCAAAGATTACTCATAGGGGGTATAAACCCTAAAACAAAATCTGACTTTTGATTCAATGTTAAATGTTAGTTTTTTTGTGTTAAATATGTTGTATGTAGTGTATAAAGATGATCTTGGTTGCTGGATGTTAGATCCATAACATCTAGAGGCTCGGATTTGAAGATTTACATAATCTGGAAAAATAAAATTTTGTTGTCTGACAACGAATGTCAGGCCTTGTAGATCTTCTTATGTGTTTAGTTTTTGTGTTTTTAAGCATTGATCTTGTAGTATGCCATGAGATCTTTGATCTGAAACTGGAATCAGAGTCAGATCATAAGCTGATTGAAAGTTATTAGTGGTCAAACCACGTTGACCGGCATTGACCGAACGTTTCTGGGTAACCCAAAACGTGCCCAGAAAGTCTGACAGCATGTTCATGCGTTTAGATCTTGCTTATTTTTACGTATTAGACTCTGTTATTGTGGTAATGTTGGTGTCTGAAGTGTAGGCTGCATGACCATGCCTCTAGAGTCTTTATATCCTTCTCTGAATCAAAGTAATCAGTGGTCAAAGTGGTGTGGACGAAACTGCCGGATGAAGTTTCTGGGTAACCCAGAAACCTTCGTAAGAGTTTCTGACCACTACATTGACCGGCCCATATTGGGTTGATGTGTTGTTGTTATGTTGATGTTTTGTGATAGATCTATAGTACTACATGTGGTTTAGAACTTGAAAGCCTTAAATCACTTAAACATCAATAAGATATCAAATTGTGGAAGCCCAAAGATGCATACTCGAACTGTTCTTCATTTCTGGGCAACCCAGAAATGAAGAGCAGCCTCTGACAGCTACTTTAGGCTCTTATATCTTCTATGTTATGCATGTTATGACTTTGGTTGTTGTTGGATCGTATAGTGTTGCACATGTACTACAACCTCCAGTCAGTAGATTGCCCAGAAACGATAAGATCAGTGTTTAATACTTGGTCAAAGTAGGTCACCCGAAACTGTGTTATGAATGTTCTTGAGAGCTCAAAAACACCTAAGGGGGCGCTTTCTGTCGCTAAAGGCTATAGCGACAGATTTAATAATTTTATTTAATTTATTTTTATAAAATCATTTAAAAATAGAATTTAATTATTAAAAAATTCCAAAAATAGTTTAAAAAATTATTTTAAGCTATAAAAATTAACTTTTAATAATTTGACATATTTTTCATAAATATTAATACATTTTAAATGATAAAAAGGTATTTATTAATATTTTAAGTTATAAAATATAACTTTTAATATTTAAAGATAAATTTCATTAATTAATTATTATTAATGATATTAAAGTTATTTAATAATTATATTAAACAATTGAGTTTAAAAATAATTTTAATATACGAAAAAAAATCATTTTAAATGAAAATAAAGTGTTTAAAGATATTTTAAGTTATAAAATATAACTTTTAATATTTAAAGGATAATTTCATTAATAATTTAATAATAATGATTATTAACTTATTATTAAAGGTATTAAATTTATTTAATAATTATATTAAATAAATAGTTTAAAAATGGTTTTATTAATTTAAAAATCATTTAAGAGGATATAAATGAATTAAAAATATTTTAAGTTATAATTAATGACTTTTAATATTTTGATAAATAGTACATTAATATTTAAATATTAATGATAATTATTTAAAAATAATTTTAAATGTTTTAAAAATTATTTAAGGGTAATATTAATACTTTAAAAATATTCTAAGTTATTTTAAATAACTTTAATATTTTAGAAATGATTTCATTAAGAGTTAATATTAATGATAATAGATTTGTTTAATATTTAAATCATTTAATAATGATTTCGATGTTTGAAAATTCATGATAAATTATAATAAATGTTTTAAAATTGTTATAAGTCATTTAAAAATAATATGACTGCTACTAAGTTACAGGACAGAGTCTTAGACTCGATAATTACCCGATAAAGTCGTCGGTACACTGATATGTTTCAGAAATTAATCTGGACTTAGATAATTTAATTAGATATATGATTATTTATGATTCAATGGTTGTTAAACATGGGTAATAATGTGATTAGGTTATGTGATGACTGCGAAATGCAGTACTATGTGCTATAGTATATTGTTCTAATCGAACGAATGATCTGATTTATGATAGGTCGAGATATAAATGATAAAACTAAGTTGTGAAATGTAATCAGCGCATCAAGCAAGTATCTTACCTTTGCATTTTCTTTATGCAATGGACAAGAGTAAGAATGTTTCTAAATTATAATAATATTGTACATATTATTAACCTTATATTATATACGCTCATTGATTATCAACATGTTAGTATATGGTAATTCAGATATATATATATATATATATATATATATATATATATATATATATATATATATATCTGTTCGTAAATTTCTATAAATGGTTATACAAGTGTCCTCACTTGGATAATCATTGTATTTAATCACATGTTGATATACCTTTGTCAATTACCCGTATATATATATGTTGAATTATAGATTATTATTGAACAAGATAAAACCATTGATTTGGAACCCAGACAAACATTAACATCCCTACACGGGAAACCTTTTATGCGCCCAAGGCGGACAGAGTGAACGATACCCTCATTCTTGCATGTAGTATTGATCAATGCAGGGTACAACGGGCTGATCACCCCCGTGCCCTTAAGTTATGACGGTTTACAGATGAATTTCTGCTTAACCTTTTTGAAAATAAAAATAATGTTCATAGTATGTCCCTAAACCCTATTTATAGTCATTACGTAGTTTCAAAAATTTGAAGGAGAGTTGTTATGTTATTTTTATCGCTTCAGATTACTTCACAACTATTGAATTGTTGTAGAAGGGTAATATAAAGAAAATATTTAAATTCTTTCAGCTTATATATATAATTGATATTACTTGTTGGGCACTCAAATGTTCATCCTTGCTTAATTTAAATGTTTTCAGCTAAGTGTGAAGAACAAGAAAGCTCATGCAGAAACAAAGGGAAATGAAAGCTAACCAAATAATATTTGTGGTAGTTTATGTAATAGTTTGATATTATTAAGACAAGTATGACATATATTATCTATCATGGGTTGTAATGAATGTATTAAAGGTTGCGTACTTGGGAGCTAGACTCTGATAAATATGTAAATTAAATTTGATAATCTATATTATTGTTATTATTATTAGTATTATTCCGCTCATAGAAATGGTATCGTAACGCATTGAGTTCGGGTTTCAAGTACCCGGATTTGGGGGCGTCACAGGTTTCTTATATCTATGAACATAAAAGCATGACTTAAACTAGTGGACTTATTTTGCATGCTCAGTGGTTTAACATGAGATTTTCAATAAAAATATTGAAGTTGAACCCAACTTTGTTGGGGGAATACCCTATAAGTATTCTAAACCTATGGACCATCATGATAGGACGCTTTATGCATCTAGATATGATTGGTATGTGCATCCATCTAATTAAATATTTTAGTCAAGCATGGTTTCAAAAGATTTGTAAAGAGATAAAAATTATGTTGAATTGAAATACATGGGCAAGACAACTCGAACATGTATATTTAAAGGTTATTAACCACATTATGTGATATAATGGTTAGCCATGGATAGTTTGTTAAAAGTGGTCATTTTGCTTTGTTAATAGAGTTTTTCCTAAAAAAACAAAACCACAGTTTTAAGAGTCTTGGAATTGCCATAGGGGAGGCCAAACCTATGACACCCCCAAATCCTGGTTCTCTAACCTCAGATTCGGTGCTCACGATCTATCATCATCATAAGTATTCTATAACTATTACGAAATAATAAACATACATTGTTCATTATAATAAAGTCTCATAACACGGTCCCAAGGTCTCCATAACCTTAACTTTAAATACACCATTTATCATACAAATAGTTTACTTAAGAAATTCCATCAGATAATAACTAAATTGACATTCATTCTAAATTACTCCTGGATCTTGCCCTTGCCCTTGTCCTTCGTGTTGGATCCTTCGGGCTTAACTGAAGTAGATGTCATGATATAGCAAGAGTAAGCAACTAATTTGCTTCACAAGTTTATATAGACAAGAGAGATATATCATGACTTAGAAAGAAATATTGCGTTCAATCTTCAACAATAATATAAGATTGTGAAGGAACATGAATTAATAATCAACAATTGAATATTCGATAATTGAATAACATGAACTGAGTGGTTTTGAATAACCATGACCATTTGCTAAGGTGCTCAGTGATTAAACTGGACCTCTTAATAAGTTTTGGTATTCAAGGGGATCAACCTTTCATACCTCGTGATTTATGCATAAACACTTAATAATCCGGCATTGATATCATGCCTTAATCAAATTCGTCCTTTTCTCAGTCAAAAGTTCTTACTATATCAATTTAATAAGAACACTTATTTAAAACACATTTCATTTAACAAATTTAGACATGCTTGATCTAGTTGGTACAATTAGCATAGATCTATTTCATAAACAGTTCATAAATGAAGAACTTTAATTTAATTTACAGTTCAATAACAGTAGAACGGAATTCAATTGCACAAAGTGTGAATTTCAACAATCAATATAGACGTGAATAATCATCAATAATTATTCACTAACATGCTTTGAAAATAATAACTCGAGCTTGAGTTAGGAAACTTGCCTCGATCGTAGGTTACGGCTACGAAATTAAATTTCTATCCACTATGCAGTTAAATTATCTTCCTTTGAGAGACCTATAATTAATCTTTCAATTAGTTAAAGCATAACATTAGATTATGTAATCACATAGATATTATACATTACATTTAGTTCTTATAAACATTATCATGTCTAGATAGTGTTACTATTAATTAACGACTACCATTAATTCACATAATATTATTAACTTAGATAATATTTAATTCACATTCTAGTATTATTAGTTTACTAATAATACTTTTATTCACTTACTAATATTATTATCATCTTAGTAATATTTCGATACTTTACTAATATTTTATTCACTTACTAATATTATTAATCATTTAATAATATTTTATTCCTTTACTAATGGTATTATATTTAATAATATTTTATTTAATCTCGAATATTATTATTTAATAATATTTAAATCATTTAATAATAATACTTTAATCTAATATTATTAATCTTTTAATAATATTTTACTCTAGGATTAATATCTTAATCTAATATTATTAATTATTTAATAATATTTTAATAAAATTTTAATCTTAATATTTTTATTTAGTTAACAACATCATATTATAATATTATTAATATTATAATAATATTCCAATGATTTACTAAATTAATAAACAATTTATTCTAATTGCTCATCCTTTATTAACCTCTTATTTAATATCCATAAAAGGTCATAAATAATATTTATTATTATAAATTACCAAAATGCCCTAAAATAGTTATGATATAATATATTATGAGCATTCAAGCATAAAAATCATATTTTTCTCATCAAATACATCATTTAACTATTTATTTCTTTTTATTCATAACTTAACCATTTTTTTTTTGGAAAAATAGCAAATTGATTCCAAAAATTCTCAACTTCTGGATTTTGACAGAATATGAACCAACAATGATCTCCTAATTTTTCTGGAATTTTAGAAAATGATTTACTATTTTTAAAGTGCCCAAAACACTCGGATCTTGCTCTATTTTTAATAAATTGAGTTTTGCTCAGAAAATTCTGAAATTTTCAGGGTATGCTCTCTTAACATATATGAAACCACTGTAAAAATTTCGGAATTTTCCAGTGTATACATAGTGAGATATTCGAAGGTTAATATTCCGGAGTTCTTTACGGAAATAGTCATTACGCACAATATATAACTCGAAACGTGTCCGTTCTTTTTCCTGCATGTACATAACTTCTCAAGGTACCTCTGTGATTTTTTCCAAATTTTTAAAAGACAAGCAACTGACCAAAACAGCCTCATGAAAAACAGATCAGTAGCTAATTTAGGGTTTTCAAAGCCTCAACATGCAAAGTGGACTATTTTGGGAAAAATAGTCTCAAAGGTTTCAAAACGTGCTAGATTTGTGTTCTATCACTTGGGTTTACTACATAACTCATGTATCTAGCACCCCCCTTCGACGAATCACAATTCCAAGTTGTAAAACTTGAGTTACACAAGATGTAGTGGAAGAAAAATAAGAGTTTTCACCCTTGGAGAACATATGCTCATTTTCTTCCTCTAAGTCTTTGATCTAACACTCAAGATACTTAGTTCAATACATGATGATATGTAGAACTAGTGTATCTTGAGTATTTGTACATAACCCCATCAAAACTCAAGCCAGCAAAACAAAGTAAAAGAAGAAGATGAAGGTAAGTTATACCTTGACTTAGTTGCTACCTTTTTTGATTTTCTAAAGTAAGTAATAAACTTAGGAGGCATGAACAACTAGCACTCCTATCTCTTCTCTCTATAGCCGAAACCCTCTCTCTCTTTTCTCTCTTTGAAGTTGGCTAGCTTGGGAGCAAAAGATAGAAGAAGAAGATGGAGAGAAAATGAGATGTTGGAAGAATGAAAATGTGTTTACAAAAATGAAATGGGCAATTCACTAATAATCCTCCCATAACTATTTTGTTGTCCATAGGGTAAAAACTTTGTATTATTATTTCCATAAGGCTAGACATGATTAAATGTGCATAATGGAGTGGCAACCAATGGGAGCTTGACAACATTGTCCTTGTGTTTAATAATTTCTACTAATGGACAAGTTAGCTTAATTATTCCACTTAGGATCCTCTAGCCCATAATATCTTCCATTTAGCTTTTATTTTAAATGCCCAATTTTGATTAATCAAATGTCTAGAATACCCCTAATCAAGTGGGCTAAGTGTTGGATTGTATTTTATTTTCTTTGGGCTTCTCCTTTAATTGTTTTGGGCTATGTACTGAACATAGTCTAGCAATTTTAATAATGTTACCCAATTTGATTATTTAGGGTTTCCATTTCCAATCATATGAAGTTTAATTACTTATACATGTGACTTTATCTCATAACCTAATTAGATTTACAAGAATTAGGTTTAAAATTATTAGTTACTTGAAATACTAAGTTTACCCACTTAAGTTAGTATACATATTAAATACTAATTTTTCCATATTACCATAACCCTTAGGTTATTTAATAGTCTTACCTAATGTATAATTAGGTTACGAAGCTTTCATTTTATGAAATCTGTAAATGTATGTATCCATAACTATAGTATATATGTTAATTGACCCATGCACCACTTTCCATGTGTTGTCACATATTAAATCCTTATGTAACACAAGGTTAAAAAATCCATAATGTACATACATATATAGTGACTTAAAATTCACGGTTATTACAAAACCTATTCACAGACATAACTATGCAAATGTCATTATAATTATATATAAGTGTGCATGTATGGCCAAGTTATTGTCTAGCAGTTCTGGTTTGAGCAAGGAGCAGCGCGGTTGCGCCACTCCTTAGTTCAAATCCAGCGCGGTCGCGCCGCCCTGCATTGAGGTCTGAGTTCTGTTAATAAATTAAGAATTAATGCAAGCTTATATGGTTACTCTAATCTGTAAAACATGTCCAGTATAGTATTCATGTGTTAATAAGCATGTTATTGAAAGGATTCTATAATGAATTAGTGTTTGCAACTTTAAAGTCAAATTGTGATTTCAACTATGACATGGTGTGTTAGAAACTAATTTTTATGTGATGACATACGTATAAGATTTATGCGACTAGAAGTAGCAATATATGTTAGCATTTATAAATTACACTTGTGGATGATAGTAAGTTAAGATAGTAGGTGTACATGTTGAACTTGTATAACTAATGTGATTATACATGAATAGGATATCGTAGTGCATTGGATTGATATTAAGCTTTACTTTGGTAAACTACGCTTGAGGTAAGTATCCGAACTCTCTTTTATATTGAGCAATTTTCCTAACTTGCACAAATTTGAATTTGTGCAAGTTCTCGAATTTTATTTGATTCATATATTGAATGCAAGTACTCGAACCTTACTCTTTATTGAGAATTATTTGAACTTGCACTGTTGTTAATCGTACAAGTAGAACTTGAAAGTATAATACTTTGTAATCTAGAAATGAAATTGTATACACATAGTGATTTCGAATGATAATTGTTCATATATATACTGTGAAAGAAAACTGTCTAAGCCATTGCTTCGGCAAGACTATTGATATTGATCGAAAGCTATCCAAACCAAATTTACTTGGTGTGGACTCTTATAACTGAGATGAACAACCCACTTGGTAGGGGAAGTATATATTATCGGGAAATCGACGTGCACACTTGAGAAAGATTAAATGTAATGCATTGACATAGGGTACTTTAGGCTGATCACCTGCCGTACGCGTTTTATGGAAATATCAGTTAATTACTGTGAATTCTAGGAGAAGTTCTTAGTCCTTGGTGACTGCTCAGTATTCATTACTTTAAAATCTTGAATTGATTAATCATTGAATATTATTGATCTTTTCTGTCTATAGCGACTATTGTTGATAATCATTTATACTTCTTGCTATCTTGAACTATCCTTATTATTGTACCTTGAGAAATACAAAACTACCTTGAGTACCCTTATTGCTATATTACTTGCTGGGCAAATTTGTTGCTCAGCCTTGCTTTCCATAAAACTTTCAGTGAAGGCAGAATGTGGTGAATCCTCTGGTAAGGACAAAGGTAAAGAGAAAGCTATGGAATAGTTATTTCTGTGACACTAGGAATGTACTATTATGTAGTAGTAGAAGAACTTATTTATGATAAGCTATGCTTGGTTTAAGTTGTATTGGAGTACGTATTCGTTATGTCTAAACGGTGTTTAATTACGTTTAAGGTATTGTAAAAGATGTTTAAGTTACGAACTCTTGGGACGAGAATAATTATATTATAACGATGTAATTTATTCTATTACTCCACTGTGATGATTTTAGTATGTTATTAGAGTTAGTACGTGACAACTAAATTTGAGACAAGTGTGGTATGAATTTGGGGGCGTCGCAAAATACATAGGAGAGAGATAGAATTTATGTGACACCCCCAAATTCGGGTATCTTCTAACCCGACAGATGGTTCTACACGGTGCTACAGTCCACAAAAACATTCAATTAAAATGCCTCAAAAGAATGAATATGTCTTATATATATTCAAAAGAATATTAACATTCTTCAGGTTCTTTATAACCGTTACATTTGTCCTTGTCATAATATCAAATATTATTCTTACAAAACTATACTATTACATAAGAAATCTAAGGGTTCGCCTTCGCCTTCCCTTTATCCTTGCCGGATCCATCGGTCCGTTCGATCTTAGCTACATTCATATGGTTCAAGCAAGAGTGAGCCTAACTAGCTCAGCAAGTACAACAATTCTAATAAAACTAGCATGCTTGAAACATAGGAATCATATATTTTCAATAACTGAACAATAGTTACGAAGTACTATTGATAATTCAAAATAGCACTTTTTTTCATTCAAAATGTTTTACAACAACAATATTCAGTAAAACATCAATTCCGGTCCAAGACCATGAGCATCTCATAAGTACTTTGAAAACGACGTTCCGGCACTAAGTCTGTAAGTCTGGCATAGCTTACGAGCATGTCTAGGTGATCAACCTATAGTACTCTATGTTGATCAACATTACATTCATTAAACGTGTATAAGTTTAAGTTGTGGCAACCTCACGTGCCTGTCGTTTGACGACAAAACAATTTAGCATACTCAGTCTCCTTTTGAAAACCACAACAATATTAGTTTGGTAAATCCTTGTCAATACTTGGTAGATTTTAAGAAATCCAACATAGTATAAGTCTAGCCGAAAGAATTGGCTTAGACTTCATTAGACATTAACTCATGCAAAAAAAACACATGAATCACAAAGCTTGTTCAGATCGAACTAGAACAAGGGTTAGAGTACTTGTCTTTAGCGTCTGCTACAGTTTATAACTTGTGCACTTTAAGTCTTTAACGTCTCTACAGTAGAAGATAACATCACATAGCACATTAGGACAAGAATAATTATACATGGTTCCTAAAAAATCTTACCCTTCTTCTCAATCTAATTACGTATTAGATTTGTTATTATTGGTTCTGGCTTTCCGTTACGTCATTCTTACGTTCACATGCAATTGACTTTCTTTAATCCTAACTGATTATACTTATGGCTTAATTATGTCTTAACAATGTTTCATTATGATCCTTAGTTAATTGGTAATCATTTACTATTCATGCTCAACATGTAAACACTCCTTACTATCTAGGTTTTAAGGTTGGCGCTGCAGCGCCAGTGATCCTTTGTTATGTCGCGCTGCGGTGCCACATGCTAGGCCAAGAGACCGGACTCAGTGCTGCGGCGCGAGTCCCTTTGTTACGGGTCGCACTGCGGCGCGAACTAACAGGGGCTGAGGGCCATTATGGAGTTGCGGCGCCGGTCATTAAGTTTGGAGTCGCGCTGCGGCACGGACTCTATGCCATAGATAATTTTGACATATTTTTCAACTTGTGAGATTTCCAAACTCGTAACTTCTTCGTTATAAGTCCGAATTGGCTCGTTCAAGAGCCTACGATTCCTAAATCACATACTCTATGTGTTTATACAGGAATTTTATCTATTCAACTTCGTTTGTTAAAAATTCACCTATTAGTCCATTTTTAACGAAAACGATAAACGTTCATGAACGTTCAACGCTCGTTTCTTCGTTCTAAGTCAGAATCCGGCCATTTTCGAGTCCTCAACTCTGTAATACCAAATACGACTTGTCTCCATCGAAAACTAACATTTCCGAGTTCAAACACAAAATACGACTTCCATTCCGAGAATTTCACGAATTCGACGATTATCGTCCAATCGTGTGCGTTTTGGCAAAACTTAATTACTAACGATTTCTTCATCATTACAAATGGATTCATTTCATTAACTAGACATCTCAACCTACATATTACAACAACTTATCTTTCAATTAGGTTATGGCTTACCTCTTATAAGTTCATAACTTAACAACTTATAACTTACAAGACTTCATCCTTTAAGACTTATTATTAATTAAGTCATTTAAGCAACATTCTTACATCTTATCAACCATACCAACTTCTTAAAGTTGTTTATATGACAAGTTTATTCATGCTCTTCATAAGCTAATAACTTATTTTGGTTTACCTTACTTATTCATGACTTACTCGACTTAAGTCCATTGATTATTCATATTATGTGTTCTTTAGCATACATGTCCATTAAGTTACATTTCTCTTATCACCCTATAATGATAGAGATGGAAGACATAAGATCATGATATCAATTACCTTTGATGATTAGCTTCTCCTTTCTTGAAAATCTAATAATGGAAGGTTGGACTTATAAGTTCTTATCTTCTCTAACAATTAAGTTGCTTTTGTAAGTAACTTGTTGGATGAAATTTGAACAAGCAAATGAAAAATCCAAGCTTGGTATTTATAGGAGGGCTAAGGTTAGGGCATTATGGTCATTAGGATATCCCACCTCCTTACTAACCTCCTTACTATTCACTACTTGCACACTAAGTAAACTTGGCCATCACACTTAATTCTTGCCCACCACATAAAGGTCTTGGTCTCCAAGTTCATCCATGGGTTGCCCCATGGATCCTAATTATCCAATGGATCATAGCTTTGGGCTTACTTTAATTTCATAGCTTATTCTTTGTGGGTTTGCATTAAATTAATTTGGGCTTCATATATAAACCAACATTTGGGCTAAACATTACCACATCTTGGGCTTGTCCCCTAAAGCTTATTAGACTTGCACTTCCTATAATATCCACAATTCCATTTCATTAGAACTTAATACTTAACGTTCTCAAATTAAGTCCGCAACCGAAATATTACTTTTTCTATACTTGAATTATTATTACATAATCCATCTTACCTTGATATTATAACGTTACGTATTTCTCGAAAATTCAAAAATAACTCCCGAGCAGAAAACGATGAATAGTGTTTTTCAGAAAATTTCTCGGAAAGCTTTTATTTTTGTCTTGGAAATTCAAACTCTTTAATTCTCTCACGTAGTTAAAATACTATGATGTTCAGACATTTCTAGGTTATAGAATGGCATACATCTTATTAACACATAATAATAACAAATAATATTATTTTATTCATTAATTAATTCTTTCAAGTATTTTACAAAGGATTCGAATTTCTCGGTTGTTACATTCTTCTCCCCTTATAAAGATTATGTCCCCATAATCTCGCCTTACATTACTCAAACAAATAAGGGTAATCCTTCTTTATCTTTTCTTCCAATTCCTACGTTGCTTCTTCAGCATCGTGGTTCTTCCATAATACCTTTACCGATGATATAACCTTGTTCTGCAGAACTTGCTCTTTTCTATCGATGATTTGAATCGGCATCTCTTCGTACGTTAAGTCCTTCTCGATCTGAATCGGCTCATACTCTATTACGTGTTTATAATCCAGTTTGTAAGGGCGTAACACAAATACGTGAAATACGTTATGTATTCGTTCTAAGTCTGGAGTTAACTCTACCATATAAGCTACCTCACCTACCCGTTTTAACAATTCAAAAAGTCCTATAAACCTTGGGCTTAGTTTCCCCTTCTTTCCGAAACGTATCTTTCCTTTCGAGGGAGATACCTTCAAAAATACGTACGAGCCTACCTCAAACTCTCTATTCTCTCGATGTAAGTCTGCATACTTCTTTTGTCTGTCTTAAGCTGCTACGAGATGCATCCGTATCAACTTCACCACTTTCGCTGTTTGATGCACCAATTCTGGTCCTAGCATTCGGCGTTCTCCCACTTCATCCCAACACAACGGTGTTCGACACTTCCTTCCATATAAAGCTTCATAAGGCGGCATACCTATGCTTGCATGATAACTGTTGTTATACGGAAACTCTACTAATGGTAGATGATCATCCCAACTACCCTTGAAATCCATGACGCAAGATCTTAACATATCTTCTAATGTCTGAATTGTCCTCTTTCTCTGCCCATCGATTTGTGGATGATATGTCGTACTCAACTTCAGCTGCGTCCCCAATTGTTCTTGCTGACTCCTCCAAAAGTTCGACGTGAATTGTGGGCCACGATATGACACAATTGAAACTGGTACTCCATGTCTGGAAATAATTTCCTTAACATAAAGTTTAGCTAACTGATCTAAGTTATACTTAACCTGAATTGGCAAAAAGTGAGCTGACTTTGTCAATCGATCCACTATTACCCAAATCGCATCATACCCCTTCTGAGTAGTTGGAAGTCCCACCAAAAAGTCCATTGTGATATGCTCCCACTTCCACTCTGAAATCTCCAAAGACTGTAACAATCAACTTGGTCGTTGATGTTCAGCCTTAACTTTCTGACAAGTCAATCATCTACTCACATACCTAGCTATTTCTCTCTTCATGTTCGGCCACCAAAAACTCTGTCGAAGGTCTTGATACATCTTAGTGCTACTAGGATGAATCGAGTACCTTGAACTGTGAGCCTCTTGTAAAACTTGCTCCTTTAATTCTGTCTCATTCGGAACCCAAATTCTTGCCTTAAATCTTAACAATCCCTCATTATCAAGATTGTACTTAATATCTTTTTCATTGGTTAACCGCTTCTTCATCTGGTCACACTCATCAGTTTTGAGCTGCACCTCCTTGGCTCTCTCTACGATGGTAGATTGGATCTCCGTCGCAAATAGTATCTGTCCTGTTTCACTTGGCAATTTCACCTCTAACTCCATTTTAGCCATCTCTGTTATCAACTCAATTTAAGCCGTTAACATAGACAACTTTTCCCGACCCTTTCTACTTAAGGTGTCGGCCACTACATTAGGCTTTCCAGAGTGATATAGGATTTCACAGTCGTAATCCTTTATCAACTCCAGCCATCTCCTTTGTCTCATATTCAACTCCTTCTATGTGAATATATATTTTAGACTCTTGTGGTCCGTGTATATCTCACACTTTTCCCCGTGAAGATAATGTCGCCATATCTCTAAGGCAAAAACTACAGCGGCCAGTTCCAAATCATGAGTAGGGTAAACTATTTCATAATCCTTCAACTTCCTAGATGCATACGCAATGACCTTACCATGCTGCATGAGCACGCAACCAAGTCCCCTATGCGAAGTATCGCTATATACTACAAAATTCCCTATGTCATCGGGTAATGACAAAATAGGCACTTCACTCAATCTCTTCTTTAGTTCTTGAAAACTGTCCTCGCACTTCTCAGTCCACACATATTTCACCGTCTTTCTTGTCAAGTTAGTCAACGGAGTAGCTATCTTTGAAAAATCTTGGATGAATCTCCGATAGTATCCCGCTAACCCTAGGAAACTTCGCACCTCAGTCGGCGTTTTTGGTTGTTCCCAATTCATCACGGCTTCCACCTTCGCTGGATCTACTGAAATCCCCTCAAGGTCAATGACATGACCTAAAAACTGTACCCTCTCTAGCTAAAATTCACACTTTATGAATTTCGCATATAACTTCTCCTTCCTTAGTGTCTCCAACACTTTTCTTAGGTGTTCAGCATGATCTTCTGGCGTCTTAGAATAGACTAGAATATCATCGATAAACACCACGACGAACTTGCCAAAATATTGTTTGAACACTCTGTTCATCATATCCATGAATGCAGCTGGTGCATTAGTCAACCCAAATGACATCACCAGAAACTCGTAATGACCATAACGAGTCCTGAATGTTGTTTTTGGTACGTCTTCATTCCTAACCTTCAGCTGATGATATCCCGTCCTTAAATCTATTTTGGAAAAATACTTTGCCCCTTTCAACTGATCAAAAAGATCATCGATCCTGGGCAATGGGTACTTATTCTTTATTATTAATTTGTTCAACTCTTGGTAGTCGATACAAAGTCTTAACGATCGGTCCTTCTTCTTGACAAATAGTTCCGGCGTTCCCCACGGCGAAACACTCAATTGTATGTATTTCCTGTCCAATAGTTCTTGCAACTGCACCATCAACTCCTTCACTTCCACTGGCGCTATACGATACGGTGCCCTGGAAACTGATGCCGCTCCTGGCCCAATGTCTATTACGAACTAGGTCTCCCTATCCGGCGGAAGACCCGGCATCTCACTTGGAAATACATCCATGAATTCACTCACTATAGGTATTTATTCCATGGTCGCTCCCACTCTCTGGGTATCAACAACATGACACAGATAACCTACACACCCCTTCCTTAATAATTTCCTAGTTTGTGTCATAGTACGACAACACGAACATCCCGACGATTTATTACTGTATAATATTTCCTGAGATTGTCTTAACGTTTTAATATTTACGCATTTCTTTTAACAATCTATAATTTCCCCAAACCAACCAATCCATTTTGAGAATTACGTCAAATTCTCCTAGCTTTATCAGTATCGGATCTACCGATAATTTACAACCCCAAATGTCTACGCAACAACTCTTATGAATATCTTCAATGGGAATTATCTCTTCGTTTGCTACCTTAATATTTTAAGGTATAGGCAACTTTTCGGGAAGTAATCCTAATCGTCTAGCAAAATGACATGTGATAAACGAACAATTAGCACCCGAGTCAAACAGCACGTATGCATTTAGGTTGTTGATTGGAATAATATATGCGACTACGTCCCCTGAGGCCATCGCATCTTGGACGGTCATATTAAAGGTACGGGCCATCGGCCTGCCCAGCTGCGTTGGACCCCTAATAGTTAACTTACCACTATTGGCGCCCATATTCCCGTCCGTCCCCTTCTTCGGGTAGTTCTTTGCTATGTGGTCAGTTGACTCACACATAAAGCATCCATGGTTCTTCTTCGAACTTGGACAGTTAGGCGCAATGTTCCCCTTCTGTCCATAATTATAACACATGGCCTTACCCTTGAGATAGACTCCTAAGTGAGTCTTCACATAGGTCTTGCAAGCCTCCATCCTCCTCTTCGGGTCTCCTTGTTTCACTCTGGTATTCCCAGATCTAACCACCTTTCGCTTATACCCTTCGCCACTCCCGCTGGCACCTTCAATCTTTACTCCCCCATCCACTTTCCCCTTGTTATTCTTGTCTTTGTGGTACTGGCTCAACGCCTCGCTACCACCTTCGACGATTATCACCTTCTCTAAAATGGTTCCAAAGGAAGTAATTTGGAACACCGATATGCGATTATAGAGCCAGGGTTTCAATCCCTGCTCGAACCATCGCGCCTTCCTAACCTCAGTGTCCACTTGGTGTGGAGCGAACCTCAACAGTTTAATAAACTTGGCGGCGTATTGGGGAACCGTCATGACCCCTTGTTTCAATTCTAAAAACTGCATCTCCATCCTTCCTTGCATGCTCGTGGGAAAGGAGTTCTCGAAGAAAATCTCCTTGAACCTCACCCACGTTAGAACTTCTGTCCCGGCCCTAGCCTGATTGGCCTCCCACCAAAAGTTGGCCTCTCCTTTCATCATGTAGGTTGCAAAGGCAACCTTCTGGGCCTCGTCAACATTTTCTATGACAAATGCCTTTTTGATTTCCTTCACCCACGTTTGGGCTTCGATAGGGTGAATGAAATATCCCGAGTGTTCATGATAACGATCCTTAGAAAAAGAGATGAATGGGTTAAAGAATATGTAATATTTAATATATAACTGTGTTTAAGTGAAGGTTATGTAATAAAAACCTAAAAGTTATTCAACGATAATTGTGAAAGAGATTTTGTGAAAACCTTAGTAAGGTATGGTTTCGGTAATTCCGAGGACGAAATTCTTATAAGAACGGAAGGATGTGACAGCCCAAATTTTTAGAAGTTAATAAAATAGGAATTTAATAATTAAAATTCTTATTACAAGATGTTTTGAGTTTGAGTATGTATATGTATGTGCTGTATATTTTAAAATATGTGATCTAGTGTGAAGAAAAATATATATTCATATATTAGAAAAGTGAGGTTTAATAGTACCATGAGTTATTTTGTTTAATCTGTATTTTCGATTCTAGGGACAGAATCTTTGTAAGGAGGGAAGAATGTAACAATCCAAGATTTTAGTAATTATAATTTAAAATATTTATTAAAGGAAATAAATATTTTTTGGATGTGGTTATTATTAGTAAATATTTATGAATGAAATTTATTAGATAATATTCTAAATTAAATTAATTTATAATTTAGAGAGTTGTAATATGACATTAGATGTTATATTGTTGTTTTAATAATTTAAAGTGGTATGTTAAATTATTAAATAAAATTATAATGAAATTATAATTTTGTGATACTTGTTTAAGTGAAATATTTATTTAAAATATAGTATGTGGAATTAATTTATTTAGTTAATGTGGATATGGAAATCTAAATATATAATATGTGATTATAAATCATAAACTAAATTGTTTATTAAAATAATTTAAAGGAGTTTAATTGAGTTTTACCAAACAAGGCTTAAAATATTAAGTCTTTAAATTTTAAATGGTTTTGCCAAACAAAGCCTTATGGCTTTTGGATTTCTAATTTTTGAATTTAAATAAATAAAATAAAATAAAATAAATAATAAATATACTATATTTATAACCTAAGCATTATAACTGATATTATAATTAGCAGGCGTATTAAGGTGTATCAGTTTTCTTTTTACGCTAGTTGGTTTTACGCATTCTAGTTGCTAAGTCTGAGAATTTCATAGATAAGCTAAGAGAGAATTGAGAGAGATTGAGAGAAAGTCTGTGATTTCAAAGCATTTTTAGTGGTGTGCATTTTCAGTGGTGTTAGTAAAGATTATCAAGCTAATTGAAGGAATACACGAAGTGCAGATAAGCGATAAGCAGTTAAGTCGTAGTTCATAAACTATGAATTAGGCAAGTCTTTCAATTCCTATTTGCCACGTGAACTTGATGATTAACTGTTTTAAGTCTTTATTGCAAATAACATGATGTGTTATATTTATGTTGTAAGCCTGAAACGTTAAAGTCAACTTATAACTACATTGATTGAGTAAAGCATGTTGATTGAGTAAGGAACTCAATCTTTATACTTGTTATGTGAACTGTAGTCTGTATGTTATGATAGTTCAATGTTTAAGAAATGTATGTTGAGCATGTTACTATATGCTACGTGATGCATGAAACTGTTAGATTTTTCCGGGCAGTCGTGCTCAACCTTGCAAATAACCATTTTTGTAGGTCAAGATTTCAAGGTAAGGATATGTGCTAAGTGAATTATAGAGATCCATATTCCCGAAGATTACTTATATTTTATGAGAAATGTATTTAATATTTTGAATGTAACATATTGTTGAATTGTAAGTTGAGCTATCTGGTGTATTGAGATATTTATTTATGATGTAAGACTTTGTATAGTCATTTTGTTGTAATGATTCATGATATACATTTAAATCGAAGAGATGTAATGTAAAGGTTGCGATTTAGGGCATTAGAGAAGGAAGTGTATAAAAGTTTTAAATATTTTGCATTTTAGTGATTTTAAAATCGAATAATGATGTAAAGATAGATTAAGGTTGTATTGTTAGCGATCGAGAAGGAGAATATTATTGTATGAATTTTGGGGTCGTTACACACGCTCTTGAAATCCTTAAACGTAGTAGCTCGTACTACACCATGATTTACGGGGATGTTAGCCCCACTTCTATGAAACGCTACTGTTAAAGATTTACAAACTCCTGCATGGGGTTAACCGGACCTCCCTCCGGCTGATTTGTGTTAGCGCCTTGATTACGTGGTACTCTTCTTCGCGGTATTTTGCTGTTACAATAAACAACACATTTCGTTATTATTCATTTCCTGTTAGTTAGTTATTATTCAATTTTAGACAATAACTTAAACATTCACTACTCAACATGTTCTGAAAAGGAAAACTTATATTGATTTGTTGTAGTATAATACTACATCGGTTACATTACATAGCCTAAGCTGATTAGATTACTTTCCCGCAATTACTTTCCAAAAATTGGGATTTACAAAAGACTACCCTTTGATATACAAAAGAGGGTTTTATGTCACTACTAGATACACAATATTTACATAGCTAACTACTCTATCTACTAATAGATTACATTTGCCTTAAGGCATTATCAAAATTCACTTTGGCAAGATCGGCGATAATATCACGGCTGATAGTATGAAGCATCTGCCCTATTTCTACGGGATAACCAGCTACCTACCACTGGAAGTCCGCATGAGAACTCCTATGAATATAGGACATTCTCCCTATCTTTTGTTTCTTGGTCTTTAGCTCCCCCCCCCCCTGAGCTCAAAGACCTCCTGTTTCAGCTCGTGTACCTTGTCCTTGGCCAAAACCCGCTCATCGTGCTCCTGCTCTAACATGGACTCCACGTCTGTCTTATCCTCTATAACAACATGTAGCTCTGCCTTCAGCTCCTTAACCTCCTGACAGTAGTGGATGTTTCTATCCAATACTGATATAAAGAATGACATCACTGACTCCCCCAGAGCCATCTCTGCTGCTATAGCTACTAGGTTGAAGGACACTACCTTCACCTCTTCTTCTAGCATGCCGTCGAATACGGACATGAGGTCTAAGCTCTCTGAGTCTCCAAACTCAACTACTACCACTTCGGGCTCTACTGCTATGGGGTTCGGTATAATATCTACATGATTAACCGATCAATCACTGACTACCTGTATGTCTCTATTTTCTCCTGACATCTACAACAACACAAATAAGTTTGATTAGTACACGTCAGTAGAATAATAAAAACACATAACATATATAATGCATTTTTATAAGGTTAATTTACATATTTTATTTCTTTGACATTTCTTAAGGTTATGACTTAAGGTTTAAATCCCCCCCTTAAGTTTTATAACCTAATGCTTTGATACCAACCTGTGACGCCCCCAAATCCGGGTATCTTCCAACCCGATAGATGGTGCTACATGGTGCTACAGTTCACACAAACATTCAATTAAAATGCCTCAAAAGAATGAATATTTCTTATATATATATATATTAAAAAGAATATTAGCATTCCCCAAGTTCTTTATAACCGTTACATTTGTCCTTGTCATAATATCAAATATTATTCTTACAAAACTATACTATTACACAAGAAATCTACGGGTTCGCCTTCGCCTTCCCTTTATCCTTGTCGGATCCATCGGTCCGTTCGATCTTAGCTGCATTCATATGGTTCAAGCAAGAATGAGCCTAACTAGCTCAGCAAGTACAACAATTCTAATAAAACTAGCATGCTTGAAACATAGGAATCATATATCTTCAATAACTGAACAATAATTACAAAGTACTGTTGATAATTCAAAATAGCACTTCTTTTCATTCAAAACGTTTTACAACAACAATATTCAGTAAAACATCAATTCCAGTCCAAGACCATGAGCATCTCATAAGTACTTTGAAAAGGATGTCCCGACACTAAGTCCGTAAGTCCGGCATAGCTTACGAGCACGTCTAGGTGATCATCCTATAGTAATCTATATTAATCAACACTACATTCATTAAATGTGCATACGTTTAAGTTGTGGCAACCTCACGTGTCTGTCGTTTGACGACAAAATAATTTAGCATACTCAGTCTCCTTTTGAAAACCATAACAATATTAGTTTGGTAAATCCTTGTCAATACTTGGTAGATTTTAAGAAATCCAACATACTATAAGTCTAGCCGAAAGAATTGGCTTGGACTTCATCAAACATTAACTCATGCAAAAAAAATACATGAATCACAAAGCTTGTTCAGATCGAACTGGAACAAGGGTTAGAGTAATTTCCTTTAGCATCTGCTACAGTTTCTAACACGTGCACATTAAGTCTTTAAGGTCTCTACAGTAGATGATAACATCACATAACACACTAGGTCACAAATAATTATACATGGTTCCTAAAGAATCTTACCCTTCTTCTCAATCTAATTATGTATTAGATTTGTTATTATTGGTTTCGGCTTTCCGTTACGTCATTCTTACGTTCACACGCAATTGACTTTCTTTAATCCTAAGTGATCATACTTAAGGCTTAATTATGTCTTAACAATGTTTCATTATGATCCTTAGTTAATTGGTAACCATTTACTATTCATACTCAACATGTAAACATTTCTTACTATCTAGGTTTTAAGGCTGGCGATGCGGCACCAGTGATCCTTTGTTATGACGCGGTGCGGTGCCACATGCTAGGCTAAGAGACTGGACTCAGCGCTGCGGCACGAGTCCCTTCATTACGGGTAGCGCTGCGGCGCGAACTAACTGGGGCTGAGGGCTATTTTGGCTCTGCGGCGCCGGTCATTAAGCTTGGAGTAGCGCTGCGGTACGAACTCTGTGCCACAATAATTTTGACAGATTTTTCAACTTGTGAGATTCTCGAACTCGTAACTTCTTCGTTTTAAGTCCGATTGGCTCGTTCAAGAGCCTACGGTTCACAAATCACATGCTCTATATGTTCATGCAAGAAATTTATCTATTCAACTTCGTTTGTTAAAAATTCACCTATTAGTCGATTTTTAACAAAAACGATAAACGTTCGTGAACGTTCAACGCTCGTTTCTTCGTTCTAAGTCAGAATCCAGCAAGGATAAAGGGAAGACGAAGGTGAACCCGTAGATTTCTAATGTAATAGTATAGTTTTGTAAGAATAATATTGATATTATGACAAGGACAAATATAATGGTTATAAAGAATCTGGGGAATGTTAATATTCTTTTGAATATATATAAGACATATTCATTCTTTTGTGGCATTTCAATTGAATGTTTGTGTGAACTGTAGCACCGTGTAGCACCATTTATCGGGTTAGAAGATACCCAGATTTGGGGGCGTCACAATTTACATCAAGAAAAAAACCAAAAAAGATGAGGTACGTAGATCCCATTTAATAAAACTCATTCATTCAAACATCCAACCAAAATAAATCCAATTACATTGATCAATAATCCATAATCAATCCTGTTTATAATCATACATGTGCGACCCCAAATATGGGTCCCAAATCACCGCGGATCTGGTTCAATCATTCTATAACTATTGTGGAAGATATAAACATAAATTATTTATACAATACATTTATCACACTATTCCCCAAGGTCGAGTAACCTTCACATAAATATAATTCAGAACATGTCTAACACTTAACATATTATCATACTTTGCTATTACAATTCTAACTGCACACGTATACTAAAGCTGGAACTGTCTTTAACCTTTCCTTATATCCGACGCATTCGTCTTAATCTGTAATGTTTTATCATGATATAGAAAGGGTGAGCATGAAAGTTTCCCAGTAAGTTTAAGTTCAATAATATAACGATATATCATGATTGAAAGAATCTGAATAATAAGCTGGCTATAATTCAACAATATAATTGTGAACTAGCATGAACAAATTTATTACTAAACATGTATTATACATGAACAAATATATCTGAAACCAACTGGTAATGAAGGTGATCATCCTTTCATACCTGACTTATACATGCAATATATACAGAGTATAATTCATGGCAACCAGTAATGATTAACCATAAGCTTATCCAAATAAAACAACTCTTAGTAGAGTTAAGTAAAAACAAACTTGCCTGAACCGTTGATTACCGCTACGCAATTTATATCGCTTTATCCGAAGACCTAATATTAGTAATATAGATCTTCAATATTAGAATAATATCATCACAATATAATACTATTATATATATAGATATACATAGAATAACCCAAACACATAACACATATCCCTATCAGTCTATAACACACATAAGACTCGGTATCAAGTCAAACTATTACAGTCTATCTTGATTCCGATAAAATTCTAACGTCCCGATGGTCTAGTCGGACTTTTATCGAGTCTAAGTTCAATTAAACTTTGCCTAACACTTAACAATTATCTCAGATACTTTTAATACCAGTCAGAATATTTTTCATAAGCTTGTAATAATTTTTAAATAATTATTACCATTTATCTTGATTTTTAAATCATTAATAACGTATTTAAACAAATTAAATACCACATAATTTTTTTATCATTAATATTTATTTAATATCAAACATTAATGAAATATATGTCATAATATTATAATATATTTATAATATCACAAAGTATTTTTAATACTTTAAAATCACCTTTATATGATCCTTAAACAATTAAATTCATTATTCGATAATTGCTATTAATATTAAAATATTAATATTTTCATGAAAAAATATCAAAATTCATAGGTTATAGCTTAAAATATTTTTATAATCCTTAAATCATTTTTATATGATTTATAAATCATTTATTCTATTTTTTTATAAGTTATTTAATATACTTATTAAATAAACTAATTATCATTAATATTAAGTTATTAATGATATTCAACACAAAATATTAAAAGTCACTGAAAATAACTTAAAATATTTTCTTTTACCATACTATTATTTTTCAAGATTTTTTATGTATTTAAATCATTTTAAAATAATTTATTTAATATTATAATTAAATAAATTACATACCATTTATATTCCAAAAATATTAAATATTTATGAAATATACTCAAAATAATTAAAACTTATTTTTCAGACTTTAAAATAATTTTTCAGAATTTATTTTGTATTTTTAATAATTAAAAAATCATTTTTATCTATTTATTAATTAAAATAATTAATTTTCTAAATAAATTGTCGCTAAAAGAGGCTAAGGCGACAAATCTGTCGCTAAAAGTGTACTTGAGGTGTTCTTGAGCTGCCTAGAATTTCTTGTCAGTGGCCAAGGTGTCTACTTTGACCGGCTTTAGATCTAAGATCGTGTTAGTTGTGGGCTAGAAATGTGTTTTAGAATTGTACTAAATGTGTAACACTACAACTAGAATTGAGTTTCATGGCCATATCTTAACACAACAGCAAGATCTGAGCTCATCAACCCACTGTCAAACATGTTCTTCAATTTATGGGTTTTTCAGAATTGAAGAACAGTCGAGGTGACCACTTTCCAATCCTTATATCGAGCAATCTGGGTTAATTTTGTGTGATATATATGTTCTATATTATTATCCTGATGTCAAGGTACCATTATAATGCATCAGACCAGTCTAATAACATAACACAAAGAGATTAAGGATGGTCAAAGTTCTGACAAAAAAAATGGTTCATGAAGATTATGGGTTGCCCAGGTTGTTCTTCAGACATATCGGTCAACTATAGTTTGATCGGCTACAACATCGATTCTACTATGCATCTAAGTGATCTAAATGTTTTAATATATACTCCTCATGACAGACTACAAGGATCAAACAACAACTTGACCAAAAATAACCAAACACAGCAAGATCTAGAGCTTAGAAAAGCTTGTCAGAACTTTCTGGAGAATCTGGGTTGCCCAGATTCTAAGTTTCGTGCTCGGTCAACGCACTTTGACCGATCATATCATGCCATATATACATGATCTGGCTCTGTTTCTAGTCCCAGATCGAAGACCTTACTACAAAGAATAGATCTATAACATAAAATACATAAAACAACAAACACATACCGATCTATGAGATCTGACATTTGACTGTCAGACACTAATTTTCCAGATTTTCAGATTCAAGAAATTTTGAAATTCGAGCATCAAGATGATATGGATCTGAGTTTCGAGCATCAAATGACACTCTAATACACAACTTAAAACAACAACTAACAACAAAAACATGGATCACATGATTTTCGAAATTTTTTGGGGTTTTATACCTTTCAAGCTTGATCTTTGATTTCTGACTTTTGATTGTTGCTCTTGGCTTGATAAGAGGCTAACATAGCTTAACTTTTCTCTCTCTCACTCTAGATTTTCGAAATAGATGAGAGAGAATGGCTTGGCAATAATAAGAAATAAAGTCAAGGTTTTCTTACTTTTTAAGATATAAATCTTTGATTCATTTAACTTGCTTTGCTAGGTGTCAAGCAAATCTGATATTGGTTATATATAGAGCACATAGGATAGCCTTTAGTTAGTCACCAAACAATATATTGGCATAATTTACACTCCAACATATTAAAGAATGCTAAAGGGCATTAATGTCATTTTTTATTTAATTTTAATGACATTTTTGGACATTTGACCAAACTCTTAGGGTTTGGGTTAGGGTTTGGAAATCCTTATGGTTTAGAGTTTAACCCTTAACTTTGCAAATTTAATTTTTAAGATTTCTGAATTTCGGTTTTAAAAATAAAAAATTAATATTTCTAAATTATAATTAGAATTTTCTAATTATATTAAAATTCCTTAATCATAATTTAAATCTTGCTAACTAGGATAAGTATTTTCTAATTAAAATTGCTAATTAAGTAATTAGGGTTAAAATGATCATTAAGGTTTATAACCCAAGAATTAGGGTTTCTAATAAAAAAAATAATTTTCTAATTTAGAAATTAGATTTCGTAATTAGATTAGGGTTTTCTAAATACTTAACTTGAAAATTAAAATTAATATTTCATAATTAATATTAAAAGTATTAAACTAACAATCAGTCATTCCCTAATTACAAATTAGGGTTCCAAATCCAGACATTAGAGTTTTAAAAATGTGAAATTAGGGTTTGCTAATTAATCAAGCTTTACCCTAATTAATATTATAATATATAACACTTAAGCAACATAATAATCATTTAAGTTCCCAGATTAGGTGTAAGACCCCGAATTTTATGAAATAAAAGTATTCAATTTTCCTATTCAGTAAATAGTTAAATTGATAAAAGTTAAAGTTAAGGGTGATATATGAATTTTTTTTACAAAATACGTAAGTGGTTATAAAATATTCATTGTTTTCTGGGAATATTCGTTTAGTCGTGGAATATTCTCTCTGTCGGGGAATATTCGTACGACGGCGCAGCCATTTGTGGGCCCCATAACAGAATAATTGTCGGATGAAAAAAACGATAAATTTGAGTTTTTATAAATAAACGGCGTAGTTGTTACCGTTAACACTGTTGGAATACCCAGTGGTTAAAATATAGTAATATGCGTGGTTGCACAGTAGCACACGGTATTACACAGTATTATTGAATTATTGATTCTTACGTAAGAAGGCACTACTCAATAATTGTTACAGTAGTTACTATTCAATATTTTATTTTATTGATTCAATAATTGTTGTGTTGATATTTTATATTATTGTTATTTCAATAATTGTTGCTGCACAGTATTTTCTATTATCAGATCAATAATTCACATTATTTGAATAATATTATTAGATAGCATTATTGGCAATGTCTAGAGAGTTCTGTCTAAGGAGAGGTTTGGTCATCTAATTGCGCGCCAGTAAGGAGAAATCCTTATTGGAAAGCCCCCTCTTTCCTGGGAACAGCCTGGTTGTCATAATTGTGATTCTGTAATATTATTTGTGAATAATTAATTATTGATTTATGTGATAAAAAAATACTTATTTGATGTGGATATAAATGATGGATTTATTTATGTGGTTATAAATGAAAGAAATAATGTTGAGGTATTTTATCAGTATTTTGTCGGAATGGAGGTATTAAAAATTAATCAGGGTTTCTGAGATATTTTGTAAGGGTTATAATTTTTAATCCGACCGTTAGATCGTGGTAATATTTGGATATGTTATACATATATAAGTTGAGTATATGCCCACAAATTTTGAACAGTTAAAAATGAACGTATGATTTGTTATGAATTTTACGAGATGACTGGTTCATAAATTATTGAATTTTTGGAGTTAATGATTTTGGTGGAAAATTCTAGAAATGGGTGGGCCCCACTTTTGGTTGTTGGGGAAGATGACTGATTTTTGGTGGGTGAAATAGTAACAGGTAAAGCCATCAGGTAGCAGGTCAAGTCTGCTTTGGCGTGCTAACATTTTCCTATAAATAGAGGACTAAGTTAGAATTGAAAATCACACCATAAACAAGTTTTCTCTCTTTCTCTCTCTAGATTATTGAGTGTATTTTGTGAGTATTTAGATACTTGGTGAGTTACTATTCATCAGTGCAAGTTTCCTTCAGCGTCATATCCGATATCCAGTCAGAAGTGATGCTCTTTTGAGGTAAGAGATAGTAAGGGATATTAAGGGATGTTATATTCTTCATAATGATGTTATTCTTTCAATATCATTATACTGAAATATTGGTATAGATTTTATTGTGAAATTTCTATCTTTTTGAGTCGGGGTTACTATTCACGTATACGGCACTTTTCACGTATACGGCACTATTCATGTATATGGCACTATTTACGTATATGACATTATTTACGTATACGGTACTATGTACGAATACGGAGTACTATTTATGAGTTACTATTCATGAGTTACTATTCACAAGTTACTATTCATAAGTTACTATTCACGAGTTACTATTCACGGGTACTATTCACGACAAAAATTAGTTTCTTTTTCTGACCAAATTGTCGTTGATTTATGATTGTTGCTCTCGAAAATAAATGCAGTTGTTGATCATATTGTTTTTATTATCATATATAACATTTTTATAACTCTGATGTTGAATTTCTCTTTCACTTGAGTGTAAAGATGGGTAAATTATTGGTATGATCGTGACTGAGGAATGTCTTTGACCTGTAGTGCAAAGATGAATTGTTAACTGGTATGATCATGACCATTGAATTTATAATTGAATATCTTTAACTTAAGTGTAAAGATGAATTGATTAACATGGTTATAATTATGGTGTATATAAACTCTGAAATGATTATATATTTCTTTGAGATATGAATATATTTGGCCTTTAGTGCAAATATGAACTGTTGAGGAATATCTTTGGCCTGTAGTGGAAAGATGAATTGTTGATGAATATCTTTGGCCCGTAGTGCAAAGATGACTTGTTGTTAAATATCTTTGGCCAGTAGTGCAAAGATGAACTGTTGACGAATATCGTTGGCCTATAATGCAAAGATGAATTTATTAATATGATTATGAACAGGAACTGTGATTTGGTATAACCATGATCTTTGATGTTTCAGGTAAAGACATGTGAGGAAAATTATCTTCGTCCTGGATGCGAAGAGGAATTTAGAATTACAATTATGATTATGAGTTATTCATATAATTGTGAAAAGGAACTGTTGATTAATGTTACAGGGATAAAACATTATTGGTGGACTTTTAATGTGGAGAAGATAATAGACTTTATGGTCTATTTGACTCTTCTAATGGTTTATTTGTTCCGCTGCAACTATGGTTGAAATTTTTTATCATCTACCATATGTTCTAAATCTCTGATTTATTACTGACGAAGTATATTGATAATGTAATTATCTTTAGTCATGATATTCCTTACTGGGCTAGTTGTGCTCACCCTTCTATTTCACAATTCCTTTCAAGTAATAAGAGTGTAGCTGGGTCCAGCGAGGGTAACGAGAAAATAGAATGGTGGTCTCTAACTATGGAGGTTCCCCCTAAGTAGTATAGAAAAGTGTTGTATACATCATTTAGTAGTTATATTTGTTGAATCAAATAGGGTGAGGCTAACCCAACGTTGGAAGGGTGTTTTGTCACTATCATACCAGATGTCTAATGACATACAACCTCGTATCATCATAAGACAGGATTGTGCTCATCCACTTACTGAGTATATTTACGAGCACTACCTATATAATCTTGGTGTTTGTTTGAAGTATAATTCTCAATTAGAGACAGTGGAGATAATGATAAGTCAAGAGAAGACTCACCATTGGAAAGAATATTATAGTAATCTTCTCGTTTTTCTTTGGGGTATGTTGGGTCAACCAAGGATAATTTTTTGGCCATATGATATCTATCACAACCTAGAAGCGTGGCCTCCCATGTACAAAGGTTTTCTTGAGCACTTCCCAAAGATTCTAATTTTTAAAACAGTTTTTGACTATACCTTTATGTAAGGTGTCATTGTGAGGTGCTGTCCATGGTTGGGACATAAGTCACATTTGGTATATATTTGTATCCAAACTCACAGCATATGTATTGTTGTATTTTACACGACAATTGTTGTAATAAAGTTGTAGTTATTTTCTGTACCATGTATTTGGCGACTCAGAATAGGTTGGATGGAATGGGCCTATTTTGGGGGCGTCAAAGTTGGTATCAGAGCTTAGGGATATGGTCTATGGCGGAGATCGGGATATAGAACTAGGAGAGGAGAGATGAGTAAATCCTTCGCTAATGTGTCCTACCTAAGCTTATTTGTTGGTCAGTCATAATATCGGGGTATTATGTGATATGTTAATTTGTTCAATTAACCCTTGTTTTGAAGCTGTATTCTAGAATGATATCTGAAATACAGGAGATGAGCAATGAAGAAATTATGATGACAGGGAAGATAGAATCTGAAATGAAAGCAAGGTATTCTCAACTCTTTGAATTATCAGGTACGTAAATTTCGGGGACGAAATTTCATAAGGAGGGGAGATTGTAAGACCCCGAATTTTATGAAATAAAAGTATTCAATTTTCCTATTCAGTAAATGGTTAAATTGATAAAAGTTAAAGTTAAAGGTGATATATGAATTTTTTTTAAATACGTAAGTGGATATAAAATATTCATTGTTGTCGGAGAATATTCGTTTAGTCGTGGAATATTCTCTCTGTCAGGGAATATTCGTACGACAGCGCAGCCATTTGTGGGCCCCATAACAGAATAACTGTGGGATGAAGAAAACGTCAAATTTGAGTTTTTATAAATAAACGACGTAGTTGTTACCGTTAACACTGTTGGAATACCCGGTGGTTAAAAATACAATAATATGTGTGGTTGCACAGTAGCACACGGTATTGCACAGTATTGTTGAATTATTGATTCTTACGTAAGAAGGCACTACTTAATAATTGTTACAGTAGTTACTGTTCAATATTTTATTTTATTGATTCAATAATTGATGCGTTGATATTTTATATTATTGTTGTTTCAATAATTATTGTTGCAAAGTATTTTCCATTATCAGATCAATAATTCACATTATTTGAATAATATTATTAGATAGCATTATTGGCAATGTCTAGAAAGTTCTGTCTAAGGAGAGGTTTGGTCATCTAATTGCGCGCCAGTAAGGAGAAATCCTTATTGGAAAGCCCCCTCTTTCTTGGGAACAGCCTGGTTGTCATAATTGTGATTCTGTAATATTATTTGTGAATAATTAATTATTGATTTATGTGATAAGAAAATATTTATTTGATGTGGATATAAATGATGGATTTATTTATGTGGTTATAAATGAAAGAAATAATGTTGAGGTATTTTATCAGTATTTTGTCGGAATGGATGTATTAAAAATTAATCAGGGTTTTAAGATATTTTGCGAGGGTTATAATTTTTAATCCGACCGTTAGATCGTGGTAATATTTGGATATGTTATAAATATAAAAGTTGAGTATATGTCCACAAATTTTGAACCGTTAAAAATGAACGTATGATTTGTTATGAATTTTACGAGATGACTGGTTCATAAATTATTGAATTTTCGGAGTTAATGATTTTGGTGGAAAATTCTAGAAATGGGTGGGCCCCACTTTTGATTGTTGGGGAAGATGGCTGATTTTTGGTGGGTGGAATAGTAACAGGTAAAGCCATCAGGTAGCAGGTCAAGTCTGCTTTGGCGTGCTAACATTTTTCTATAAATAGAGGACTAAGTTAGAATTGAAAATCACACCATAAACAAGTTTTCTCTCTTTCTCTCTCTAGATTATTGAGTGTATTTTGTGAGTATTTAGATACTTGGAGAGTTACTATTCATCAGTGCAAGTTTCCTTCAGCGTCATATCCGATATCCAGTCAGAAGTGCTGCTCTTTTGAGGTAAGGGATAGTAAGGGATATTAAGGGATGTTATATTCTTCATAATGATGTTATTCTTTCAATATCATTATACTGAAATATTGGTATATATTTTATTGTGGAATTTCTATCTTTTTGAGTCGGGGTTACTATTCACGTATACGGCACTTTTCACGTATACGGCACTATTCATGTATATGGCACTATTTACGTATATGACATTGTTTACGTATACGGTACTATGTACGAATACCGAGTACTATTCATGAGTTACTATTCATGAGTTACTATTCACAAGTTACTATTCATAAGTTACTATTCACGAGTTACAATTCACGGGTACTATTCACGACAAAAATTAGTTTCTTTTTCTGACCAAATTGTCGTTGATTTATGATTGTTGCTCTCGAAAATAAATGCAGTTGTTGATCATATTGTTTCTATTATCATATATAACATTTTTATAACCCTGATGTTGAATTTCTCTTTCACTTGAGTGTAAAGATTGGTAAATTATTGGTATGATCGTGACTGAGGAATGTCTTTGACCTGTAGTGCAAAGATGAATTGTTAACTGGTATGATCATGACCATTGAATTTATAATTGAATATCTTTAGCTTAAGTGTAAAGATGAATTGATTAACATGGTTATAATTATGGTGTATATAAATTCTGAAATGATTATATATTTCTTTGAGATATGAATATATTTGGCCTATAGTGCAAATATGAACTGTTGAGGAATATCTTTGGCCTGTAGTGCAAAGATGAATTGTTGATGAATATCTTTGGCCCGTAGTGCAAAGATGACTTGTTGTTGAATATCTTTGGCCAGTAGTGCAAAGATGAACTGTTGACGAATATCGTTGGCCTGTAGTGCAAAGATGAATTTATTAATATGATTATGAACAGGAACTTTGATTTGGTATAATCATGATCTTTGATGTTTCAGGTAAAGACATGTGAGGAAAATTATCTTCGTCCTGGATGCGAATAGGAATTTAGAATTACAATTATGATTATGAGTTATTCATATAATTGTGAAAAGGAACTGTTGATTAATGTTACAGGGATAAAACATTATTGGTGGACTTTTAATGTGGAGAAGATAATAGACTTTATGGTCTATTTGACTCTTCTAATGGTTTGCTCGTTCCGCTGCAACTATGGTTGAAATTTTTTATCATCTACCATATATTCTAAATCTCTGATTTATTACTGATGAAGTATATTGATAATGTAATTATCTTTAGTCATGATATTACTTACTGGGCTAGTTGTGCTCACCCTTCTGTTTCACAATTCCTTTCAGGTAATAAGAGTGTAGCTGGGTCCAGCGAGGGTAACGAGAAAATAGAATGGTGGTCTCTAACTATGGAGGTTCCCCCTAAGCAGTATAGAAAAGTGTTGTATACATCATTTAGTAGTTATATTTAGTGAATCAAATAGGGTGAGGCGAACCCAACGTTAGAAGGGTGTTTTGCCACTATCATACCAGATGTCTAATGACATACAACCTCGTATCATCATAAGACAGGATTGTGCTCATCCACTTACTGAGTATATTTACGAGCACTACCTATATAATCTTGGTGTTTGTTTGAAGTATAATTCTCAATTAGAGACAGTGGAGATAATGATAAGTCAAGAGAAGACTCACCATTGGAAAGAATATTATAGTAATCTTCTCGTTTTTCTTTGGGGTATGTTGGGTCAACCAAGGATAATTTTTTGGCCATATGATATCTATCACAACCTAGAAGCATGGCCTCCCATGTACAAAGGTTTTCTTGAGCACTTCCCAAAGATTCTAATTTTTAAAACAGTTTTTGACTATACCTTTATGTAAGGTGTCATTGTGAGGTGCTGTCCATGGTTGGGACATAAGTCACATTTGGTATATATTTGTATCCAAACTCACAGCATATGTATTGTTGTATTTTACACGACAATTGTTGTAATAAAGTTGTAGTTATTTTCTGTACCATGTATTTGGCGACTCAGAATAGGTTGGATGGAATGGGCCTATTTTGGGGGCGTCAAAGTTGGTATCAGAGCTTAGGGATATGGTCTATGGCGGAGATCGGGATATAGAACTAGGAGAGGAGAGATGAGTAAATCCTTCGCTAATGTGTCCTACCTAAGCTTATTTGTTGGTCAGTCATAATATCGGGGTATTATGTGATATGTTAATTTGTTCAATTAACCCTTGTTTTGAAGCTGTATTCTAGAATGATATCTGAAATACAGGAGATGAGCAATGAAGAAATTATGATGACAGGGAAGATAGAATCTGAAATGAAAGCAAGGTATTCTCAACTCTTTGAATTATCAGGTACGTAAATTTCGGGGACGAAATTTCATAAGGAGGGGAGATTGTAAGACCCCGAATTTTATGAAATAAAAGTATTCAATTTTCCTATTCAGTAAATGGTTAAATTGATAAAAGTTAAAGTTAAAGGTGATATATGAATTTTTTTTTAAATACGTAAGTGGATATAAAATATTCATTGTTGTCGGAGAATATTCGTTTAGTCGTGGAATATTCTCTCTGTCAGGGAATATTCGTACGACAGCGCAGCCATTTGTGGGCCCCATAACAGAATAACTGTGGGATGAAGAAAACGTCAAATTTGAGTTTTTATAAATAAACGACGTAGTTGTTACCGTTAACACTGTTGGAATACCCGGTGGTTAAAAATACAATAATATGTGTGGTTGCACAGTAGCACACGGTATTGCACAGTATTGTTGAATTATTGATTCTTACGTAAGAAGGCACTACTTAATAATTGTTACAGTAGTTACTGTTCAATATTTTATTTTATTGATTCAATAATTGATGCGTTGATATTTTATATTATTGTTGTTTCAATAATTATTGTTGCAAAGTATTTTCCATTATCAGATCAATAATTCACATTATTTGAATAATATTATTAGATAGCATTATTGGCAATGTCTAGAAAGTTCTGTCTAAGGAGAGGTTTGGTCATCTAATTGCGCGCCAGTAAGGAGAAATCCTTATTGGAAAGCCCCCTCTTTCTTGGGAACAGCCTGGTTGTCATAATTGTGATTCTGTAATATTATTTGTGAATAATTAATTATTGATTTATGTGATAAGAAAATATTTATTTGATGTGGATATAAATGATGGATTTATTTATGTGGTTATAAATGAAAGAAATAATGTTGAGGTATTTTATCAGTATTTTGTCGGAATGGAGGTATTAAAAATTAATCAGGGTTTTAAGATATTTTGCGAGGGTTATAATTTTTAATCCGACCGTTAGATCATGGTAATATTTGGATATGTTATAAATATAAAAGTTGAGTATATGTCCACAAATTTTGAACCGTTAAAAATGAACGTATGATTTGTTATGAATTTTACGAGATGACTGGTTCATAAATTATTGAATTTTCGGAGTTAATGATTTTGGTGGAAAATTCTAGAAATGGGTGGGCCCCACTTTTGATTGTTGGGGAAGATGGCTGATTTTTGGTGGGTGGAATAGTAACAGGTAAAGCCATCAGGTAGCAGGTCAAGTCTGCTTTGGCGTGCTAACATTTTTCTATAAATAGAGGACTAAGTTAGAATTGAAAATCACACCATAAACACGTTTTCTCTCTTTCTCTCTCTAGATTATTGAGTGTATTTTGTGAGTATTTAGATACTTGGAGAGTTACTATTCATCAGTGCAAGTTTCCTTCAGCGTCATATCCGATATCCAGTCAGAAGTGCTGCTCTTTTGAGGTAAGGGATAGTAAGGGATATTAAGGGATGTTATATTCTTCATAATGATGTTATTCTTTCAATATCATTATACTGAAATATTGGTATATATTTTATTGTGGAATTTCTATCTTTTTGAGTCGGGGTTACTATTCACGTATACGGCACTTTTCACGTATACGGCACTATTCATGTATATGGCACTATTTACGTATATGACATTGTTTACGTATACGGTACTATGTACGAATACCGAGTACTATTCATGAGTTACTATTCATGAGTTACTATTCACAAGTTACTATTCATAAGTTACTATTCACGAGTTACAATTCACGGGTACTATTCACGACAAAAATTAGTTTCTTTTTCTGACCAAATTGTCGTTGATTTATGATTGTTGCTCTCGAAAATAAATGCAGTTGTTGATCATATTGTTTCTATTATCATATATAACATTTTTATAACCCTGATGTTGAATTTCTCTTTCACTTGAGTGTAAAGATGGGTAAATTATTGGTATGATCGTGACTGAGGAATGTCTTTGACCTGTAGTGCAAAGATGAATTGTTAACTGGTATGATCATGACCATTGAATTTATAATTGAATATCTTTAGCTTAAGTGTAAAGATGAATTGATTAACATGGTTATAATTATGGTGTATATAAATTCTGAAATGATTATATATTTCTTTGAGATATGAATATATTTGGCCTATAGTGCAAATATGAACTGTTGAGGAATATCTTTGGCCTGTAGTGCAAAGATGAATTGTTGATGAATATCTTTGGCCCGTAGTGCAAAGATGACTTGTTGTTGAATATCTTTGGCCAGTAGTGCAAAGATGAACTGTTGACGAATATCCTTGGCCTGTAGTGCAAAGATGAATTTATTAATATGATTATGAACAGGAACTTTGATTTGGTATAATCATGATCTTTGATGTTTCAGGTAAAGACATGTGAGGAAAATTATCTTCGTCCTGGATGCGAAGAGGAATTTAGAATTACAATTATGATTATGAGTTATTTATATAATTGTGAAAAGGAACTGTTGATTAATGTTACAGGGATAAAACATTATTGGTGGACTTTTAATGTGGAGAAGATAATAGACTTTATGGTCTATTTGACTCTTCTAATGGTTTGCTCGTTCCGCTGCAACTATGGTTGAAATTTTTTATCACCTACCATATGTTCTAAATCTCTGATTTATTACTGATGAAGTATATTGATAATGTAATTATCTTTAGTCATGATATTACTTACTGGGCTAGTTGTGCTCACCCTTCTGTTTCACAATTCCTTTCAGGTAATAAGAGTGTAGCTGGGTCCAACGAGGGTAACGAGAAAATAGAATGGTGGTCTCTAACTATGGAGGTTCCCCCTAAGCAGTATAGAAAAGTGTTGTATACATCATTTAGTAGTTATATTTAGTGAATCAAATAGGGTGAGGCGAACCCAACGTTAGAAGGGTGTTTTGCCACTATCATACCAGATGTCTAATGACATACAACCTCGTGTCATCAAAAGACAGGATTGTGCTCATCCACTTGCTGAGTATATTTACAAGCACTACCTATATAATCTTGGTGTTTGTTTGAAGTATAATTCTCAATTAGAGACAGTGGAGATAATGATTAGTCAAGAGAAGACTCACCATTGGGAAGAATATTATAGTAATCTTCTCGTTTTTCTTTGGGGTATATTGGGTCAACCAAGGATAATTATGTGGCCATATGATATCTATCACAACCTAGAAGCATTTCCTCCAATGTACAAAGTTTTTCTTGAGCACTTCCCAAAGATTCTAATTTTTAAAATAGTTTTTGACTATACCTTTATGTAAAGTGTCATTGTGAGGTGTTGTCCACGGTTGGGACATGAGTCACATTTAATATATATTTGTATCCAAACTCACAGCATATGTATTGTTGTATTTTGCACGACAATTGTTGTAATAAAGTTGTAGTTTTTTTCTGTACCATGTATTTGGCGATTCAGAATAGGTTGGAAGGAATGGACCTATTTTGGGGGCGTCACATTAGGGTTTCGAATTCCTGGAATTGAAATTAGGATTTCCAGAACCGGTTTTAGGGTTTCTCGTTAATCGCTAGGATTTTCTAACCGAACGTTGACGTTCTTAATATATACTTAGGGTTTATTACAGATATCGTTTATCTGGTCAACCCTTGACCCTTAACCACATACTGTACGCGTAAATGTCCATATACATAGAACATAAACACATATACACTTAATCTTGAATAATTCACCTAATTCCTTCACAGAATTTTGAAATCCTCAAAATTCCATCTTAAAATATCAAACACATACACTAATTTTATGTCTAGGTTCTAATTTTGAACCTTAAATCAATTAATTAAAATTTAAAAAAAATTTCAAATTCTCGGGTTGTCACAATAAATATCATCATATGTATCAATAAATAAAATCATTCCATATATATATATATATATATATATATATATATATATATATATATATATATATATATATATATATATATCTCACCTGAATCACCGCCTGTTAATCAAGCCCAAGCTAAATCATGTAAAACACGAAATCACGGTTACAGGTTTCGCGATTTTTTTTTTAATAAAATAATAATTTTATACAACAAATTATGCCCAATAAATTATTCTAAATACATACCCATACATATGTGAAATCAAAACAATTAATAATTCGCATAAAGTTTGGATTTGATACCAGTGTAAGGTTTTGTGAAGATCAAAGTAGCAATCAAATTGCAAAAATAGCGGAAGCAGAGTAAAATCAGATTTTAAAATTTTTTACAAACCAATAATTACTCAGATCATCCTTTATGTATATTATTAATTAAAATGAAGAACAAGAAGTTATGGAATCATACCCTTGTAAATACGAGCTTCCACATGTACGAGTTCAACTCCTACTTCTCCGCGATCTCTTTGAATCTTCGGGTAGATTCCTTCATTTGATTAATGTTAGCCACCCAAGTGTATGACCTCTAGAGGTGATTCACTAAGGAATAAGAATTTCCAAGAAGAATAGTGTATTGACTTAAACCCTAGTTTTTCCTATCTCTATAGAAAAAGGGGGCGTACTCTCCAACTTTTGGAATTACGTATATCTGATATCTAATATAAGACTCCTCTTATAAAGATATCAGGTAACCCTATTTAATTAAAATAATGTATTATTTATTTAGTTAAACTATTTTAATTAATTGGGCTCCCTAATCTAATTAGGGATAATTAATTAAACTCTTTTAACTAATTTTGTCTCCTAATCATATTAGGAATAAATGAGAGTACTTATATTAAATTAATTCCTAAACTCTTTTAGAAATTAAAAATAATAATTGTAATAATATTAATAAGACTCCTCTTATTAATTTATATTTAATATTTTTAAAATATTAAATAATAAATATTAAGCTATTTAATTTATTCTATCACCATAGATTATATTAAATATACTTAACATATTATTACGATTATGTCATTAATTTCTTAAATAATTGTTCTTTCTTTTATGATGTGACCTTTTAGGTTCTCCATATTAAACATGTTGTGAATAAATCAATTAAAACAATTCTAATTTTATTTAAATAAATAAATAAAACTATTAATTTATTTAAATAAATAATATTTATTCTACAATAGGGATAAGTCTCCCTAGCGATCAACAACTTTTCAGATAATATAAATTTCAACATTAATCATAAAAGAACCTTTGAGTAAATAGTTACCGTACAATTCAATCCTTCCACCATACAATGTCTCAATTAAATATAAGACATAGAATTACTGTCAAGTCTTATTTTATTTAATTATATGTATTTCGATTCCTAAATGCACAACTCCTAATGAATATAAATTAGAAATTAATTTCTAATTTCGTTTTACCTTGGCCAAGGATTCCTAGGTTGTCATTTATCGAATCACATAAGACATTTCTCTTCTTTTACTAGAAGTGGTAGATTTTTTATTGATCATTCATTATCTCCATATATAACTTATTACACCCAAGCATACCCTTTGATATACTCTAAGAGTCTTAAGGAATAAGTCTAAGTGTAATTTATTATATATAAGATACTATGATGATCTCAAGTCTAAGGATCATTTGTACTACTATCACTACAGGAATACCTGTTGACATGCAAGTAAAACTCTATTAACTATTCCTTAGTGACTCACGTTCAGTGAACTTATTCTCCAATAAGCACCTACATACTTGCTTTAGTGTCTCTGTAATAACCTGATATTTCCTATATAAATAAATAAGAAATTTTGCATATTAATTTGATTTATTATTATTAAAGATAGGAATATGTGCCAAGTAATGTGCATGTATATATGTGATAAATAAAATTTATTTATTACATGAATAATTTAAATAATTTTATTCCAGAATTATTGATCATTATAAAGTATATACTTATAATAATTAATTTTATAGTAGAAATGTCTTTATTATATATTTTATATGAAAATATGATTTTTATATTATTTAAATAATGTATGAAATGATTATTGGAATTATTATAATTACAAATTTATTGTATGAATTTTTTTCAAATTATTAAGTTAATTATTTTAACTTAATTAATAATGTTATATATGAAAGATAAATCAGATATGGAATTCAAACCCTAATTTTGGATTTTGAGCAATGAATGAGAATAATAATATTATATTAGTTATAATATTATTTTTCAGTGTTATAAATATATACTGTATATGTGTAGACATATATTGGTTAGTCAATTATGTTGTATCACGACAAACCTTAGTATTATTGTCATAAACCATAAATTAAAACTCAAAACTGAAGTTTAAGGTCGGTCAGAAATGGTGTTATATGAATTATATTGTGTATTATAGAATTTTTGTTAATTAGGAAAAACCTAATTAATATTTGAAAATCCTAATTTAAAATTAGAAATCTTAATTTGCTAATTAGGAACCCTAACTGAAAATTTTCAGAAATCCAAATTATTATTTTAGTAAATTGAATTGTTAATTTGGGAACCCTAATGATATTAAGGAACCCTAATTATTTAAACCCTAATTTTATTTAGTATGTTTTAATTAAAATTTTGTTACACTTTATTTTTAATTTTTCAAACCCTAAAAATTATTTGAGAAACTTTAAGGTTTAAAATCTAGTGATTAAACCCTAGATTCAAGTGTCTTAGACAAGAATACCATTAAAATTAATAACCAAATGACCATTTTACCCTTTTTATCCCATTTGGTGAATTATTGATAGCAAGATCTTGGCAAGCCACCTTAGTCTAGGCTAGGGGCTAAGGGTCACCAAATCTCAGACATGTGATCATCCAATACATTGCATACATGTTGTACATATAGATTAAGAGAGAGAAAGCTACTAAAACTGCTCATTTGGCCATCTAACTCTCAAGCAACTTTTCTCTATACCAAACCTCTGAAAATACAAGGCATTTCAGTCTCTAATTAAGCCCCATGACTTCCAATAACAGATCATAACCCAAGAAATCAGAAATTATTCATAAAAAGGTAAACCCTAAACTAGAAATCTGACTTTTGATCTTATGTTAAATGTTGTGTTTTTATGTTAAAACATGTTGTTTGTAGTCTATTTAAACGATTTGGGTTGGTATCTTGTAGATCCATAACATCTAAGTACTTGAAATTAAAGTTTTCAAAAATCTGTAAAAAGTTTAAAAATGAAGTCTGACAACGAATGTCAAGCCTTATATCTCTGTGATCTTTGATGATTTTTGTGTTTTGAAAGTTTTTACTTGTAGTCTGTTATGAGATCTTTAATATGGAACTTGAATCAGGTCCGTATTTGTTGTAGATTAAAAGTTATTCGTAGTCAAAGTGGGTCGATCGGTATTGACCGAGCATTTCTGGGTAACCTAGATTTACCCAGATCGTGTCTGACAAGATTTTATTGGCCTCGGATCTGTCAGTGTGTTGTTGTTTTAATTCTATTTTTATAACTAAGTTGTAGCCTGTTAGTTATACACTAGATCCATGCCTTTAAATCACTCAAACAATCAACAGATTATAAGTAGTGGATAGTCAAAGTAGGTCTCTCGGCATTGACTTTAAAATTCTGGGTAACCCAGAATTGGTTTTCAGCGTCTGACAAGTTGTTCATGATCTCAGATCTTGCATGTGTTTGATGTTTTGATTATGTTATTGTATTAAGGCTATACTCTTGTATGTGTACTAAATATTCATGCTCCTAAATCACTTAAATAACAAACAGGTTGAAAGTTATTTACGGTCAAACTAGGCCACTCGCTCATGCATGGAGTTTCTGGGAAAAACCCAGAAACCGTATAAACTTTATTTCTGACGTTTGACCAGCTGCTAGCTAGTGATTTTGATGTTGTTTGACTGACCTGATGATGGATAATTGTACCTTGACATGTGGACTACAACCTTGAACTATTAGAACACATTAACCATAACTAGAACCTAAAGAAATTTAAGCCTCAAATTGGACCTTGAAGCTGACTGGGTTTCTGGAAAACCCAGAAAGCCCTGACAATGACTTTGAATGGCCAGATCTTTGTGCTATGTGTTTGTATGCCTGATTTGATGCTTGATTCGTGTAGTATTACATAAATACTACATAATCAATAACTAAGATTGTCCAGAACTTGTGTAGATTGAAAATTAGAGATGGTCAAAGGAGATACCCTTGAGCACTGACTGTCAGTGTTCTTGAGCCTCAAGAACACCTATCGCGACAGAAACTGTCGCTAAAGCCTTTAGCGACGGATTTAATTATTTTTATTTTATAATTTCTGAAAAATACATTAAAATAGAAATAAATTCCTAAAAATTATAAAATCAGTTTTAAAAATTATTTTAAGTTATAAAAATTAACTTTTAATAATTTGACATATTTTTCATAAATATTAATATTTATTTGGATATTATTGATATTTAATTTATGTAATAAAAATATTAAATAAATTAATTAAAAATTATTTTATTGTATTAAAAATCAATTTAAATAATAATAAGATATTTAATAATATTTTAAGTTATAAAACATAACTTTTAATATTTTAAGATAAATTTCATTAATTATTAAATATTAATGATATTAGATTTATTTAGTAATTATATTAACTTAATTAATTAAAAATGATTTTAATATTATAAAAATCATTTTAAATGTGAATAAATAACTTAAAAATATTTGAAGTTATAAAATATAACTTTTGATATTTAAAGGATAATTTTATTAATAATCTAATATTAATGATATTAAGTTTATTTAATAATTATATTAATAAATAGTTTTAAAATAGTTTTATTGATTTAAAAATTATTTAAAAATAAAATAAATAAATTAAAAATATTTTAAATTATAATAAATGACTTTTAATATTTTGATAAATAATAAATTAATATTCTAATATTAATGGTAATTATTTAAAAATAATTTTAAATATTTTAAAAATTATTTAAGGATAATATTAATAATTTAAAAATATCTTGAGTTATTATAAATAACTTTAATATTTTGGCAACGGTTTCATTAATAATTTAATATTAATTAAATATTAATGATAATAGAATTAATTAATATTTTAATCATTTAATAATGATTCCGATGTTTAAAAAATCATGATAAATTATAATAATTATTTAAAAATTATTATAAGTTAATTAAAAATAATATGACTGATGTTTTTAGTTATTGAACTGCATGATAGAGTTTTAGACTCGATAAATACCCGATAAAGCCGTCGGTACACCGAAATATTTCAGAAATTAATTTGGACTTAGATAATTTGACTAGATACGTGTTTGTTTATGATTTAATAACTGCTAAACATATGTGACGATGTGATTAGGTTATGTGCTGACTGCAAGTAACAGTACTATGTGATATGATATATTATTCTAATCGAACGAATGATCTTATTAATGATAGGTTTCGGTATAAAAGATAAAACTCAGTTGCGTTATTGTAAGAAGCAACTCAAGCAAGTATCTGAACTATTCTTTACATTGTGCAAGTATCCTAACTTTGCATTTCTTTTATGCAATGGACATGAGTAAGAAAGTTTCATAATCATATTATTGTGCCAGATTATTAACTCTATTGTTATTGATTATGTAACGACTCTAAAATTCATACAATAATATCCTCATTCTCGATCGTTACCAATACAACTTTAATATATGTTTACATCATTATTCGATAATAAATTACTAAATATGCGGAAAATTTTTTTAACTTCTAAACATTTCCTTCTGTATTGTCCTAGATCGCAACATTTACATTACATCTCTTCGACTCAAACTTATATCATGAATCGATACAACAAAACGACTATACAAAGTCTTACATCATAACTAAATATCCATATACATTGGATAGCTCAACTTACAATTCAACAACATGTTACATTTAAAATATGAAATACATTTCTCATAAAACATAAGTAATCTTCGTGAATATACATCTCTATAACTCAGTTTGCACATATCTTTACCTTAAAATCTTGACCTGCAAAAGTGGTTATTTGCAAGAGTGAGCTCGACAGTCCACAGAAATCTAACAATTTTTATGCATCACATAACATATAATAATATGCTCAACATACATCTCACAATAATTAAAGTATCATGGCATACATGATTTTAATTCACATAGAAAATATAAGGATTGAGTTCCTTACTCAATCATCATTATTTAACTAAAATAATGTAGTCATAAATTGACTTTAACATTTTATGATTTCAACATGTATAATATATCATGCAATTTAAAATAGTTCATCAAGTTCACGTAGAAAATAGGAACCGAAAGACTTGCCTTGATCGTTGTTTACCAATAACAGTTAGCTTACAGTTATCTGCACTTCATGTGTCCTACACAATTATATAATCATACACATCAACTATGAGTCACATAACAACACATAGTAGTTGTAATATAAACTCTACTTCACATGTCATAATCTTTCCTATTAATTTGCACCCAATGTTCAATTAGATTGTGTTAACTTTTCGACTTATATAATATTCGAAATTCATTCAAGTGTTTAAATTTTGTTAGGAATCATTATTGGTTTTATATTAAACTCATTTCATATTTTATAATATCCATTTTATTCAATTTAAAACACTTTTTACGTTCATTAACACTTATCACGGCGTTTCGACGTTCATTCGTCACACGCCCGATTCACCTCTCTTGTGTATGCTTACTATGCTTCTATAACTTATCCAATACATTATTTATTAATGTTAAGCATCATTATATTTACTAATATTCATGTTTTATAACTTAAGACAACATCTTTTATCGTCAGGAACACTACACATGCATATGTGCATGCCCGACGCCCTCCGATTGCCCCCGAAAACATAATAGTCCTAAAGATGACCATTTTGACTACTGTTAAAGACCTCACATTGAAAAACTTAAAGAACAAACATTGTAGGTCTATTCGTCCTCGTTCCGGATCATCTTCAGTCACCTCAATCAGAGTTCGTATGAAAAAGTTATGGCCATTTTACTACAGGAGGTCAAAACTGCCCGACCTAGACTTGTGTTCCAGCGCTGGGGCGCAAGAACTAAGTCAGGCATTGGCACTGGGGCATGAATTTCAGTGCTGGGGCGCGAATTCTGGGCTATTTTTGGCGCTGAGGTGCGAAAATCAAAATTGGGCCGCAGATTTTGGCGCTGGGGCGCCAAAACTTACAGAACCCAACCACGAAGAACAGAATAACTAAATTCTGGACTAATTACTACTTCTAACATCTAAATTAAGACGTAAAACTTATATAGATTACTCATAAACATTTACTTATTATACATAAACCAATTTAAAGCAATTAAATAATAATTTATATCTTTGAAACCATAGTTTAAAGCCCAACTCCATTGTTGACATTGTTTTACAAGGTTTAACACTATAAACCAGAATTATTCAACGAATTCATTCCTTTGAACTACGTTCTCACTAAGTTCTTACCTAATTAACATACATAAGGTTCAATTTCATAATTAGCATATACTGTATTTGTTATCCTACATAACATGTTCATGTACATGTAATCACTGTAAAACCAATTTCTTTCTTGCATATGTAGTTTGGCATACAATCACACACACACACACACACACACACACACACACACACACACACACACACACACACACACACACACACACACATATATATATATATATATATATATATATGCTACTTATAACAATTATCATTATAAATACATGTAACATCATAACAAATTCTAAAACATGGTTTACATACAATTTTTGAAAAAAACCTTACACACAGTGAATGAATTTCAAGACCACGGAGACTAAGTAATTATACCATAAAACATATATGTTAAGAGTATAAACATACCTTTTTTTTGTTGCTAAGACAATCTTTGCTTAATCACTGATAATAGCTTGAAGAATATAGAAGTTTCTCTTGTTTCTCCCTCTAAGACCTTAGACAACTCTCAAAACTCTTTGGTCTCTCACCTTTCTTTTCTTTTCTTTTTCCTTTCTTAGGCTTAAGCCAAAACACACTATACGTAAAACTAAACTGATAACAATTATGTGTAAACTAAAAAACTGATATAGCCTTAATAATCACCATAACTATTATCAGTTACCAAAATAATAGACGTATATCCATTATAAATATATTTTATTTATATATTATTTATTTAATTTATTTTATTATCAATTCAAAATTTAAAAACCAAAAGCCATAGGGCTTTGTTTGGCAAAACAATTTAAAACTTAGAGACTTAATATATTTAAGCTTTGTTGTTTGGCAAACTAAATTAAAACTACTTTAATATATTTTAATAACTACTTATAATATAGTTATTTATCACATTTAATTAAGTTTTCGTACTTACTTTAATTAATTCTAATAACAATTTATCAATTAAATCATTTAATCACAAAACTCAATACAAATAATTACTCATCTAAAATGAAATATCAATATAATAATTCATTTAATCATTATAAACTCTCTAACTTAATTGTTAAATTAAATTAGAACATTATCCCATAATTATTAATTTTCTTAACTCATTAATTATTTATTAAATAAATAATTAACCAAATCAAATCAAATCAATTAAACAAATATTTATTCAACGATAAACACATCTATTAATTATTTATATAATTCAATAAATATCTAAAAATTACAATTAAAATTTTGGAAATTCTGGATTGTTACATCATTTCATCCTTACAAGGATACTGTCCCCAGAATCACAACTCAAACAATTCATTCATCACATTAATTCTTAAAACTCCGGGATGTCACATCCTTCCCTCCTTATAAGGATTCCATCCTCGGAATCAACAAAACCTCTTATACTTGTTTTCACCAAATCGCTTTTCAAATTTATCGTTGAAAATCTTCAACAAATTGCCTTAATATAGGTTTTATATTTCCTACTACATTCATTACCTCAACAAATTCTAGGTTATTTTTAACTTTCACTTGAACTCAATTATATTTTGAGTATTATATATTCTTTAACCCATTCATTTCATTTTCTAAGGATCAATATCATAAGCATTCGGGATATTACATTCGCCCTTTCTTCTAAGAATTTCTTCCACGAAATTTTATCTATTAATTCTTATTTATTCAATCTATCAAAATAGATTTTACGTTAATACTATATTCATTCCTTGGGTTTTATAACCATTTCTTTCCACAAATATCTTTCTATAATTATTAAACTTTTCTATTAAAAGTTTTACATTATTCTTTGATAACTCATCTACTTCTCACTTCAAAATCTCTTTTATCACTTATTCAACATATTCATCATTCAATGTCGCATTCTACGACTTACTTCTTTTTAAGGAATATCATCCTTACCATATTCATTTCAGAATAACATGAATCCTCCACAATTGCTCAATAATTGGGAAGCATTATGAATAACTCAGGATTTTAAAAGATTATCCAATCATGCTGAAGGGTCACAAGACCTTGAACTACGTCCCCAGGTTATCATGTATATTTCGACTTGAACCTTTAACAGTCATAAGACTATATGGACCTCCATACTTAGGGTGTTAAGCCCTTCGTACAATGTGTTGTGCACAAACATTTCAGCGCAAAGTGTAAACTAAGCGTAACCTCTAATAACAGAGTTGTTCATCTCAGAATTTAGAGTGCAAGCATTCAACTGAGGGTCTAATGACCACGAACCATGTCCACAGTTATAAGTAATATTTCAACTTTAACTTTAACAGTCATAAGACTATAACTCCACGTAATTAGGGGGATCAATCCTTCGTACAATGTACTGTGCATAAACATTTCAGTGCAAAGTATAAACTAAGTGTAACCCCTAATAATAGGGTTGCTCATCTTAGCTTTTCAACATCTGAATCCTCACCAAAATAATTTGGTTTGACATAACTTCTTAAGAAACTCTTGAATTTCATGAACATTTTTCAATATTCGTCTAGCTAAATCAAATAGCATAGACCTCTACAATAATTCGGACATCAACCGAAATATACATATACATACATACATACATACATATATGTATTCTAATATCATAAAGAAATCTCAAAAATCCTTTTCGGACGTCATGACACCGCACTGTATTTACAGTCCGTTGAGGATTCCGTCATTTGGTGATTTTATCATACTACATCATACCATAGTGGGCTGACGATCCTTAGATCACATCCAACACTAAGTAATACTGGATTGATGACTCCACCATTTTTAACATCTCTACACCAGGTTCCATGATGCATTGATGATATATAAAATATATTTTGATATATTTTAAATCATTTTTGTCTAGCCGAAGTAATTAGCATAGACATACGAATAATAGTGTTGTTGTTAAGACTTATTGGTTCCATCATTTGATCCAATATTTTTCAAGAAAAGTAGAAGTGTAAACATCAGCACAAAGTCAATAAATTTCGAAAGTCTAGCATAGCTAGTAGATTTAGAATATCCAAGTATCCATCAACTTAAATCCTTACTCCATTACTTCATTACTTAACCATTCTATCAATCTTCAACTTCATCAATACTCCCTATACTATAACCGTTTTTTACCCAATACAGTTCATCAGACTTACTGTGACACCCCCAAATCCGGGTACTTCAATTCCAAGGGATTTTGTGTTCACTGTACAAATATCATCTACCTATCTACCCATAATAAATGCAAACTATGCAATAGATAGAAATAAACATCCTCCCCTTATGGGGTTACAACATCCGAATAAAATACAATCCCAGATTAAACTAACCATAAACATTTGTGCGGAAACATAAGCAATTAATAAGTCTTCATAACATTAAGTCTTAACACATAAATTGAACATGTCATAAATACAAGTCTTCATCATTTGTTAACCTTGCCCTTGCCTTTACTAGTAAAAGGCTCGTCTGCTCTTTCGTTCTTAACTGCAATGTTATTATTACGCAAGAGTGAGCACGATTGCCCACAAGTATAATAATGAAATAACAATGTATAATAACATGCGAGGGAATCGAAGACTTCTGAAATAAAAGCTCAACTTTTGAATTAAGAATGAATAACGAGAATCAAAAGATTTCTGAGGGTCATAAGACCTTGAACTATGTCCTAGGTTAACAAGGGTTATACTTGAAACCTTTAACAGTCATAAGACTATGGACCATTCTACTCGTACTTATGAGGATCAGCCCTTAGTACCATACTGTGCACAATATCTTAACGCTAACGCATAAATAAATCCCTTTGCAGGATTGTTCATCTCAGTTTGACATTAGAGTCCGCACCAAAGGAAGTTTGGTTTGGATAAATCAATAAGGGTTCTGAATTTAGAACGCTCATCAACTATGGACTAGTTGAATCAATAAGGATTCGCTAGTTTAACAAGGTTTAACAATAAATGATATTTATGATGAATAGCAATCTCAATAGGTATACAATAGAACAATTATTGTATAACAGAATCATACTTTGAAAAGATAGTAAACCTTTAACATAACAAATGAACTTGATTTATAACTTGAATAATGATAACAAGTAGGGTTAGGAAACTTGCCTCGTGTGTAGCCTAAATGATTACCACTTCCGTTCACCACAAATCCTACACACATACCATATGTATTCACGACATTCATTAGTTACGTTTTCACTTAATTATTTAATATAAACTTCACTTTATTTAACAAATCATTACCCTTCTAATTTAATTACTTAATTAAATTAGAATATTTTCATTCTCTTACTATTATTACACTCGAATAAATTATTACATAATAATTTCCATCAAATTTTTATTTTATTCCATAAATATCTCAATTAAAATATTTGCTTTATTTTATAAATATTTTAATAATAATTTTCATCTAATATTTATTTTATTCCATAAATATCTCAATTAAAATATTTATTTTATTTTATAAATATTTTAATAATAATTTTCATCAATATTTATTTTATTCCATAAATATCTCAATTAAAATATTTAATTTATTTTATAAATATTTTAATAATAATTTTCATCAAATATTTATTTTATTCCATAATATCTCAATTAAAATATTTAATTTATTTTATAAATATTTTAATAATAATTTTCATTGAATATTTATTTATTTATTATTTTTTTTTGTTTTTTTTTTGTTTTGACCGCTGGGGCGGGGTAATGTAGTTTGGTAATGCCCGCCGGGGGCGGGGTTACCCAGGCTCATTTTCTGCAGTTTCTGCAGTTCTGCAGTTCTGCAGTTCACGAACATAACAATGCCAAATTAGGCTAAAAATCAATCACAAGTAAAATTATACGTGAATATGGCCATAACTTCCAATTAGTTATTTTTACACGAATGTAGACTTACCCAATCATTGTAATACATATATAATCATTACCCAACATTTATAGAGTGATTTTAACCCATTAAAACACATAATCACATAATTAAATTATATAAATTTCACTGTTCTTGATGTTCTTGAAGGTTTTGAACATAAATAAAGAAAATTAATACTACGGGTTCGTTATAACACCGAATCCGTTCATTTAAAGTTTGGTCTCTTCATATTAACATGCATAATAATATACGAGTATAAATTTTACAAAACCATTTATGTTTGATACATTAAATTTACATATAAGGGCCATATGGCCAAAACCCATACTCTGTAAGTTTTGAGCAATATATACGACGTATTTTCATGAAACTAATGACATGGTAACTTACATAATATATAATTGAATACGATTTGATAACATTTAACACATATATAAACTCATAATCATACCCTTTCCCAATTACAAAGACTTTACAAAAAGCTTGAAAGCCATTTTTATAAAAACTAAATGACGTAAAAAGTAATTGGGTTGAAGAGATTACCCAATCGTAGAATTAATGGAAGATGAATTCCTTCTCAGATGACTCTCACAATCCTCTTAAAAATCTCTGAATTCTCAACTCTTTCTCTGTATCTCTCTCTGTTACGCTTTCTAGACTTAGGCAAATAATGAAGAAGAAAGAAAAGAAGACATAAACTAAATAAGGAACAACTGACGCGTTGGTGGTCAGTTACCCAGTCATGGGTAACTTCCCTCAACTCCCACTAAGGCCATGTTTGGCTACCATTTAAAAGCTTATACCCAATTAATTTAATAAAATCTCTTATACTATAGTTTAAATAATGTCGCACTCCTTTATAAAATAAATCAATATCTTATTTAATTTAATTTAAATAAAATATAATAATTTATCATTAATCATATAATTAATTTTCTCATTAATTAATTATATCAAATTATTAAATTTCTAATTAATAATTAAATTAATTAAAATAACACTAGGCTTATTAAATATTTCTTTTAATACAATAAGCTCACATAATGACATACTTCGAATAACAAAATTTCTCCACATTAATTTAATAAATATAACACATATAATTAAATTAATCTACCACAATTTTATCAATTAATTATTTAATCTAATAATTAATTCATCGAAAAATATTTATTTAATTCAATAAATATTAAAATTACATTACAAAAATCTAGTTCGTCACATCTTTCTCCCCTTAAAAGGATTCTGTCCCCAGAATCACGACTCAATAAATTCAACCCGTTACATTCTCCCACCTTACAAAGATTCTGTCTCCAGAATCGCTTACACATAAATTAAGTAAATAAATGAGGGTAATTCTTCATCATATTCTCTTCGAGTTCCCACGTAGCTTCTTTAGCATTGTGGTTCCTCCAAATTACCTAAACAGAAGGTATTACTTTATTTTTGAGAACTTATTCTTTTCTGTCGAAAATTTGAACATGAATTTCTTCGTAGGATAAGTCTTTTTCAAAATGTAGGGGTTCATATTCAATTACATGCTTGTAATCGGCTTTGTAGGGTTGTAGAACTGAGACATGGAAGACGTTGTGGACATTCTCGAGTGCTGGAGGTAAGGCTACCACATACGCAACTTCTTCGATTCTTCACAGTACTTCAAAGGGTCCAATGAATCTTGTGCTTAATTTCCCTTTCTTTCCGAACCTGATCTTTCCTTTCCAGGGAGAGACCTTCAAGAAAAAATAATTACCTAATTTAAACTCAATATTCTTACGATGTGGATCAGCGTATTTCTTCTGTCTACCTTGGACTGCTACCAGTCGTGCTCAGATCACTTTAACTATTTCTGTTGTTTGCTGTATGAATTCTGGGCCTAACAATTGTCTTTCGCCAACTTCATCCCAGTAAAGCAGAGTTCTGCACTTTCTACCGTATAACGCTTCGTAAGGCGGCATGCCTATACTAGCGTGGTAACTGTTGTTGTAACCGAAATCTAAGAGCGGTAGATGATCATCCCAATTTTCTTTAAAGTCTATTCCACATGCTCTTAGCATATCTTCCAATGTTTGAATTGTTCTTTCGCTCTGTCCGTCTGTTTCAGGGTGGTATATTGTACTCATTCTTAATTGCATACCCATGCATTCCTGTAGACGTTTCCAGAAGTTTGATGCAAAGCGCGGATCCCTATCAGAAATAATTGACATCGGCACCCGGTGCCTCGAAACAATCTCTTTTACATATAGTCTCGCCAACTGGTCTAAGTTAAATCTAATTTTGATCGGAAGGAAGTGTGCGAATTTCGTCAGTCGGTCAACGATAACCCATACTGCGTCGTAGCCTTTCTGAGTTGTCGGAAGGCCAACCACGAAGTCCATTGTAATATGTTCCCATTTTTATTTTGGATCTCCAACAGTTTTAGCAATCTACTTGGTCTCTGATGTTCTGCTTTTACTTTTTGACAGGTCAAACACTTGGTAACACACTCTGCAACATCACATTTCAAATTCGGCCACCAGAAATGTTGTCGAAGATCTTGATACATCTTGGTACTACCAGGGTGAATCGAATATCGTGAACTATGAGCCTCGCTCAAAATGTCTTCCGTAATCTCTGTGACTGGCAGTACCCAAATTCTGCTCTCCAATCTCAGTATTCCTTCCTTATCCATCTTAAATCTCGGTTCAATTCCTTCATATATCTTCTTTGTCACCTTCTTACATTCTTCGTCCTGAAGTTGAGCCTCATTAACTTTATCCAGTAGGGTTGTACCAGATTGTATCTGAAATAGCTTCTCATCAATCTCCATAGGATACTTCACTTCTAACTCTAGTTTTTTCATATCTACAATTATCTCCTCCTGAGCAGTCAACATCATCAATTTCACACGACCCTTTCTACTTAAGGCGTCAACAACCACATTTGCTTTACCTGGATGGTATAAAATCTCACAGTCGTAATCCTTAATTAATTCCAACCATCTTCTTTGACGCATATTCAAATCCTTCTGTGTGAAAATATATTTCAGACTCTTGTGGTCTGTATATATTTCACACTTCTCCCCGTAGAGATAGTGCCTCCAAATTTTCAAAGCAAAAACAACTGCAGCTAACTCCAAGTCGTGGGTCGGATACCCCTTATCATAATCCTTCAATTATCGTGATGCATACGCAATGACTTTGTCATTTTGCATCAGTACATAGCCAAGTCCTTTATGCGACGCATCACTATAAACAACAAAATTTCATGTATCATCCGGAAGAGATAACACAGGTGCCGTACTCAACCTCTTCTTCAATTCCTGAAAACTTTTCTCACACTTATCCGTCCAAATAAATTTCACAACTTTTCGAGTTAAATTCGTTAGCGGAGTTGCGATCTTGGAAAAGTCTTGAATGAATCTTCTATAATATCCTGCCAATCCAAGAAAACTTCTTACTTTCGACGGCGTTCTTGGCTGATCCCAATTAATCACGGCTTCTACTTTTGATGGATCTACCGAAATTTCGTTTTTATCAATCACGTGACCAAGAAATTGTACTTGCTCGATCCAAAATTCATATTTCAAAAACTTAGCATACAACTTCTCCCTTCTCAATACCTCCAACGTTAATCTCAAATGCTCTTCGTGTTCTTCATTGGTTTTTGAATATACCAAAATGTCGTCTATAAATACCACTACAAATTTGTCCAAAAACGGCTTGAACACTCCATTCATTAGTCCCATAAATGCTGCAGGAGCATTCGTTAAACCAAATGACATTACCAAAAATTTGTAGTGACCATATCGCGTTCTGAACGCTGTCTTTGGTACATCCTCTAGTCTCACCTTCAGTTGATGATAACCGCTTCTCAAGTCTATCTTGGAAAAATATCTTGCTCCTTTCAATTGATCAAACAGATCGTCGATCCTCGGTAATGGATATCTGTTCTTAATCGTGACCTTATTCAGTTCTCTGTATTCAATGCAGAACCCCATCGATCTGTCATTCTTTTTCACAAATAACACCGACGCTCTCCACGGCGATACGCTCGGTTAGATGTACTTCTTGTCCAGTAATTCTTGTAGTTGTACCATTAATTATTTCATCTCTACTGGTGCCATTCGGTATGGTGCCTTCGATATTGAAGCAGTTCTGGGCACCAAATCGATCACGAAATCTACCTCTCTATCTGGTGGAAGTGCTGGCAAATCGTCTAGAAATACGTTGATGAAGTCCCTCACAATCGGTATTTCTTCTACCTTCGGATTCTCTTTTCGACTGTCGACTATGTAAGCTAAGTATCATACACAGCCTTGTCTTAATAACTTCCTGGCCTGCATCATCGTCAGACAACTCACTTGTCTAGTCGACTTGCTACCATAAAACACAACCTTTGACGGAGTCATAAGGTTAATACGCTTCTTTTGGCAATCAATTACTGCCCCATAATTAAATAACCAATCCATTCCTAATATAACGTCAAATTCCCCAAGTCGAATAGGGATAAGATCTACGTTCATGATATTACCCTTAATATCCACTCTACAGTTCTTATACACGTACTTAACAGGGATTATCTCTCTATTCGCAATTTCTATGTTCATGGGATATTCCAACTCATCCTTAAGCAAATCTAAACTATTAGCAAAGTCATCAGATAGAAAGGAACAAGTAGCACCCGAATCAAACAAAACATATGCATTAATTTTATTGATCGGAATGATACCTAACACCACATCATGAGACTGAACTACATCATGCACCGTCATGTTGAAAGTCCTGGCGGTCGGTCGATTTGTTACGGTTGGTCCAGTGATAGAAAAGGCGTTTCCACTGTTGTTTCCCCGGTTTCCTCCTGATCCTGACCCTCCCGATCCCTTCTTAGGTCAGTCTCTTGCCAAATGATCTTTTGAACCACAGGTGAAGCAGGCACCCTTCTTTGGATTTGGACGGTTTGGTGCTATGTGGCCTTCTTGACCACAATTGTAGCACACTCGCTTCCCTTTTATGCAAACTCCCAAATGAGCTTTTCCGCAGTTTGAGCACGCTTCGATCTTTTTCTTCTGCCCACCTTGTTAACTTCCAGCTGATGAGTTATCCGTCCACTTCCTCTTCTGATTATGACTACCCCAGTGCTACTCCCACCATTCTTGTTATTACCTTTATTCTCACTCTTCTTCTTCTTCTGCTCTTAAGTATACTTGGTCACCGCATCGCTTCCACCTTCAGCGAGGATGGCCTTTTCCAGTACTCTAGCAAAAGTGTTTATCTGAAACATTGATACCTTACTATATACCCAAGGCTTTAGTCCTTGTTCGAATCTTCTGGCTTTTCTCTCGTCCGTGTGTACTTGATACGGGGCGAACCTCGTTAACTCGTTGAATCTAGCCGCATAATCAGGTATGCTCATATTTCCCTGCTTCAATTCCAGAAATTGAACCTCCATCTGGTTCTGCGAGCTGGTTGGGAAATACATCTCGAAGAACATCTCTTTAAATCTCTCCCAAGTAATTACACCTTCACCTCCTCGCACTTTGTTTACTTGCCACCAATAGCTAGCTTCAGACTTCAGCATAAATGTTGTAAAAGCGGTCTTCTAGTCTTCTCTTACCCTAGCAACGTCAAAAACCTTCTCCATCTCCATAACCCACGTTTGAGCCTCGATCGGGTTCATGGAACCCTTAAACTCTGGTGGTCCTACCGCCTTGAAATCCTTAAATGTAGTATTTGGTGAAGCTTGAGGTTGATTATTCATTGCTCCAGTCAGCAAGTTAACCAACTGCTGAACGGAATTAGCATTGGCATTATTGTTGTTATTTGTTAACTCTTCCTGAGCTGGTTGATATTGCTGTCTTCTTCTTGGCGGCATATTTTTGTTAAAATATATGCTTATTAAATCTCTATTAAATTCTCTAAATAGTTAAGACTTAACTCAACAATTAATTATAATTATTTAACACATCATCTCAAATAACTTAATATAATTAATTCAAACCAAAAGTTTTACATCAAACGATAGCATAACTGCTATTTACATCAACCATCCTGAGATAAAGAATCCACAAGATTTAAATATTAAAATATTTCTTCGTTCATAAACATATCGGAATTACATATAAAACTAATAAAGTCTTTCACATAATTAAGCAAATCATATCATTGCTGGTTAAGGCGCTGAATAGCATTGCTACGCTCCTCTTCCATGATGCGAGACATCGTTCTGCGATCCAGCATGTACGATGGAAGTCCTTCGAACTGGATGGGGTACCTCAAAACTCGATCCTGGGCCTTATCCATTGCATGATTAAGTGTGGAGTATGTCTCTCCAAGCTTTGCCTTCTTTGCACAACCATCCTCTTCCGCAAGATCAGCATGACGTGACTCTCTTACCCAGCCTTCCTATGCTATGATCAGCCTTAAAGAGCTTTCCTTCAGTTCCTTCTTTAACTTTTCTATCTCTGCGGTCTTATCTTCGGTTTGACCCTTCTCGTGGACCAAATCCCATTCTATATTTCCCAGTCGTGAGTGAAGAGTCGAAATCTCCCTCTCCTTCTGTTCTAGAGTAATCTGCTGAATAATAGCCCGCTCAGTCAGATCCTGGACCTCATCTTGTAACTCCACGTTACGGTCTTATAATGTGTCGTACATCTCAGCATCAATGGAGTGATGTGGAAACTCCTCTTCTTCCTCTTCCTCGTCAAATTCCTCCTCAGGATCCTCCTCAGGATCAGTCTCAGGTTCATGCTCCTGACCAACAACGGTGATCAATGGAGATGACTCCCTCTGTACTAATTATTCCCTAACGACATGAATGTCTCGGGGTTCCTCCTCCGTAGGTACTGTAGGTACTCGGGGTTCCTCCTCCCCAGCTCGACTAGTTCCTCCAACGTCAGACATCCTGACAACAAAATTTTGAGTTTTAGTTACTAAGTCGCACTAGTGAGCACATAATTTAACACATAAGCACATAAAGTCTTTTATTATCTTCAATGAATTACAATTAATTCATTTCCTAGAACTCGATAAGAGTTTTCCATCACTACGTCATTCTATAAGGCTACTACCTAAGGTTGTTCCCCCACCTAAGGTCCATAACCTACAACTCTGATACCAACTTGTGACACCCCCAAATCTGGGTATTTCAATTCCATGGGATTTGGTGTTCACTATGTAAGTATCATCTATCTATCTACCCATAATAAATGCAAACCATACAATAGATAGATATAAACATCCTCCCCTTATGGGGTTACAACATCTGAATAAAATACAATCCCAGGTTAAACTAACCTTAAACATCTGTGCAGAAACATAAGCAATTAATAAGTTTTAACAACATTAAGTCTTAACACATAAATTCAACATCTCATAAATACAAGTCTTCATCATTTGTTAACCTTGCCCTTGCCTTTACTAGTAGAAGGCTCGTCTGCTCTTTCGTTCTTAACTATAATGTTATTATTACGCAAAAGTGAGCACGATTGCCCATAAGTATAATAATAAAATAACAATGTATAATAACATGCGAGGGAGTCGAAGACTTCTGAAATAAAAGCTCACCTTTTGAATCAAGATTGAATAACGAGAATCAAAAGATTTCTGAGGGTCATAAAACCTTGAACTATGTCCTAGGTTAACAAGGGTTATACTTGAAACCTTTAACAGTCATAAGACTATGGACCTTTCTACTCGTACTTAGAGGGATCAGCCCTTAGTACCATACTGTGCACAATATCTTAACGCTAACGCATAAGTAAATCCCTTTGCAGGGTTGTTCTTCTTAGTTTGACATTAGAGTCCGCACCAAAGGAAGTTTGGTTTGGATAAATCAATAAGGGTTCTAAATTTAGAACGTTCATCAACTATGGACTAGTTGAATCAATAAGGATTCGATAGTCTAACAAGGCTTAACAATAAATGATATTTATGATGAATAACAATCTCAATAGGTATACAATAGAACAATTATTGTATAACAGAATCATACATTGAAAAGATAGTAAATCTTTAACATAACAAATGAACTTGATTTATAACTTGAATAATGATAACAAGTAGGGTTAAGAAACTTGCCTCGTGCGTAGGCTAAACGATTACTACTTCCGTTCACCACAAATCCTACACACATACCATATGTATTCACGACATTCATTAGTTACATTTTCACTTAATTATTTAATATAAACTTCACTTTATTTAACAAATCATTACCCTTCTAATTTAATTACTTAATTAAATTATAATATTTTCATTCTCTTACTATTATTACACTCGAATAAATTATTTCATAATAATTTCCATCGAATTTTTATTTTATTCCAGAAATATCTCAATTAAAATATTTGTTTTATTTTATAAATATTCTAATAATAATTTTTATCGAATATTTATTTTATTCCATAAATATCTCAATTAAAATATTTACTTTATTTTATAAATATTTTAATAATAATTTTCATCGAATATTTATTTTATTCCATAAATATCTCAATTAAAATATTTAATTTATTTTATAAATATTTTAATAATAATTTTTATCGAATATTTATTTTATTCCATAATATCTCAATTAAAATATTTAATTTATTTTATAAATATTTTAATGATAATTTTCATCGAATATTTATTTATTTATTATTTTTTTTGTTTTTTTATTTTTTTTTGACCGCCGGGGTGGGGTAATGTAGTTTGATAACGCCCGCCGGGGGCGGGGTTACCCAGGCTCATTTTCTGCAGTTCTGCAGTTCGCGAACATAACAAGGCCAAATTAGGCCAAAAATCAATCACAAGTAAAATTATACGTGAATATGGCCATAACTTCCAATTAGTTATTTTTACACGAATTTAGACTTACCCAATCATTGTAATACATATATTATCATTACTCAACATTTATAGAGTGATTTTAACCCATTAAAACACATAATCACTTAATTAAATTATATAAATTTCACTGTTCTTGATGTTCTTGAAGGTTTTGAACATAAATCATGAAAATTAATACTACGGGTTCGTTATAACACCGAATCCGTTCATTTAAAGTTTGGTCTCTTCATATTAACATGCATAATAATATACGAGTATAAATTTTACAAAACCATTTATGTTTGACACATTAAATTTACATATAAGGGCCATATGGCCAAAACCCATACTCTATAAGTTTTGAGCAATATATACGACGTATTTTCATGAAACTAATGACATGGTAACTTACATAATATATAATTGAATACGATTTGATAACATTTAACACATATATAAACTCATAATCATACCCTTTCCCAATTACAAAGACTTTACAAAAAGCTTGAAAGCCATTTTTATAAAAACTAAATGACGTAAAAAGTAATTGGGTTGAAGAGATTACCCAATCGTAGAATTAATGGAAGATGAATTCCTTCTCAGATGACTCTCACAATCCTCTTAAAAATCTCTGAATTCTCAACTCTTTCTCTGTATCTCTCTCTGTTACGCTTTCTAGACTTAGGCAAATAATGAAGAATAAATAAAAGAAGACGTAAACTAAATAAGGAACAACTGACGCGTTGGTGGTCAGTTACCCAGTCATGGGTAACTTCCCTCAACTCCTACTAAGGCCATGTTTGGCTACCATTTAAAAGCTTATACCCAATTAATTTAATAAAACCTCTTATACTATAGTTTAAATAATGTCGCACTCCTTTATAAAATAAATCAATATCTTATTTAATTTAATTTAAGTAAAATATAATAATTTATCATAAATTCACATAATCATATAATTAATTTTCTCATTAATTAATTATATCAAAATATTAAATTTTTAATTAATAATTAAATTAATTAAAATAACACTAGGCTTATTAAATATTTCTTTTAATACAATAAGCTCACATAATGACATACTTCGAATAACAAAATTTCTCCACATTAATTTAATAAATATAACACATATAATTAAATTAATCTATCACAATTTCATCAATTAATTATTTAATCTAATAATTAATTCATCGAAAAATATTTATTTAATTCAATATATATTAAAGTTACATTACAAAAATCTCGTTCGTCACACTTACTACACAATGGAAGTTCAGGAACTTACCACAATAATATGAGTTTAAGAACTTATCCTAGTCAGACCATAGGCGTCCATTCGCTGAGGGGTTCAAAACATACCATATTATTATGAGTCACGAACTAACCATGTGCATTACTTTTAAGAACCACACCTGATCCTAATAATATCTGACTAATCTTAATAGTTTCTAACAATCAAATATACGCATGAGAAAAGAATCACCTTTTCGCCACATATATATTGATAGCGCGACACCAACATTCCAATTATTGTCAATGTGATGAACTGAGCGCAAGTACAAGACCCTAGCCCATATAAAGGTTTATACAACTCAGCCATCACATAAGTCCTCAATTAAAATCCCACCTACTTCTATCTTGCTCATAACTTTCTCTTTGCTCGATACGAATTTCTCGTATCACACTATCTATAACTCCTCATGAGTTTATCTTGTACTATATTATAGTATATCATCTTCATAGCATCAAGCTATAATTATTCAAACATTACATACCATCTTTCTTTTATAACTTAAACAGATCACGTCGTGATCTTATTCTATAATCATCTCCCTTAAAAGTCTTTTCTTAACTAGTGATCATTTTGTTTTACGACCCCCTTCCTTTCCTTTTTCATCATTTACGACATTATTCGTTATCTTGGCTATTGGAGTTAGGAAACTCCCATTTCTTATCTTTATATCTCTTCAAGATTCTTCTTTGAATCTTCTTGTTTATATAATAATTCTTCCTTTAAGAATTTCTAACTTCATTTACATAGCTCAATATTTCATTCGAGTTACACAATTTCATCGCACGTATCCATTTTCTACACTTGGTACACATCGAGTCTCTAACAGTTTCAATATGGTACGCTGAGTGGTTTTCCACAAACAACCAACAAACTAGGTTCCGAGTTACTAGTTCGTATATACCTCCAATCTATGAAGGAATCGTTTAGCCCAGATACCATACATCAACTACTAAAGAGTACAATTGCACCATACTTGAATATAACTCTCTATTCTTAACTTCTTTATCACTCTCTTTTTTATAGACATTTTCTATTTATTATCACCTTACATCCTTATTATTGGACTTGGGTAACCCCACATTCATACTCCTTATAACTCTGCGAGATTCTTCTTTGAATCCTCTCACGCATGTTCTAATCCCTTCTTTATAAATTTCTTAAATTACTTCTTATTGTTCAAACTCTATCTGAGCTTATTCGTTCATTATCTTCATCTCTCTTCTCTAAGGTTATAACATAAGGTACTCTTACCTAAGGTTTCTAACCTATTAGCTTTGATACCAACTGTAACGACCCCAAAATTCATACAATAATATTCTCCTTCTCGATCGTTACCAATACAACTTTAATATATGTTTACATCATTATTCGATAATAAATTACTAAATATGTAGAATTTTTTTAAAACTTTTATACATTTCCTTCTGTATTACCCTAAATCGCAACCTTTACATTACATGTCTTCGATTCAAACTTATATCATGAATCGTTACAACAAAACGACTATACAAAGTCTTTCATCATAACTAAATATCCATATACATTGGATAGCTCAACTTACAATTCAACAACATGTTACATTCAAAATATGAAATACATTTCTCATAAAACATAAGTAATCTTCGTGAATATATATCTCTATAACTCAGTTAGCACATATCTTTACCTTAAAATCTTGACCTGCAAAAGTGATTATTTGCAAGAGTGAGCTCGACAGCCGAGCAAAATCTAACAGTTTTCATGCATCACATAACATATAATAATATGCTCAACATACATCTCATAATAATTAAAGTAACATGGCATACATGCTTTAATTCACATAACAAATATAAGGATTGAGTTCCTTACTCAATCATCATTATTTAACCAAAATAATGTAGTCATAAATTGACTTTAACATTTCATGATTTCAACATGTATAACATATCATGCAATTTAAAACAGTTCATCAAGTTCACGTAGAAAATATGAACTGAAAGACATGCCTTGATCGTTGTTTACCAATAACAGTTTAACAACTTACAGTTATCTGTACTTCACGTGTCCTACACAATTTTATAATCATACACATCAACTATTAGTCACATAACAACACATAGTAGTTATAATGTTAACTCTACCCCACATCTCATAATCTTTCCTATTAATTTGCACCCAATGTTCAATTAGATTGTGTTAACTTTTCGACTTATGTAATATTCAAATTTCATTCAAGGGTTTAAATATTGCTAGGAATCATTATTGGTTTTATATTAAACCCATTTCATATTTTATAATATCTATTTTATTTGACTTAAAACACTTTTTACGTTTATTAACACTTATCACGGCGTTTCAACGTTTATTCGTCACACGCCCGATTCGCCTCTGTTGTGTATGCTTACTATGCTTCTATAACTTATCTAATACATTATTTATTAATGTTAAGCATCATTATATTTACTAATATTCATATTTTATAACTTAGGACAACATCTTTTATCTTCAGGAACACTACACATGCATATGTTCATGCCCGACGCCCTCCGATTGTTCCAGAAAACATAACAGTCCTAATGATGACCATTATGAATACTGTTACAGACATCAAATTGAAAAACTTAAAGAATAAAAGTTGTAGGTCTATTCGTCCTCGTTCCGGATCATCTTAAATCACCTCAATTGGAGTTCGTATGAAAACGTTATGGCCATTTTACTACAAGAGGTCAAAACTGCCCGACCCAGACTAGTGTTCCAGCGCTGGGGCGCGAGAACTAAGTCAGTCATTGGCACCGAGGCATGAATTTCAGTGCTGGGGCGGGAATTCTGGGCTATTTTTGGCTCTGAGGCGCGAAAATCACAGTTGGGGCGCAGATTTTGGCGCTAAGGCGCCAAAACATACAGAACCCAACTACGAAGAACAGAATAACTAAATTCTGGACTAATTATTACTGTTAACATCTAAATTACGATGTAAAACTTATATAGATTAATCATAAACATTTACTTATCATACATATACCAATTTAAAGCAATTAAACAATAATTTAAATCCTTGAAACCATAGTTTAAAGCCCAACTCCATTGTTGACGTTGTTTTACAAGGTTTAACACTATAAACCACAATTATCCAACGAATTCATTCCTTTGAACTACGTTCTCATTAAGTTCTTACCTAATTAACATACATGAGGTTCAATTTCACAATTAGCATATACTAATTTTGTTATCCTACAGAACATGTTCATGTACATGTAATCACTGTAAAACTAATTTCTTTCTTGCATACGTAATTTAGCATACAATCACATATATGTACTTATACATATATGCTACTTATAACAATTATCATTACAAATACAAGTAACATTTAATTCTTTCAGCTTATATTAATTATTGTTATTACTGGCTGGGCAATCAAATGCTCATTCTTGCGTTAAATTTAAATGTTTTCAGCTAAGCATGATCAACCAGAATGTTCAGGCCAGAACAAGGGAAAAGGAAAGCAATCAGAATAATCTTATGTTATCTTTTGTAGTAGTTAGACAGTATTAAGACAATGATATTTATTATCTATCATGTAATGTATTGTAGTAAAGGTTGCGTACTTGGGATTAGACTCTGATGCATGTAAATTACGTTTGATATTTATATTATTGTTATTATTATTAGTATTATTTCGCTTATAGAAATGGTATCGTAAAGCACCGAGTTCGGGTTTCAAGTACCTGGATTTGGGGACGTTACAACATGGTATCAGAGCTTTAGGGTTAGAAACCTTAGGTGGGATAGACCTTAGGCTATAACCTTAGAACAGAGGAAACGTAGAAAATATAAATTACTCATTTAGAGTTTAAAATGAGATGAATTGAATAAATTCATCGTTAAACAAAATAAAAGATAACTTGTATAAAATTATTAATTATTGTGTATATATACTACATGCTAATAAGGACAATTTATATGTATAGATGTTAGATGGAAAAGAATTAGGATACCCTCGGATCATAAAGAAGGAGTCAACCTCCATATCCGAGCCAATATCAAAGTAAATAGCTGAAATAGAGGCTCACTTTGAAAGCAACCCTAATGGGGTGATTATACTGATAAAGTATTACCAGACCCGGAAACAATAGTATAACTGATAGGTAGAATATAGTTAAAGAATATAAAGTTAAGCTCGAGTTCTTTAAACTCATACTTATGGTAAGTTCATGACTCATAATTATATAAAATTTTGAACCCCTCAGCGATTGGACGCCAAAGGTCTGACTATGACAAGTTCTTAAACTCATATGATTGTGATAAGTTCCTGAACTTATAATATGTGGTAAGTTTGACGAACTTGGTATAGTTAAGTGAGAATGAATTATTAAGGATAATAGGAATATCTAGAATGCTAAGCAATTGATTCTTAGTGAAGGCGTATGAAATAAGTAGTATTAGTGTTACTTGAATATGTATGATTTTATGATGCGTATACGATAAGTATGTGGGTGTAATGTAATATTCTCAACTTTGTATAAGTTGTGGCAGCAATTCCTGACTTTTATGTCACAAAGGGGATATCAGATGTTTAAAGCAGTATGTGCTATGCTATACGGTGTAAAGTATTATGAAATTAGTTAGATGAACATGATTTTATTTAATCAGATAATGCCGCCAAGACGTAAACGAAACCAAAAGGCAGAAGAACCTACCAACAAAGCTGAAGGACAACCAGACCCGACACAAAATTTAGTGAATATTAATGCTCAAGCTATGCAGAATGGATTACCAGCCGTGGGAAATCAGCCAGATAATCGATCAACAAACCTCAAAGACTTTAAGGAAATCGAATCGCAATGATTTAGAGGATCAACTGACCCTGTAGAGGTGTTTTTGATAGCTAGGGTAACGGAGGGGCAAAAGACAGCCTTTGTCACCTATATGATGAAAGGGGGGGCGAATTTTTGGTGGGAAGCAAATCAAGCTAGAGCCGGAGAAGAAAATAGTGGTAGTAGGATTGGAAAAAGGAAAGGAGATAATTTCGAGAATACCAGAAATAGGCCAGGAGGTGGAAAGAAACAGGTTGCGTAGTGTGGGAATTGCGAAAAGAATCACTTGGGAGAGTGTCTTAAGGGTAAGTCTGTGTGTTACAAGTGTGGGCAAGAGGGACATATCTCTCCTAACTACCCCAATCCAAGGAAGAACAAGGGGTGTTTCAGGTGTGGATCAACGGAACATAAGGCGAAGGACTGTGTGAAAAAGAGAATGGATGCAGGGAATATGACTACGGGGAAAAGCAGCATGACATTGGTGACAACAGAACCTACTTCAACAAACAAACCAACAGAACCAATCGCAAGAGTCTTAAACGTGACTGTTCAGGATTCGGTGGCAGCTGAGAATGCAACTTCAGGTATTATTCGTATAACTTGTATATTTTGATATATATGATTTTCCTATGTATAATAAATTATTTTATAAACAAATTTTGAAGAAGGAATTTGAGTTCTTTTAGAAATTGAACTTCCGTTTAATCAGATTGACAAGCTTTATGTTTAATAGTTAAATATATGTTCGATCGAATCTGATCGAGATCTATTTGAAATGATTGTGTATGTTATGTACCCTTGTATGTATAAGTTTTAAAATGGTGATTCCGAGGACGGAATCCTTATAGTGGAGGGTGAATGTAATAACCTGATATTTCCTATATAAATAAATAAGAAATTTTGCATATTAATTTTTTTTATTATTATTAAAGATGGAAATATGTGCCAAGTAATGTGTATGTATATATGTGATAAATAAAATTTATTTATTACACGAATAATTGTAAATAAATTTATTTTAGAATTATTGATCATTATAAAGTATATACTTATAACAATTAATTTTATAGTAAAAATGTCTTTATTATTTATTTTCTATGAAAATATAATTTTTATATTATTTAAATAATATATGAAACGATTATTGGAATTATTATAATTACTAATTTATTGTATGAATTTTGTTCAAATTATTAAGTTAATTATTTTAACTTAATTAATAATGTTATATATGAAAGATAAATCAGATATGGAATCCAAACCCTAATTTTGGATTTTGAGCAATTAATGAGAATAATAATATTATATTAGTTATAATATTATTTTTCAGTGTTATAAATATATACTGTATATCTGTAGACTGATATTGGTTAGTCAAATTATGGTGTATCATGACAAACCTTAGTATTACTGTCATAAACCATAAATTGAAACTCAAAACTGGAGTTTAAGGTCGGTCAGAAATGGTGTTATATGAATTATATTGTGTATTATAGAATTTCTATTAATTAGGAAAAACCTAATTAATATTTGAAAACCCTAATTTAAAATTAGAAACCCTAGTTTGCTAATTAGGAACCCTAATTGCAAATTTTAGAAACCCTAATTATTATTTTAGTAAATTGAATTGTTAATTTGGGAACCCTAATGATATTAAGGAACCCTAATTTCTATTAAAAACCCTAATTTTAATTAGTATGTTTTAATTAAAATTTTGTTACACTTTATTTTTAATTTTTCAAACCCTAGAAATTATTTGGAAAACTTCAAGGTTTAAAATTAGTGATTAAACCCTAGATTCAAGTGCCATGAACAAGAATACCATTAAAATTATGAAAAGTCTAGGGAGATCGGGATTTTCCGACCGAGGTAGTGACCGGCCGGATTTTTTTATTTTTTTTACTTTGTACTACAAAATAATTAATGTGATTTATTGGAACTAAAAGTTTTACAAAATGCAGTGATTTAGGTGTCTGTATAACCCTGTTTGTTACGTGTATCCAAAAAGACACCTAAATCACTGCATTTTGTAAAAATTTCAGTTCCAATAAATCACATTAATTATTTTGTAGTACAAAGCAAAAAAAAAAAAAAAAAAAAATTCCGGCCGGTCACTACCCCGGTCGGAAAATCCCGGTCAGCCTAGAAGAGCTCTTAAAATTAATAACCAAATGACCATTTTACCGTTTTTGTCCCATTTGGTGAATTATTGATAACAAAATCTAGGAAGATCTTGGCAAGCCACCCTAGTCTAAGCTAGGGGCTAAGGGATACCAGATCTCAGCCATGTGATCATCCAATATATTGCATACATGTTGTACATATAGATTAAGAGAGAGAAAGCTACCAAAATTGCTCATTTGGCCATCTAACTCTCAAGCAACTTTTCTCTCTACCAAACCTCCGAAAATACAAGGCATTTCAGTATCTAGTTAAGCCCCACGACTTCTTATAACAGATCATAAGCCAAGAATTTAGAAATTGTTCATAAAAAGGTAAACCCTAAACTAGAAATCTAACTTTTGATCTTTTGTTAATTGTTCTGTTTTTATGTTAAAACATGTTGTTTGTAGTCTATTTAAGTGATTTGGGTTGGTATCTTGTAGATCCATAACATCTATGTACTTGAAATTAATGTTCTCAAAAATTTTGAAAAAGTTTAAAAATGAAGTCTGACAACGAATGTCAAGCCTTATATCTCAGTGATCTTTGATGATTTTTGTGTTTTGAAAGTTTGTACTTGTAGTCTGCTATGAGATCTTTAATATGAAACTTGAATATGGTCCATATCTGTTGTAGATTAAAAGTTATTCGTAGTCAAAGTGGGTTGACCGGCATTGACCGAGCATTTCTAGGTAACCTAGATTTACCCAGATCGTGTCTGATAAGATTTTGTTGGCCTCGGATCTGTCAGTGTGTTGTTGTTTTAATTCTGTTTTTGTAACTAAGTTGTAGCCTGTTAGTTATACTCCAGATTCATGCCTTTAAATCACTCAAACAATCAACAGATTGTAAGTAGTGGATAGTCAAAGTAGGTCTCTCGACATTGACTTTCAAATTCTGGGTAACCCATAATTGGTTTTCAGCATCTGACAAGTTGTTCATGATCCCAGATCTTGCATGTGTTTGATGTTTTGATTGTGTTATTGTATTAAGGTTATACTCTTGTATGTGTACTACATATTCATGCTCCTAACTCACTTAAATAACAAACAGATTGAAAGTTATTTACGGTCAAACTAGGCCACTCGCTCACGCATGGAGTTTCTGGGAAAAACCCAGAAACCGTATAAACGTTATTTCTGACAACGTTTAACCAGCTGCTAGCTAGTGATTTTGATGTTGTTTGACTGACTTGATGATGCATAATTGTACCTTGACATGTGGACTACAACCTTGAACCATTAGAACACATTAACCATAACCAGAACCTATAGAAATTTAAGCCTCAAATTGGATCTTGAAGCTGACTGGGTTTCTGAAAAACCCAGAAAGCCCTGACAATGACTTTGAATGGCCAGATCTTTATGATATGTGTTTGTATGACTGATTTGATGCTTGATTCATGTAGTATTACATAAATACTACATAATCAATAACTAAGATTGTCCAGACCTTGTGTAGATTGAAAATTAGAGATGGTAAAAAGAGGTACCCTTGAGCACTGACTGTCAGTGTTCTTATGCCTCAAGAACACTTATCGCGACAGAAACTGTCGCTAAAGCCTTTAGCGACGAATTTAATTATTTTTATTTTATAATTTCTGAAAAATACATTAAAAATAGAAATAAATTCCTAAAAATTATAAAATCAGTTTTAAAAATTATTTTAAGTTATAAAAATTAACTTTTAATAATTTGACATATTTTTCATAAATATTAATATTTATTTGGATATTATTGGTATTTAATAAATACATTAAATAAATTAATTAAAAATTATTTTATTGTATTAAAATTTATTTTAAATAATAATAAGGTATTTAATAATATTTTAAGTTATAAAACATAACTTTTAATATTTTAAGATAAATTTTATTAATTATTAAATATTAATGATATTAGATTTATTTAGTAATTATATTAAATTAATTAATTAAAAATGATTTTAATATTGCAAAAATCATTTTAAATGTAAATAAATAACTTAAAAATATTTGAAGTTATAAAATATAACTTTTGATATTTAAAGGATAATTTCATTAATAATCTAATATTAATGATATTAAGTTTATTTAATAATTATATTAATAAATAGTTTAAAAATGGTTTTATTGATTTAAAAATCATTTAAAAAGGAAATAAATGAATTAAAAATATTTTAAGTTATAATAAATGACTTTTAATATTTTAATAAATAATAAATTAATATTCTAATATTAATGATCATTATTTAAAAATTATTTTAGATGTTTTAAAAATTATTTAAGGGTAATATTAATACTTTAAAAATATATTGAGTTATTATAAATAACTTTAATATTTTGGCAATAGTTTCATTAATAATTTAATATTAATTAAATATTAATGATAATAGAATTAGTTAATAATTAAATCATTTAATAATAATTCTGTTGTTTGAAAAATCATGATAAATTATAATAATTATTTAAAAATTATTATAAGTCAATTAAAAATAATATGACTGATGTTTTTAGTTATTGAATTGTAAGATATAGTTTTAGACTCGATAAATACCCGGTAAAGCCGTCGGTACACCGAAATGTTTCAGAAATTAATTTAGACTTAGATAATTTGACTAGATACGTGTTTGTTTATGATTCAATGACTGTTAAACATATGTGACAATGTGATTAGGTTATGTGCTGACTGTAATTAGCAGTACTATGTGATATGATATATTATTTTAATCAAACGAATGATCTTATTAATGATAAGTTTTGGTATAAAAGATAAAACTAAGTTGCATTATTGTAAGCAGCAGCTCAGGCAAATATCTGAACTATTCTTTACATTGTGGAAGTATCCTAACTTTTCATTTCTTTTATGCAATGGACATGCGTAAGAAAGTTTTAGAATCATATTATTGTGCCAGATTATTAACTCTATTATTATTGATTACATATCTAATCTTTGTATTCTTACGAGTTCTTACATTATCCGATCATTGTATCATTGTATAATTCAGATATTTATTCTGTTCGTTAATTCCTATATAGGGTTAGACAAGTGTCCTCACTTGGATAATCATTGTATTTAATCATATGTTAATACATACTCATTGGTTTCTAGTATGTATACGTTGACTTAAAAAGCCGTCTAAGCTATTTGATTCAGCTAGACATAAAAATATTGTTGAATATGATAGAACTTTATTGTATCCAATCAGATTATTTTGGTTCGGATTCCGACTAAGTATGAACATCCCGAACAGGGGAAAACTTTTGTGCACCTAAGGTGGATAGAGTGAACGATAATATCGTTCTTGCATGTAGTATTGATCAATACATGCCACATTGGGATGATCACCCTCGCGCCCGTAAGTTATGACGATTTGTGGATGAAGTTCTACTAAACCTCAGTGAAAATTAAAAACAATGTTCATAGTCTGTCGACTAATCTCCAGTTATTGTCAGAACGTAGTTTCAAAAATTTGATATAGAATTGTTATGTTGTTATTATTGATTCAACTTACTTCACAACTGTTGATTCGTTGTAGAAGTGTTATTCAACGATAACATTTAATTCTTTCAGCTTATATTAATTGTTGCTATTACTTGCTGGGCAATCAAATGCTCATTCTTGCTTTAAATTTAAATGTTTTCAGCTAAGCATGATCAACCGGAATGTCCAGGCCATAACAAGGGAAAAGGAAAGGAATCAGAATAATCGTATGTTATCTTTTGTAATAGTTAGACAATATTAAGACAATGATATTTATTATCTATCATGTAATGTATTTTAGTAAAGGTTGCGTACTTGGAATTAGACTCTGATGCATGCAAATCAAGTTTGATATTTATATTATTGTTATTATTATTAGTATTATTCCGCTCATAGAAATGGTATCGTAAAATACCGAGTTCGGGTTTCAAGTACCTAAATTTGGGGGCGTTACAGTCTCCACACAAATGATCATGAGATCAATCATCCTCATCCAATGAGCAAGCAACACATGTATCATTCTATCCAGATTCACTAATCCCCTATTTAGTAATCCATTGATTGAGAACATTTTAGTTTTAAGATATCTAAGAATTTAGATCTCATTAGCATGATCTCATCATGATTCTAAAAGCATTTTTTAAAACTATGGGTTTATCACATATTATTAAAACATCACCATGTAGATAATAAAACGTCTTTAATAAATAATTCTTTTATTAATAAATAAATAATATTGATTACAAAGTATATGCTTTGTAATTATACATGATTGACTTGTACACATACTACTTTCACTTTGTCTTCGTGAGTACGACACACATCTTATCACTATATTACTTGTTAGACCGCGTATACTTGCGCGTGTTTAGTGATCGCTAATTCGACCAACCTTTGTACTGTGACACATCAAAATCTGGGTCTCTTCAAATCTCAGATTCGGTCCGCCACGCTACTACTATCGTCAAACTATTTATATCTTTTATTCATAACTTAATAAATATAACTTTGCTTATTACAATATAGAATATAAATTCTTTCCATTTCCAGGATCTATGTAATGACCACAAACTTTTAAAAGTTTCAAATCTTGGTCATTTACCACTTTTGTCTTACATCATATTCGATGCTACAAATATGTGGAATAATTTAAACTTTTTTAATCTCCTTTGAAAAGAAAATCTTTTATTGATTTCTTAACTTAAATCAATTACATAACCTTGAATCAAATTATGTTATGATTCATTCTATTCGAATTAATGTATAAATTTTTATATCTCGATTCGAATTTCTCTATGTATCTCATAGTACAACTTAACATGTATTACACATCATAAACTACTATCATGTACCTTTCCTAGAACCTAAACATGGTTCAAGAGTATATATTTAAACAAATGAATCAATCTCCTTTGATATTATTGATCTTTATCAATCAAGTAGCACGTAATCTTTACCATGTGTCCTTAACCTGCAAAATTGGTTATTTATAAGGGTGAACTCGATAGCCCAGCAATTCTAACAGTTTTCATACAACACATAGCATATAATAACATACTCAGTTCATGCATTCATAATCCATTAATATTAACTACGCATGTTACTTCTCATATAACATGCATATAGGTTTATTTCACAAGCATTTCATCAAAGATCAACTTCCACATTTTATACATATCTCATATGCATTTTATATATATACATTAACATTCTTATGGCATAATCTAGCTCAACTAACAGTTATTGAATTCATATAACAAATAGGAACTGAAAGACTTGCCTGATTCGTAGTTTATTAACTACGACCTAACTGTTTAAAGCTTATCTGCACTACGTGTATTCCTACACAGTTATATAATCATGGATTCATACCCATCAGTCATACATTTTATACGCTCTTAATATAAGAACAAACATTATTTCCTAACTAGGTTTCATTTTTACTTAAACTTAGGATAACCATGAGACTAGCTCATTTTACTATCATATTTATCTAAACAATCTTGTTTCATATCTTGTAGTCCTTAAGGATAACATATAACCATAACTGAAGACCATTCAGTTAACAAACTGCTCTTGGTTACTCTGCAGAACGGCGCAGCCGCGCTGCATTTAAGCTTGGGAATGGTGCGGTCACGCTACTCTCTACCAAAACCAGAACTGACATTTTAAAAAATCTAGTTCTCTTTCTAGCACCTTAATATTTTTTTTGAACACAGTACCAACACATAAAGATATGGTTTAAAACAAATTTGGTTTTCCACACTTGTTAACGTTGATGTTAACTTCTAAAACTTTTAGTTTCTTTGAACTCATTTGCTCAACTAGGATTAACATATCCAATAGTCTATCGACCCAATCGAACACCTTCTCAGATATCTAAAACAACTTTGAGATAAAACTTAAATCAAGGACACAACTTCCTCTTTCAAAACCCTTTTAACGAGGCTAAGTAGGTTATTCTTGTAACAACCCGATATTTTCTATATAAATAAATCAGAAATTTTGCGTATAAATTTTTTATTTATTTTAAAGATGAGGATTTGTACAAGATATTGTGTATATGTATTTATGTGATAAATAAAAATATATTTATTACATGAATATTTACAAATAATTTTATTTTAGAATTATTGATTATTATAAAGTATATTCTTATAATAATTAATTTTATGGTAGGGAGGTTTTTATTAATTATTTTCCTTTAAAATATAGTTATATATTATTTAAATAATATATGGAGTGATTTTTAAAATAATTATAATAATTATTTTATTATATAAATTTTAGTACAGATTATTAAGTTATTTATTTTACCTTAATTATTAAGGTTAATTATGGAAGAATAAATCAGATATGGAATCCAAACCCTAATTTTGGATTTTGAGCAATGGATGAGAATAATAATATAATACTAATTATATTTTGATTTTTCAGTACTATAAATATGTACTGTATGTACGTATTGATAGTGATTGGTCAATTATGGTACAATATTTGAAAACCCTAAATTGAAACTAAATTGTGAGTTTAATTCTATTATATAAATGTGTTATATGATTTTATGGTTAATTAGGTCAACCCTAATTAACATTTAGATATATTGATTTCTAGAAACCCTAATTAATCTTTAGAAAACCCTAATTATAAAATCCTAATTTTTAAAATCTTAAACCCTAATTTGAAACTCAAATTATAGTTCAAGATTGATTGGTGATTGCGTTAATGTGATTAATGAACAAGTATTAGAATTACAATTGTTAATTATGGAAACCCTAAATTGTTAAACCCTAATTACTAAACTAGAACCCTAATTTAGTAATTGGAAACCCTAATTATAATTTGGTAACCCTAACAACCAACAATATAAATCCTAATTGCTAATTTAGCAAAGTTAACTATAGTTAGAGATATTAAACCCTAATATTCCTGTATAAATTTATTAGAAACCTAATCTAATTAATAAACCCTAATTTACTAATTTTAGAAACTAAAATTTTAATTTTTTTTACAAACCCTAATTGGAAATCCTACAAATGCTACGTACTAAACCTTAGGGTCAAACCCTAAGGGTTTGTCAAGATTGCACTTTGGCCATTAAAAATTACAAGCATTATGACCATTTTGCCCTTCTTATATTATTAAGTAGGAAACTTGCAAGTTTGGCCAACACTTTAGTTGGTGAACTACTTCTACCAACTCCATGTGTCAAAAAATATCCAGCACATCAGCATCTAGATCAGCCAATTCATGCATCTATCACTAGTATATATAGAATTGGAGAAAGAAAGAATGCATTTGGTAGCCTATTTTTCCCAACACTCCATTAAACTCTCTCAATCCCCACAGCTCTGAAATTCTTTTAGTTTTTCAGCCACAAAATCAGCCCCACGAAATCCATAACCAAATCAGAAGCACAGAATCAAAGATTGATCAAAGAAGGTATAAACCCTAGCCATACAATCTGACCAAAAATCTGTCGTTAGATATTATGATTCGTTGTTAAAATATGTTGTTTATGGTATATAATGATGATCTGGGTTGCTAGATGTTAGATCCATAACATCTAGGGGCTCGGATTTGAAGTTTTGCAAAATCTGAAAATTTTGCTTTTGATATCTGACAATGAATGCCAGGCCTTCTAGATCTCAGTTTGTGTATTGATTTGGTGTTTTTAAGTGTTGGATATTGTAGTGGGTTATGAGATCTTTACTCTGGAAGTTGAATCAAGGTCATAGCTTGGACAGATTGCAAGATATTGTTGGTCAAAAGTCGTTGACCGACCATGACTGATCAAAATATGGGTAACCCAGATCTTGCCTAGAACGATCTGACAAGACCTTTGACGTCTTTGATCTTGCTTCTAGTTGTTGTTTTGTTGTTGTCGTTATAATAGATTTATAGTATGGTAGTTATACTACATATTAATGCTTTTATATTGCTTATAATACAAACCTACAGGATTTGAGGGAGGGTCAAACCAAGCAGAAAGTTTACGGTTGAGTTTTCTGGGTAACCCAGAAAGCTCATGAGAGTGGCTTCTGACATGGTTTGACCGGTGAAGATCTGGCTAATCTGTTGTTGTTATTATGGTTTGATGTAATAGATCTGTTCACTTGTATGTTTTTTACACACTGGAAGCATTAAATCACTAATACATAACACTGAAAGCAAGTTGTGGAAGCCCAAACAGTGATCAGTCGAGCTGTTCATGTTTTTTGGGTAACCCAGGAAACGAAGAACAGGTCTGACAGATAGTTTGAGCTTCCATATCTTGCCTGTATGTTGTAATCTGACCTAGATCTTGTGTGTTATTTGTAGTACTACAAGATCAATATATTACCTTGTCCAAAAACATGATAATCTGACAGATTTTGTTGGTCAAACGAGGCACTTTGCTAACTGTCTATCAGTGCTCAAGAACACGAAGAACACCTATAACGACGGTTCTGTCACTATAGGTGATCTTTAGCGGCAGTTTATTTATAAAAGCTATATTTTTATTAAATAATTATAGAAAATTAGTTTTTAATTATAAAAAATACAAAATAAAGTATAAAAAATTATTTTAAATTCTAAAAATTAGTTTTTAATTATTTTGAATATATTTCATAAATATTTAATATTTTTGAAATATTAAAGGTATTTAATTTATTTAATTATAATATTAAATAAATTATTTAAAAATGATTTTAATACATGAAAAATCATTTTAAATTATATTGTGTTATAAGAAAATATTTTAAGTTATTTTTAAAGACTTTTAATATTTTGTGATGAAATTCATTAATAAAATTAATATTAATGATAATTAAGTTATTTAATAAACAAATTAAAAATGATTTTATTATTTTAAAAATTATTTTAAATGATAATAAGGTATTTAAAAATATTTTAAGTTATTAAATATAACTTTCAATATTTAAAGGTAGATTTCATTAATTAATTATTATTAATAATATTAAAGTTATTTAATAATTATATTAAATAATTTAGTTTAAAAATGATTTTAATATTATAAAAATTATTTTAAATAAAAATAAAGTGTTTAAAGATATTTTAAGTTATAAAATATAACTTTTAATATTTAAAGAATAATTTTATTAATAATTTAATATTAATGATATTAATTTAATACTAAATGATATTAAATTTATTTAATAATTATATTAAATAAATAGTTTAAAAATAATTTTATTAATTTAAAAATCATTTAAAAAGTATATAAATGAATTAAAAATATTTTAAGTTATAATTAATGACTTTTAATATTTTGATAAATAGTACATTAATATTTAAATATTAATGATAATTATTTAAAAATAATTTTAATTGTTTTAAAAACCATTTAAAGGTAATTTAAAAGCTTTAAAAATATTCTAAGTTATTATAAATAACTTTAATATTTTGGCAATGGTTTCATTAATAGTTTAATATTAATGATAATAGAATTGTTTGATATTTAAACCATTTAAGCATGATTCCGATGTTAAAAATTTTTTTGATAAATTATAATAAATGTTTTAAAATTATTATAAGCCATTTAAAAATAATATGACTGATAATTACAGTTATTAAGTTACAGGATAACGTCTTAGACTCGATAATTACCTGATAAAACTGTCGGTACACCGACATGTTTCAAAAATTAATCTCGACTTAGATAATTTGATTAGTTATGTGCTTATTTGTGATTCAATGGTTGTGGAACATGTGTGATAATGTGCTTAGGTTATGTGCTGACTGCGAAATGTAGTACTATGTGTTATAGTATATTGTTCTAATCGAACAAATGATCTTATTACTGATAGGTGATTACATAAACGATAAAACTAAGTTACAAATTGTAAGCAGCGCATCAGGAAAGTATCTTACCTTTGTATTTTCTTTATGCAATGGACATCAGTAAGAATGTTTCTAAATTATATTAATACTGTACAGATTACTAACCCTATATTATATGCGCTCATTGATTATCAACATGTTAGTATATGTTAATTCAGATATATATATTTTGTTCGTTAATTTCTACAAATGGTTATACAAGTGTCCCCACTTAGAAAATTATTGTATTTAATTACATGTTTATACACCTTTGTCAATTACCCATATATATATATATATATATATATATATATATATATATATATATATATATATATTTGTTGAATTATAGATTATTGTTGAACAAGATACAACCGTTGATTTGGAACCCAGACAAGTATGAACATCCCTACATAGGAAAACTTTTATGTGCCCAAGGCGGACAGAGTGAACGATACCCTCACTCTTGCATGTAGTGTTGATCAATACAGGGTACAACGGGCTGATCACCCCCGTGCCCGTAAGTCATGACGGTTTACAGATGAAGTTCTGTTTAACCTTTTTGAAAATGAAAACAATGTTCATAGTATGTCACCTTAACCCTATTTATAGTCATTATGAAGTTTTAAAATTTTGAAAGAGGGTTGTTATGTTATTATTATCGGTATAAATACTTCACAACTATTGATCTGTTGTAGAAGGGTAGTATAAAAAAATATTTAAATTCTTTCAGCTTATATATATAATTGTTATTACTTGCTGGGCACTCAAATGCTCATCCTTGCTTAATTTAAATGTTTTCAGCCAAGTGTGAAGAACCAGAAAGCTCATGCAGAAACAAAGGAAAAGGAAAGATAACCAAATAAGATTTGTGGTATTCTATGTAATAGTTTGAGACTATTAAGACAAGTATGATATATATTTATCCATCATGGGTTGTAATAAATGTTTAAAGGTTACGTACTTGGGATTCAGACTCTGATAAATATGTAAATTAAGTTGATCTTTATATTATTGTTATTATTATTAGTATTATTCCGCTCATAGAAATGGTATCGTGAAGCACCGAGTTCGGGTTTCAAGTACCCGAATTTGGGGGCTTTACATGTTGGTATCAGAGCTTTAGGGTTAGAAACCTTACGTGGGCTAGACCTTAGGCTATAACCTTAGAACAAAGGGAAACGTTGAAAATATAAATAACTTATATAGAGTTTAAAAATGAGATGAATTGAATAAATTCATCGTCAAATAAAATAAAAGATAACTTATATAAAACTCTTATTTGCTGTGTGTATTTACTATATGCTAACCAGGATAACTTGTGTGTGTGGATGTCTGGTGGAAAAGGCTTGTTATATGCTTATAGCATGAAGAAGAATCAAACCCATACACCCGAGCTGATATTGAAGCCAATAGCTGAAATGGAGGCTAACAATGAAACCAACTCGGACGATGTGGTTATTGTAGAAAATGTATTACCGGATACGGAAATGGTGGAGCTGACAGATAGTGATTCGGACACTAAAGTTGAAGTTGATCAAGCATCAACGGAAGTGCAGGATCTGAGGAACAAGGTTTCTTCTCTGAAAAGGGTATCAGAAATAGAAAAGCGGTTGAATAGTCAGTTGCGTCAAGTGTTAATAAAAATAATGGAAGAACAAGATAAGCTTAAAATCTAAATTGATCAAATGGGAGCTACAAGAAACACGTTGTGTGCAGCTCCGAGCAAGAATGGAAAAAGAAAGATAGCAGACCAGGACTTAGGAAAATTCAACAAGAAGAAAGGGAAAATAATATGTTATCTTGCGGTTATGAAGAACATACTACTCTGTATTGTCCTGACTACAAACTAGGAGCATGTTTTTTCTATGGGATAGAAGGTCATCAGGCGAAAGGTTGTCCAAGAAAAAGGTGTAATAAATAGGTAGTATAGGTTCAGTTGGGTAGGTGTGTTTAATGTAATATATATGATAAGTATGTCTGTGTAAGTTTATGTTCTCAACTTTTGTAATGATCAAGGCTGTAAATCCCGACTTTGGAAGTCATAAAGGGATAACTAATGTTTAAAGCAGTATGTGCCATGCTATGTAAAATATTCTCTAAATAAATATGAATCTATGTTTGAGTAATGAAACAAGTTTAATATATTAAACTTATATGATAAGATTTAGAATGTAAGTTAAATTTATGGTTTTATTTAATCAGATAATGCCGCCAAGACGTCGAACTCGAAATCAAAGGGCAGAAGAATCTGTCAACAACGCTGAGGGACAACCACAAGCAGACCCGATGCAGAACTTCGCGAATATGGTAGCTCAGGCTATACAACAAGGAATACCAGCCGCAGGGAACCCGGTCGACAATCGTTTGGCGAACTTTGAAGATTTCAAGGCTATAGGACCGCCGAAATTTAAAGGTACAACTGACCCTGTTGAAGCCCAGACTTGGGTCAAAAAGATTGAAAAAGCATTCGTGATAGCTAGAGTAGCTAAAGGGCAGAAGACTGCTTTTGCCACTTATATGATGAAGGGGGAGGCAAACTTTTGGTGGGAAGCGAATCAGGCGAGGGCAGGAGAAGGCGTAGTTACTTGGGATAGGTTTAAAATACTATTTTTCGAAAATTATTTTTCATCTAGTATGCAGGCTTGGATAGAGGTCAAATTTTTAGAGTTGAAGCAGGAGAATATGACGGTGTCAGAATATGCTGCCAAATTTAATGAGTTAGCTAGTTTTGCCCCGCATCAAGTTGATACGGAGGCCAGAAAATCGAGAAGGTTTGAGTTGGGATTGAAACCCTGGCTCTACAATAAGGTGGCAGTGTTGTAGATCCCTACATTTGCAGCACTAATGGAGAAGGCGATTATAACTGAGGAGGGAAGTGAGGCCATGAGCCTCTACAACAAGGTGAGGAAGAATAAGGGTAAGACCGAAGGAGCTGGGAAGGTCGGAATTAATAGTGGGAGCAAGAGTTGAGATGCAAAGGGGAAAGTGAATAACTTTGGGAATGTTCAGATCAAGCAGGAAGGTGTTGAGAAGCATGCGGTACAGTGTAAGACATGTGGAAAGAACCACTCTGGGGAGTGTCTGAAGGGGAAATTTGTTTGTTACAAGTGCGGGCAGGAGGGCCATATCTCTCCCAACTGCCCCAATCCAAGATTGAATAGTGGGTGTTTTCTGTGCGGATCAACTGAGCACAAGGTGAAGGATTGTCCGAAGAGGAGGGTGGAGGCAGGAAATGTGAATACTGGCACTGGCAGCGGGACTTTAGCAATCACGGGACCTATGTCATCCAGCAAGCCAACAAAATCAACAGCAAGGGTCTACAACATGACTGTCCAAGACGCGATGGCAGCTGGCAATGGGATTCCAGGTATTATCCGTATAACGTTTATTTTCTTTTACATGATTTTCCTGTATATAGTAAATTATTTTATAAAGAAAATTTGAGGGAGGAATTTGAGTTCTTTTAGAAATTAAATTTTCGTTTAATAAAAAAGACAAGCTTGATGTGAATAGTTAAAGATCAGTTCGATCAAATTATGATCGAGATTTACTTGCAATGATTGTGTATGCTATGTACCCCTGTATGCATGAGTTTTAAAACGGTGATTCCGGGAACGGAATCTTTATAAGGGAGGGTGAATGTAACAACCCGATATTTTTTATATAAATAAATCAGAAATTTTGCGTATAATTTTTTTTTTATTTTAAAGATGAGGATTTGTACAGGATAATGTGTATATGTATTTATGTGATAAATAAAAATATATTTATTATATGAATATTTATAAATAATTTTATTTTAGAATTATTGATTATTATAAAGTATATTCTTATAATAATTAATTTTATGGTAGGGAGGTTTTTATTAATTATTTTTCATGAAAATATAGTTATATATTATTTAAATAATATATGGATTGATTTTTTGAATAATTATAATAATTATTTTATTATATGAATTTTAGTATAGATTATTAAGTTATTTATTTTACCTTAATTATTAAGGTTAACTATGGAAGAATAAATCAGATATGGATTCCAAACCTTAATTTTGGATTTTGAGCAATGGATGAGAATAATAATATAATATTAATTATATTTTAATTTTTTAGGGCTATAAATATGTATTGTATGTACGTATTGATAGTGGTTGGTCAATTATGGTACAATATTTGAAAACCCTAAATTAAAACTCAATTGTGAGTTTAAGTCTATTACATAAATGTGTTATATGATTTTATGGTTAATTAGGTCAACCCTAATTAACGTTTAGATATATTGATTTCTAGAAACCCTAATTAATCTTTAGAAAACCCTAATTATAAAATCCTAATTTCTGAAATCTTAAACCCTAATTTGCAACTCAAATTAGAGTTCAAGATTGATTGGTAATTGTGTTAATGTGATTAATGAACAAGTACTAGAATTACAATTGTTAATTATGGAAAACCTAAATTGTTAAACCCTAATTACTAAACTAGAACCCTAATTTAGTAATTGAAAACCCTAATTGTAATTTGGTAACCCTAACTATCAAAAGTATAAACCCTAATTGCTAATTTAGCAAAGTTAACTATAGTTAGATATATTAAACCCTAATGTTCATGTATAAATTTATTAGAAACCTAATATAATTAATAAACCCTAATTTTCTAATTTTAGAAACTAAAATTTAAATTTTTTTTACAAACCCTAATTAGAAATCCTACAAATACTATGTACTAAACCTTAAGGTCAAACCCTAAGGGTTTGTCAAGATTACACTTTGGCCATTAAAAATTACAAGCATTATGACCATTTTGCCCTTCTTATATTATTTAGTAGGAAACTTGCAAGTTTGGCCAACACTTTAGTTGGTGAACTACTTCTACCAACTCCATGTGTCACAAAATATCCAGCACATAAGCCTCTAGATCAGCCAATTCATGCATCTATCACCAGTATATATAGAATTGGAGAGAGAAAGAATGCATTTTGTAGCCCATTTTTCCCAACACTCCACTAAACTCTCTCAATCCCCACACCTCTGAAATTCTTTTAGTTTTTCAGTCATAAAATCAGCCCCACAAAATCCATAACCAAATCAGAAGCACAGAATCAAAGATTGATCAAAGAAGGTATAAACCCTAGCCATACAATCTGACCAAAAATCGGACGTTAGATGTTATGATTCGTTATTAAAATATGTTGTTTATGGTATATAATGATGATCTGGGTTGCTAGATGTTAGATCCATAACATCTAGGGGCTCGAATTTGAAGTTTTGCAAAATCTGAAAATTTTTTTTGATATCTGACAATGAATGTCAAGCCTTCTAGATCTCAGTGTGTGTATTGATTTGGTGTTTTAAGTGTTGGATATTGTAGTGGGTTATGAGATCTTTACTCTGGAAGTTGAATCAAGGTCATAGCTTGGACAGATTGCAAGATATTATTGGTCAAAGGTCATTGACCGACCATGACTGGACAAAATCTAGGTAACCCAGATCTTGCCCAGAACGGTCTGACAAGACCTTTGACGTCTCTGATCTTGCTTTTAGTTGTTGTTTTGTTGTTGTCGTTATAATAGATTTATAGTATGGTAGTTATATTACATATTAATGCTTTTATATTGCTTATAATACAAACCTACTGGATTTGAGGGAGGGTCAAACCAAGCAGAAAGTTTACGGCTGATTTTTCTGGGTAACCCAGAAAGCTAATGAGCGTGGCTTCTGACATGGTTTGACCGATGAAGATCTAGCTAATCTGTTGTTCTTGTTATTATGGTTTGATCTAATAGATCTGTTCACTTGTATGTTTTCTACACACTGGAAGCATTAAATCACTAATACATAACACTGAAAGCAAGTTGTGGAAGCCCAAAAGTGATCAGTCGAGCAGTTCTTGTTTTCTGGATAACCCAAAAAACGAAGAATAGGTCTGACAGATAGTTTGAGCTTTCATATCTTGCTTATATGTTGTAATCTGACCCAGATCTTGTGTGCTATTTGTAGTACTACAAGATCAATATCTTACCTTGTCCAAAAATATGATAATCTGACAGATTTTGTTGGTCAAACGAGGCACCTTGCTGACTGACTATCAGTGCTCAAGAACACGAAGAACACCTATAGCGACAGTTCTGTTACTATAGGTGATCTTTAGCGATAGTTTATTTATAAAAACTATATTTTTATTAAATAATTATAGAAAATTAGTTTTTAATTATTAAAAATACAAAATAAAGTATAAAAAATTATTTTAAATTCTGAAAATTAGTTTTTAATTATTTTGAATATATTTCATAAATATTTAATATTTTTGAAATATTAAAGGTATTTAATTTATTTAATTATAATATTAAATAAATTATTTAAAAATAATTTTAATACATGAAAAATCATTTTAAATTATATTATGTTATAAGAAAATATTTTAAGTTATTTTTAAAGACTTTTAATATTTTGTGATGAAATTCATTAATAAAAATAATATTAATGATAATTAAGTTATTTAATAAATAAATTAAATAAATAAATTAAAAATAATTTTATTATTTTGAAAATTATTTTAAATGATAATAAGGTATTTAAAAATATTTTAAGTTATTAAATATAACTTTCAATATTTAAAGGTAGATTTCATTAATTAATTATTATTATTAATATTAAAGTTATTTAATAATTATATTAAATAATTTAGTTTAAAAATGATTTTAATATTATAAAAATCATTTTAAATAAAAATAAAGTGTTTAAATATATTTTAAGTTATAAAATATAACTTTTAATATTTAAAGAATAATTTCGTTAATAATTTAATATTAATGATATTAATTTAATACTAAATGATATTAAATTAATTTAATAGTTATATTAAATAAATAATTTTAAAATGATTTTATTAATTTAAAAATCATTTAAAAAGTATATAAATGAATTAAAAATATTTTAAGTTATAATTAATGACTTTTAATATTTTTATAAATAGTACATTAATATTTAAATATTAATGGTAATTATTTAAAAATGATTTTAATTGTTTTAAAAACCATTTAAAGGTAATTTAAATGCTTTAAAAATATTCTAAGTTATTATAAATAACTTTAATATTTTGGTAATGGTTTCATTAATAGTATAATATTAATTAAATATTAATGATAATAGAATTGTTTGATATTTAAACCATTTAAGCATGATTACGATGTTTAAATTTTTTTTGATAAATTATAATAAATGTTTTAAAATTATTATAAGTCATTTAAAAATAATATGACGGATAATTACAGTTATTGAGTTACAAGATAGCGTCTTAGACTCGATAATTACCTGATAAAACTGTCGGTACACCGACATATTTCAGAAATTGATCTGGACTTAGATAATTTGATTAGTTATGTGCTTATTTGTGATTCAATAGTTGTGGAACATGTGTGATAATGTGATTAGGTTATGTACTGACTGCGAAATGCAGTACTATGTGTTTTAGTATATTGTTCTAATCGAACAAATGATCTTATTACTTATAGGTGATTACATAAAAGATAAAACTAAGTTGCAAATTGTAAGCAGCGCATCAGGCAAGTATCTTACCTTTGCATTTTCTTTATGCAATGGACATTAGTAAGAATATTTCTAAATTATATTAATACTGTACAGATTACTAACCCTATATTGTATACGCTCATTGATTATCAACATGTTAGTATATGGTAATTCAGATATATATATTCTGTTCGTTAATTTCTATAAATGGTTATACAAGTATCCCCACTTGAATAATCATTGTATATAATCACATGTTGATACACCTTTGTCAATTACCCATATATATATATATATATATATATATATATATATATATATATATATATTAATATGTTGAATTTTAGATTATTGTTGAACAAGATACAACCTTTGATTTGGAACCCAGACAAGTATGAACATCCCTACACGGGAAAACTTTTATGCGCCCAAGGCAGACAGAGTGAACGATACCCTCGTTCTTGCATGCAGTGTTGATCAATACAGGGTACAACAGGCTGATCACCCCCGTGCCCGTAAGTCATGACGGTTTATAGATGAAGTTCTGTTTAACCTTTTCGAAAAAGAAAACAATGTTCATAGTATGTCACCTTAACCCTATTTATAGCCATTATGTAGTTTCAAAAATTTGAAAGAGGGTTGTTATGTTATTATTATCGGTATAGATACTTCACAACTATTGATCTATTGTAAAAGGGTAGTATAAAGAAAACATTTAAATTCTTTCAGCTTATATATATATAATTGTTATTACTTGTTGGGCACTCAGATGCGCATCCTTGCTTAATTTAAATGTTTTCAGCCAAGTGTGAAGAACCAAAAAGCTCATACAGAAACAAAGGAAAAGGAAAGCTAACCAAATAAGTTTTGTGGTATTCTATGTAATAGTTTGAGACTATTAAGACAAGTATGATATATATTTATCTATCATGGGTTGTAATGAATATTTAAATGTTACGTACTTGGGATTCAGACTCTAATAAATATGTAAATTAAGTTGATCTGTATATTATTGTTATTATTATTAGTATTATTCCGCTTATAGAAATGGTATCGTGAAGCACCGAGTTCGGATTTCAAGTACCCAAATTTGGGGGCTTTACAGGTTGGTATCAGAGCTTTAGGGTTAAAAATTTTAGGTGGACTAGACCTTAGGCTATAACCTTAGAACAGAGGGAAATGTTAAAAATATAAATAACTCATATAGAGTTTAAAAAGGAGATGAATTGAATAAATTCATCGTCAAACAAAATAAAAGATAACTTATATACAACTCTTATTTGATGTGTGTATATATTATATGCAAACCAGGTTAACTTGTATGTGTAGATGTCTGGTGGAAAAGGCTTGTTATATGCTTATAGCATGAAGAAGAATCAAATCCATACACCCGAGCTGATATCGAAGCCAATAGCTGAAATGGAAGCTAACAATGAAACCAACTCGGACGATGTGGTTATTGTAGAAAACGTATTTCCGGATCCAAAAATAGAGGAGCTGACAGATAGTGATTCGGGCGAAAGGTTGTCCAAGAAAAAGGTGTAATAAATAGGTAGTATATATTCAGTTGAGTAGGTGTGTTTAATGTAATATATATGATAAGTATGTCTGTGTAAGTTTATGTTGTCAACTTTTGTAATGATCAAGGCCGTAAATCCCGACTTTTGTAGTTACAATGGGATAACTGATGTTTAATGCATTATATGCCATGCTATGTAAAATATTCTCTAAATAAATATGAATCGATGTTTGAGTAATGAAACAATTTTAATATATTAAACTTGTATGATAAGGTTTAGAATGTAAGTTAAATTTATGGTTCTATTTAATCAGATAATGCCGCCAATACGTCAAACTCAAAATCAAAGGGCAGAAGAATCTGTCAACAATGCTGAGGGACAACAACAAGCAGACCCGATGCAGAACTTTGTGAATATGGTAGCTCAGGCTATGCAACAGGGAATACCAGCCGTAGGGAACCCGGCCGACAATCTCTTGGCGAACTTTAAAGATTTCAAGGCTGTAGGACCGCCGAAATTTAAAGGTACAACTGACCATGTTGAAGCCCAGACTTGGGTTAAAGAGATTGAAAAAGCATTCGTGATAGCTAGAGTAGCTGAAGGGCAGAAGACTACTTTTGCCACTTATATGATGAAGGGGGAGGCAAACTTTTGGTGGGAAGCGAATCAAGCGAGGGCAGGAGAAGGCGTAGTTACTTGGGATATGTTTAAAACACTATTTTGCGAAAATTATTTTTCATCTAGTATGCAGGCTAGGATAGAGGTCAAATTTTTAGAGTTGAAGCAGGATAATATGACGGTGTCAGAATATGCCGCCAACTTTAATGAGTTAGCTAGGTTTGCCCCGCATCAAGTTGATACGGAGGCTAGAAAAGCGAGAAGGTTTGAGCTGGGATTGAAACCCTGGCTCTACAACAAGGTGGCAGTGTTGCAGATCCCTACATTTGCAGCACTCATGGAGAAAGTGATTATTGTTGAGGAGGAAAGTGAGGCTATGAGCCTCTACAACAAGGAGAGGAAGAATAAGGGTAAGACCAAAGGAGCTGGGAAGGTAGGAATTAATAGTGGGAGCAAGAGTGGAGATGGAAAGAGGAAGGTGAATAACTTTGGGAATGTTCAGATCAAGCAGGAAGGTGTTAAGAAGCCAGCGGTACAGTGTAAGACATATGGAGAGAACCACTCTGGGGAATGTTTGAAGGGGAAATTTGTTTGTTACAAGTGCGGGCAGGAGGGCCATATCTCTCCCAACAGCCCTAATCTAAGATTGAATAGTTGGTGTTTTCTATGCGGATCGACTAAGCATAAGGTGAAGGATTGTCTGAAGAGGAGGGCGGAGGCAAGAAGTATGAATACTGGCACTGGCAGCGGGACTTTAGCAATCACGGGACCTACGTCGTCCAGCAAGCCAACAAAATCAACAGCAAGGGTCTACAACATGACTGTCCAGGACGCGGTGGCAGCTGGCAATGGGATTCCAAGTATTATTCGTATAACTTTTATTTTCTTTTACATGATTTTCCTATATATAGTAAATTATTTTATAAAGAAAATTTGAGGGAGGAATTTGAGTTCTTTTAAAAATCAAATTTCCGTTTAATCAGAAAGACAAGCTTGATGTGAATAGTTAAAGATCAGTTCGATCAAATTATGATCGAGATCTACTTGCAATGATTGTGTATGCTATGTACCCCTATATGTATGAGTTTTAAAACGGTGATTTCGGGGACGGAATCTTTATAAGGGAGGGTGAATATAACAACCCGATATTTTCTATATAAATAAATCAGAAATTTTGCGTATAAATTTATAATCTTGACGGTTTACAGATGAAGTTCTGTTTAACCTTTTCGAAAATAAAAACAATATTCATAGTATGTCACCTTAACCCTATTTATAGTCATTATGTAGTTTCAAAAATTTGAAAGAGGGTTGTTATGTTATTATTCTCGGTATATATACTTCACAACTATTGATCTGTTGTAGAAGGGTAGTATAAAGAAAATATTTAAATTCTTTCAGCTTATATATATATAATTGTTATTACTTGCTGGGCACTCATATGCTCATCCTTGCTTAATTTAAATGTTTTCAGCCAAGTGTGAAGAACCAGAAAGCTCATGCAGAAACAAAGGAAAAGGAAAGCTAACCAAATAAGATTTGTAGTATTCAATGTAATAGTTTGAGACTATTAAGACAAGTATGATATATATTTATCTATCATGGGTTGTAATGAATGTTTAAAGGTTAAGTACTTGGTATTCAGACTCTGATAAATATGTAAATTAAGTTGATCTTAATATTATTGTTATTATTATTAGTATTATTCCGCTCATAGAAATGGTATCGTGAAGCACCAAGTTCAGGTTTCAAGTACCCAGATTTGGGGGCTTTACAATTCCAACAAGGAACTCGCTATGCTAATTCACATAACAACACTAAACAATCCTTAATACACATGCTTTTGTGTATCAAACTCATTTACACATAATTATTATAATTCTTACTTTTAAAACATGCTTGAATAACTTATGTCATGCTTAACTAATTGAGTGCACTTATCATTCATGCTTAAAGGTATAAACAACCCAATCATGCTTGCCTATAAGGGCATAGTGCAAGTAATACAATGCTCATCAACTTTAGTTTCTAAAACTTTTAAATATCTCTTTAAAACATATACTAAATAAAGCTTGTCAACCTTTTATGTGCAATGTATCCAAAAATTACATTCCTTACTCATCCGCGCAGATAACTAGGCCACATTCACATCTTCCCAACGTCGAAACTTAAAAGACATAAGGTTCGTTAAGTTTTATTTTCAAAACTTCAAGTTTTCTTTTAAAAACTCATGCTAAACCCAATTAGTATACAAAGTAACTTTGAATCATAACTTATACTCATTTGTACATTTAACTAAGCCATATATGCATGCTTATATGTATACTACTTATTTACATCAAGGTTGAATAGTTGAACACTTGAAATCTCATCATAAACCATGCTTGAAAAGTTTAAATCATTCTTAGCTAGATGGTGATCATATCCGTCATGTCTAGAAGCATAAGATACCTTAGCATACATGCTTGAAAGGTCAGAACTTAAATGATATACGGTTCATCATGTTTTGCTTTACAAAACTTCAAGTTTTCTATTTTACAATCATTATAATACAACTCATTATTGCAAAGCAACTTTAAATTACATGCTAGGTCCCTTTACATACTTAGTTAAGTCAAACTAACATGCTTGGAATACCAAAAAGCACCAAAACTGGAATTCAAGACTGGTCTATGGCACGACCAAGCTGGGTTTGTACTGGGAAGTGGCACGGCCGCGCCACTTCGGCACCAACCCATACTTGGCCTCTATTTCTGTAGATTCCAGAACTCAGAACATATACTCCTCAATCTTGCACGCTTAGACCAACCATATAGGTTCCATAACATACATACCAACTCGCACAACATCATGATAGCAATTCACAAACTAATTATCAAGAATCTAGTAGAATTTCCATAATTTGTAAACTTTGAAATTAAGTTTCAAAACAAGAGTTTACCTTCTGAGGAGCTTAGTTTGCTTAAATTCTATCTTCTGCAATTACTAAACTTCACTTTAAACCACAACTCACTCACTCTTAAGTTATCAGTGTTTCATGAACCAAAACAAGCAACGTAAGAACTGAAAATGAACTACTATATAAAGAGGAAACTTGGACTAGGCAATTTTATTACACCAAGGTTGAATTCATGGTGTAATGGAAGAAAATATTGGTTAATTAAGAGTGGTTCAACAACCCAGCACTAGCCATCTCCATAGCCAATGATTTCTTGCTTGGAAGTTATGTATTTTAGAGTGTAGGTTACTGTTCATTGTACTGTGGTGTAATTGATAATTTTATAACACAGCAACGTTCTTTAATCTTGCTCAGTTAGTTACTTTAACTCCCAAATAAAATTTTATTGTACAATTGTTACCATATTAGAAAAAATTAGGGATTATTTATGTACTCACATAATATAATCCATGTGCACTAGTCCACATAATTTAATATTTATAACATGTGTGGACTTAATTTAATTGCTTACTAATAACTTAATATCTCCTTTTACTATTTATTTACTCCTCGGTATTGAAATAAATATTTTAATAACACATATTTATTTAATCTCATCTTTTAGAGTACACATATAATTGTCTCATCACATAGGATGATATAACAAAATTTATTTAAATCAACTTTATGATTTAATTCCTTTTACCATATGATTTTTGTATATCATTAGTCCTAATTAAATGTCACACTTCATGTAGTCTTAAGCCATAGGTATTATATATTACTACTTCTCACATCTTCCATATTACACATAGTAATACTATTTAATGATAATGTCCACATTAATATTTTAATTGAGCTAAATATCATTCAGTTGGGTACTTTCAACCCATTATCACATTTTAATATAAAGTTTGTGTGACACACTTTTACCTAAATGCTAGCTTACCTTACACTTGTAATATGTATAGCCTTTACACTTAAAATAATTAATATCTACTCTATTAATTATTTAAATTATATATTATTCGTATAATTATTCGATTGTCCCAATACAGCTTCTTCCATCTCTAACCAATAATTATATATATATATATATATATATATATATATATATATATATATATATATATATATATATATATGGTTTTCTTCTATTATTCATCACCCATTTTCCATTATCATCTTTCAAGTATTAAATCTTTTCATATATTATCATATTATGAAATATATGTAAATAGCAAATTTAATTAACATAATCATTTCATTTTCTTCATGTAACGTACATACATTAATTCACCATTTTACTTAAGTGAACTACTCGTTTCATTCAATTTATTACCACACAAGACTTTAGCATTATATTATAATATTAAATAATATAACTTAGTTAACCAATATTAATTTCCATAATTAAATTCTCAATCAATTCATGATTCGTTATCTCAATCCATTCAGGGACAGTTGGAACACCAATTATGATCCTTATTATAACATATTAGTTAATAATACACAATTTCGAAGGTTCAGATTACAAACTCATCATAAACTGACTACAGGCCGGCGCGGCCGCTCTGGTCTTAGGCTTGAGAGTGGCACGGCCGCGCCACCTCAAGTTAGAACACAGACATGTTATGCTTCAATCGAAACAGAACTTAATTTGCAAATCCTTTAACATGCTCCCTTCATGCTATCTTATTATACTAACCAAAATTAATCTCTAATAACTACATTCTTCAATAACTTAAAGATTAAACTTCATATTCAACTCTTCTTTCTTTAATCTATACATTTAACTATATTCCCATATTAGTCAATAAATCTCTAACCAATATTTATCTAAAGATATATCGACTTTATTCTCTCGTCAACAACGTACGTATATACAAGTTTAAACCTAGCACACATCGAGTCTTTAATGGTATTCAATATAGTATACTGAGTGGTTTCCCACAAACAACCAACAAATTAGTTTCCGTCTCGTCTACACTGTTTTCACAGTGAGTTAGATCGGTTACTAATTCGTATATACCTTCGCTCTCTAAAGGAATCGTTTAGCCCAGCTCCTAAACATTCACCATTAAAGGGTACGGTTGCACTGCCTTATACATGATACATACTCGTACATATACTCAAGGAATTAGTGATTATCAAAAATATTTAATGTCACCAACTTACTATGTTAAAATAATATCACATAAATTATTTAATAACAATATATAAATTTTATCCATCTTCTTACTAATTCATCTATACGATTTATAACAAATATATAATAGTGATATATATTTATTAAACACAACATCACTTATTATATAGCTCATATTACCCAAAGTAACACAATACTACATACCTCGTAACACATATATATTCTTATTTGAACCCTTCTCGTGCCTTAAGAATTTTATTTACTAAATTCTTATTTTCATATTTTTTGAAAATTCGGGTTCTTATTTCCTCTCCCCCTTATAAGGGATTCCGTCCTCGGATTCACCGAAACCTCATCTACTCGGTGCTATTATGAATATTACATATTCTTTTGAATAATTTTATCCATTCTCTTTTCGGAAGTTTTATTATAACTTGCTCACTTGCATTCTACCACATTCTCCTTTCTAAGGAACATTCTACTCACTGCATTCATCACACAGAAGAATAAGAGTCTTCCACGATTTTTCAATAATCGGGAAGTGGTATAAAAAATCTTGGATTTCAAATTATGTTGAGGGGTCACAAGACCGTGAACTCTTCTCTAACCAGAGTGTTTATCAATCACAAAGACTGAAAACACCCTCCTCACGTACTCTAGCTGGCCAGCCTAGTGTACCACTACATTGGGTCGTAACGTAGTGTTTTGTAACGACAACATACGTTACGCTCGGAACCATTGTCCCCGAAAGCCTATCCCCTTATAGGGTTGTTCACCTCAACTTTTCCACATCCGAATCCGCACCAGAGCAATCTAGTTTGGCACAAATATTCAAGAATACTTGAATTCCATAAATGCTTTTCAACAGGCGTCTAGCCGAATCAAATAGCTTAGACTTTTATCAACAACTCGGACATCAATCGAAATAATTTAGCCAACTTAATTGGCCTTCTTCATAATTTATAAGAAAACCAAAATTTCTTTTATGACGTCATGATACCGTACCAGATTAGTAGTATGTTGAGGATTCCGTCATTATATGACTTTGCCATGCTACATCATACCATAGTGGGCTGACGATCTTTCGATCACAACCAACACTAGGTTCAACTGCATTGATGACTCAATCGTTTACCATTTCTACACCATGTTAAATGATGTAAATGGTCTGAAATACATTTTGAAAATTTTCAAATCATTTTTGTCTTAGCCAAAACAATTAGCATAGACATATGCATAACGGTATTGTTTTTAAACATCATTGGTTCAATCACAGAATCCAATGTTTTTCAAGAAAACAGAAGTACAAACATCAGCACGAAGTCAATAAATTTTTAAAATCTAGAAGAGCTAGAAGATTTAGAAAATCCATGTTTCTCCATCAACTTCAATCTTTACTCCATTGCTTCATTCTATCAATATTTAACACCATCAATGCTCACTATACCAAAATTTCTAACTTCATAACATATATATACCCGATATAGTTCATCAAACTTATCACACTTTAGAAATCCAGGAACTTTCCATAATCATATGAGTTTAGAAACTTATCCTAGTCAGACCATAGGCATCCATTCGTTGAGGGGTTCAAAACATACTATATGATCATAAGTCACGAACTTACCATAAGTATGAGTTTTAAGAACTCGAAACTTAACCTAATATTCTCTAACTATAACCTAACTATCTGTTATACACATGAGAAAAGAATCACCTTCTCAACAGGTATATAGCAAATAGCGTGACACAGACATTTCAATGATTATCAGTGCCAGAACTAAGTGGTTTTTACACCAAGTACAATTCTCCGCCCATAACAAGGAATCATACAACTCAGCTACTGACATGGGTCCTTAATTGAAATAACACCTAACTCTATATCACACTTAACTTGCTCTTTGTTCGATACGAATTCTTCGTATCTCATCATATACAACTCCTCATGAGTTCACATCGTATCATTTCATAGTACATTCTCTTATAGCATCAAGCTATACACACTTAGTCGTTACAGACTTATTATTACTTCATAGCTCATTCTGACCACGTCGTGATCATCGGTTAACTTAGGGTTCTTTCCCATTATCAACTAAACTCCACTCGAGTTCATTCTTATTATATTTGTCATCTTCATCTTATAGACACCATCTTCACATTTTTATTAACGGAGTTGGGAAAATCCTGAATTCCTGAATTCTCATTCTCTTAGATACTTCAAGATTTTTCATTGAATCTTCACTTATATATATTTTAATCTTTATCTCTCTCTCTCTCACAGGTTATAGCCTAAGGTACACTTACCTAAAGTTTATAAACTACAGCTTTGATACCAACCTATGACGCCCCCAAATCTGGGTCTCTTCAAACCTCGGATTCGGCCCGCCACGCTACTACTATCGTTAAACTATTTATATCTTTTATTTATAACTTAATGAATATAACTTTGCTTATTACAATATAGAATATAAATTCCTTCCATTTCCAGGATCCATGTAATGACCCCAAACTTTTATAAGTTTCAAATCTTGGTCATTTAGCACTCATGTCTTACATCATATTCGATGCTACAAATATGCGGAATAATTTAAACTTTTTCAATCTCCTTTGAAAAGAAAATCTTTTATTGATTTCTTAACTTAAATCAATTACATAACCTTGAATCAAATTATGTTATGATTTATTCTATTCGAATTACTATATAAATTTTTACATCTCGATTCGAATTTCTCTATGTATCTTATAGTACAACTTAACATGTATTACACATCATAAACTATTATCCATGTACCTTTCCTAGAACCTAAACATTGTTCAAGAGTATATATATGTAAACAAATAAATCAATCTCCTTTGATATTATTGATCTTTATCAATCAAGAAGCACGTAATCTTTACCGTGTGTCCTTAACCTACAAAAGTGGTTATTTGCAAGGGTGAGCTCGACAGCCCAACAATTCAAATAGTTTTCATGCAGCACATAGCATATAATAACATACTCAATTCATGTATTCATAATCCATTAATATTTAATGCGCATGTTACTTCTCATATAACATGCATATAGGTTTATTTCACAATCATATCATCAAAGATCAACTTCCACATTTCATACATATCTCATATGCATTTCATATATATACATCAACATTCTTATGGCATAATATAGCTCAACTAACAGTTATAGAATTCATATAACAAATAGGAACGGAAAGACTTGCCTGATTCGTAGTTTATCAACTACGACTTAACTGCTTAAAGCTTATATGCACTGCGTGTATTCCTACATAGTTATATAATCATGGATTCATACCCATCAATCATACATTTCATACGCTCTTAATATAAGAACAAACATTATTTCCTAACTAGGTTTCATTTTTACTTAAACTTAGGATAACCATGAGACTGGCTCATTTTACTATCATATTTATTTAAACAATCTTGTTTCATATCTTGTAATCCTTAAGGACAACATATAACCATAACTGAAGACTATGCAGTTAACAAACTGCTCTTGGTTACACTGTAGAACGGCGCGACCGCGCTGCATTTAAGCTTGGGAATGGCGCGGTCGCCCTACTCCCTGCCAAAACCAGAACTGATATTTTCAAAAATCTAGTTCTCTTTCTAGCACCTTAATATTTTTTTAGCACAGTACCAACACATAAAGATATGGTTTAAAACAAATTTTGTTTCCCACACTTGTTAACATTGATGTTAACTTCTAAAACTTTTAGTTTCTTTAAACTCATTTGCTCAACTAGGATTAATATATTCAATAGTCTATCGACCCAATCGAATACCTTCTCAGATATCACAAACAACTTTGAGATAAAACTTGAATCAAGCACACAACTTCCTCTTTCAAAACTCTTTTCTTGAGGCTAAATAGGTTATTCCAACAAGGAACTCGCTATGTTAATTCACATAACGATACTAAACAATCCTTAATACGCATACTTTTGTGTATCAAATTCACTTACACACAATTATTATAGTTCTTACTTTTAAAACATGCTTAAATAACTTATGTCATGCTTAACTAATTGAGTGCACTTATCATTCATGCTTAAAGGTATAAACAACCCTATCATGCTTGCTTATATGGTCATAATGCAAGTAATACAATGCTCATCAACATTAGTTTCTAAAACTTTTAATTTCTCTTTAAAACATATACTAAATCGAGCTTGACAATCTTTTATGTGCAATGTATCTTGAAATTATATTCCTTACTCATCCGCGCACATAACTAGGCCACATTCATATGTTCCCAACGTCGAAACTTAAAAGACATAAGGTTCGTCAAGTTTCATTTTCAAAACTTCAAGTTTTCTTTTAAAAACTCATGCTAAACCCAATTAGTATACAAAGTAACTTTGAATCATAATTTATACTCATTTGTACATTTAACTAAGCCATATATGCTTGCTCATATGTATACTACTCATTTACACCAAGGTTAAATAGCTTAACACTTGAAATCTGATCATAAACCATGCTTGAAAAGTTTAAATCATGCTTAGCTAGATGGTGATCATATCAGTCATGTCAAGCATAAGATACCCTAGCATACATGCTTGAAAGGTCAGAACTTAAACGATATAAGGTTCACCATGTTTTGCTTTACAAAACTTCAAGTTTTCTATTTTAAAATCATTATAATCCAACTAATACAACTCATTATTGCAAAGCAACTTTAAATTACATGATAGGTCCCTTTACATGCTTAGTTATGTCAAACTAACATGCTTGGAATACCAAAAAGAAAAAAAATGGAATTCAAGACTGGTCTACGGCGCGGCCGCGCTGGGTTTGCACTGGGAAGTGGCGCGGCCACGCCATTTCGGCACCAACCCAGACTTGGCCTCTATTTCTGCATATTCCAAAACTCAGAACATATACTCCTCAATCTTACATGCTTAGACCAACCATATAGGTTCCATAACATACATACCAACTCGCACAACATCATGATAGCAATTCACAAACTAATTATCAAGAATCTACTAGAATTTCCATAATTTGTAAACTTTGAAATTAAGTTTCAAAACAAGAGTTTACCATCTGAGGAGCTTAGTTTGCTTAACTTCTATCTTCTGCAATTACTAAACTTCACTTTAAACCACAACTCACTCACTCTTAAGTTATCAGTGTTTCATGAACCAAAACAAGCAACGTAAGAACTGAAAATGAACTACTATATATAGAGGAAACTTGGACTAGGCAATTTTATTACACCAAGGTTGAATTCATGGTGTAATGGAAGAAAACATTGGTTAATTAAGAGTGGTTCAACAACCCAGCACTAGCCATCTCCATAGCCAATGATTTCTTGCTTGGAAGTTACGTATTTTAGTGTGTAGGTTACTGTTCATTGTACTGTGGTGTAACTAATAATTTTATAACACAACAACGTGCTTTAATCTTTCTCAGTTAGTTACTTTAACTCCCAAATGAAATTTTAATGTACAATTGTTACCATATTATGAAAAATTAGGGATTATTTATGTACTCACATCATATAATTCATGTACATTAGTCCACGTAATTTAATATTTATAACATATGTGGACTTAATTTAATTGCTCACTAATAACTTAATATCTCCTTTTACTATTTATTTACTCCTCGGTATTGAAATAAATATTTTAATAACACATATTTATTTACTCTCATCTTTTAGAGTACACATATAATTGTCTCATCACATAGGATGAGATAACAAAATTTATTTAAATCAACTTTATGATTTAATTACGTTTACCATATGATTTTTGTATATCATTAGTTCCAATTAAATGTCACACTTCATGTAATCTTAAGCCATAGGTATTATATATTATTACTTCCCACATCTTCCATATTACACATAGTAATATTATTTAATGATAATGTCCACATTAATATTTTAATTAAGCTAAATATCATTTAGTTGGGTACTTTCAATCCATTATCACATTTTAATATAAAGTTTGTGTGACCCACTTTTACCTCAATGCTAGCTTACCTTACACTTGTAATATGTATAACCTTTACACATAAAATAATTAATATCTACTCTATTATTTATTTAAATTATACACTATTCGTATAATTATTCGATTGTCCCAAGACAACTTCTTCCATCTCTAACCAATAATTATATATATATATATATATATATATATATATATATATATATATATATATATATTGGTTTTCTTCTATTATTCATCACCCATTTTCCATTATCATCTTTCAAGTATTAAACCATTTAATATATTATCATATTATGTCATATATGAAAATAGCAAATTTAATTAACATCATCATTTCATTTTCTTCGTGTAACGTACATAAATTAATTCACCATTTTACTTAAGTGAATTACTCGTTTCATTCAATTTACTACCACACAAGGCTTTAGCATTATATTATAATATTAAATAATATAACTTAATTGACCAATATGAATTTCCATAATTAAATTCTCATTCAATTCATGTTTCGTTATCTCAATCCATTCAGGGACAGTTGGAACACCAATTATGATCCTTATTATAACATTTAGTTAATAATACACAATTCCTAAAGTTCAAATTACAAACTCATCATGAATTGTCTATAGGTCGGCGCGGCCGCTCTGGTCTTAGGCTTAAGAGTGGTACGGCCGCGTCACCTCAAGTTAGGATGCAGACATGTTATGCTTCAATCGAAACAAAACTTAATCGGCAAATCCTTTAACATGCTCCCTACATGCTATCTTATTATACTAACCAAAATCAATATCTAATGACTACATTCTTCAATAACTTAGAGATTAAACTTCAAGTTCAACTCTTCTTTCTTTAATCTATACATTTAACCATATTCCCATATTAGTCAATAAATTTCTAACTAATATTTATCTACAGATATATCGACTTTATTCTCTCGTCAACAATGTACATATATACAAGTCCAAACCTAGCACACATCGAGTCTTTAATGGTATTCAATATAGTACACTGAGTGGATCCCCACAAACAACCAACAAATGAGTTTCCATCTCTCGTCTACACTGTTTTCACAGTGAGTTAGATCGGTTTCTAATTCGTATATACCTTCACTCTCTAAAGGAATCATTTAGCACAGCTCCTAAACATCCACCATTAAAGGGTACGGTTGCACTGCCTTAGACTTGATACATACTCGTACATATACTCAAGGAATTGGTGATTATTAAAGATATTTAATGTCACCAACTTACTATGATAAAATAATCTCACATAAATTATTTAATATCGATAGATAAATTTTATCCATCTTATTACTAATTCATCTATACGATTTATAACAAATATATAATAATGATATATATTTATTAAACACAATATCACTTATTACATAGCTCATATTACCTTATGTAACATAATACTACATTCCTCGTAACACATATATTCTTATTTGAACCCTTCTCATGCCTTAAGAATTTTATTTACTAAATTCTTATTTTCATATTTTCTGAAAATTCGGGTTCTTACACGTACCATATGAGAACGATATAGAAAAATGATTTCAACGATTACTGAAATACTGTAAGGATATTAAGGAGAAAATGGATGTTGAGGAGCCACATAAATCTCTTAAGGATTATGTTATGTCATAAGTGACAAAGATTTATTCAAGCATTCGAAGGCATTCAATTAGTGCAAATAATTTTGAGATTAAATCAGGGACTATTTAAATGATACAAAACTCAGTTTAATTTGGAGGACTACCGAATGATGAGCCGAATGACCACCTTGTCAGTTTATTGGAGATATTCGATACTTTTAAGTATAATAAAGTTTTAGATGATGCAGTAAGATTGAGACTATTCCCTTTTACACTTCATGATAAGGCAAAATTTGGTTACATTCATTACCAACAGGTTCAATCACGACGTGGGATAACCTAGCTCAAAAGTTTTTAGCAAAGTTCTTTTCGCCTGTTAAAACGACAAAAATGAGGAATGATATTTCGTCATTTAATCAACAAGATTCAGAATCGTTGTATGAGGCATGTGAATGGTTCAAGGATAAGTTAAGGAGATGTCCACATCATGGACTTCCCAAATGGCTACAAGTCCAAACTTTTAATAATGGGTTATTCAACATCACACGTACAAGTATTGACATAGCTGCAGGAAGAGCCTTGATGGGTAAAAATGTCGATGAAGCTTATCAACTGTTAGAGACTATGACTACAAATAATTATCAGTGGCCTATAGCTAGGATGAACCAACCAAAAATCAGAGGGAAATTTGAAGTTGATGCTTTAACTGCATTAACTGCTCAAGTGGCATTATTGGCAAAAAAAATTGATACATGGGGTACCACGCCTATGACAACCCGAGTAAAATCGGATTGTCTAGAATTTAAGTTTAAAGAATTAGTTATTAAAAAATGAATTTTTATTAATACTATTCTGTGCTATGTGTTTATTAATCATTCTAGAACCTATGATGATTATAATATGGGAGGATTCCGGCTACGAGCTAGAATGAACGAGTAAGAATTTTCAAGATGAAAATAAAAAAATTTCGGGAACAAAAATATTTTCGAGAAAAAGACGAAATATGCACTATTCACCCGACGAAACCGAAGGGTTAGGGTTTGAATAACCTAAGCCTTTCTGAGAGTTCGATATGTCAAAATGACATTCCGTCTAAAGATTTGACGTTAATATATCGTGAAAAGTTAAGTAAGCCGATAAAAGTTTTTCTTAAAAAACGTGCAAAAATCAGACGAAATAAAATGATGAAAAGTATTGTTATGTACTTTTCATTCATTTAACTACGTTAGGGGAAAACGTGAAGGAAAACGCTTAAAATCTAAAAGTCTTTTTCAGTTTTTCAAAGTTCCGAATAATGCGTAAATGTTAAGTTGTAAAGGAAAGACGAAATATCCAAAAATATTTGGATTTCGAGAATCGCAATTTTTCAAATTGTCGGATGAATTTCGCAAGACGGAAGCTTCGTGAATAGTAAGGTGGGAATAGTAAAATGAGGGGCTAAAAGACTAAAATGCCCCTAGCTTGGATTTTCTATAAAAGGAGAGCTATGCTTATTTGTTGGTGATTTTGAAAATCACCAACATTTAAGAGAGAGAGAGAGAGATTTCGGATGAGGAGGAAAAGCTAGCCCGACTGCACGCTTTGTCCAACGGAGAAAGATTAAAAAAGAAAGGTAATCCAAAACCTAACTTCTAGAATAATTTTCTTTAAGTTTTCTATGTCAAAAACATAGCTTAATGAAAATAAAAGTAAAAGATGTTTGTAAATGATTTTATGTGGTTGAAATCATGAAGAAATGAAGAAATAAGAATTAGAAGTTATTTTATAAATTTTTTAAGGAAGTATAAGATTTGTAATGAATTTGAACGATCCGAATGAATCATATGAGTGATTCGGTGATATTAGTAAGGAATGGTATTTTATAACAACAAATTCCAAGAAAAAGTCAAGTCGTAATCAAAATATCAATTAAAAATGTAGAACGAGCGAAGAACGCGATGAACGTTGTTGATGGACAAATTAAAAACCATCGTAGTATAATTTGTTATTGATGGACAAGTTTAAAACCATCTCATATAAGTTAGTTTCTTATTGGTTGGTTAGGAATGGTAGAAACGTTCAATGAAGAATGGATTAAACTAAGCTATAACAAAGTTATGGCAAAATTTTGTAAAAGACGAATGAGAAGTAGAAAGTATGTAAATGAATCCGAAGGTGTAGGATTTCATAAGAACATTAGAGAACATAAAAAACATGAGTCGTGGACTTAAGAACGAAAGAGTTTTGAGTTTGGATGACCGAATTACGGACGAATGAACGAAGAACGTTAAAAACATAAAACGAATGAAGGATAGAATTTAAGCCAATTGAATGGCATATTAGTGGATTCAGAATTTATTTCTATTTGAGGAAAGTTGAAGTACACAAGATAAGGAAGAGAATGGCTTTGGAACGACCTCGTTCCGAGTTATAACGAAGAAGTTATGAGATTGCGAAGTAAGCGTCTCAAACATAATTTAAGACTTAGAAAAATTTTCCAAGTTTCATGCTCAGCGCCACAGCGCCAGCTATGCCATGGGAGGCGATGCTGCAATGCCATCCCGGGCCATCAGCTACTACTGAGTGGCTCCGCATTGCAAGAGATAGAGAGGAGTTTGGCACCGCAGCGCCAGACTGGGGAAGAAGGTGAGGTAGACTCACGCCACAGCGCGAGAGGATGGAAGGGAAGTAGCGCCGCAGCGCCGGTGCAGGGCAATGGTCAGTGAGGAGGTTTTAACTACTCAAACTCCTGGGGAAGTGTACGAAAAGATAATGAACATGTAGTTAACATAACATAACACTTAAACAATTGATTTAAACCTTTAGTAAAGGTTGAACGAAATAATTGAACGGGAATAAAAGACAAAGACTTTAATGAATGTTAATGCAACGCAGTGGCGATGATCGATCGGTGTTAGCATACAACCAACAATATGGCTTCGACATTAAGAGAGAATACGAACGTGGGGTTCATGTATTGGATAACGAATGAAAGCCGTAATGAATGGTAATAAGATTAATGAAAGTCCGAATGTAAGCCGGATGAAGACGGATACAATAAAAGTAAGCGTTAAACACTTTAGCCGACGTGAGGGTTGAGTGTACACGAATATTAAACGGGCAGAACCTACACCCTGCGTATGGTTTGACCTTAAAGCAATGAAGAATAATGACTAAACCTATAAGTGGTAAGGAAATTGAGTAAAGATAATGATCGTATGAGTAAGACATCTTTGTATGTCATGAAGCCGTAAACTGGTAAAGAAGGTTGGTCGCGTAAACTTAGATTGTAAGAACACGAACCTTAAGAAGTAAAGTTAAGTTTAACCAATGCGTAAGTCAAGTTTATGACTAATTGGTGTATGTGTTATTTCCTTATGTGTTATGTAGGGATTGGAATGAGCAGTTCAGCGTAAGCTGTAGCTGTGCGTAAGGCAAGTTTCCTAACTTCATTCATATTACATGAATGCAAGTTTCTTAAACTTCTCAGATGTTGAATTTGAGAAGTTTTGTCTATGTGCATATGTGCAATATATGTACAAGGTGGTAGCATCTTTGAGGCCTTATGCCACAATTTGGACACTTCGGTGTTTATTTGAGGTGAACTGTTCTGTGATTGAACTGTTCAGTATGAGTATATTTTGTTTATACATGAACTGTTATTGTTAAGTTTGTGCTAATGATTCTAGCCAGACGGGATATGTATGGAAAAAGGTAAAAGAATGAAAGTATTTTAAAGAGTAGGTGACTAATGTTTTGAAATGATAGGAATCATGATTATTCCAAATATTCAAGCTGCTTCATAACCTTTGTTCGGTTATTGAAGTCTTAAAAAAGAATGGTTAAATTCTTGAAGTTGTTTTTTTAACTGCTATGACTTGCTGGGCAATTGAATGCTCACACTTGCTTTAAATGAAAATATTTTCAGCGTACGATGTTAGAAAGAACTTAAGGATCCCGTAAAGATCAAGCTGACCGGCATCCAGATGAAGTGCCATTCAGTATGTGAATGAGCGTGAATATCAAATGAAGACTTGTAATGTAGAATAGTTTAATTGAACTATAGATTAGTTTAATGAACTGTGATGTATCCTTGGTGGTGGATAAAAGTAACTCTTGTAAGATGTAAGAATAATGTATTACCATTATTTGTAATGAAAGAGATTATAAAGTCTTAGAACCTGGGATTTAAGAATGTATGTCATTCTATTGAATATATAATGATGTATGGTGGGAAGAAGATGTACTCATGACTCACGAAATCCGAGTGTGAAGATAGACCGAATTTCGGGGCGTTACAAGTTGGTATCAGAGCTGATAGGTTATAAACCTTAGGTATGAGTACCTAAGACTATAATCATAGAGAGAAGGATAAGAAAATCGTTGAGTTAAACGATTAAGGAAGAAGATCACCACGTGATCATATTGAATCATAATAACAATTGTTATGATCAACGATGAATGATTTGTAGCTAATGCTATAAATGAATGGTACTATGAAGTAGTACGGGTAGAAGAACTCAGATTGAGTTGTGAAGGATAGGATACAAATTAAAGAAAATTCTTATTAGGTAAAGAGAAAGTTAGAAGTTGTAAAATTTCAATTAAGGACTTATGTGATAGCTGAGTTGTTCGAACCTTTGTTATGGGCAGAGGTTTGTGCTTCGGTGTAACAACTACTTAGCTTATTACATTGATAATCATTGGAATAGTATGTCGCGCTATCAATATGTATATGACGAGAAGGTGAATCTTTTCTCATGTATATATTTGATAGGTAGAGAATGATAAGTTAGGTGCGAGTTCTTGAAACTCACACTTATGAAAAGTTTGTGACTCATAGTTATATGTTATGTTTTTGAGCCCTAAGCATATGGATAGTCCTTAATTTATTCGTGGATTACATATTGCGAAGATAAGTTCTTTAACACATATGGTTGTGGAAAGTTCCTAAACACATAAAGTGTGGTAAGTTGATGGACTATACTAGTGTATAGGAATGGTTAGACTGAAAATAAGTTATTTTCAGTAAGACTTAGCGTTGAAGGTGCTAGATAAGGTTAAGTATTGTCGCAAGTAAGACAATGAAGGAAGATGGAGAAATAGGATATTCCAAGTCATCTCGCTATGTTAGATTTCAAAGTTTATTAAAATCGTGCTTATGTACATTTTGAAAAGGAAAGAATTGGTTCAATTTTTGGAACCAATAGATTTTTAATAAACTATTCTTTATATGTCTATGCTAATTACTTCGGCTAGACAGAAATTGATTTGAAATATCAAAATGAATTTTTATATCGTTAATGCAATTGATGCAAAGATGGTAAAAGGATGGAGTTATTAATGCAAATGAACCTAGTGTTGGATGTGATCTTAGGATCAACAACCCGCTATGGTATGATGTATAATGATGAATTCATAAACTGATCCTCAACGTACTGTGAAAAGTAGGGTATCATAACGTCATAAAACGTTTTGATGTATTGTGAAAGAATTTAAAGAAGTAGTCGATGTCAATTGATTTGACTAGACGAAGGTTTCAAGTTGATGTCCAATTTATTAGTATGTTCTAAGCTAATTTTTTTGGCTAAGACAAATGGTATGTCATGTTTAAAAGAAAATCAAGCTTTCTTTGAAGAAGTTATGCCGAGCCAAATTGTTTGGTGCAGAATCTAATAATTAAGTCTGACGTGAACATACCCCGAAATGGGGTTATACGATGGGTTGATCGCCTACGTATGGAAGAGGTAGTTTACCTTCTTGGTGATTATAAACTGACCGTGATAGAAGGATTTACGGTGAAATGTTGTTAAACTTAGTAAGAGTTCATGGTCGATTTGACCCCTCAGCAAAAGCATGAAATGTTTTAAAGGAATTCTTATGTTCCTCGTTATTCATTCTACTTCATAATTCTTGATAAGTTATTAAGGTTAGGGAATGTTGGAAAGATAAGAACTTATTTGAAGAGAAGTTGAGAAGAAGAGTAAGCTAAAATTTCGAGGACGAAAATTTGTGAACAAGGGGAGAATGTGAGGACCCGGGTATGGGTATGGTTTTAAGAAATTATGAGGATGGAATTTTTATAAAGGGGGAAGTGTGACAACCCGAGTAAAATCGGATTGTCCAGAATTTAAGTTTAAAGAATTAGTTATTAATAAAATGAATTTTTAATAATACTATTCTGTGCTATATGTTTGTTAATTGTTCTAGAACCTAGGATGATTATAATACAGGAGGATTCTGGCTACGAGCTAGATTGAACGAGTAAGAATTTTCAAGACGAAAATAAATTTTTTCCGGGAACAAAAATATTTTCTGAAAAAAAAAGACGAAGTATGCATTATTCACCCGACGAAACCGAAGGGTTAGGGTTTGAATAATCCAAGCCTTTTCGAGAGTTCGGTATGTTAAAATGACATTCCGTTAAATGATTTGACGATAATATATCGTGAAAAGTTAAGTAAGCCGATAAATGTTTTTCTTAAAAAATGTGCAGAAATCAGACGAAATAAAAATGACGAAAAGTATTGTTATGCACTTTTCATTCGTTTAAATACGTTAGGGGAAAACGTGAAGGAAAACACTTAACATCAAAAAGTGTTTTTCAGTTTTTCGGAGTTCCAAAGAATGCGTACATGTTAAACTGTAAAGGAAAGACGAAATATCCAAAAATATTTAGATTTCGAGAATTGCAGTTTTTCAAACTGTCGGATGAATTCCGCAAGACGGAAGCAAGAAGCTTCAAAGGGAAGCTTCGTGAATAGTAAGACATTTTAGTAAGGAGGTGGGAATAGCAGAATGAGGGCCGAAATGAATAAAATGCTCCTAGCTTGGATTTTCTGTAAAAGAGAGCTAAGCTCATTTGTTGGTGATTTTGAAAATCACCAACACTTGAGAGAGTGAGAGAGAGAGAGAGAGAGAGAGATTTCGGATGAGGAGAAAATGTGACGTGTGACGCCCCCAAAATAGGTATACAACACCCATTCTAAGTCGTCAAAATACATGGTACAGAAACAACTACAACTTTATTAATACAACATAAAAACTGTGAGTTTAAATACAAATATTGTCATCTAGACAATATCTACGCTCAAATAAGTCCTCATTACAATTATTGATACATTATTTTACAAAAATTGTGAGGACTACTAAAACGACTTTTTAGAACCTTCATTCCATACCCCGACTAGTACTCGCTACATTATCGCCTCCTGAGAAGAAAAATGGAACAAAAGGAAAAGGGTGAGCTCAACTAGCCCAGTAAATAACATTATGACTAAGATAATATAAAACAAATTATCGTTAGCCTTCAACAGGAAAAAAATCTAATAGAATACAATATACAACAAGTTTTAAATCAATATTCGCAGCGGAAATAATAATTCATTAGAAGAGTTAAGTAGAGAATGAAATATACTATCTTATATATATGAATTTAAAAGTTCATAGTCTATCTTTTATCCCTGTAACATCAATCAATATATATCTAGAATCAAATATTCATCTTTGCACTACAGGCCAAAGATATTCATCAGTTGGTCATGTTCATCTAAACATCTGTTCATCTTTGCACTACGGGCCAAAGATATTCATCAAAAATCATTCATCTTTGCACTACAGGCCAAAGATATTCAGTTATATCATCATTTAGGACTGAGGATGACGAAAAATATTTTAAAGAAAACGAATCCAGTGAAACAAAAGAATAAATATTAAGGATTCATAGTTCAGCTATTCCATGTCCAAAAATACCTCATAAGTAATCATAGTGGAGTAAAATTCAAGAATGATCAAAACATGGATACAATCAAAGCTAGTATCCAGAATAGATATTTTGGACGAAAAATAAAAATTTAATTTTTTTGTGAATAGTGCCATATTCGTGAATAATGTCGTATACGTGAATAGTGTCATATACGTGAATAGTGACTCCGACACTAAAAGATAAAAATTTTACAAAAAAACATCATCATGCTTCGTGAATAGTACTCGTAAATAGTAACTCGTGAATAGTAACTCATAAATAGTAACTCTTGAATAGTAACTCATGAATAGTAACCCCGACATGAAAAGTTTCAAATTTGATAAAAATTTCTAACCAATATTTCGGCACAATGATATTGAAGTAATAATATCATTTTCGAATAAAATAACATCTCTTACTTGGTAAAGACAATACTTCTAGTTGAAACACTAGATATAGGCTATGACTTGAACTTGCACCGTATAACAATACTCACAGTATTAAAATACTCACAAGAATACGCTCAAAATATCGAGAGAGAAAGATAGAGAAATCTTTAGTTTCTAGTGTGATTTTCAATTCTAACCTAAGCACCCTATTTATAGAAAAATGCTTAGAACACCAAAGTAGAAAATTTAATAAATTAATAATATATTTATATAAATTTTCAAGCCAACCGTAGAAAATCTGAAATCAGCCCATTCAACACACATGTGGAACACACCATAATGAAAAAAACATTTTTGTTATTTAAAAAAATTTAAACTTCCAAAAATTAATTATTTCAGAACTCTGGAAGTTCAATAATTCATAATAAATAGCTCTTTTATCAGAAAATTCGAATCTCGCGTTTTTTTATAGGAAATTCAATTCTCTACAACTTTGCAGAAGAAAGTTTTTCCAAATTCTAAACAAAAATTGACCGAAATCTATAGACGGGCGATTTTACATGCTATAATCAAATTTCAGTCAAGAAATGGGCCAACAGACATGTTTAACATGTTTTAAACAACTTTTGTAACGAAAATACTCTTTCTCCTCATATACTCGTATATCCCACATTCATTGTAAAAATATCATGATTATTATATTATAATAATATAATAAAATATTATTTAATCAGAAAAGATAAAATATCGATTTTCAACCATTGTCACTTTAAAAAAAATTCTCCACTATATCCACATAAAATGAATATTTTTCCCATCATATAAATCAATAATTAATTATTTACAAATAATATTACCGAATCACAATACTGACAACCATACAGTTCCCAGGAAAGAGGGGGCTTTCCAATAAGGATTTCTCTTTACTGGCGCGCAATTAGGTGACCAAACCACTCCTTAGACAGAACTTTCTAGATATTGCAAAAAATGTTATCTATTAATATTATTCAGATAATATGAATTATTGTTCCGATAATGAAAAATAATGTGTAGTGACAATTATTGAAACAACAGTAATATAAAATATCAACGCAGCAATTATTGAATCAATAAAATAAAATACTAAACAGTAATTACTGTAATCATTATTGAGTAGTGCCTTCTTACGTAAGAATCAATAATTGGTGCAATACCGTGTGCTACTGTGCAACAACGCGTATTAATGTGTTTTAACCACCGGGTATTCCAACAGTATTAACGGTAGCATCTACGCCGTTATTTATAAACAATTTATACTTGTCATTTTCTTCATCCAATCACTTTCCGTTATAGGGCCCACACAAGGCTGCGCCGTCGTACGAATATTCCCCGACAGTAAGAATATTCCACGACCAAACGAATATTCTCTGATAAAAATGAATATTTTATAACCACTTGCTTATTTAAAATATTTGCGCATTTTACCCATAACTAACCTCATTAATCAATTCAACCCTTACTATTTCAAAATAATAAATAAAGGAAATTAAATTTTATTTATTAATAATTTGGGGTCTTTCAACCTCCCCTCCTTATGAAATTTCGTCCTGAAAATTGACGTGCGTACCTAATTTTTTGAAAAGATGAAGATACCATGCTTTCATTTCCGTTTCTAACTCCCAGGTCATTTCCTCAATAGCATGGTTTCTCTATAAAACTTTAACTTATGGTATGACCTTCGTGTGTAGGACATGCTCCTACCTATCTAAGATCTTGATAGGTACCTCCTCGTACGTTAAATCTTCGGCTATTTCGTCTGGTTCTAACTCAATAACGTGGTTCGGGTCGTCCACATAATTTCGTAATTTCGATACGTGAAAAACGTTATGAACACACGACATACTTGGCGGTAAAACGAGTCTATAGGCCACAGTTCCTCTTCGATCGAGGATTTCAAATGGACTAATAAATCGAAGGTTTAAGCTTTTCTCACATCGTCGATTCTCGCTTTTGGAATAACAACTTCTTGCACCTCCTTCTTCATATTCATCAGCTACGGTGTGTAACTTGAGCGGTTTTAACTTTATCGATTAAAGTCGATTTTACTCGTATATCATCACGTGATCCATAGAGTCTTTAACTCTATCTCTAACATTTGTAAGTCATACGAAATAGGTCTTTGTGTTAACAATATCGCACTCGTAAACGCATATGATCGTCTACTCAATGCGTCAGCTACCACGTTTACTTTTCCAGGATGGTATTGGACGGTATGATCGTAATCTTTCAACAGATCGAGCCAACGTCGTTGCCGCATGTTGAGTTCTTGGAAGCTCTTCTCACATTCCTCACTCCGTTCTAATTTTGTATCTTTTCTAGTCAGCTGAGTTAATGGAGTAGCGATTCGAGAAAATCTTTCCACGAATCTCCGATAATAACCAACTAAGCCTAGAAAGCTACGTATGTCGATTACTGACTTAGGTTGCTCTCAACTATGACTCATATCCCAATCTTGGATACCACGTCATAATGGTACCTATCAGTTTACTACCACACAAATATGGCGTCCCCTACGGAGAGTCTGGCTTCGGTGCATTTCATAAAGGAAGTCACCAGATAGAGGCTCGAGTACCAAATTCTATAGTTGAATTTTTAACTCCTGAAGTTCAATAGGAACCATTAAATATGAGATTTTAGAAATGAGTTTTGTACCGGGTTCAAAGTCGATACAAAATTCAATATCCCACTTTGGGAGTAAGCCAAGAAATTCTTCAAGAAATACATCAGGAAATTTACTAACAATAGAAATATCATTCAAATCTGACGTATTTTTGTTCAAGTCCATAACATGGGCTAAGAAAGCTTGGCATCCATTTTTTAATAAACGAATGGCTTTATGGCTTGATATAACAGTGGTTGATTTTAATGGCTTAGTTGCTTGAATTTGAACAACAGGTTGTTTAGGAATATAAAAACTAACAACCTTACGAAAACAAGCAATTTTGGCATGATGAGTAGTTAACCAATCAATCTCTAAAATCACATCAAAAGCAAGTATCTTTAAAGAGATAATGTCAACAGGTAAGGTGATAGTGCCAACTTGGATCAAACAAGATTTGTAAATAGTAGATGTGATGAAAGTTTCTCCTAACGGAGTCTCCACAGATAAATTAAAGTCTAATTTCTCCAGAGTCAAGTTTAAACGTTGAGCACAAGCAGGAGAAATAAATGAATGGGTAGCACCGGTATCTAGTAAGGTAAAAACTTCGCATAAATTTATGATTAGCTTACCCGTGATCATCTCGTTTGGGTTCCTCGCATGTTGACCAGTCACGATAAACGCTCTTCCAGGAACAGTTGACTTTGACTTTTCTGGGACAACCTTTTGAGTCACCATCCCCGTTGGACTTGGTTTTGCTACAGTGCAATCTCGACCGATATGTCCTTCCTTTCCATAGTTATAACATACCTTAAACTGTTGTGGGCAGTTTGGGCTGATATGTCCTTCTTTTCCGCACTTATAGCATATGTCAGGTGGTCGTTCTCCTCCCTTGGAACTAGTTGCTGCTGGTGCTGACGTCTTCATATTGTCATTGTTGAATCTCCTCTTTTTAAAATCTCCTCCCGACTCGCTTCTTCTATTTTCATGGCCATGATTACCACCAGAGTGGTTGCCGCTCTTGTCCGTATTTTTCTTTATCTGCTGGTTATCGTTGTTCTGATGACTGCTGTCACCGGTATGATCCTGGTTATGGTCCCTCGGTTGACCGTACTCGTTATCTCGCTCTAATAATTGAGCCATGTTGACAACATCTGAATAGAGAGAAAATTTATGAGAAATGAGATATTAACGTATGCCGGGTTTCAAACCTCTCAAAAACATCCGTGTCGTACGTTCCTCATTCTCCACCAAATGAGGTACAAACCTGGACAACTCTGCAAACTTCGCCTCGTACTGGGACACCGTCATGTTGTTTTGTTCCAATCTAATAAACTATACCTCCTTCATATGACGAACACTTTCAGGAAAGTATTTGTCATTGAACAGTTTCTGAAATGTCTCCCAAGACATGCTGAGCGCGGCTGGATGGGTACGCTTCACAGACTCCCACCAGCAGTCTGCCTCGCCACGGAACATAAAGGTGGCGAATGGAACCTTCTGTTCCTCCGTGCATCCCAAGACATCAAATATCTTGGTAATTTGCTTGACCCACGTTTCTGTCATGATCGGATCCGGCTTTCCCTTAAATTCTCGTGGTCCCAATTTTTTAAACTGCTTGGCTGTGACAAACTGTGAATTGCTATCATTTCCTCCTATATTTTGAACACGAGTCTCCCTCGTCTGGTTTTGCATGAATTGTAAAAAGCTTCTAAACATCCCATCGTTCATCATCTGCTCATTAGTGTTGTTCACAAGAGGAACATTGCCAGCCTGTTGCACGTTCTCCTCATTGGTGAACATATGTGTCTCCACGGTCTCATTTACTCCACTATTAACATTCTCAGTAGACATTCTCAAATACTACCATAAAATAAGGGTTAATTTAAACAATTAACATATCACATAATATCCCTATATTATGACCGACCAACAAATAAGCTTAGGTAGGACACAGTAGTGAAGGATTTACTCGTCTCTCCCCTCCTAGTTCTATTCCCCGATCACCGCCAGAGATCATATCCCTAAGCTCTGATACCAACTGTGACGCCCCCAAAATAGGTATACAACACACATTCTGAGTCGTCAAAATACATGGTACAGAAACAACTACAACTTTATTAATACAACATAAAAACTGTTAATTTAAATACAAAAATTGTCAACTAGACAATATCCACACTCAAATAAGTCCTCATTACAATTATTAATACATTATTTTACAAAAATAGTGAGGACTACTAAAACGACTTTTTAGAACCTTCATTTCATATCCCGACTAGTACTCGCTACATTCTCACCTCCTAAGAAGAAAAATGGAACAAAAGAAAAAGGGTGAGCTCAACTAGCCCAGTAAATAACATTATGACTAAGATAATATAAAACAAATTATCGTTAGTCTTCAACAGGGAAAAAATCTAATAGAATACAATAGACAACAAGTTTTAAATCAATATTCGCAGCGGAAATAATAATTAATTAGAAGAGTTAAGTAGAGAATGAAATCTACTATATTCTATATATGAATTTAAAAGTTCATAGTCTATCTTTTATCCCTGTAACATCAATCAATATATATCTGGAATCAAATATTCATCTTTGCACTACAGGCCAAAGATATTCATCAGTTGGTCATGTTCATCTAAACATCTGTTCATCTTTGCACTACGGGCCAAAGATATTTATCAGAAATCATTCATCTTTGCACTACAGGCCAAAGATATTCAATTATATCATCACTTAGGACTGAGGATGATGAAAAATATTTTAAAGAAAATGAATTTAGTGAAACAAAAGAATAAATATTAAGGATTCGTATTTCAACTATTCCATGTCCAAAAATACCTCATAAGTAATCATAGTGGATTAAAATTCAAAAATGATCAAAACATAGATACAATTAAAGCTAGTATCCAGAATAGATATTTTGGATGAAAAATAAAAATTTAATTTTTCTGTGAATAGTGTCGTTTACGTGAATAGTGCAGTATACGTGAATAGTGACTCCGACACTAAAAGATAGAAATTTCATAAAAAACATCATCATGCTTCATGAATAGTACTCATGAATAGTAACTCATAAATAGTAACTCGTGAATAGTAACTCATGAATAGTAACCCCGACATGAAAAGTTCAAAATTTGATAAAAAATTCTAACCAATATTTTAGCACAATAATATTGAAGTAATAATATCATTTTTGAATAAAATAGCATCCCTTACTTGGTAAAGACAGTACTTCTAGTTGAAACACCGGATATATGCTATGACTTGTACTTGCACCGTATAACAATACTCACAGTCTTAAAATACTCACAAGAATACACTCAAAATATCGAGAGGGAAAGAGAGAGAAATCTTTAGTTTCTGGTGTGATTTTCAATTCTAACCTAAACATCATATTTATAGGAAAATGCTTAGAACACCAAAGCAGAAAATTTAATAAATTAATAATATATTTATATAAATTTTCAAGCCAACCGTAGAAAATCTGAAATCAGCCCATTCAACACACATGTGGAACACACCATAATGAAAAAAACATTTTTGTTATTTAAAAAAATTTTAAACTTCCAAAAATTAATTATTTCGGAACTCTGGAACTTCAATAATTCATAATAAATAGTCTTTTTATCAAAAAATTCAAATCTATTCGAATTACTATATAAATTTTTACATCCCGATTCGAATAACTCTATGTACTGCCTAGTACAACTTTACAAGCTAACATATTTTACACATTGTAAATTACTATCAAATATATCTACTAGAACCTAAACATGGTTCAAGAGCATCTATTTAAACAAATGAATCAATCTCCTTTGATTCTATTGATCTTTATTAATCAAGTAGCACGTAACCTTTACCATGTATCCTTAACCTATAAAAGTGGTTATTTGCAAGGGTGAGCTCGACAACCCAACAATTCTAACAGTTTTTATGCAGCACATAGCATATAATAGCATACTTAGCACATGCATTCATAATCTATTAATATTTACTACGCATGTTACTTCTCACATAACAGACATAGAGATTTATATCTTAAAATATCATCAAATATCAACTTTCACATTTCATACATATCTCATATGCATTTCATATATATCAACATTTGCATAGCATAATATAACTCACTAACAGTTATAGAATTCATATATCAAATAGGAACTGAAAGACTTGCCTGATTCGTAGTTTATGAACTACGACTTAATTGCTTAACGCTTATCTGCACTTCGTGTATTCCTACACAGTTATATAATCATGGATTCATATCCATCAGTAACATATTTCATGTATTCTCAATGTAATAACATTGCTACATTATTTTTTAACTAGGTTCGTAAAACCTACACTTCACTTTCTCATCATACTCTTAGAATAGCTAGGTATGTATAGGTATACCTTAACCATTCGGGCATTACATCAACATCCGTATATATCTATCACATACTTGACTCGCTACATGATCGACATATTTAAAACTCGTATAGGTAAGTTTAAACGTATACATAAATGTCTAACTTAGTCGTAACTTCATACAACATCACCTACACTATATATTCTGTGACGCCCCCAAATTCGGGTTACCTGACCCCTAATAAGTAGGCTTTATACCTACTTATCCGGTATCTATTACTTAAATTATTTATTTAATCTCACGTTTCTTAGTTACTTTTCATACATTTTATGTTATTTTGTAGGCGATGACATAACATTGGCATGAAGAAGCAAGGAAGAGCACTTCGGACATCTTTTGGACCAAAATGCAAGCAAATGCAAGAAGGGAAGATTAAAGGACTTTTAACACCAAGTTGGATGCATGTTCTTGGCTTGGAATTTAGATTATACTATAGAGCATTTTCTTAGCTTTCTGGAACATCTTGAATCGTCCCAATCGAAGTTTGGATGCGAGAGTTATGGCTTTTTATCAACGAAGATCAAAGCTAAGAGTTCTCATACTTGTAATTTACACAGCATCTACTTCAAGCTCAATTTTGACCTTCATCCATTCTGAATCTGTCAAATCTCAAAGAATGAAAGTTGTAGAGCTCGTCGATATCTTCGATTTGATAGGTGGAGGGCCCCGTAACTCCTCCCGGATTAAACGTTATGGCCGTTTTACCAGAGAACGTTGTGACAGAAAATGAACCCGCCGGGGTGGGGGTGCCAGCTGCAAAACTGACCCAAAGCCAGCCGGGGCAGGCCCTTTTAGTGTATAAACCCCCGTCGGGGCAGGGGTACGCGTAGAAAAGACGTTTTTTGGCCAAATTTGAGTCCGGGAAGGATTGTTTCGATTCGATTGACTCAAGGACTGGAAGAGGACTTAAATACATATGAAGAGACTTATTAAAGGAGGAGAAACATAAGGATTAGAGAGAAGATTAGAGAGAAATAGGATTCCATTAGATTAAATTAGAGTAGATTAGGATTAAAACACTAGTTCTTGTTAGATTTGGTGATTAAAGCAACTTGGAAACCATTGAAGATTCAAAATAGGAGCAAGGAGGGAGCGTCAAATCTACAAACAATAGATTCTATCTTCTTCTCTTCTTCTATTTTTATCTTTTAATGATTATTTAAATGTGGATTCTTAGTTTTAATTCAATAATCATGAACTAATTCTTTGTTTGAGATTGCAATGGATCTTATTGTGTAGTTTATTTTAATATGCTTCGCTATCAATTATTATATTATATTGTGAGGATTGTCTATTGTGATTTGGACTTAATTGTTTAATTGATTGGCCATCAATTACCGTGATAATCTATATGAACTCGAGAGATAAAGTATTGATTTAGATCTTATCATGATAGCATGTGTTCATGATTTTGTTAGTAGCTTAAACTTAATGAGTGTTAGGGTAGAGATATGCTTGACACCACATGTAATCGGATACAGAACTTATTCTTCAACCTTCTTCAATTGTAATTCACATAGAGATATAGTGGGTTAGTTGATTAAGGTGTTTAACGGATTTCTATCTTAATTGTGGATTAACGTTAATATGGGTATTATGCATCGAGAGGTGGTTTTATCTACTTTAGTGTTCTTGATTAACAATTCAGGATAGAGAATAATTGATGAGAAGTGTGTTAACTTAAATGAAGCAATAAGTGAAGTTGTCATCTTAAATATCTATTATCTTAATTTAACTAGTGGAATTTAATAGTAGTTTAATTTATATAATTTGAAATTCATTCGTTTAAATAAGATTGAGTTGGTTACGGGTTAGTACTTGGTGATTTTTGTTAAATAATTCTCTGTGGGAATGATACTCAACTTATCACTTTATTACTTGTTGACCACATATACTTGCGTGTTGTGCGTAATTAGATTTTACCCAACAAGTTTTTGGCGCCGTTGCCAGGGAATTAGTTTAATATTTTTTACCAATATTAATTTCAATCAAATTAGTCTTAATTTAAACATTTTAATTTTTATTTTTAATTCTCTTCCTATATTTCTCTCTTTTCAGGTATCATGTATGACTTTGCGTATCAATGGCCATACACGAACATGACCCAACCAAGGAAAACCGGGATTGATGGACTTAATACATCTTATATAGAGCCAATATAAATTAAGGCAACTTCAAAGACGTTGGAGGTTATTCGAGCCCAACGGAGTCGAAGGATGGCAAGAATGACTCAGCCAAGGGGAGCGGAGATTGACAGACTCGCGACACTTTCCGCAATGTTAGCATAGATTGAAGAACTTTCAAGGAAGTTGGACATTTTTGCAGCCCAAAGGAGTCGAAGGATTGCAGTTATTCGTGACTATTGTGCTGGCAATCACCCGAGTAATCAATGCACCATCAATCTTGGGCCGGTACAGTATGGTGGTAACTACCTCAATCAGTATTCATATGATAATTATGATCAAGTTTGGGGGTATCACCTGAATTTTTCATGGAGCTACAACTATCAAGACCAATACTCTATTCCAGATCCAACATACACGCCAGATTTCTCTTATCAACCTCCATTAAAAGAAGAAAAGTCAAAGTTTGAGGAATTGTTGTCCAAGTTTATAGCATCAAATGAGGAGAGGATGATAAATCAAGAGGGGTCAATTCAGAATCGAGAGATATCACGTCACAATCTGCATAACCAAATAGATCAAATGCTCAAAGCCTTGAACAACTGTCCTCAAAATAATTGGTGTTATGACGAGGATTCCAAAATTAACGGAGAACCCGAACCAAATCTGCGACTGGATGAGCCACAAGATATAGGAAGTGTGGAGACAATTGGGGATAATGAAATAGAGGTCCACGTAGATCTAAATGGGTCTCCACCAAAGATCAAAGAGTCGGTCAGATTTGTAAAATCATGCCCACTTGGTAGTCATGTCATCGGCGAAGCTCTTGTTGTCATAAGAGTGAGTACAATTTTCAATCCATGGTGGGAAGAGAGAGAGAAGTTAGACGAAAAAGCCATTGTGTGTGACAAGCTTCCATTCCCCAAAGTGATCACATACACAAGGGAGAAAACACCTAGCTGCGGGACGTTCTTGATTGAGATCATACCAAATCAGAGCATGCTAGGTGACTTTGATGCATTGGCCATCGTAAATGGGAACCTACCAAAAGCTATATTATTTTTGATGGATGGAGGGTTCCTCAATTACCAAAGAGGAATTAGACAGCGTTGACCAGACAAAGTCAGGCTGAAAGACTGTAAATCAAGCGCTGACTGGGAGGCAACCCAGGAATTTTTTTTTTTAATATTTATATGCTTTACTAGTTTATTTAGTAGATAGGAATTACGTTATATTCTAAAGTTCTATTCTAATCCATGTTGTCTCTCTTCATTACAGGTATTGGAGGTTCAATGGACATGTAAAAGATTATGAAAAGGTTATTCAAGTTAAATTCAAGTGTGGTGCCTGTTTCATTCCAATGTGCTTAACCTATTCTTCAAACTTTGCAGACAAGGAGATAAATTGCTATATGTCAGGGAAGTCCTCTCTTTTAATTTTTTCTATTTTAGCCATTGAGGACAACGTCTGTTTTAAGTTTGGGGGTATTTATCATGTTTAGTATTTACTTGGACAATGTTTTGATGGAATTTAATTTTGGCCAATGATAAGTGGGTGGTTGATATTGTTAGCTCTTGGAGAATTGATAAGCATGATTAGTCTATATTTTAACTAGTTAGTTAGTTTTCACATTACTTGCGAAATTTTTGAAAAATTTTCCATATATCCATTTGTTTAGCCAGTTGGGATTGAAATTTTTTGGCTAACGGCTTATGAAAGATACCATTGCAACTTGATAAATCTTATTTGAGCATCATTCGAAGTGAAAAATAGGCACTCACATAAGTTTGGGGGAAATTTATTGGAACCTTCCCGAGTTGAATAATTGAATCTTGTGGTGGGTCGAGATGGAGCATAAAACACACTCCTCATAAACACAGACACGAGATGGAGCATAAAACGCACTCGTTCAATGAAAAGTGGAAAGTGAGATGGAGCATAAAACGCACTCACTAAATAGTGAAAAGAAAAAATGTGTATGTTTGAAATACTTGGGAAGGGTTCTTACGTGCTTAAAAGTTTAAATATCTAGTTGATCCTCAAGAAAAATTTGTGTTATGTCTATATTAGCGGTGATTGATGTGATAAGAAGTTTTGAAAGTCATTTTTAAAAATCTTTTATGAGTATTGGTTGATCTAATCTAAATCATGACTGGTTTAAACATATGGATGCACACACGCACTTAAGGGATCAAGAGTAGATGTGAATCTAATGAAAGTTGTTGAAATTTTAGACATGATATTATTTTGAAATTTTCTACGAGTTATCTTTTGTTGTAACCTTTGAGGCCACTGATTGAATTCATATTGATTCATTGTTTGGGTGGATCATTGCTAGAGGATGAATCTTTCTAATTTGTGTTTTTGTTTGAGGACAAGCAAAGGTTTAAGTTTGGGGGTATTTGATAAGTAGGTTTTATACCTACTTATCCGGTATCTATTACTTGAATTATTTGTTTAATCTCATGTTTCTTAGTTACTTTTCATACATTTTATGATATTTTGTAGGCTATGACATAACATTGGCATGAAGAAGCAAGGAAGAGCAATTCGGACATCTTTTGGACCAAAATACGAAAGCAAATGCAAGAAGGGAAGATTTAAGGACTTTTAACACCACGTTGGATGCATGTTCTTGGCTTGCAACTTAGATTATACTATAGAGCTTCTTCTCAGCTTTCCAGAACATCTTGAATCGTCCCAATCGGAGTTCGGATGCGAGAGTTATGGCTTTTTTATCAACGAAGATCAAAGCTAAGAGTTCTCATACTTGCAATTTACACAACATCTACTTCAAGCTCAATTTAGACCTTCATCCAATCTGAATCAGTCAAATCTCAAAGAATGAAAGTTGTAGAGTTCGTCAATATCTTCGATTTGATAGGTCGCGGGACCCGTAACTCCTCTAGGATCAAACGTTATGGCCGTTTTACCAGAAGATGCTGTTATAGAAAATGAACCCCCGACGGGGTGGGCTTTTCCTTCACAAAACCCCCATCGGGGCGGGGGTACCAGCTTGAAAATAGACCCAAAGCCAGCCGGGACGGGCCCTTTTAGTATATAAACCCCCGTCGGGGCGGGGGTATGCGTAGAAAAGATGTTTTTTGGCCAAATTTGAGTCCGGGAAAGATTGTTTCGATCCGATTGACTCAAGGACTTCCAAGAGGACTTAAATACATATGAAGAGACTTATAAAAGGAGGAGAAACATAAGGATTAGATAGGAGATTAGAGAGAAATAGGATTTTATTAGATTAGATTAGAGTAGATTAGGACCAAAACACTAGTTCTTGTTAGATTTGGAGATTGAAGCAACTTGGAGACCATTGAAGATTCAAAATAGGAGCAAGGAGGGAGCGTCAAATCTACAGACAATAAATTTTATCTTCTTCTCTTCTTCTATTTGTATCTTTTAATGATTATTCAAATGTGAATTCTTAGTTTTAATTCAATAATCATGAACTAATTCTGTAAGACCCCAAATTTTTAATAAATAAAATTTAATTTCCTCTATTTATTATTTTGAAATAGTAAGGGCTGAATTGATTAATGAGGTTAGTTATGGGTAAAATGCGCAGATATTTTAAATAAGCAAGTGATTATAAAATATTTATTGTTGTCGAAGAATATTCGTTTGGTCGTGGAATATTCTTACTGTCGGGGAATATTCGTACGATGGCGCAGCCTTGTGTGGGCCCCATAACGGAAAGTGATTGGATGAAAAAAATGACAAGTATAAGTTGTTTATAAATAACGGCGTAGTTGTTACCGTTAATACTGTTGGAATACCCGATGGTTAAAACACAATAATACGCGTTGTTGCACAATAGCACACGGTATTGCACCAATTATTGATTCTTACGTAAGAAGGCACTACTCAATAATTGTTACAGTAATTACTGTTCATTATTTTATTTTATTGATTCGATAATTGCTGCGTTGATATTTTATATTACTGTTGTTTCAATAATTGTCACTACACAGTATTTTTTATTATCGGAGTAATAATTCATATTATCTGAATAATATTATTAGATAACATTATTGGCAATATCTAGAAAGTTCTGTCTAAGGAGAGGTTTGGTCATCTAATTGCGTGCCAGTAAGGAGAAATCCTTATTGGAAAGCCCCCTCTTTCCTGGGAACGACATGGTTGCCAGTACTGTGATTCTGTAATATTATTTGTGAATAATTAATTATTAATTTATATGATGAGGAAAAAATTTATTTTATGTGGATATAGATGGAGAAATTTTTTAAAGTGACAATTGTTAAAAATTGATATTTTATCTTTTTTGATAAAATAATATTTTATTATATTATTATAATATAATAATAGTGATATTTTGACAATGAATGTAGGATATATGAGTATATGAGGAGGAAGAGTATTTTTGTTGCAAAAGTTGTTAAAAACATGTTAAATGTAACAATCCGAAAATTTAAATTGTAATTGTAATTTTAAATATTTATTGAATTATATAAATATTTAATTTGTGTATTTATTGCTAAATAAATATGTGCTTAATTTGAATTGATTAATTATTTATGTTGTAAATAAATAATTAATGAGTTAAAAAATTATTATTATATTGATATTTCAAGTTGATGGTTAATTATTTGTATTGAGTTATATGATTAAATGAATTATTTAATTAATGGTTATTTGAATTAATTAAATTAAATATGAAAGCTTGATTAAATAAAGTGTGACAAATAACTATAGTATAAAGAGTTAAAAATAAATTAAAGTAGTTTTAATCTAGTTTTACCCAAACAATGCTTAAGGATATAAATTCTTTAAAATTTAAATGGTTTGCCAAACAAGCCTTATGGCTTTTGATATTTTTAATTTATAAAATAAATAAAATGAAATTGTTTTGGGTAACTGATGATGGCTATTAAGGCCATATCAGTTTTGTTTTTTTACGCATACTAGTTGTGGGTTTTGAGAGAGTTCAGAGAATAGCAGAGAGAATTGAGAAGAGAGTTTGAGAGATTGAGGGAGATTGGTCTTCAACTAACAAAGATTGTATAAGCTAATTGAATGTATGTTCTGCCACTTTGATATTATTTACGAGTATTTCGGTGAAGCTTTGTTATACTCTGTGAATTCTATTTCTTCTATGCTCTGTGAGTTCTAGTTTTTCTTTCGAATTGTTATTATGTAACTAAGTTATGGGAGTTGTACATGTTTATAGTGATTAGATATGGTGTTTAAACAATTATCGCATGCAAATTTCGTTTACAGTAGGAAGAAAATTTGTCAGTATGTGTATTCTTGGTATGTTTCCATATGTAATCATGTAAGTACCAATTTTAATGGCCAATTTGGTTATGAAATTGTAAATTGATGTTTGTTGATGGTATTTCATTGAGATACGAACGGAACGTAGGTTGAATAGAGTATTTTGATATATTAATGAATTCACAGTGTTTACTGTGTTATCAACTACGGAGTTTTAGTTTTTTTTTAAAAATCGTGTTTTCAAAATTTAAGTTTTCTAAAGTCTTGGTTTAGTCGTTGTTAATTAATATCTGAATAATTGGTTATGATTATGGGTAAATTATATTAGTTGTTCATGTAAATTTAGATGTTAGCAGTATCATTTAGTGCAAAATTTAGTTGTTCTATTCTTCGTCGTTGGGTTCTCTGAGTTTCGGCGCCCCAGCGCCAAATTTCGTGCCCCAGCACCAAAGTTCGCGCCCCAGCGCCAAAAATGGGCCAGTAGCTCGCTCCCCAGTGCTGGAACTCGCTCCCCGTCGCTGGTACTCGCGCCCCGGTGCCACTGATCCGCACCCCGGCGCCTGAAAAATTGTCTGAGTTGGGCAGTTTTGACCTCTTGTAGTAAAATGGCCATAACTTTATCATACGAACTCCGATTGAGTTAATTCAAGATGATCCGGAACGAGGATGAATAGACCTACAACTTTCATGCTTTAAGTGTTTTAATTTGAGGTATGTAACAGTAGTCAAAATGGCCATCTTCAGGACTATTGTGTATTTGGAGCCAATCGGAGGGCGTCGGGATGAACGAATGCAAGTGCAACCCTTTGTGTATTAGTATAACTTAATGATAACATGTTGGACATGTATTATGATGTTGTATCAAGTTGTTAATGTTTATGTGGTGCAATAACTTGATCACTTAAGTAGTTGTAATAAAGCTAAATAGTGATGTTCATGAAAAGATGTGATATTGTTAGGAAGTTATATAAAACTAATATTAGTGTAACTAATGTGTATTGTCAATACATATGGTATGTGTAGGACTTGTGGTGAACGTGAGTAGTGATTGTTTAACCTACACACGAGGTAAGTTCCCTAACCTTTGCTACTTTATTATTCAGCAAGGTTACTTTTCACTTTTATGTTATACTTATGCAAATTCTCTATTTCTAATCTATTGTTTAACGATTTATTGTCATGCAAGTTCTTTAACCCTCATTTATTGTTGAGCAAGCTAGTTAATCTTTGTTTCTTTATTCAAAGTATGTATTATTATTGTAAGAAGTGTGTTTATTCAGCTACTAATAACTGTTGTTTGATCTTCGTTCTTCAATATCACTGTACTATCTTACGTTATTGTACCGAACTCTAAGTTGCTTAGCGATTCTTTACCAATTCAACTAATCCTTAGTTGATGAATGTTCTAAACTCTAAATTACCCTTGAAGTCTACCCAAACCAAACTTCCTTTGGTTTGCATATGTACTCACACAAATTTTGAAAGCATGTTGTCGATGATAACATTTGTTTAATTTAGAAATTATTAATACTCTAGCTCTTATTGATTCATCGATATACCTTGTTCATAAAGATATTATAATCAAACTCTTGAATAGTTATTTGTTTCTATCTGATTCAATCAGTACTTGGTTGATGAGCATTCTAAAGATCTAGAATTCCTTGAAAGCTAATTCCCAATCAAACTTCATTTGGTTCGGAACCTGATGATCTAAGCTGAGATGAACAACCCTATTATTAGGGGATTATTTTAGAAATATGCAATAACGTTAAAATGTTTGTGTAATACATAGTACAAATGGTTGATCACCTGGAGTACGAGATGATGGTCCATATAGTCGTTTAGGCTGTTAAAGGTTACCGTAGAAACACCTGTGAACCTAGGACATAGATGATGATTATAGTCTGTTAGACTGTTAAAGGTTAAAGTAGAAATACTTGTAAACCTAGAATAGAGTTCGTGGTCTTGTGACCCTCAGTATATTCTTTGATGTTGTTATCTATTGTTAACTTAAACGTTCATTATTCCTTTGAACTCATTGTTGTTGAATTAAAGTTTCTTGTTCCAGTAAGAACACTTTACCATTGAAAGCTCAGTTAATTGTCATTCATAAAACGTTATTGTATATTATCCTTCTTGTGAGCAATTGTTTGCTCACTCTTGCACAAAACAATGCAGATGAAGTTATAAAGTTTGAAAAGCTTTCTACAAGCAAGGGCAAGGACAAAGTGCTTGATTAGATGACAACGTTTAATTTATATTTTTATTTATGAAGCTTATGTGATGGATTTAATTATAATCATGTTTTAATTTTACGCTGGTGATTGTAATAAAGGTTAGATGACCTGGGATTTATTTGAGATTATGTAACCCTTTAATGGGAGATTTATTATTTTAACTTTTGAGTTTAATTTTATCCTTTGGATATGGGTAGATAGTTATGATTTAATTGGACAGTGAACACCAAATCTATGGGATTGAAGTGGCCAGATTAGGGGGTGTCATAAGTTGGTATCAGAGCCTTAGGTTATGAACCTTAGGTGGGGGAAACCTTAGGCTATAACCTTCTAGGAGATCGAAAAACATAGAGGTGATAAACTCTTATCGAGTTCTAAGGAATGAATTAAGGAAATTTATTGAAGATAAAATGATAAAAGACTTTATGTGCTTATGTGTTAATGACTTATGTGCTCGTGAGTACTTAGGAGTAGCAAGTATTATACATATCAAGTTGTGGAGTTATTAAAACTTTGTTGTCAGAGAGATTGATGAAGGAAGATAGGGATTAGGAGCCCTGAGAAGTTATATAGTTTGAGTATGGTTGGTATTGGGAAAGCCATACCCGTGAATTTTTGTTGTAAAACTTGGGTATGAGCTTGAGTTTGATCCGGAAGATGAATTTTAGAAGGTAAATATGAAGTATGAGTAAGAAGGGTTAGGAAAGCCATAGAGCTAGCGTAAAAAGATGTAGCGACTCAAGACTTTACCGCACGACTTGCAGATGTAGAGTAGAGATTATCTCAGTTAAAGTATTAAAGAGGATAGTTATTAGTTATTAACGAGATTGCGCATGAATGGTTAGGGAAATGAGTCAACAAAGCGGGCGAAAGCTGAGGACGCATGGATGAAGGCTTCTAAATGTAAAAATCATGTTGAAGACAAGTTGAAGAGTGCCAAACGAATGATGGAACTTAGCATTTAATCTTCCACTCTCCTGATGATTCGTATCGTGGAGCAAGAGCGAAATGAAGCTGTACAACGTAGACTGTTCTTGTAGATTGCAAGAAAAACAATAAGATGATATATAAATTAGAATGAAAATTAATAGATATGGATCCTAACTTTTGAATTAAATAGTGGGATGTGATGAAGTAATCCTAAAATTTTATTATTTCGGGATAAATAATATAAATAGCAGTGTGGTTATTTTGTGATGTGGTGATGTAATAAATGAATAAAGTATTATCATTGTTTATTAAGAAATATTATGTGTTATCTAATAGGTCAAGTTTTAAACAGTAAAATGCTGCCTAGAAGAAGACAACAGTGTCAACAGAGCCCCAAGGAAAATGCATACGATAGGGAAGCTAACGCAAATCCAGTGCCACAATTGGTGAATTTGCTGGTGGGAGCACTGGAAAATCAACTGAATTTCTGGCTGTATAATCAAATCTCGATGTTCCAACCAAATTCGTTTACAACAGGGTTGGAAAGAACGATTAATGTAGACGGGGAAGGTAATACGCTGGCATACAATCAAGAGTAGAGGGAAATAAAGAGTGAAGATGATAAGGTGGGTGATAGTCATACCGGGAACGCTTGTAAAAGAAAGTGGGACAGTAATGTTAACGCTGAAAATTAGCAAGGGAAGGAAAAGAAGAAGGTAGAGGCGTGTAGCAACTGCGAAAAGAAACATGTAGGTGTTTGTTTGAGGGGAAAAAGGGTGTGCTTTAATTGTGGATCGAAGGATCACATTGCACCAAAATGTTCAAGACCGAGGAAGAGAGCCCGGTTCACGTGTGGATCGAAGGAGCACTTGGCTCGAGGTTACCCAAAGAAAGCGGTAGGAAAAGGAAGTGAAAGCAAAGGGGACAGTGGAAAACTGGTTATTGTAGAGTCAACTCCGCCGTGTCGATCCAACATGAAGATCCAGAACGCAATGCAAGGTATGGTTCCGATCAATTATCTATACGGCTGCGTGTTATTTAACTTAACCGCCACTTGTTAATTTATGCCTGATGAATTAATTTAGAAACTAGATTCGCTTCGGGAAGAGTTAGATTATTCCTTAAAAATTAGAAAGTGTGTATAGTGATTTCTTTTAAGTTGATGTGTAGAATTGTCGTGTTGTATTAAAGGCCACGTGTTAAATCATGTGGTGATAAGTTATTGTCAAAGAAAGTGCATAATCTTAAGACTCTGAGGAGGTCAAAAGTAGTATTTTGTTCTTTTAGCTATAAGACGTCTGTACGGTAGAATTATTTATCGATTTTGTAAAACAAGAAGTTATTAAGAAAATAATTTGTGGGTTATATGAAGATCAAGAAGTTACTTAGTTAGCTAAGTTGTGGAGGAAATCGGTGGAATTTATATAGGCAAGAAATTATAGAGTGAATTTTCAAGAATTGAAGATGAATTTAGTTAGCACCTATGTTGTCTCTACCAGATAGTACATAAAACTTTTGCTGTATAGCGACGTATCGTACCATGTATTAGGCGGTGTGTTTAGGCAGAATGGCAGGGTCATTTCTTACGGATCACGTCAGCTAAAATTTTTAATTGAAAGGGGATTCGACTCACGATTCAGAGATAGGGGTATTTAAACATGCGTTGAAGTGATAGTGGGAGTTAATCAAGGATTGTGAATACAAAGTCCTAAATAGTCATAGTTGAATGTAGAAGGAAGAAACTAGGTTTCGCTAATACCAGGAATTTAAAAAGGAAGTTTTGCATAAAATTTATATATTGAATCAAATAGGAAGCACGAAATTATATATTGCCTTCAATATTATTATTGGTGGCAAGATATGGCGGTAGATTTTTGGTATGTCAAAGTTAGCATATTACATATCGAGCAGTGTGTGAAGTTATGAAATCGTTTCAAGACACGATGTTCCAGTGTCAATTGTGTCAGACAGAGATATGAGGTTCACATCAAACTTCTGGAAGAGACTACAAGAATGTATGGGAACGTAGTTACGAATGAGTACGGCACATCATCCGTAAACAGATGGCCAAAGCGAACGAACGATTCAGACATTGGAAGATATGCTGAGAGCATGCATCATGGATTTCAAAGAAAACTGGGATGAACAATTACCGTTGGTGGAATTTGCCTACAATAACAGTTACCACGCTAGCATCGGCATGCCGCCTTACGAAGCGTTATATGGCAGGAAGTGCAGAACTCTACTGTGCTGGGATGAAGTCGGTGAACGTCAACTGTTAGGACCAGAACTAGTACAACAAACTACTGAGGTTGTCTAACTCATCAGAACAGGATTGATAGCTGCTCAAGACAGACAAAAGAAATATGCTGATCAACACAGACAAGATCGTGCATTTGACATAGGAAATTACGTATTCCTAAAAGTTTCTCCTTGGAAGGGAAAAATTCGATTTGGTAAAAAGGGAAAACTAAGTCCGAGATTTATTGGATCCTTTGAAGTGCTGAGGAAAGTTGGAGAGATAGCTTACGAGGTAGCTCTACCTCCAGAATTACAAAACATTCATAATGTTTTTCACGTGTCAGTGTTACGACCGTATAAATCTGATTACAAGCACGTAATTGAGTACGAACCATTGCAATTTGAGAAAGACTTGTCCTATGAAGAGATTCCTATCCAGATAGTCGACAAGAAAGAACAAGTGCTCAGGAATAAAGTGATACCTTCTGTAAAGGTGATATGGAGGAACCACAATGTCGAAGACTACGTGGGAACTCGAAACTGATATGATGAAGAATTACCCTGAATTATTTGTTTAAACTGTGTCTTCGATTCTGGGGACAGAATCTTTGTAAGAAGGGAAGAATGTGACGATTTGTTTGTTTGAGTTGTGATTCTGGGGACAGAATCCTTGTAAGGAGGAAATGATGTAACAATCGAAAAATTTAAATTGTAATTGTAATTTTAAATATTTATTGAATTATATAAATATTTAATTTGTGTATTTATTACTAAATAAATATTTGTTTAATTTGAATTGATTAATTATTTATGTTGTAAATAAATAATTAATGAGTTAAAAAAATTATTATTATATTGATATTTCAAGTTGATGGATAATTATTTGTATTGAGTTATGTGATTAAATGAATTATTTAATTAATGGTTATTTGAATTAATTAAATTAAATATGAAAGCTTGATTAAATAAAGTATGACAAATAACTATAGTATAAAGAGTTAAAAATAAATTAAAGTAGTTTTAATCTAGTTTTACCCAAACAATGCTTAAGGATATAAATTCTTTAAAATTTAAATGGGTCGCCAAACAAGCCTTATGGCTTTTGATATTTTTAATTTATAAAATAAATAAAATGAAACAAATAATAAATATAATGTATACGTTATTTTGCGTAACTGATGATGGCTATTAAGGCCATATCAGTTTTGTTTTTTTACGCATACTAGTTACTGGGTTTTGAGAGAGTTCACAGAATAGCAGAGAGAATTAAGAAAAGAGTTTGAGAGATTGAGGGAGGCTGGTCTTCAACTAACAAAGATTGTATAAGCTAATTGAAGGTATGTTCTACCACTTTGATATTATTTACGAGTATTTCGGTTAAGCTTTGTTATACTCTGTGAATTCTATTTCTTCTATGCTCTTTGAGTTCTAGTTTTTCTTCCGAATTGTTGTTATGTAACTAAGTTATGGGAGTTGTACATGTTTATAGTGATTAGATATGGTGTTTAAACAATTATCGCATGCAAATTTCATTTACAGTAGGAAGAAAATTTGTCAGTATATGTATTATTGGTATGTTTCCATATGTAATCATGTAAGTACCAATTTTAATGGCCAATTTGGTTGTGAAACTGTAAATTGATGTTTGTTGATGGTATTTCATTGAGATACGAACGAAACGTCGGTTGAATAGAATATTTTGATCTATTAATGAATTCACAGTGTTTACTGTGTTATCAACTATAGAGTTTTAGTTTTTTTTTTAAACCGTGTTTTCAAAATTTAAGTTTTCTAAAATCTTGGTTTAGTCGTTGTTAATTAGTATCTGAATAATTGGTTATGATTATGGGTAAATTATATTAGTTTTTCAAGTAAATTTAGATGTTAGCAGTATGATTTAGTACAAAATTTAGTTGTTATGTTCTTCGTCGTTGGGTTCTCTGAGTTTCGGCGCCCCAGCGCCAAATTTCGCGCCCCAGCGCCAAAGTTCGCGCCCCAGCGCCAAAAATGGGCCAGTAGCTCGCGCCCCGGCGCCACTGATCCGCGCCCCGGAGACGGAAAAATTGTCTGAGTTGGGCAGTTTTGACCTCCTGTAGTAAAATAGCCATAACTTTATCATACGAACTCTAATTGAGTTGATTCAAGATGATCCGAAACGAGGACGAATAGACCTACAACTTTCATGATTTAAGTGTTTTAATTTTAGGTCTGTAACAGTAGTAAAAATGGCCATCTTTAGGACTGTTGTGTATTTAGAGACAATCTGAGGGCGTCGGGATGCACGAATGCAAGTGCAACCCTTTGTGTATTAGTATAACTTAATAATAATATGTTGGACATGTAATATGATGTTGTATTAAGTTGTTAATGTGTACGTGGTGCAATGACTTGATCACTTAAGTAGTTGTAATAAAGCTAGATAGTGATGTTCATGAAAAGATGTGATATTGTTAGGAAGTTATATGAAACTAATATTAGTGTAACTAATGTGTATTGTCAATACATATGGTATGTGTAGGACTTGTGGTGAACATGAGTAGTGATTGTTTAACCTACACACGAGGCAAGTTCCCTAACCTTTGCTACTTTATTATTCAGCAAGGTTACTTTTCATTGTTATGTTATACTTATGCAAATTCTGTATTTATAATCTATTGTTTAACGATTTATTGTCATGCAAGTTCTTTTAACCCTCATTTATTGTTGAGCAAGCTAGTTAATCTTTGTTTCTTTATTCAAAGTCTGTATTATTTTTGTAAGAAGTGTGTTTATTCAGCTACTAATAACTGTTGTTTGATCTTCGTTTTTCAATATCACTGTACTATCTTACGTTATTGTACCGAACTCTAAGTTGCTTAGCGATTTTTTACCAATTCAACTAATCCTTAGTTGATGAATGTTCTAAACTCTAAATTACCCTTGAAGTCTACCCAAACCAAACTTCCTTTGGTTTGCATATGTACTCACACAAATTTTGAAAGCATGTTGTCGATGATAACATTTGTTTAATTTAGAAATTATTAATACTCTAGCTCTTATTGATTCATCGATATACCTTGTTCATAAAGATATTATAATCAAACTCTTGAATAGTTATTTGTTTCTATCTGATTCAACCAGTACTTGGTTGATGAGCATTTTAAAGATCTAGAATTCCTTGAAAGCTAATTCCCAATCAAACTTCATTTGGTTTGGAACCTGATGATCTAAGATGAGATGAACAACCCTATTATTAGGGGATTATTTTAGAAATACGCAATAGCGTTAAAATATTTACGTAATACATAGTACAAAGGGCTGATCACCTGGAGTACGAGATGATGGTCCGTATAATCGTTTAGACTGTTAAAGGTTAAAGTAGAAACACTTGTAAACCTAGAATAGAGTTCGTGGTCTTGTGACCCTCAGTATATTCTTTGATGTTGTTATCTATTGTTAACTTAAACGTTCATTATTCCTTTGAACTCATTGCTGTTGAATTAAAGCTTCTTGTTCCGGTAAGAATACTTTATCATTGAAAGCTCAGTTAATTGTCATTCATAAAATGTTGTTGTATATTATCCTTCTTGTGAGCAATTGTTTGCTCACTCTTGCACAAAATAATGTAGATGAAGTTATGAAGTTTGAAAAGCTTTCTACAAGCAAGGGCAAGGATAAAGTGCTTGATTAGATGACAACGTTTAATTTATATTTTTATTTATGAAGCTTATGTAATGGATTTAATTATAATCATGTTTTAATTTTCCGCTGGTGATTGTAATAAAGGTTAGATGACCTGGGATTTATTTGAGATTATGTAACCCTTTAATGGGAGATTTATTATTTTAACTTTTGAGTTTAATTTTATCCTTTGGATATGGGTAGTTAGTTATGATTTAATTGGACAGTGAACACCAAATCTGTGGGATTGAAGTGGCCAGTTTTGGGGGTGTCACATTAAACATGTTGGTGGACCCATTTCTTGACTGAAATTTGATTATAGCCTGTAAAATCGTCCGTATGTGGATTTCGGTCGATTATTGTTTAGAATTTGGAAAAACTTTCTTCTGAAAAGTTGTAAAGAATTGAATTTCCTATAAAAATTCGCGAGATTCGAATTTTCTGATAAAAGGGCTAGTTATTATGAATTATTAAAGTTCTGAAGTTTCGAAATAATTAATTTTTGGAAGTTTTAATTATTTTTTATATGAAAAACATTTTTGTCATTAATTGTGGGTCTTGCATGTGATGTAGTTGCTGAATTAAGATTCAAGAAGTGGGCGTAGGAAATTTGTTTATATATAATATTATTATATTAAATTTTCTGCTTTGGTGTTCTAAGCAATTTCTTATAAATAGGGTGCTTAGGTTAGAATTGAAAATCACACCAGAAACTAAAGTTTTCTCTCTCTATAATATCGAACATATTTTGTGAGTATTTTAGTACTTTGAGTATTGCTATACGTTGCAAGTTCTTTCAGCACTATATCCAGTATTCCAGTCAAAAGTATTGTTTTTGCGAGGTAAGGGATGTTATTTTCTTCGTAAGTGATATTATTTCTTCAATATCATTATGTCGAAATATTGGTTGGAAATTTTTATCAAATTTAGAACTTTTCATGTCGGGGTTACTATTCACGAATTACTATTCATGAGTTACTATTCATGAGTTACTATTCACGAGTACTATTCACGAAGCATGATGATGTTTTTTTGTGAAATTTCTATCTTTTAGTGTCGGAGTCACTATTCACGTATACGATACTATTCACGAATACGACACTATTCACGGAAATATTAAATTTTTGTTTTTCGTCCAAAATATCTATTCTGGATACTAGCTTTGATTGTATCCATGTTTTGATCATTCTTGAATTTTGCTCCACTATGATTACTTATGAGGTATTTTTGGACATGGAATAGCTGAAATACGAATCCTTAATATTTATTCTTTTGTTTCACTGGATTTGTTTTCTTTGTAATATTTTTCATCATCCTCAGTTCTAAATGATGATATAACTGAATATCTTTGGCCTGTAGGGCAAAGATGAATGATTTCTGATGAATATCTTTGGCCCATAGTGCAAAGATGAACAGGTGTTTAGATGAACATGACCAACTGATGAATATCTTTGGCCTGCAGTGCAAAGATGAATATTTGATTCAAGATGTTTATTGATTGATTTTACAGTGATAAAATATTGATGATGGACTTTTAAATTCATAAATGATAGTAGATTGCATACTCTACTTAACTCTTCTAATGAATTATTATTTCCGCTGCGAATATTGATTTAAAATTTGTTGTCTATTGTATTCTACTAGATTTTTCCCTGTTGAAGACTAACGATAATTTGTTCTATATTATCTTAGTCATAATATTCTTTATTGGGCTAGTTGAGCTCACCCTTTTCCTTTTTGTTTCATTTTTCTTCTCAGGAGTCGAGAATGTAGTGGGTACTAGTCGGGATATGGAATGACGGTTAAAGATAGTTGTCTTAGTAGTCCTCACTATTTTGTAAAATAATGTATCAATAATTATAATGAGGACTTAATTGAGTATGAATACTGTCTAGATGACAATATTTGTATTTAAACTTACAGTATATGTGTTGTCGTATTTTGCACGACAATTGTAATAATAAAGTTGTAGTTATTTATGTATCATGTATTTTGCGACTCAGAATAGGTTGGGTGGAATGGACCTATTTTGGGGGCTTCACAGTTGGTATCAAAGCTTAGGGATATGATCTCTAGCGGAGATCGGGGAATTGAACTAGGAGGGGAGAGACGAGTAAATCCTTCGCTAGTATGTCCTACCTAAGCTTATTTGTTGGTTGGTCAGAATATAGGGATATTATGTGATATGTTAATTTCTTAAATTAACCCTGGTTTTATGGCAGTATTTTAGAATGGCAACTGAGAATGTTAACAGTGGAGTAAATGAGACCATGGAGACACCTTTACTCACCAATCAGGAGAACGTGCAACAGGCTGGCAATGTTCCTCCTGTGAACAACACCACTGAGCAGATGACGAACGATGGTATGTAATAACCCAATATTTTAAATATAAAACAAATATGAAATTTTGCATATAATTTTTTTTTTATTTATCTTAATGATGAGAATAAGTGTCAGGTAATGTGCAGGTATTTATGTGATAAATAAAATTTATTTATTTCACGAATAATTTCAAATAATTTTATTTTAGAATTTTTTATCATTATAAAATATATTCTTATAATAATTAATTTTATAGTAGAAATGTCTTTATTAATTATTTTCCATGAAAATATGAATTTTGTATTATTTAAATAATATATGAAATAATTATTAGAATTATTATAATTATTATTTTACTATATGAATTTGTTCAGAATATTTAAGTTAATTATTTTAGCTTAATTATTGATGTTGTATATGAAGGATAAACCAGATATGGAATCCAAACCCTAAATTTGGGTATTGATCAAGGGATGAGAATAATAATATAATATTAATTATATTTTGATTTTTCAGTGCTATAAATATGTACTGTAAAGGTGTAGACTGATAATGGTTGGCCAAATATGGTAAATTATGGCATGACCTTTATATCGTGTTATTAAACCCTAATTGTCAAACTCAATTATGAGTTTGAGGCTGTGTATTATTTGTGTATATGAATTTTACTGTGTATTATAGAATTTCTGTAATTAGGAGAAACCCTAATTATTATTTGAAAGCCCTAATTTGTTAAAATTAGAAATCATAATTACTGTTTTAGTAAATTATAATGATAATTAGGAAACCCTAATTGTTAATTTGGGAACCCTAATAATATTAAGGAACCCTAATTTAAAAACCCTAATTTTCTATTAAAAATCCTAATTTAATTAGTGTGTTTAAAATTAAAATTTTATTATACTTTAATTTTTAATTGTTCAAACCCTAGTAATTATTTGGGAAACTTTAAGATGTAAATCTAGTGATTAAATCCTAGATTCAAGCACCTTGGACAAGAATACCCTTGAAATTAAGTAAAATTACTAAAATACCCTTTTGTCCCATTACTTGAATTAGTGCTAGTAAATCTTATCCAAAATATGGCCAGCCACCCTACCCTAGACCTGCCTATGAGCTAGATTAACATCACATGATCAGCCATCACATACATGCAATACATGATTTCTAGATTTAAGAGAGAGAAAATATTCATTTTTGGCCTAAATTGTTCACAAACACTTAGCCATACTCTCTCAAGACCAAACCTCTGAAATTTCCTTGCTAGATCAGTCCCCAATCAAGCCCCATGAACACCAACATCAAATCAGAAACATAGAAGTCAGAATTTGATCCTAAGGAGGTAAAACCTAATTTAGAAATCTGACTTTTGATCTTGTGTTAGATGTTATGATTTATTGTTAAAACATGTTATTTGTAGTCCATATAGATGATCTGGGTTGGTATTTGTTAGACCTATAACATCAAAGTGCTCAAAATTAAGTTTTTCAAAAATTTGGAAAATTTTATTCTTGAGTCTGACAGTCAAATGTCAGTCCTCATAGATCCTTGTATGTTATGTTTTTTTGTGGTTTAAATGTTTAAACATGTAGTCTTTATGTTATCTTTCATCTAGAACTTGTTTCAAAGCCATATCTATTGAAGAGTGAAAGTTATTGATGGTCAAAGGTCGTTGACCGACCATGACTTTGCTAATTCTGGGTAACCCAGAAATGGGTTTTTCAGCGTCTAACATGAGTTTTGAAGGACAAGATATGTCAGATGATTGAATGTTTGAGGTTGTTTTTCTAACTAGATTGTAGCTTGTAATCTGGACTTTATATCATGGCCTTTATATCCCCTAAACCAACAACTGATTGAACTTAGTGAGTGGTCAAACTAGGCCACTCGATCACGACTTGCATTTCTAGGAATTTTCCAGAAACGTGAAGAACAGCTTTCGGACATAGGTTGACCGAATTAGATCTTTTAATTGTGATGTTGAATTACTGAATTGTTGTTATGTTAATGTTCCTTGTCACGTATACTATATATGTGAACCATTAAATGACATAAATCATGAACAGAAGATAAAGGAAATCGAGCATGAAAGTGTTAAGTCGAACTTCTGGGTTTCTAGGAAAACCCAGAAACGTTATGACAAGAATTTGTTGAGCCCAAATCTTTTTTGTTAATTATTGTTAGACTTGAACATGGCTTGAATCATGGTCTCTGTTAGTTTTACTTCAAGGCCCGACGTGTAGACCACCCATAACATGAACAGATTGATAGATATAAAGCCACGAAAAGCGTTGACCGACCACGACTTTATTTTTTGGACAGCCCAGAAAACGTCAAGAACAGCTCTGACAGCTTGTTCTTGAGCTTAGATCTTGCAGATGATGTATGTTTAGACCATGATTGTTGTTAGATTGTGTAGTATTACATCAGTACTATAAAATCTAACCATTTACTAGACCAGAAACACATTACACAAGGAATGATTGAAGGTCAAAGTAGGCTACTCGAAGCTGAGTATGAACACCTGGGTTTCTCAAGAACACCTAAGGCGATAGATTCTATCGCCAAAGGGCTTTAGCGACAAACATAATAAAATTAATTAATTTAATTTCTAAAAATCCTTTAAAAATAGTAAATAAATTCTGAAAATTACAAAAATAGTTTTAAAAATTATTTTAAGTTATAAAAATTAACTTTTGATAATTTGGCATATTTTTCATAAATATTAATATTTATTTAGAAATTATTGGGATTTAAATTACTTAATAAATGCATTAAATAAATTAATTAAAAATGATTTTATTGTATTAAAAATTATTTTAAGTAAATAATAAGGTATTTAATAATATTTTAAGTTATAAAACATAACTTTTAATATTTTAAGATAAGTTTCATTAATTATTAAATATTAATGATATTAGATTTATTTAGTAATTATATTAAATAAATTAATTAAAAATAATTTTAATATTATAAAAATCATTTTAAATGAAAATAAATATTTTAAAAATATTTTAAGTTATAAAATATAATTTTTGATATTTAAAGGTAAATCTCATTAATAATTAAATATTAATGATATTAAGTTTATTTAATAATTATATTAAATAAATAGTTTTATTGAATTAAAAATCATTTAAAAAGGAAATAAATGAATTAAAAATATTTTAAGTTATAATCAATGACTTTTAATATTTTGATAAATAATAAATTAATATTTTAATATTAATGGTAATTATTTAAAAATAATTTTAAATGTTTTAAAAATTATTTAAGGGTAATCTTAATACTTTAAAAATATTTTGAGTTATTATAAATAACTTTAATATTTTGGCAATGGTTTCATTAATAGTTTAATATTAATTAAATATTAATGATAATAGAATTAATGAATATTTAAATTATTTAATAATGATTCTGATGTTTAAAAATTCATAATAAATTATAATAAATGTTTAAAAATTATTATAAGTCATTTTAAAAATAATATGACTGATATTTTCAGTTATTGAACTACAGGATAGAGTTTTAGACTCGATAATTACCCGACAAAGCCGTCGTTACACCGAAATATTTCAGAAATTGATCTGAACTTAGATAATTTGACTTGATAAGTGTTTATTTGTGATTCAATTATTGTTAAACATATGTGACAATGTGATTAGATAATGTGCTGACTCCAATAAGCAGTGTTATGTGTTACGATATATTATTCTAATCGAACGAATGATATTATTACTGATAGGTCGCTGTATAAAAAATTAATCTAAATTGCGTTATTGTAAGCATCAGCTCAGGCAAGTATCTGAACTATTCTTTACATTATGCAAGTATCCTACCTTTGCATTTCCTTTATGCAATGGGCATGAGTAAGAATATTTAAGAATTATATTATTACTGTACAGATTATTAACCCTATACTATATACACTCATTGCTTATCAACATGTTAGTATATGGTAATTCAGATATATATTCTGTTCGTTAATTTCTATAAATGGTTATACAAGTGTCCCTACTTGGATAATCATTGTATTTAATCACATGTTGATACACCTTTGTCAATTACCTGTATATACATATGTTGAATTATAGATTATTGTTGAACAAGACAAAACATTTGATATGGAACCAAGACAAGTATGAACATCCTAAAAACGGGAAAACTTTTTATGCACCCAAGGTAGACAGAGTGAACGATGCTATCATTCTGGCATGTAGTATTGATCAATACAGGGCATAACGGGCTGATCACCCCCGTGCCCGTAAGTTATGATGGTTTACAGATGAATTTCTGCTAAACCTATTCGAAAATTGAAAACAATGTTCATAGTATGTCACCTAAACCCCAATTATAGTCATTACGTAGTTTCAAAAATTTGATAGAGAGTTGTTATGTTATTATTATCGGTTCAGATTACTTCACAACTATTGACTTGTTGTAGAAGAGTAGTACAAAGAAAACATTAAACCCTTTCAGCTAATATTTATAACTGTTATTACTTGCTGGGCACTCAAATGCTCACTCTTGCTTAAATTAAATGTTTTCAGTTAAGTATGATCAACCAGAAGGCTCAGGGAAGAACAAGGGGAAAGGAAAGCTGTTCGAATGAGATTTCTAATATGTTATGTAATAATTATAGTTTATTAAGACAATGTTACTTATTATCTATGTTGTAATGAATGTTTAAAGGTCTCGTACCTGGGAGTAAACTTTGATACATATGTAAATTAAGTATGAATTTTATATTATTGTTATTATTATTAGTATTATTCAGCTTATAGAAATGGTATCGTGAAGCACCGAGTTCGGGTTTCAAGTACCCGAATTTGGGGGCGTCACATGGTATGTTTATAAACTTTCTAGAATTCATGCAAAACCAAACGAGAAAGACTACTGTTCAAAATGCAGGTGGAAATACTGGCAACTCACAGATGGTCACCGCTAAGCAGTTCAAGGAGTTAGGACCGACGGAGTTTTTGGGAAAGTCGGAACCACTTACAGCAGAAACGTGGATAAAGCAGATTACTAAGATATTTGATGTCTTGGGATGCACAGAGGAACAGAAGGTTTCATTTGCCACTTTTATTTTTCGTAACGAGGCAGATTACTGGTGGGAATCTGTGAAGCGTACCCAGCCAGCCGCACTCAGCATGTCTTGGAAAATATTTCAGAAACTGTAACATTCCATAATTTTAAAGCATGATATTAAATATTTATTGATTTATTTAAGTATTTAATGGATATGTTATTGTTGAATAAATAATTGTTCAATTTGACTGATGTGGTTTATTTAATTATTTGTTGAATAAATAATTAAATATTAAATATTAAATATTTATTGGCAATATTAAATATTTATTGAATTATATGGCAATTTGAGTTGATGTGATTTAATTATTTGTTGAGTAAATAATTAAGGAGCTAAGTAAATTAATTGTTATGAGATTATATAATAATATAATTTAATAAGTAAGCTAGAGAGCTTATGGTGATTTAAATAAGTTATAATATTTTAAATGGGAAATTGTAATTTAAAATATTCGTTGGTTAAATAAAATTATAAAAGAAATTATAATTATGTGATAATGATTTATGTGTTAAAGTAATTTAATAGATTAATGTTTTAATTGATTTATTAATTTAATAAAAGTGTGACTAATAACCTTGCTATAAAGGAGTTATTAAAATAAATAAAAAGAGTTTAATTTTATTTTTCTAAACATGTCTTATTGCATAATAAGTCTTTAATTTAATGATGTTTTATCAAACAAGGTATAAGGATTAATCTATTTGTTTTAGTTAGATTTGCCAAACAAGGTGTAAGGATTTAATGGGTTATTTTTATTAAGCTTAGCCAAACAAGCCTTATGGCTTTTGATTTTCAAAAAAAAAAATTATAACTGATGTCAGTTAAATCTTATACTTAATATCTATATTATTATTATACGTTATAATATTATACGTATGTTAGAGTTAGGGAGAAGAAAGACTCAGTTGAAGTTTACAGAGAGAAAAAGAAGAAAAGAGGAAAACTAGAGAGAATTTGAGAGTGATTTTAACAGGTGTTGTAGAAAAGAATTTGGAGAAAATAATAATAATCATCTTCCTAATCCAAGGTAGGAGCTCAATCTCTTTCTCTAAAAGTTTCATGTTTTTCTTCTTCCCAAAAAGTTCTCTGTAAAATATTTTATGGGATGAATTGTTGATATACATGTATAACATGGTATGGTACTTGATTATATAGTTATTATATGAGTTTATGATGATTAGAGGTAGTGCTTAAACGAGAATTGCATGATAAATTCGTTTGACAGTAGGAAGAAATAATGTCAGTATATGTATTTCTTATGTAGCTTATGTAAATAACAATTATGATGATCAATTTAGTGTGTAAAATTGAACTGTGACTATATTAGTTAGTTTGTTAAGAATTACAGAGAACTTAGTTCAAAAGAATCAAATTGGTGCATCATTATGATTACAGTATGCACTGTGTCAAGAAATATCAAAAATGGAGTTTTTGGGTTTTAAAATATGTTATTCTAGTATTTAATTTTTCTAAAATTATGGTTTAAGTTGTGTTAATTTAGTATTTGTATGCTTGGTGAAAGTTTATGTGTAATTTGCATTAGTTATTCATGTTAATTAGTGTTGGAATTGAAGTTATGGACAGAAATTTGAGTTGTTCTGTTCTTCGTGGTTGGGTTCTGCGAGTTTCGGCGCCCCAGCGTCAAAATTCATGCCCCAGCGCCAAATTTCGCGCCCCAGCGTCAAAATTCACGCCCCAGCGCCAAATTTCACGCCCCAGCGTGAAATTGGCGCCCCAGCGCCAATCTCGCGCCCCAGCGCCACTAATTGGCTTAGTACTCGCGCCCCAGCGCGGGGACAGAAGTCTGACTTGGACAGTTTTGACCTCCTGTAGTAAAATGGTCATAACTTCCTCATACGAACTCCGATTGAGGTGATTCAAGATGATTCGGAACGAGGACGAGTAGACCTACAACTTTCGTTCTTTAAGTTGTTTTAATTTAAGGTCATTAGGATGGGTCAAAATGGTCATCTTTAGGACTGTTGTGTTTTCGGAGGCAATCGGAGGGTGTCGGGCATGCACATATGCATGTGTAGTGCTCCAGACCGTAAAAGATGATGTCCTAAGTTATAAAACATGAATCTTAGTAAATATAATGATGTTTAACATTAATAAATAATGTATTAGATAAGTTATAGAAGCATAGTAAGCATACACAAGAGAGGCAAATCGGGCGTGTAACGATTGAACGTCGAAACGCCGTGCCAAGTGTTAATGAACTTAAAAAGTGTTTCAATTCCATTGAAATGGATATTATAAGATATGGAATGGGTTTAATATAAAACCAATAAGTAGTCCTAGCAAGACTTAACCACTTGAACTTCGAGTTTGACTAAGAAGAAATATAGTGAGTCATAAGTCGAAAAGTTAACACAATCTAATTGACCACTGTGTATTTATTAATAGGAAAGATTATGAGATGTGGAGTAGAGTTTACATTATAATTGCTATGTGTTGTTATGTGACTAATAGTTGATGTGTATGATTATATAATTGTGTAGGGCACGTGAAGTGCAGATAACTGTAAGCTGTTAAGCTATTATTGGTAAACAACGATCAAGGCAAGTCTTTCAGTTCCTATTTTTTTTACGTGGACTTGATGAACTATTTTAAATTGCATGATATGTTATGCATGTTGAAATCATGAAATGTTAAAGTCAATATATGACTGCATTGTTTTGGCTAAGTAATGATGATTGAGTAAGGAACTCAATCTTTATATTTGCTATGTGAATTAAAAGCATGTATGCCATGTTACTTTAATGAGATGTATATCGAGCATGCTATTATGTGCTATGTGATGCATGAAAACTGTTTGACTTTGCTGGGCTGTCGAGCTCACTCTTGTAAATAACCACTTTTGCAGGTCAAGATTTTAAGGTAAAGATACGTGCTATGTGAGTTATAGAGATCTATATTCACGAAGATTACTTATGTTTTATGAGAAATGTATTTCATATTTTGAACGTAACATGTTGTTGAATTGTAAGTTGAGCTATCCAATGTATATGGATATTTAGTTATGATGTAAGACTTTGTATAGTCATTTTGTTGTAACGATTCATGATATAAGATTGAGTCAAAGAGATGTAATGTAATGGTTGCAATTCAGGGCAAGAAAGAAGAAAATGTATAAAAGTTTTAAATATTCCGCAATTTTATTAAGTTTAACATCGAATAATGATGTATTATTTAGAGGTTGAATGTATGGTTAACGACCGAAGTCGGGATTTAAATTGTATAGATTTTGGGGTCGTTACAGTTGGTATCAAAGCTGATAGGTTAGAAACCTTAGGTAAGAGTACTTTAGGCTATAACCTTAGAGAAAAGAGGTGAAAATAAGGAACGAATAAGCTCAAATAGAGTTTGAACAATAAGGGATTAAAACTTGCGTGAAATGATTCAAAGAAGAATCTGGCAGAGTTATAAGGAATGTGAATGTGGGGTTACCTAACTCCAATAATAAGGATGTAAGGTGATAATAAATAGACAATGTCTATAAAAAAGAGAAGGATAAAGAAGTTAAAAATAGATAGTTATATTTAAGTATGGTGTAATTGTACTCTTTAGTAGTTGATGTATGATATCTGGGCTAAACGATTCCTTCATAGAGCGGAGGTATATACGAACTAGCAACTCGGAACCTAGTTTGTTGGTTGTTTGTGGAAAACCACTCAGCGTACCATATTGAAACTGTTAGAGACTCGATGTGTACCAAGTGTAGAAAGTGGATACGTATGATGAAAGTGTAGAACTTGAATGAAATGTTGAGCAATGTAAATGAAGTTAGAAATTCTTAAAGGAAAAATTGTTATATAAACAAGAAGATTCAAAGAAGAATCTTGAAGCGATATAAAGATAAAAAAAAAGCCAAGATAGCGAATAATGTCGTAAATGATGAAAAAGAGAAAGAAAGAGGATCGTAAAACAAAACGATCACGAGTTAAGAAAAGAATTTTAAGGGAGATGATTATAGAATAAGATCACGACGTGGTCTGTTTAAGTTATAAAAGAAAGATGGTCTATAATGTTTGAATAATTATAGCTTAATGCTATGAAGATGGAGTACTATGAAATAGTACGAGATAACTCATGAGGAGTTATAGATGATGTGATACGAGGAATTCGTATCGAGCAAAGAGCAAGTTATAAGCAAGATAGAGTTAGGTGGGATTTCAATTGAGGACTCATGTGATGGCTGAGTTGTACAAACCTTTGTATGGGCGAGGGTTTTGTGCTTGTACTCAGTTTATCACATTGATAATCATTGGAATGTTTGTGTCGCGCTATTTGATATATGCCTGTTGAGAAGGTGATTCTTTTCTCATGTGTATAACAGATAGGTAGAGTCTAGTTAGAGAATATTATAAGATTAAGTGCGAGTTCTTAAAACTCATACTTATGGTAGGTTCGTGACTCATAATTATATGGTATGTTTTTGAACCCCTCAGCGAATGGACGCCTATGGTCTGACTAGGATAAGTTCTTAAACTCATATGATTGTGGCAAGTTCCTGAACTCATAACGTGTGGTAAGTTTGACAAACTGGGTATAGATAAGTGTGAATAGAGTATTGAGGATGATAGGAATAGATAGACCTATTAAGCAATGGATCATTATAGAAAGTGGAGTTGATGGTGGAAGCATAGGTACTCTAAATCTACTAGCTATGCTAGACTTTCGAAATTTATTGACTTCGTGCTGATGTTTACACTTCTATTTTTTGAAAAATATTGGATCAAATGATGGAACAAATGAGTTTTAACAAACAATACTATTATTGTATGTCTATGCTAATTGCTTCGGCTAGACAAAAATGATTTGCAATATATCAAAATGTATTTTATATCATTAATGCATCATGTAACCTGGTGCAAAGATGATAAAAAAAATGATGGAGTCATCAATGCAGTATTACCTAGTGTTGGATGTGATCTAAGGATCGTCAGCCCACTATGGTATGATGTAGTATGATAAAATCACCAAATGACGGAATCCTCAACGGACTGTAAATACAGTGCGGTATCATGACGTCATAAAAAGATTTTTGAGATTTCTTTTAGATATTAGAATACATATGTATTATTGTATGTATATGTATATTTTGGTTGATGTCCGAATTGTTATAGAGGTCTATGCTATTTGATTCAGCTAGACAAATATTGAAAGATGTTCATGAAATTCAAACGTTCATTGAAAAGTTATGCCAAACCAAATTATGTTGGTGCGGATTCAGATGTTAAAAAGCTGAGATGAACAACCCTAATATTAGGGGTTACACTTAGTTTATACTTTGCGCTGAAATATTTGTGCACAATACATGTACGAAGGATTGATCCCCCTAAGTACTTTGGAGTCCTTATAGTCTTATGACTGTTAAAGTTAAAGTTAAAAGATTACTTATAACTGTGGACATGGTTCGTGGTCATTAGACCCTCAGTTGAATGCTTGCACTATAAATTCTGAGATGAACAACTCTTTTATCAGAGGTTACGCTTAGTTTATACTTTGCGCTGAAATGTTTGTGCACAATATATTGTACGAAGGGCTTAACACCCAACGTACGGAGGTCCATATAGTCGTATGACTGTTAAAGGTTCAAGTCAAGATATACTTGACAACCTGGGGACGTAGTTCAAGGTCTTGTGACCCTCAGCATGATTTGGAATCTTTTAAATTCTTGAGTTATTCATACTACTTCCTAATTATTGAACAATTGTGGAAGATTCTTGAAATTCTAAAAGGTGAATGTGGTAAGGATGACGTTCCTTAGAAAGAAGTGAGTCATAGAATACGACACTGAATGATGAATATGTTGAATAAGTGAGAAAAGAGATTTTGAAGTCAGAAGGATATGAGTTATTAAAGAATAATGTGAAATTTTTAATAGAAAAGTTTAATAATTGTAGAATGATCTTTGTGGAAAAGAAGTGGTTATAGAATCCAATGAATGAATAAGGTATTAACGTAAAATCTATTTTTGATAGATTGAATGAATAAAGATTAATAAATAAAAATTTCGAGGACGAAATTCTTAGAAGAAATGGTGAATGTAATGTCCCGAGAGTTTGATCATATAATATATGATAATGATCCTTAGAGAAAGATAATGAACGGGTCAAAGAATATATAATACTCAAATATAATTGAGTCTAAGTAAATGTTATGAAATAAAACTTATAAGAATTTATTATCAAGAATGGTGAGAGTAGAAAATATAAAGCCTATATAAAGATAATGTGTTGAAGTTATTCAATGAATAGATTTGAGGAAAACCTGAGTAAGGTAGGGTTTCGGTGATTCTGGGGACAGAATCTTTGTAAGTAGGGAAGAATGTAACGAATGATTTATTTGAATTGTGATTCTGAGGACAGAATCCTTGTAAGGAGGGAATGATGTAACATTCCATAATTTTAAAGCGTGATATTAAATATTTATTGATTTATTTAAGTATTTAATGGATATGTTATTGTTGAATAAATAATTGTTCAATTTGAGTGATGTGGTTTATTTAATTATTTGTTGAATAAATAATTAAATATTAAATATTAAACATTTATTGGCAATATTAAATATTTATTGAATTATATGGCAATTTGAGTTGATGTGATTTAATTATTTGTTGAGTAAATAATTAAGGAGCTAAGTAAATTAATTGTTATGAGATTATATAATAATATAATTTAATAAGTAAGCTAGAGAGCTTATGGTTATTTAAATAAGTTATAATATTTTAAATGGAAAATTGTAATTTAAAATATTCGTTGGTTAAATAAAATTATAAAAGAAATTATAATTATGTGATAATGATTTATGTGTTAAAGTAATTTAATAGATTAATGTTTTAATTGATTTATTAATTTAATAAAAGTGTGACTAATAACCTTGCTATAAAGGAGTTATTAAAATAAATAAAAAGAGTTTAATTTTATTTTTCTAAACATGTCTTATTGCATAATAAGTCTTTAATTTAATGATGTTTTATCAAACAAGGTATAAGGATTAATCTATTTGTTTTAGTTAGATTTGCCAAACAAGGTGTAAGGATTTAATGGGTTATTTTTATTAAGCTTAGCCAAACAAGCCTTATGGCTTTTGATTTTCAAAAAAAAAATTATAACTGATGTCAGTTAAATCCTATACTTAATATCTATATTATTATTATACGTTATAATATTATACGTATGTTAGAGTTAGGGAGAAGAAAGATTCAGTTGAAGTTTACAGAGAGAAAAAGAAGAAAAGAGGAAAACTAGAGAGAATTTGAGAGTGATTTTAACAGGTGTTGTAGAAAAGAATTTGGAGAAAATAATAATAATCATCTTCCTAATCCAAGGTAGGAGCTCAATCTCTTTCTCTAAAAGTTTCATGTTTTACTTCTTCCCAAAAAGTTCTCTGTAAAATATTTTATGGGATGAATTGTTGATATACATGTATAACTTGGTATGGTACTTGATTATATAGTTATTATATGAGTTTATGATGATTAGAGGTAGTGCTTAAACGAGAATTGCATGATAAATTCGTTTGACAGTAGGAAGAAATAATGTCAGTATATGTATTTTTTATGTAGCTTATGTAAATAACAATTATGATGATCAATTTAGTGTGTAAAATTGAACTGTGACTATATTAGTTAGTTTGTTAAGAATTACAGAGAACTTAGTTCAAAACAATCAAATTGGTGTATCATTATGATTACAGTATGCACTGTGTCAAGAAATATCAAAAATGGAGTTTTTGGGTTTTAAAATATGTTATTCTAGTATTTAATTTTTCTAAAATTATGGTTTAAGTTGTGTTAATTTAGTATTTGTATGTTTGGTGAAAGTTTATATGTAATTTGCATTAGTTATTCATGTTAATTAGTGTTGGAATTGAAGTTATAGACAAAAAATTGAGTTGTTCTGTTCTTCGTGGTTGGGTTCTGCGAGTTTCGGCGCCCCAGCGTCAAAATTCACGCCCCAGCGCCAAATTTCGCGCCCCAGCATCAAAATTCACGCCCCAGCGCCAGAAGCTGGCGCCCCAGTGCTGAAATTGGTGCCCCAGCGCCAATCTCGCGCCCCAGCGCCACTAATTGGCTTAGTACTCGCGCCCCAGCGTGGGGACAGAAGTCTGACTTGGACAGTTTTGACCTCCTGTAGTAAAATGGTCATAACTTCCTCATACAAACTCCGATTGAGGTGATTCAAGATGATCCGGAACGAGGACGACTAGACCTACAACTTTCGTTCTTTAAGTTTTTAATTTGAGGTCATTAGGATGGGTCAAAATGGTCATCTTTAGGACTGTTGTGTTTTCGGAGGCAATCGGAGGGTGTCGGGCATGCACATATGCATGTGTAGTGATCCAGACCGTAAAAGATGATGTCCTAAGTTATAAAACATGAATCTTAGTAAATATAATGATGCTTAACATTAATAAATAATGTATTAGATAAGTTATAGAAGCATAGTAAGCATACACAAGAGAGGCAAATCGGGCGTGCGACGATTGAACGTCGAAACGCCGTGCCAAATGTTAATGAACTTAAAAAGTGTTTCAATTCCATTGAAATGGATATTATAAGATATGGAATGGGTTTAATATAAAACCAATAAGTAGTCCTAGCAAGACTTAACCACTTGAACTTCGAGTTTGACTAAGAAGAAATATAGTGAGTCATAAGTCGAAAAGTTAACACAATCTAATTAACCATTGTGTATTTATTAATAGGAAAGATTATGAGATGTGGAGTAGAGTTTACATTACAATTGCTATGTGTTGTTATGTGACTAATAGTTGATGTGTATGATTATATAATTGTGTAGGGCACGTGAAGTGCTGATAACTGTAAGCTGTTAAGCTATTATTGGTAAACAACGATCAAGGCAAGTCTTTCGGTTCCTATATTTTTTACGTGGACTTGATGAACTATTTTAAATTGCATGATATGTTATGCATGTTGAAATCATGAAATATTAAAGTCAATATATGACTGCATTGTTTTGGCTAAGTAATGATGATTGAGTAAGGAACTCAATCTTTATATTTGCTATGTGAATTAAAAGCATGTATGTCATGTTACTTTAATGAGATGTATATCGAGCATGCTATTATGTGCTATGTGATGCATGAAAACTGTTTGACTTTGCTGGGCTGTCGAGCTCACTCTTGCAAATAACCACTTTTGCAAGTCAAGATTTTAAGGTAAAGATACGTGCTATGTGAGTTATAGAGATCTATATTCACAAAGATTACTTATGTTTTATGAGAAATGTGTTTCATATTTTGAACGTAACATGTTGTTGAATTGTAAGTTGAGCTATCCAATGTATATGGATATTTAGTTATGATGTAAGACTTTGTATAGTCATTTTGTTGTAACGATTCATGATATAAGATTGAGTCAAAGAGATGTAATGTAATGGTTGCAATTCAGGGCAAGAAAGAAGAAAATGTATAAAAGTTTTAAATATTCCGCAATTTTATTAAGTTTAACATCGAATAATGATGTATTATTTAGAGGTTGAATGTATGGTTAACGACCGAAGTCGGGATTTAAATTGTATAGATTTTGGGGTCGTTACAGAAACTGTTCAATGACAAGTACTTTTCTGAAAGTATTCGTCATATGAAGGATGTAGAGTTTATTAGACTAGAACAGAACAACATGACGGTGTACCAGTACGAGGCGAAGTTCGTGGAGTTATCCAGGTTTGCACCATATTTGGTAGAGAATGAGGAACGTATGACGCGGATGTTTCTGAGAGGTCTGAAACTCGAGATTCGACAATATCTTATTTCTCACAAATTTTCTCTGCATTCAGATGTTGTCAATAGGGCTCAATTATTAGAGCGAGATAATGAGCATATTCAACCGGGGGACCACAACTAGAGTCGTACCGGTGGCAACAATCATCAAAGCAATGATAACCATCGTTGAGGAAATTATCGTGCCAGAAATGGTAACCACTTCGGTGGTAATCAGGGCCAAGATAATATAAGAAATGATTCAAGTGGAAATTTCAAGAAGAGAAGATTTAACGATGACGGGAAGACATCGACACCAGCACCAGCAACAAATTCTAGGGGATGAGAACGACCGCCAGTTAGATGCTACAAATTCGAAGAGGAGGGACATATAAGTCTAAACTGTTCACAGCCTTCCAAGGTATGTTATAATTATGGAAAAGAAGGTCATATCGCTCGAGATTGTACGGTAGCAAAATCCAGTCCAGCGGGGATGGTGACTCAAAAGGTTGTCCCAGAAATGTTAAAGTCAACGGTTCCTGGAAGAGCGTTTGTCGTAACTGGTTAGAATGTGAGGAACTCGAACGAAGTTAGTACGGGTTAGTTAATTATAAATTCTTACGAAGTTTATACCTTATTAGATACCAGTTCTACTCATTCATTTATCTCTCCTTCTTATACTCAACGATTAAAATTGACTCCGGAGAAAATTAGACTTTGACTTATCTGTTGAAACTCCATTATGAGAAACTTTCGTTACATCCACTGTTTATAAATCTTGTTTGATCCAAGTTGGCACCATCACATTTCCTGTTGATCTTATCTCTTTAAAGATACTTGCTTTTGATGTGATTTTACGGATTGATTGATTAACTACTCATCATGCCAAAATTGATTACATTCGTATGGTTGTTAGTTTTCATATTCCTAAGTAACCTATTATTCGAATTCAAGTAACCAAACCATTGAAGTCAAACTCTTTCATATCAAGCCATAAAGTCATTCGTTTATTGAAAAACGGATGTCAAGTTTTCTTAGCCCATGTTATGGACATGAACAAAAATACGTCAAATTTGAATGATATTTCTATTGTTAGTAAATTTCCTAATGTATTTCCTGAATAATTTCTTGGCTTACTCCCAAAGTGTGATATTGAATTTTGTATCGACTTTGAACCTAGTATAAAACTCATTTCTAAAATCTCATATCGAATGGCTCCTATTGAACTTCAGGAGTTAAAAATTTAGCTATAGAATTTGGTACCCGAGCCTCTATCTGGTGACTTTTTTTGTGGAATGCACCGAAGCCAGACTCTCCATAGAGGACGTCATATTCTTGCGGTGGTAAACTGATAGGTGCCATTGTGACCTGCTATCCAAGATTGAGATATGAGTCACAGTTGAGAGCAACCTAGGTCAGTAATCGAAATACGTAGCTTTCTAGGCTTAGCTGGTTACTATCGGAGATTCGTGGAAGGATTTTTCTCGAATCGCTACTGCATTAACTCAGCTGACTCGTAAAGAGACAAAATTCTAATGGAGCGAGGAATGTGAAAAGAGCTTCTAAGAACTCAACATGCGGTAACGATGTTGGCTCGAGCTGTTGAAAGATTACGATCATACCATCCAATACCATCCTAGAAAAACGAACGTAGTAGCTGACATGTTGAGTAGAAAATAGTATATGGTTACGAGTGCGATGTTTTTAACAAAAAGACCCATTTTATATAACTTACAAATGATAGAGATAGAGTTAAGGACTCTATGGATCACTTGATGATATACGAGTAAAATCAACTTTAATCGATAAAGTTAAAATAGCTCAAGCTATACACCAGAGCTGATGAATATGAAGAACGAGGTGCAAGAAGTTGTTATTCCAAAAGCGAGAATCGACGATGTGAGAAAAGCTCAAACCTTCGATTTATTAGTCCATTTAAAATCCTCGATTGAATAAGAACTGTGGCCTATAGACTCGTTTTACCGCCAAGTATGTCTTATGTTCATAATATTTTTCATATATATGTGCTACGTAAATATGTGAAATACCCAAACCACATTATTGAGTTAGAACCGGACGAGATAACCGAAGAATTAACATACGAAGAGGTACTTGTCAAGATCTTGGATAGAAAGGAGCATGTCCTACGCACGGAGGTCATACCACAAGTTAAAGTTTTATGGAGAAACCATGCTATTGAGGAAATGACCTGGGAGTTGGAAATAGAAATGAAAGCGAGGTATCCTCACCTTTTCGAAACACCGTGTGCGTACGTCAATTTCGAGAACGAAATTTCATAAGGAGGGGAGGTTGTAAGACCCCAAATTTTTAATAAATGAAATTTAATTTCCTCTATTTATTATTTTGAAATAGTAAGGGTTGAATTGATTAATGAGATTAGTTATGGGTAAAATGCGCAAATATTTTAAATAAGCAAGTGGTTATAAAATATTTATTGTTGTCGGGGAATATTCATTTGGTCGTAGAATATTCTTACTATCGGAGAATATTCGTACGACGGCGCAGCCTTGTGTGGGCCCCATAACAGAAAGCGATTGGATGAAGAAAACGACAAGTATAAGTTGTTTATAAATAACGGCGTAGTTATTACCGTTAATACTGTTGGAATACCCGGTGGTTAAAACACAATAATACGCGCTGTTGCACAGTAGCACACTGTATTGCACCAATTATTGATTCTTACGTAAGAAGGCACTACTCAATAATTATTACAGTAATTACTGTTCAGTATTTTATTTTATTGATTCGATAATTGTTGCGTTGATATTTTATATTATTGTTGTTTCAATAATTGTCACTACACAGTATTTTTTATTATCGGAGCAATAATTCATATTATCTGAATAATATTATTAGATACCATTATTGGCAATGTCTAGAAAGTTCTGTCTAAGGAGAGGTTTGGTCACCTAATTGCGCGCCAGTAAGGAGAAATCCTTATCGGAAAGCCTCCTCTTTCCTAGGAACAGCCTGGTTGCCAGTACTGTGATTCTGTAATATTTTTTATGAATAATTAATTATTAATTTATATGATGAGAAAAATATTGATTTTATGTGGATATAGATGGAAAAAAATTTTAAAGTGACAATTGTTAAAAATTGATATTTTATCTTTTCTGATAAAATAATATTTTATTATATTATTATAATATAATAATGGTGATATTTTTACAATAAATATGAGATATATGAGTATATGAGGAGGAAGAGTATTTTTATTACAAAAGTTGTTTAAAACATGTTAAACAAGTTGGTGGACCCATTTCTTGACTAAAATTTGATTATAGCTTGTAAAATCGTCCGTATGTGGATTTCGGTCAATTTCTGTTTGGAATTTGAAAAAACTTTCTTCTGCAAAGTTGTAGAGAATTGAATTTCTTATAAAAAATTGTGAGATTCGAATTTTCTGATAAAAAGACTATTTATTATGAATTATTGAAGTTCTGAAGTTTCGAAATAATTAATTTTTGAAAGTTTTAATTATTTTTTATATGAAAAACATTTTTGCCATTAATTGTGGGTCTTGAATGTGATGTAGTTGCTGAATTCAAATTCAAGAAGTGGGCGTAGGAAATTTGTTTATATATAATATTATTATATTAAATTTTCTACTTTGGTGTTCTAAGTAATTTCCTATAAATAGGGTGCTTAGGTTAGAATTAAAAATCACACCAGAAACTAAAGTTTTGTCTCTCTTTCTCTCTCTATAATATCGAACGTATTTTGTGAGTATTTTAGTACTTTGAGTATTGCTATACGGTGCAAGTTCTTTCAGCACTATATCCAGTATTCCAGTCAGAAGTACTGTTTTTGCGAGGTAAGGAATGTTATTTTCTTCGTAAGTGATATTATTTCTTCAATATCATTATGCCGAAATATTAGTTGAAAATTTTTATTAAATTTGGAAATTTTTATGTCGGGGTTACTATTCACGAGTTACTATTCATGAGTTAATATTCATGTGTTACTATTCACGAGTACTATTCACGAAGCATGATGATATTTTTTGTGAAATTTCTATCTTTTAGTGTCGGAGTCACTATTCATGTATACGACACTATTCACGTATACGGTACTATTCACGAATACGGTACTATTCACAGAAATATTAAATTTTTGTTTTTCGTCCAAAATATCTATTCTAGACACTAGCTTTGATTGTATCCATGTTTTGATCATTCTTAATTTTGCTCCACTATGATTACTTATGAGGTATTTTTGGACATGGAATAGCTGAAATACGAATCCTTAATATTTATTCTTTTATTTCACTGGATTCGTTTTCTTTAAAATATTTTTCATCATCCTCAGTTCTAAATGATGATATAACTGAATATCTTTGGCCTGTAGTGCAAAGATGAATGATTTCTGATGAATATCTTTGGCCCGTAGTGCAAAGATGAACAGGTGTTTAGATGAACATGACCAACTGATGAATATCTTTGGCCTGCAGTGTGAAGATGAATATTTTATTCAAGATGTTTATTGATTGATGTTACAAGGATAAAATATTGATGATGGACTTTTAAATTCATAGATGATAGTCGATTTCATACTCTACTTAACTCTTCTAATGAATTATTATTTTTGCTGCAAATATTGATTTAAAATTTGTTATCTATTGTATTCTATTAGATTTTTCCTTGTTGAAGACTAACGATAATTTATTCTATATTATCTTAGTCATAATATTCTTTACTGGGCTAGTTGAGCTCACCCTTTTCCTTTTTGTTCCATTTTTCTTCTCAAGAGGCGAGAATGTAGCGGGTACTAGTCGGGATATAGAATGATGGTTCAAGATAGTTGTCTTAGTAGTCCTCACTATTTTGTAAAATAGTGTATCAATAATTATAATAAGGACTTAATTGAGTATGAATACTGTCTAGATGACAATATATGTATTTAAACTCACAGTATATGTGTTGTCGTATTTTGCACGACAATTGTAATAATAAAGTTGTAGTTATTTATGTACCATGTATTTGGCGACTCAGAATAGGTTGGGTGGAATGGACCTATTTTGGGGGCGTCACAAATTCTTTGTTTTAGATTACAATGGATCTTATTGTGTAGTTTATTTTAATATGCTTCGCTATCAAATATTATATTATATTGTGAGAATTGTCTATTGTGATTTGGACTTAATTGTTTAATTGATTGGCCATCGATTACCGTGATAATCTTTATGAACTCGAGATATGAAGTATTGATTTAGATCTTATCATGATAGCATGTGTTCAGTATTTTGTTAGTAGCTTAAACTTGATGAGTGTTAGGGTAGAAATATGCTTGACACCGCATGTAATCGGATAGAGAACTTATTCTTCAACCTTCTTCAATTGTAATTCATATAGAGATATAGTGGGTTAGTTGATTAAGGTGTTTAACGGATTTCTATCTTAATTGTGGATTGACATTAATATGGGTATTATGCATCGAGAGGTGGTTTTATCTACTTTAGTGTTCTTGATTAACAATTCAGGATAGAGAATAATTGATGAGAAGTGTGTTAACTTAAATGAAGCAATAAGTGATGTTGTGATCTTAAATATCCGTTATCTTAATTTAATTAGTGGAATTTAAGAGTAGTTTAATTTATATAATTTGAAATTCATTCGTTTAAATAAGATTGAGTTGGTTACGGGTTAGTACTTGGTGATTTTTGTTAAATAATTCTCTGTGGGAACGATACTCAATTTATCACTTTATTACTTGCTTACCACGTATACTTGCGTGTTGTGAATAATTAGATTTTACCCAACAAGTTTTTGGCCTAGTTTGGTGCTCACGATCCACAATATAATAACATCTAACTACCCATTCATATAGAAATAGTAATATATATAAGTCATTAACAAAGATTATTAATATATTAGTCTCAGGTCCGCTAACCTTAACAATATAAACATACCCTTAGATATACAAAAAGGGTTTACAAATATAACATATTTATAATATTGTTCATTATATTAATTTATCACTTGCCTTTTCCTTTGTTCTTCTTTGCAGCACCTTCTGCAACTTCGTCCCTAGCTGAAAAGTTTTATTTAGCAAGGGTGAGCAACAAGTTTGTCCCGCAAGTTAAGGCATACGATAAAGGTATAGAAATCAATATCAAGCCTTCTTACATTCTACTCAACAATACTTCAATAATGAAAGAGTACAACGCTTTCATGGTTTTCTACGATATTCAAATGAATAATCAAGAATTATATTTTACGAAGTAGCAAAGTGGAATGTTTTCTAGATTTATGCTGAGCGATCTATTGGATCTTGAACTTCTCTTCTCGAGTAACTATCAAAGTTATACTTTGATATACTAAGTGTATCAGATAACCATAAAGATTAAATCATACCCCTCTGTAAGTATATAAAGTGATCAGCTTTAGTATACCCTATATTATGCATAATACTTAATCGCGCGCAAAGGCTAAATATACGACCAATAAAAGGTTCCCTTTATATAAAAGGTTGTTCTTCTCAGTCTCAGAATCAAGATTTTGATTTAACAATGAAATATTGTGATTTTAAATTCTAGTTACTTCTCAATCTAGCTGAAATAATTGGCATCGATCTGTAAATAATAATTGAATTCTCTTCTCGAATCTATCAAGTTCTAACAAATATTCGTCTAGCCAGAATGATTAGCTGAGACATTTCCCAACATAATTCAACAATAAACAGGAATTAGCTGTACTGTCAATTCTATCTTCTACGGATATGAATATCCAACAACAGTTATTATACAAATGTATATTTTTTGAATCAATAATTCAATTTAAATTATAGAACATGCACTAACTGCGAATAATCAACAATAAATCCCTGGACGTAGTTAATTAGCAATAATTAACCACTAATAATAATTAAATAATATTAACTCAAGGTTGAGTTAGGGAACTTGCCTCTTCCGCTTATTACAGTTACACAATAAACTTATCTGCTTTTGAAAGACCTATAACGAATACTATTGGTCTCACAATTAGCACAATATTTTATAACACACAACACTGTATTCCATAGTTAAACTTCTCCTAGACACATTACCACATAGCCACATCAGTGTTTATAACATATATAAACACTTATCCAGTCAAACTATTTCGATCTTATTGAACTTCGGTCCATTCTTGGTGTTCTGGTCACACTATCCGATAATTAATACAGTTATTGTCAATTAAATTCAATTTCTAAGCTTCAATAATAATTTAGATAATTCAATTATCAATTATAATATTTTTCATAAGCTTTTAATAATTTATAAGCAATTATTATAATTTATAATAATTTTTCAAACATCGAATTATTTTTTAAATGATTTAATTATCAAATAATCTTATCATTATTAATATTTAATAATATAAAAATATTAATAACATACTTGTCAAAATATCAAAGTTATTTTTAATAACTTAAAATATTTTTAAATCATCAATATTCTACTGAAATGACTTTTAAAATAACTAAAATCATTATTAAATCATCACGATTAATATCTAAATATTAATGAAATTATTATCCAAATATTAAAAGTCATTAATTATAACTTATAATATTTTAAAATCATTTTTCTCATTTTTAAATGATTTTTAAATCAATAAAATCATTTTTAATTCATTTATTTAATATAATAATTAAATAAATCTAATATCATTAATATTAATTTATTAATGAGAATTCTCCAAAAATATTGAAAATTATATTTTATAATTCAAAATATTTTCTAACATTTTATTCTTATTTAAAATAATTTTTAAATCAATAAAATTATTTTTATCTTATTTATTTAATTTAATAATTAAATAAATCTAATATAATTAATATTAATTTATTAATGAAAATTCTTCAAAAATATCAAAAGTTACATTTTATAACTCAAAATATTTTTAAATACATTATTCTTATTTAAAATAATTTTTCATAATATTAAGTCATTTTTCTCTAATTTATTTAATACATTAATTAAATAAATTAAATACCTTTAATATTTAACTAATTATGAATATTAAAGAAAAATATTTCAATTGGTCAAAAATTATTTTTCATAATTTAAAATAATTTTTAAAACCATTTTTAATAAATTTTATAATTTATTTCTATTTTTAAATAATTTTCAGAAAATCAAAAATTAAAATAAATAAAAATCGTCGCTAAAGCCTATAGCGACACTTGTCTGTCGTCTTAGGTGTTCTTGGTGCTCAAGAACACTGTCAGACAGTGATCAAGGTGGCTCGTTTGACTGCCCTTGATTCTCATTGTAATCATGTTTTGGGCTAACTTAATCTTCAATCGTGTATTACTCATGTAGTACTACCATTATCCACCATTAACTGAGTCATAACCTAACAATCTAGTAAGATCAGCCCCTTCAAAGTTACTGTCAAACTTAATCTGGATTTTCTGGGTAACCAAGAAACCCAGACAGTCACGAGGTACCATTTTGTGGTTCATTTTTAGCATCGTTCTGATCATCACTTAAGTGATTTCTTGGTTCAAAGTAGTAGTCCGTATATCAAGTAACGTTAATATAACAATAGATAAGTCCCACAATAACGGATTCACAAGTTACAGCTTGGTCAAAGGCTGTCAGAAAAATTGCTTCTACCGTTTCTAGGTTTTTCAGAAACTGCAAATCAAGGTCTAATTGCCTAGTTTAACCACCTAATCCGATCATTATGTTGATGTTTTAAGAGTTCTAAAGACCCAGATCTATAGTCCATTATACTGGCTACAACATGTATACAACAACATCCACAAAAAACTTAAAAACTGACAGATTTTAAGCCCATAAAAGGTTGTCAGACGTTGATCAAGGCTTCCTGGGTTACCCAGATTTGGCCCGGTCAACTTCGGCCAACGGGTTTTGACTGTTAATAAAATGAAATCTAGCCATTCAATCACTGTGATTCCACTTCCAGAGTGAAGACAACATAGCAAGCTACCAATAAAAACTTTAAAACAACAAATATTATAAACGAGCAAAGATCTATGGCCACTGACATTTCTTGTCAGACCACTTTTCAAGCTCAAGAACAATTTTTGAAAAACACCTTTTTAAAGCCATTTGATGTTATGGATCCATCATGGATCAACATAGATCAACTAAAAACATCTTTAAACACAAACATAAACATAAAAACATAGAATTTTTCTTAGCATCTTGGATCAAAATAGGTTTTAGGTTTATACCTTCTTTCTTTAACTCTTAGAACTTGGCTCTCCAAATCTGATCTAGGTGATCAAGTAGGTGTTTAAGGGACTGGTTTACTCAAGGAATTCGGATGTTTAGATGAGAGAGAGAGTAGGTGAGAGCAAGATAGCAAAATGAGTAAATTTTGAGACTTTCACTCTCTTTAATCTATATATATTGCTTATGTTGTTGCTAGATCTGATCATTTTCGGCTGTTGGCTGAGATTAATAAGTCACAAGGTCAAGAAAGTGGTTCACCAACTAAAGTTGCTAGCATTTTTACAAGTTACCAATTAAAGAAAATGAAAAGGGCATTTTGGTCATTTGTAAAATAAATTTAATGGCATATTAGACATTTGCACAAACCCTTAGGGTTTAACCCTATGGCTCTAACCCTTAGGTTTTAAAACATTAGCTTCTAAAATCTCCAATTAGGATTTTAATTAGAAAAAAATAAAATTTCTAAATTACAATTAGGGTTTGTAAAATAGAAATTAAGATAACTAAAATATAATTAGGGTTTTCTAATCATATTAAAGTTTAATAAACACACTAGGCTTGCCAATTAGGATTAGAGTTTCGTAATTTAGGGTTTAGGAATCCCAGATATGAAATTAGGGTTTCCCGACTTTCGATTAGGATTCCTAACTGCGTGTTAGGGTTTCTAATCTTGAGATTAGGGTTTTTAATCTCTTATTAGGCTTTATTAATTTTAAACCTTATCCGGTCAATCATTGATCACTATCAACATATAGTACAAACAAATTCTCATCAATATAATTATTTTAATTATTTTTTCTACCGAATCCCTATCCAAAAATTAGGTTTAGGTTTCTAAAACTGTTAAGTACAACTCTCGAGACTCGTATCATAGATACACAGTACAATATTAACAATCAATGTCAATATAAAATAAAAAAAAATATTTATTCGTAAAATTTGGATTATTCGAAATCTCGGGTTACCACATTCACCCCTCCTTAAAAGGATTCCGTCCTCGGAATCATCGCTTTCTTATTCTCTACAACCTTTTAAAGTTGTATCATCAATTCATTTTTATCAACACAATATTCATTTGTGTCTCAAATTCTAACCTGTGACTTGAATTTATACAAGAAAACAATTCACAGTAATTATCTAATTCAATTTACTCGCGTAATTAAATTTCTAAACGAAATTGTTACATGCTGCCACCTCTTAAGTAGCTACTGTATCTTGCGCCGTCATGTTGAATGTACGGGCTGTTGGTCTTCCTGGTTGTGTAGGTCCCCGAATTGCCAAGGTTCCGCCACCGGGTCCCTTGTTGCCACTTTCCTTCTCCTTATTCTTCTTCTGACAGTTTCGAACCAAATGATCAGTCGATCCGCATGTAAAGCAACCTTGTATCTTCTTCGGACTGGGACAATTGAGTGACATGTGCCCCTCTTGTCCGCAGTTGTAACAAACTCCTTTTTTCTTCAGGCAAACCCCTGCATGGTTCTTCCCACAAGTTGAACATGGCTCCCTTCCTTTCCTATTATCTTCTGTCTTATTACCCGACTGGGTATTCTCACTCCACTTCCTCTTATTCGGGATACTACCACCACTGCTTCCACCATCATTTGTCTTTTTCTTCTTATCCTGATGAAATCGAGATGCAGATTCGCTCCCTCCTTCAGTAATTAATGCCTTCTCCATCAAAGCCGCGAATGTATTGATCTGTAATACTGCTACCTTGTTGAATATCCCCGGCTTCAGTCCATTCTCGAATCCTCTCGCCTTTCTCGCCTCTGTGTCCACCTGATGAGGTGCAAATCTAGCCAACTCGTTGAATTTGACAGCGTATTCTGATATCGACATGTTCTCCTGTTTCTATTCTAGAAATTTAACTTCCATCCTGGATTGCATACTCGGCGAAAAGTAATTCTCAAAGATCAACTCCTTGAATCTTGTCTAAGTCACCACAGCTGTACCCGCTCTTGCTTGGTTAGTCTCCCACCAGTAATTGGCTTCTCCCTTCATCAGATAGGTTGCAAAAGCTATCTTCTGCTCTTCTGCCACACGCGCAATGATGAATACTTTCTCCATCTCCTTTACCCAAGTTTGGGCTTCAATCGGATCTGCAGTCCCTTTGAATTCAGGCGGTCCTACCGCTTTAAAGTCTTTGAAGTTTGCCAATCTGTCGGCTGGCTGATTCCTCACCCTTCCTCTTGCAGCTGGAGCTCTAGTTTCCATAGCTTGGGCTAGCATGTCTACGAAATTCTACATTGGGTCCGCTTGACCTCCTTCGTTATTCACCGACTGTTCTTCTCGTTGGTTTCAATTCTGTCGTCTAGGCGGCATGATCTGATTTAAATAAAAATCTTATATTAATTCTCTTTCTCCACACAGATTCTTAACACAATAAGAATTCAACACATTGTTCTCATGTAATTACATTTTTATTCAAATAGCACATAATACTTTTAGTACTTAACACATATTACTATCCCTTTTTAAATAAATTTTAGGATTAACAACACAACTTTACACAAAAAGTTGTAATTCTCCAACTTTACACAAAAAGTTACCATTTTTCATTCTCACATAACTATTTCCAGTGCATCCAACTTACCATACTTATGAGTTCAGGAACTTGCCACAATTATATGAGTGTATGAACTTATCCTAGTCAGACCTTTGGCATCCATTCACTGAGGGGTTCAGAATATTTCATATAATTATGAGTCATTAACTTACCATAAGTATGAGTTTTAAGAACACACAAATTAATCTTAATCTTATATTCGTATAAAAAATAAAGGTTTCATTCATACAACATATATATTTACATATGCTTAAACATCATTCTTGATATTACAATACTTAATATCAAAAGCTTCTACCAAAAGATACTATCACATATATCTAAGTTGTCTACCGACCAGTCTCTTCACCAGTCTTCTTCTTATTGGGACACTTGTTGAATCGGTGACCCGTTCTCCCACATGAGAAACACCTCCTCATATTCGGCTTAGGACAATACAAAGAAATGTGTCCTTCCTACTTGCAGTTGAAACAGACATTCTTCCACATCATGCATTCTCCAGCGTGAGTCTTTCCACACTTGATATAGGCTTGCTTCTTCTTCAGGTTTGAATTTTCAGAGTTTTCACTGTCTTTTTCCCTCTTTCTCTTCTTCTTGTTCTTCTTGCTGGTTCCTTTAGACGATCCACCACCTTCAGTCTTCATTCTTTCCACATGCGCCTTCAGCTCGTTCCGTTCTTCTGTCATTTCGCGGAACGCCCGCTCTGTCTTCTACAACTCCTCTAGAAGAAACACTTTACTTCGGAGTTCCTGGACTTCTGCAGATAGCTGATCTTGATCTCCAACTTTGATCTTATTCTTTAACTCTACCTTAGCTTCTTTAGACTCCGCCTCCTCATCACTACTCAGATACATCTCGAGATAATCATCATGATCACTCCCGTGATTAACCATGGGATCTTTTCCTACTTCTTCAACTATTTCGCTCTTTGCTGGTACCTCGGCTACTGGCACTGGTGCGACAGCCGCTGGTATCTCCGTACTCATCTTATCTTTTCCCGACATACTGCAATCAGTTTAAACAACTTGATTAGTACTTTACAAGTACAATCTTTTAACACTATGTGTTCACATATCTCACTATCGATGCGCTTCAGTAATCATTCACTTAGTACTCTAAATGAGTATTCTATATCTCACTTATGTTTATATTCATAGGGTTTTCCCCACCCCACTTAAGGTTTATAACCTATAGCTTTGATACCAACCTGTGACGCCCCCAAATCCGGGTTACCTGACCCCCCGAGTTTGGTGCTCACGATCCATAATATAATAACATCTAACTATCCATTCATATAGAAATAGTAATATATAAGTCATTAACAGATATTGTTAATACATTAGTCTCAGGTCCACTAACCTTAACATTACAAACATACCCTTAGATATACAAAAAGGGTTTACAAATACAACATATTAATAATATTATTCATTATACTAATTTATCACTATGCCTTTTCCTTTGTTCTTCTTCGCAGTACCTTCTGCAACTTCGTCCCTAGCTGAAAAGTTTTATTTAGCAAGGGTGAGCAACAAGTTTGCCCCGCAAGTTAAGACATACGATAAAGGTATAGAAATCAATATCAAGCCTTCTCACATTCTACTCAACAATACTTCAATTGTAAGACCCCAACTTTTATGAATAAAGATGAATTTTCTATAATTATCATTTTTGAATATTATGGAATGAATTTGATATAATGTTATAGTTGTGGGTAATATTTATAAATTTTGCAAAGTACGCAAGTTGTTATATAATATTTGATTGGTCGGGAAATATTCGTTTTAGCAGGGAATATTCGTACGACGGCACAATCATTGGTGGACCCCACAACAAAATTATTGTCAAATTGAGAAAACAATAAAAATATTTTACGAAAATAACAGCGAAAGTTTTATCGTTAACTGTTGAAACACCCGGTGTTAAAAGTACAGGAATACGCGTGGTTGCATAGTAGCACACGGTATTGATTATTGATGCTTACGTGAGAAGTCACTCGGTTTTGCTCAATTATTGCTACAATAATTGATGCATTTCTCACGTTATTTGATTCAATTATTGTCAATATTTTATATATTATTAAATGAATAATTGAGACGACGAAGTTATTAATATTATTATTTATAATATTAACGATGTCTAGAAGTTCTGCCAAAGAGAGGCTTGGTCACCTAATTGCACGTCAATAGGGATAAATCCTTATTGGAAAGCCCCATCTTTCCTGGAAACGACCTGGTCGATTAATATTGTGAATTATAATAATGATGATAAATGTTGTTAAAATATTGAGAGGAATTTTTTTTTTATGAATTAGATGTCGTAAATTTTGCTTATTATTTGGATTCCCAGTTACCCATTTTTCAAAATAATCGGTAGAAAGTTATCTCACTCTTGTTTTATTTTATATATATATATATATATATATATATATATATATATATATATATATATATATATATATATATATATTGCATTTGGAGATTGACTAATGGGGGAAGTAATATTTGGATTCACGGGAGGAAAGATAAGTTAGTGGAGGGAGTATAATGATCAAATGTCACAAAGTCTTTGGTGGATGTTGATGGATGTTGGTTTTGGTGGAAAAATGCCATATAAGGCATGTGTTGAATATATATATATATATATATATATATATATATATATATATATATATATACATATTATATTTTTTTTGTTTTGTTTTACTTGATAATTGAATTAAGCTGAAGGCATCCGTGAATTGTTTCTGTAGCGTCCGTGATTTATTTTTCAAATAGTATCCCTTCAATTCTCCTATAAATAGAAGCTCATTCCTTCATTATTTCTTACGAATTCACTGAAACTCTAAAGAGAGAAATTATAGAGAGAAAGAAAAAAAGTATTCTGCTACTGCACTACTCCTATATCCAGTACTCTTCTTCTTCAGGTAAGGGGTATTATTTCTTTTGTATTCATGAAGAGAACTTCTGTTATTCCATTATTTTTTATTCTGGTGGAATAACCTGTATACGCGGGCTACCCTATACTTGGTAAAATTCTTCTGTTATTCCATTCTTTATTATTCTGTTGGAATATCCTGTCTGTGCGTTTTACGCCGGACCTGGTTTCATTATTTATTATTCTGTCAGAATATCCTGTCTGTGCGTTTACGCCGGACCTGGTTCCATTATTTTTTATTCTGTTGGAATATCATGTCTGTGCTTTTACGCCAGACCTGATTCCATTATTTATTATTCTGTCGAAATGTCCTGTCGGTGCGTTTACGCATGACCTGGTTCCGTTATTTATTATTATGTTGGAATAACCTGTATGTGCGGTCTATCGCATGCCTGGTGATTTCTTTTGTTATTCCATTCTTTATTATACTCAGTTGGTTAAAGTTTTGGCTTTTATACTCCATGAAATTAGTGGAATATCCTTAATATTTGCGCTTCATCCGGTATATTTTCATGGAAATATTCTTCTGAGCATTCTTGAATTTTACTCCACAAAGCAGTATCATGTTGACAATTTGGACGTTATTGGTTCATGGATAAATTAATTCTTGAACTTGTTTTATTGAATTCTTATATCATTGTCATCATCCTCATGTTTATATTTTGTTGAAAGTCATTTGTGGCATGTAGTGCATAGATGGACTTGGTATGATTATAACCAGGGATTATTCGGTGTAATCATGAGCGTTATGTTACAAATGATGTGGTAAAAGTCCTCATTGGCCCGTAGTGCATTGATGGACAGTTGTTGGCATGATCATGACCATTGATGAATACACGAATATCCTTGGCCCGTAGTGCATGGATTATTTGTAGTTGTGATACTAATGAATATCCTTGGCCGTAGTGCAGGGATGATGTGGATTATTTATTAAGCTGAGTCCCAGCGATAAAAGTGATGAAAAACTTTTTAAATCATAAAAGATAGTAGATTTTATTCTCTACTTGACTCTTTTAATGGATTACTTATTCCGCTGCAGTTAAACTTGATGTTTGTTATATTGTATCAGTTTAACACTGTTGAAGGCTAATGATAATTTATTCTACATTATCTTAGTCATAATATTTCTTACTGGGCTAGTTGAGCTCACCCTTTCTTTCATTGTTCTCTTCAGGAAATGAGAACGTAGCCGGGACTAGTCGGGAAACGGAGTGACGGTCCAGATGATAGTATCAGTAGTCATCACTATTTTGTTAAATAGTGTGACAATAAATGTAATGAGGACTTATTATAAGTGTGGATATTGTCTAGAAGACAGTATTTGTAATAAAACTCACAGCTCTCTTGTTATATATTAAAGATTGCATTTATATTCTGTACCATGTATTTGGCGACTCAGAATAGGTGATGTATACCTATTTTGGGGGCGTCACAGTTGATATCAGAGCTTAGGGATATGATCCCTGGCTAAGATGTGAGACTAGAACTAGGAGGGGAGAGGCGGGGAATTCCTTCACTAGTATGACCTGCCTAAGTTTATTTGGTATTTAATTGGTCGGTCAGAGTATAGGGATATTATGTTACATGTCAATTAACCTTTGTTTTGTGGCAGTATTTGAAAATGACATCCGAGAATGTTGAGAATAGCAATGGAGCACAGGAGACCGTTGAGGTTCCACATATCAATAATCAGGATAACGTGCATCAGGAAGGCGACAATCCTCATGCAAACAACAACACTGACCAGATGATGAATGACGGAATGTTCAGAGGCTTTATGCAATTTATGCAACATCAGGCGAGAAAGGCTCTTGTCCAAAATGTAGGTGAAAACACTGAAAACTCTCGGACGGTCACCGTTAAGCAGTTCAAGGAGCTGGGACCACCGGAGTTTATTGGAGAGCCAAAACCACTTAAGGCAAAAATGTGGATCAAGCAGATCACCAAGATATTTGATATCTTGGGATGCGCTGAGGAGCAAAAGGTTCCCTTTGCCACCTTTATGTTGCGAGGAGAGGTAGATTACTGGTGGGAATCGGTAAAGCGTACTCAACCTGCCGCATTGAAGATGTCTTGGGAAAAGTTTCAAGAACTGTTCAATGACAAGTACTTTCCCGAAAGTATTCGTCACATGAAGGAGGTAGAGTTCATCAAGTTGGAGCAGAATAATATAACCGTATCGCAGTACGAAGCTAAGTTTGCCGAGTTATCCCGGTTTACGTCCCACTTGGTTGATAATGAGGAGAGAATGACATGGATATTTTTAAGAGGTTTGAAACCGGAGATACGTCAATATCTTATTTCTCATAAACTGTGTTTGTATTCAGATGTTGTAAATAGGGCTCAGTTATTGGAGCGCGATAACGAGTCAATGCAACCAAGAGAAAACAGCCGGCAGAATGAAAATACCAGTGGTAACAGTCATCGAAGCGGTGACAACAAACGTGGAGGGAATCAACATGCCAGAAATGGTAACCACTTCGGTGGTAATCATGACTAAAATAATAAGAATGGACATTTCAAGAAGAGGAGATTCAACAATGATGGAAAGACGTCAGCACCAACACCCGTTGTTAAGGAAGGAGAACGACCACCTATCATATGCTTCAAATGCGGAGGGGAGGGACATATCAGTCCAAACTGTGCGATGCCATCCCAAGCGTGTTATAATTGTGGAAAAGAAGGTCACCTAACCCAATTTTGTCGTGCCTCGAAGACAAGTCCAGTTAGAACGGTGACACAAAATACCGTCCAAGACAAGTCAAAACCAGTAGTTCAAGGGAGTGCTTTTGTTGTGACCTCTCAAAAAGTAAGGAACCTAAACTAGGTCATCACTGGTAAGCTTATCATAAACTCTAGTGAAGTCTATACCTTATTTGATACCTTTTATACCCATTCTTTTATTTCTCCTACTTGCGCTCAACGATTAAATTTGACTCTGGAGAAATTATACTTTGACTTATCTGTGGAAACTCCGTTGGGAGAAACTTTCATTACATCCACTGTTTATAAGTCTTGTTTGGTTCAAATCGGTACCCTCACATTACTTGTCGATCTTATTTCATTGAAAATACTTGCATTTGATGTGATTCTAGGGATTGATTGGTTAACTACTCATCATGCTAAAATTGATTGTTTTCGTAAGGTTGTTAGCTTTCATACTCCTAATCAACCTATTATGTGAATTCAAGCGACCAAACCATTAAAATCAATCACGGTCATCTCAAGCCATAAAGCTATTCGTTTATTGAAAAACGGATGTCAAGCTTTCTTAGCTCATGTCACAGATCTAAACAAAAATACGTCAGTTTTGAATGATATTTCTATTGTTAATGAATTTCCTGACGTATTCCCTGAAGAACTTCCTGCCTACCCCAGAGCGTGAAATTGAATTTTGTATTGACCTTGAACAGGGTACAAAATCCATTTCTAAAGCCCCATATTAGATGGCTCCTATTGAACTTCAGGAGTTAAAGACCCAACTGCAGGAATTGTTAGACATTGACTTTATTCGTCCTAGAATTTCTCCTTGGGGTGCTCCTGTTCTATTCGTGAAGAAGAAAGATGGGAGTATGCGACTTTGTATTAATTATCGGGAGTTGAATCATGTCACCATCAAAAATAGGTACCCATTGTCACGTATTGATGACCTGTTTGACCAGTTGCAAGGAGCCAAATTCTTTTTAAAGATTGATCTTCGTTTCGGATATCACCAATTAAATATTAGAACTGATGACATTCCAAAGAAGGCTTTCAGAACTCGGTATGGGCATTATGAATTCCTAGTCATGTCTTTTGGATTAACTAATGCTCCTCCTGCCTTTATGGATATGATGAACTGAGTATTCAAGGAATATTTGGATCACTTTGTGGTCGTCTTTATTGATGACATCCTTATTTATTCCAAAAGCCGTGAAGATCATAAGCAACGCTTGAGGCTGATACTCCAAAAGCTTCGTGAATATAAGCTTTATGCCAAATTGAAGAAATATGAGCTCTGGCTTGAGGAAGTAGCATTCCTTGGGCACATAGTATCAAGTCATGGAATATCTGTTGACCCAGCAAAGATTGAAGTTATTCAAAGCTGGGAGCAACCTAAATCAGCGACCGAAGTACGTAGCTTTCTCGGCTTAGCTAGTTATTATCGGAGATTCGTAGAAGGGTTTTCCCGAATTGCTACTCCCTTAACTCAGCTGACTCGGAAAGATACAAAATTCGGTTGAAACGAAAAATATGAGAAGAGTTTTCAAGAGCTCAAGAGGAGACTCATTTTAGCACCTGTTCTGACAATACCATCTGGCTCGGAGGGATTTGTCATCTACGGTGATGCTTCAGGCAAAGGGTTAGGATGTGTTCTCATGCAACATGGGAAAGTCATAGCCTATGCCTCTCAACAACTCAAAGAATATGAGAGGAATTATCCTACTTATGATCTAGAGTTGGCGGTTGTTGTCTTCACACTTAAAATTTGGAGGCATTACTTGTATGGGGAGAAGGTGGAGATCTTTACGGATCATAAAAGCCTCAAAAATTTCTTCACTCAAAAGGAACTCAACATGCGACAGCGACGTTGGCTTGAACTGTTAAAAGATTATGATCATACCATCCAATACCATCCGGGAAAAGTGAACGTGGTAGCTGACGCATTGAGTAGAAGATCATATACGGGTACGAGTGCGATATTGTCCACGCAAAGGCCCATTTTGTATGACTTGCAAAGGATGGAGATAGAAATAAAGACTCCAGGGATCCACGTGATGATGGTGAATATACGAGTAGAACCGACATTAATCGATAAAGTTAAAGCTGCTCAAGCTATAGACCTGGAGCTGATGCGTATGAGGAAGAAAGTACAAGAAGGTGCTATACCGGAAGTAAGAATCGATGAAGAAGGAATACTTTGAGTCAACTCCAGACTTTGTGTTCCTAACGACCCTGAGTTAAAGTATGAAATTATAATGGAGGCGCACAACACACCGTTTATAATCCATCCTGGGAGTATCAAAATGTATCATTGTGACGCCCCCAGAATAGGTATACAACACCCATTCTGAGTCGCCAAATACATGGTACAGAAAGCAAACTACAACTTCAATAATACAATTGTCGTGCAAAATACGACAACACATACTGTGAGTTTAAATACAAATATTGTCTTCTAGACAATATCCACACCCAAATAAATCCTCATTACAATTATTCAAACACTATTTTACAGAAATAGTGAGGACTGCTAATACAACTTTCTAGAACCATCACTCCATACCCCGACTAGATCCTGCTATGTTCTCACCTCCTGAGAAGAAAAATAGAACAAAAAGGAAAAGGGTGAGCTCAACTAGCCCAGTAAAGAATATTATGACTAAGATAATATACAACAAATTATCGTTAGTCTTCAACAGGGAAAAATCTGATAAAATATAATCGACAACAAGTTTTAGATCAACAACTGCAGCGGAAACAGCAAACCATTAGAAGAGTCAAGTAGAGAAAGAATTCTACTATCTTCTAAGATTTAAAAGTCCATCATCAATATTTTATTCCTGTAACATCAATTAATAATCATCTTTAACCAAATATTCATCTTTGCACTACAGGCCAAAGATATTCATTTGTATCATCAGTCGGTCATGTTCATCTCAACACCTGTTCATCTTTGCACTACAGGCCAAAGATATTCATCAAGTAATTATACATCTTTGCACTACAGGCCAAAGATATTCAGTAATATCATCATTTAGGACTGAGGATGATGAAAAATATCTTAAAGAGAACGAATCCAATGAGACAGAAGGACAAATAGTAGGGATTCGTATAACAGTTTATCCAAGATCAATAATACTTCATAATAATCAATTGTGAAGCAGAATTCAAAAATAAAGATCAAAACATGGATACAATCAAAGATAGTAACCATAATAGACATCTTGGACAAAAAGGGAAAATTTTATTTTTCGGTGAATAGTGCCGTATTCGTGAATAGTGTCGTATACGTGAATAGTGCCGTATACGTGAATAGTAACCCCCGACACAAAAAGTTCCAAATTTGATAAAAACTCATATCAATATTTCAGCATAATGATATTGAAGAAAATAATATCCCTTACCTCAAAATATCAGTACTTCTGGTCGGAATACCGGTATAAGGCTGAAAGAAACTTGCTCTGATGAATAAAAACTCTCAAAGTATCTAAATACTCACAAAATACACTCAATAATCTAGAGAGAGAAAGAGAGAAAACTTGTTTCTGGTGTGATTTTCAATTCTAACTTAGCCCTCTATTTATAGGAAAATTTTGGTAGGTTTGACCTGCAACCTGATGGCTTTACCTGCTACTATTCCCACCCACCACATTTGAAATATAATTCAGCACATTTCTTCACCAACCACAAGTAGGGCCCACCAATTCTAGAATTTTCCACCAAAATGATAAACTCCGAAAATTCAACAATTTCTGAACCAGTCATCTTGTAAAATTCGTAATAAATCATACGTTCATTTTTAACGGTTCAAAATTTGTGGACATATACTCAACTTATATATGTATAACATATCCAAAAATTACCACGATCCAACGGTCGGATTAAAAATTATAACCCCCGCAAACTATCTCAAAAACCCTGATTTTTAATACCTCCATTCCGACAAAAATACTGACAAAAACCTCAACATTAACTCCTTCATTTTTAACCACAAAAATATATCCCTCATTTATATCCACATAAAATAAATATTTCCTTATCATATGAATCAATAATTAATTATTCACAAATAATATTACAGAATCACATTTATGACAACCAGGCCGTTCCCAGGAAAGAGGGGGCTTTCCAATAAGGATTTCTCCTTACTGGCGCGCAATTAGATGACCAAACCTCTCCTTAGACAGAACTTTCTAGACATTGCCAATAATGTTATCTAATAATATTATTCAAATAATATGAATTATTGATCTGATAAATGAAAATACTGTGCAGCAACAATTATTGAAACAACAATAATATAAAATATCAACGCAGCAATTATTGAATCAATAAAATAAAATATTGAATAATAACTACTGTAACAATTATTGAGTAGTGCCTTCTTACGTAAGAATCAATAATTGGTGCAATACCGTGTGCTACTGTATTTTAACCACCGGGTATTCCAACAGTATTAACGGTAACAACTACGCCGTTATTTATAAACAACTTATACTTGTCGTTTTCTTCATCCAATCGCTTTCCGTTATGGGGCCCACACAAGGCTGCGTCGTCGTACGAATATTCCCCGACAGCAAGAATATTCCACGACCAACCGAATATTCACCGACCAAAAATAAATATTTTATAACCACTTGCTTATTTTGCAAAATTTGCACATTTCACCCATAACCAAAGTATTATATCAAATTAACCCCTTATTATTCACAATAATATTTAGAGAAAATTTGATTTTATTCATTAATAAGTTGGGGTCTTACAACCTCCCCTCCTTATGAAATTTCGTCCTCGAAATTGACGTACGTACCTGATGTTTCAAAAAGGTGAGGATACCTCGCTTTCATTTCTGATTCCAACTCCCAGGTCATTTCTTCAATAGCATGGTTTCTCCACAAAACCTTAACTTGTGGTATAACCTTCGTGCGTAGGACATGCTCTTTCCTATCCAAGATCTTAACAGGTACCTCCTCGTACGTTAAATCTTCAGCTATCTCGTCTGGTTCTAACTCAATAATGTGGTTCGGGTCTTTAACATATTTACGAAGCATAGATATGTGAAAAACATTATGAACACGAGACATGCTTGGAGGTAATGCGAGTCTATATGCCACATTTCCTATTCGCTCAAGAATCTCAAATGGACCAACAAATCTTGGATTGAGCTTTCCTCTCTTCCCAAATCTTGTAACTCCCTTCCATGGTGCAACACGTAACAATACATGATCCCCAATATTAAATTCCACGTCCTTCCGATGAAGATCCGCATAACTCTTTTGTCGATCCTGTGCCGTTTGTATACGTTGTCGAATCGTTTGGATCTTCTCTGTAGTAATGCGTACCAATTCTGGTCCCAACAATGTTGCTTCACCCACCTCGTCCCAGCATACTGGAGAACGACATTTTCTTCCATACAACGCCTCAAATGGAGCCATACCTATGCTCGCCTGATAACTGTTGTTGTAGGAGAATTCCACCAATGGTAGGTACTTATCCCAACTCCCTTTGAGATCTAAGACACAAAGTCTTAATAGATCTTCAAGAGTTTGAATAGTCCTCTCTGATTGTCCGTCCGTTTGAGGATGGTATGCTGAACTGAATCGTAAATCCGTGCCCATAGCTTTCTGCAAGCTAACCCAAAATCGTGAAGTGAATCTTGGGTCACGATCCGAAACTATGGATACTGGCATGCCATGCAATCTCACAATCTCGTTCACGTACATACTAGCAAGACGTTCAAGGGAATAAGTCTCACGTATCGGCAAGAAATGAGCGGACTTGGTTAATCTATCAACAATAACCCAAATCGCATCTATGCCTTGAGAAACCTTGGGAAGACCCGTAACAAAATCCATAGTAATGTGTTCCCACTTCCATTTCGGAATCTCAAGTGGTTGCAATGGACCCTTTGGTACTTGATGCTCCGCTTTTACACGTTGACAAGTTAAACACCTCGAGATAAACTCCGCGATCTCTCTTTTCATATTGCTCCACCAAAATGTATGTCGAAGATCGTGATACATTTTGGTACTCCCAGGATGGATTGCAAACGGTGTGTTGTGTGCCTCCATCATTATTCTATGCTTCAAGTCAAAATCGTTAGGAACACAAAGTCTGGAGTTGACTCGAAGTATTCCTTCTTCATCGATTCTTGCTTCTGGAATAGCACCTTCTTGCACTTTCTTCTTCATACGCATCAGCTCCATGTCCGTAGCTTGAGCAGCTTTAACTTTATCGATTAAAGTCGGTTCTACTCGTATATTTGATATCATCATGTGGGTACTTGGAGCCTTCATCTCTATCTCCATCCTTTGCAAGTCATACAAAATGGGCCTTTGTGTTAAAAACATTGCACTCGTACCCGCATATGATCTTCTACTCAATGCGTCAGCTACTACGTTTGCTTTTCCAGGATGATATTGGATGGTATGATCGTAATCTTTCAACAGCTCGAGCCAACGTCGCTGCCGCATGTTGAGTTCCTTTTGGGTGAAGAAATATTTGAGGCTTTTATGATCTGTATAGATCTCCACTTTCTCCCCATAAAGGTAGTGTCTCCAGATCTTCAACGCAAAAACGACTGCTGCCAACTCCAAATCATGAGTAGGATAATTCCTCTCATATTCTTTGAGTTGTCGTGAGGCATAGGCTATGACTTTCCCATGTTGCATGAGAACACATCCTAACCCTTTGCCTGAAGCATCGCTGTAGATAACAAATCCATCCGAACCAGATGGTATTGTCAGAACAGGTGCCGAAATGAGTCTCCTCTTGAGTTCTTGGAAACTCTTCTCGCATTCCTCACTCCATACGAATTTTGTATCTTTCCGAGTCAGCTGAGTTAACGGAGTAGCGATTCGAGAAAATCCTTCCACAAATCTCCGATAATAACCAGCTAAGCCCAGAAAGCTACGTACTTCGGTTACCGACTTCGGTTGCTCCCAACTTTGTATGGCTTCAATCTTCGCCGGGTCGACAGATACTCCATGTTTTGACACCACGTGCCCAAGGAATGCTACTTCCTCAAGCCAGAACTCGCATTTCTTCAGTTTGGCATATAGCTTGTTTTCACGAAGCCTTTGCAGTACCAGCTTCAAATGGCGCTCATGATCTTCACGGCTTTTGGAATAGATGAGGATGTCATCAATAAAGACAACAACGAACTGATCCAAATATTCTTTGAATACACGGTTCATCATATCCATGAAGGCAGCAGGAGCATTAGTCAATCCAAAAGACATTACTAAGAATTCATAATGCCCGTACCGAGTTCTGAAGGCAGTCTTTGGAATATCCTCAGTTTTAATCTTCAGCTGATGATATCCAGAACGAAGATCGATCTTTGAAAAGAATTGTGCTCCTTGCAACTGGTCAAACAGGTCATCAATGCGAGGTAGCGGATACCTATTCTTGATGGTGACATGGTTCAATTCTCGATAGTCAATACAAAGTCGCATACTCCCGTCTTTCTTCTTTACGAATAAAACAGGAGCACCCCAAGGAGACGTACTAGGACGAATAAAACCGATGTCCAACAACTCCTGTAGTTGGACTTTTAACTCCTGAAGTTCAATAGGAGCCATTCGATATGGGGTTTTAGAAATGGGCTTTGTACCGGGTTCAAGGTCAATAAAGAATTCAATTTCTCGTTCCGGGGGTAGACCGGGAAGTTCTTCAGGAAATACATCGGAAAATTCTCTAACAATAGAAATATTATTCAAATCTGACTTGTCTTTGTTCAAATCCATAACATGGGCTAAGAAAGCTTGACATCCGTTTTTCAATAAACGAATAGCTTTGTGGCTTGATATGACAGTGACTGATTTTAGTGGTTTAGTAGTTTGAATTCGTATGACAGGTTGGTTAGGAATATGAAAACTAACAACCTTACGAAAACAATCAATTTTAGCATGATGAGTGGTTAACCAATCAATTCCTAAAATCACATCAAAAGCAAGTATCTTTAAAGAGATAAGATCAACAGGTAATGTGATAGTGCCAACTTGGATCATGCAAGATTTATAAACTGTAGATGTAACGAAGGTTTCACCCAACGGAGTTTCAACAGATAAGTTAAAGTCCAATTTCTCCGGAGTCAAGTTTAAACGTTGAGCACAAGCAGGAGAGATAAAAGAATGGGTAGAACCGGTATCTAGTAAAGTATAAACTTCGCAAGAATTCAAGATTAGCTTACCCGTGATCACCTCGTTCGGGTTTCTCGCGTTTTGGCCAGTAACGACAAACGCCCTTCCAGGAACCGCTGATTTCGACTTATCCGGGATAACTTTTGGAGTCACCATCCCCGCTGAACTTGGTTTTGCTACAGAACACTCTCGAGCTATATGACCTTCCTTTCCACAGTTATAACATACCTTGGATTGTTGTGGGCAGTTTGGGCTGATATGTCCCTCTTTCCCACATTTGTAACATACGACCGGTGGTCGTTCTCCTCCCCTAGAAACAGTTGATGTTTGTGCTGACGTCTTCACGTTATCATTGTTGTACCTTCTCTTCTTGAAATCTCCTCCCGACTCGCTCCTTCTATTATCACGACCACGATTACCACCAGAGTGGTTACCGCTTTTGTCCGAATGTTTTTCTCCCTGCTGGTTTTCATTGCTTCGATGACTGCCGCCACCGGTATGACCCTGGTTGTGGTCCCTCGGTTGCACATACTCATTATCTCGCTCTAATAATTGAGCCCTGTTTACAACATCTGAATATAAAGAAAATTTATGAGAGATAAGATATTGCCGAATCTCGGGTTTTAGACCTCTCAGAAACATCCTTGTCATTCGTTCCTCATTTTCGACCAAATGAGGTGCAAACCTGGATAACTCTGCAAACTTCGCCTCGTACTGGGACACCGTCATGTTGTTTTGTTCCAGTCTAATAAACTCAACCTCCTTCATATGACGAATACTTTCAGGAAAGTACTTGTCATTGAACAGTTTTTGAAATGTTTCCCAGGACATGTTGAGTGCGTCAGGCTGGGTACGCTTCACAGACTCCCACCAGTAGTCTGCCTCACCGCGGAACATAAATGTGGCGAATGGAACCTTCTGTTCCTCCGTGCATCCCAAGACATCAAATATCTTGGTAATTTGCTTGACCCACGTTTCCGCCATGATCGGATCCGGCTTTCCCTTAAATTCTGGTGGTCCCAATTCTTTGAACTGCTTAGCTGTGACAAACCGCGCGTTGTTATCATTTCCACCCGTATTCTGCACACGAGTCTCCCTCGTCTGATTTTGCATGAACTGCAAAAAGCTCCTAAACATTCCATCATTCATCGTTTGCTCGGTAACGTTGTTTACAGGAGGAATATTGCCTTCCTGTTGCACGTTCCCCTGGGTAGTGATCAAAGGTGTCTCCACAGTCTGATTTACTCCATTATTAACGTTCTCAGCTGCCATTCTTAAATACTGCCATAAAACAAGGGTTAATAGTCATGTCATATATTATCCCTATACTCTGACCGACCAAATAAACACCAAATAAACTTAGTCAGGTCATACTAGCGAAGGAATTCCCCGTCTCTCCCCTCCTAGTTCTTGTCTCACATCTCAGCCAGGGATCATATCCCTAAGCTCTGATACCAACTGTGACGCCCCCAGAATAGGTATACAACACCCATTCTGAGTCGCCAAATACATGGTACAGAAAGCAAACTACAACTTCAATAATACAATTGTCGTGCAAAATACGACAACACATACTGTGAGTTTAAATACAAATATTGTCTTCTAGACAATATCCACACTCAAATAAATCCTCATTACAATTATTCAAACACTATTTTACAGAAATAGTGAGGACTGCTAATACATCTTTCTAGAACCATCACTCCATACCCCGACTAGATCCTGCTATGTTCTCACCTCCTGAGAAGAAAAATGGAACAAAAAGGAAAAGGGTGAGCTCAACTAGCCCAGTAAAGAATATTATGACTAAGATAATATACAACAAATTATCGTTAGTCTTCAACAGGGAAAAATCTGATAAAATATAATCGACAACAAGTTTTAGATCAACAACTGCAGCGGAAACAGCAAACCATTAGAAGAGTCAAGTAGAGAAAGAATTCTACTATCTTCTAAGATTTAAAAGTCCATCATCAATATTTTATCCCTGTAACATCAATTAATAATCATCTTTAACCAAATATTCATCTTTGCACTACAGGCCAAAGATATTCATTTGTATCATCAGTCGGTCATGTTCATCTCAACACCTGTTCATCTTTGCACTACAGGCCAAAGATATTCATCAAGTAATTATACATCTTTGCACTACAGGCCAAAGATATTCAGTAATATCATCATTTAGGACTGAGGATGATGAAAAATATCTTAAAGAGAACGAATCCAATGAGACAGAAGGACAAATAGTAGGGATTCGTATAACAGTTTATCCAAGATCAATAATACTTCATAATAATCAATTGTGAAGCAGAATTCAAAAATAAAGATCAAAACATGGATACAATCAAAGATAGTAACCATAATAGACATCTTGGACAAAAAGGGAAAATTTTATTTTTCGGTGAATAGTGCCGTATTCGTGAATAGTGCCGTATACGTGAATAGTGCCGTATACGTGAATAGTAACCCCCGACACAAAAAGTTCCAAATTTGATAAAAACTCATATCAATATTTCAGCATAATGATATTGAAGAAAATAATATCATTAAGAAGAAAATAATATCCCTTACCTCAAAATATCAGTACTTCTGGTCGGAATACCGGTATAAGGCTGAAAGAAACTTGCTCTGATGAATAAAACTCTCAAAGTATCTAAATACTCACAAAATACACTCAATAATCTAGAGAGAGAAAGAGAGAAAACTTGTTTCTGGTGTGATTTTCAATTCTAACTTAGCCCTCTATTTATAGGAAAATTTTGGTAGGTTTGACCTGCAACCTGATGGCTTTACCTGCTACTATTCCCACCCACCACATTTGAAATATAATTCAGCACATTTCTTCACCAACCACAAGTGGGGCCCACCAATTCTAGAATTTTCCACCAAAATGATAAACTCCGAAAATTCAACAATTTCTGAACCAGTCATCTTGTAAAATTCGTAATAAATCATACGTTCATTTTTAACGGTTCAAAATTTGTGGACATATACTCAACTTATATATGTATAACATATCCAAAAATTACCACGATCCAACGGTCGGATTAAAAATTATAACCCCCGCAAACTATCTCAAAAACCCTGATTTTTAATACCTCCATTCCGACAAAAATACTGACAAAAACCTCAACATTAACTCCTTCATTTTTAACCACAAAAATATATCCCTCATTTATATCCACATAAAATAAATATTTCCTTATCATATGAATCAATAATTAATTATTCACAAATAATATTACAGAATCACATTTATGACAACCAGGCCGTTCCCAGGAAAGAGGGGGCTTTCCAATAAGGATTTCTCCTTACTGGCGCGCAATTAGATGACCAAACCTCTCCTTAGACAGAACTTTCTAGACATTGCCAATAATGTTATCTAATAATATTATTCAAATAATATGAATTATTGATCTGATAAATGAAAATACTGTGCAGCAACAATTATTGAAACAACAATAATATAAAATATCAACGCAGCAATTATTGAATCAATAAAATAAAATATTGAATAATAACTACTGTAACAATTATTGAGTAGTGCCTTCTTACGTAAGAATCAATAATTGGTGCAATATCGTGTGCTACTGTATTTTAACCACCTGGTATTCCAACAGTATTAACGGTAACAACTACGCCGTTATTTATAAACAACTTATACTTATCGTTTTCTTCATCCAATCGCTTTCCGTTATGGGGCCCACACAAGGCTGCGTCGTCGTACGAATATTCCCCGACAGCAAGAATATTCCACGACCAACCGAATATTCACCGACCAAAAATAAATATTTTATAACCACTTGCTTATTTTGCAAAATTTGCACATTTCACCCATAACCAAAGTATTATATCAAATTAACCCCTTATTATTCACAATAATATTTAGAGAAAATTTGATTTTATTCATTAATAAGTTGGGGTCTTACAATCATGATCTTCGACATACATTTTAGTGGGGCAATATGAAAAGAGAGATAGCGCTGTTTATCTCAAGGTGTTTAACTTGTCAACGAGTCAAGGCAGAGCATCAAGTACCAAAAGGTCCATTACAACCACTTGAAATTCCAGAATAGAAGTGGGAGCACATTACCTTAGATTTCGTTACTGGTCTTCCCAAGGTTTCTCAAGGCATAGATGCAATTTGGTTCATTGTTAATAAATTGACCAAGTCTGCTCATTTTTTACCAATACGAGAAACTTATACACTTGAACGTCTTGCTCTTATGTACACAAAAGAGATTGTAAGACTGCATGGTATGCCAGTATCCATAGTTTCTGATCGAGACCCAAGATTCACTTCACGATTTTGGGTTAGTTTGCAAAAAGCTATGGACACAAATTTACGAGTTAGTTCGGCATATCATTCTCAGACAGACGGACAATCAAAGAGAACTATTCAAACTCTTGAAGATTTATTAAAACTTTGTGTCTTTGACTTCAAGAGAAGTTGGGATAAGTTCTTACCATTGGTGGAGTTTTCCTACAACAACAGTTATCAAGCAAGTATTGGCACGGCTCCATTCGAGGTGTTGTATAGAAGTAAGTGTCGTTCTCCAGTATGCTGGGATGAGGTGGGTGAAGAAACGTTGTTGGGACTGGAGTTGGTACGTATGACTACGAAAAATATTCAAATGATCCGATAACGTATAAAAACCTCACAAGACCGACAAAAGAGTTATGCTGATCTTCATCAAAAGGACGTGAAATTCGATATTGGAGATCATGTGTTGTTACGTGTTGCTCCATGGAAAAGAGTTATGAGATTTAGAAAGAGAGAAAAGTTCAATCCTCGATTCATTGGCCCATTTTTAATCCTCAATCGAGTAGGGACTATAGCCTATAGACTCGCTTTACCGCCAAGTATTTCTCGTGTTCATAATATTTTTTATATATCCATATTACGTAAATATGTGAAAGACCCGAACTACATTATTGAGTTAGAACCAGACGAAATAGCGGAAGATTTAACGTATGAAGAGGTTCTTGTTCAAATCTTGGATAAGAAAGAACGTATTCTACGCTCCAAGGTTATACCTCAAGTCAAAGTTTTATGGAGGAACCACGATGTTGAGGAAATGACCTGGGAATTAGAATCTGAAATGAAATCAAGGTATCCTTACCTCTTCGACATACCAGGTGCGTACCCTAATTTCGAGGGCGAAATTTCATAAGAAGGGGAGATTGTAAGACCCCAACTTTTATAAATAAAGATGAATTTTCTATAATTATCATTTTTGAATATTATGGAATGAATTTGATATAATGTTATAGTTGTGGGTAATATTTATAAATTTTGCAAAGTACGCAAGTTGTTATATATTATTCGATTAGTCGGGAAATATTCGTTTTAGCAGGGAATATTCGTACGACGACACAATTATTGGTGGACCCCACAACGAAATTATTGTCGGATTGAGAAATCGACAAAAATATTTTATGAAAATAACGGCAGAAGTTTTATCGTTAACTGTTGAAACACCAGGTGTTAAAAGTACAAGAATACGCGTGGTTCCATAGTAGCACACGGTATTGATTATTGATGCTTACGTGAGAAGTCACTCGGTTTTGTTCAATTATTGCTACAGTAATTGCTGCATAGTATCTCATGTTATTTGATTCAATTATTATCGATATTTTATATATTATTAAATCAATAATTGAGACGACGAAGTTATTAATATTATTATTTATAATATTAACGATGTCTAGAAGTTCTGCCAATGAGAGGTTTGGTCACCTAATTGAGTGCCAGTAGGGAGAAATCCTTATTGGAAAGCCCCTTCTTTCCTGGGAACGACCTGGTTGATTAATATTCTGAATTATAATAATGACGATAAATGTTGTTAAAATATTGAGAGGATTTTTTTTTTATGAATTAGTTGTCGTAAATTTTGCTTATTATTTGGATTCTCAGTTACCTATTTTTCAAAATAATTGGTATAAAGTTATCTCACTCTTGTTTTATTACTTGTATAAATATATATATATATATATATATATATATATATATATATATATATATATATATGTATAGTATTGTGTATGATTGTGTGTGTGCGTGTGGGAGAGGGAAAGTATGGTTGGTGGCTTAAAATTTGGGTGGTGGAAAAATTGGATGGTATAGTGTTGATATATATATATATATATATATATATATATATATATATATATATATATATATATATATATATATATATCATGTGGAGATTGACTAATGGGGGAAGTAATATTTGGATTCACGGGAGGAAAGATAAGTTAGTGGAGGGAGTATAATGATCAAATGTCACAAAGTCTTGGGTGGATGTTGATGGATGTTGGTTTTGGTGGAAAAATGCCATATAAGGCATGTGTTGAATATATATATACATATTATATATTTTTTTTGTTTTGTTTTACTTGATAATTGAATTCAGCTGAAGGCATCCGTGAATTGTTTCTGTGGCGTTCGTGATTTATTTTTCAAATAGTATCCCTTCAATTCTCCTATAAATAGAAGCTCATTCTTTCATTATTTCTTATGAATTCAATGAAACTCTAAAGAGAGAAATTATAGAGAGAAAGAAGAAAAGTATTCTGCTACTGCACTACTCCTATATCTAGTACTCTTCTTCTTAAGGTAAGGGGTATTATTTCTTTTGTATTCATGAAGAGAACTTCTGTTATTCCATTATTTATTATTCTGTTGGAATAACCTGTATACGCGGGCTACCCTATACTTGGTGAAATTCTTCTTTTATTCCATTCTTTATTATTCTGCTGGAATATCCTGTATGTGCGTTTTACGCCGGACCTGGTTCCAATATTTATTATTCTGTCAAAATATTATGTCTGTACGTTTACGCCGGACCTGGTTCCATTATTTAATATTCTGTCGGAATATCATGTCTGTGCGTTTACGCCGGACCTGGTTCCATTATTTATTATTCTGTCGGAATATCATGTCGGTGCGTTTACGCATGACCTGGTTTCGTTATTTATTATTCTGTTGGAATAACCTGTCTGTGCGGTCTATCGCATGCCTGGTAATTTCTTTTGTTATTTCATTCTTTATTATACTCAGTTGGTTAAAGTTTTAGCTTTTATACTCCATGAAATTAGTGGAATATCCTTGATATTTACGCTTCATCTGGTATATTTTCATGGAAATATTCTTCTGAGCATTCTTGAATTTTACTCCACAAAGCAGTATCATGTTGAAAATTTAGACGTTATTGGTTCCTGGATAAATTAATTCTTGAACTTGTTTTATTGAATTCTTATATCATTGTCATCATCATCATGTTTATATTTTGTTGAAAGTCATCTGTGGCATGTAGTGTATAGATGGACTTGGTATGATTATAACCAGGGATTATTCGGTGTAATCATGACCGTAATGTTACAAATGATGTGGTAAAAGTCCTCATTGGCCCGTAGTACATTGATGGACAATTATTGGCATGATCATGACCATTGATGAATACACGAATATCCTTGGCCCATAGTGTATGGATTATTTGTGGTTGTGATACTAATGAATATCCTTGGCCGTAGTGCAGGTATGATGTGGATTATTTATTAAGCTGAGTCCTAGCGATAAAAGTGATAAAAAAAACCTTTTAAATTATAAAAGATAGTAGATTTTATTCTCTACTTGACTCTTTTAATGGATTACTTATTCCGCTGCAGTTAAACTTGATGTTTGTTATATTGTATCAGTTTAACACTGTTGAAGGCTAATGATAATTTATTCTGCATTATCGTAGTCATAATACTTCATACTGGGCTAGTAGAGCTCACCCTTTCTTTCACTGTTCTCTTCAGGATATGATAACGTAGCCGGGACTAGTCGGGGAACGGAGTGACGGTCCAGATGATAGTATCAGTAGTCCTCACTATTCTGTTAAATAGAGTGACAATAAATATAATGAGGACTTATTATAAGAGTGGATATTGTCTAGAAGACAGTATTTATATTAAAACTCACAGCTATCTTGTTATATATTAAAGATTGTATTTGTATTCTGTATCATGTATTTGGCGACTTAGAATAGGTGATGTATACCTATTTTGGGGGCGTCACATCAATAATGAAAGAGTACAACGCTTTCAAGATTTTTTACGATATTCAAATGAATAATCAAGAATTATATTTTACGAAGTACCAAAGTGGAATGTTTTCCAGATTTATGCTGAGCGATCCATTGGATCTTAAACTTCTGTTCTCGAGTAACTATCAAAGTTATACTTTGATATACCCAGGTGTATCAGATAACCATAAAGATTAAATCATACCCCTGTGTAAGTATATAAAGTGATCAGCTTTAGTATACCCTATATTATGCATAATACTTAATCGCGCGCAAAGGCCGAATATACAACCAATAAAAGGTTCCCTTTATATAAAAGGTTGTTCTTCTCAGTCTCAGAATCAAGATTTTGTTTTAACAACGAAATACTATGATTTCAAATTCTAGTTACTTCTCGACCTAGCCGAAATAATTGGCATCGATCTGTCAATAATAATTGAATTCTCTTCTTGAACCTATCAAGTTCTAATAAATGTTCGTCTAGCCAGAATGATTAGCTAAGACATTTCCCAATATAATTCGACAATAAACAGGAATTAGTTGTACTGTCAATTATATCTTCTATGGATATGAATATCCAACAATAGTTATTATACAAATGTATATTTTCTGAATCAGTAATTCAATTTGAATTATAGAACATGCACTAACTACGAATAATCAACAATAAATCCCTGGACGTAATCTAATTAGTAATAATTAACCACCAATAATAATTAAACAATATTAACTCAAGGTTGAGTTAGAGAACTTGCCTCTTCCGCTGATTACAGCTACACAATAAACTTATCTGCTTTTGAAAGACCTATAACCAATAGTATCGGTCTCACAATTAGCACAATATTTTATAACACATAACACTGTATTCCACAGTCAAACTTCTTTTAGACACATTACCACATAGCCACATAAGTGTTTATAACATATATAAACACTTATCCAGTCTAACTATTTCGGTCTGGTTGGACTTCGGTCCATTCTTGGTGTTCTGGTCACACTATCCGACAATTAACACAGTTATTGTCAATTAAATTAAATTTCTAGGCTTCAATATTAATTTAAATAATTCAATTATCAATTATAATATTTTTCAGAAGCTTTTAATAATTTAAAAAGCAATTATTATAATTTATAATAATTTTTTAAACATCGAAACCGTTTTTTAAATGATTTAATTATCAAATAATCTTATCATTATTAATATTTAATAATATAAAAGCATTAATTACATACTTGTCAAAATATCAAAGTTATTTTTAATAACTTAAAATATTTTTAAATCATCAATATTCTACTGAAATAATTTTTAAGATAATTAAAATCATTATTAAATCATCACCATTAATATCTAAATATTAATAAAATTATTATCCAAATATTAAAAGTCATTAATTATAACTTATAATATTTTAAAATTATTTTTCTCATTTTTAAATCAATAAAATCATTTTTAATTCATTTAATTAATATAATAATTAAATAAATCTAATATCATTAATATTAATTTATTAATGAGAATTCTCCAAAAATATTGAAAATTATATTTTATAATTCAAAATATTTTCTAACACTTTATTCTTATTTAAAATGATTTTTAAATCAATAAAATTATTTTTATCTTATTTATTTAATTTAATAATTAAATAAATCTAATATAAATAATATTAATTTATTTATGAAAATTCTTCAAAAATATCAAAAGTTACATTTTATAACTCAAAATATTTTTAAATACGTTATTCTTATTTAAAATACTTTTTCATAATATTAAGTCATTTTCCTCTAATTTATTTAATACACTAATTAAATAAATTAAATACCTTTAACATTTAAATAATTATAAATATTAAAGAAAAATATTTCAATTGGTCAAAAATTATTTTTCATAATTTAAAATTATTTTTAAAACCATTTTTAATAATTTTTATAATTTATTTCTATTTTTAAATAATTTTCAGAAAATCAAAAATTAAAATAAATGAAAACCATTGCTAAAGCCTATTGTGACACTTGTATGTCGTCTTAGGTGTTCCTGGTGCTCAAGAACACTATCAGACAGTAATCAAGGTGGCTCGTTTGACTGCCCTTGATTCTCATTGTAATCATGTTTTGGGCTAACTTATTCTTCAATCGTGTAGTACTAATGTAGTACTACCATTATCAACCATTAACTGAGTCAACCTAACAATCTAGCAAGATCAGCCCCTTCAAAGTTACTGTCAGACTTAATCTTTTCTGGGTAACCCAAAAACCCAGACAGTCGCGAGGTAGCACTTTGTGGTTTATTTTTAGCTTCGTTCTGATCATCACTTAAGTGATTTCTTGGTGCAAAGTTGTAGTCTGTATATCAAGGAACATTAATATAACAATAGATAAGTCCCACAATAACAGATTCACAAGTTACAGCTTGGTCAAAGGCTGTCAGAAAAATTACTTCTACCATTTCTGGGTTTTCTAGAAACTGCAAATCAGAGTCTAATTTCCTAGTTTGACCACCTAATCCGATCATTATGTTGATGTTTTAAGAGTTCTAAAGACCCAGATCTATAGTCCATTATACTGGCTACAACATGTATACAACAACATCCACAAAAAACTTAAAAACTGACAGATCTTTAGCCCAGAAAAGGTTGTCAGACGTTGATCAAGGCTTTATGGGTTACCCAGATTTGGACCGGTCAACGTCGGTCAACAGGTTTTGACCGTTAATAAAATGAAATTTAGCCATTCAATCACTGTGATTCCACTTCCAGAGTGAAGACAACATAACAAGCTACCAATAAAAACTTTAAAACAACAAATATTATAAACGACCAAAGATCTGTGGTCACTGACATTTCTTGTCAGACCACTTTTCAAGCTCAAGAACAATTTTTTGAAAAACACCTTTTTAAAGCCATTTGATGCTATGGATCCATCATGGATCAACATTGATCAACTAAAAACATCTTTAAACACAAACATAAACACAAAAACACTGAATTTTTCTTAGCATCTTGTATCAAAATAGGTTTTAGGTTTATACCTTCTTTCTTTAAATATTAAAACTTGGCTCTCCAAATCTGATCCAGGTGATCAAGTAGGTGTTTAAGGGACTAGTTTACTCAAGGAATTCGGATGTTTAGATGAGAGAGAGTAGGTGAGAGAAAGATCGCAAAATGAGTAAATTTTGAGACTTTCTCTCTCTGTAATCTATATATATAGCTTATGTTGTTGCTAGATCTGATCATTTTCGGCTGTTGGCTGAGATTAATAAGTCACAAGGTCAACAAAGTGGTTCACCAACTAAAGTTGCTAGCATTTTTATAAGTTACCAATTAAAGAAAATGAAAAAGGGCATTTTGGTCATTTGTAAAATAAATTTAATGGCATACTAGACATTTGCACAAGCCCTTAGGGTTTAACCCTAAGATTATAACCCTTAGGTTTTAATACATTAGCTTCTAAAATCTCCAATTAGAATTTTAATTACAAAAAAATATATTTTCTAAATTACAATTAGGTTTTGTAAAATAGAAATTAAGATAACTAAAATATAATTAGGGTTTTCTAATCATATTAAAGTTTAATAAACACACTAGGATTGCTAATTAGGATTAGGGTTTCCTAATTTTGGGTTTAGGAATCCCGGATATAAAATTAGGGTTTTTCGACTTTCGATTAGGGTTTCTAACTACGTGTTAGGGTTTCTAATATTGAGATTAGGGTTTCTAATCTCTTATTAGGGTTTATTAATTTTAAACATTATCCGATCAATCATTGATCACTATCAACATGCAATACAAACACATTCTCATCAATATAATTATTTTAATTGTATTTTCTATCGAATCCCTATCCAGAAATTAGGGTTAGGGTGTCTAAAGTTGTTAAGCACAACTCTACTCTGTTTTTATTAGTAAATACATAAATTGATCTTCTCGAAACTCGTATCACAGATACACAGTACAATATTAACAGTCAATATAAAATAAAAAAAATTATTCATAAAATTTGGATTATTCGAAATCTCGGGTTATCACATATTCATAGCACAATTCATATTGTTATGATACCACAAGGTCAAACGACGTATTTTTCAATCGTTGCTTTATATCTTAAAAACATCCCTTTGGACTTTACTTTTGAAAATCATAGTTAACATTCATCTCTATCATATATCATGCTTCTTAACACATTTCATAGAATATTGATCATATATTACATGTTAAAGTAATCATATAAGCATGCCTCGAACATCAGATCCAAAACAGAACCTATTCCAAACTGCAAACTGGCGCAGCTGCGCCCTGTCCAGGCTTAGGGACGGCGCAGCTGCGCTGTCCCCTGGCCAGTCCAAGACTGAGCTTTGCACTTCCTGTTTTCAGTCCATACTTTAATACACTTAGACACTTACACTTAACATGCATACACGCTAGAAGTCTTTACATACTTGTATGACCATCTCAAGTTCAACCTTATATGTTAGAGACTTTAGTTTAGGATTTCCACGAAATCAAAACCAATTAGGTATGAAATCACTAGGTGTACTAATTAGCCTTATGTTCTCATAAAGAGGTCACATAATCTGTACTACACATGCTCATTCATATTCATATCTTTTACTCGTAGCTAACATTGTTTAACACTTTAAAACATGCTTTAACCTCATGCTTGGTTTGCTTCCATTATGTTTAACATACACAACTTATGTTTAAAGACATAATGAAACATAACATGGCATCTCGAGCCTTTAAAAAATCTAAATACTCGTACAATACAACTTAAGTTCAAAAACATGTTCAAGGTTGCCTTTGAAATCATTTTTCATAAATGATGCAATATAGCACATATAAATAATATCTAGGGATATTATAGACATAGCATGACTTATAAATCCTTTAGAATCTAGATGTCCATATGATGCAACTAGATTTTAAAATATGTTCAAGTTTGCTTTTGAAGCCATTTTAGGCTCGAACTATGCAATCCAACACACATAAGACAACTTCAAAACTCTAAACATATGTAGTCAAGTTATGTTAACATGCTCGCAAGGTCATAATATAACCTATGTAGTAATCATGCACGTTAGCTCACTAGGCTAAGCTTTTTCCCTGAAAACATCTCTAACACTAAGTTTAACAAGTTTGATCATGAACAAAGGAACTACGTACACTATAACATGTTCAACTATGTGTAAAATCAGTCATCTATAGCTTACGGAAAGTAGTATACACACAAGCCAATCATGTTTGATGACAAAACATATACTTTGTAACAATCTTATTCATTTATTAATAAAAAGTATTAATTTATTAAAGTCTTTTAATTATCTACATGATACTGTTTTATAATATTTGATAAACCCTTAGTTTTAAGCAATGCTTTTAAAATAATGATGATGATCATTCTAATGAGATTTAAATTCTTAGAAAGCTTAAAACTAAAATAGTTCCCAATCGTTGGGTTACTAAATTGGGGATTAGTGAATCCGGATAGATTGGTACATACGTTATTTGCTCATTGGATGAGGATGATTGATCTCATGATCATTTGTGTGGAGACACTAAAGCAAGTATGTAGGTGTTTATTAGAGAATAAGTTCACTGAACGTGGCTTGCTAAGGAATATCTAATGGAGTTTTACTTGCCTGTCAATAGGAATTCCTGTAGTGATAGTAGTACAAGTGATCCTTGGACTTGAGATCATCATAGTATCTTGTGTATGATGAGTTATACTTTGACTTATTCCTTAAGACCCTTAGGGTATATTAAAGGGTATGCTTGGGTATAATAAGTTGTACGTGGAGATAATGTATGATCAATAAAGAATCTATCAATTCTTGTAAAAGAAGAGAAATGTCCTATGTGATTCGATAAATGACAATCCAGTAGTCCTTGGCCAAGGCAGAATGAAATTAGAAAGGAGTTTCTAATTTGCATTATTCGGAGTTGTGCATTTAAAAGTCGAAATACATATAATTAAATAAAATAAGGCTTGACAGTAATTTCATGTCTTATATTTAATTGGGACATTGTATGGTGGAAGGATTGAATTGTACGGTAACTATTTACTCAAAGGTTCTTTTGTGATTAATGTTGAAATCTATATTATCTGAAAAGTCGTTGATCGCTAGGGAGGCTTATCCCTATTGTAGAATAAATATTATTTTTTAAAAAAAAATAATAGTTTAATTTATTTATTTAAATAAGATTAGAATTGTTCTAATTGATTTATTCACAACCGGTTTAATATGGAGAACCTAAATGGTCACACCATAAAAGGAAGAATAATTATTTAAGAAGTTAATGACATAATCGTAATAATATGTTAAGTGTATTTAATTTAATCTATGACTATAGAATAAATTAAATAGCTTAATATTTATTATTTAATATTTTAAAAATATTACATATATAAATTAATAAGAGGAGTCTTATTAATATTATTATAATTATTATTATTTTAATTTCTAAAGAGTTAAAAATTAATTTAATATTAGTACTCTCATTTATTCCTAATAAGATTAGGAGACTAATTAATTAAAAGATTTTAATTAATTATTCCTAATAAGATTTGGAGCCTAATTAATTAAAGGAGTTTAGTTAATTAAAATAAAGCTCAATTCCATAATTGTTAAGGAGGGTTGCCTATATCTATAAATAAGAGGAGTCTTATTATGGGTGACAGAGTTGTTGTTGACTTTTTCACAACAGATGTAATTCCAATAGTTGGGAGAGTACGCTCTTTTTCTATAGAGATAGAAAACTAGGGTTTTGCCAAACACCCTTCTTCTTGAATCTTTATTCTTTCTTGGTGGATCACCTCTAGAGGCCAAACACTTGGGTGGCTAACGTTGATCAAAGGAAGGAACTCAACCCGGTGGATTCAAGTTGAACACGAAAAAGATTGAAGATGAACTTGTGTGACGCCCCCAAAATTAGGTATACATCACATATCTTGAGTCGTCAGATACATGGTACAGAATTCAAATACAACTTAATAATACAACTGTCGTGTACAATACGACAAACATAAACTATAAGTTTGAATACAAATATTATCTTCTAGAGAGTATCCATACTCAAAAGGAGTCCTCATTACAATTATTATCACACTATTACATAGAATAGTGAGGACTACTAATGCTATCATCTGGTCCATCACTCCGTTTCCCGACTCATCCTAACTATATTCTCATTTCCTGAAGAGAACAGTGAAAGAAAGGGTGAGCTCAACTAGCCCAGTAAGAAATATTATGACTAAGATAGTGCAGAATAAATTATCATTAGTCTTCAACAATGTTAAACTGATAAAATACAATAGACATCAAGTTTAACTGCAGCGGATCAAGCAATCCATTAAAAGAGTCAAGTAGAGAATAAAATCTACTATCTTTTATGATTTAAAAAGTTTTTCATGACTTTTATCGCTGGGACTCAACTTAATAAATAATTCACATCATCGAATCACCCTTGCACTACGGCCAAGGATATTCTTTAGTATCATGACCACGAATTATCCATGCACTGCGGCTAAAGATAATCATGTTTTCATCAACGGTCCTGATCATGCCATAAAATAATTCATCTTTGCACTACGGCCAAAGAGAATCCATAGCCATAATCATACCAAAAACTGTCCATCAATGCACTACGGGCCAATGAGGACTTTTTTTCACATCATTTGTAACATTACGGTCATAATTATACCGAATAATCCCTGATCATAATCATACCAAGTCCATCTATGCACTACAGGCCAGAGATGACTTTCACCATAATATAAACATGAGGATGATGACAATGACATAATAATTCAATAAAACAAGTTCAAGAATTAATTTATCTAGGAACCAATAACGTCTAAATTGTCAACATGATACTGCTTTGTGGGGTAAAATTCAAGAATGCTCAGAAGAATATTTCCATGAAAGATACTGGATGAAGCGCAAATATCAAGGATATTCCACTAATTTCATGGAGTATAGAAGCTAAAACTTTAACCAACTGAGTATAATAAAGAATGGAATAACAAAAGAAATCACCAGGCATGCGATAGACCGCACAGGCAGGTTATTCCAACAGAATAATAAATAATGGAACCAGGTCCGGCGTAAAATGCACAGACAAGATATTCTAACAGAATAATAAAGACGGAACCAGGTCCGGCGTAAAACGCACAGACAGGATATTCCGACAGAATAATAAATAATGGAACTAGGTCCGGTGTAAATGCACAGACATGATATTCCGACAGAATAATAGAAGAATTTCACCATGTATGCGGTACTTCGCATAAACAGGTTATTCCAACATAATAATAAGGAATGGAATAACAGAAGAATTTCACCAAGTATAGGGTAGCCCGCGTATACAGGTTATTCCAACAGAATAATAAATAATAGTATAACAGAAGTTCTCTTCATGAATAAGAAAGAAAGAATACCCTTTACGAGTACAACAAATAATATCCCTTATCATAAAAGAAACTTGATATTGGAGTAGTGAAGTAGCAGAATACTTTTCTTCTCTCTCTCTATAATTTCTCTCTCTAGAGTTTCAGTGAATTCATAAGAAAATAATGAAGGAATGAGCTTCTATTTATAGAAAAATGGACTGCATAGTAACTAACTCATGAACGGTCTAGATTGATTTACTTTAATCTGATGGTCCATATTTAAAGCAAATTCTTTTAAATAAAATATAATATATTCTATTTATAATATAATAAAACGAATAATTTTATAAAAGATTTTACTATGCACACACTATGCAGGCACTATGTAAACACTATACATAATAAAATATAATATATTCTAATTATTTTCTAATAAAACAGATAACTTTATAAAAGTATTCTGTTTTATATAAAAAGATTTTACTATTAGCCTAATAAAACGAATAACTTTATAAAAGTATTCTGTTTTATATAAAAAAAATTCTGTTTTATTACATTAATAATACTAATAAGACAAAACTGAGTGACTTATCACGTAAGCCTCAATAATCATTACCGTATGCTACTATGCAACCACACGTATTACTGTACTTTTACTACCGAGTAGTTCAACAGTATTAACGGTAAAACTTCCGCCGTTATTTTCATAAAATATTTTTGTCGTTTTCTCAATCCGACAATAATTCTGTTGTGGGGTCCACCAATAATTGTGTCGACATATAAATATTCCCCGACAAAAATAATATTCCCCGACCAATTGAATATAATACAACAACTTGCATACTTTGTAAATTTTATAAATACTACCTACAACTATAATATTATCTCAAATTCACACCATAATATTTAAAAAAATATTTTGAAAAAAATTAAATGTTTATTCATAAAATCTGGGGTTTCACAACTTGTACTTGAGGAAGCTCGGATCTTCAAGGGTATGATTCTTGAACTTTCTTTTTCGTTTAATTAATAATTGTGCATAAAGGGTGATCCAGATATATGGTTTGTAAAATTTTAAAACTCTGATTTTCCACGTTTCCGCTTATTTTATGCAATTTGATTGCGTTCATGAATATTACAAACCTAACAGTGGTATCAAAGCCAAACCTTTATGTGAATTATTAATTATTTTAATTTGATATGTATTTAGAACAGTTTAATTGGGCATAATTTGTTATATTATATATATATATATATATATATATATATATATATATATATATATATATATATATATAATAATATATATATATATATATATATATATATATATAGTCCCGATCAGGTGCTCACCCTTATATAGCATACCCAACTCACCTATTTAAACTCTCCCTTATTCCTTCTCTCTCCTCACTTACAACTCAGCCAAAAACAAAAAATCGAAGCCCCGTCTCTCGTTCTCTTCAACCCAGCCATCTCTCTCTTCGATTCACAGTAAAGAGAAGACATCTCTCTTGGATTCATCTCGTCCATCTCCTCGCAAAACGGACGCAGCCAAGACCGACTCACCCATCTCCTCGCAAAATTGACAAGAATCAACTCCGCCCATCTCGTAAATTCACACCAAGCCATCTCTCGATCCGTTGAGGTAACAAAATTAGATGTGGGTAGATGGATTTTATGAAGACCCCAAACTCAGGTACTTGAAACTCGAACTCGGTTCATCACGATACCATTTCTATGAGCGAAATAATGCTAATAATAATAACAATAATATAAATATCAAACATAACTTACACTTATCAGAGTCTAATCCCAAGTACGTAACCTTTAAATATTCATTACAAACTATGATAGATAATATATATCATACTTGTCTTAATAGTATTAAACTATTACATAAGATAACGTTCATTCATTCATTCAGCAACCTTTGTACTATTAATATTAACTTACTTACCATTAATATTAATTAATTAATGAAATTTCATCACAAAATATTGAAAGTTATCAAAAATAACTTAAATTATTTTCTTATACCATAATATAATTTTAAATAATTTTTCATGTAATAAAATCATTTTTAAATAATTTATTTATTATTATAATTAAATAAATTAAATATTTTTAATATTCCAAAAATATTAAATATTTATGAAATATATTAAAAATAATTAAAAACTAATTTTTGAAATTTTAAATAATTTTTAAAACTATTTTTGTAATTTTTAGAATTTATTTTCTATTTTTAATGATTTTTTGGAAATTCAAAAAATAAAAATAAAGAAAACCGTCGCTATAGGCCTTTAGCGACACTTGGCGTCGCTGTTGGTGTTCTTGAGCTCAAGAACACTGACAGCCGGCCTTAACCAAGGGTCAACTTTGACCAACTTTAAATTTTAATCCAAACATGTTCTGGGATATCCTTAACCATGACCGTGTAGTCATTACACAACACTACAACTAGAAATCAACATCTATGTCATAGTACAAAAACACAAAGAGATCTGGGATTGTAAATATGCTGTCAAACATTCATCTGGGTTTTCTGGGCCCAGACAGTTTCGAGCTTACACATTCAAGCTCACTTTAATATATGTTATGGTCTTGTTTCAGGTGGTTTGATGATTAAAAGTTATAGTCCATGTATTATAAACTATTTACAAAGTAACATATTAGATCAAAAACAACGGAATCATAATTTATGAGCCGGTCAAAGGCTGTTAGAGAGCTTGCTCATAGACTTTTCTGGAAATTCCAGAAATACAAAAACAGTACAAGTGGCCTACTTTGACCGCTTTCCACGACTGATATGTTGATTGTTTATAGGATATTAAGACATGAATATACAGTCCATATTACCAGCTACAACACGTAACAAACAAAAACATTAAATCACTTAAAACCTGACAGATCCGGACTTTCAAAGTTTTTGTCAGACGCTGAAAAACGATTTCTGGGTTACCCAGAAATCTACCGGTCATGCTCGATCAACCGAGTTTGATCACGAATAACTTGCAATCTACCATATCCTGACCATGATTCCAGTTCGACATCAAAGATATCATAACATACTACAACTTCAAACATTTAAACAACAAAAACACATAATATACATGGATCTACATGGACTGACATTCGACTGTCAGACTCAAAAATAAACATTTCCAGATTTTGTAAAACTTCAATTTTGAGCACTTTGATGTTATGGATCTAACATGTGCCAACCCAGATCATCTATTGACACCATAACCAACATGTTTAACACAAAAAATTAACATCTAACAAAGGATCAAAGTCATATTTAAAATTAGGGTTCTACCTCTTTACACCTTGATTCTTGATTCTAATTTTGTGATTTGTTATGGATACTAGTGGGGCTCGGTTTTGGGACTGGTATAGGTATAAATTTTGTGGGTCTTGTGCTTGAGAGCATTTGGTTGAGTGTATGAGAAAATGTAAGTAACAAATGAATTTTCTCTCTCTTCCCATCTATATATACAACTTGTATGCTATGTATTTGGCTGAAAATTGGGCTGATCTGCTGAGATTTAAGGCACATGGGGTGATTGAAGTTGGTTACCTACTCCATATCTTGCTAGATTTACAAGTTACCTTAAATAATACAAGAGGGACAAAAATGTCTTTTGGCTTTTAAAAATAATGGCATTATGGTAATCATGCCAAACCCTTAGGGTTTAAGGTTTGGACTAGGGTTTGGACCATTTTAGAGTTTAAAAAAAATAATTTCCTAGAATTTCCAATTTAGGGTTTGTAAAAATAAAATAAAATAATAAATTTTAGTTTCTAAAATACAAAATTAAGGTTTCTTAATTAATTAGGTTTTTAATTACTTAACAACTTACTAATTAGGTTTAAGATACACTAATTAGCATTAAGCTTTCTAAATCAACAATTAGGGTTTACAATTTAAATAAATTAGGGTTTATAAAATAAATATTAGGGTTTCTAGAAATTAATATTTCTAAATATTAATTAGGGTATACCTAATTAATCAAAAAGTCATATAATACATAACATGCATGCACCATATAACACAGTTATATAATAGTGTCGAACTCAACCTGAGTTTTAAATTAGGGTTTCCATTTATCAATAAGTTAATTATTGATTTAAGGTTTCTAATTTACGAAATTAGGGTTTTCTCTTGATTATTAATAATTATAATTATCATGAATCACATAACATATTGACTTAACAGATTTTAAAGTCTCATGTGACTTCGAAATTAGTGTTTGTCAGTAAAAATTAGGGTTTTATCATAATACCCCATAAATTGACCAACCATTGTCAGTCCACAAGCATACAGTACCTATTTATAGCACTGAAAAATTAAAATATAATATTATTATATTATTATTCTTATCCATTGATAAAAATCCGAAATTAGGGTTTGGATTTTATATCTGATTTATTCTTCATATATAACATTATTAATTAAGTTAAAATAATTAACTTAATTAATCTTGCATAAATTCATATAATAAAATAAATAATTATTATAATAATTCTAAAAATCATTTCATATATTATTTAAATAATATATAATTATATTTTCATAGAAAATAATTAATAAAAATATTTTTACTATAAAATTAATTATTATAAGAATATGCTTTATAATAATCAATAATTCTAAAATAAAATTATTTGCAAACATTTATGTAATAATTATATTTTTATTTATTATATAATTACATATACACATTATCTTGTACAAATCCTCATCCTTAAATTAAAAAAAAAATTATACGCAAAATTCCTGATTTATTTATATAGAAAATATCGGGTTGTTACATTCACCCTCCCTTATAAAGATTCCGTCCTCGGAATCACCGTTTTAAAAACCTATACATACACGGTTACATAGTATACACAATCACTGCGAGTAGATCTCGATCAAAATTGATCGAACTGATCTTCAACTATTCACATGAAGCTTGTCTTTCTGATTAAACGGAAATTTGATTCCTAAAAGAATTCAAATTTCTCCCTCAAAATTTCTTTATAAAATAAGTTATTATATATACGAAAATAATATATAAGAAAATAATATTGATTAGAAATAATACTTGGAGTTGCATCCCCGGCTGCCATGATATCTTGAGCGGTCATGTTGAAGACGCTTGCGATTGATTTCGTTGGTTTGATTGTTGATGTTGGTCCCGTTGTCGCCAATGTCCTACTGCCTTTTTCTGTATTCGCATTCCTTGCCTTCTTTCTCCTTCCTGAACATTCTTTCACCTTATACTCCATTGATCCACACTTAAATAACACAGACTTTCCTTTTATCTCATTTACTTTTATCGTATAGGTGACAAAACTATCTTTTGCCCCTTCATTATCTTAGCTATCTCAAATGTTACTATAGGTCAGTTGATCCTCCGAATCCTGGCAGTACGATGGCCTTGAAGTCTTTGACGTTCGTCGATCGATTATCTGGCTGATCTTCCGGCGACTGGTATTCTGTTCTGCATAGCTTGATCGTCCATATTCGCAAAATTCTGTATTGGTTTTAGTTGTCTTCCAACTTTGTTGACATGTTCTTCTGTCCGTGTATTTCATTTTCGTCTCCTTGACAGCATTATCACTATTTATTCTTTATTCTAAGCCTTATCGTATACGTATAATCATATAACACAAAACTTTATATTCCAATAATCATGTACTCAAAATATTAGATTTTGAAAATTTGGTTTACTGTAGTATACAGATAAATATCTACTATCTTTATACCAACTTATTTCATTAATTCCATATAAATTCATACTCATATCACTTGCCATACCATAGCACATATTGCTTTAATTATCCGCTATCCCTTTGTGACTCAAAAGTCAAGAATCGCTGCCATAACTTATATAAAATTTGAAAAATATTACCTTATACAAACATACCCATCATATACACTACATAACATAGAATCATACCTATTCAAGTAATACTAGTACTACTTATTTCTTACGCATTCACTAATGATCAGTTGCTTAGTATTCTATATAGTCCCATCATCATCAATAATCCATTCACACCTAACTTATATAAAATTTGAAAAATATTACCTTATACAAACATACCCATCATATACACTACATAACATAGAATCATACCTATTCAAGTAATACTAGTACTACTTATTTCTTACGCATTCACTAATGATCAGTTGCTTAGTATTCTATATAGTCCCATCATCCTCAATAATCCATTCACACCTAACTACAACTAGTCCGTCCAACTTACCATACATTATGAGTTTAAGAACTCACCACAAATATATGCGTTTAAGAACTCGACATTGACCACATATTCTTTAACTATACTTTACCTATCAGTCATACTATCGTTTCAGGGTCCGGTACTATACTTTCCAAAATAACCATCTCATTGAGGTAGCTTTGAATGTGAGGCACTATTTCAGCTATTGACTTTGATATTGGCTCGGGGTACGGGTTTGACTTCTTCTTTACGATTTGAAGGTATCCTAATCCTTTTCTAACTGACATGTACACCACTAAGTTATCCTGATTACCAACTAATATATACACACAACAAATAATAGTTTTATACAAGTTATATTTTATTTTGTTTGACAATGAATTTATTCAATTCATCTCCTATTTAAACTCTATATGAGTTAATTGTATTTTCAATGTTTCCCTCTATTCTAAGGTTATAGCCTAAGGTCTAACCCACCTAAGGTTTCAAACCCTAAGCTCTGATACCAACTTGTGAAGACCCCAAACTCAGGTACTTGAAACCCGAACTTGGTTCATCACGATACCATTTCTATGAGCGGAATAATGCTAATAATAATAACAATAATATACATATAAAACTTAACTTACACTTATCAGAGTCTAATCCCAAGTACGTAACCTTTAAACATTCATTACAAACTATGATAGATAATATATATCATACTTGTCTTAATAGTATTAAACTATTACATAAGATAACGTTCATTCATTCATTCAGCAACCTTTTCCCTTTCCCTTGTTCTTAGCAGAGCTCTCTGATCGTTCACACTTAGCTGAAAACATTTAAATTAAGCAAGGATGAGCATTTGAGTTCCCAGCAAGTAATAGCAATTATATATATATAATCTGAAAGAATTTAAATATTTTCTTTGTACTATTCTTCTACAACAAGTCAATAGTTGTGAAGTATTCTGAACCGATAATAATAATATAACAACTCTCTTTCAAATTTTTGAAACCACGTATTGACTATAAATAGGGTTTGGGTGACATGCCATGAACATTATTTTCATTTTCGAAAAGGTTAAACAGAAATTCATCTGTAAACCGTCATAACTTACGGGCGTTAGGTTGTACTTCCCATGGGCCCTGTATTGATCAATACTACATTACACAACGATAGGATCGTTCACTCTGTTTCGCCTTGGGCGCATAAAAGTTTTCCCGTGTAGGATGTTCATACTTGTCTGGGTTCTAAATCAAAGGTTTTATCTTGTTCAACAATAATCTATAATTCAACATATATGTATACGGGTAATTGACAAAGGTATATCAACATGTGATGAAATACAATGATTATCCAAGTGGGGACACTTGTTTAACCATTTCTAGAAATTAACGAACAGAATATATATATCTAAATTATCATATACTAACATGTTGATAATCAATGAGCTTATATAATATAAGGTTCATAATCTGTACAGTAATAATATAATTTAGAAACGTTCTTACTCATGTCCATTGCATAAAGAAAATGCAAAGGTAAGATACTTGCCTGAAGCGCTGCTTACAGTTTGTAATTTAGATTTATCGCTTATCTCATGACCTATCATTAATAAGATCATTCGTTCGATTAGAATAACATACTATAACACATAACACTGCTTATTGCAATCCGCACATACCCTAATCACATTGACACATATGTTTAATAACCATTGAATCACAAATAACCACATATCTCAATAAATTATTTAAGTCCAGATCAATTTCTGAAACATGTCGGTGTACTGACAGTTTTATCGGGTAATTACCGAGTCTAAGACTCTGTCATGTAACTCAATATCCGTACGTATCAGTCATATTATTTTTAAATGACTTATAATAATTTTAAAATATTTATTATGATTTATTATGAATTTTCAAACCTCATAATCATTATTAAATGATTTAAATATTACACAATTCTATTATCATTAATATTTAATTAATATTAAACTATTAATGAAACCATTGCCAAAATGTTAAAGTTATACAAGTTATATTTTATTTTGTTTGACAATGAATTTATTCAATTCATCTCCTTTTTAAACTCTATATGAGTTAATTGTATTTTCATTGTTTTCCTCTATTCTAAGGTTATAGCCTAAGGTCTAACCCACCTAAGGTTTCAAACCCTAAGCTCTGATACCAACTTGTGAAGACCCCAAACTCAGGTACTTGAAACCCGAACTTGGTTCATCACGATACCATTTCTATGAGCGGAATAATGCTAATAATAATAACAATAATATACATATAAAACTTAACTTACACTTATCAGAGTCTAATCCCAAGTACGTAACCTTTAAACATTCATTACAAACTATGATAGATAATATATATCATACTTGTCTTAATAGTATTAAACTATTACATAAGATAACGTTCATTCATTCATTCAGCAACCTTTTCCCTTTCCCTTGTTCTTAGCAGAGCTCTCTGATCGTTCACACTTAGCTGAAAACATTTAAATTAAGCAAGGATGAGCATTTGAGTTCCCAGCAAGTAATAGCAATTATATATATATATATATATATATATATATATATATATATATCTGAAAGAATTTAAATGTTTTCTTTGTACTATTCTTCTACAACAAGTCAATAGTTGTGAAGTATTCTGAACCGATAATAATAATATAACAACTCTCTTTCAAATTTTTGAAACCACGTATTGACTATAAATAGGGTTTAGGTGACATGCCATGAACATTATTTTCATTTTCGAAAAGGTTAAATAGAAATTCATCTGTAAACCGTCATAACTTACGGGCGTTAGGTTGTACTTCCCATGGGCCCTGTATTGATCAATACTACATTACACAACGATAGGATCGTTCACTCTGTTCCGCCTTGGGCGCATAAAAGTTTTCCCGTGTAGGATGTTCATACTTGTCTGGGTTCTAAATCAAAGGTTTTATCTTGTTCAACAATAATCTATAATTCAACATATATGTATACGGGTAATTGACAAAGGTATATCAACATGTGATGAAATACAATGATTATCCAAGTGGGGACACTTGTTTAACCATTTCTAGAAATTAACGAACAGAATATATATATCTAAATTATCATATACTAATATGTTGATAATCAATGAGCTTATATAATATAAGGTTCATAATCTGTACAGTAGTAATATAATTTAGAAACGTTCTTACTCATGTCCATTGCATAAAGAAAATGCAAAGGTAAGATACTTGCCTGAAGCGCTACTTACAGTTTGTAATTTAGATTTATCGCTTATCTCACGACCTATCATTAATAAGATCATTCGTTCGATTAGAATAACATACTATAACACATAACACTGCTTATTGCAATCAGCACATACCCTAATCACATTGAGACATATGTTTAATAACCATTGAATCACAAATAACCACATATCTCAATAAATTATTTAAGTCCAGATCAATTTCTGAAACATGTCGGTGTACCGACAGTTTTATCGGGTAATTACCGAGTCTAAGACTCTGTCATGTAACTCAATATCTGTACGTATCAGTCATATTATTTTTAAATGACTTATAATAATTTTAAAATATTTATTATGATTTATCATGAATTTTCAAACCTCATAATCATTATTAAATGATTTAAATATTACACAATTCTATTATCATTAATATTTAATTAATATTAAACTATTAATGAAACCATTGCCAAAATGTTAAAGTTATTTATAATAACTTAAAATACTTTTAAAGTATTAATATTACACTTAAATGATTTTTAAAAGAATTAACATTATTTTTAAATAATTATCATTAATATTAAAGTATTAATGTATTATTTATCAAAATATTAAAAGTCATTAATTATAACTTGAAATATTTTTAATTCATTTATATCATTTTTAAATGATTTTTAAATCAATAAAACCAATTTAAAACTATTAATTTAATATAATTATTAAATAACTTTAATATCATTAATAATAATTAATATCATTTATTAATGAAATTATCCTTTAAATATTAAAAGTTATATTTTATAACTTAAAATATCTTTAAACACTTTATTTTCATTTAAAATGATTTTTCTAATATAAAAATCATTTTTAAACTAATTTATTTAATACGAGTATTAAATAAATCTAATATCATTAATATTAAAATAATAATATTTTTCATGATAAAATATCAAAAGTTATATTTTATAACTTAAAATATTTTTATAACCATCATATAATTTTTATATAATTTTTAAATCATTAAATCTATTTTTCATAATTTATTTAATACATTTATTAAATAACTTACTTACCATGAATATTAATTAATTAATGAAATTTCATCACAAAATATTGAAAGTTATCAAAAATAACTTAAATTATTTTCTAATACCATAATATAATTTTAAATGATTTTTCATGTAATAAAATCATTTTTAAATAATTTATTTATTATTATAATTAAATAAATTAAATATTTTTAATATTCCAAAAATATGAAATATTTATGAAATATATTAAAAATAATTAAAAACTAATTTTCGAAATTTTAAATAATTTTTAAAACTATTTTTGTAATTTTTAGAATTTATTTTCTATTTTTAATGATTTTTCGAAAATTCAGAAAATAAAAATAAAGAAAACCGTCGCTATAGGCCTTTAGCGACACTTGGCGTCGCTGTTGGTATTCTTGAGCACAAGAACACTAATAGCCGGCCTTAACCAGGGGTCAACTTTGACCAACTTTAAATCTTAATCCAAACATGTTCTTGGATATCCTTAACCATGACCGTGTAGTCATTACACAACACTACAACTAGAAATCAACATCTATGTCATAGTACAAAAACACAAAGAGATCTGGGATTGTAAACATGCCGTCAGACATTCATCTGGGTTTTCTGGGCCCAGACAGTTTCGAGCTTACACATTCAAGCTCACTTTAATATATGTTCTGGTCTTGTTTCAGGTGGTTTGATGATTCAAAGTTATAGTCCATGTATTATAGACTATTTACAAAGTAACATATTAGATCAAAAACAACGGAATCATAATTTATGAGCCGGTCAAAGGCTGTCAGAGAGCTTGCTCATAGACTTTTCTGGAAATTCCAGAAATACAAAAACAGTACAAGTGGCCTACTTTGACCGATTTCCACGATTGATATGTTGATTGTTTATGGGATATTAAGACATGAAAATATAGTCCATATTACCAGCTACAACATGTAACAAACAAAAACATTAAATCACTTAAAACCTGACAGATCCGGACTTTCAAAGTTCTTGTCAGACGCTGAAAAACGATTTCTGGGTTACCCAGAAATCTACCGGTCATGCTCGGTCAACTAAGTTTGACCACGAATAACTTGCAATCTACTCATATCCTTACCATGATTCCAGTTCGACATCAAAGATATCATAACATTGTAAGACCCCGAATTTTATGAAATAAAAGTATTCAATTTTTCTTATAATTACTATTCAGTAAATGGTTAAATTGATAAATGTTAAAGTTAAGGGTGATATATGATTTTTTTCAAAATACACAAGTGGTTATAAAATAATCATTGTTGTCGGGGAATATTCGTTTGGTCGTGGAATATTTTTTCTGTCGGGGAATATTCGTACGACGGCGCAGCTATTTGTGGGCCCCATAACGAATAACTGTCGGGTGAAGAAAACGACAAATTTGAGTTTTTACAAATAACGGCGTAGTTGTTACCGTTAATACTGTTGGAATACCCGGTGGTTAAAATACAGTAATACGCGTTATTGCACAGTAGCACACGGTATTGCATAGTATTTTTGAAATTATTGATTCTTACGTAAGAAGGCACTACTCAATAATTGTTACAGTAATTACTGTTCAATATTTTATTTTATTGATTCAATAATTGCTACGTTGAAATTTTGTATTATTGTTGTTCAATAATTGTTGCTGCACAGTATTTTCCATTATCAGATCAATAATTCATATTATTTGAATAGTATTATTAGATAACATTATTGGCAATGTCTAGAAAGTTCTATCTAAGGAGAGGTTTGGTCATCTAATTGCGCGCCAGTAAGGAGAAATCCTTATTGGAAAGCCCCCTCTTTCCTGGGAACGGCCTGGTTGTCATAAATGTGATTCTGTAATATTATTTGTGAATAATTAATTATTGATTCATATGATAAGGAAATATTTATTTTATGTGGATATAAATGAGGGATATATTTTTGTGGTTAAAAATGAAGGAGTTAATGTTGAGGTGTTTTATCAGTATTTTTATCGGAATGGAGGTATTAAAAATCAAATCAGGGTTTTTGAGAAATATTGCGGGTGTTATAATTTTTAATTCGACCGTTGGATCGTGGTAAGTTTTGGATATGTTATACATATATAAGTTGAGTATATGTCCACAAATTTTGAACCGTTAAAAATGAACGTATGATTTATTATGAATTTTACGAGATGACTGGTTCAGAAATTGTTGAATTTTCGGAGTTTATCATTTTGGTAGAAAATTCTAGAATTGGTGGGCCCCACTTGTGGTTGGTGAAGAAATGTGCTGAATTATATTTCAAATGTGGTGGGTGGGAATAGTAGCAGGTAAAGCCATCAGGTTGCAGGTCAAACCTACCAAAATTTTCCTATAAATAGAGGGCTAAGTTAGAATTGAAAATCACACAAAAAACATAAGCTTTCTCTCTTTCTCTCTCTATATTATGAAGCATATTTTGTGAGTATTTAGATACTTTGAGAGTTGCTATTCAGTGCAAGTTTTCTTCAGCTTTACATTCCGGTCAGAAGTACTGCTGTTTTGAGGTAAGGGATTGTAAGGGATATTAAGGGATTTTAAGGGTTGTTATGATTTTTAGTTTCGTAATTTTTCTAATCTTCAAAAATTCTGAAAAAATTTGAAATGATATTTTGATGAGTTTTCTTGATTGTGTCCAAAAATGGTGATTTTTGGATGTATAGATTGAGAGTTATGAATTTTATGAGAAAAGACTATTTTAGAAGTAACAGCTTATAATTCCTTGTGGTTAACTCCAAAATTGATGAAATTTTTATTGGGAGTACATGTATATGATAGAAGTATACTCTGTAAATTTCAGAATTTTTAGACAAAAGTACAATTTTTGATAAATGTCTAAATATTCGGCTATTTTTGCCATATGAAAAATAGTAAATGACTTTTAAAAATTCTGAGAAAAATATATGTTCACTATGGGACTATATTATGCTAAATTTCAGAAAAGAAATATTTTTAGAACGGATTTGGTATTTTTCATGAAAATAGTCTAGTTATGAGAAAATGAATTAAATATGTTATGTGAAGTAAGAAAATTGGAAAATAGGATTTTATGGCTTGAGAATCCTATATATGAGGTATATGCAGATTTTTGATGAGGGTTTTGGTTATTGATGATGAAATCTTAAGAGTTGGCATTTTATGATGATTAAATGCATTAATTAGTAAAGTGTAAACAATTTAAATAAATTGTTTATAAGCTTAAGAATATTATTCTTTCAATATCATTATACCGAAATATTGGTATGTATATTATTGTGGAATTTCTACCTTTTTCATGTCAGGGTTACTATTCACGAGTTACTATTTACGAATTACTATTCACGAGTTACTAATCACGGGTACTATTCAAGACAAAATTGGTTTCTTTTACTAACCAAATTATAGTTGATTTATGAATATTACTCTTGAGATTAAATCTATATGTTGATTATATTGATTTTATTATCATATATAACATTTTTATAACCCTGATGTTGAATTTCTCTTTCACTGGAGTGTAAAGATGGGTAGATTATTGGTATGATCATGACTAGGGTTCTCTTTGGCCTGTAGTGCAAAGTTGAATTGTGACTGGTATGATCATGACCATTGAATTTACAAGTGAATATCTTTAGCTTAAGTGTAAAGATGAATTGATTAACATGGTTATAATTATGGTGTATATAAATTCTGAAATGATTATATATTTCTTTGAGATATGAATATATTTGGCCTGTAGTGCAAATATTAATTGTTGAGGAATATCTTTGGCCTGTAGTGCAAAGATGAATTGTAGATGAATATCTTTGGCCTGTAGTGCAAAGATGAACTGTTGTTGAATATCTTTGGCCCGTAGTGCAAAGATGGTTTGTTGATGAATATCTTTGGCCCGTAGTGCAAAGATGGATTTGTTAGTATGATTATAAACAGGAACTGTGATTTGGTATAACCATGATCTTTGATGTTTCAGGTAAAGACAGGTGATAAAAATATTCTTCGTCCTGGGTGCGAAGAAAAATTTATAGTCACAATTATGATTATGAGTTATTCATATGATTGTGGAAAGGAACTGTTGAGTGATGTTACATGGATAAAATATTGTTGGTGGATTTTTAACATGGAGAAGATAATAGACTTTATAGTCTATTTGACTCTTCTAATGGATTGCTCGTTCCGCTGCAACTATGGTTGAAATTTTTATCATTTACCATATGTTCTAAATCTCTGATTTATTGTTGATGAAGGCTATTGATAATTGAATTATCTTTAGTCATGATATTCTTTACTGAGCTAGTTGTGCTCACCCTTTTGCTTCACAATTCCTTTCAGGTAATAAGAGTGTAGCTGGGTCGAGCGGGGGTATCAAGGGAATAGAACGGTGGTTATCATTTAGTAGTTATATTTGGTGAAGAAACCCAACGTTGGAAGGGTGTTTTGCCACTATCATATAAGATGTCTAATGACATACAACCTCGTGTCATCATAGGACATGGTTGTGCTCATCCACTTGCTGAGTATATCTATGAGCACTACCTATATAATCTTGGTGTTTGTTTGAAGTATAATTCTCAATTAGAGACAGTGGAGATAATGATAAGTCAAGAGAAGACTCACCATTGGGAAGAATATGATAGTAATCTTCTCGTTTTTCTTTGGGGTCTATTGGATCAACCAAGGATAATTCTGTGGCCATATGATATCTATCATAACCTAGACGCGTGGCCTCCCATGTACGAAGGTTTCCTTAAGCACTTCCCAAAGATTCTAATTTCTAAAACAGTTTTTGACTATACCTTTATGTAAGGTATCATTGTGAGGTGCTGTCCACGATTGGGACATGAGTCACATTTGGTATATATTTATATCCAAACTCACAGCATATGTGTTGTTGTATTTTGCACGACAATTGTTGTAATAAAGTTGTAGTTATTTTCTGTACCATGTATTTGGCGACTCAGAATAGGTTGGATGGAATGGACCTATTTTGGAGAGTTACATTTGGTATCAGAGCTATAAGTAAAGAGCCCCGAGCCTCTCGCTGGTGACTTCCTGTTGATGGGGGATGCACCGAAGCCAGACTCTCCGTAGGGGACGCCGTTCTGCGGTGGCAAGCTGATAGGTATCAATGTAAGGTGCTGACATAGGTTGGTGTCCAGAGTTACATTTGGTATCAGAGCTCGGGGATATGATCTCTGGCGGAGATCGGGGAATACAACTAGGAGGGGAGAGATGAGTAAATCCTTCGCTAGTGTGTCCTACCTAAGCTTATTTGTTGGTCAGTCATAATATCGGGATATTATGTGATATGTTAATTTGTTAAATTAACACTTATTTTGAAGCTGTATTCTAGAATGTTATTTGAAATACAGGAGATGAGCAATGGAGAAATTATGATGACAGAGAAGATGGAAATTGAAATGAAAGGAAGGTATTCTCAACTCTTTGAAATACCAGGTACGTAAATTTCGGGGACGAAATTTCATAAGGAGGGGAGATTGTAAGACCCCGAATTTTATGAAATAAAAGTATTCAATTTTTCTTATAATTACTATTCAGTAAATGGTTAAATTGATAAATGTTAAAGTTAAGGGTGATATATGATTTTTTTCAAAATACACAAGTGGTTATAAAATAATCATTGTTGTCGGGGAATATTCGTTTGGTCGTGGAATATTTTTTCTGTCGGGGAATATTCGTACGACGGCGCAGCTATTTGTGGGCCCCATAACGAATAACTGTCGGGTGAAGAAAACGACAAATTTGAGTTTTTACAAATAACGGCGTAGTTGTTACCGTTAATACTGTTGGAATACCCGGTGGTTAAAATACAGTAATACGCGTTATTGCACAGTAGCACACGGTATTGCATAGTATTTTTGAAATTATTGATTCTTACGTAAGAAGGCACTACTCAATAATTGTTACAGTAATTACTGTTCAATATTTTATTTTATTGATTCAATAATTGCTACGTTGAAATTTTGTATTATTGTTGTTCAATAATTGTTGCTGCACAGTATTTCCCATTATCAGATCAATAATTCATATTATTTGAATAGTATTATTAGATAACATTATTGGCAATGTCTAGAAAGTTCTATCTAAGGAGAGGTTTGGTCATCTAATTGCGCGCCAGTAAGGAGAAATCCTTATTGGAAAGCCCCCTCTTTCCTGGGAACGGCCTGGTTGTCATAAATGTGATTCTGTAATATTATTTGTGAATAATTAATTATTGATTCATATGATAAGGAAATATTTATTTTATGTGGATATAAATGAGGGATATATTTTTGTGGTTAAAAATGAAGGAGTTAATGTTGAGGTGTTTTATCAGTATTTTTATCGGAATGGAGGTATTAAAAATCAAATCAGGGTTTTTGAGAAATATTGCGGGTGTTATAATTTTTAATCCGACCGTTGGATCGTGGTAAGTTTTGGATATGTTATACATATATAAGTTGAGTATATGTCCACAAATTTTGAACCGTTAAAAATGAACGTATGATTTATTATGAATTTTACGAGATGACTGGTTCAGAAATTGTTGAATTTTCGGAGTTTATCATTTTGGTAGAAAATTCTAGAATTGGTGGGCCCCACTTGTGGTTGGTGAAGAAATGTGCTGAATTATATTTCAAATGTGGTGGGTGGGAATAGTAGCAGGTAAAGCCATCAGGTTGCAGGTCAAACCTACCAAAATTTTCCTATAAATAGAGGGCTAAGTTAGAATTGAAAATCACACAAAAAACATAAGCTTTATCTCTTTCTCTCTCTATATTATGAAGCATATTTTGTGAGTATTTAGATACTTTGAGAGTTGCTATTCAGTGCAAGTTTTCTTCAGCTTTACATTCCGGTCAGAAGTACTGCTGTTTTGAGGTAAGGGATTGTAAGGGATATTAAGGGATTTTAAGGGTTGTTATGATTTTTAGTTTCGTAATTTTTCTAATCTTCAAAAATTCTGAAAAAATTTGAAATGATATTTTGATGAGTTTTCTTGATTGTGTCCAAAAATGGTGATTTTTGGATGTATAGATTGAGAGTTATGAATTTTATGAGAAAAGACTATTTTAGAAGTAACAGCTTATAATTCCTTGTGGTTAACTCCAAAATTGATGAAATTTTTATTGGGAGTACATGTATATGATAGAAGTATACTCTGTAAATTTCAGAATTTTTAGACAAAAGTACAATTTTTGATAAATGTCTAAATATTCGGCTATTTTGGCCATATGAAAAATAGTAAATGACTTTTAAAAATTCTGAGAAAAATATATGTTCACTATGGGACTATATTATGCTAAATTTCAGAAAAGAAATATTTTTAGAACGGATTTGGTATTTTTCATGAAAATAGTCTAGTTATGAGAAAATGAATTAAATATGTTATGTGAAGTAAGAAAATTGGAAAATAGGATTTTATGGCTTGAGAATCCTATATATGAGGTATATGCAGATTTTTGATGAGGGTTTTGGTTATTGATGATGAAATCTTAAGAGTTGGCATTTTATGATGATTAAATGCATTAATTAGTAAAGTGTAAACAATTTAAATAAATTGTTTATAAGCTTAAGAATATTATTCTTTCAATATCATTATACCGAAATATTGGTATGTATATTATTGTGGAATTTCTACCTTTTTCATGTCAGGGTTACTATTCACGAGTTACTATTTACGAATTACTATTCACGAGTTACTAATCACGGGTACTATTCAAGACAAAATTGGTTTCTTTTACTAACCAAATTATAGTTGATTTATGAATATTACTCTTGAGATTAAATCTATATGTTGATTATATTGATTTTATTATCATATATAACATTTTTATAACCCTGATGTTGAATTTCTCTTTCACTGGAGTGTAAAGATGGGTAGATTATTGGTATGATCATGACTAGGGTTCTCTTTGGCCTGTAGTGCAAAGTTGAATTGTGACTGGTATGATCATGACCATTTAATTTACAAGTGAATATCTTTAGCTTAAGTGTAAAGATGAATTGATTAACATGGTTATAATTATGGTGTATATAAATTTTGAAATGATTATATATTTCTTTGAGATATGAATATATTTGGCCTGTAGTGCAAATATTAATTGTTGAGGAATATCTTTGGCCTGTAGTGCAAAGATGAATTGTAGATGAATATCTTTGGCCTGTAGTGCAAAGATGAACTGTTGTTGAATATCTTTGGCCCGTAGTGCAAAGATGGTTTGTTGATGAATATCTTTGGCCCGTAGTGCAAAGATGGATTTGTTAGTATGATTATAAACAGGAACTGTGATTTGGTATAACCATGATCTTTGATGTTTCAGGTAAAGACAGGTGATAAAAATATTCTTCGTCCTGGGTGCGAAGAAAAATTTATAGTCACAATTATGATTATGAGTTATTCATATGATTGTGGAAAGGAACTGTTGAGTGATGTTACATGGATAAAATATTGTTGGTGGATTTTTAACATGGAGAAGATAATAGACTTTATAGTCTATTTGACTCTTCTAATGGATTGCTCGTTCCGCTGCAACTATGGTTGAAATTTTTATCATTTACCATATGTTCTAAATCTCTGATTTATTGTTGATGAAGGCTATTGATAATTGAATTATCTTTAGTCATGATATTCTTTACTGAGCTAGTTGTGCTCACCCTTTTGCTTCACAATTCCTTTCAGGTAATAAGAGTGTAGCTGGGTCGAGCGGGGGTATCAAGGGAATAGAACGGTGGTTATCATTTAGTAGTTATATTTGGTGAAGAAACCCAACGTTGGAAGGGTGTTTTGCCACTATCATATAAGATGTCTAATGACATACAACCTCGTGTCATCATAGGACATGGTTGTGCTCATCCACTTGCTGAGTATATCTATGGGCACTACCTATATAATCTTGGTGTTTGTTTGAAGTATAATTCTCAATTAGAGACAGTGGAGATAATGATAAGTCAAGAGAAGACTCACCATTGGGAAGAATATGATAGTAATCTTCTCGTTTTTCTTTGGGGTCTATTGGATCAACCAAGGATAATTCTGTGGCCATATGATATCTATCATAACCTAGACGCGTGGCCTCCCATGTACGAAGGTTTCCTTAAGCACTTCCCAAAGATTCTAATTTCTAAAACAGTTTTTGACTATACCTTTATGTAAGGTATCATTGTGAGGTGCTGTCCACGATTGGGACATGAGTCACATTTGGTATATATTTATATCCAAACTCACAGCATATGTGTTGTTGTATTTTGCACGACAATTGTTGTAATAAAGTTGTAGTTATTTTCTGTACCATGTATTTGGCGATTCAGAATAGGTTGGATGGAATGGACCTATTTTGGGGTTGTTACAAACATACTACAACTTCAAACATTTAAACAACAAAAACACATAATATACATGGATCTACAATGACTGACATTCGACTGTCAGACTCAAAAATAAACATTTCCAGATTTTGAAAAACTTCAATTTCGAGCACTTTGATGTTATGGATCTAACATGTGCCAACCCAGATCATCTATTGACACCATAACCAACATGTTTAACATAAAAAATTAACATCTAATTAGGGTTCTACCTCTTTACACATTGATTCTTGATTCTGATCTTGTGATTTGTTATGGATACTAGTGGGGCTCGATTTTGGGACTGGTATAGGTATAAATTTCGTGGATCTTGTGCTTGAGAGCATTTGGTTGAGTGTATGAGAAAGTATAAGTAACAAATGAATTTTATCTCTCTTCCAATCTATATATACAACTTGTATGCTATGTATTTGGCTGAAAATTGGGCTGATCTGCTGAGATTTAAGGCACATGGGGTGATCTAAGTTGGTTACCTACTCCATATCTTGCTAGATTTACAAGTTACCTTAAATAATACAAGAGGGGCAAAAATGTCTTTCGGCTTTTAAAAATAATGGCATTATGGTAATCATGCCAAACCCTTAGGGTTTAAGGTTTGGACTAGGGTTTGGACCATTTTAGAGTTTAAAAAAAATAATTTCCTAGAATTTCCAATTTAGGGTTTGTAAAAATAAAATAAAATAATAAATTTTAGTTTCTAAAATACAAAATTAAGGTTTCTTAATTAATTAGGTTTTTAATTACTTAACACCTTACTAATTAGGTTTAAGATACACTAATTAGCATTAAGCTTTCCAAATCAACAATTAGGGTTTACAATTTAAATAAATTAGGGTTTATAAAATAAATATTAGGGTTTCTAGAAATTAATATTTCTAAATATTAATTAGGGTATACCTAATTAATCAAAAAGTCATATAATACATAACATGCATGCACCATATAACACAGTTATATAATAGTGTCGAACTCAACCTGAGTTTTAAATTAGAGTTTCCATTTATCAATAAGTTAATTATTGATTTAAGGTTTCTAATTTACGAAATTAGGGTTTTCTTTTGATTATTAATAATTATAATTATCATGAATCACATAACATATTGACTTAACAGATTTTAAAGTCTCATGTGACTTCGAAATTAGTGTTTGTCAGTAAAAATTAGGGTTTTATCATAATACCCCATAAATTGACCAACCATTGTCAGTCCACAAGCATACAGTACCTATTTATAGCACTGAAAAATTAAAATATAATATTATTATATTATTATTCTTATCCATTGATAAAAATATAAAATTAGGGTTTAGATTCCATATCTGATTTATTCTTCATATATAACATTATTAATTAAGTTAAAATAATTAACTTAATTAATCTTGCATAAATTCATATAATAAAATAAATAATTATTATAATAATTCTAAAAATTATTTCATATATTATTTAAATAATATATAATTATATTTTTATGGAAAATAATTAATAAAAATATTTCTACTATAAAATTAATTATTATAAGAATATGCTTTATAATAATCAATAATTCTAAAATAAAATTATTTGCAAACATTTATGTAATAATTATATTTTTATTTATTACATAATTACATATACACATTATCTTGTACAAATCCTCATCCTTAAATTAAAAAAAAAATTATACGCAAAATTCCTGATTTATTTATATAGAAAATATCGGGTTGTTACAGATTTTCTTACTTTTAGTGTTGAAATTATGCTTAATTTTCAAAGATTTTGTATTTTGGTTTTTAAAAATTACATTTTTAGGGCTAATAATTTTTTTGGGCCAAACCCTAGAATCTACAAGGGGTTTATTGCGAACTTTGATGTTGTTTGTGTTGATAGCAAACTTTATGATTTATGAATATTGTTCTGGGTTATAGTGCGTGGTGTTAAAAATAGAAAGAGATTTTCATTTTTAAGACAGACTGCAATTACTTGCCTTTTAATTTGTTTCATTATTTTTCTTAGTAAAAGTTATTTGATAAAATAATGCAACTTTTTGAAAATAGAGCAACTCTAGTGAGTGGTTTATGCTTATTAAGGACAGTCTGTTATATAAAGGGCGAAGAAAATGTTCAAGCCATAAATTTTCACTTAGCTGAGGAGTTGATAATTAGTTTGGAAGTCATACACGTCTCAGATGGAAATCATACTATATCAGATGACAAATTTTGTGATTATCACATGCCAATGTTGTGACGAACGAGAATTTTGTAATTTATTTTAATATTTATTGAATTAAATAAATATTTTTCGATGATTTAATTATTGGATTAAATAATTAATTGATACAATTATGGTAGATTAATTTAATTTTATGTGTTGCATTTATTAAATTAATGTTGAGAATAATTATTATTCAAGTATATATAATTATGTGAACTTGTTGAATTAAATGAATTATTTAATTAAGCATGATGTTATTTAATTAATTTAATTATTAATTAGAGATTTAATAAATTGACATTATTTATTAATGAGAAAATTAATTATATGATTATGTGAATTTATGATAGATTATTATATTAAATTAAATAAGATATGAGTTTATTTTATAAAGGAGTGTGACATTAATTAAACTATATGATAAAGGTTTATTTAATTAAATGAGATTAAGTCTTTTGAAGCTAGCCAAACAAGGCCCTAAGAGGAGTTGGTGCAGTTAACCCATGATTGGGCCAACTGACCACTCTGCGCTCAGTTACTTGATCATTATACGACGTCTTCTTTTTCTTTTTTTCATTTTTGCCTAAGTCTAAGAAAAATTCAGAGAGGAAGCCAGAGAGAAATTAGAGAAAATTTCATAGAATTGTGAATACTGTGATTGAAGTAGAGAGATATTGTCATCCTTAATCATCTACGCTTTGGGTAATTTTATCCAACCCAATTTTTATTCTACGTCTTTTAAAGTTTCCATGAATATAACTCCTAAATCTTCTTTAAAGTCTCTGTAATTGAGATTGTTAGAGTTATGTGCATATATTTGTAAGATGTCGTTTTAATGTGTTTTAATATGTATTATATATAATTCCTTATCATCAGTTCATAACTTTATGTCGTTAATCTGATGACTTGCCATTTCAAAAATGTACAGAGTTTGGTTTTTGGCCTTATGGCCTTATACGTGATTTTAGTATCTCAAACATAAATGTTTTCGTAGATTTTACACCCGTATATTATTGTGCATGTTAATACGAAGAGACCAAACTTTAAATGAACGGATTTGACTTTATAACGAATCCGTGACGTTGAATTTTAGGAATTTATGTTAAAAACTTCAAGAACATCAAGAACAGAGGAAAATTTTATGTTTTAATTCTGTGATTATATGTTTAATGGGTTAAAATCACTTTATAGATGTTGTATTATGATTATACATGAATTATAACATGTGGGTATGTCTAAATTCGTGTAGTAATAAATTAAATTGGAGTTTTTGGCTGTGTTCTGCAATTTTCGCAAATTGCAGAACAGTTTCTGGTTCGCCGCGCCGCGCCGCCAGACTCCCGCCTAAACATCCGCGCCGCAGCGCCACAGCGCTGCAGTGCCATGTGTCCGGCTGCAGCGCCACGGCGCCGCAGCGCGAAGATCAAGTATAATAGTGGCGCCGCAGCGCCACTCTCCAGAATGTCCAGAAATGTAATTTTTTTTTAAATGTTAAGTCTAGCAATATGTTAGTAACTTAATGTAATGAACATATAAACATGTTAGAAATATAATGAAATGATGACATAGTTGTTTAACATGTAAATAACATAATTACATGTGAATTGAATTATTGAATATATAATTAGCTTGATAATTCGTGAAGTGTAAATTATGTGACAAAGTGGTAAATTGATTAAGTATATTCAATAATCAAAGTAGACAAAGAGAATGAGTTTATGATGATTAGTTAAGTTATAATTAACTGGTATGTAGGATTTAATTCAAAGAACGTGCTTAGTTAAAGTGTAATCTACGCACGAGGCAAGTTTCCTAAACTTAAACTCTTAAATTTGAGCAAGTTCCCTAACCCTACTTGTCATTATTGTTCAAGCTTATTATTTATCTTGAGTAAATTATCATTACTATTATTAAAGTTCAAATGTTATATTAAAGATTTATTATCTTTTCAAAGCATGATTCAGTTATACAATAATTGTTCTATTGTATACTTCTTGAGATTATTGTTCAAATTGAATATCATTATTGTTGAATCTTATTAGACTAGTGAAACCTTAACGATTCAACTAGTCCTTAGTTGATGAGCGTTCTAAATTTCAGAACCCTTGATGAATTATCCAAACCAAACTTCGTTTGGTGCGGACTCGAATGTCAAACTGAGATGAACAACCCTGTATAGGGGATTATTTACGCTTTAGCGTTAAGATATTGTGCACAGTATGGTACTAAGGGTTGATCCCCCAAAGTACGAGAAGAAGTTCCATAGTCTTATGACTGTTAAAGGTTTCAAGTATAATCCTTGTTAACCTAGGACATAGTTCAAGGTCTTATGAACCTCAGAATTCTTTTGATTCTTGTTATTCACTCTTGATTCAAAAGTTGAGCTTTTATTCAGATGTGTTTGATTTATTCGCATGTTATTATACTTTTATTTTATTTTTATACTTGTGGGCATTTGTGCTCACTCTTGCTTAATAATAACATTGCAGTTAAGAACGAAAGAGCTGACGAACCTTCCACTAGTAAGGGCAAGGGCAAAGTTAGCAAATGATGAAGACTTGTTATTTGATATGACTTGTTATTTTATATGATGTATTTGTTTAAGACTTAAGTTAAAGATGTTGTTTAAGACTTATTTGTTAGAATTCCGCACAGATGTTTTAAGGTTAGTTTAACTTGGGATTGTACTATTATTATTCAGATGTTGTAACCCTATAAGGGGAAGATTTTTATTTCTATTATTGCATGGTTTGCATTATTATGGGTAGGTAGATAGATGATATTTGTATCGTGAACACCGAATCCTGTGGAGGATTTGGGGGTGTCACAAATGTAGTCTATTGTTGGCACTTTTGGGTAGCTTTACAATCACCTCTGAATCGGGCTTCACCAATAACACAATCGATACACCTCCGAGCTTATGTGTTGTTTAATACACCCTCCTTCCCAAAATATTAGTCCTTAATAAAAGTTATCTATGCTTAACTCTATAAATAATGATATTGATATTTAGTGAACGTTAAGTTAACTACTTTTAATTAAGTAGATAATTGCAATTGATTAAGTTTAGTCCATTTTTAGAAGAAAAAATATTCTCAATTTGAGATACACAAACAAATAAACAAAGGCTCTCAATTTGGGACTAAGGGAATATTACTTGTGCACTTAGTAGTTTGTGCTCACGAAGTGGATTTTAGTTATAATCTTTCTTTAGAATTTAGTTGGGCATGGTATCTAGTATATTACTTGGGCATGGTATCTAGTATAGTAATGTATGACCACACAACAGGTAAGCATTCTGGCTTGCAATTTGATAAGATTTGCCTTTCTGGTGCAGGTAGTTAAGCACATCCCTTATGTATGTATTATCACATATGTTGATGTATCTGAAGTCTGAACACCCGATTTATTTGTGTTGTATATGTTTGTATGAAATCTTTAAGTAGTTCAGAAAGCAGTGCTGCAGTTGGGCAGTTACTTATTAAAATGCTTAGGTACTAGTGGTATGACAAATATCCAACTTTTTGTTTACAAGATCCTAGATTTGGGCCTATATATTAAGGTTGTAGGAGGTTTTGGAAATGATATAAAAATATGCTCTGTTGCAGATATTGGTATCGTGTTTCGTAATTCACCATTGATTGTTTATTCTAGTATTTAATTTTTTGCTAAGTCGTTTCCAGATTAGGAGAGTTGTGTACTTCTTATATTACTTGCAACGCTATGTCTATCTATGCGATTAGTGATGTCTTAAATGTTATTTGAACAAAAATGTCGCTTTCTAATTGAGTTTTACCTACTCTTTGTTTACAGAATAATTCTTGCCAATATTTTGGTTGGTACGATCCTGCAATGTGTGACAGAGCAAGGCAAATAATCCCTGGATTACTTCGAAAGATTAACGGAATGAAGCAAGAGATGAAGAACATGTGTGCAATAGGCAACAAAGAAAGAATAAAATTAATTATTGCGCTTGTTTCTTCTTGATTTTAGATTTTAATCTTGTTATTGTAGATGGAGTAAATATTGTCATTTGGATTGATTAAACTTCTAGTATAGTTTGTTGTAACCTTGTCCAAGAAGGGAACGTAATCATGGTATGCAATTATTATTTTTGGTTGTGCAAACCATGGTAATAAAATTGAAAACCAGTTGGATGTGTATGTAACTTGAGAAAGGTTCTTTCTTTCTGAAAATTTAAATTATCTGACATATGTACGGATTGTTTTGTCTATGTTGTTAGAAGTGGTTTTTTTGACAGAACACTGATACTTTACATTACATGTTTTGATTAGTGGCACTTCACTTAGTACCTCCGGATATGCAGGAAGAAACATAATGTCTTTTTTCTTCATTTATGTCTTTTTTCTTCATTTCTTGATTCATATTTTTCTTGATTCCTTTGTTTTAACTTGAATTCTTTACCAAGTAGCTTATCAGCTTACTTTGTTTAAAATACAATCTGTGGAGAGGTGTTACCTCACTTCATAGCTGCAAGTTGGATATTTTCTTTTGGAATTTTCTTAGTTCTAATGCAATTTCAGTCTTTGATTGTACAGTCATTAAAATAGTCTCATCATGTTAGCATCTTCTCTGTCACGGTTCTTTTTCCTCTCATTCCTATCCAGCTTAAATAAACTTCAAGAAATTTTATGAGGACAACTATTATGTTGTTTAAATACTTGTTAAGTGTGCATAGTTCATAACTCCTTATTTTCGATATCATGCGACAGTCTTGTTCTGAAGTCCCTTATAGAGAGTTCTTACTCAGCAACTCATATAATAAACAGAGGGATCAATATTTTTTTGTTAACAATTAAAACCAAATTGTAAATTTCTAAGAAGATCCATTCATCCTAAAAATAATAGACAGCACCTAGTACACTTGCAGAAACGAACAAAGGAGGATATTGTCATTACAGGAAAAAAATGCATACAACAAGAACAAAGGAGAATATTGTCATTACTAACATACACTTAAAGGAGGATATTTTCATTACTAACATACACTCAAATGCAATCTATAAACCAAAAGCTATGCGAATGAATGGGAGGAAAGTTTTGGAGAAGTAAAATTTCACGTCTTCGTATTCCTCTCTTCTAAATTTCATTCACCAACAAAAGAAGCCAATTATGATAATCCTCGCCGTACAGGGCTCTATCAAAAATTCAGATACATCCACCCAACTGCAAACAATAGTCACAAAATAAAAGGTTAGTAAATGAGGCCTACTTATAATTAGTAGCAATATAATTCGTAACTAGGTTTCTCACCCTACTTATGGTTCAATATGTTGGCTAATTAAGAAAAAAATAACCAAATTTATATCAACAACAAGATAGGGGCCATAAGTTATGTATGATATCCGCATTCTACTGTACTTTTTACCCATTTGTAGAAAATTCCTTATTCCTATTGTGCCATAGTATCTCACAGATGTAAGGCTCTCCTAATGCACAAGTGGAAACATCTTAGAAGAGAAGAGATGGAATCAACACCTTCCACATTCCAGATTAGATGAACTACAATTAGAAAAACAATTGAAAAATCTTCTTTGAAATAAATATTAATTAATAGCAAAAAATGGGAGAAGAAAGGCAAATCTTATCAAACTGCAAGTCGGTGATTACCTGTTGTGTGGTCATACACTACTATACTAGATACCATGCCCAAGTAATATATAATGAACTTCATGCTAACCACTTCCGTTTTCTAGATTCATGTTTCGTATGATTTCCATCTGAGACATATATGACTTTCAAACTAATTATTAACTCCTCAGCTAAGTGAAAATTTATGGCTTGAACATTTTCTTCGCTCTTTATATAACAGACTGTCCTTAATAAGCATAAATCACTCACTAGAGTTGCTCTATTTTCAAAAAGTTGCATTATTTTATCAAATAACTTTTACTAAGAAAAGTAATGAAACAAATTAAAAGGCAAGTAATTGCAACCTGTCTTAAAAATGAAAATCTCTTTCTATTTTTAACACCACGCACTATAACCCAAAACAATATTCATAAATCATAAAGTTTGCTATCAACACAAACAACATCAAAGTTCGCAATAAACCCCTTGTAGATTCTAGGGTTTGGCCCTAAAAAATTATTAGCCCTAAAAATGTAATTATTGAAAACCAAAACACAAAATCTTTGAAAATTAAGCATAATTTCAACACTAAAAACAAGAAAATCCATCTACCCACATCTAATTTTGTTACCTCGACGGATCGAGAGATGGCTTGGTGTGAATCTACGAGATGGGCGGAGTTGATTCTTGTCGATTTTGCGAGGAGATGGGTGAGTCGGTCGTGGCTGCGTCGATTTTGCGAGGAGATAGACGAGATGAATCCAAGAGAGATGCCTTCTCTTTACTGTGACTCGAAGAGAGAGATGGCTGAGTCGAAGAAAACGAGAGACGGGGCTTCGATTTTTTGTTTTTGGCTGAGTTGTAAGTGAGGAGAGAGAAGGAATAAGGAAGAGTTTAAATAGGTGAGTTGGGTATGCTATATAAGGGTGAGCACCTGATCGGGACTATATATATATATATATATATATATATAAATGTTAATAATTTTATAATTAAAATAAAGAGTTTATTTTAATTTTAAAATTAGATTTCATACTAACTAATTAGAGTTGGAATTGGATTCCATGATAACTAATTGTAGTTGAAATTGGATTCGATGTTTTCTTAAATAAAGGAGTTTATCTAGATATAAAATAAGATTTCATATTATTCAAAATAAAGGAGTTTATTTGTGAATAGGAAAGATAATCCGTATTTTCTTAAATCAAGTAGTTTATTTAGATATAGAATAGTATTTCATATTGTTCAAAATAAAGGAGTTTATTTGTGAATAGGAAAGAGAATCCGTGTTTTCTTTAATTAAGGAGTTTTTTTTACTTGGAATTGGATTCCATAATTAATTAAAATAAATAAGTTTATTTTGATTAAAGATTTTGATTAAAATAAAATAGTTTATTTTATTCAAATTTGGATAAATTAAAATAAAAGAGGTTTATTTTGATTTAAATTTGGATTAAAATAAAGGAGTTTATTTTTATTCAAAATTAGATTTTATACTAACTAAATTTGCCCATTAAATGATATATATATATATATATATATATATATATATATATATATATATATATGAATGTTTATTATTCATGAGATGAATGTTATTTATTGATGCACGTGGTGATGTGTATGATAATAAATGAGATTGATTATGGACTATTGACCAATGTGATTGGATTTTATTTTAGTTAGATGCATGAATGTATGAGTTTTATTAAATGAGGTATGCGTACCTCGTCTTCTCTAATTTTTTTTAATGTAAATTACATCTCCCTCCTATGTACTTTCCCTTGACTGCTGATCAAGGTTTCTATTTATTTTAAATAGTTTTGTAATAGGAATAGTTAGAATTAATTTTGAAGAATTAGAGATCAAGAAGCAAGGAGCGATTGAAGACCCATTTATAATGGAGACCGGGTTTAAATGTAATAGTTATATTTAAATATTAATTCTTGCACCCCTAGGGTTTGACCTTTTGGTTCACTTGGTGGCTCTAATGAACCAAACTAGAATAAAAGTCCATAATCAAACCGGGTAGAATATAGTATTCTATATGTGCATGCTTATATATATATATATATATATATATATATATATATATATATATATATATATATATATATATATGCAAACATGCTTCACATGTTATTTAATATAACGTATATATAAAATACACGTTATAATAACGTTATATTAAATAACATGTGAAGCATGTTTGCATAATATATATATATATATATATATATGTGTGTGTGTGTGTGTGTGTGTGTGTGTGTGTGTGTGTGTGTGTGTGTGTGTGTGTGCATGCATGCTAAACAAGATGAGACAAATTAATAACAAACCCCTCAAATATTTTATATTAAGTTGTAACGTTCAAAGATATTTGGAATATCGAACGTCGCCTTCTAGCATGATATAAATAATAGAGTATTAAATATTTAATATGAGTTTGTTGTGCACACACAAGGCAAGTATTAAATATTTAAAATGTTATTTTTATTACATATGATGTTTATAAGAAATTGAATATTACTGCTTTGTTGTGCACACACAAGGGCTGTAGTTTTCTCTTTATTTATATGGAAATGCAGGGTCTGACTTAACTTAAATCATTTTAGTTCAGATGTGCACACACTTGACCATTATGATTTAAGAGGTAAAATACAAGGAGTTGCATAGTTGATGTAATTGACAAGAGTTGTCTACCTATTTATTTGTAACGACCGAGAAATTCGGATCTTATTATAAAATGATTTTATTAATGTAAATAATAATAAAATCTTATTCTATGTGTTATCAAAATGGTTGTCGTTATATAACCTAGTGACGTTGGAATGTCGTAGTATTTGAGCTAAGTGGATGAATTAAAGTGTTTGAATTTCAAAGACGAAAATAAAAGTTTTTCGAGAAAATTTTCGAAAAATACTATTCATCGGTATTTGTTCGGGATATAATTTTGGATTTCCGAGAAATATGTAATGACGGAATAATAAGGTGAGATGGATTATGTAATAAAAATTTAGTTATGGAAAAAATGATATTTCGCTTGTGGACTTAATTTATAAACGTTAAGGAATGCGAAATAGTAATGAATATTTAATAATGGTATGACACTTATGTATTGTACAAAGAAATGGGAATGAGTATAATATGAAATATTATACGAGTTGTATGAAGGATGAAATTTCGTATATAAATTCTATAGGAATTAGAATACGAAAATAATACATAAATTATGAGTATATGTATTAAGAAATGTTAATGGACTTGGAAGATTGGTTAACAATTATATACAAGTCCAAGTGAATTAAAGGGAGAGGCCCAATTATTAATTAATGAACCAATTAGTGTTTATTAATGCAAAGCCCAAGGATTTAATTAATCCAAGCCCAAGCTAAAATCCATGAATTGTATAACCCATGGGGCAAACCATATTAATATGGTTAATGTGTGGTGACCAAGTGAGGTGGTGATCAAGTAAGTGTGATGATCAAGTAGGAGTAATGACCAAGTAAAGTAATGGCCAAGATAAGTGTGATCAAGACTTTGAATTAATCACCAAGTTAAATGAGTAATGACCAAGCAATGGATAAGAGAGTGGTTAGCAAGTAATGAATAGTAAGGAGGTGGGATGTTTTAAAGACTAAAATACCCTAACCTTGGAAAGTTTATAAATAGAAGAGCTTTGCTAGCCATTTGTTGGTTGTTCAAATAATCTATACTACTAAAGTGCTTAAGTGTTAGAGAGAATAAGCTAGCAATAAGTCACTTCCATAAACCAAGAAGAAGAAGCAAGCTACTTACCAAGACTTCACAAAAGTAAGACTTCTTCTCCAATTATCTTCTGTCTCTATCATGATAGGTTGATAAGAAAAGATGGATTAAGAAACATGAATGATAAGAAGCAAGAAGAATATGTAAGTCATGGACTTAAGCCACATAAGTTGGTAATAAGTCATTTAAGCTAACATAAGTTATAAACTTATGTGAAGATAATATGAACTTATAAGGAATTTATTAAGAGAATTGATATGAAGGTAAAAGAATTTATATGATCATATGTATCATGTATACCTAAGTAAAGTTATATGTGAAGCACATGCAAAGTACGATGATTAAGAAACTCTAATTGTCATAAGTCTTAAATAATCCAATCTTAAGTAGTTTATAATTTGATGAGTTATAAGCTCATGAGGAGTTAAAGTCCAACAATGAAAATAAGTTGTTGTATTATGTATGGGGAGATGTTCACATAATGAATGAATTTCATGTGTAATGTTGAACAAATCGTAAGAATGAAGATTTGCCGAAAATTGCACGATTGGACGATAATCGTCGAATTCGTAAAATTCTCGGAATGGAAGTCAAATTTTGTGTTTGATCACGGAATTATTGCTTTACAATGGAGTTAAGTCATATTTGGCATTTAAGAGTTATGAACTCAAAAATGACCAGATTCCGACTTAGAACGAAGAAACGAGCGTTGAACGTTCACGAATGTTATCGTTTTCGTTAAAAAATGAACCAATAGGTGAATTTTTAGCAAACGAAGTCAAATAGATAAAATTCTTGAATGATCATGTAGATTACGTAATTTTTGAACCGTAGGCTTTTGAACGAGCCAATTTGGACTTATAACGAAGAAGTTATGCGTCCGGGAAGTTCACAAAATTTCAAAACTGAAATTTTTATCTGGTGCACAGGGTTGGCGCCGCGGCGCCAACCCAAGGCAAATGACCGGCGCCCCAGCGCCATGCACAGTACGAAAAACCTCTGGAGAGTCGCGCCGCAGCGTGGACCATTACATAAGGATTCGCGCCCCAGCGCCAAGTCCGGGACATGCTAGAATAAGGCTCGCGCCGCAGCACGAGATGTGAATATAAGACCGGCGCCGCAGCGCCAGTCTCAGAACAAAGATAGAAAGAAAGGTTTCTATGTACAAAGAAAAGAAAACCTAATTTGATGGAAAGTAAACATAACTTAAGGTCGATAATGTAACATTGTTAAACTTTGTTAAACCTTAAGGAATGTAATGTAAAGGTTAAGGTAGCCTAGTCAAGGATAAATGCAATGGTAATGATAAACCGGAACGAATAGTAACTGAATCTAATACACAATTAGATTGAGAAGAAAGGTAAGATATAGTCATATACATACTTGATTATATGTGACCTAATGTAAGGCATTATGTGATCATGTACTATAGGGACTTGAAAGACTTAAACATAAAGTTAATTTACGGTAGCAAACGCTAAAGGCAAGTTTTCTAACTCTTGTATCAGTTCAATCTGAACAAGTTTAAGATTCATGTATTCTTTCGCATGAATTGAGGTATGTTGAGATTAAAGCCAATCTTTTTGGCTAGACTTGATAATCTACTCTTGTATTATCAAATGTTGCTATCTTTTGTCAACTACTTGATATGGTTTTCAAAAGAAGATTGAAATGTTAAACAAATGTTTTGTCGGTAAAACGACAGGTACGTGAGGTTGCCAGATGATTAAACGTACATACGTTTAATTGATGTAGTGTTGATCAACATAGAGTACAATAGGCTGGTCACCTAGAAGTGCTCGTAAGTAATATCGGGCTTACGAAATTCGTTCCGGGTTGTCCTTTTCCAAGAAAGAATGAATACTCGAGGTCTTTGACCGGAGTGAATGTTTTACTAAATATTGTTATTATTGTAAAACATTTTGAAAGAAAAGATGAAGTGCTACTTTGAATTATCAATAGTACTTCATAACTATTGTTCAGTTATTGAAGATATACGATTCATACGTGTCAAGCATGTTGTTATTGAATTGTTATATTTGTTGTGCTAGCCATGCTCACTCTTGCTTGAAACATATGAATGCAGCTAAGACTGAACGTCCCGAAGGATCAAAGAGGGATAAAGGAAAAGCTAAGGCAGATTGTTAAGCTGTCTTGTAATAGTATAGGTCTATTGTTGTAATGTAAAATGATATTATAACAAAGAACCTTTGTAATGGGTATAGAACATGGGAAATTGTAAATATTACTTTAATATATAGAAGTTATATTCGTTCTTTGAGACTTTTCAATTGAATGAATGTATGAATGTTGCACAGTATTGCACCATCTGTCGGGTTGGAAGATACCCGGATTTGGGGGCGCTACATTATTTATATATAGTTTGTTGTGCACACACAAGGTAATATAGTTTGATGAAAATAGTGGGAGATACCAATTTAAAACAAGGCCTAAATAATTTTGGTAATTAATAAAAGAATGTATGCTAAAATGTTGTTAATTACAAATTCATTTACAGAATTTTACAATGTCTAAATCACTATCACTGTGAAGCATATTAGATGTTATTTAACCGGACCGAATCAAACGGATTGGTTAAGGAATTTAAGAATAGTTCTCACAGCTGAAAAGCTATCTTATGTCCTTAATACGCCTATCCCTGCAATGGTTGCAGACAATTCCTCTGAGGAAGAAATTGCTACTTTTAGAAAGTGGCAAGATGATGCAAAGTTAGCTCGATGCATCATGCTCGCATCCATGAGTAATGAGCTTCAGCGTCAGCATAAAACTATGGAAGCTCTTACTATATTCCTACACATCAAGTAGTTGATGGTGAGGAAAGTAGGACTGATAGATATCAGATATCTAAGGAGCTCTTCTGATCTAGAATGACCAATGACACTATAGTACAGATAAAAGTCCTTAACATAATCAATTTGATTGATCAATTAGGACAACAGGTTTTGTCATGGATGGAGAGTTGAGCCAAGATTTGATCTTACACTCATTCCCGGACTCCTTTCACAATTGTTATGAATTTTTCATATGAACAAGCTAGATATCAGCCTAGCTAATTTGCTTAACATGTTGAAAAATATTGAGAGTCACTTTCCAACGACCATGTCTTACTGGTAGGGGCCAAAGGATCTTCTGAAAAGAAGAACGATTTAAAGAAGGTTAATAAAGAGGCAAAAATAAAGGATAATAAGAACAAAACTGATACGGATATCAAAGGAGTTTGCTTCCACTACAATAAGCTTGAACACTGGATTGAAACTGCGAGAAGCATCTTACAGAGGTTAACAAAAAGAAGCTTAGTGAAGTTTCGGTTACAAATACAAATTTGTTCATGATTTAAAATAATTTTTTCTTTAAGTCAAGGTTCTACTTGGGTATTGGATGCCGACTTCGGTTATCATAAATATAGATTTATGAAGGGACCAAGCAGAAGTAGAAAGCTAAATAAAGATAAGTAATCCTATATATGAAAAATGAAGCAAAGGTTGCTACATTAACTATAGAAATTTATAGTTTAGCAATGCCTACGGGCAAATCTATTAATTATGTCAATAAGTTGTTATTGTATTTCAGCTCTTGTTAGAAATATTATTTCTATTTTGTTGTTGGACAATGAAATCTTTGGTATTATATTTAAGAACTATTGTTATTCTATTTATAATAATAATATTTTGTATAGAACTGAAATATTACTTAATGAATTTTGTACACTTGACTTACATGAAAAATAATTTTACAAATTGAACAAACTAGTATAAGAAAAGGAGATGATCATTTAAAGAGTTGAATGTTTATATTTGATGAAATACAAGTATGAATTAGTTGAAAGGTTCAAAGAATTCAAAAGTGAAACTAATTTGAAAAGTATTAAGATTCTTTGATCGGATCAAGGAAAGAATACTTATGCAATGAGTTTCTAAATCATCTCAAATGGTTTTCTCACAATGGACGCCTCCTGATACACAATAATTGATTGATGTATCAGAAAGGAAAAATTGTACCTTATTGGACATGGTGCGGTCCATAATGATTTTACCGACATTCCAGTATCCCTCCGGGGTCATGCCCTAGAAATGGCTACATATCTACGGAAAAGGTAAACTCAAAATCTGGCCCCAAGACTCCATAAAAGTTATGGACAGGGAGGATTCCCAATCTTAAGTATGTTAAGATATGGGGTTGTCCAACTTATGTGAAAAGGTTTCAAAGGATAAGCTTGGGAGAAGATTTGACAAGTATAGATTTGTGGGACATCCTAAAGTAAGTTTAGGATATATGTTCTATAATCCTACTTAGCAAAAGGTGTTTGTTGCGAAACACGCTACCTTCTAAGATAAAGGTGTTTATCATTGAAGGGGCTAGTGGGAGGATAATAGATCTTGAAGAGTTCAAGAATCACAAAACACAATAAGTCAAATAAGTGGAACATGTAGATAGACCTATTGTACCACAACAGAATCGTAAATTTAGAATAGTACCGAAGATACCTGGGAGGTATGGATTCATCATGGATGATGATGATGAGGTACGTATCATAGAAGATGATGATCCGGTTACATACGATGAGGTAAGAGTTGTAGACACTCAGAGAAATGGATTGAAGCAAGCTTCTCAAAAATGGAACATTCGTTTTGAGAAGACAATCAAAAGAGTTTGATTTTATCAAAAATAAGAATGAACCTAATGTGTACAAAAGGGTCAGTGGGAGCACCGTGACATTCTTAATATTATATATTTATATACTATGGATAAGGAATGACATACTAATGCTACAATCAGTAAAGATAAAGTTGTCTAAACATTCCTCCATGAATGATTTGGGAAGAGTATCTTAATTGGGGATACAAATCTATATAGATAGATTTAAAAGGATGCTCAGCTTAACCCAAGGAACGTATATTCATTTTATGCTAAAGTTGTTTAGCATGACAAACTCCAAGAGATGTCTCATGTTGATGAGCCCTGGAGTGTATCTCTCTTAATAATCCCTATAGACTCCTAGAAGAGAGATCGCATGAGTGACAATTATGTATACAATGAAATATACGAGACCTGATGTTGATCGGTCATATTCTTGAGAAGATCACTGTAAGACAGTGAAAAACATCTTAAAGTACTTAACCGGCACTAAGGATGTGATTAAAATTTATGGTGAGTCTAAATTAAAACTAGAGGGCTTAACAGACTCAAGTTTTTTTTCAAACAGACCAAGACGACAGAAAATCCACTTTAAGGTAAAGTGTTACCTTGAACAATGGTGCAGTGAATTGGAAAGGTTTCAAACAACAAAGAGTTGTTGTTTTAGTGATAAAGACAAAGTATATAGCTATAAATGAAGCTACAAGTTAATTGTTTGGATGAAAAGTTCATTACAAAAATAGGAATAGTTCTTAAGTCTCATCTTGGATCTAAACATGTGTTGTGGCACTTTCATTTAATTATAGGAATCATTGAAAGATGGGAAATCACTATAGAGATAGTGCACTCTCAAGAAAAATATTACATATCCATTTACTGAAGCTTATCCAACAACAAGATAATCGTCACTTAGAGAAGAAAGATATGAGATACCATGGCTATTGGCTTTAGTGCAAGTGGGAGATTGAAAGTAGTATTCACACAAGCCAATCATGTTTGATGATAAAGCATATACTTTGTAACAATCTTATTCATTTATTAATAAAAAGTATTAATTTATTAAAGTCTTTTAATTATCTACATGATGTTGTTTTATAATATGTGATAAACTCATAGTTTTAAGCAATACTTTTAAAATAATGATGATGATCATTCTAATGAGATTTAAATTCTTAGAAAGCTTAAAACTAAAATAGTTCCCAATCGTTGGATTACTAAAATGGAGATTCACTAAATTGGGGATTAGTGAATCCGGATAGATTGGTACATACGTTGTTTGCTCATTGGATGAGGATGATTGATCTCATGATCATTTGTGTGGAGACACTAAAGCAAGTATGTAGGTGCTTATTAGAGAATAAGTTCACTGAGCGTGGCTTGCTAAGGTATCTAATGGAGTTTTACTTGCCTGTCAATAGGAATTCCTGTAGTGATAGTAGTACAAGTGATCCTTGGACTTGAGATCATCATAGTATCTTGTGTATGATGAGTTATACTTTGACTTATTCCTTAAGACCCTTAGGGTATATCAAAGGGTATGCTTGGGTATAATAAGTTGTACATGGAGATAATGTATGATCAATAAAGAATCTACCACTTCCAGTAAAAGAAGAGAAATGTCATATGTGATTCGATAAATGACAACCCAGTAGTCCTTGGCCAAGGTAGAATGAAATTAGAAAGGAGTTTCTAATTTGTATTATTTGGAGTTGTGCATTTAAGAGTCGAAATACATATAATTAAATAAAATAAGACTTGACAGTAATTTCATGTCTTATATTTAATTGGGACATTGTATGGTGGAAGGATTGAATTGTACGGTAACTATTTACTCAAATGTTCTTTTATGATTAATGTTGAAATCTATATTATCTGAAAAGTCATTGATCGCTAGGGAGACTTATCCCTATTGTAGAATAAATATTATTTATTTAAATAAATTAATTGTTTAATTTATTTATTTAAATAAGATTAGAATTGTTCTAATTGATTTACTCACAACCAGTTTAATATGGAGAACCTAAAGGGTCACGCCATAAAAGGAAGAATAATTATTTAAGAAGTTAATGACATAAACGTAATAATAAGTTAAGTGTATTTAATTTAATCTATGACGATAGAATAAATTAAATAGCTTAATATTTAGTATTTAATATTTTGAAAATATTAAATATATAAATTAATAAGAGGAATCTTATTAATATTATTATAATTATTATTATTTTAATTTCTAAAGAGTTAGAAATTAATTTAATATTAGTACTCTCATTTATTCCTAATAAGATTAGGAGGCTAATTGATTAAAAGATTTTAATTAATTATTCCTAATAAGATTAGGAGCCTAATTAATTAAAGGAATTTAGTTAATTAAAATAAAGCCTAATTCCTTAATTGTTAAGGAGGGTTGCCTATATCTATAAACAAGAGGAGTCTTATTACGGGTGACAGAGTTGTTATTGACTTTTTCACAACAGACGTAATTCCAATAGTTGGGAGAGTACGCTCTTTTTCTATAGAGATAGAAAACTAGGATTTTGTCAAACACCCTTCTTCTTGAATCTTTATTCTTTCTTGGTGGATCACCTCTAGAGGCCAAACACTTGGGTGGCTAACGTTGATCAAAGGAAGGAACCAAACCCGGTGGATTCAAGTTGAACGTGAAAAAGATTGGAGGTGAACTTGTACCTGAGGAAGCTCGGATCTTCAAGGGTATGATTCTTGTACTTTCTTTTTCATTTAATTAATAATTGTGCATAAAGGGTGATCCGGGTATATGGTTTGTAAAATTTTAAAACTATGAGTTTCCACGTTTTCGCTTATTTTGTACAATTTGATTGCGTTCATGAATATTACAAACCTAACACTTACTAGGTTCACAACTTGCAGAACATGATCTCTAACATAATTTGTTTTCAAAACTTAAAGTTCACATCACCATTTAAACCATGTCTTCATTAATCATGCAAGTCTGTTAGAACATGCCCAACTTAGATTCATATACTTATACATACATCTTAAACATGCTTAAATACTAGTTTAAGCCATAAGGGTCGGTCAACACATAGCAGATTTCAAAACAGAAGTTCCAACTGATCTCAGGAACCGGTGCAGCTGCGCTGCGCCTTAGTACAATTATGGCGCAGCTGCGCCGTGCCAGGTTCAAGTGCAAAAGTAGTCTGCTTCGGCAGAACTTCAGCCTAACCACAAAATTTACTCACAAAATTGATTCTAAACATTCCTATTACAATTGAAAAATCTATATATAGTTATATAACAACTATATAACCCATACCCAAACTCATTAACATCTAATTCCATGAATTCAGGAATTTGGATTTCAAGAGTTCAAGAACTCTGTTTCTGTAAATTCTAGAATTCATAACATGTACTCCTCAATCTAGCATGCTTAGACCAACCATATAGGTTCCATAACATACATACCAACTCATACAACATCATGACAGCAATTCATAACCCAATTATCAAGATTCTAGTAGAGTTTCCATAATTTGTAAACTTTGAAATTAAGTTTCTAAAACAAGAGTTTACCTTCCAAGGAGCTTAGTTTTCCCCAATTTCTATCTTCTATAAATGCTAAACTTCCCTTTAACAACTAGTAACTCAGACTCAAATTCTTAGGTTTTACAAACAATTCTCATCAACGTGATTCCAATAACATAGCTGCCATTTTATAGAGGAATGGTGGACTGGGCATTAATTTAGAATCCATGGTGTTGGAGGAAAACACAATGGTTTGACAAGACTGATTCAACAACCACCTCCCAGTCATCTCCATAGCCATTGGCTTGGAAATGATCACCTAGCTTAGCCATTAATTATACTTGGAAGTTACGTATATTAGGCCATAGGCCACTGTTCATGTACTTTTGTGCCACTCAATTTGGGACAAGAGAAAATTATCCCAGCATTTGGTCATTTAAAGCTTGGTTTGATCCATTTAATTCCCATAATGTAATATTAAGGTACAATTGTTACCATATTAGGAATTTAAAGATAAACTTTATACTCATATCATATAATCCATGTACATTAAATACATGTGATAAAATATCGCAGCAAGATATTATTGCTCGGGTATTTCCCATAACTATTTCTATTACTCACATAACCACATTATAACATTATTTGATATTAATGTTTATATATACATTTATTTCCTTCCCAGTTTCTAGAATACACAGATAATCTATTATTTCTGTATTAAAATGCAACACATTACTTTATTGTACTACTTGGTACCTTATATCATTAGTCCCAATTAAACGTCACACTTCACATATTCTTAAACCATAGTTATTATATATCACTACTGTTCACATTTTCCATATTACCCATAGTAATATTATTTAATGATTATACCCACATTAATATTTTAATTGGGCGAAATGTCATTTAGTTGAGTATTTTTAACCCACACAATAATTAATTAATATTAATTATTTCTTTTCAATAATTATTATGCATTCCTCTAATTAATAGAATATAATATTCTATAATATAGCTTAATTAACCAATGTTTAATCTGGGTTAATTAATTAACTCTTATTCAAATCCATTCATGGACAACTTAACCATCACTTAAGATTTTTATTATCCTTCTGAGTCCTTAATGCCCATTTCTTAAACTTTAAATTTCAAAAACTGATTTTACAGACCGGCGCAGCAGCGCTGGTCATAGGCATGGTAATGGCGCAGCTGCGCCATACCAAATTTCCAGGCAGACAAGTTCTGCATTAGCAGAACTGAAATCTTACACTTCTAAACACTTTACACATTCTCCTTAAGCGTAACTCGCCTAACATCAACCCTCTATTTGGTTTCACATCATCGATTACTATTTTCCTTAACAATTTAAGGAACACGCTTCAAGTTTTAAAACTCTATTCCTCTCACTATAAAATCTCTTTTATAGTACCAATAACATAAAACTTGAATATAACACATACATACATTCCTTTAATCTACACTTCTCGCCGTATACTGAATTACGTAATAATTCTCTAACCACCTTAAAGGTATAACGGTCATCTACTCTCGACAACAACATACACGCATACAAGTCTAAACCTAGCACGCGTCGAGCCTTTAATAGTATTCAATATAGTACACTGAGTGGTTTCCCATAAACAACCAACAAATTAGTTTCCATCTCGTCTACACTGTTTTCACAGTGAGTTAGATCGGTTACTAATTCGTATATACCTCCGCTCTCTGAAGGAATTGTTTAGCCCAGCTCCTATGTGACGCCCCCAAATCCGGGTATCTTCCAACCCGACAAATGGTGCTACACGGTACTCATAACTGTACATTCATTCTAATGAAATGACATCAAAATGTGTGTTCCAACGACATTCTTATTACATTAATAATAATAAATCTCGTTCCCATGTTCTTAAACCATTACATTCTTTGTTCATCATAATATAATACATATACTTACTAGTCTATTACGAGATAAACTAATTATTCATCTTCGCTTCGCCTTTATCTCTACTGGAAACCTCGGTTCGCTTGTCATTAGCTGTATTCATATGGTTCAAGCAAGAGTGAGCATAACAAGCTCAGCAAGTACAATAATTTCTTTTAAACAACATGCTTGAAACATAGGAATTATATATCTTCAATAACTAGATAATAGTTACGAAGTACTGTCGATAATTCAAAATAGCACTTCTTTTCCTTCAAAACGTTTTATAATGACAATATTCAATAAAACATTAATTTTGGTCCAAGACCATAAGCAGTTCATACTTTCTTTGAAAATGACAACCCGACACTAAGTCTGCAAGTTCGGCATAGCTTACGAGCACTTCTAGTTGATCAGCCTATAGTACTCTATGTTGATCAACACTACATCTTTTAAACGTGTGTACGTTTAAGTTATGGCAACCTCACGTGCCCATCGAATACTCGATGAAAATACATTTTTTTATTCATATTCAGGCTTACCTTGAATCCGTACTAAACAATTGGCGTAGGATAGCATTAGCAATTCTATTATTGAAAGACTTGTAAATAAATCAATTAATCTATCAAGATTAGTCTAGCAGAGTTAAAACTGGCATCGACCCTTTCTTTAAAACCATACATACATCTCATAACTTAAATCATTTGAAAACGTGGCTAACACGAAGATTACACAAGCATTTAAGAAAAACTTGCCTTCAGCGTCTACTACAGTAAAAAAATTACATTCCCTTTGAGTCTTTACGGTCTCTACAATACATAATCACATAACATACCACATTAGGTCATGAATGAACACACATGGTTCTTAATGAATCTTACCCTTCTTCTCAATCTAATCATGTATTAGATTTGTTATTATTGGTTCCGGCTTGCAGTCGTTCTTTTACATTGTTCGTACCAACTTTTTTCTCTTTTATGTCTTAACTGAATTTACTTCATTAATAAAGGTCAGTTCGACGTCTTAATCTTCCTTCTAGCTTACTCACATTCTTACGTTATTAATCAAAACTCGATCATCATTGATTCAGTACACTTATTGCATACCGTTCATGTTCACGTAACCTTTAACAACTTTTAGTTGTAATTCTAAATTTTATTATTATCATCGAAGATATTACTTTAAGTTAGTTAATTCTTCATCAATTAACTATCTTTCATTTCGTATACTTAATTATACTTATTTCTTTAACAAAACTTGTTTCGAGTATTTATCTGCCATTACGGCTTATTATCGTTAATCGTTTTATTATTACTAACTTACGTTCAATTAATCTTTCCTTCAACCTTTAGTCGTTAATCTCAAGATCTTCAACATCTTAATTGATGTTACTTTAGGTTTAGCATTGATATGATTCACTATTATCAATTTACTTTCCCTTTACATTCATAATATTTCCTCTCTGTGCTTCACCTAATGCTGGCGCTGCGGCGCCAACTTTTGCTTTATAACTTGCGCTGCGACGCGGGTGTTCTGTACTTAGGACTCGGTCACGGCACTGCGGCGCCATCTCCTTCGCTATTTGTCGCATTGCGGCGCCAAACTTCAGTAGCTCACAGCCCTTTGTGGCACTGCGGCGTGACTTAATTTGCCTTGACTGGCGCCAGTACTCAACACCAGAAAATTTTGACAGTTAACTTTTTATGTGAAATTCCCAGGCTCATAACTTCTTCGTTATAAGTCTGAATTGGCTCGTTCAAGAGCCTACGATTCACAAATTATATACTCTACGTGTTCATGTAAGAATTTTACAATTTTGAATCTGTTAACTCAAAATTCACTTTTTAGTTCATTTTAACAAAAATGATAAACGTTCGTGAACGTTCAACGCTCGTTTCTTCGTTCTAAGTCGGAATTCAGTCATTCTCGAGTCCGCAACCCTATAATGCCAAATAAGACTTGCCTCTATTAAAAACCAATATTTCTAAGCTCAATATCAAAAATCGACTTCCATTTCGAGAATTTCACGAATTCGACGATTATCGTCTAATCGTATGAATTCCGACAAAACTTCTTTACTTAAGATTTGTTCTTTGATTCAAATGGATTCATTCCATCATACTAACTTCTTAATATACAAACTTCATTAACTTATAGTCATGATAAGTTATTACTTGTTCTTTATGAATTTATAACCTTTAAAAGTACAAACTACTTATATTTCCATTTCTCATGACTTATGATTTCTTTTTACATGACTTATCAAGGTTTAAGATTTCTAACCATCATCATTGCTTCTTCTTATCCTATCAACTTCATTAATGTAAACATGTTACAAGTTCATATACGTTCATTATAAGGTCATAACTTATTTATGATTGAATTACTTATTCATAACTTAGTTACGGCTTATTAAGACTTGAGCCATTTGATTACTCATTCTTATCATTCCTTAGCATACTTGTTCTACCACTACCCACTTTTCTAACAATGGAAGAGAAAGAGAAACATGGTTCAAGATCTTACCCTTTGATGATCACTTGCTAATCATTAATCTTCTTCTTGCTTCTTTGAATTAACAAAGGCTAACTTCTAGCTTTTCTAGCTTTTTCTCTCAAGCAAATAAGCTCTCAACTTATAATGTATAAGGTGTTGGATGAATGAACAATCAACAAATGAATCCAAGCTTGCTATTTATAGGATTTCTAAGGTTAGGGTAGTTTAGTCTTTTAGGCCCTTCCACCTCCTCACTATTCCTTACTTATGCATTAAGTTAACTTGCTCCCCACCTTATTTTCTTTGCCATCACAATACTTAAGCATTAAGTTTACTTTGTCATTAAGTCTACTTGTTCATCACACTTACTTAGCCTTTAAGTTACTTGCTTATCACTTTGGATCACCCATGGGTTGTGCCATGGTTCATTCTCGAGTCTGTAACTCTATAATGCCAAATAAGACTTGTCTTCATTGAAAATCAATATTTCCAAGCTCAATATCAAAAATCAACTTCCATTCTGAGAATTTCATGAATTCGACGATTATCGTCTAATCGTGTGAATTCTGGCAAAACATCGTTACTTAAGATTTGTTCTTCGTTTCAAATGGATTCATTCCATCATACTAACTTCTTAATATACATACTTTATTAACTTATAATCATGATAAGTTATTACTTGTTCTTTATGAATTTATAACCTTTAAAAGTACAAACTACTTATGTTTCCATTTCTCATGACTTGTGATTTCTTTTTACATGACTTCTCAAGGTTCAAGATTTCTAACCATCATCATTGCTTCTTCTTATCATATCAACTTCATTAATGTAAACATGTTACAAGTTCATATACATTCATTATAAGTTCATAACTTATTTATGATTGAATTACTTATTCATGACTTAGTTACGACTTATTAAGATATAGCCCTTTGATTACTCATTCTTATCATTCCTTAGCATACTTGTTCTACCACTACCCACTTTTCTAACAATGGAAGATAAAGAGAAACATGGTTCAAGATCTTACCCTTTGATGATCACTTGCTAATCCTTAATCTTCTTTTTTCTTCTTTGAATTAACAAAGGCTAACTTCTAGCTTTTCTAGCTTTTTCTCTCAAGCAAATAAGCTCTCAACTTATAATGTATAAGGTGTTGGATGAATGAACAATCAACAAATGAATCCAAGCTTGCTATTTATAGGATTTCTAAGGTTAGGGTAGTTTAGTCTTTTAGGCCCTTCCACCTCCTCACTATTCCTTACTTATGCATTAAGTTAACTTGCTCCCCACCTTATTTTCTTTGCCATCACAATACTTAAGCATTAAGTTTACTTTGTCATTAAGTCTACTTGTTCATCACACTTACTTAGCCTTTAAGTTACTTGCTTATCACTTTGGATCACCCATGGGTTGTGCCATGGTTCATTCTCGAGTCTCTAACTCTATAATGCCAAATAAGACTTGTCTTCATTGAAAATCAATATTTCCAAGCTCAATATCAAAAATCAACTTCCATTCTGAGAATTTCATGAATTCGACGATTATCGTCTAATCGTGTGAATTCTGGCAAAACATCGTTACTTAAGATTTGTTCTTCGTTTCAAATGGATTCATTCCATCATACTAACTTCTTAATATACATACTTTATTAACTTATAATCATGATAAGTTATTACTTGTTCTTTATGAATTTATAACCTTTAAAAGTACAAACTACTTATGTTTCCATTTCTCATGACTTGTGATTTCTTTTTACATGACTTATCAAGGTTCAAGATTTCTAACCATCATCATTGCTTCTTCTTATCATATCAACTTCATTAATGTAAACATGTTACAAGTTCATATACATTCATTATAAGTTCATAACTTATTTATGATTGAATTACTTATTCATGACTTAGTTACGACTTATTAAGATATAAGCCCTTTGATTACTCATTCTTATCATTCCTTAGCATACTTGTTCTACCACTACCCACTTTTCTAACAATGGAAGAGAAAGAGAAACATGGTTCAAGATCTTACCCTTTGATGATCACTTGCTAATCCTTAATCTTCTTTTTTCTTCTTTGAATTAACAAAGGCTAACTTCTAGCTTTTCTAGCTTTTTCTCTCAAGCAAATAAGCTCTCAACTTATAATGTATAAGGTGTTGGATGAATGAACAATCAACAAATGAATCCAAGCTTGCTATTTATAGGATTTCTAAGGCTAGGGTAGTTTAGTCTTTTAGGCCCTTCCACCGCCTTACTATTCCTTACTTAGGCATTAAGTTAACTTGCTCCCCACCTTATTTTCTTTGCCATCACAATACTTAAGCATTAAGTTTACTTTGTCATTAAGTCTACTTGTTCATCACACTTACTTAGCCTTTAAGTTACTTGCTTATCACTTTGGATCACCCATGGGTTGTGCCATGGTTCATGCCTACCCATTGGATACTTACTTTGGGCTTAGTTTTAATTAAACTAACTTATGCTTTTGGGCTTCCACTAATTTACTTTGGGCTTCACATTAATTCTATTGGACTTTCACATCCTACATAATCCACAGATCCATTACATTTGGCTTAAAGCCTTACAACGTATTCTATACGTATAATTCTCGTATTCTAACTCGTATACTAATTCATAATATACAATATACCATCATTCATACATACTCGTATAATACCTTGTATCATACTCGTATTTATTACCTCGCACAATAACTACGTATTATACGATTATTGCTTTAATTCATTATAAGCATTTAAATTCCTTTTCGTAAATCACTTTCCCTAAACGTTAGGTTTTAAGTCCGCAGGCGAAAAATTACGGTTTCCATAACTAAAATATTATTGGATATTCCATCTCACCTCGATATTCTATCATTACGTATTTCTCAAAAATTAAAAAATAATTCCCGAGCAGAAATGCGTGAATAGTATTTTTTAGAAAATTTCTCAAAAAGTTTTTATTTTCGTCTTGGAAATTCAAACACTTTAATTCAACCGCGTAGCCAAAATACTACAACGTTCTGATATGTCTAAGTCATAGAACGACCTTCAATTAGCTTACTCCAGAATTAATCAATTAAATTCATTTAATCCTTATAATTAAATAAAAATTTAATTCTCCTAAAAATCCGATTTTCTCGGGCGTTACATTCTTCCCCCCTTATAAGTATTATGTCCCCAGAATCTCACTATACTTATATAAACAAATGACGAAAAGTTTTTTTCATTTTAATCTCGAGTTCCCACAATGCTTTTTCGACATTGTGGTTCTTTCATTTCACCTTCCACGAAGGTATTATCTTAATTTACATGAATTGTCACTTCCTATCAATAATTTGAGTCAAAAGTTAAACACTTACTAACATATTACTCTATTTTCCTGTTATTAGTTCTTCTTATTATTTTGCATCCTCTTCTTCATTCGCTTGCATTCCTAGTTACCTAGTTGTACTTACTTAACTCGTTCTATTATCGTGGATTGAGTCTATGTTGTGAATAACCTTTATACCCCTTCATTCCGTAATTTAACTGCTAACTCTGTTCTTGCCATCTCTGTTATTAACTCATTCTGAGTCGTTAACATTGATAGCTTTTCTCTATCCTTCCTTACTTAACGCGTCGTCTACTACTTTTGCCTTCCCTGTATGATATAATATATCACAGTCCTCTCTCTACCGCATATTCAACTTCTTTTGTGTGGAGATATATTTCAGACTTTTAGAGTTCGTGTATATCTCCCACTTTTTCCTGTATAAATATTATCTTCAGATTTTTAATTTAAAAAATACAGCTGCCAAGTATAGATTATAAGTAGGATAGACCTCCTCATACTCCTTTAATTGGCGTGATGCATACACCATGACTTTGTCCTGCTACAAGAGCACGCAATCTCGTCATCCATGCGAAACATCGAGATACACTACAAAATTCCTCGTATCGTCTGATAAAGACAATGCAGGTGCCTCACTTAACCTTCCTTTTTAGTTCCTGAAAACTATGTTCATCACTTCTCACTTCCAACGTACCTATTAATTTTCCACCGATAATACCCCGTACGCATATCTATCTTAGAAAATTATTTGCCCCTTTCAACTGATCAAATACATCATCGATTCTGGGCCATGGGTATTTATTCTCAACCGCTAACATAATAGTCATATATTTGACTTACGCATTGGTTTACTTAACTTTATTTCTTAGGGTTCGCGTTCTTTTGACCTAAGTTTACGCGACCTATTTTCATTACCGGCATATAGTTTCATGACATACAGAGATGTCTTACTTAATACATTCAGCATCTTCGATGGTTTACATTCTTATCTTCTTATTATTATTTCTCTAGAAATCAGCACACATCGCTTCTCTGCTAGTAGTCCATATGGTACTCTGAGTGGTTTCCCACAAACAACCAATAAATAAGTTCCCGTCTCATCTACACTGCCATCACAGTGAGTTAGATCGGTTGCCAGTTTCGTATATACCTTCGCTCTCTGAAGGAATTGTTTAGCCCAGCTCCTATATGTCAACCATCAAAGGTTACGATTGTACCACAACCTAAACTTGTGTTAACATCCTTCTAGATTGCGTCATAATTTGACAACAAGAAAGTTTCGGTGATTTATTACCGTAAATTACTACCTTGGATTTTCTTAGAAAAACCGAAGATTCATACTTTTCTTCTAACAATTTATTAAAGTTCTATGGTTAATTAACTCATTCATACCGAGAATTACTTCAAATTCTCTTAACTATATCAGTACTTATCTACCGATACTTATCTTTATTATTCATGAAACCATTTCCACGAATATAATCAACGAAAGTTATTTCCTCATTCTCTACCTTAACTTTTAAAGGTATTTATAATCCCTTTTAGACCGACTCCTAGATGATTCTTTCCACATATCTTACACGCTTCGATCATACGCTTAGGATCCCCTTGTCTCACTCCAGTATTTTCGGAGTTAAAATTTTTTCTTTTTGGCATAATGCCACTCCCACGACACTCTCTGCCTTGGCTCCTCCCTCTCCCTAACTCTTATTCTTTCCCTTTTTATGGTATTGAGTCAATGCCTCCCTATCATCTTCTGATATAATTGCCTTTTCCAGAATGGTCCCATAGGAAGCACTCTTGAACACAGAAATCCTACCATAGAGCCAGGGTTTCAGGCCTTGCTCAAACCTACGAGCCTTCCTTTCCTCAGTCTCCACTTGATATGGAGCAAACCTTCCCAATTCATTGAATTTGGCCACGTACTGGGGAACCGTCATGTCCCTTTGCTTAAGTTCTAAGAACTTAATCTCCATCCTCCCCTACATGCTTGTAGGGAAATAATTCTCGAAGAAAACCTTCTTGAATTGTTCCCTCGTTACCGCATCTGTTCTAGCCCCACCCTGGTGAACCTCCCACCAAAAGTTGGCTTCCCCATTCATCATATAAGTCGCAAAAGAAATCTTTTGCGCCTCCGCTACGTTTGTAATAACAAACGCCTTCTCTATTTCTTTTACCCATGTGTGGCCTCTATTGGGTCAGTTGTTCCTTTGAACTCCGACGGACCAACGCTTTTAAACTCTTTAAAGGTAGTCGTTCTGGCTACCCTAGGTTCCGCAGTTACTCCACCCCCGATTTGGTTAACTACAGCCATTAATAAATTAACGAACTCTTGCATAGGGTTTTTCTGACCCCCTTGACTATCACTACGTGATTCCACTACCTGATTACATTGTCTTTTTCGTGGCGGCATTTTCTAATTTAAATAAATAAAATTTCATCATTATGTATTTACTTACTTCGTTATTATTCGCCACATATCAACTCGTACCATAACTAAGCATATCAAATGAAAACTTCATTATATTCATATGCTTCTTCATAGTTTGAAACTATTTACAATTTGCGTTCATAGCCAAAAGCTATTACATTTTCTATCCCGCAATTGAATTTCACAAAAGTTGGGATTTACAAAAAGACTACCCTTTTTAAACAAAAGAATGTTTTACGTCACTACACACATATTTATAACTCTAGACTTCTAATAATGCATAACAGCATTTCGTGTTTCTCATCCGCTATCTTCGCTACAATATCCCGACTAATCGTATGTCGAGTTTGTCCTGACTCCATGGGATGACAAGCAACTTTCAACTTGAAATCCTTATGAGCACTCTTATGGATGTAAGACATCCGTGCTATCTTCCGATCCTTCTCCCCTAATTCTTTACGAAGCTCATCGACCTCCTTCTTAAAATCCCTATCCTTATTTATCATGAGCACCTTCTCATCATGCTCTGACTCAAAATCTACTTCTGCAGACTCCTTCGCGACATAAAGAGCACTAATTTCTTCATTCTGATTCTGCACAACTATACTCAGTTGTGCATTTTTGTCAAGCTCTGCCAGATACAATGATCTCATTGCATCTAGAGGTGATGACTCTGGTGTAGGTACCACTGTACCAATCGATGTTACCTCCATTCCCTCCTCCACATCGTTCACCATATGAAGATATGATTCTATATCCATCTCTCCCTCGGAGTAGTTCTCCTCAGAAAAATACTCTCTGGCTCCGACTCCTCTAGAATCACTATTGGTACCTCCGCCACTGGCATGGGTACAAGCTCTACTTGGTTCACAATCTCTTCGCTCACCGCGTGTATAGCTCTATACATCAAGCTATCGATCGACATCCTACAATAACACATAACATGTTGATTAGCACATAACACCTCATAGTATAAGCACAAATCACATTTAATTTATTTAGGGTTACTTTCCATCTTTTAAATCCTTTGGTACTGAGTTTCTTCAATACCTTATTAACTCATTCAACTCAAGTAAAACTTGAGTTTACTTCCTTCGGACTTTTCCTTCCTTAACAAGGTTATTAGCCTAAGGTTCTTCCCCCCTAAAGTTTTATAACCTACTACTTTGATACCAACCTGTGACGCCCCCAAATCCGGGTATCTTCCAACCCGACAAATGGTGCTACACGGTACTCATAACTGTACATTCATTCTAATGAAACGACATCAAAATGCGTGTTCCAACGACATTCTTATTACATTAATAATAATAAATTTCGTTCTCAGGTTCTTAAACTATTACATCCTTTGTTCATCATAATATAATACATATACTTACTAGTCTATTACAAGATAAACTAATCATTCATCTTCGTCTTGCCTTTATCTCTACTGGAAACCTCAGTTCGCTCGTCATTAGCTGCATTCATATGGTTCAAGCAAGAGTGAGCATAACAAGCTCAGCAAGTACAATAATTTCTTTTAAACAACATGCTTGAAACATAGGAATCGTATATCTTCAATAACTGGATAATAGTTATGAAGTACTATCGATAATTCAAAATAGCACTTCTTTTCCTTCAAAATGTTTTACAATGACAATATTTAGTAAAACATTAATTCTGGTCCAAGACCATGAGCAGTTCATACTTTCTCTGAAAAGGACAACCCGACACTAAGTCTGTATGTCCGTCATAGCTTACGAGCACTTCTAGGTGATCAGCCTATAGTACTCCATGTTGATCAAAACTATATCCTTTAAATGTGTGTACGTTTAAGTTGTGGCAACCTCACGTGCCCATCGAATACTCGATGAAAATATATTTGTTTATTCATATTCAGGCTTACCTTGAATCTGTAACAAACAATTGGCGTAGGATAGCATTAGCAATTCTATTATTGAAAGACTTGTAAATAAATTAATCAATCTATCAAGATTAGTCTAGCCGAGTTAAAACTGGCATCGACCCTTTCTTTAAAACCATGCATACATGTCATAACTTGAATCATTTGAAAACTTGGCTAACACGAAGATTAGACAAGCATTTAAGAAAAACTTGCCTTCAGCGTCTGCTACAGTAAAAAATTACTTTCCCTTTGAGTCTTTACGGTCTCTACAACACATAATCACATAATATACCACATTAGGTCATGAATGAACACACATGGTTCGTAATGAATCTTACCCCTCTTCTCAATCTAATCATGTATTAGATTTGTTATTATTGGTTTCGGCTTGCAGTTGTTCTTTTACATCGTTCTTACCAACTTCTTTCTCTTTTATGTCTTAACTGAATTTACTTCATTAATAAAGGTCAGTTCGACATCTTAATCTTCCTTCTAGCTTACTAACGTTCTTACGCTATTAATCGAAACTCAATCGTCATTGATTTAGTACACTTATTGCATACCGTTCATGTTCACATAACCTTTAACAAATTTTAGTTATAATTTTAAATGTTATTGTTATCATCGAAGATATTACTTTAAGTTAGTTAATTCATCATCAATTAAATATCTTTCATTTCGTATACTTAGTTATACTTATTTCTTTAACAAAACTTGTTTCGAGTATTTATCTGCCCTTACGGCTTATTATCATTAATCCTTTTATTATTACTAACTTACGTTCAATTAATCTTTCCTTCAACCTTTTGTCGTTAATCTGAAGGTCTTCAATATCTTAATTGATGTTACTTTAGGTTTAGCATTGATATGATTCACCATTATCAATTTACTTTCCCTTTACATTCATAATCTTTCCTCTCTGTGCTTCACCTAATGCTGGCGCTGCGACACCAACTTTTGCACTACAACTCGGGCTGCGGTGCGGGTGTTCTGTACTTAGGACTCGGTCACGGCGCTGCGGCGCCATCTCCTTCGCTATTTGCCGTGCCACGACGCCAAACTTCAGTAGCTCACAGCCCTTTAAGGCGCTGCGGCGTGACTTAATTTGCCTTGACTGGCGCCAGTACTCAACACCAGAAAATTTTGACATTTAACTTTTTATGTGAAATTCTCGGGCTCATAACTTCTTTGTTATAAGTCCGAATTGGCTCGTTCAAGAGTCTACGGTTCATAAATTACATACTCTACGTGTTCATGTAAGAATTTTAAAATTTTGAATCCGTTAACTCAAAATTCACTTTTTAGTTCATTTTAACGAAAACGATAAACGTTCGTGAACGTTCAACGCTCGTTTCTTCGTTCTAAGTCGAAAGTCGGTCATTCTCGAGTCTGTAACTCTATAATGCCAAATAAGACTTGTCTTCATTAAAAATCAATATTTCCAAGCTCAATATCAAAAATCAACTTCCATTCTGAGAATTTCATGAATTCGACGATTATCGTCTAATCGTGTGAATTCTGGCAAAACATCGTTACTTAAGATTTGTTCTTCGTTTCAAATGGATTCATTCCATCATACTAACTTCTTAATATACATACTTTATTAACTTATAATCATGATAAGTTATTACTTGTTCTTTATGAATTTATAACCTTTAAAAGTACAAACTACTTATGTTTCCATTTCTCATGACTTGTGATTTCTTTTTACATGACTTATCAAGGTTCAAGATTTCTAACCATCATCATTGCTTCTTCTTATCATATCAACTTCATTAATGTAAACATGTTACAAGTTCATATACATTCATTATAAGTTCATAACTTATTTATGATTGAATTACTTATTCATGACTTAGTTACGACTTATTAAGATATAAGCCCTTTGATTACTCATTCTTATCATTCCTTAGCATACTTGTTCTACCACTACCCACTTCTCTAATAATAGAAGAGAAAGAGAAACATGGTTCAAGATCTTACCCTTTGATGATCACTTGCTAATCATTAATCTTCTTCTTGCTTCTTTGAATTAACAAAGGCTAACTTCTAGCTTTTCTAGCTTTTTCTCTCAAGCAAATAAGCTCTCAACTTATAATGTATAAGGTGTTGGATGAATGAACAATCAACAAATGAATCCAAGCTTGCTATTTATAGGATTTCTAAGGTTAGGGTAGTTTAGTCTTTTAGGCCCTTCCACCTCCTCACTATTCCTTACTTATGCATTAAGTTAACTTGCTCCCCACCTTATTTTCTTGGCCATAACAACACTTAAGCATTAAGTTTACTTTGTCATTAAGTCTACTTGTTCATCACACTTACTTAGCCTTTAAGTTACTTGCTTATCACTTTGGATCACCAATGGGTTGCCCCATAGTTCATGCCTACCCATTGGATACTTACTTTGGGCTTAGTTTTAATTAAACTAACTTATACTTTTGGGCTTTCATTAATTTACTTTGGGCTTCACATTAATTCTATTGGACTTTCACATCCTACATAATCCACAAATCCATTACATCTGGCTTAAAGCTTTATAACGTATTCTATACGTATAATTCTCGTATTCTAACTCGTATACTAATTCATAATATACAAAATACCATCATTCATACATACTCGTATAATACCTTGTATCATACTCGTATTTATTACCTCGCACAATAACTACGTATTATACGATTATTGTTTTAATTCATTATGCGCTTTTAAATTACTTCTCGTAAATCACTTTCCCTAAACATTAGGTTTTAAGTTCAGAGGCGAAAAATTGCATTTTCCATAACTGAAATATTATTGGATATTCCATCTCACTTCGATATTCTATCATTACGTATTTCTCGGAAATTCAAAAATAATTCCAGAGCAGAAATGCGTGAATAGTGTTTTTTAGAAAATTTCTCGAAAAGTTTTTATTTTCGTCTTGGAAATTCAAACACTTTAATTCTACCACGTAGCCAAAATACGACGACGTTCCAATATAACTAGGTCATAGAACGACCTTCAATTAGCTTACTCCATAATTAATCAATTAAATTCATTTAATCCTTATAATTAAATAAAAATTTAATTATCCTAAAAATTCAATTTTCTCGGACGTTACATCCTATACATCCACCATTAAAGGATATGATTGCACTGCCTTAGACTTGATATGTACTCGTACAAATACAGAAGAAATTGGTGATTATCAAATATATTTAATGTCACCAACTTACTATAATAAAATAATTTCACATAAATTATTTAATCATCAATAGATAAATTCTTATCCATCTTCTTACTAATTCCTCTCTACAATATATAATAACAATATATATTTATTAAACACAACATCACTTATTACATAACTTATATTACCCTGTGTAACCCAATACCACACACCTCGTAACACATATATATACACTCGTTCGAACCCATCTCATGTTTTAAAAATTTTATTGACTAAATTCTTATTTAAATATTTTCTAAAAATTCGGGTTCTTACAGAAAAAGGAAGAGGAAAAGCTAGCCCGAGTGCACGCTTTGTCCAACGGAGAAAGATTAAAGAAGAAAGTTAATTCAAAACCTAACTTCAAGAATAATTTTCTTTAAGTTTTCTAAATCAAAAACATAGCTTAATGAGAATAGAAGTACAAGATGTTATAAAATGATTTCGTATGGTTGAAATCATGAAGAAATGAAGAAATAAGAATTAGAAGTTATTTGTAATGAATTTGAACGATCCGAATGAATCATATGAACGATTCGGTGATATTAGTAAGAAATGGTGTTTTATAACATCAAATTCTAAGAAAAAATAAAATCATAATCAAAATATCGATTAAAAATAAAGAACGAGCAAAGAACGCGAAGAACACGCGAAGAATGTTGTTGATGGCACTACTACAAAATATTAAATAGACAACACTTAAATCACAACGTTTTTTATAAAAACGTTATGGTATTTTTTTCCACAATATTTTTAAAAAAAATATTGTAGATATATATATATATATATATATATATATATATATATATATATTTAAAAATATATTTTTTTATTTTTAAAAAGGCATAATTTTTAAAAAAACGTTATCTAATTAAAAAACACGCGGTACAAAAAACGCGCTCAAGCTAAAACTTATAATTAAAAAAAACACGACTCGGTGACTGGGTTTGCATTCTCGAGGGTTCCAAGTAGGGAAAGTTAGAGAGAGAGGCTCCTCATTCTGCCGATTTTAGGGGTTTTGATAGTTGAAATCCGTGGGGCTTCAGATTTGGAGGTCTCGGATCTTGATGATTCTACTGGCTTTAGGGGTTTTGACAGTTGAAATTTGGTCTTTGGAAGCTGGTTTTGCTTCAGATCTGATTAATGCGTACGTGCTCATGATTTTCCTCTTCATTATCAGATTTGTGTTTTTTATCTTCCCTTTCAGTTTTCTGGGGTTATTACTTATTTAAATTAGGCTGATGGGTGGTTTTCACCCATGATTTGGTGTTGTTCTGGTTCTCCAAATCTGGGTTTGATGATGTTGTTGGTGGTGTTTGCCGGCTTTGGGAAAGTTCCGGCTGGGGATTAGCTGGGTTACTGCTCCGATTATTACCGGCATCCATGGTGGCTGTCTCCCAGCATGACGTGGGTCTGTGTAGTGGCGGTGGCTTTAGTGGTGGTTCTGATGGCGGTCGCTTCGGCGGCGGAGGCCGCGGTGGTTACCACGATGAAGGCCCTCCTGCCGAAGTTGTAGGTCTGTTGGTTCTTCTCTCTTCTGTCTATATATATATATATATATATATATATATATATATATATATATGCTAATTTATACATTGCGATGTTTTAATTAACCGTTTGATTTGGATGAAAGTAGAGGTTTCTACATTTGTTCATGGTTGCGAGGGTGATGCAGTCACCAAGCTCACCAATGAGAAAAATGCAAAAGAGTCTTTGTTTTATTATTTCACCATAGCCTTTCTGCCTCCCTTTCATATGTCTCTCATTAGCTTGTCTGTGAGAAGTTTTATGTTTGGTTGGTTTATATACGTACAAGTCTGTACAAGTCTGTGAATATTTTTACACTACTAGAATTTCTCGGTGGAAACGGTACTTCGATCAAGAGCCAGGAAACGCCAAATTTCTCTCATTCCTAGGCGGCGCTGCCTCCTCAATCGCTGCAGTTGCTGCTCTAGTCGTTATCAGGCATGGGAGATGCAGGTAAACTTTAAATGTAACCCATCTTCTATGATTGTAACCGAACATAGAATTTTTAGAGTGAAGCCTATTTGATTGTACCGTTTAGTGATAGAAAGTTTATTTATTGCCCCATATTTTTTTTTACAGAATTTGGTTAGGGTTTTGTAGTAGATTAATCTTTATCCGGCAAGTGTAGTCCAATCTTACCTTTTCTTTAGGTTTCTGCTTTAGTTTATAGATAATTTATCAAGCCTTCTTGTGAAGAATATCATTGGAAGCATTGTATAACTTTTGGCTCTTAATAGTGAGCAATTGATCAGGAAATATAGATTCTGCTATTAATCATGTATTGTTTCTATACCTCCCAAGAATATTGGGAAGCATTTTTATTAAATTTCTGTCTACCTTTTCCACTTCACAACTGAAGATGAATCAATAGACTTGATCTTGAAAGTTAAGTTCTCTTCTAATGGATGACTAGAGTGAGCTGCTACAAAGAGGTGCTCAAGATTTCAAGGCATAATATTTGTACAAGTGTATCCATAATGTTTGAAAGCTGTGAATAGTATCCATAATGTTTAAAAGCTATGAATAATTGATAAATTTGACGTATTGGTAAGCAGTGTCGAGAAAGGTAAGATTGGATATGATTGCTTGAACGTTTGAATTTCAGGTCTGTGTATTTCATTACTTAAGCTTTATGAGTACAAGTGCTGCCAGATTGATTAATGTATGTCTAAACAACGCCAAAGCTGGACTTTTTGGTGTTCGCATGTTCATGAATCTGAAGATGTTTACTTTAAATTATCTTCACATTTATAATCTGGTAGGCTAAGTTTAATTACATATTTAATCTTATACTGAACTAGTGTTTGGTACTACCTCATTCCCTTGCATAAATAAATTAATTTTAATATTTTTGTTCTGTAGCTTTCAGTAACAATTGGAACAATGTTGTCTTATTTGTTGGGACTGTTCGTTAGTTGGAGAGTACTTGCAGTTTTAGGTATCCTCTAAGAGACTCTTTGTGTTTTTCCACTCATGTTTTCCATTATATTCATTATCTTTTTCAAGTAATTTCCACCCATTACCCCATTTCCATGGAGGCAAAAAGAATGCTATGGGGACATAGTGATGAAATCTATCTCAAGTAAATTATTATCTTGTAATTAGTGGGCCTGTATTCGTTGATGTGTTTTCATTGCTTTTTGTATTTGTAATGAAAGAAACATTAAAATCTTTCTTTCCCAAGTGCTTGTTCAGTTGTTGAAAAAGTTGAAGTTAGTTAGAATTGACAGCTCTTCCCCAAGTTTTTAGTCTGAAACTTGTTCCAACTCAGACCTGTTTATAGAAGGAAGGTAGCAAGGTCAACTTGGTATTGGATTTCATCTTTAATTATGTTGCTGCTATCTTTTACTGTTATTCTTGTGTAGCCACACCCACCCATTGGGGTGGGGGTGGGTGATGGACAATGCATGATTCTTTTGGAATAAAACAAATGAAGTAAGATTTACATCTATTATGAGGTCCATGCACTTATTTTAGGCGGTAAACCCAATTACACATGAAACACACTGGAGAACTTGAATTGATAGTTCAATGGGCTATCTGATGATCATCATCAGCTACACCAGTCACCGTCCTGCTATTTATTCCACATGTAATTTCCTTTTAAATAATATCTACAAGTCAAACAAATAATATACCATTTATGTAATATGGCAGGAGCATTGCCTTGTCTAATATTGATTCCAGGCCTCTTTTTTATCCCAGAATCTCCTCGATGGTTAGTAAGTTTCATTAAGGGATTTTCTATGCTTTACATGTTTATATATGTATGATTAAGAGTTACTGAATCACTTCTTTGTCGAACTAAGGCAAAAATGGGTATGACAAAAGATTTTGAAGCTTCTTTGCAAGTTCTTCGTGGTTTTGATACTGATATTTCCTCTTCATCTCTAATTTTTCGAAATATGTACCTGTTAATATATGTTATTTGTTCTTAATTTTGTCCACTGGTTTTATAGGTTACAATGAGGAGTTTGAGTATGTTGATGACCATAGATCTGGAAAAATTGTTGTTGAATTGAATGGAAGGCTGAACAAATGTGAGGTGATTAGTTCTCGTTTTGATGTTGGTGTCAAAGAAATTGAGCCTTGGACCGCGAGACTGCTTCCTTCAAGACAGGTTTGATTTTAGGAAATTCCGCTTGTTCTTTATATGCTTATCTTTTATAATAGCTTAACAGTAGAAATCAGTTGTAAAACATTTGCAATAATTTATGAATTACCCATTATACTAAAGGAGCCTGCAAATATCCATATCATATAATCAATAGTGCAGCATGTTGATTAATGTATTTGATTTTGCTATTTAATATTTTTTTTATGGATGATCTATATAAATGGTGATTGATCGGTTGCATACTTATTATGCAGTTTGGGTATATTGTGCTGACTACATCTGCTGGCATCATGGATCGTGAAGAAGATAGGAGAAAGAATGTTGGTGGTAAAGTACTTGGCTTCTTTTACTAAGCATCAGGGAATTCGGAGGATTGTTTTGGATATTTGGCCTATTGTTTCTGGCCTTTTTCTTTTGATGTTCCTTGTATTGGAATGAGATAGTTTTGTCATCATGGGTATGAATTATTTATTGTCTTATGATATTTAACATTGTAAGATGTTCAGTTGCTAAAATCTTTTACTCTCTATTCTGTTTACTGATTAAGCATCTAGATTTGGATATGAAGGTTTTGTTATAGTGTAGCAGGAAACAGTTGTAGTCTGCTCTAAATTTGATTAAGTCTTGAGTTGTCATGTTAATGATTTTAAATGATGTATATAATATTTTTTATGTTTGAGATGTATGGATAGTTTGGTATTATTGGGATGTAAACGTATTGTACGGTATTAATATTTTTTGTAATTGGTATATTTTGAATTTGAGATGTATGGATAGTAATATTATTTGTAATTGGTAATACAGGTGAATCACAATCTTTTTTTTTTAATCTACAACCTTTTAAAAACGTTGTGTAAATATGCTTAAACGTTGTTTGATATATTAAACATTTTTATCTAAAAAACGTTGTGGAATCATACCTTTTGCAACGTTTTTAAGCTTCTGTTAATTTTTGAAAAACAAATCTACAACGTTTTTTTCTAAAAAACGTTGTGTAATGTGCTTAACTACAACGTTTTAAAAACGTTGTGTAAATGTGTTAAATAGACAACACCCTTAACCACGACGTTTTTCTGACTGAAACCACAACGTTTTTTCCGCGTTGTCTATTTACTATTTTGTAGTACTGTGGACAAATTTAAAACCATCGTAGTATAATTTGTTGTTGATGGACAAATTTAAAACCATCGCGTATAAGTTAGTTGCTTATTGTTTGGTTAGGAACGGTAGAAACGTTCATGAAGAACGGATTAAACTAAGCTATAACGAAGTTATGGCGAAATTTTATAAAAGTCGAACGAGAAGTAGAGAGTATGTAATTGAACCTGAAGGTGTAGGGTTTCATAAGAACGTAAGAGAACGCAGAAAACGTAAGTAATGAACTCAAGAACGAACGAGTTTTGAGTTCGGATGACCGAATTACGGACGAATGAACGAAAACGTTAATAACGTAAAACGAACGAAGGATAGAATTTAAGCCAATTGAATGGCATATTAATGGATTCAAAATTTATTTCTATTCGAGGAAAGTTGAAGTACGTAAGATAAGGAAGAGAATGGCTTTGGAACGGCCTCCTTCCGAGTTTTAACGAAGAAGTTATGAGATTGCGAAGTAAGTGTCTTAAACATAATTCAAGACTTAGATATTTTTTTCAAGTTTTATGCTCGGCGCCGCAGCGCCAGCTATGCCTTGGGAGGTGGTGCCGCAGCGCCAACCCGGGCCATCAGCTACTACTGAGTGGCGCCACAGCGCGAGAGAAAGGAAAGGAATCGGCGCCGCAGCACCGGTGCAGGGCAATGACCAGTGAGGAGCTTTTAACTACTTAAACTCCTGGGGAAGTGTATGGAAAGATAATGAACGTGTAGTTCACATAACATAACACTTAAACAAGTGATTTAAACCTTTAGTAAAGGTTGAACAAAATGATTGAACGAAATTAAAAGTTAAAGAATATAATGAATGTTAACCCAACGCAATGGCGATGATCGATCAGTCATAGCATACAACGAACCGTATAGCTTCGACATTAAGAAAGAATATGAACGTGGGGCTCATGTATTGGATAACGAATGAAAGCCATAACGAATGGTAATAAGATTAATGAGAGTCCGAATGTAAGCCGGATAAAGAAAGATAGAATGAAAGTAAGCGTTAAACACGTTAGCCGACGTGAGGGTAGAGTGTACACGAATATTAAACGAGCAGAACCTACACCCTGTGTATTGTTTGACCGTAAAGTAATGAAGAATAATGATTAAACCTATAAGCGGTAAGGAAATTGAGTATAGATAATGATCGTATGAGTAAGACATCTCCGTATGTCATGAAGCCATAAACCGGTAAAGAAGGTTGGTCGCGAAAACTTAGATTGTAAGAACGCGAACCTTAAGAAGTAAAGTTAAGTTTAACCAATGCGTAAGTCAAGTTTATGACTAATTGGTGTATATGTTATTTCCTTATGTGTTATGTAGGTATTGGAATGAGCAGTTCAGCATAAGCTGTAGTTGTGCGTAAGGCAAGTTTCTTAAACTTCTCAGATGTTGAATTTGAGAAGTTTTGTCTATGTGCATATGTGCGATGTATGTACAAGGTGGTAGTATGTATGAAGCCTTGTGCCACAATTTGGACACTTCGGTGTTTATTTGAGATGAACTGTTCTATGATTGAACTGTTCAATATGAGTATGTTCTGTTTATACATGAACTGTTATTATTAAGTCTGTGCTAATGATTCTAGCCAGACGAGATATATATTGAAAAAGGTAGAAGAATGAAAGTATTTTAAAGAGTAGGTGACTAATGTTTTAAAATGATAGAAATCAGGATTATTCCTAATATTCAAGCTGCTTCATAACCTTTGTTCGATTATTGAAGTCTTAAAAAAAGAATGGTTAAATTCTTGAAGTTGTTTGTTCAACTGCTATGACTTGCTGGGCAATTGAATGGTCACACTTTCTTTAAATTAAAAACATTTTCAGCGTACGATGTTAGAAAGAACTTAAGGATCCCGTAAAGATCAAGCTGACCGGTATCAAGATGAAGTGTCATTCAGTATGTGAATGAGCGTGAATATCAACTGAAGACTTGTAATGTAGAATAGTTAATTGAACTATAGATTAGTTTAATGAACTGTGATGTATCCTTGGTGGCAGATAAAAGTCACTCTTGTAAGATGTAAGAATAATGTATTATCATTATTTGTAATGAAAGAGATTATAAGGTCTTAGAACTTGGGATTTGAGAATGTATGTCATTATATTGAATAGATAATGATGTATGTTAGGAAGAAGATGTACTCGTGACGCACGGAATCCGGGTGTGAAGATAGATTGGATTTTCGAGAGTTACAATGCCAACTCAACAGTTTGCTGCAGTATGTGAATTATGTGTAGGAAATCACCAAACAAGTCAATGTGCTATTCTAAATTAAGATCTGGATGTAATAACTTGTGATTAGTAATTCTTTCTAGGAGTCAATGCTAATTTGTAGACGGAATAGAAATATACCTGAATACCGTGATCAACGAGTGAAAAATAAATCTTAATGAGTATATTATTATTGTTTCTCATATGAATATAGGGAAAATAATAATAATATGTATGCAATATAATTATTTGAAAAATGATTATATTAACTATTAGTGATTTTTCGTTGACAATTCTTGATATTCAATTTAATGAAATAAAAATAATGTTAATTTACTGATTCATCGGGGGAAATTGATTCCTTAATGTTTTCATCTATTGAATTAATATTTTATTAATTAGCTTGATTATTCTGCTTATTTGTCTAAATATAATTAAAATGGTGCATAGTTTATAATTAGTGATTAAGTTATACATTGCTTTTTGTGAGAACGATACTCTATTTGCCACTATATTGCATAAGCGATCATGTATACTTATGTGTAATTGCTAGTAGTGTTTTATGCAAACACCTGTGCATTAACTGCTCTAACGGACATTTCACAACGGGAAATTTTAAAAGGACTATAAAAGAAGATATCATTCAAAATAGAAGTAGATGATGACGGGCATTGAACAACAAATACAAGTAAATGTGTTAGGTTTGTATATAGCATGAACATGCAATCAAAATACAGAAGCGCGATAAAATTAGATTTTAAAATCTTTATACAAACTACCACCATGATCATCCTTGTACACAATTAACAATTAAACGAAAGAGATGGACATATAGAATCATACCCTCGTAGATCAAAGCTTCCTCGAGTACTAGTTCACCTCCAATTCCTTCGCATTCTCCTTGAATTCTACAGATGAGATTCCTTCTTTAGATCAATGCAAGCCACCCAAGTCTTTGGCCTTTAGAGGTGATCCATCATGGAATAATATGTATTCAAAAAGTTGGGTGTTTGGCAAAATTCTAGTTTTCTTTCTCCAGAGAATATGTAAGTACTCTCCCAACTATTGGAAAAACACGTTGTGTAACATAAACCCATAATAAAACTTCTCTTATTTATAGATATAGGCAACCCTCATAAATTATTTAGGAATGAGGTTTTATTCAATTAAACTCTTTTAATTAATTTAAATTCCTAATCCAATTAGGAACTTATGAGAGTACTTTTATTAATTAATTTTTAAACCATTTAGAAATTAAATATTAATAATAGTAATAATATTAATAAGACTTCTCTTACTAATTTATATTTAATATTTTAAAAATATTAAATAATAAATATTAAGCTATTTAATTTATTCTATCACCATAGCATAAATTAAATATACTTAACATATTATTATGATCATGCTTATTTACTTCTTAAATAAATATTTTTCTTTTGTCGTGTGACCCTTTAAGTTCTCCATATTAAACCGGTTGTGAATAAATCAATTAGAACAATTCTAATCCTATTTAAATTAATAAATTAAACTATATAATTCATTTAAATAAATAATATTTATTCTATAGTAACAGTAAACCCCCTTAGCGATCAACGACTTTCCAAATAATATATATTTTAACATTAATCATAAAAAAATCTTTCAGTAATAGTTCTGTACAATTCAATCCTTCTACCATATAATTTCTCAATTAAATATAAGATATGAAATAACTGTCAAGTCTTATTTTATTTAATTATATATATTTCGATTCCCAAATGCACAACTCTAAATAATACAAATTATAAACACCTTTCTAATTTTATTCTACTTTGGCCAAAGACTACTGAGTTATCATTTATCGAATCACATAGGATATTCTCTCCTTTTACTAGAAGTGGTAGATTCTTTGTTGATAATTCATTATCTCCATTATACCCAAGCATACCCTGCGATATACCGTAAGGGTCTTAAGAAATATGTCAAAGCATCACTCATCATATACAAGATACTATGATAATATCAAGTCCAAGGATCATTTATACTATTATCATTATAGGAATTCCTATTAATAGGCGAGTAAAACTCCATTAGGTTATCCTTTAGTGAGTCACGTTCAACGAATTTATTCTCTAATAAGCACCTAATATTTGCTTTAGTGTCTCTACACAAATGATTATGAGATCAATCATCATCTTCTTAAGAGCAAGCAATGTCTTTTTAGTAATCCAATGATTAGAAACGATTTTAGTTTGTGAGTTATCTAGAATTTAGATCTCATTAGCATGATCATCATTATGAATCTAAAAGCATTGTCCAAAACTATGGGTTTATCACATTTAATATAACAGCAGCATATAGATAAAGTAAAATGCCTTTAAGTAAATAATTCTTTTATTAATAACGAAAAAGATTACAAAGTATATGCAACATCATATCAAATATGACTGGCTTTCGTGCATACAACTTTCAATCTCCCACTTACATTAAATTTAATCACCATGGTATCTCATACACCTCTTCTCTAATTGACTATCATCCTGCTGTTGGATAAGCTTCAGTAAATGAATATGCAATGTTGTTCTTGAGAGCCCACTATCTCTATAATGATTTCTCCTTTTTCAATGATTCTCTAATCAAATGAAAGTGCCACAACATATGTTTGGATCCAAGATGAAACTTAGGAACTATTCCTAGTTCTGTAACAAACTTTTCATCCAAACAATCAGCTTGCATCTTCATTTACAAGTATATACTTTGTCTTTTTTAGTAAACCAACAACTCTTTGCTCTTTGAAACCTTTCTAATTCACTGCACCACCATTCAAGTTAACAATTTACCCTAAAGTGGATTTGTTATCGTCTTGGTCAGTTTCAAAAACTTGAGTCTGTTTAGCCCTCTAGTTTTAATTCAGACCCACTATGAGTCATGATCACATCTTTAGTTCCAGTTAAGTACTTTAAGATGTTTTTCATTATCTTATAGTAAACTTCTCCAGAATATGATTGATCAACATCATGTCTCGTATATTTCATTGCATACATAATAATTAATGCGATCTCTCTTTTCAGGAGTCTATGGGGACTGTGAAGAGAGATACACTCCATGACTCATCAACATGAGACATCTATTGGAGTTTGACATGCAAAAACCCTTTAGCATAGAATGAATATATGTTCGTTGGGTCAAGCCAAATATCCTTTTAAATCTATCAATATAGATCAAAATATAGGATGCTCCACCCAAAGCATTCATGGAGGAATGTTTAGACAACTTTATATTTACTGATTGTAGCACTAGTATGTCATTCCTTATCAGTAGTATATCAACATATAATACTAGGAATGTCATAGCACTCCCACTGATCATTTTGTACACACTAGGTTCATTCTCATTTTTAATAAAATCAAACTCTTTTGATTGTCTCATCAAAACGAATGTTCCATCTTTAAGAAGCTTGCTTCCATCCATAAATGGATTGTTTTAACTCATATACATGATTTACTTCAACCATTGAAACAAATCCATCTGGTTGTATCACACATACATTTTCCTCTAATATACATTAAGGAAGGGCATCTCCACGTCCATTTGCCAGATTTAGTAATAATAAACTACAATAGCAGGTAAAATCTAAATGGACTTGAACATTACTACTAGTAATAAGGTTTTATATAGTCAATTCATTGACTTTATTTGAAACCTTTTAACCATCAGTTTAGCTTTATAGACCTCTACATTTCCATTTTCTCTAGTCTTTCTATAAAAAACCCCATATACACCCTTTAGGCATTATGCCTACCGGAGGTTTAACCAAAGTCCTCACTTGGTTTTTCATATATGGAGTCCATTTTGGATTTCATGGTCATCTGCCATTTCTCTAAGTGTCTACAACTCTTAGCCTCATCGTATATAACTGGATCATCATCCTCTATAATGTGCACCTTATCATCATCATTTTTGATGAATTCATACCTCCAAGGTATATTCGGTACTATTCCAGATTTACTATTTGGTTGTGGTATAATAAGTCTATCTACATGTTCCTCTTTTTAACTTATAGTGCTTTGTGGTTTTTGAACTCCTTCAAGATCTATTATCCTTCCACTAGCCCCTTCAATGATAAACACTTTTATCTATGAAGGCAGCGTGTTTCGTAACAAACACTTTTTTTTAAGTAGGATTATAGAACATATACCCTAAACTTACTTTAGGATGTCCCACAAATCCTGTGACCCACTAAATCTGGGTACCTTTAAACCCTAAATATGGTGCTACACGGTACTTCTCATTTAACATAATAATAATGACATAAGGGTAATTACTAAATTAATATAATATGTCTTACTCTAAATCCCAGGTTCTCAGACCTTCAAGTCTTCAACGAATGATACAATATTAAGTAATTATTACAATACTTCTAATTGTTATAAATAGTTATAACTATCTTCTACTCGTCTATATTTCCTTTTTCTTTGTCCTTACGGGCCTTAATCTGCTCTGACTTCGCTGAATTTTTTTATTTAAATCAAGGATGAGCTACAAAACTCAACAAGTATGAACAGTCGAATAAACAACAAAATCAAGAATCATGTTACTATTTCTACAACTGAATAATAGTTGTGAAATCATTCCGAATAAATAAGAATAAAAATAATAAGTTCCTTTTTATCTAATATTTTTGAAACAACGTATTGAGCGGTCAAAAGACCTTTAACATAACAGTAATTCGACTATGAACTGATCTGGTTTACGGGCAGGTTTGGTGCTCAACCCAGTGTACCCTATTTTGTACAACACTCAGGCTAAGTGACTATATGCCTTTGTGTGACCTCCTCAGCGGTCTGTCACGATTTTTTTGACGTAAAAATACACCAATATTAGGGTTGTTCATCTCAGACTGGAGTCCGAACCCCAAAATAATTTAGGTGGACAGCTCTACCTAATCCAAATAACATTTCAGAGAATGGTATTCAAATCAATAAAACATTTTAGCATGTGTGTAACTGATACAATTGCCATTGCCATAACTCTTAAACAATTTATGAATATAAGAACTTTAAAACTTGAACAATTTATGTTAAAGTAAAGCTTGAACAATTTATGCATTATAGCGAAGCATTAAAAAAATTTATACATTATAACATAGTTGATTACTTATACAACTAACACATAGTTTATATAAGTCTGAAGGTTGCAAAATTAATAAATATTGTGTAACCCGAAGCATACATAAGGATTATTCATAAGAATATATACTCAAAAACTGACATTCAAATGACAGTTGAATGGAGTTAAAATATAATTGCTCAATAAAATTTGACTAAGTTTAGGAAACTTGCCTTTAGCGTCTTCTATACTTTGATGTTAATTGCCTTTTGAAAGTCCTACACATTTAGTTCACATAGACATCCCAATTAGCAAAGTATAAACGTCACACATGGTTTATTTTATCCATATTCCATACTTTATAATGTTCGTTTCTTTAAATTCAAAACATTATTTAAATTCATATACGCATACCTATTAGACATATATTGATTGTAATTATGGCTTACATTAACTTTAGATTTTTAGTTCTTAGTTACCGCTTTTGATGATTTAATCAATGTGTCTAACTTTTATTTTTCATTTTTCATTATAGGTATAAAGTAGATAGCTTAGCTTGTTTGTTTTAGCTTTAAACTCCCCATCTGCCAATCCAGACAGGTTAACCTGTCTGTTTTAGCCCGTCTGCATTAGTTCAAAACCTACTACACCTAAAGCTAAAATGGGCAATTTTTTCTGAACAACGTACCCACTTTGCAACATCATATCTTGACCATCCTTTGTCAGAATGAGTCTGTTCTCGCGTCATTTAATTCCTTGCTACATCTACTACAAATCCCCCTAGGTGGAAATTTTTTCCAAGTTCATTCTCAGGCCAAAACAGTGGCACAAAAGTCCCTACCCGAAACAATTTTCCAATTTATGCAGTTTTGACGAGTCTCCTTCTGAAGGGCATATCTCCCTCTTCCAAACTTGGAATGAGGTCATTCTTATGTCCAAAGACTCTTTACTTAACATACTACATGACCCTTAGATCAAAAAGTTTTTCCATCAAGCCAATCGGAATAGAAATCTGTCCTAAAGTCAGGGGTCACACTGACTACTTTTAAATTTTGCAGCTTTGACTTGCTTCCTTCCGAAGGGCATAACTCCCACCTCCAAACTTGGAATTAGACCAATCTTACATTTATGGACTCGTTACTTAATGCACTACATAATCCCCAAAATGAAAATTTTTTCCAGCAACCTATTTGAAACATAAAACTACTCAAGGGTTAGGGGTTACACTAATTACATTTTTAACTAGTTTTACTTAAAAGTTCATTATGCCTTCGTAACAAAAGTTTTTACTTTCTTTCCAATTCGGTGATGTTCATGACTCATAAGAGTATAACATAACACCCTAGAACTTAATTTTAACATTTTATAAGCTACCTCAAAAGGCCATCCAGACAACCCCTTTTAACAGTCCACTATTAGTCTATTTTTGAATTCCTTTACGAATAGGTTTGTATTTTCGTTCTTGGTTCCATTTTTCATGAAATTTAACAAGTATTTTAAAATGTTTAAACCATACACATCCTTATTTCTCCAGGATCCTTCATGATCTTCCATAAAAATATCAACAACCACCAACAAGTAAGCATAATAAAAAACTTTAAATGATGAAGTAGAAGTTAAGGTTTTCGTGGATTACCCTTGTAGTTCTCTTCTAGGTGATTAAAGATGATGACCTTGACCTCTTTTCCTTCCTTCTTCTTCCCGTGAACTCTCTCTCGCTCTAATCTCTTTTGATTTATCTCTTTTCCTTACTTAGCTCATAAGATGAACTGAACAAATGAACAATTAACCAAGTGTTGGATTAATTAAATTCCCCACTAACTAACTCAACCATGCTACCAAGGGTTAACTATCCATGATCAATTAACTTAAGCTAGACAAAATAATAACATTAAGGCCATGTTTGGTTTGAAACAATTGGCTGGAGGGAATAAACATTAAATGTCTTACTTCTTTTAGACCAAAACTTAATAAATATGGAAAGTTTCCATCCAATTCATCTCTTCTCCTCTCTTCATTGGCCCACTTCCTCTCTTCCTTATCTTTTCCAAATTTAATTAACCTCATGTCAATTACCTAGCAAGTGACACATACCTCTCTTAGCTCAATGACTCACCTTTTAGCCTTTTAATTCTTTCTTATCGCATGTGTTAAATTATCTAGCAAATGAAACATAGTTATCAACTTATTTAATCAAGTGATATATGAAATTGCAAAGCTTTGGCTCCAAGTTTGACTTAAGTCTTCAAGCCATGGCTTCAAGGCTTAAGCCTCCCTAACCTAGCCATTTTAAATTCCTAGCCAAGCCCCTTTCATTTCCTTAGCCAAGCTATTTTAATTCCAACCCAAACCATTTTAATTCTTTAGCCAAGCTATTTTATTTCCATGTTAAGCAATTTTAAATTCTTAGGCTTCACTTGGCTTGATTATTTCTTAACTTATTATTATTATTATTTTCTAATTTCTTTCTAGTTAATTCCTCTAACTTTTACATTTAGTCAAAATATTGACTTTCTATTTTCTAAATTTTGATTTCACTTTCCATCCCCATTTTCCGAACAAAAAATATGCCAAAGTTCAAAAATTCCAAAATACGAAAATGTGTTTTTAGCGTGAATAGTGATTTTACGTCTTTTCTGATAAAAATATTTTTATTGGAGATTTTATCTCCCTTTTCCAAATAAACATTATGCCGTAATTCGAAAAGTTCAAAAAAAAAATGTAATTCTACGTTTTATGAATAGTGATTTTGCGTTTTTCTCCCAAAAACTCTCAAAACTCATATAGAGTCACGTAACACAAAAACTAGGTCATTAATCGACCTAAAAATTCATAACACACAATTTATTAAATAAAATATATATTTTATTTAATAAATATTAAAAATCTTATTACAAAGATATTCCACGATCTTGATCGTTACAAATCTGTACTTGTCAAATCTTGTCCTAAGCCTATCCTTTTGAAGCATTTTCACATAACCTAGACAACCCATTATCTTAACATAATTAAGATTAGGAATCCTCCCTTTTCATAACTCTTTTAGAGTCTTGGGGCCGGATTTTGAGGTTAATTATTTTATAGATATGTAGTCGTTTTTAGGGTATAACCCTAAAAGGATATTGGAATGTCGATAAAAATTATTATGGACCGCACCATGTCCAACATGGTACAATTTTTTCTTTTAGATACACCATTCAATTATTGTGTATCAGGAAGCGTCCAATGTAAGAAAACCACTTAAGATGATCTAGAAACTTATTACACAAGTATTCCCTTCCTCGATTCGATCTAAGAATTAATACTTTGCCAATTTGTTTAACTTCTGAATTCTTTGAACCTTTCTAATGATTTAGACAAGTATTGCATCAAATACAAATATTCATCTCTTTGAATAATCATCTCCTTTTCTTTTACTAGTTTGTTCAATTTTCAAAATTATTTTTATATGAGTCAAGTATACAAGTAATCTTCCAGTTTTATACAAAATATTATTATTATAAATAGAACAACAATTGTTGTTAAATATAATACAAAAATTTTTATTGTCCAACAATAAAATAGAAATAATGTTTCTAACGAGAAGTGAAATACAATAACAATTTATTGACTTAATAGACTTGCCCGTAGGTAATGCTAAATAGTAAGTTCCTACTGCTAATGGACCAACCTTTGCTCCATTCCCCACACGCAGGAGGATTTCCTATTTGTTTAGCTTTATACTTTTGCTTGGTCCCTTCATAAATCTGTATTTATGAGAACCACAATCAGTATCCAATACCCAAGTAGAAACTTATCTTCTAAAAAAATTTATTTCAATCATGAACAAACTTGTATCTGTAACCGAAGCTTCACTAAACTTTTCTAGTTAGCCTCTACAAGATACTTCTCATAGTTTCTTTTCTAGTGTCCCAACTTATTGTAGTGGAAGCAAACTCCTTTGTTATCCGTATCAGTTTTGTTCTTATTATCCTTTGTTTTTGTCTTTTCTTATACCTTCTTTGAATTGTTCTTCTTTTCAGAAGATCCTCTGGTCCCTACCACTAAGACTTGGTCTTTCTTAGTTGGAAAGTGACTCTTAAAAGTTTTCCACATGTTAAGCAAATCAGCGAGGCTGACATATAGCTTGTTCATGGGAAAATTCACAACAATTGTGAGAAGGAGTCCGGAAGTGATTGCAAGATTAAATCTTGGCTCAATTCTCCTTCCATGACAAAACCCTGTTGTCCTAATTGGTCAATCAAATTGATCATGTTAAGGACATGTGACTGTACTATAGTGCCATTGGTCATTCCGGATCAGAAGAGCTCCTTATAAATTGAATATCTATCAATCCTACTTTCGTCATCATTCAACTAATTGAAGTGCAGGAGTATAATAGGAGCATCCATACTTTCATGCTGACGCTGATACTCGTTACTCATGGTTGCAAGCATGATGCATTGAGCCAATTGTGCATCATCTTGCCACTTTCTAAAAGTAGTAATCTCTTCCTCAGAAGCTTTTTATGCAACCATTGCAGGTATAGGCATATTAAAGATGTGACGCCCCCAAATTCTGACCGCCACTTGGTCACTCGAATTTGATTCGTCACGTGCTCATAGTAATACAATAATAACTAAAATTACACATTCACAACGGAAGTTCTAATCTAGAACATTATACAGTGATTTATTATAATTATTCCCCCAGATCTCACAACCTGCAGTACTTAATAGATTACATACTAATATCAAATAAAGACTTATTATATAATCCTACTTAAGCTTAAACATAGTCTGAAGATAGTCTTAATACAACATAACACTTTTAAACATAAAGTAACAAGCTAGTCGGTAGCCTTGCCCTTGCCATTGTCTTTCCCAAAGACGCTTCCCTGTTTCGCCTTAATTGAAAGGTTATAATTAAGCAAGAATGAGCACAAATTGCCCAACAAGGGAAATGAGTATTATATCACGAGTTTGAAACATCAAGGTATAGTCCCTAAGATAGTTCAAAGTCTTAAAATAATATCATGAACAATGAGAATCAACAATTCTCGAATCAAATCTTTGGAATATGAAATGATAGTTCAATATAGATTAACAAATATATATGAATTTAAAGGCTATCAACATATCCAACTGGATAAAATAATTTATACTGAGCAGTCACTAAGGAGTATTGAACATCTACTAGAATTACCAATATTAAATTGATAACCCAAAAGAATTAAGTACGATAGATGATCAATCTACAATACTCTATGTTATGCATAGCTACATAGTAATATTCACGCATGTGTTGGGGCTTCCAACAATATACACTCCCCTTACCATAAGGGTTGTTCAACTCAGTTTTCAAGATTTTCGCACCAGTAAATTGGTTTGGACAATTTTATAAACATGCATATAGTTTAGCCGAATGAAATGGCATAGACACTTTCACAATATTAAAGAATAATACCAAGTTCAACATGAATAATAGTTTTCACAAGAGTTTAAACATACTAGCTCAATTGAACGAGTAAGATAACCTGCATTCAAAGAGATAAGGTTTAGATACTTGCTTACGATATCCGTTGAATAAAGTAATGCAAGGGTTTAGGATACTTGCCTCAAGCGTTGTTTACCAAAGTAAAGCTTAATATCAATCTAATGCACTATGATATCCTACTCATGTATAATCGCATTAATTATACAAGTTCAACATGTACACCTACTATCTTATCTTACTATCATACACAAGTGAAATTTATCAATGCTAACATATATTGCTAGTCTTATAGTAACATAAATCTTATACGTATGTCATCACATGAAAATTAGTTTCTAACACACTATGTCATAGTTGAAATCACAATTTGACTTTAAAGTTGTAAACACTTATTCATCATAGGATCCTATCAATAACATGCTTATTAACACATGTATACTATAGTGGACATGTATTACTGATTAAAGTTATAATATAGGCTTGCATCAGTTCTCAATTTATTAACAAAACACAGACCTCAATGTAGGGCGGTGCGGCCGCGCTCGGTTTGTACTGAGGAGTGGTGCGGCAGCGCTGCTCCTGGTGCAAACCAAGACATGGTTATTCCTGCGGAAAGCCAGTGTACACACGACTTGCACATATATGAATAATCATGCAAAACACATATGTTAGTATGTGGATAACCTGACATCATATCATAACATTAACATAGGTCACCATCTATTCTCACTTAATAAAGACTTTAAGTGTTCAATTCATAATTTTCTTACGTTTAATCATTAAACACATGCTATGTGGTTCATCGGTCTCTACTACACATGCTTGCATTTGTTAAATCATGTATCTCAAGTTATGACGTTTTACTTTATTTATGCTTACTTTCAACCACACTTAACTAGTTTCACAATGCATATAACTCACTAGGCATTCATATTAATCACATTTACATGCATGACATACCTAATCATGATGTCTCACATACATAAGTTAAACCACATAAGCATGCTCACAAATCTTAACTCAAAGCGTATATAGAGTTTATCAAGTTTGTTTCTGAAACTACAAGTCTTCAATAGTAAAACTCATTTAGGTATGAAAGATAAGTCCACATCGTCTAAATCATGCTTTCACACTCATTTGTGCACATACTCAAATTATTTACATAAGCTAGAAAGATCAGAATTTAAAGGCATATTATTCATCATGCTTTGTTTTTCAATATTTCAACTTTTCCTTTAGAAAAGTCCTTTAACGCCAAACTATCACAACTTATCATACATGAAGCAAACATATGCCTCATGTTAGACTTCTTACATACATATCTAAGTTATTTACACATGTTCACAAGGTCAGAATGTATATTACTACATGTATATAATTTCTAGTTTTCCAATCTTTAAGCCTTCTTTGAATATCTAAGTTAAAACAAACCTATCATGGCTTACTATATACATAACAACCTTAGTCCACATGTTAAGGTTATTTATAGGAATATTCTAACTGTCATAACATGCTCAGAACATCTTAAAGAACTAACATCAGTAACTGTGATATACTACCTGCGCGGCCGCGCAGTGAAAGACTAAGGAAGTGGCACGGCCGCGCCACTTCGCCCAAAAACAAAAATATGGCTTCTGCTTCTGCAGAGCCTCAACCACCAAACATTTGTCAAACATCTTTTGCTACAACACAACTACTTCTAATGCTTCTAAGCATGCATATCAACTAAAACAACACACTCTTAAGCCAATTCATACCAAATAACAAAAAATTCATGAGAATTGCAAGAATATGACAAAACTTAACTAAGAACATAATTTTATACCTTTGCTTTGAATTGGATAGAACTTAACTTAAAATCAGATTACTCCCTCCCTCTCTATAGCAACTAAGCAAGTAATTCTCAGCAACATAGAAAATGAAGTATAGTGCTCAATTTATAGAAAACTTACTAACCATGCCAAGCCATTGTCCAAGAAATTAAACCAAGAGATGGAAGGAGAATTCATTGGGTAATCAAGAGTTGGTGCAATAGTGGCCAACCACCCCCCATCACCCACACCCTTCTTCATCATGGCTAGCTATTTGGAAGTTTGAGTGATGAAGAAATAGGTATCCTTAGGCCAATGGTTCTTCGCGTGTGGAAGAAAAGTGACTCACAAAATGGGACAAGCCAAAACTCATCATTTGATAGCTAACTAATGTTACACACTCTATGTTTAATACACATATATGTATACTTAGGTTTTATATCCAATTAGGTGCATACATGGGTTTAAATGATATAACAATATTATGTTAGCAATTTAGGGTATTAAATATAATCCATGTACATTTTGATAATGCCAAATTATGATTTAATTGAGTAGTGACACACACCACATTATCATAACCTTTATTATATTATTTATTCACATAGTCATAAAATATGTATTAATGCACTATACATATTACATGGTCACATATTCAATTAATTCCTTCAATCTCCATTCTCATGCCGCACAAGGCATTATCACAATTCTCATCACAAACCACATTCGTATAAATTCAATTTAACTTAGTTAAATTATTCATTTCACAGCACATCAATATTTATATTTAAATAAATACTCATTCTCTTATTTTATCAAAATAATATTTATTCATGAAATTCACGGTTTTTACAAAGGACATAAGATAACATTTTAGCCTTGAGAACTATTCTCAAATTCCTTAACCAATCTACGTAATTCGGTCCGGTTAATTAACATTTAATATGTTCCGCAGTGATAGTGAATTAGACATTGTAAAATTTTATAAATGGATTTGTGTTTAACAAAATTTTAGCATACATTCATTTTATTAATTACCAAAATAAATTAGGTCTTTATTTAAATTAGTATCTCCCACTATTTTAATCAAACTATATTACCCTCCATATGTAGTTCGACAAAATCTAATTAAAGATTTGCTAGTGAGAATAAGGATCTCATTTTAAATGTATATAGCCTTGTGTGTGCACAACAAACTATCTGTAAATAAATAGGAAGACAACTTTTGTCAATCACATCACCATGTAACTCCTTTTAGTTTGCCTCTTAGATCATAATGGTCAAGTGTATGCACATTCGAACTATAATAATCTAAGTTAAGTCAGACCCAACATTTTCATACAAGTGAAGAGAAAATTATAGCCCTTGTGTGTGCACAACAAAGCGGTAATGTTCAATTCCATATAAACATCCAATGTAATAAAGTAATATCTTAAATATTTAATGTTTACCTCGTGTGTGCACAACAAACTCATATTAAATATTCAATACTCTATCGCTTTACCATAATAGAAGGCGACTTTTGATATTCCAAATATCTTTAAACGTTACAACTTAATATAACAAATTTTGTGCTCACGTAAATATTCCATAAGATAATAACTTCTATCAATTCAAGATTCACAGTATCCCATAACAGATAGTAGTTCTCATCAAAACAATTACTGTATATGGATACCCTCACTTGGATATATATATATATATATATATATATATATATATATATATATATATATCTTATGGATATTTCTTTCATATCGATAATTCTTATCTATCTGACATTCACAATATTAATGATAATATTGTTCCTGGAACTGAGGGGCGCAACCTCAGTGCTTACAGAACTCCCAAGATCATTCAATACCCTCATTCAGATGTACAGCTCATATAATTATTGTACTTCTTTCTAACTTCTCTAAAAATTAAAAACTAAGCAATTGACAAAAGCTAATAATATATTACATATTCTCAAATTTGACTATATAAATCCCAAAATATTATTACATCATAGTCTTTAAAGATTTAACCAAGACTTAATTTAACAGATTTTTTCTATCCACATGAATGAGTTTTGGAACTTCTATTATGTCAAGCAAAGCTGCAAAGGAAAAGAATATTTGCAAGGATGAGCTACAGAAGGCTCAGCAAGTTTTAAACAACTTATACTTCATACTCACATTGTATCTGAATTGAATGAACATATAGTTCAAGATATTTTCCACATATATATACTAAGGTTTGTCTTCCAACCACACATTACGAGTCTCTGTCATATACACTTTTGGAGTCATAATTTGGTTAATTATATCCTAGGATTATGCATGTCATTTTACCACAAAAAGGTCAGTCAAGTACTGCCTACAATCCCCGGTCAATTTATAATTGCTGGTCATATAAACCCTGATTATTATATAACTACCGATCTAAATAGTATCAGTATATATATCTATACTAAACAATATTGGTTTCATCACAGTTTATGCTTTAATATCAAATCAAAACTGAGTTATGCAAATAATAGCTCATTTTACTAGGTCATGCTTGAATAATAAGCCATATCCTCTCAACAATAGATAACATGGACAACGAATATAAACAAGTTCGCACAATAGCAATAAATGACTTCCATTTAATACTAAAATGAAATGAAGTTAGAAAACTTGCATAACAGAATATAATGCAAGTTTAGAAAACTTGCATAAAAATAGACAGTTTGCACATAGTGCGAAAATACTTACCTGATTTGCCTATACCGTTTATGCTAATTTTTCGTCTCTCGGTCCATCTATACAATTATAAGTTCATATAAACTAATTAAGCGTTTAATGGTTAAATCTTTTAAATTTTATTTCGGGTATTATAATTGATTATAAATAAAACTCCTTGTACTATACATGGAATAGTTTCAACATTATAATTGCTTATAGAATGAATATTCATCAACTATATTTAAAATAAACTGAGAATTATAACTACTTGTAAAATGAATATTCGGTTATTATATTTGAGATAATTTCAGTATTATAACTGCTTATAAAATGAATATTCTTATTAAATACTTGAAGAAAATTGGACATAGTAATTGCTTATAAAAGTATATTTTCTACTTTATAAGAGAAATAAATCGGACATTATTTGTACTATATACTTAAAGTAATTTGGACATTATAACTACTTGTAAAAGTATATTTTTACTAAATATACAAAGAATAATGAAAATAATAGCTACTAACGTAAATACCTCTTGAAGTTGCAAGCTTTAACTAATCCTTTGCAAATCTTGAAATTAATCTAACTCACAAGAACTCTCTCTTTATAATTCTTGATTATAAGTTTACTTCGTAAATTGGTGAAGAAAATGAAGAGAATGACTTGCTATTTATAGGATTTTCAAAGTTAGGGCAAAATGGTCTTTTTCCTAATTTTCATGGCTAATTACACTTTTGCCCTCGGCATATTTTTAGAATATGCCATTCTTAACTTTTAAAATGGAATATGCTTGGAATATGTTTTTTTTAACTTAACCATACCAAACTAACCATAGCTAAAAACTAACTCGTGTGGTTAGTTGGTGTGAAAGTAATATTTAGCCATTTTTGTTGACCAAGACTTTTTGACTTTGATTTTCTATATTTGTACATATTATTTTTGTATTATAGTCTATATTATTTTTGTATTATACGACGTATTATAATTCTATTATACTTGTATTCTTATCGGAATATAATTCGTATTATAATTATATTATTCTTCCGATTGAGTTTTACTGATAAAATGTCTCATATTATTAATATTTTAATTCTTAGACTTCCATTAAATTATGGGCGAGGTTTTACCAAACTTCTTCAACAAGTTTCGTCTTTCCTCATCATACTAATTTTGGCATGCTTTTTGAACAATAAAAAAAACCATGCTTTTATGTTTTTGGATGAATACTGATTTTTTGGCTTTTTCTCAAAAAAAATTTATTTTCTCATACGATCCTAAAACTAGTAAATTCCATCACAAAATTTTGTTCCACCATAAAAATTCCACGTTTAACACATCAAATATTCATAAAATCTTATTTTATTTAATAATATTCCAAAATACTTAATTTTTTTAACTAAGTAAAATTTTTCGGGTCGTCACAGTTTCGTTATTATTTGGTTCATCCTGTTTAGTGCGCATTCACATATGTATAAAAAATACACATCATATTATTTATATGCGAAGTATGTTGTAATATATATATATATATATATATATATATATATATATATATATATATATATATATATATATATAGTAAACATGCACATATAGAATAGCATATTCTATCCGAATTGATTATGAATTTTTATTCTAGTTTAGTTCAGTAGAGCCACCAAGTGAACCAAAAGGGTAAATATTGGGTGTAAGAATTGAATTTAAATATAACTATTATATTTAAACTCGGGCTCCATTGCAAATAGTTCTTAAATCAGTCCTTACTCCTTTGTCTCCAATTCTTCAAGTAATTCTAACTAATTCTATTACATAAATTATGTACAATAAATAGAAACCTTGACCAGCAGTTATCGACACCGTGTTTTTCCTTTTTCTATTTGTTTACTACCCTTTATGTGATATATGCTGATTTATCTTGCAAAGGTGTATTTTAAGGAAAGACCAACATAAATGTCGACGATTTGAAAAGTTTGTGTACACACTCAAAATTTTGCATTATGTTACTAACCCTGCAGGAGGGCAGAATCGTCTTCTAGAGATAACCCTAGAAGGCAAATCAGTTCCAACCATGGAGATAACCCCAGGAGATCTCGTTCCAACCCAAGAAATAACCCCGGGAGATTCAGTTCCAACCCAAGAGATAACCATAAGAGATCCAGTTTCGAACCCCGGGAGATTCAGTTCTAACCCCGGAGATAACTCCAGTAGATCCAGTTCCAACCTCGGAGATAACCCCGGGAGATGCAGTTCCAGCCCCATAGATAACCCCGGGAGATCCAGTTTCAACTTCGGAGATAACCCCGGGAGAACCAATTCTAACCCCGAAGATAACCACGGGAGATCTAGTTTTAACCCTAGAGATAATCCCGGGAGATTAATTTTCTAACCCCGGAGATAACCTCAGGAGATCCAGTTCCAACCCCAGAGATAACCCATGGAGATCCAGTTCCAACCCCAGAGATAACCCAAGGAGATCCAATTTCTAATCTCGGAGATAACCCCAAGAGATTCAGTTCCAACCCCAGGAAATTCAGTTCCAACCCCAGAGATAACCATGGGAGATCTAGTTCCAACCCCGGAGTCAACCATGGAAGGTCAAACCAACCTTAGAGATAACCCTGAGGACAGTCAGAGTCAACAGTAGGCCAATCTCGAATATAACCTTGAGAAAAGACTACTACAACTGCGCCAAAACTGGAGATAACCATGAGAGGGGCAATATGGTTATTTTGCCACCTCAACATCACATCAACATCATCTCAACACAGTTTAACTTAAACTGCGTCCAAATATGTCCCACAAGAATCATAGCTCAAATCCCGAGTTACAACTGCACAAGACAGCTCAACAGATAGATAACGAAGACTTGGAGATCTGTTTATGGACCCATCTTCCCGGCTTTGGACAATCTTTAATCACATGTCATTGTGTAACTCTCGACAATGACTTTCTGAAAAAGGTACATCATGCCTTCATCAGATGCCCGGATTGAAAGTTATGAAGCTTTGAGCGGACAACGCGTAGCTCGAGTGCACGTTGTAACTCCCCGAAATCCGATCTATTTTCACACCCAGATTTCGTACATCACGGTCCCATCTCTTTCCAAACATACATCATTATATAGTTAAATATAATAACATACATTCTCAAATCCCAGGTTCTAATACCTTATAACCTCGTTTATTATAAATAATAATAATTATATTATTCTTTACATCTTACAAGAGTGACTTTCATCCGCCACCAAGGATACATAACAGTTCATTAAACTAGTCTATAGTTTAATTAACCTATTTTACATTACAAGTCTTGGCTTGATCTTCACGCTCATTCATATACTGAATGACACTTTCTCTGGATACCGGTCAACTTGATCTTTACGTGACCCTTAAGTTCTTTCTAACATCGTTCGCTGAAAATGTTTTTATTTAAGGCAAGTGTGAGCATTCAATTGCTCAACAAGTCATAGCAATTGAATAAACAACATTAAGAATTTAAACATTCCTTTAGAACTTCAATAACTGAATAAAGGTTATGAAGCAGCTTGAATAATAGAAATAATTCGGATTCCTATCATTTTAAAACAATAGTCACATTCACTTTGAAATACTTTCATTCTTCTACCTTTTTTATACATATCATGTCCGGCTAGAATCTTTAGCACAAACTTAACAATAACGGTTCATGTATAAACAGAACATTTTCATATTAAACAGTTCAACCACATAATAGTTCATATCATAGAAACACAGAAGTGTTAAAATTGTGGCACAAAGCCTTATACATTTTACCACCTTGTACAAATATGACACATTTGTATAGATAAAACTTCTCATGTTCAACATCTGAGAAAGTTTAAGAAACTAGCATTCATATAAAACATGAATGAAGTTAGAAAACTTCCCTTACGCCCAGCTATAACTTTTAGTTTACACTAAACTGTTCATTCCAATCCCTAAATAACATATAAGGAAATAACACATATACCAATTAGTTATATACTTGACTTACGTATTGGTTTAAACTTAACCCTACTTCCTATGGCTCGTATTCTTGTCATCCAAGTTTACGCGACCAACTTTCTTTACCGCTTTACAGCGTTATGACATACGGAGATGTCTTAACTCATACGATCATCATCTTTGATGATTTACATTCTTATCTTCTTCTTATAACTTTTCTATGACTTAGCACACATCGAGTCTCTAATAGTATTCCATATAGTACTCTGAGTGGTTTCCCACAAACAACCAACAAACTAGTTTCCCGTCTCATCTACACTGTCTTTCACAGCGAGTTAGATCGGTTGCTAGTTTCGTATATACATCCGCTCTATGAAGGAATTGTTTAGCCCAGCTCTCATATGTCAACCATTAAAGGTTATGATTGTATCACAACCTAAACTTAACTTAACTTATCCGAACCACTAAAGCTATAATGTTTGTTAAGTTGATTTCCTATTCCTTATGACTTTCTGGAAACTAAATGCCATACCTTAGGATTTATTCCTTGTCGTTTAAGTCATACAATCTTTTGTATACTCAGAACGATTACTTAATGTTAATATTACACATTCATAGCGTTAAACATTTTACATTTCCTTATTTTTTATCTTATAACGTCTGGTTCATTCGACTTGGAACGTCATCCAAGTTATAATTTTTAACTCGGCTTCTTAACGTTATACGTCATTGTCATTAATATAGTTTCTTCACCGTTCACAGGTTTAATCATTAGTCTTCATTACCTTACGGTCAATCCATACACCATGGGTAGGTTCTACTCGCTTAATCTTCGCATACACTCAACCCTTACATCGGCTAAAGTGTTTAACGCTTACGTTCATTCTAACATTCTCTATTCGACTCACGCTCGAAATTTTATCAATCTTATTACCGTTCATTATGGCTTTCTTGATAATTCATATCTTACTACCTTCGTCAACGTCTAAGCCATACCACCAATATATGCTTAAAACGTTCGCACGACGCGAATATAATTCACGAGGATCGTTTACGTATTCTGCATCCACCTTATTCATCTTTTAAACTCTCATTCAACCTTTACTTAAGGTTTTAATCGCTCTTATTCGTTATCCATTACATGAACCTCACGTTCATTATTCTTTCTTAATGTCGAAGCCATACGGTTCGTTGTATGCTAAGACTGATCGTTCATCGCAACTGCATTGCGATTATAGCATTTATACGCTTTATAATTATCTCTCATTATGAGACATCATAACATCGAAATGTTATACATCACCCTCGTCACTCAACGTCTAAGGAATCACAATCATAGCAATCCCACACGTTCGCTTTATCGCAACTACGGTCCCCACATATCTGTTACGTATTTTGCGTTTACATTTTTTATCTTTTAATCCCGTTAAATCCTTTCGTTCAACCTTTACTAAAGGTTTAAATCACTTGTTTAAGTGCAACATTATGTGAACTATATGTTCATTATCTTTCCTTACACTTCCCCCAGGAGTTGAGCTGTTAAAAGCTCTTCTCTAGGTTTTGCCCTGTACCAGTGCTGCGAAGCCACTTCCTTTATTATTTTTGGCACTATAGCGCAAGTCTCCAGTAGTTTAGTCCTCGGGCCGGTGTTGTGGCGCCGCTTCCCAAGGCATAACAGGCGCTGAAGTGTCAGTTGTAAAACTTAGAAAATTTTTCCAAGTGTTGAACATATTTGAGACGCCTATTTTGAAATCTCATAACTTCTTCGTAATAACTCAGAACGAGGTCATTCCAAAGCCATCTTCTTACTCTCATCACGTACTTCAACTTCCTCTAGATAGAATTTCATTCTAAATTCATTAACATTCCATTCAATTGGCTTTAATTTCATCATTCGTTCATTTTACGTTATTAACGTTATTCGTTCGTCCGTAATTCGGTCATCCAAACTCGGAATTTGTTCGTTTTTAAGTCCATGACTCATGTTTTTTACGTTTTCTTACATTATTATGAAACCCTACACATTCGGGTTCATTTACATACTTTCTACTTTTTGCTCATCTTTTACGAAATTTTCGCCATAACTTCGTTATAGCTAAGTTTAATTTGTTCTTCATGAATGTTTCTGTTGTTCCTAACCAAAAAATAAACATCTAACTTATACGCGATAGTTTTAAAATTGTCCATCAACAACAAGTTCTAACTATGATGGTTTTAAATTTGTCCATCAACAACGTTCTTCGTGTTCTTCACATTCTTCGTTCGTTCTTCATTTTTAATCGATATTTTGATTACGATTTTATTTTTTCTTGAAATTTGGCGTTATAAAACACCATTACTTACTTATTTCACCAAATCGTTCATATGATTCATTCAGATTGTTCAAATTTATTAGGCAAATCATACTTCCTTAAGAAAGCTTTTAAGAAATTTACAAACTATACTTCTAATTCTTATTTCTTCGTTTTCTCATGATTTCAACCATATGAAAATCATTCTTAACATCTATCACTTCTATTCTCATTAAGCTATATGATTTCATATAAAACTTAAAGAAAATTTATATTAAATTAGGTTTTAGGATTACCTTTCTTCTTTAATCTTCTTCCGTTGGACAAAGTTTGCACTCGGGCTAACATTTCATCTTCCTTTTCATCCTCATCTGACTTCTCTCTCTATCTCTCTCTCTATCTCAAGTGTTGGTGATTTTCAAATCACCAACAAATGAGCTAAGGCTCTCTTATATAGAAAACCAAGGCTACGGGCAAAATAGTCATTTCGCCTCCAAAGTTACTATTTCCACCTCCTTACTAACCTCCTTACTATTCACGAGGCTTCTCTTGGAAGTTTCGTGCTTCCGTCTTGCAGAATTTGTCCGACAGTTCGAAAAACTGCGATTCTCGGAATCCAAATATTTTTAGATATTTCGTCTTTCTTTTACAGATTAACTTTTATGCTTTCTTCGGAACTTCAAAAAACTGAAAAACACTTTTTGATGATAAGCGTTTTCCCTCATGTTTTCCCCTAATGTAGTTGAACGAATGAAAAGTAACTAACAGTACTTTTTGTCATTTTTATTTTGTCCAATTTTTGCACGTTTTTTGAGAAAAACTTTTATCGGGTA